>OX402057.1:13245133-15645133 GCA_947859365.1 Archips crataeganus | reverse complement strand
CTCGACTTGGTGTTAAGAGCAGAAAGGAGACGCTCCTTTTAGTACTTAGTACGCGTACTACACTACACAAGCCTACCAAGCTGCATCGTAACTGAATACTTTCCCCGCAGTTTATGTACTAACAGAGATTTTCTCTCCGACAAGACGCTCAAAGGTCGTTAAAACGCATTTAACTTGGTCTTGAGTAGAAGCACAAACACTACCCGTTGGAAAACAACCCGCACTTGTTCATTACGGCAAATATTTGCTCCGGCCACGTTTGGAGCGTGTAGCGGATGAGGATTTTTAAAAGTACCAGATAATGAATGACCTGACATACCTAATCCATTCTTCCATACTAATATTATAAATGCGAAAGTAATTGTATGTCTAACATTGTGATAGTTTGAGACCCTGAGGAGGTCATAGGATAGTTTATATCCCGTTTATAGTTACCGCGGGAGAACGATAAGTGTATTCTTTGCAGACAGCGTCGCGGGACTCGCGGGCAACAGCTGTTGGTAGGAATTAAAAACATAACATGTAGTAACGTATGGAAGAATATTTTTTAGTCAAATGACAATTTCGCATAATCTTACACTTGACATAACTATCGTTATTATATTGTCATATTTAGCATCATCATGCAGCGTGATTTTAATACGGCATGTGAACATTATTCTTATCAATATTATGCGAAGTGACTGTATTAAAAACCCAATTCTGCGATGTGATGATTCTGCCAAAAGATAAGTAGGTAATAGGCGAAACCAAAATGTAACACTTAAGTTTATCTCAGATCAAGCTGAACCAATTTTAAACTAGCACTTGTTTAATGTTGGTATTTTCTCCCATACATAATCTGATGTTGCTGTATAAAAATGGCAATTTAAATTCAAGTAAGGTCACCTGAGGTAAAACCCACTATGGGGTTATTGCGTTTATTTGAGTTATCTTTTAAACAACGCGAGTTACAACAGCGCCTGCCATCTAGTGATAGACACTTTAACTACTTGGAGGACAACAAGTAACATAGAGGGCGTCTTGGTGAATCGTATTCAAGATATCGGTAATTTTGAAATTTAGAACCTTAACAGAGTTACGCAGTGCGTGGGGTAAGTAAATAAAATGCATTTAAATCCTATTTTTTTAGTTTTTTGGTGTTTAATTGTATTGAAGATGCCGAGTATTAGTTGGTTCACATGTCTGAATTATAATTTGTATCCTTTTCTCTCAGAATTATTACCATTTAAATTTTTTGAAAGTTATTTATGAAATATTGCTAAATGCGTTAGTATAATTGAGGTTATTGCGTCTGTATAACGCATTTGCCCCAATGTCAGTGGTCAATAACCTTTTTCTAGATAGTGTAACTTTGAGCGTTTTAACACATAAATAAATGACTGAATCCTGAAAGTGTGTTTACTTTAAATTTTTACTGATGTTAAAATTATTAATTCTTTAGCAACTTTAGTAACTGCTTATTTGATTTTTCATTAATTTTGAACATGAAACTACCGTGAGACTCACTCAAAAATCTTAAATAAAAAATGAACTGCCTTAAAAACCACCCAGGAACTAAAAGCAAAAAAAATATATAAAATCAAAATTGAACCGATTACAACCAACCGAGGAATTGAGAACCTCCTACTTTTTTGAAGTAGGTTAAAAAATGGTTGCAACACCTGTTACTTGGCTTTGGATAAATGCGTCTGCAAAATAAAGACGCATTTTACGTAATTGTACTATTTTTGGCCTCAACTGATTATTCGCGGTTCGTGGTTCCTTTTATTAATAATACCTTCTAGAATATGGTATTACGAACACGCGACATTAAGTTTTAGAGGCCTAATCGCAATCGATACACAATTATTTAAAAAAGATGCACTTTCCCAAATTGAGGTAATAGCGTCTAAAATCCCGGTTTTTAAAAAAATGCTTGTATATCTTTTAATACTAGTGCAGCAAAAAAGTTACTTCGACAAATTTATTGTTAAAGACTTGGATAAAGCACAGACCCAAACAGTACTTCAAAATACTTGATGCATATTTCACAATTTGAGATTGAAAAAATATCAAAAAGACACGAAAAAACACGTACGCAATTACCTCAGGTTACCTTATCGTGCAACAGCGAAGCTGTACTTTTCCGTGGCACCTCACCCGGCCTTCAGTAAATAATTCCCCTGTTTGTTTGTATAACTTGGGCCGTGGGCAAAGCGGCGCTTTCAAAGTGGCTGTGTGGTCGCGCGGCGGGGTCCGGCCAGGGAGCCAGTAATACCTATAAAATATTGTTATTACACATTCTAAACAATCTGAGTTGATTGAGCGGCTACAAGTTTTTGGGAATTTAAATTTGGTATACTCGTAGATGTAGTAAGTATTATGGGAGACAGGAAATCAAGTACAAATCAAAAGATATTAGCCTTTCGTGTAAACTATCAGGTCTGGCAGTCGAATTGAAATTTCGGGTATTCCCAAAAATTAATTAATAAATTAATATATAAAAATATTTATTTTTAGGGTTCCGTAACCAAAGGGTAAAAACGGGAACCCTATTACTGAGGCTCCGCTGTCCGTCCGTCTGTCTGTCTGTCTGTCTGTCTGTCTGTCTGTCTGTCCGTCTGTCACCAGGCTGTATCTCGGGAACAGCCACAGAGACAGTTGAAATTTTCACAGATGATGTATTTCGGTTGCCGCAATAACAACAAATACTAAAAATGGAATAAAACAAATATTTAAGGGGGCTACCATACAACAAACGTGGTTTTTTTGCTCGTTTTTGCTCGATATTGATAACGGCAACAGGTAGACGCTTGAAATATTCACAGAATATTTAATTATATAATGACTTTAAAAATAAATCTTTAAATTAAAATAAAAAAAATATTAAAGGGGGGCTCCCATACAACAAACGTGATTTTTATAGATAATTGTACGGAACCCTTCGTGCGCGAGTCCAACTCGCACTTGGCCGGTTTTTTGTAAGAACAGTAAAAGACACTATTTTCATTATTATCAGTAGGTAGTAATTCTTCCACAAGTAATAAGTATTTTCTGAGACATGTTTATTTATCTAAAAGAATAAACTTAATGATTAGAAGTCAAGTACCGGTTCTTTAATAGGCATACTTCGAACAGTAGCTAACGATGGTACATCATCATAATAACGCAGTCGTCAAGACTAGGTACTAAAAACGCTGACTATTATGGCAATATTCATAAAACTCACAGCTCTACACATAAACAAAACCGCAACACAAAATCACAATGTTCTCAACTTGTTTAACAATGAGAGAAATTGTCGAGGAAACCGCCAAAGAGTTGTTTGCGGCAATTTGCGCAATCATGTGCAATCTCGCGCATGCCGGCGATCGGGGGAGATCGGCAATTATCGGCTCTTGTCGGTGCTTAATGCACGAGGCCTATAAAGGCCTGTACACACACATAGCTCAAAAGGGGCAGCAACTTTGTTGATTTGAAAATCCAAAAAGTAAAAGGTGATTTCGGAGTGACAGTGCAGAATCAGCAGAATCAAGCGGCAGTTATTTTAAACTTGTGTGGGCGTGAAGTCATTTGAAACGTTTGTACTTAATAGATTTTATGGTGACGTTATCTATAAAGAAATTTTCCGGTGGAAAATCTACTCGGTGTTAATTCGGACTTATATAAATACTGGATTAATATTCTGGATTCATTTTGTAATAGCGTGGAGGTATGTTATGGCATTTCATGACAAACGCATATAAAACGTCTATAGTTACTAGGTATAGTATATGCTTATGACACTTCCTCACGATGAATCTGCCGTGTAGCATAACTTCAAATACATTGTGGATGTAATGTAATGGTTATCGGCGTGCGATTCATTCTCAGTAAAAGTTTCTAACTCGACCATGACGAGATACAAGAAATAAAACCGTTTAACTATCTTTTTATGTTACATACATCGTAGGAATTCGTTACATATTTATTGCACAGTTCAGACTTTCGTCTTTATATAGCTGATTAGTGTAAGTGTTCAAGCAGATATCATAATTTGTAACGAATTACGATACGCGTTTTCTATTTACTGACAATCAAATCATCCCGCTACCCATTTTCTTGATCTGCTCGTCGCTAGCCGCTCTCTGGTACCCTCAAGCGTCTGTGGGAGTCCATCTTTGTGGGTGCATGCAATGGACGTGTCCAGCCCAGTCTCATTAGCTTAGCAGTCTTTTTCCTAACGTCGGCGTGTTCTTGAGCGCAGCGTGGAGTTCCGGATTCTAGCTATCCTATTCAAACCTAATATGCCGCGCTCTATCGCTCTTTAGCGGTTGGAATTTTGATTTTGCACGCTTGCGCACCATTGATTAGGATGGTTAAAAATCTAATGGGCTATGGGTTGTATAAGCTATTGCAAGGCTTGAGCTGAGCGTCATTTAGACGGATGTGAGGAATATTGTAAGTGTTGCGGTGCATTGCATTTAATGATCGATCAATCATTAGTAAATCCACAGCCGCCAAGCCCCGAGATGTTGCGAAACTCACACGATTGCGTGCATCGTCTAAATTAGGCCTTATAATTGGTAAGTTTCAATTTATTTACCCTACAAGTCGTTAATTCAACTGCAGCATGAACACCGACATTTGGTAATTAAAATCGTTTATTCTGTAATCTGTATCTTTATATATACTAGGGTACTTATTATATGTCTTCAAAGGTAAATGTGTAATTATTAAGGTGCTGATACACTTGAGCATTCACTTGTAACAGAACAGCAAGTATTCGCCGTTTTTAGAATGCTCGCTAGATGCTCGCTTTTACCTGTAATGCAACATTCGCTACTATGCTCATTACAAGTGAATGCTCAAGTGTATCAGCACCTTAACGTTATAACAATGTTGAACTAAGTTATTACAGGCCGTCAAGACAGCATGGAACTTGGATTTAAACTAAAAAAAAATAAAAAAATTGGAAAGTGTTATATATAAACGAGTAATAAGTGCAGGTGGAGCAAGCCGCGTTTTGTAAGTTAGTTACTTACACAAGAAAAGGCAATGAAATGAATATACCTATAAGTAATAATTTAAAAGATAAATATAAATACACATGTATTTAGGATTCAGTGCGCAAAAAACCATACCCATTATCCATTAAGTTGGTCGTAAGTAACAATAAAAATGCCAATGCTCAATTATGATAAAGTCTTATGATTATGAGTCTAGTAAAGTTCAACTTTTTTGCGGCGACGCCTTAGGGTAAAAAGTTTACTCTATTTTAACGCCACATGCCAGACACCTTGCAATTAACACTGTGTTAAGTTTACATTTCGGATGCCATTCTTTCCATTTAGCGTAACGTATTTCAGTTGCTTGCTGCTTTAGAATATGATGGTTTCTAAAATACTGTGGTGATAAATTATGACGTCCACAAGTTGATCGCCACAGTATCGAGTATATGTCTAGTCTACTGCATTGGATAATATAGTTGGACAGAGTTAATGGGAGAATATTAGTAATAGTAATCTGTAGGAAGGCCACAATGGAGATATCCCTTCAGGCAGATGTTATGTCTGGGTACCGAAGCCCAAAAGAAGATAGAAGTGGTATTTATGCATCTGAGTTGAGTAACTTCAATAGTGCGTTGTAAAATATAGCGGTTTTTGTAATGGATGACTAGATAGAGTTGTTCAATGTAATCAAATCAACGATTAAGTATGTCTTGAAGTCATAAAAGTGTATTGTGAACTCCACAATCCACAATGTGGAGAGTATTTAATATTCCTTTAAATGCCCTTTTTTAACCGTATTTGATGTTTCGTAAAATTAATTAGTAAATTGTTTCCCTCGATCCCGTGTCAAAACAATTTTGTCCATAGTCGCCAGTTTTAGGTGATCTATGGGAATCTAATGTCAAAACATGAAAAAACCTCCAGTATTATCTTGCCTAATTAGTTTTATCAAAGAATCGTCACTGTCAGTAACGTTTCATCGAAACAGTTATGGCAAAACTTTGGCCCTTACCTGAAGACTTTTTCATACAGCATAGACTGGTTTGCCTTGAACAAAGCCCTTATTCCAAAAGCTGCGTTACAAGCAACCTATAAAAGCTATCAGTCTAGACATGTCATATTATAACTCCGATAGCAATTTACAGGACATTAAAAATTCCTTTCTCATACTAGGTATCTACTTACCATTTTAATTAAGACTACTTGTGATGGACTTTTGCGGTAAACGTAATTGGTGCATAAAATTACCTACCGGTATAGTTACAACCCTATTTCTGTAAAACGGTTGCCGCGTAATTTCACCATAAATTAACTTGGTTGGTCCGAATAAAACAAAAAAAAATAAGCATAAAGTAAAATATAAAACCGGAATAGAGTAGAAGTTGACGCACTATGATTAGACCGAGGACGACTACAATTTTTAGTTTTCTGGAGCAATTTATATAAAACATAAAAAGCCAAATTTCAAGTCGGCTGATGAAAACCCTTCATCATTATCATCTTATACCAACTTGAATTCACAGACAATTAGTACCAATTTGGATCCATCGGCACGGAAATGACACGGGCTCGGTCGAGAACTCGAGACCTTCGGAACCATTAACAGCACGGAGCTATGATTTGAGCTAACGAAGAAGCAGTAAAATTCTTCCCGTAATAACTGAGACCCAAGGCGGGGTCTGATTACAGGGTAGCCGCCCACCGGCTGCGGGAATCTCGCCGCCAACATAATTGGACCCTTAAAACAATATATTAACGAGAACGCGTGCGTTAAGACATTTTTCGGTTTAACACGAGCTTTGAGTATTGAATACGGTGATTATTTGATCTTTTCGTGCATAATGTTGAAGTTAATCATAGTCTACGTACGGAATGATGTATTGTTGCGGGGTTGTAAGCCTTTTGGGTAAGCACATAGATGCATTACATGATGTACAATCAGTGATCACATTCGAGTGAAAAATATTTCACTGTAAGTATTTTGTTTAAGTAGGTGTCGTAGGTTTTGGTTAGGTAGGTTGCTCTCCGCAGAGACGTTAGCTTCCTTTGCGTATTCTAATCTACAACGGGGAATGCTCTGAGGAACTCTTTGCTTTGACCTCATTCCAGCTGCGGGGTTCCATTACAGATCCACCCGTCGTAAGCGTTAATTTCATCGACATCATGTTGATGAATGGCAGTCTTCGACGGTGCGCTTTAAGCGGTCTTTTTTGCCATGAACTTGCAATATCTGGAACGAGCTTCCCGCTGGGGTCTTCCCATCGAGTTACGATCTGGGTGCCTTTAAGAGGCGAGTGTACAATTTTCTGCAGGGCCGACAACGCACTGGCATCGCGTAAAGCGCTGCGGGTGTCTATGGACTGTGGTGATCATTTTACATCAGGTGACCCACTAGTTCGTTTGTCTGGCCTATCTAACATAAAAAAAACATACGTAAATTACCTATAGCCTTGTCCGCGTTAGAAAACCTTCCTAAGAAACATTTACAATTTAGAGTTTGGCCTGGAAAAAAAAGGTATGTGTATGTATGTATGTAAAACTCTTTATTGTACGTAAAACATGAAAATTAACAGTTAACAAGAGAAACAGATGTACAAAGGCGAACTTATCCCTTAAAGGGATAAAAAGGAAGGGAAAGGTTATGGTAAGGGTTTTAAAGCACGCGTTCACTCAGACAACGCCCGAAAACAATTGATTCAGCTACTCTAAATATGCATCATACTCATAGTGCGTTTACAGGTGCGGGTAAGGTAGAGTGCTGGTCACTGTCCCAGTAGTTGCCATCTATAATTTTATTACACGACTAAAGAAAAACAGTGCACTGTGTCATTAGCAATAGATTTGACAGCAGGGTGCCACCTATTGGGCATTAGCATGCCAAACACCTATCTAATTTAATGTGAAGGAAGGTGGTTATGATTGGTTTCGTCGAGGAAGTTCGTTGTTTTACTTGACAGCAACTAACTCACTTTAGTTTCCTTAATAAATACAGCACTTAAGTTTCTTACGTGGTAAGTTAATAACAGCGCATGAAGCGTGCTTTGTTGGATAGTTAGGACCTTTTAGTTTTAAATTGGAAAGGAGGATCTAAGCACGACTCGCCTAATTGCAAGGGCTCGGCGCCATTTGATATTTTAGTGATTGCGTGATCAGACAATCTTGGCTGCGTGTTCCATTATTATTTTGTCGTAAATCTTCTTTTGTTTTCGCTAGCATCGTTCCAATGGTTAAAACCGGTATAAAGCCTCCATTATAATCAACGACGACTCCGAAAGTCAGGGTTCCCTAAGGAATGTAGAATGTGTAATTTTAGCAGCTGTAGGTCTCACTCCTCTATTTTCATTCCACGCTCCTTTTTCGCGGTCTCAAACTGTATATTCAGTTAGTTTATTGACTACCCTTTCGTTTTTATTTTCATAAACGTTCAATGTTTTTATTTGACATGCTCCAAGCAGATTTAAGAGTCCGCTTTTAGTAATATGCGTACTCGATCTGTACTTATCGAGTCTCAATAAAACAAAATCACATGCACACGAGTTTGACTCAAAATGCAATCATCCGTGTCATCTGCAGCCAATTTGGTTGAATTAGGATCTAGTTTTATAAATAAAAAAATATTAAGACCACCTTTTTGTACCAAAAGGTTATGGAAGCACTACACTCGGTGAATAGGTTACTGCTCTTTACACGAAAGAAAGTTGACTGTCTCTATGAATGCCATTATTAAGCGATGCTATATCTTTTCCGCGATAAAGTTTCACAACGCACGTTTGTGCCATGCATTGGCTATCTGCTGCATTCATTTCAAAATTATCTTTCGACAAGTTGCTGTTCCAGCGACGTTGCTAACTCTTGTTCCCAATGGTTAAGGTTCGTGATCACTCCTTCCAGTTGGGTTATTTATACGTAAACACGGACATTTCTTAGCGAAGCGTTTGCTAATTGACATTAAACGGGCGTCGTTTGTCATTCGTGTTCTTGCGCCAACTAGCTTCGAATAAAATTTATACGATGTTTTTTTACTGAACTGAGTAGAAACTACTTGATTTACTGATTTGATTTGAAGTTTCTTACTGCGTTTACGTCTTTTTATGGATTGTAAAGGTATTCGGTTTAAAACAGCTGAAGTGCGGACACAAAATCTAAAATATAAAAATCTCGTGTCACGGTGTTTGTGGTCGCACTCCTTCGAAACATTCAACCGATATTTATGTTTTTTTTTGTATATTTGATAGCTATGAGAATAGATCGTAAAGTATTTTTCACCCTCCTAACCAAATTGAGTTCGATTTATTTTATAATTTCGATGGCAGAACAACGTTTACCGGGTCAACTAGTTTTATTATACATATTGTACCTACGATATTATTATGTACATCTCTAGGGCCAATATTCATATGATGTTAAATACAATCACAGCGATATTGTCTTAAACTTGATTCTGCCTGCATCCTAATTACTGTTTGTAGATGTACATTTTGGTTCTTAATGCCATAATATAACGCTTTCTATAATTAACTGATATGTTACAAAACATGACGTTGTTTAGAAAACGGCACTTTTCATCACAATTTATAACATCAACACGGCGATAAAGTACGTAAGCGACAACCAATAAATCGTTTCCATTCTTCCAAACAATATCATAAATTACTAACGAACTACATCCTTATACAAAACTAGATCAAAAATGCGCAACCGGATCAAAATACCGTCAAGCGTTCGAATGCCGATTGATCTGACCGAAACATGTGTATAATTTAGTTCAATTTAAACTTTTAATCCGTCTACCTGAGATTCGGACCAATTTTGTGAGGTAAATTGGACTTTAATCGACGGATACCGTAATTATTTGTAGTCGTGAAATGATAATTTGTATACGAAACATGTCGTCGATTATTTTAATGTTTACCGGAAAAGGGTCGGTTGTAGGTTAATTTGACGTTCGTGATTTGTAGAGCATTTTTTCGATCTCTTGGACGCAAGCTGAGGAAATTGTATCGATACATCCGAAGGCAATAAATAAAATAAATAAATAAATAAATATTGGAGGGACAATCTTACACAAATCGACCTAGTCCCAAACTAAGCAAAGCTTGTACTATGGGTACTACACGACGATAAACATACTTATATAGATAAATAAATACTTAAATACATAGAAAACATCCATAACTCAGGAACAAATATTCGTGCTCATCACACAAATAAATGCCCTTACCGGGATTCGAACCCAGGACCTCTTGCTTCGCAGGCAGGGTCACTACCAACTAGGCTAAAGCGGTCGTTAAAATTTGTTTCTTAATAATATAAAGTCTATCTGGGATTCTGGAAGCGTCTTTCGTCGCGGTAGAAATTTACACTTTACGGCAGTCAATTTCATTCTTAAAGCTGCTACTGTGTTTATACCGCTAATCTTGCGCTATAAAAAAGTTACTTTCAGAAATAAAATATTAATTTTTATAGTAACGTACAGTCAAGCAAACTGAATCACGTACTAGGGTGCACCCTTTTCATTGCAAATGTTATGTTGACATTCCATACATCTGCCAAAGAAAACATCGTGAAATTGGTTGTGAAAAGGTTCCATCCTGGTACGCGATTTACTTTCTTTGACTGTACATGTCCTAATGTATGACACGCTAATGCCTAATAGATGATAGCCTGCCTGCTGTCACCTCTATTGCTAATGATATAAAATTAAAGATGACAACTACTGGGACAGCGACCAGCACTCGTCTATCAGACGACTTATAGTAGCCATTGCACCTTTAGAAATACAATAGAGAAAAAGCGTGAACGCTGGATAAACGAATACAGAGTTATGATTTTGATGGAATGTTTTATTCTAATTGGATAACAGTACTTACTATATCTCAATGAGATTTATAGTTATATATCAATGATATGTATCAGTTATTAGACGCAACCACGCCTACTAGTGAATAAATCAAAGTCTGTGACAAAAACAAGCTTCTCTTGATTGAAATTTAATATTTATGCTGCACATAGATTGTGGTACGTGGGAGGCGAAACGTCCCATAAATATAATATGACAAAAGTTTTTAGAGAATTATTCCACTAATTTGATTATGTTATGTGAACTAGTTCGAAATCGTGGTAAAATCTATCTTTTAATCTGTGTGATATTAAAATATATCTTGGTTTTTATGTTTTCCGGATGCCGCCTTTCTGTTGTACGATGATTGAGGTTTTTAAATGAATAAAATAACATCTTTGGCTAGTGGAGATTTTAAAAGATTTTTTCGTTTGCCAAGATTACTACACACGTCGATGTCGTACATTGCTGTTATGGACAATAATGGACATGACATTATTTTGGCATTTAAAAATGGTTCAATTGACCCTAAACTTGCGTCGAGTTTAGCATCGCACCTATTGCATAATCTTTCAAAGTAGGTAAATTTAAATGATTATATCTAGCTGTAAAATAAAAAAAATACTTTTGCGCAAACTGGATGCGGTTAAAACACCTCGTTTTTGTCGACCAGAAATGCATGCCAAAAATGTAGGTACGACTTGATAATTAAAACCCTAATGTTAATGTCATAAGGGTGTAATTTACTATCGTTCATTACGGGTCGACAAATAATATGTCGCGTTTTAACTGCACTCCGTAAGTTTTCCGAAGTCTAGTTTTTCATTTTGTGAAAATTCGACCAGCTAAATAAAATAAAGTTTGCCCACCAATAAAACGCGAAATTTCGTACACTAAAACTCTCGACCATAAAAGCTAAGAGTTATGGGAAAGCTTAAATGTCACAGTAGTAACAATTTAATTTAATTAAAATTAGCCATTTTCTAATAGAGTAAACGAGTTATTTGACCTGTGGTCGCATAAAAACGGGTATGGATAGGTATTGGATGAAATCTTGAATGTTTTTAACTTTTAAATTGGCTTTAATGGGTATGGTAACGAGTTATGTTTGGCCAATAGTTTGACCCGGGTTGTTGTAGATCAATTAGGGCGAAGATTTAGGAGAGTTCACATATTAAACATATTCAGGTTAAATTATACTGATGTTCGATGTCAGATTTTCGTGTTTTAGATTGTGAACTGTTTTATAGTCTTATTTATATTAGGTGTAATCCCTTTTGGCAGATGAAACCGAAAAGTCGTGCCAATCCGGGATAAAATAATAAAATAACACGGCAGAGCGACAAGAAGGTTGAAACAAAATATCAGAAACTCAAAGAGCTGCGAGTGCTGCAACCCTACAATTCGCTCCGTAAAATGCATGCAGCATAAGGCCCAAAAGTATAAAATGAATAACAAAAAGTAAGCGACTGATTCTTGAAAATTTTGTATGACTTCTTTTGTGAATCTATAAAATAATATATTTTTGAACGCTAGCCTAATTCGGTGCTCAAATCTATCGAGAAATGTTTTCATTAATCGTGTTTTCTGACTCCCAATTTATTAATTACGAATTAGAATATATGACCGCAATAATGAAAGAAAAATTGAATGCCTTGTCTTTAAAATTATGTCACGCTCCAGTTTTTTTAGTAGTTAGTTAATTCAAGCCAGTGCGTGGGTCTTAACTATTGAAAATTAGAAGGACCCCAAAGGACGGGACGTGGACAACGTGAAATAACTTTTTAAGGACCGATTACCGGCCAGTAGCGGGAAGGCGAAAATAATGCGCGTGAATTACTGTAAAATTCTATATACATGTAGTTCATAGTGAAATATACGGATAACTCACTAGTTTCGGACTAGTCCGTAGCCCATCTTTGAAACTCGATCAAAAGACGTGGTCACCCTTGTATTTCACTCACTATAATATGAGTGAGTCTCGTGGTAGTTTCATGTTGATGATTAGGAATGAATTTCTTTTAAACTAAGTAGCACAACGAGATCGCCTTATTTGAAAGAATACTCAAATAACAATAATTTCACCCTACTAATATTATAAACGAGAAATTTGTGAGGATTTTTGGACTTGGATGTTTGTTAGTCAATCATGTAATAACAGCCTAACGGATTTGGATGACACTTGGCGTACAGATGGACTAAAATCTGGATATCCCTTTCAAGATATTGCGAAAACTTTGTTTGCAATCAATAGATGGCGTTGGTGTTGCCAGAGTTGGGTGAATGTTTTCGGAGGCAACCCGGAGTGAAGGAAAAACTCACAGATAGTGTACAGAAGCTTTCCACGCTTGTCATGACATGAGTGACGTCATGTAAAAAAATTAGGCAACGCGAGTTGTTACACTGAGGAAGCCTTCTCTACAACTGTCCATAATCTTTTAAATTATCATTGGTTATGACTTTTGTTTTATTTGAATTCCCCTTTAATGTATTTTCTATGAGAAACCCTTGACGCATAAATTAGACCATATAGTCCAGTCATTATTGACATTCAAAATCGAAAATTTAATTATAATTCCAAAAGTTTTCAAACTTCGGTCAAGTGAATGATACATTGGGACGACAATAAATCTCATTTTGCAACCTTGTCCGCAGTCCGGAACATTGTTAAAATTGCAATTAAATTAATTTTTGCTGTATGGTCGTGAAAAAAATTCCAAAAGTTCTGCAAACTTGGGGAAGTTTTCGTTATAATATTTCATATCACGTATTAAATTTGCAACCAATCTAAGTGTACGGAACATTTTTTGTTATTGAAAATTAATGTTTTTTTTATTAAACTGAATGTAAACGTTCCAAAAGTTCTGCAAACTTGACACATATATCGGAAAAATATACCGAACGGTTGTATAAATTTGCAACCTTTTTCGTTGACCGGAACATGTTTATTTATAATTCTTTTCAATTCGTGGTCATTTTTTCGAGTAAGGTGGTCCCGAGGTTGGTGGTGGTTATTATTCCGAAATAATTACAAAAGTTTTGAAACTTGGTTGCAAACTTCGAAAACATCTATTCTGATGCATTTACAAATTTGCAACCTCATACGCGATCCGGAACTTTAATAAAGAAAAACCTTAATTTTTAATAACAAAAAATGTTCCGTACACTTAAATTGGTTGCAAATTTGACACGTGATGTAAAATAATATATTTAACACCACTCCAACTTTGCAGAACTTTTGGAATTTTGGTGTCAAGAACTGAGCAAATTATCATTTATTGCATTTTTAACAATGTTCCGGACCGCAGAACAGGTTGCAAAATTTTATAGTTTGTTTTAATACCATTCCCGACCTTACATCAAAATTTGAAAACTTTTGGAATTATAATGAATTAATTGTCTTGACTGACTGGACTAATAGAAGGGCATTTTAATTGTGCTGAATGCAAACAGGTATACACTTTCACGATTGTGTTCTTTATTTATTGGTCCCATTCATCAATTTATATGACTTTCGACCGAATATAATGATCAGATCGTGGATCGGGAATAAAAGCAGTTTCACATTCACCTTAATTGGTTGCCGTTAAACCAAAGACCAAATAAGGGTTGGAAATTTTCAAAATAATTGTGTTAATTGATACTTAGTTCTTCTATAAATATCAAATAATTATCCAACTTAACTTGGTAAATTAAAGTTATCTCTATTAAGTGCTTATCACAGCTATAGCTACTTAGCTACAACATAAATTTCTATTTTATGATTTTCGCAATACTGCCGTCGTAAGAAAAAGGGTCACAACTAGAATTTTTTGTGAAACAGAAAAGGCCTAAGTGCACACTTGTTCTTTGTAAACTTACGCTGTTTCTTTTTTGAGCAATATTGCAGTTGTGCCTTTTATAAATACGACGGCAGAATAGACTCAACTGCGTGTTATATTCTGACTATACCTAAGTTAATTTTTTCTTAAATATTCAAATGTGTAGTCGACCAAGGAATTCATTGACCACTTTAAGGTTCAATGTCAGTTGTACGGCTTAAAACAAAGGCTATTTTCACTAACAAGTCAATGTGACAATCAGCCTTATTTTTTTATCTTCTTATCATGAAAAATAGTGAAAAATGGTAAAGCATTTACTTGGTCGACTATACATATTGTTTGTTAACTGTTTTAAACATGTTTCTAGCTCTAAATCTCAGAATTTTGCATGTCTATGGCAGATCATAGCAATGAATTTAGGTATTAGACTCGAAGTGTTCTGGAATTCAGTTTGTTTTTTTTATGAGCGTGAAAGACCGAGGTGGCTTTTTTCCCAGCGCATGCACGTAGCCGCAAATATGAAGTGATGACAGCCGCAATAAAACTATCGTCAAGCTATCTCTTTCGCACTTATTACTGTTTTATGGAGCGTGGATTCTTTGCACCCTTTTAGTTTAATGGCGCGCATCGTCATATCGTTATGCTTTATGCTGAATAACGTCTGCTCGACGGAACTCATTATATATTTTTATAAAGTTTCAACAAAGCAATGACCGAAGAATTGGAAGCATTTTTCCAAATGCCTTAATTGGCGTTTTTAATAAAGGTGTCAAAAAGCAAGTTCTTCAAGTGGTAAAAGTGCTAATTATGACGTGTGTTTGTGTTATGAAATCTCAACACATTGCAAGTACCATTAAAGAAATGTCTTGGTATAATAAAGAAGCACCTAAGAATCTTTAAATGTACGAGAAAATATCAGATATTTTAGCAAAACTTTGTAAGTTGCAGTGAGCATTTGATTCCTGACCCACCGTAGATGATCTCACAGTAAGTTACACAGTGAAAATACCTTGTCAATCAATTCGATGTCACTGTGACTTTTCCTGGGAAAAGATTCAGTGGGTCAGGATTTAATTAAAGCGATAGTTACTTGCATGCTATCAATAAAACAGGAAAATACCAGGCCCTCACTACAATAGTTATCTACAGTAAGTCTACATAGTTTAGTCCCATCTTATTTGAGCAGTATAAAATATCCACAATCTGTACACAAACTTAGCAAGTTTTACAAAAAAAACCGGCCAAGTGCGAGTCGGACTCGCGCACCGAGGGTTCCGTACAAATTTATATGTATATATAAACATCCAGTCTTAGCAGACCCCTGCTCCTAAGCAAAATGTGCGCAGTGTGGGATCATTGTAGATTGGTTACTGATATAGACAGACAGACAAAAAAATTTATACTTTTCGCAATTTTTCCTTTATCTGTGCTATAAGACCTTGTTTCGTGCCAAATTTCAAGATTCTGAGTTCACGGGAAGTACCCTGTAGGTTTTGATTCCCTTGCGAGTGTCGATAATTTGCGGAAATTTGCGGCATAAAAGGCTTTATCTTTTGATTGCGTTAAAAATTTATGCTTTTCGCAATTTTTCCTTTATCTGTGTTATAATACGTTGCTTCGTACCAAATTTCAAGATTCTGAGTTCACGGGAAGTACCCTGTAGGTTTTGATTCCCTTGCGAGCTTCGAAAATTTGCGGAAATTAGCGGCATAAACGGCTGTATCTTTTGATTGCGTTGGCTTAGAAGTTTGTTTTTTTCACAGCTCCAAGGGACCGTAGACCTGAGTATTTGATATAAATTTCAGCTTGATACCTCCACGCGTTCCTGAGAAAAGGGGTCTTGACAGACAGACGGACGGACGGACAAAGTGATCCTATAAGGGTTCCGCTTTTTCCTTTCTAGTTGCGGAACCCTAAAAACAAAGCATTTTATCATACTATGTCATGCAGCAGCCACGCCTTCATCCAGATTCGATGACATCAATTAGGTGATGGCATGTCGTGTAGGTGTGGCCGCAATTATAAGAAAAAGCAATAAGCTTATGTATATTAAAAGTAATAGCTGATAATACTCATATTTATATAATCGCATGAAAGTAAATAAATGACATCAAAATCTAAAAATATCGATGATCCACCAATATCTGTCGGTGCTTTAATTTATCATTTTAATCACCCGTTAAAGTATCGATGAGCCTCAATATCTGATTCCTGTTCAATTAGATTAATGCATCATGCCGTAAAAAACAAGTGAACTTTCGTTTGTAATTCGGCTTTTTAGCTTTGTACTACAAACTTAATTTTGGATTACAAACTTAATTAAAAAGTAAATACATAAAAATAGTCATCATATCTAATGGGACAGAAATAAATATCCTTTTCTAAATTGCATAATTATACCTACTTCAGATTTACAATGTTGTGTAGTGGTAACATTTTCTATTTATCTTGCTTAG
Organism: Archips crataeganus; assembly: GCA_947859365.1. NCBI lineage: Eukaryota > Metazoa > Arthropoda > Insecta > Lepidoptera > Tortricidae > Archips > Archips crataeganus. The sequence goes on along the minus strand of OX402057.1, from coordinate 15,628,044 downwards.
TTGTTAAAAACCAATGCCACTACGATTTTAGCGTATTGTTATGGACTTCCTCAAAGTGGAGCCCGAATCAATTATTTAAAAGTATCTAATTACCTGAGCGCAAATTTTTAGTATTCAACTCATATTCATATATTTTCTAGACAAACAGGCACACATTCACACGTAAACCTAACTACGTTATACACTAATGAATAAGAACAACTTGTCACTTTCTAAACAAAGTTGTACGAAAAGTAACTCTTTACGTTTGCTCACCAGCATATTTGAACACGGATAACTACTGATATCAGCAAATTCAATATTTACAGGCATTCAGCCAATGCGCAAAATAACCAGCCATAAAGCAATCTCCATAAGTACGTGCTAAAAGCCAACAGCGTCCGTCGCACGCGCACCGTTCGAACGCCGGTTGACTGATGCGATTTATGGCCACAGCTGCCCTATAATAGCCTAGTGAAGTTAGCCAATTAAATACGTGTAAACTAGTGGCTTTGTGAGTCTGTCTCTTACGTTTTTCGCCATTTAAAAAAATATCTATATCATCGAAGCTGCTCACATAATTTTCATGACAATCGGTTGAGAAATGCGACCAGGGGGGTTACTACGAAATTCGAAGTTCGAAGTTCGGATCGTGCGGTCCCTATCACTCTCGTAATAAATACCATTAGCGTGAGCGGGACGGCACGAAACGAAGTTCGAATTATGCACTTCGTGGTAGGGCCTCTGTAGATGAGAAAAGCCGAACATCCACAGAACAGTTTCATCACCATCATTCCATCCTATGTTCGACCCACTGCAGGGCACAGGCCTCCTTTCAGAACGAGAAGGCTTGGGCCGCAGTTTCCACGCGGGCCCAGTGCGGATTAGGAACTTCACATACAATCTCATTTTCTCTTAATTTTTTGCGAAATTAGATTTAAAATATACCATGAGCTTTACGGTGAAGGAAAACATCGTGGGAAACTTACACACACCTGCGAAGAAATTCAATGGTCTGTGTGAAGTTCCCAATCCGGCATGGGTTCGCCTGGGAACTACGGCCCAAGCCTGTGTCCTGCAGTGGGACGTAGGTATATAGGCTGGGGGGATGATTATTCTCTACATAGCTATACCTCTATTGAATGGACGTGCTTGCATATTGATTAGACATGCATTATAACTTTCTAATCACGATGCATCTGTGCAGGTATTTGTATTATGCGCAATCAAAACACTAGGCGCCAAGACAAGACGGAGCTATTAATAAATCTATGAACATGCTAATGTGATACCGAGCAAAACTAAATGTCACATGTCGCTCAACTATGCCACAGTGCAATCGCCATCGTGTATAACGTCCAGTGGCCGTATTGTCTAATAGCTCCTCTATACGATGGGCCATTATACATAGGTAACTACACGGAGAGAAAAATCTAGTTTCCTTAAACAGAATATTGTGAATTTGACTTGATTTTATTGTATTATATGTGACAACTATACTTTTTTGACACGTTAATAGAAAATTCTACTTCTTGCAACATAATTTCTAGTTCCTATTACACAGTTACCTAGTATCGTAGAAAATAAATTTTGTGTAGTATACAAAACCTGTTGTAAGCTAAATGCATATTTTACTCTGTAACAAACAATTAGGCCCATACTACACGGGCGCGGGCGGTTTCCCGCCGCGGGAAACCGCTCGACGGAGCTGCGCAGTGTAGTTTGCACCATACAACTTACATATAAAATTGTGTCTAGTGGCGGTTCAGAAGCGGTTTCCCGCGGCGGGAGAACCGCCCGTGTAGTATGGGCCTAAGATGGTTACCAAAACGATATCGGAGTTTTCGTGTACTAGAATATTCTAACTAGAATATTCTAGTACTGAATAAAATATGACTTGTTGTTATAAAAAAAAAATCTGATAATCATTGCTGAAATCTGTTTTCCTACACCAGAATCATAATTACTATACAATCTGGCAATATTGTAGAATATATTTTTCTCCGTGTATGTATTTTCAAATGATTGAAAATTTGATCCACACCTCAAATTTATTAATTACATGCAACAGAAGCAATCGTATCAAATGTACCACTAAAGTAAACGTCCCTGTGCTCGACAATGACCCAAAACATGGCACCTTCTATCTTGTGTCATAATAAGAGAGGTGACAGATGGGTGTCATGTACTGGGCGTTGAGGTATTGAGCATTGGTACCTTATTTATATATAATAGGCTATAACGGCTCGGCGAATAAATAAGTGCGAACAGCGGCAAGTCTAGCGTATTTTCTGTTCATTGCGCGGCCGAGACGCTCGCCGTACACTGCACAGGTTACCTAGGTAGTAGTACGCATCAATAAACATAGAAAACGCTCACCGCGCCCGCTTGCCGCGTAGTCAGGGCCGTAATGGTGGTGCTATATTTGCAAATCAACATCGATAATCTGCTTGAGTTTTGGCATGTCATCGAGTCGATGCCGATAGCGATCATTAGGCGACGGTGGCGCCAAAACGGGCGAGCAATGAGGTCAGCAGTGGCGCAGCGCCAAGTGCATAGTCACACCGCGCCAATAATAGTTACGGTTTTTATCGACACTTGTAGCCTGTAAAAGTGGCCGTTAACAATTCGATTGTCGACCTAGAGATGTTGGCCCGCTCCGAGATCAGCATATAAGTATGAGTAGCTATCAAACAGCAATAAATGTGAACTGAGGAGGTACTAATATTTCAATAAAGTAAACTTTTCAGACTTCTGCGTAAAAGATAGAGATACCTCAAAGAAAACTCTGGTTCCGTAAGTACATAGTTAATCCTATGTATTATTATTAATTTTCAGCTAATTAAGTTAATTTCTCCATATTTTAAAATAGCGTGAATTTAATTGGGTCCGAAAATAACCATTATATTAAGAATTCTTGTTAAACTTTTAAATCTACCGATAGCTAAAGCGATCCAAATCCGTCGTTAGATAAAATCTTGTCGGTTCCTATTTTACGAACCGTATCATCTATACCAACGGACTGTTCCAAACATGCGCCGGAGTGGCGCTCCCGTTGATTTATTTCCGTACGAATAAACTTAGATAATGCAACATCACCCACAAATCACAAAGAGAGACGGCTAAATTAATGGCCACACCGATAACTGCAAGAACATTGTTATTGTTCGAATAAAATGTAAGTGATTTAAGCGAATCAGTGAAGTTATAGTAAACAATAGAATGGAGCGTGAGCTAGTTCAATGGCTGAGTTCCAAAGCAAAATAAGCTTTGTTAGTTATTGGGTGTCAAAATAATCACCACCGCATTGGACGTGGAAATTAATTTGTGCGTTATGTTGCAACCCAACGACCGCCTTGGACCAAAATGTTAGTAGATAAACATGTAATAATAATGTCTATACGTCTGAGCAAAGCGGGAATTGAATTATGAATCGGCTAAGTTTGTTCCGATAATATGCCAAAAAATCACGCACCGGAAAGAATGTGAAGATGATGTTTATGTAGATGTTTGTTACTCTTTCACGCTAAAACGGTTTGACAGATACTATTTATATACATATTTATAATCTGGATTAACATACAGGATACTTTTTATCCTGGAAAATTGCATAGTTTCCGCGGGACAGGAATAAACGAAATCTTCGCAGATGGAGTCGCGGGAAACACCTAGTAAGATTATAAAGGAAAAGTGAACGTGACAAACCGAAATCTCCAAAAACAAGTAAAGTTCAAATGCCAGCAACCAGCCAAAGGTCATATCAACGCGGTCATGGCACATTGAAGTAACTTTAAAAGTTTTAAAAGTGATATTACCAAGCAGCCTTTATGTCGTCAGCATGGCAGACGTCCAAATGTCGTTGGCGCCACGTCGCGTGCAATTGCAACTCAAGTCAGGCCTGATGTTGATGCAGTTTTATAAACGGAGCTGTAGTCTAAATAGTGACAGGCAGTCTGAATATTGGGTGAATCACAGTGGGCTGCGCTTGATGCTACGGATGTTTGCGAGTGAAGTGTCGGTGAAGTGTACCGCTTTATACAAGGCGAATTTAAATCGTTTTTCAACTACTAACTACAAGACAAATAAAAAGTAACTAAGATAAGTTGCGAAATACGTACTATGAAAAAGGCTTTCTTCTTTACTCAAGTGCCTTCACGAAATTGGATAAACACATAAACGCTAATCATTATTTCATTTCAGTTTAAACGTCAACTCTCAACTTCGGTTTCCCAACAACCCGGCAAATGCAGCAAAACACATTAATTCACAAATTAAAACCAATTACCGCAGACAATAGTGTTGGGTGCAGCTAATCGTGAATCGAGACGGCGCCGCGCAACCGGGTCACGCGACAAGACCATCGTATCGATAAATCGACCTGACGATGTCACTGACTACGATTACAATCAAACGACAAACCACTGTATCGACCTACGCGGCAAGGCTTGAATTACAATAACAAGCGTATTCAACTTCTGTTTGTAAGCGGTTGAAATGGATAATCCCCACAATTAGTCATGCCTTTTACGACTGCATCGGCGCCTGGACAATTTTGATGTGTTGCGACGTTGATTGGAAAAAGAAACAGCTTTTTACACTGCAAGTTTAATGTGTGTAAATTGTTGCTTTGCTGGAGCTAAGCTGTGTACGATTATGGTGTGAATTGGCTGTACTGGTTTAATCGGTCTTAGTTTGGAATTTGCTATCATTGTCAATATTTATTTGTTACACATGAGACATGCTTCACTGATGAACGTTGAAGTTGACAGGGTTGTAACTACGATCATCATGCTTACGTGACCTAATACGCGTAGTGAGTGAGACCCGGTTTTGATCGAGAAGTGTCAAACATTAATTGACCTATAAATTGATGATAAAAAGCCTACATGTTAGCATTTTATTTTGCTCTCTCTCATCTAAGCACCTGCAGAACGCAGCAGGTGATAATGTTAATAAAGTTAGTTATATTTTAATTGATAGCAAAGCCTCACAGTTTTTAATATTAACGAATACCATCATAATGAACATGAACTTATTATGATAATGAGGTAAAAACAGAAGATGCATCGGCCAGTGCCAGCGAATGTATGGATGAAGATAATAGCAGACAGGCGACATGTAACTATTTGGCAGTGTCCTGGGTAAAAAAAATAATTAGAATTAGTCTGTCAGTCAATTTTTACCTGTACCAATCAAACAAAAAAAAATACAAAGACGAAAGCGCATCAAAGTTCGGGAGTGGGGGCCCGTGACGTTACTTCTAAGGAAAAAGTGTACATAGACGTCGTGACGTCACATGAAACTACAGGGTTATTTGTAATTCACTGGCACCCTTTTAACCCTAAACTCCTACCACTTAAACAAATGTTTTTTGTTTTACGGCTTTTGTCATAACTTAATATTTTTGGTGTAATAACGTTTTGAAAATTTGAGATTATCTTTTACCTGATTTACACTCTCGCCTCGTCACCTCGCCTCGCGCCTCGTCTCGTCGTCTCGCTCCGGACGCGAGCCTCATACCTGATTTACACTCTCGCCTCGTCACCTCGCCTCGCGCCTCTCCTCGTCGTCTCGCTCCGGACGCGAGCCTCAAAATCAAGGCAAATCACGAGACGAGGCGCGAGGCGCGCCTGTTCACACTCTCGTCTCGTGCTCGTGGCTCGTCCCGCGGTTCGTCTCGCCACTCGTACGCGAGTGTAAACCAGGTATCTTATTTTTACGATACTCTGTGTATTAGTATTAGTATGGGGAAAAAAGTGCTTCATTTTAAAAAGTCGTAAAATAAAAAATAATTGTTTGAGTGATAGGAATTCAGGGTTGACGATGTCAGTGAATTACAAATAACCCTGTATAACCGGTTATACATATGTTCATCACTTTTTGTTTAATTGACAACCGAAAAAATACATGTAAACATGTTTTTAGGAATCAAGCCTTTTGTTTTGACTTTTTTTCTCCCGTTCACACTCAAACTTTACTTTGTTTATTTTTATTTAGAAGCGAATTGGAACAAGTATCAGGAGTATCAACGAAATTAATTTGTTCTTCAAACACAGGAAATAAAGTCCGATGAATTATCACAGCTTAAATAGTGTCCCATTGCTGGGGCAACTCCCCCCTTCGTTCGGATATTGTTCCCTATTTATTGTGTTAGCAGCTAAGCATGTTTAAAGCCGGATTTTGAGTTGTAATAATTTTACGTCTGTTATTATTTAGTTTATATTATAAACGAGCAAATATTAATTGACAACTTTAGGTACGGCACGGCAGTGTGCCAAAATATCATAAAACAATAACACCGCTTTGCCAGCACAATGATGTATAAACGCAATTGTTTACAAACGCTAAAATCGAACGCCATTTATTATGTATAGCGCGTATCGACATCGATATGACGTGTCGCGTCACTAGCGGATGCGCGGGCGCCGGCGCCGTGACGAACAATGAGTCCTGTGGTTGAAAAACACCGATTTTAATTGTTAACCAATGTATGAATGTGAATTGTTTTGTTTTACTGTAACCCACATAATATCTCTACATACTACACATACGCAACGTGATACAAAAATGATAAAATTATTCTTTAGTGTCAGCTGGATTTAATCCCTTCATCCTTGCCCCTGCTTCCATAAAAAATACCAGTGTATTTAATAAAATAAAGCTTGAATACGGAGTTTGAAATACCCTATGTAGTAAAATGTCGTCTCAAGAATTTCTGTAAATTAAATGAAAACCAGAGCAAATACTGACAGAATAATAAACATACTAAATGTACACGACCAGTTAAATAAGAGTGACTAATTTTAAATAGGCATTTAAAACAGTCATCGCATATTTTGACGTTAATTACCATACGACGGATACAGAATAGTCAATTGTCTGTAAAACGCCTTTAAAACATTACAAAAGTAAACGTGTAAGTTGCGTGAAATTAAAATGACAATATGCCAGTATTGTCAGTTGTTAGGCGAGACGTTTGTATGTAAGAGGTGTTGGTTCATTCATATATACGAATTGCGTATTCGATATTTGAATCCAAACTTTTTCTGAGCAGCACCAATAATTTGATGCCACTGGCCAGTAAGCAAACATCCACAAAGTACCTGTTTTTATTCAAAAAACTTAGCTTTTAAAATTCTTTATTTATTGTCTGTGGTCTAAAGATAAGATCTTACCATCGCACTTTTACTTAGCGTAGAGCCACTTATGAATCCATTGTGTAGATTTCTGATATTTACCTGCAACGAACAAACAAACGTTAGAAATTTGACAAGTACAAGTACAATTATGTAAGTGCTATCACTCAGTATTGTCTATTTGCTGACTGTTTTTACATTTGTCAATTTGTAAGGAATTTTTACACATATCCGCGATTTGGCGTCAATATAAACGTATGCAAGTTTACGCCAGATTTCTGGCTAAGTCACGAATGTGTGTAAGGACTTAGAAACATAAAAAAACACTTTTCATTTTTCATCATGTCAGCCGTTGAAGTTGAGACGTTCCAAAGCAAAAATTAAAATTATTTTCGCTTCTGTCAAGCAGCGATTTCGCTTGCACGCGTCTTAAGGACAGGTGTAAATATAATGAAGAGCATGGTAACTCTACCATCTGCGTATAAAGGGGTGTAAGCGCATAGTAACGGTAGCGATGTTTGTTATTCCAGCCGGTATAACGTTAAACTCATATCGTAAACAATACTCAGATTTACACGCCACTGTCCGGTATAAATAAACAGAGCGAGCTGTACCGTTGGCAAAGAAGTTGAAATATTTATTTCGTGTGACTCGATTTCCGTATTCCATCAATGACTTGAGGTATTCTGAGAGGTGGAATACGCTAGATGGCATTTGTATTGTGTCCGATTGACGGTAAAGCCTTGCTTGGAATTGGCTCATTTATAAATCAAACCCAAAAGTGCGGTTAGTATAAGCAAGGATGATATAGACTGGATTGGCAGTCGCCATAGTACGGATCGGCCGCGGTTTTTGTAGTTTTTGTATTTTGGAAAAATAATACATTTGTAGTAATATGAAACATCTGTAGTCTTATTGTTTTGCCTTCAAAGCCTCTGGCTATATTTCAGCGCCATCTAGATTTAATAATCGAACTACTAAAACCGCGGCCGATACGTACTATGGCAACTGCCAATCCAGTCTATATCATCCTTGGTATAAGACTCCGTATTTGTCGATCCAATATGAATGACAATAATGCACGACCTCATAATTCAAACCCATTATGGCCACCGCACCCCAAACGTGATACAAATATTACAAATGTCAAAGTTGTCAAATGGACCTCTCGATAGCGTTAATCTCTCACAGAAACCGATATTGTGGTAAATTGCGTACAGTATGTTATTTAAGAAGTAATTTAATTACACAAATTTGCCTGTACTTACTTATATTTATTTATTTTGTAATTTAATTATATTTTATTTTATAAATGTTTTTGAATATTTTTTGCCAGCGGTTTCACTCGCATAACCAGTAGGCCTGGCAGTCAGTTCAAAATTTCGGGATACATATTAGTAAATTCTCACGGAAATTCCCGAACTTACATCGTGACCTTCCTCTATGAATTTAATTTGTCTTGACTTGGCGGTTAAGATTTCGGGGTTTTAAATGGATTCCGTGCGAATATCGAGATAAAAAGTAGCCTATGTTAAACCAGAGGTCTAGCTATAAAACTAAATTCAAATCCGTCCAGCCGTTTTGGCGTGTAGGAGTAACAAACGCACGCACAATACTTACAAACCTCGCATTTATACCACCAAAACCATAATACTAGACACACTCATAACACAAGTTACCACTTGGAATAGCTTCAATTACTTAAAAAAAATCGAATAAAAACACCATTATATACTTGTATATCGACTCCTAATTTGCTATCGGTACTTTTTTCGGTTTACATCCACATCTGTCGCCACGCGTCGCTTGCGCACATTTCGACAACTTTTCAAGATCTCCCTCCCGCCCTTTTACTCGTATAGGGCAGGGCGACTGCGCGTCGGAAGGTACAAGTTAAAGAGATCAAGTTAATTTGGTGATGACAGACCCCCGTTACGGCGGGCCTTTTTCTAGAATGCTCTATCAGATCCCTTGCTGCGTGTATAAATAAATTTCGTCTTACAGATTTTAATAACTGAATTTTAAAGACAGATTTAAACTTATTCTCTTTTACTTGGAGCATTAGGCATGGAATAATTTTAAATATAAAACACAATACATATACATTTAAGATTTTCATTTACTTAGAGGTTTTAGCTTTTAATAGCGACCGCTTTAGCCTAGTTGGTAGTGACCCTGCCTACGAAGCAAGAGGTCCTGGGTTCAAATCCCGGTAAGGGCATTTATTTGTGTGATGAGCACGAATATTTGTTCCTGAGTTATGGATGTTTTCTATGTATTTAAGTATTTATTTATCTATATAAGTATGTTTATCCGTTGCTTAGTACCCATAACACAAACTTTGCTAAGCTTACCTTGGGACTAGGTCAATTGGTGTGAATTGTCCCATGATATTTATATTTATTTTATTTATTAATAGCAGGTACTTATCGTGAAAGATAGGTATCCTTTCATTAACTATTCGTCAAATAAAGAATAATACTCACGAGCAAAAATGATGGCTGATGGGTATATTTCCATACAACATTGCACGGAAAGTGAGCTTACTTTTGCTCGTCACTTATTTCTTTAGTTTCATGACAAATTGCCGACGAAGATACTCGGGATCAAAAGAGACTTTTTAGCAGTATTTGTTGAGGTATACTGACGAAAAAACGCTGAAATTGATCTCGCAGTACTAACTAATCGTAAGAATTGACAGCCAATACACGTACGTACATGATCTGCGATAGAAAATACGTCGCTGACTAATCCTTTGGCATACAAATTACTATACTTGCCGTGCAATGGAAGTATAACGAGCAGAGGGCTGAATAAAGGCAAGTACGTAGGCCATCAATTATTTTATGAACTTAAGCTACGCAGTTGGAATAATAATCACCGATCTACCACCCATTTCGACGACTGTTACGAATATGCGCGAAGCCGGTTTTAAGACAATCATTGGATTGCTGGTAAGTTTGAAATCGGCAATAAGTATAATTTACGAGTATAAAGGCTTCCTTAACTTCTTCGGGGTATAGGCTCCTTTAAATACGAGGTTTTCCGTGTCAAATTGATTTTGTTAAAGTGTAAAGTGTACACATTTGTATTTAGGCGTGGAGTGGATTCTCCTCGTTAAATATTTGCACCACGCCCACGCCCACACCAGAATGGTCTAGTGCCTACCCTAGGATTGCGGTATCGACTCTGCTTCTCCCCTATGGTCATGGCATCTTAGGGGCCAGTCCTCATGGAAAATAACCCTAGATACGCCACTGGGAAACTGATAGCGGTAGAATTACCAATTACTTCCTTAAAACCGGTATCAGCTACGTCCGAGAGTAAAATATTCACTTGGAATTGAAGAGAAGTGTTGACTCCACAATGAAGGCTAGTAACTTAATTGAATGAATATTCATGACTTCAGTTAACCGAACCGGTTACACTGTTCATTAGCTAGTGCTTTGTTTTGACGTTACAGGACGAAGTGTTTCAAATTTAAACAAAAGTTAAACCTATAGCAAATGCAAAATACACTTCACTAAGTGGCTTTCTTAAATAGTTGATTGATTACGGCTTATTTTTATATTTTCGGCAACAGTATTTGTGTTCCTACTCTTACCCCCTGTTTCACCATCCATTGATCAAATTTATTTGATGGATAGGATAAATGTGATTCCGGCTCTGTTTGTTTTGTTCGAATAGACGGAGACGGCATCACATTTATCCGTCAGTTAAAATTAATCAATGGGTGGTGAAACCGCCCCTTAACATTTTAATTAGTATACCCAGAGCTTTAACCTACGAAGTACGGGTAAGTAGGTAAATTATGCTAATTGTTAAACACAACTTAACTCGACTTTTGTGTAACATCATCATGATCTTCCCAGTCTATATATACGTCCCACTGCAGGGCATAGGCCTCATCTCAGAATGAGAAGGCTTGGGCCGTAGTTCCCACGCGAGCCCAGTGCGGTTTGGGAACTCCACACACATAATTTAATTTCTTCTCAGGTGTTTCCTCACGATGTTTTCCTTCACCGTAAAGCTCATTTTAAATTTAATATATAATTTACGCAACGTAAACTCCGAAAAACTCAGAGGTGCAAGGGTTCGAACCCACGACCCTCTGCTTAAGAGGCAGTAGGTCAACCACTATGCCACTACGGCTTCCGTAGTGTAACATAGAACCCTGTAATATTGGTGCAACGACTTGTTTACAATGTTTTGTTATCATTTGTTTATTTCCTTCTGCCTATAATTAAGTGCAAGTCGAGGTCAGTAGCCAGCCAGCCAGTAGCTTGCGGTTTAGCGGTGACGTGCCCATTAACGCATACGATGATTAATGCACTAATTTAATATGGCATAGGTTAACAACCTGCTGCCCAAACAGCCGTAGACAGGCAAGAAATAAGAAATTGTTTAAAACCGTTAGAAGTAAGATTTTTAATAATGGTTCACAAATGTTTCTATAATATTGGTCGGTGATCAAATGGCAAAAGTCAAGACGTGATTACGTTTTGATTTGAAAATTTTAGATGAAAAATGTTTATCGGAGTTTTCAGTCAAGGTAAATCAATCGTCTGCTGTTAATTAACAATACATAAATATGGTCTTATTTTTCAGTCGTAGTTTTAAACATCCTAAGGCCCGCTGTACTAAATTTTGATCATAATGTTTAAGCAAATGTGAACTTTTCTTAACTGACAATAAGTTTAAAATTCTCCTATAATATAATTTACTTGGATCTTACGTGGTACGAGCCTGACTTAGGGTCATGGATTATTCGTCATGGCGCATTGATTTTTACAGCTTTTTAAAAAACCCACGATCATTAAGCTTGTTTATAGTATGATCAACGAGATCTTCCTTTCAATTAGTCACGGAAACCACACAAGGCGGCATCTGGCAATGCAGCTCCGTAAATTGATTTGATGAGTTTATAACAGACTTTCACAAACAAAGGTTCCCACCGGCAAGCGATATACTGATAACAGGAGGCAGACGACGCCGCGGCGCGCCCACGCCCGCCGTCCACACCAAACCTAAAACGACGTAAATACAAAACACCACACTCCACAGCAACATTAAAGCTCTTTTCGAAAACCACGGCAGCTGCCAATCGTGATGTGAAAACAATAAAAACGACCACAATAGAGGAAAACTAGAAAATTACCCGACTATATATAAAACTCGAATAAATTACCGCCTTAATGAATAAATTATGAGTGTGCCGCGGGAAAAAATAGCGCTAAGCGCGGCGCCGGCGCCAGTAGGTAGTGGTGCAAGGATATGCCCGCACGCCGCCCGCGGCACGTCGCTCGCGCACGCTATACTCTACCTTACCTACTACTTACAAAGTATACCACAGAATGCCAGCAAGCAAAGATACGACTTTTCTATAAACAACGCGGATTCTGAATGCGCTCATGCAACCGTAGCGAGTCATTACGATTTGAAAGTGTTTACCGTATAAAAACAGACAAATGTACACTGTAATTCTATGATATAAGGTCCATTGACACTGGATTAAACGATGGTTGCCACTGTCCTTTTCGTTCGCGATAGGATCGAGCAGGAAAATATCTGCGAGCCCTGAGATCCCGTTCGTCTTGACACGTTACAAGCTCGGGAGGCGATAAATATTTTAACACTGACAGTTGCTTGCGGTACGTAAATTAAATTGAATTTAATACGGTTGCAAGCGACAACGCGGAAATGCAGCTCTAAACAACATTAAGCGTGAGAGAACTACGGCCCCGGATCCTCAAGCATCCGAATCTTGTAGACAAACCACTTCAACGCTAGCCAGAAAAATAATCGATAGGCTGGGTCCGTCGACGACCACTTAAAACTACCTAGGTACATTAACTGAGCAAACAATGTTCTAAAGTGCATTTCAATTGTCCTGAGAATTAAAAATCAACGTCTTAAGCAACGACATACCTTTCTGTTTGTATAAGAAACAGGTGCATTCGAAGCGGTGAAATAGCGGTTCGATAACAGATGTTGGCCGGCCGACACTGAGATTAGGTAACATAACATCGTCGTAATCTCAACGTGTGTAATCAACGCGGGTTTGCTTTTAAGTCGAGTATAATTTTTATCAGCAACAAAAAAAAGAAACAATCAAATAAACCGCGCTGGCGTTCAAACAGGCACAATCTCGAGCCTCTCGAGTGGTATCCTGCGGCTGGGCCTGTTTTATTATCGTTCCGAGACTCCGCTATCTTGGGAAGTCGGCGGGCCCCACAAAAACTTATCAGGCAACATGAACCTCCACTTAAGCGGACCCTATTTTTACTTCGAAGCTTTTAGTCGTATCGTCCTGCGCCCGTGAGATTTATAACCGTCTGCATCGATTCACAGGTCGTCGGAAGTCTGCATTGGGTAACGGATACCTGTGAGTGCTCCTTAAGGTAATTTTAGACCATTCAAACCGGTGACACTGGAAACGATATCTAATAATTGAAGTGGAGGGTTGTAAGGACAGATAAATATTGAGGAAGAAAATGGATCTCTTAAAAGGTACCTCTTTAGATAAGACGTAAAATGTGATTTAACTCAAATAAACAAACTTTACATCAAAACATTTTCATAAATAAAACAGGAGACTGACACTATTTACAGACAGCATAAAAAAACTACTCCATTGTCGTAAAAGGCGACTCTCCGCTTTGCTTTAAGGCGTAATGAGTTTCTAAAGAATGTGAAGAGTACTTATGACAGAATGGAATTAGAGTCGTTGACAGGTAGCCGATGAGTCAGCCACAAAGAAAGCTCCGAAACAAAGAGCGTATCCGAAATAGACTAAAATTATATTCGAGTCAACAAGAATAACGAGACAGAAGGATTTCAAACGTGTCGAGTAAAAGCTGAGAGTAAAGCGGCAAATGTGAATTCTCGGACCAGTCAGTACTAACTAAGGCTATCGAGTCCTAGAAGTCATTAATCACTAACCCCGACATACTAATGGCGAACCCGTAATTAGCTTCGTATCTCACGAGCAGGGAGGTGCGTTTAAAATATACACAAAAGCACTTGAGAAGATCCTCGAGACAGGTAAATTTTTTGCTTGAGAAATTTCTTTGAAAAACATTGCCCCTTGTTTGGCAAATTCAGGTAAACTACCTGTCGGGACTAGTTGAGAACAAAAGGAGCTCCTAGAGGCGTCGCCCGTTAATGGCGGCACGACACGGTGTGGGCGAGTAAGTCAATTAGGCCATCAGCGTCGTCGCCATTCCCGGAATGTACCCGACAAATGACTGCTCGCGATAAGAGCATAAGGTATTACTGTCCGCGCGTCCTTTTTGCCCTTTTTGTCCTGGATTACCTTCGTCTTTCTGATAACACTGGCCTCTTTTAATTGAGTTTCTGTGTTTTGTCCCCCTTTATCGCCAAATCACACAGAGACCTGACATTTGGCAGTTAAATTTATCTCAATGAATTAACATCATTATACGAAATCTTCGATGCGAATGCGTTTTATGGAGAGACGAAGTGTTCCGAAAAGGTTATTAGCATAATGATAAAACAGCTAATGCATACTTAGATGTGTAGATAAATTCATGATGGCTAATAAAGCTGGTCATAAACGCTTACAGGTGTAAAGTCGTAGGAACTTACAACTTAACGTATTACGATGATTTCCTGGGCACTTGGCATCAAAGCCGTGGTAGTGTAATTGTTATTTCTGTCGATTCAAGCATCCGCTGTGTAATTGATAAAATAAAGCAACAAAATTGTCAATGTACCTAAATCGGCTTGGCTCAACACAACGGTAGCTGGATAGCCACATGCAAGTCATAAAAGTACGATAACATTGCTGGGTTGACTCACAGTGCGTTGCTTTCGTTGGTGAATCAGCTTCATGTTTGGGACATTGTGGTGATCTTATTCTTTTTGACTCCCAACTTCCAGATGCCGCGGGGAGTAGTCACGGTTCGCTCTTGTTTTGGAACTGATATCATTACGTTCTTGGCTCCGTTTCAAGTGCTCATTCGTTTTTAATTCAAATAGTAAAGGAATGCGCATCTCATTTGTTAATTTCATTGTTTTATTAACGAAGCTATTTTAGTGGCTGTATATTTCTTAATGCTTTACCATTTATCAAGTTGGTTTATGCTTTATAACCGGTCGGTGGGCAGGTAACATTAAAGTCGCCTGTGCTTTTCGTGCCAGGTTATGTTAAGATGCAATCTGCGCGGAGGCCGGCATTTGACCCGGGGTCAAAGTTTATGGTTATTAAAATCATTATTCCCTGCTGCTACAGCACATACGTTCTACTAAGTTGTGTGGGGTATTTGAAAATAATTCCGATCCGCATTGGCGACCCCTGCCTTCAAATTTAATATCGTAACTACTATGTTAAAATAATTAGTTGTATTAATTACTAACTATTTCAACTTTTTATATGTATGTACGATCATTTTAAATAGCATTTGAGCGGTATAGTTTTTGTTGTTTCTTTGTCATGTAATGTACTATGTCCGATTATGCACTGTGATTTGCCGCATTTTGTATTATTGAATTACATTGTAATAACTGTAATTATATTATTTCGACTATTCATGTGATTGTAATGCTAGAGACATTTCGTTCATTTTAATGAGGAGGCGCACGCAACGTTCCGCTCCGACTATACATCTGTTATATTATTTAATTTTATTATAATAGGCCCCTCGTTGGTAATTATGTACGGTTGCTTTGCTTATCATGTCATGCATATGCGCCAGGGTATAATTTGCCGTCTTGGAAAGGGAACATGAAGTTTTTTGAATATCATTTTCATTTTTTTTTATGTTTAAGTATGCTATGTCGTATTTTACAAATATAACAGCCTCCGCAACACTTTAGCCTACTCATGACTATGGCCACTGTTATGCTGAAGCGTCGAGGTAGATTAAGTCCCAGAAGTGAATAATATGTTAATATATATACAGCGACGCAGATCAGACGCCATCGTTCCTAAATCTGTGTCGTTTTTATAATCCCTAGCAAACGAAATTATAATCCCCAAATATTCAATAGACGCTAGGAGCAATGTAGTAACCACACACCATCGATGTTATAATTATTTTCGAAACCCCATTGTTTCTGTTTGTAACATAAAAACATCTGACAGCCTACAGCGTTGTAAACAAACACAAAGTTTGTACGCACATGCGGGCTCTACAACAATATAGAGTATATAGCGCTGAGTCATTGCGAACGAATTAAAATATTTATGAGGACTGTGCTGTGACCGAACTGGGTTCCCGCTTGGTTTCATAGACCCGACTGATGCGTCTGCCCAGCAAGTATTTAACATTCGAATGGTATCCTTTGCAAGTAAGCATAATACTTTTAAATTTGCAATTTGCGTGCTCAACGGTATTAATCAGGATTATTTGTGACAGAAATCCAAGGATTTGGACAACGAATGAACGCAAGTATTGTGCCTAGTTATGTCAGGCAGCTATGATAAAGTTGTAGGTTAATCCAGCCGTCACGTTTTTGTACATTGCTTTGCATGGATTGGGGTAAATAAATCATTTTTTATTATTTGTCAGATTAGATCGATCGTCTATTTTATCAGACCAGATAGATAAGTACGTCAAGGAAATATTTAAGGGTCCTGACTATTTCTTCATATCAGCCAAAGGACGTCCACTGCTGGATCAACGCATCCCCCAAAAATTCCACACAATCGTGGCCGCACCCATTACCTTCACCAGATCGTCGGTCTATCTTGTTGGAGACCTTCCCAATAATATTGCTCTTTTTGGAGGGTATAATGATATACAATTTGTTGCATCTGGTTTTTGAACATCTATTGAATTTCTTTTCAAATTTAAGACAAAATGTCACGGTAAGATCTTATTTATTTGTCAGCGGCGGTGAACTTGAACTTCAGTCGAACGAGGGAGAAACTGTGTCAAAGCAAAAGTCATTATTTGCCTTAACATTATGACCCACAATAGCGAATTCAGCGGTAAGTAAAGCAATAAGCGGAACAATTATTTCTGCACCAAACTGAAATCTTCAAGCATCTTAACATCAAGGGTTTGTGGCATATTTTCCAGTGTTCGTAACTTCACGGACTTGAAACTTGACTGGTAGCTCTTGATATTGTTGGCTACACAAATAAGCGATGTTATTTGTACAGGTGTTATTTGCTGCAGTCAATATCATATTTGCTCGTGCAAAACATTCAAATATGTTTTGAGTATGAAAGTGTTCGTGTCCTTCACGTGTGCCCTTAGGTAAATTTGGTTCAGTTGTTATATTTATTTTGACTAAACGACATTTGAATATATAATTCTGACCTTGATTACGTAAACGACGCAGGCAGACTTAATTTTTTTTCTTTTTTAATATAGCTCAATTGATACTGTCGATGATTCCGTTAATGGCGAGGTTGTCAAAGACACTGTCGGTTGGCTGTTGTTCGATAGCTTCGATGTGCGGTAGACGCAGACTTCTTCCCGGTAAATCATCAATGTACATACTCAAAACAAGCTCCACTGGTAGTCACATTACTCGTTCTAAAACAATTTGCCCGACAAGTCTAGAGTCTAGACTAATCTAATGCAGATCTGCGATACGGCGGCGCCTCGCCCCCGCTACTGCAGATAGCGTGGGTGTTTGTAATTGTACACTCATATCGCGGTACACTGTTGACATGTGCGGTAATTCAATATGCGATAATGATTTACTTAATGACCTGTACGTAGAATGTGGAATTATTTGGGGATTTTAACGAATATTTTCCTTAGTAATGTGAGTGGTAGCATGCCTACATAACACTACTAGATCAAGGATGTATCAACCATAAAAGTAGTCTAAATTAAAGTGCGAATTATTTATTCCAGGGATGTGGTGAATTCGATTGGAACTACATGAAGAGAGAAGTAGAATGTATTGAAGTTCTGTCTATTTGTGAGAGGCTCATGCCTGTGTCAGCATTAAAAAGTAATGATGACGATCTACATTTTGAGATTGGAATTGGAAGTCTATGTGAACCTAAATTACGTTCTCGCGTTAGTCGCTTTCGCTATGATTTTGATCCAACAACCCAGAGGCAAATACCATAACCACCTTGCACCTTATTGGGCTAGATGTACAGATCAATGCCGTGTTAAAATTGGGTCCAGTTCGATCTTGCAGAACATTTAATCACGCCACATGATAATTTAAAAGATACCTAGATAGAGTTTATCACATTTATAACTTAAGATTATGACAAAACATAAGCATTTCTCTCTATTTACGACACTAACTAATTGGTTTTATAGTCCAGCAAGACATACCTATTGACCATTACTAACCCACTCAAATGTAAAAATCAAATCAAAATCGCCACTCAATGTAGATAAAACCTCTACTGACCGCTGACACGTTTGCGTGGGTGTGATTTGCACATAATTAAAATTATCAACAGCATTATTAATTGATTGGGCAATAAACAAAATTAGGCTCGCCCACTCGGCGCTTCCCGTTCGAACACGATCAGAAATCTGAGCTGCGCTTGCGCTACTGTATTTGCTGTTAGTTTTATGTTCATCGATAAAATGTGGCATGAAATGTCACGGCATTTCTATGTATTTGTTTGTGAGAATAATAAAGATAGGCGGATTTGAGCTGTGGCTGTGATACTAACAATCAGTATTTATTACATAAAACTTCTCATTTTCAATGAGAGTCAGAATAACATTTTTAATATAACAGATTTTGTTAAAACTAAATAGAACTAACTAACTTTGAAATATACAATACCGACTAGAAAAATATTTGTCGAAATCGGTTAACAGATGGTGAAGATAAAAAAATGCAGTCAAATTGATAACCTCTTCTTTTTCTGAGTCGCTAAAAAGTCGACAATTCCATAATTCTTTATTACATAGCATAATGGGAAAAATGCCAAGATATCTTTTGACTTCTCTTGTTTTCGTTGCTTTTTAAGTGTGTTTATGCTTTTGTCGAAAGTTATTTCATACCTGAAAATTTATGAGATCGTAATATAATGTACTTGCTATTTCTACACTTGATTTGCATACATAAATCATGCGGTGTAGTGTATGTATGAGAGAGTATGATTTGGTTTCGGGAATGCGAGCGCCGCATAAACGAATTTATTGGAATGGTGACGAATGGGACCACACATGTTCGGGAGAGTATTTGATTATTATTCTGGTATCGAGTCGCGGAAAAAATCTATTACAACAATAAATTTTTGAAGTTGAGTAATGGTTACACCAATTTCGAATCATGTCTTTTGAGTATCATACCCAAAGCCAAGCAACTAGCTATATTAAGCCTAGCTCATGGCCTTGTCGGTAAATTTTGATTTGACCATAGAATAGACTCAAACTCAGTTAAAATCAAAATATCTTTATTCAATTTAGGTCATAACAAGGACAATTTACTTCAGTCTAAAAGTTACAAACACAACAATGCTAACTAAATGTCTTAAAGAGGTTAAAAATATTATAAAGATATATTTACAGGCTGTTTTTTAACATGTTTCATTTTCTTCTAAAAACAGCGAAGCGCAACTGATAAGTACGAATTTTAGAAGTCAAGTAGAATAACGGACTTAGCAAAATATTTTTTGAAATAGTAAAGGTAAATTTATGCATTGAACTAACTTAAAATGAAAACGACAGTTGAGGTTGAGGTTGAGGGTCTAAGGTTTTCTGTTATTTAATTAAATAAATAAATAAATCACGGGACAATGTACACCACATTACCTAGTCCCAAACTAAGCAAAGCTTGCACTATGGATACTAGACAACGGATAATAGAGAGGTACGTAGAATTTATAATTTAGCAAGAAAGTTGCTGAAGACTTTTACAAAGTAGTAAGTAATGTATGTTGATGGAATGATGATATTTTCCGATAAAACCAGTAACAAAAACTATAAATTGCTTAATTAGGTACGTATATTTCGTACTAAATACAAACTGAAATATAGATGCACAGAAAAAAACCCCAGAAAAAAGACCAATGCTGGGAATCGAACCCAGGCCCTCAGCATTCCGTGCCGCGTGCCATACCCCTACACCACCACTGGTCTAGAGATTAGACACGAATCTTTCCTATACATCATACATTTCAATCTGCTAAATCATCACCTTATGCAGTGACAAGCGCACATCTATGTTACACCCTCATCGAGAGATTTTAACACTCCTTCGGAACTAACCGCTCACCTGGACAAGAGATGGCGCTACTGTGCAACTTTAAACAAGTTAGCTATGAAGTATCTTTTTTTTTTTGTACTTATTTTTTCAACTTCATTTTTTTTATTACTTTTACGGTCATCCCGTGAAATCATATATTTCGTACTAAATACAAACTGAAATATAGATGCACAGAAAAAAACCCCAGAAAAAAGACCAATGCTGGGAATCGAACCCAGGTCCTCAGCATTCCGTGCCGCGTGCCATACCCCTACACCACCACTGGATGCTGAGGACCTGGGTTCGATTCCCAGCATTGGTCTTTTTTCTGGGGTTTTTTTCTGTGCATCTATATTTCAGTTTGTATTTAGTACGAAATATATGATTTCACGGGATGACCGTAAAAGTAATAAAAAAAATGAAGTTGAAAAAAAAAAAAAAATAAGTACAAAAAAAAAAAAAAAGATACTTCATAGCTAACTTGTTTAAAGTTGCACAGTAGCGCCATCTCTTGTCCAGGTGAGCGGTTAGTTCCGAAGGAGTGTTAAAATCTCTCGATGAGGGTGTAACATAGATGTGCGCTTGTCACTGCATAAGGTGATGATTTAGCAGATTGAAATGTATGATGTATAGGAAAGATTCGTGTCTAATCTCTAGACCAGTGGTGGTGTAGGGGTATGGCACGCGGCACGGAATGCTGAGGACCTGGGTTCGATTCCCAGCATTGGTCTTTTTTCTGGGGTTTTTTTCTGTGCATCTATATTTCAGTTTGTATTTAGTACGAAATATATGATTTCACGGGATGACCGTAAAAGTAATAAAAAAAAATGAAGTTGAAAAAATAAGTACAAAAAAAAAAGATACTTCATAGCTAACTTGTTTAATTAGGTACGTTTCAGTGACCAAGGTAGAAGGTGAAGGCCACCAATTATCACATGACAATGTGATGAATGTTAACTGTAAGAGAACGGTTTGAATAGTGTTACTCCTTCCTTCAATTTTGTGCCTCATTCCCACAAAATCTATTGCAAATGGGGATGAAAATCTCGCGAATGATGAGAATGATCGAGAGAGAGACGTAAGCGCAGAACCAAACTCCAGAAGAATACCAGATTCCAAATAGAACCGGGATTCAGGGAAGAATAGGTGACACAAAAGTCATGCCCCTTAATTTAACACGCGCACTTTGCATGAAAATTATTTTTAGTCGGTGATAATAATATGTCACAACAGACTGACGTGTGAATTGCATCTCTCTAAAACCAAAACCAAAGCCAATGTCAAAACTAAGGGGACCGACAAAGCAGATCTTAAGCTGTCAGTGGTTTGGAATGAACATTTTCGTTAGTCAACCCGGAGGGTGAGTGAGTTGGGTCGAATACAACACCTCCGAGTTAGATGTGCACAAAATTTTTGTCGAGTTGTTATTATACAATGCTACGCCAGTGTAAGCTCTCAAATTGTCAAAGTATCTATATCGCGAAATTGAATAAGCTGGAGAAGATGATAATGACGTTTAAACAGTGCTAAAAGTAAGTTACCCCTCCAAAAACTACTTTTATTATAACAAATGTTCCGTCTAATTACTTCACCGGTGACAGGAAAGCGCGATCAACGCTGGCGCCAAAATTCTAGACAGGGCGCCGGCGATTACGACAAACATAGACACAATGTCATCTAGCATTTCGATCCTTAATTTCATATGCGTAAGGATAATTTCTCCTGGCAGAGGACATGTGAACTCATGAGTGAAATTAAAGCGGGGTCTCACCCCTCGGATTGTATCGCTTTCACTCGTTTTTTTGTGTCATTACGTTGTATTGATGGGGAGGTTATAATGGGGGAGCGCTCTATTATCCATGAGAATGAGACCTCAAGGTGCGGGACTAAGTATGTCTTACTAACATCACAACTGGTAATTTGGCCAAGGAAAATAAAAAGGCTACACGTCTTACAAAGTTGCTCATCGCCTTATTGCACTGTGGAAGGAAATATGGTGGAAGGGTTTAATTCAATTCTGCACTGGTGTGGAATACAAATCGCGTTGCAATGCAAGCCAAATCTCTCTTTACACATAGCATTTCATGTCACACAATGATCGTTTGCCAATCACATAAATAGATGCAAAGCTAAGCTTATGGCTTACGCAAGGCTTGTTCATATTTTCAGCTATTTGGCATAGGTAACTCTTTACAATTCACATTCACCAGTTCATCAATTTTTTTTCGTACGTTTATCTGTCTACTAGGACAATAACAGAGACCGGGAAGATTTATTTGAAATATATTTGAAAGAAAAAAAAACAGTTAATAACATATCGGATAGTAGCATTAATGTAGGGCAATAAAGACTGTATAAGCCAGTGTTCCCCACCGGTGTACCGTGGTCATTAGTTGGTGTGCCTCGGAAAAATAAGGTTTTCTCACAAAGCTAAATAGACGGACGGAAGAAAAATACTCACACCGATGTTAATTAATACCTAGTACCTACTACTTAAAATTGATTTTTCATTTATAGTGTATCTCCAAAAAATTTCGTTTTCCTAGATGTATCTTGAACACAAAAAGTTTGTGAAACACTGGTATAAGCAATAAGGATTCTTCATACTACTTATTACTTTTCTTTTTTTTAGCAATATTATGGCTAAATTTTTGTAACGGTTGTTGTAGTTTGATCCCCATGATATGTTTACGGTATAGTAATTTAGGCTATAATCGCGAACAGCGGTATTTTCCCAAAACAAAATTCGGCATGCCATCGTCAACAAACATTCAAAGTTGATTAACAACCTCACTGATATGAAAACACATCGCTCTACTTCCGCCAACACCACGCACCGAGAACAAAGAATTAGATTCCCTGAACTAATTGGGGCCAAGACTTTTCCGCGAATCGCATGTATCACGAAGAAAAATCTGAGAGCGAACCACAAAGAACCGTGATTAACTCGCTTAATGTGGAGCGAATCGGTGAAACATTTGTTTGAGGAGCATAAGCATAGTTAAATAGCGAAACCATTTCGCACGAGTAAAGATTCAGTGGAATATTCCTTAGATCTAAGCTAAGTGTTGAAAGTAGAACATAGATAGGTCTTAAATTAGCAAGGCGTAAACAATTTTTGTTTTTCATCGCGGGCTTCGTATCTGAAAAGTCAAGCGATTCCTGAACAAATTCCGCTTAGCAGTTGTGAACAAAATCGTTGTCTACGAAAGTCTGTGCTTTAGTTATCGATTTCGCTGTGATACGTAAATACGCCCGAGGCTTTTCTCTTGTTACAATACTCGCTATACCGTAGAAATTTTGCAAAATCCGTCCCTGATCCTTGACTTAATCATAAAGGTTACCTATGTGCATGCATAATTCCAGCTTTCTAGATCCAAGAGTTGGGGTTAGACTTTGATGCGAGTCGTCGGCTAGTCGATAAGGGCTTTTTCTTTTAATATATTTTTTTTATTTATATTATGATTATGACGGATCAAGTAACGACACATCACTTGGTACAGTAGCAGTATTGTTAGCTATGATATTTTGACTATATGATACTGAATAGTCACACAACTTTGTAACCGTAGACTGAACAAGGCCAGACGGCCAGCACTCGTCATTTGTTATTGCAGAAACTTTTCCTTTTAATCGAGACGGGCACTTGGCAATCATTGCTATAAGCATATAAGCGAGAAAACGTTTAGACATGGTAGCAGAGGCAGGAAACAAGATTCAGTGGTAAAGTGGCATGTGCCAACCACCACTGGTCCTGTATAATAACTATTGTGTGATATTTCCCAGCCATCGCAGGTAAGCTGATATGTCGAAACGGAAAACAACAGGCTACTAGTGCGTAACGAACGACAGTTGCAGCCGACTTCCGTTGGCGGGCGGAAGCGTGGCGCCGGCGCCTGCGCACCCAGTGTTGCCAATTTACAAATTTTATAATTAGGACAACTAAATTAAACTTTGAATAACCTCCTTGTTATGCTAGGAATTTGCAGGGTTCGAAGTGAAGCCCCATCGGTATTGAAGTAAGCTAATTAATCGGAAGCATGTGGGTAAACAAACAGCAAAAGATTCACAGGAATATGCAATGGTGTGAGACGAGGGGCAGAAAAAGGCCCCGATTGGCTTTTATAGATCGATACCGATGACTGATATATTATGTTCTCGAATGGCAACGATTCGGAACCGTGGAGGAGATAATCGATTCCCTGCATTTCTATACTACATTTTTCAAGTGCAGGGGTTTCAGGAACCACGACAGTGCTCACACGTTTTGGAAATACAAAGGAAACGTGTATGAATAGCATAAAACGAAACTGAGCCCTTATTGTCTAACACGCGTGGAATCACAATCACATACACCGTACCGTTTCTTTCTATAAAATGGTATAACGTGAGGGTGGAAAGAGATGGCGTATACTATTACGAGCCCGCGCGTTAGACAATTTGGCTCTGCTTGAAAAAAAGTTAAGATGTCGAAATGTTATTAAAAAATGGCAACACTAACGGGTGGTCCGAGATGGAACGGACGTCACGAGTCGTTTGCCGCGTAATTAATGAACGCATACATTACTTACGCTATTAACTTTTTTATCAAAATTAAAATTGCATTTTAATTGTCCTATTACAGTTCGGCCGGTTCTTAGAACGCGTGTAAGTATGAATTACGCTTTTCATAAAGCGGATAAGTATTTATTTTTTGTTAAATAAATAACAGTTGCCGCATATGGGTATAAGTAATTATAATGATTGTCGGTACTATTTACATTACAGATTCTCTTGCCATCTATCATAGGTTTATTCGAAAGATTATTGTTTTTTTTTAATTATTCGCTCGCACGACTAGTTTTAATCATGACTGTCATGACTAGTTTATAGGATCTTATTAAAATACTGCTACAGATTTATTAGAAGGAAAGTTAACTGTTTTTTTTTTAATTATTTTTACCACTGGAGCTTTATTATCACGTTTTAGCTTGGTCAAAGTACAGAGTATGACCTAAGACTTTCATGTGTGAAATTGAAATTACATTTGTTTACCATGAGCTTTTTGATGAAGGAGAACATCGATATTTTTATTATTATGTTACTACCCAGCTTTGGATCTTTTACACCTATTAATTTGTGTAACATTAGAATCCGTTAAACTGAAAAAAATAATTATTCTTTAATTGAACGTATAATACTGATAAATTCTAAGTAGTGTGCCCGGCTAATGGCCATCGGAGACAGGCCTTCGGGACTGGTCGCTAGCGCATACATATCACCTGTTTAGCAAGTGCATTGCAAAACCGTGACATGGTAGATTAATGCTCTACATACATTTACAAGGCCGAGGCGTCTATGTACTTCAGTAACTACGCTGTTTTTTATGTACTGCTGTCTTGTGGCGAACGAAACGTCAAGTTACATTCGAAGACACTAAACGCGCACGATGGAACCTTTTGTTGACTTTACATGCCTGTGTCGCCCAAAGAAATCATAGTGAAACTGACTGTAAAAACATTCCATTCTGGTACATGATTTAGTTTTCTCAACTATTGGCAGCACAATTTTGCTCAAGACACGCAAGATTGGATATTAAAATACCATCGAATTAATAACCTCGTCTTTTCTTTGAAGTCAGCTTAGCTCATTGCCAGCGGTGTTAGTAGCAGTCACAGAGTGCATTTTCAAGTAAATCTACCAACTAGAATATAGTATAAATCTTCCCAGGTGAATTTTTCGCTTCGAGCAATTACATTAAATTTGAACCTTAATACTATGACGATACCGTTTGTTTTGAAAGATAAGGGCTCGAAGCGAAAAATTCACCTGGAAAAAATTATACTATACCTATACTAGAATGAGGACGTGTCAATGCCAATGACAATAGTGAGGAAGTACTCAATCCTGTGGAGCGTCTCATGGACACCATTCGTCCCTCAACTTCTTATGCCGCTCAGTCACTACCACCACGATCACTACGAACGGCACAAAAAATTGAGGGGCACATGGTGTTCATCGGACGCTGCATGAGCTATTTTTTTATAAATAAATAAATAAATAAAAATAATTTATTTCAGGCAGAACAAAATATAAAATTAAAAAATAGTGAAAAATTCAAGCAAGTCAAAAGAAACAAATTAAATGAAATTAAAATATATATATATTTTTTTTTAATTAAAATAATTAAATTAAGTATAAAGAGACAGGTGCGGTTTCTTAAAAAATCTAGCCTAATTGAACCTAGTACCCGCCCGCACCTCTCCCGGCCCCCTTTGTCGTCATACCCTCCAGCCCCTGTACCGCGCGGGCGAGGACTCATTTAAACGATTTAGCTATAGTTATTCTGTGCCTGATATGAAAAGCAGGCGGTGTTAACACATCTTAATACAATTGACATGCTATGGCAAACATGACAAGGACAAATGAATATGCAAAAGGCCTCGCTTATGTTTTGAATTTGTATTTACACGACTTAGGTAAGTATCAGCGCATTTGCAAGAGGATTAGGTTATGCAAAGCGAAGCATACTTAGGGAGTCTGCGCGCGCAGCAAACGTCAGTTTGTGTCATCGATTACGTTATGCTGATACCAAATAAAATGATACGGGTATGGCGATATTTTTCCTAAAATCGTTTTTTCCAGATACATAGCAAATATTCCATTCGCAATTTTTCCTAAACGCTTTTTTTATCACTACTTATAGTTTTTTACTGAAGCTTATTTTCACAGTAGCGTTTTTTTCCAATTTGAATTGACACAGAAACAGTGTCGACGGAGCTCCGCTCGCGCGGAGCACCTTCTGTGTGCTTTTGGCCCTTCGGGCCGATGCAAACTTAACATAACCTAAACCTACCTATGTTTCTGTGTCGATTAAAGTTTGAAAAAAAACGCGATTGTGAAAATAAGCTTCAGTAAAACCGGCCAAGAGCGTGTCGGACACGCACAAGGTAGGGTTCCGTAGCCATTACAAAAAAATCAAGTAATATTTTTCTAAGGATTTCGTATGTGTACGGAATCATCCAAGTTTAGGTATGTTTTATACCTTAGACTACTATTTACTCTTAAACTACAAATAATTTCCAAGCAATCTTAGCCGCTATAATTTTCCTAGTAAATTTGATATATTTACTACCATTCTGAATTTTTTCAAATTTTTCCACCTAACAGTTTAGATTTTAGAGGGGGGGGGGACGATCGATTTTAATGAAAATTTTCACTTTAAAGTTGAATATTTCGCAAATAGATCACTGAATAGAAAAATCATGTTAGCAACCCCGCAATGGTTTTAAAAGACCTATCCAACGATACCCCACACTATAAGATTAGTCGAGAAAAAAAAATCACCCCCTCTTTACGTCTATGGGAGGTACCCTAAAAAAATTATTTTTTTATTTTTTATTTTACCACTTTGTTGACGTGACTGATATGTATATTCATGCCAAATTACAGCTTTCTAGTACTGACGATCTCTGAGCTTAGCCGCGGACAGACAGACAGACAGACAGACGGACAGACATGGCGAAACTATAAGGGTTCCTAGTTGACTACGGAACCCTAAAAAACCATAGTGAGAAAAAAACCTTCTGGGGGGAAAATGCGAATGGAAATTTTGCTATCTGGAGAAACGATTTTGGGACAAATATCGCCAAACCCAATGATATAGGCAATAATATTAGGTTTGCAAAGATCTAATTATAATAAGTGTGGCGTAGTGCAATATTACAATTGGATTTAAATTTTCAACACATTTGCCGGTTTGCTTTAAAGTTGTGTAGTATAGCGACTGTGTTCCCTGAACACTACAATTTGCCCGCTTTCAAGTCTAGGGTGAATGAGCATTTACTAGGCAAGCGTGCTCCATCGTAAGCCTCATCTTCGCTTTCCATCAGGCGTGATTATGGTCAAATGCAAGCCTATATTGTATAAAAAAAACCTATAGAAATTCTATTTCTTTTTTTTTACATAAACTGAGCCATAATTGACCCCTGGGCCATTCTACTTTTCGTTGAGCAGTCATTTTTAGTAATGTGCTCTTCAAATATTTTTTTTACAAAAACTGTTAAGTGCTCGGTTTTATCATTAAAAATTTAAATAGGGACATAATTAAGCTTACATTTAAAATTATCACTATTTATAAAAAGTAATCTTTATTATGTATAAAGTAGGTAACGCAGTGCACATGCATGTCCCCGCCATTTGTATGGAAATTGGTGTATTCTCCGCTGAGTTACCAATTTTTTTTACAAAATTTCTTTAAATTTAAAGTTTTTTGCTTTTAAATATTAAATTTAGTTATTTCAGTTTTTATATACACCGTGCAATTTTAGTGGTTGTTTTCCCGAAACGAGGTGATTTAGTATCGATTGTACAATCGATTTATAATTACTATTTTGACTAGAGTCAAAAATCCAATTGTGAAAAACGAAAGTCGAAAATGACCGCAAACCAATAGTAACGCTTCGTTGGTACCTAACCTATCGTACAATCGTACGCTACTTGTACCAACGAAGCGTTACTATTGGTTTGCGGTCATTTTCGACTTTCGTTTTTCACAATTGGATTTTTGACTCTAGTCAAAATAGTAATTATAAATCGATTGTACAATCGATACTAAATCACCTCGTTTCGGGAAAACAACCACTAAAATTTCACGGTGTATAAGTTATTTATACTTCAAAAAAATTACCAGGGATGCCTTATATTTCACAAAAGATTAATGGTTAATTAAAAGTAGAATGGCCCCCCTACCTATCTGAACTGATGAAAAGTGCAGATGAGGCCAAAGATGTATCTCACTGGTTCCGTAACAGCCTAATAACTCTAGCCTTGAAGAGCCATAGGTTGTATCGATCTGTAAAATAGACGATGGGAGCGAATTACATTCCTTTAGCAGTTCGTATTAGGAAAGATGAAGCGAACCGCAAAAAGGTAGATAAGTTCTTGTAAAAAATCTCACGTCACTTCTTTTGCAGACTCAATTGGCTATTTATTTGCTTTAAGGTAACTAAAAATCTAATTAATCTGGTTTTGGGGCTAAAATAAAGTGAGTTTTTACATTCGTGTCTTTTAATTATACGACCAGACTTACTCGACTTTATTTTAGACGACCAGATGGCCTAGTGGTTAGAGAACCTGACTATGAAGCTTGAGGTCCCGGGTTCGATTCCCGTGTCGGGGCAGATATTTGTATGAAAAGTACGAATGTTTGTTCTCGGGTCTTGGGTGTTTAATATGTATTTAAGTATGTATCTATCTATATAAGTATGTTTATCCGTTGCCTAGTACCCATAACACAAACTTTCCTAGCTTACTTTGGGACTGGGTCAATTGGTGTGAATTGTCCCGTGATATTTATTTATTTATTTATTTTTTATTTTATAATTATTATTTTCTGGTGTCCACCCTATTTCGTCAACGATCATCCACTCATTTAGTTTTGCAACTTTGGCTCTACCACACCACAGCCACATCTCTACCACATCTATTGCGGGCTATTAAAGTCCGCTCTATTTTTACACAATTTAAAAAAGCCACCCTGCATTAAACATAGTCGATTAGCGACCTTCCATAAACGACGGGCGGCATTAGACCTACAAAAACTGTGACATGTGCGCGGCGCGCCGGGAGCCGGCGCCAATGACGTCACACCAGTGAATCAGAGTCTCAGAGAACCCGTGACGTTCGGGGCAGAATGCGGCGCGTGTAAACGGAATGCTTTAAGTGCTGTTGACATTTCTCTGAGGAATCTAACCTGGTGATTTGGACGGTTAATATACGTCCAAGTAACTAATTGTCGACCCGGAAGATACGACAATAATGCACAAGGGCACGAATTATCACGTCGTACGTTTCGCGTCGACAGTTGTACAGTCGGGGTACGAAAACCTTCGTCAGTTATTAAACAGATTCCTTTATCAAGCCATTGACTCTTAGTCCCTTTTTAGGGTTCCGTAGTCAACTAGGAACCCTTATAGTTTCGCCATGTCTGTCCGTCCGTCTGTCTGTCTGTCCGCGGCTATGCTCAGAGACTGTTAGTACTAGAAGACTGTAATTTGGCATGAACATATAATGGTTACGTATCAAAATATCTAAAATTAAAAAACCTAACGTAATAAATAACCTACGTTCAAAATACCTAAAATCTAAATACCTAATGATTTTAAATACCTAAGCAACTAACACCTACCTACGAATTACCTAAGTTTAAAATATCAACAGCTATGACACCTAAATTTGATACACCAACATTTGAAATACCAAATGGTCAAAATACCTAAATGAAACGAACATCGCTTAATTTTTGGCGAGCGAGCGAAGCGAGCGAGCAAGACGGTTCGGGGCGGAAGCGACTCGGAATGGTTAGGTTCAAACCACCTTTGGTGTTAGTTATTTTATTTATTATCACGTGAAAATCTAATTTGTTTGATAAAATTTGGTATATGATTTACATTTAGGGACATTTCACAATAATACCTAATGGAAATAATAATCTTCTGTGCTGTTACAAAAAAAATACCTAACATCGAAGGCTAAGGCGGGAGCTACGCTACGCTTCGCAGCTTTAGCCTTCTGAACCTAACTTATCCGAGTCGCTTCTGCCTTAAAAAGTCTTGCTCGCTCGCTTCGCTCGCTCGCTGCCAGCGAGATACCGGTAAGGCTATACGAAAGCTTTCGGTATTTTGAATATAAGTGAAAAAATCATTAGGTATTCAGATTTTAGGTATTTTGAACGTAGGTTATTTTACGTTAGGTTTTTTAATTTTAGACATTGTAATGCGTAGGCATTTTAAGCTTTCGGTATTTTGAATATAAGTGAAAAAATCATTAGGTATTTAGATTTTAGGTATTTTGAACGTAGTTTATTTTACGTTAGGTTTTTTAATTTTATATATTTTGATACGTAACCACATATAATATATCAGTCACCCCGACAAAGTGATTGAATAAAAAAAGTAAAAAAAAATTGTTTAGGGTACCTCCCATAGACGTAAAGTGGGGGTGATTTTTTTTTCTCGGCTAACCCTATAGTGTGGGGTATCGTTGGATAGGTCTTTTAAAACCATTGCGGGGTTGCTAACATGATTTTTCTATTCAGTGCTCTGTTTGCGAAATAATCAACTTTAAAGTGAAAATTTTCATTAAAATCGACCGTCCCCCCCCTCTAAAATCTAAACTGTTGGGTGGAAAAATTTGAAAAAATTCAGAATAGTAGTAAATATATCAAATTTACTAGGAAAATTATAGCGGCTAAGATTGCTTGGAAATTATTTGTAGTTTAAGAGTAAATAGTAGCCTAAGGTATAAAACATACCTAAACTTGGATGATTCCGTACACATACGAAATCCTTATTTAAATGGGAAACGTCAATGCGATATTCTGTTTCTTTTGAAATAACATGTCGACAGGACTGACAAGTGCCTTGGTGCAAGCAATTGCCAATTTTAATATGACGAACCTTATTTTACTCCGACTGTACATTAACCTAACCCGTTTGGATGACTTTTGAATACTTTTCGGTTAAATTCGTTTGTCTATTGACACGGAAAGTAGCTATTGGTGGAAAGGATTATGATAGAAGATTAGATACGCGCGGTCGGCGTTGCGCCGACCTTTCACTGTTCATTGCTTTTCTTGGCAGGCAACCATGGTGTAGCGAGTGACTCGGCAGCGCAATGAACAAAGAAAACTAACCGGCCGGGCCGTGACATCCAAGATAAATCATATTCATCCCTTTCGCACACATAAGGGATGTTTGCTGTCGCGACAAAACTCACAGTGGGTTTTAGATTAAAATCCTACAAAATCCGACGATCCGATTGTCATCGGTGATTTTGGCGTCGATTTTCCCAGTGGACACGGAAATGGAGGGAAGAGGGGAGTAATGCTCCCCCCCCTCCCCAAAAACCGCTCTTGAGCAGAAAATTGTCTAGAAGCGGTAACCAAAGAAGCCCAGTCACGGCGTACTCCGGCGGTCCCTAAATTTCCCCTCAAAAAAAGCCCCTTCGAATGGTGATGTGTATTCAGCAAGCCTTGCGAAATAAAGTAAACGTATGCAGACTGATTAGCTGATAATGGAGGATTAGTAACGGCGCCAGTGTCCACGCCATCAGATCGTTACGATAACCTATCGATTCGTTATTTTTGACGTCAGCCGCTGATAAATATCGCCGAGGCAATTTCGGTGAATTTCAGTGCAAATTTTGCGACCACATATCTAAGTCCCACGGATAAGCATATCTACTAAGCACTTTTGGGTAACTAAAGGGGTCGAAATATATGGTAGGGAAAGAAATTTCGCAGAACTGTACTGTATCGGAAGGTTGGTTCCGGCTAAATGGAGAAGGAAGGATCGTACCTACCTAAGCAAAAATATGAGGAAGGCGTATATTATCCTTTGACCTTTCTAGAATCACTATGTCCCTTAACTATTAGAGTAAAACTACAAAGAGCTGTCTAGATTATGTGAGCCGCTACCGCTGATTTGGGTATCGCTAAATACGTAATGCTAACAGATTTTTACACTCCACGTCGCCTCTTGGGTTAGGTATTAAGTACTCTATCTACGCCTTCCAAGGGGTAGCGCAGCGCCCCACAGGGAATTTTAGATATCAAAGTTCAAAGTCCCAAAGCGCATGAGTGGTCGTGATAAGATTTTTTTTCAATGTGTTGCGATTATCTATACTTATTTAGGGCGCTGGCTCAGCGGCTCGAAGTTGAGGCCAAGGCCACCAAGGGTTTCCGCCATTCGTCCCTACCCCGCCACCACGAAATTCGTATCGTGTCGTCTCTTTTACGCTTATTTTAATACTATTAGCGTGAACGGAACACACGATACAAAGTGTGGTCAACCACTGATCACACAAGTCTTTTTGGACGTCGTCGAGGCAGCGGTGCCTAGGCTTTCCAATAGGGCGACTCCCTCGCGGTCTTTCAAAGTATGTCCGTACCGTAAACCGGGGTGACTTTAAACTGCGGGGCGACTTTAAAAAGTAGTTTGCCGACCAACTCACTTTTTATAGTGAAAATAAACGGATCACTCACGTCTTAAAACGAGTTTAACTCGACATGTTTCGGGCTAATCCGTAGCCCTTCCTCTCGGAGTCGCACGTCACGGCGGCTGCCAAACGTGCACTGCGTGCTAACGCCCTGCTCGCGCGGCTACTCGACGCAACTGACAGCGACACACAACTACCCCCGTTTTCATCATCACTTTTATTGTCATTGTCAAATGTAGGGTAGCACACAACACTAACCACATCACTTTGTAAAGGTTCGCCCACACTCACCGTTGACGCAGTACGAACATTCAACACTGTTTTCCAACTCGGGGATACTGACCAACCACTATCCCGGTTAAAATTTGGATGACGACCAATCTCGATGGCTTCACGCACCTTCCGCGGAATGAAAAACTTTTCTCTCGCAAGTACGGAAGCCTTATCAAACCGGATGTAGTGCGTCGAGCCCGAGTCCATTGAGTGTTCGGCCACCGCAGACCCCTTTTCGTTTTAAGACGTGAGTGATCCGTTTATTTTCACTATGAGTGAGTCTCACGGTAGTTTCATGTTTAAACTCACTTTTTGTTAGCATTTGCTATTCCTTGTCGATGTCTTCATCGTACTTCTTTTTGTCTACATGTCAACTATTTACCTCAAATGGACAATGTCGACAATCATCAAAGGCACCCCGGTTTACGTTATATCTGTAAGTTTTATCCAATGGTAGGTCCACTACTCTACTCTAAATTGTTGATATTCAAATTAATTTAATTTAATATCGCTTATAAATATTGAAGAAATGAGCCAAAATTTCATGGCAACTATAGTTAATTTGATCACAACATCTGCGACAAGAAACTGATGGCGGTTGAAACTTTAGTAGAACTACTGTAATAGTTAAAAAATCCTGCATTCATAATTAATATCACTCGGGACTTAATCACGATTATATATTGCTAAAATTACGTTTCGACCATCGCACCAGCCGTGGTCACGAGGGTTGTGGTTAATGTACATGTATAGGTACGACCCGGAATTTACAACTATTATCCAAAGCTCTTCAACATTAACTAACACCCTTTAGTATCACAATTTCCGTGATATTTTCCAAGTAGATATTTATTTGTGATCTGTTCGCAACCTACGTAGTACATTTAAATAGTAGTGTGGTCGAGACGGCGCCGGCTTATCTGCTTGGCAACAAGTATCGATAATGCCTTGTAATCGTTGATAACATACAATGTAACAAAATGCGAGAAACTTTCGCACAATTTGCATTCATTGACAATTTGCAGTTTCTAAAGGTTGTTAGAATGCTTGCCTTAGGCCGTTATGCGTGAATATGGCTGTAGAAGCTGTTAAACAAGCTTCACAGACATCGGTTTGCGTGCTAAGGTACATAACTAACTATTTATTTGTTTTAAAGCTACATAAAATCTAATTTTGTTGTTAATCCAAAATTAATCTGGTTTTCAGGGCTAAAATAAAGCGTTTTTTACCGGAATGGCGTCAACATCCCTATTATCAGGACGTGCATTTGATTATTGTCCTTTATTCAGCGTCGACAAATTCAGGTCGTACGTAAGTATTTCAACCGCACAAAATTCTGTGATGTTCTTTACATATTCAACTTCGAAAAAAATACGAATTTTATTAATGTTAGGTATATATACTAGGGGCGTTCAATAAAAAGTGAGAATGAGTATGTTATAAACAACTTTTACTAAATGTCATTTTATTTTTCGACATAGTCACCTTTTAGCATAATACACTTAGTATATCTTTTTTCTAAACTTAAAATTCCATTTTTAAAAAAGGTCTCATCTTGAGTACTTAAAAAATCTTGTACTGCAGCGACTACCGCGTCGTCGTCTTCAAATTTCTGGCCTCTCAGGTATTGTTTCAATCTCGGAAATAGGTAGAAATCACTGGGAGCGAGATCTGGTGAATACGGAGGATGCTTAAGGATATCGAACCCAGCATCACGAATTGCAGCCATTGCAACGGCGGACTTGTGTGCCGGGGCAATGTCCTGGTGGAACAGCACAACTTTCGAGAGTTTACCTCGCCGTTTTTCGCGGATCTCATTGCGCAATGTTGCTATTTGTTTGGCGTATAAAGTGCCCGTAATAGTGGCTCCATGCTCGAGATACTCAATCATTAATACCCCTTTACCATCCCAAAAAACAGAGCCCATGACCTTACCGGCAGATGGGCTCACCTTGAATTTCTTCGGAGTTGGAGATGATGGCCTTTTCCATGTCATAGACTGCAGTTTCGTTTCAGGGTCGTAATGATGGAGCTATGTTTCGTCCATTGTTATAAATCGCGCCAAAAAAAGTTCCCGGTCTTGCTGCATCAGGTTCAAAGCTTCTTGACAAATCTCTAGTCTAGTTTGTTTTTGCGTGTCATGTAAGCATTCTTGGTACCCAACGCGCAGATACCTTTTTCATACCCAAGCGTTCATGTAAAATATTATGCACGCTCCCCGTTGAAATCTTTACATTTTCAGCAATAAAACGAACTGTGACACGACGATCCGCCAAAACTGAGTTCTCGACTTTTTTCACAATTTCTTCAGTTACTGCTGTAGTAGGGCGTCCGGAGCGGGGGTTGTCCATTGTCGATGTTCTTCCACGTCTAAATTCGGTGCACCAACGTGCGACTGTCGAATACGGAGGAGCATTAGACCCTAAAGTGTCCCGCAAATCCAAATTGACTTGGTCCGTAGAAAAATTTTTCAAATACAAGTATTTGATAACGGCGCGCAGTTCAATTTTCTCCATTTTCGCTAACGTA
Organism: Archips crataeganus; assembly: GCA_947859365.1. NCBI lineage: Eukaryota > Metazoa > Arthropoda > Insecta > Lepidoptera > Tortricidae > Archips > Archips crataeganus. Next base: position 15,592,003 of record OX402057.1, on the reverse strand, counting down.
CTCAATAGCATTGCAAAGAAATTACCGTATATTTTTTTAAACAAAAGACAGTTAGTTTTTTTTTTCATAGCAATCAGCTAGATAGATTAGCTTTACCGGCCAGTATTTAATTTCGTAATATTAAAAGAGTTTGCATCTCATTCGCACTTTATATTGAACGCCCCTCGTATGTATTATTTTAAGAGGAAAATAAAACTGTGATGAATTAGGCATTCAAAGCAAAGAGAAGGCCATTGTGATTCAGATAAACTATGAACTCAGTGATAACATTTTAACACCATTTCCAACAAACGGGTTGTGATTTTGTTTTTTAAACTAACTAGGTTAGGTACAGTCAAGTGTAAAAACATGGATGCAAACAACTTGCTCATAAATATGTTCCATAGCTCCTATTTTGTTGAATTAAGGTATAGGTTATAATATAACGATGATGGGAGGATTAAACCAATACTTATTTTTGCACTTGACCATACAACACACTTTATATATTTAAGTATGTAGTTTTTATGTAATCTATTTATCTTGGTATGCATTATTTCACTGTATTCAGTAATGTGTATTTTTAATACTTACACTATTTGTTTATGTATTTTTTTTTAATTTGGTCCTCTTGTCTACCCTTGTTTCTGATGTTAATCATACAAAAAGCTAAATGGAAGAAGGGAATAAGTTTGTTGTAGATCTGTTTCTCTTGTTATCTAAAAAAAATAAGTAATCATGTAAGATATCAATCATAAAAAATTTCCTCTACAAGCAAGTATGTACAGGTCCATTATTTACAAAAGCAATGAGGGTTGAACCTTGAACAAGTTGAAACATGTCTGTTCCTCATACATTCCATTTCCTTATCAGTTCTTTGTTGCCACATTTTGATCCTTTTTGCGTTGAAACAAAATGAGTGAGTAATAAATAAGTAGTAACAACTCACTATTATTTGTACAATTGTTTTCTTACGCAATATATATGAAAGACTCCTTTTTTTTCTACAAGTTTTTATTTAACTCGCAATGTTTCTATGTAAGATAGTACAAGTACTTAAGTTGTGGTTTTAAAATTTGCAAACCATTTTTTGACTACTTCCTGGCATTCCTTTGAGCTGAAATTTGGCATTCTCAGTAGTAACTCTTTAACAGTTTAAACTTGAAACTTAGTTTTGATACATAGTATAGAAGATAATGCAAGTACAGTCAAGAAATATCAAAAAAGCATATATTAAAAAAATCTTTTAACAAATGTTGAATAGAGGCTAAGTAGGGGGATAATGCCCACCCTAGAAAAATAGAGAAAGTATTTTATTTATGACATGAGCCCAGTTTAGACCTGCAAGAAAAATCGTGCAAGCTGCATTACAACCATTATTTATTAGTTATTAGTTAGAAATTAGTAGTTAGGCAACGCCTGTAATGATAATTGTTTAAATGTTTGAATAAATAAATAAATAAATAAACATTGCGGGGATCAATTGACCACTGCAAACTCGTTTGCTTTACAACCTTGCAATGTTGCTCTATTCCCTTTCCTCTCCCTTTTAGGGCCGACAACGCACTGGCATCGCGTAAAGCGCTGCGGGTGTCTATGGACAGTGGTGATCATTTAACATCAGGTGACCCACTAGTTCGTTTGTCTGGCCTCTCTAACATAAAAAAAAAAAAAAAATGTAATGCAACTTGCACAATTTTTCTTGCAGGTCTAAACTCGGCTTAGGAAGAAAAGTTACAAGTATAGTCCTAAGATAGGTATTTATTGTTTCTATTTGGAAGTAAATTTTTATGTAGATGACCATTTTTAACTATTATACTAAAAGGGAATTCCCACGGAAACAATATTCACCTCAACGTTTCAGCCACATTGCAGTTGCCATGGTCACAAGTCCCATTCAGTATAATAGTTTCACGAGTGAGAAACATGAAAGTTTAAAACAGTATACACCGTGAAATTTTAGTGGTTGTTTTCCCGAAACTAGGTGATTTAGTTTCGATTGTACAATCGATTTAAAATTACTATTTTGACTAGAGTCAAAAATCCAATTGTGAAAAACGAAAGTCGAAAATGACCGCAAACCAATAGTAACGCTTCGTTGGTACCTAACCTATCGTACAATCGTACGCTACTTGTACCAACGAAGCGTTACTATTGGTTTGCGGTCATTTTCGACTTTCGTTTTTCACAATTGGATTTTTGACTCTAGTCAAAATAGTAATTATAAATCGATTGTACAATCGACACTAAATCACCTTGTTTCGGGAAAACAACCACTAAAATTTCATGGTGTATTGTATGACCATTTGTGTATGTAGGCGATAAGGCCGCCTATTGCTTACCTTGTAACTTACTCTCTGTGTACCTGTTTTCTGTATTGCTTACTATTCCTGGTGTACAATAAAGAGTCATTGTATTGTATTGTATGTTAATCCATTACTTGAGTCATTTGTTTATTCTTTATGGCAATACATATATGTAACCAACAACATACAAAAGGCAGTTACTTAAACTTTTTATGTTTGTTAGTAAGTAGAGAGAGTAATCTCTGGACCTACTAAACCTCTTTCACTAATGGAAAACTACACCATCTTTAACATTAAGCTACCTACATCATTTTGGGAAAATGTAAAATTTCTATGCAACACAATACAAATAAAGTAGTAGGCGCCAATGGATATCATAATAATGTGCTATTGTTCCATTACATACTTAGTAATAGGTTCATAGTACTAATAATAGTTGGTTTATTATCTACTAGTGTTATTGTATACAGAAGCCTTTAATGTTTACCATAAAATGGCATATTAAATAGTTGTTATTGTCATTTAAAATGGCATTGTTGTTAATCAGTTATTAACCTTAATTGTTAATTAGTAATGAACTTAAATAAACAGTCAATTAAGTAGTGTACCTAACCAAAAATTAAATACATTGTAGTGATGGGGATGAGTACTTTTTTGTGTCACAATGGAACTTTTACCAGTTAGAATTAGAATACTTAGATACATTGTGCAGCTAACTAAATGCTAGATGGTTTTTATTTTTATATTTATACAGGCAAAGATCGAGACACATTCACCTCAGTATAGATAAAGTAGGCAGCAGTTTAAATATTTACTCTTTTTACCATTCCTCAATGGAATATTGCAATTTGCAAGATCCCATCTGACAGTTTTTTTTTCTACGTTTCCGATCAGGCCATGATTGCAAACCACACAGCCCGTACTTAAGTTCAGTAATTAAGTACAAACTTCGTCATTTACTGGTCGGTAACTTACCTGTAACTGCCAAATCCGGGGTATCAGATGCCTCGCTGTACACCACTGACACTCGATACAGCACTAGCATCAAGCACACGCTAAAATTAACCACTGCCATAACTGTGTCAATTAACTAGCAACTAATAACATTAAACAATAACCATGATTACAGTCTAAACACGCGCATTTCCATAGCAACTCATCACACGTCTATTTCGAAAACTTCTAAAAATATCATCAGCAGCGGAAATTAAACTAAACTCAAAGTACACAGTCAGTAGCACTCAATTAGTCAATACACTTAAATTATCCACAATGTTTTTGGTCGCGAGTCCTTATAGAAGACACGAGTTTTAAATTTTAGTACGGCTGCGACGACACTCCGTTGTGACGAACAAAGCGGCACTGACAGGAGACTTCAGACTTCAGGCGAGCCGGCGAGCGAGGCGACAGGAGGCGCGAGCGAATCGGCGAATGAAAAGAACGAGTGAAGAGCGGGACAGCGGATGAGCGAATCTGTCTGACGCCGGGTATAGGGATGTCCTATGCACGAATTATCGAATACATTTTGATGTAATGTAACAGTAATTTTTTAAGTTTTTCTTTACCTTATAAATTGTATTAGCACAGCTACGTACGTTCTTTTTTGTGTTGTAGTTTAATAAAGTAATGTACTTACCAATGTGATTAAGTTGATAAGTTTTAATTATGAATCTAAACAGTTATTGATCTATGACTCTATATCAATTTCTTTATCTATGTTGCTTGGAACTGTAATTCGATCACTTGATTACAATAATCATATAAGGACGGAATATTTATTCACTGTAAATTATGTGTATATATTGAGTTATGTTATTGCAATTTTATAAGAACAAGAAGAATTCTATAGCACAATCAAACTAAAGTGCGCATTCAAAGAATGTTTATCGATGGAACAAGAAAATCGATAGTGGCTCTCGCCTATTTAAACGCATGCGTTCAATGTTGGAGGAAAGCTGCTGCGCTAAGAATCGTATTTATGTCACAGAAAATCAAACTTTATGTTAAGTGCACTAACCACACTTTGGTACGACGCTCTTCATCCAATAAGGTAAGTTTTCAAGGACCGGCGCTATAACACAGGCTCGAGTTTTTTGCAGGCAGCCGGCCGGCGCTTGTTCTGCACCGTGCACACATTCTTTGCTTTGCCATTGGTTTTTATTGCACTTTCTAACAAAAGTTTCTTTCATTGTATTTAATCTGTAGTAAATACACCGAAATTAAAACATCATTTTGAAATAGTAGTCCACCTAATCAACTGCTGACGAGGCGACATGGTCCCGGACCTTAACCTGTCCCAAGTCCCAACGGACAAAAAAAGAAAAAAAAGTACTCAGAGTACTCTGCCTATTAACATACTATTGCTACTATTTTGTACGTTTAGTTTTTTTTTAATTACACTACTAGCCTTTACCCGCGCCTTTTCCGGTGTGAATTAAAATACCGAGATTTTACTAGAATCCCACGGCAATTAAAACAATTACCTAGGTACGACATGATCTTCATTTCGGAAGACGCAGTGTAGGTAGGCATTCAACAAAATGGAGTGATAACTTGGCTAAGGTTGCGGGAACGCGTTGGATGCGGATAGCGCAGGACGGATCTGTTAGGTGAGCCTTAGAGGAAGCCTACGTTCAGCAGTGGACGTCTTTCGGCTGAAATTCTTTGACATTGTATGAAGAACTTCCGTGCAAAATTCCGCTAAACTTAGCGGTTCAAATGGATATTACATGCGTGTATCATCCCAATCCCGAGGGAATATCAGAATAAAAAGTAGCCTATGTGTTAATGGTTCAATTCAACTATCTACGTATTCGTCGTCTGTATTTCCAGATAAATACAATAAAACCAAGGGCTATTCAAGGCTAGAGTGAATAGGCTGTTACTGAACTAATGAGGTGCACTTCTGGCCTCGTCAACACTTTTCATCAGGAGATAGTGGTCAGTTATATGTAAAAAAAACACTGAAATAGATTCAGCAGTTTTAGCGTGAACAAGCACAGGTAGGTAACAAACATGCACGCACAGTCATAAATTGATGTTAATTATTATGTAGTACATACAGGTCGATTCACAAGAGCTGGGACGAATGGATCGAATGAGCGAATGAATATATCTATGTGTTACCTATGTGAATACATTTCATACAAATATGAAAGTGACATTACTCTCGTTCAATCGATTCATGCCAGCTCTTATGAATCGACCTTTAGTAGGTATAGGTACAGTAGGTAACTTTAAGTTAGAAACGGATTTTTTTCACACAAAACTATATTTTCATCACTAGATATGGACATATTTTTTTTTACACTCAGAATACAATACTTTTAGTTTAATCTAGTCACTTCTATCCGCCAGGTACGTTTGGTTGGTCATCTACCGGTTTCCTTTTCCGTGTCTTCTTTTCGGTTGTAGCCTCTTTAGTAGTTGGTTCTGCAGGTGGTTCGGTTGGTGCCGGTTCTGTAGGAGCCGGTTCTGTCGGGGCCGGTTCTGTTGGGGCCGGTTCTGTAGGAGCTGGTTCGGGAGCTTCTGTAGCAGTGGCCTCAGTAGCCGGTGGTTCTGTAGGTGGTGGGCCAGTAGCAGGGACTTCTGTAGCAGGGGGTTCTGTAGCAGGAGTCTCTCTAGGTTTAGGTTTAGGAGGTGGAGGTGGAGGTGGAGGTGGAGGTGGAGGTGAAGGTGGATCGGTGTTTTTCAGCGGTACAAGCGATTTCGTGGTTAGTTTCCTCGCTTCAGTTGGTCTAGAAGTGGGTTCTAACATTATTTTAACGATGCTAAGTGGGACCCAGTGTCCTGGCATGTTAGCTTCGACTGGATTGGCGATGAAAAGAAGAGGATCGGATTTCGGGTCGGGGTATTTTTCGTCTGTTGCTGAGACAATAGCCACAGTTATTGTGATAGTTATAGTTGACCACACTGTAAAATATGAAAACATTCATGAGTTTTTAGTCAAATTAAAAACTTAACTTCTTGGAAACGGTGCCTAGGAACAGTAAAACGCAGGTTGAAAATTAATTTCAGTATCATCTTTGTTTCTGATAGAGTTATAACTAAATCTGTGGTTGCGTTTGTTTACCAATAGGATGCTAATCCAATAATCAACAAGTAAAAGGCTTTATTTAATAAAAAAGCTTTTTTCTATCCTTTCTATGTTTTTGTTTCGGTTTCTTTGTTTGCTTTCAAAGATGCAAGTATCTTGCAAAGTTGTATACAATAAAATAAACTTCGCCTAAATCATCCATAACATTCAAAATGCAATTCAGAATAACATTTCACAAAAGACTGATAAATATTCTAAGTTACTATTGTATAATGTAATACATAATTATTTTTAACAACAACATTGAGAGATTTAATACAAATATAGATAAAATCTTTGAGCATTTAGACTGAATTCAGTCTGTATTCAGTCTAAATACTCAAAGGATAAAATACACTAAAAATAGCGAATAGATAAAATAATAATGAAGTAAAGCTATTTTATAACCATACAATTATATTTTATTAAGTAAGTACATGGCAAAAGCAATAAATGGTCATAATAATTTACCAAAGTACTCATCGAGACTGTAAAAGGGTATCGTAGCCAAACAACTTAAGACTTTTTGAGAATACTCTCAGGTCTTCATTTAATAGCATCTGGTAGATGGTTAAATACTTTAATTGCTATAATAATATAATTGATGTTTTTGGAAGAAATAATTCGACCGTGGTAGCGTAAGAAAGTGGTTTCGTCTTAACGAGTAACTTTGAGTTTGACACCAATTTGAATCAGCTTTTATTTTTTTTCCATGAAACTGAGGGTGTTTGCAAGAGTTTTAACTATATTAGTTAAAACTGTTTCAGTATAATCCAATAATATTAAATTACTTATATCTAATGATTCAGCCATCTCCAAAATATATAAATATTGCTATATTTATTACAACAATTCATATTTATATGCATACTTACTCTCTCTTCACTAAATTACCAAATTACATCAGCTACCGACCGACATTAATTAACAATTTTACAATGTCCAATTTAAAGCTCTTCAGAAACGAGCACATTAGAAATTAATCAAATGGTAATTAAAAACTAAATGGCAATGTTCTTAGTTTTAATTGAATTGCAGTCATTTTACGCCTTTTGCTAATAACGAATAATTACTGCATGAGGCTGAAAAATAATTCATTGGGGATTTGCAATGTCGCGGAAGAGTAAGTACGCAAAAACTAAACTATTGAACTCAAACTATCATTTACTATTACGACTTTCTTTTTGATTCTGGCGTGTTTAATAACTAGGTACTTAGCTATAGACTAACATCTGCTTGGGTTGGATATAAAACTTCGCTTTACTTTATTAGTTAGCTTTCAAATATCTATTATACATAATCAAACACGTTCTCACTGATAGAGCTAAAACAAAATCAGAAATTTTATGTGACCACGAGCACCATGGCTTAGCTAATCCTAACTTCTGGGTTCTTGTTATATAATTATTCCTTTTCTTGATATTTAAGGCGGGAAATACTAAACAAATCAAGCTTACGATGACCAATAAATGTAGAAAGAACAAGGTAACTAACAAACGCGATCTTTTGCAGTGTTACAAAGCGTAGTTTTTGCCCTAGCGATGGCGATAGCGAGCACCGTTAAGTATCCAGATCCTAAAAAAGACCCTCTGCTCTTTATCGCAAACCCAGTGGAAGCTGTGATGCCAGGCCATTGGATGCCCTTGAGCATTGTCAAAGCAATGCTGCAAGGATCTCCTTCTACGAAGCAGCAGTTAAAATTTACTGTGATGAGAACCACGAAGGCGCTTCCAGCAACTACCATGACTCCTGCCCCTCCTCCTCCACCTCCACCGCCACCTCCACCGCCGCCTCCACCTCCACCTCCGCCAGCAACTCTGAGACTGACTCCAACCACCACTCCTGCTCCAACAACCCCAGCCCCTGATCCACCGCCACCAAAACCTGAACCAACTACACCAACCGCTCCCCCGCCACCGCCTCCACCACCCCCACCACCACCACCACCACCACCACCACCACCACCTCCACCTCCACCACCACCACCACCTCCATCACCTCCACCGCCTCCACCGCCTCCACCACCTCCACCTCCTACGGAAGCGCCAACTGATCCACCAACTACAGTTACGGAAGCTCCAACAACAACTACTGAGCCAACTCCCACAACGAAGAAACAACCAAAAAGAGGAACCAAGAAGAAAACAGACGACCATATCGACCGACCAGGTGCACGAATCCGGGACTAAATTTTTTGTTCTTTTTGCTTTATGGATAATGTTAAGACGAAGTAACTAGTCTATATCAAGCGGTAGAAGACAAGTAATATAAGACAAATAAAGAAAAGGACAGCAACTTAAAATATTGTCAATATTAATACTATCTTTTTACCACATCCACAATTTGTAATATCAATTGCTATCGATGATTTAGGTAGTGACTATCAAAACTTTCGATGCTGATCGACATTCTTACATGAACTATCGATTGCGCGACTATCGTTCTTTCTACATCACTATTTGCCCGCTGTCAAAGTCTTACCAATCGGATATGTTAAACAACTTGCAACGCTTGTATGTAGGTACAGTCACAAGCTTTAATTTGGGACCCACTTAAGGTTGACAGTCCTGTCATATTGTAAGTATAAGAATTCAAAGGATATTTTTTAGAAATGGGTCCCAAATTAAAGCACGCGACCGTACGTTGTAATTTCAAAAATTGCAAACCATTTTCGACCACTTCATGGCATCTGATTGCGCTGAAAATTTCCTTACTTATGTGAGTTTGCTGACAGTAGGTCCAAAAATCTGGTAGTGAAATTCTGGGGGTCCAGCCAGGATTGACTCCACAGTCCGTAAAACGGGACTTCTTCAACGGTTCATGGATGGCATCGATTTGAAACTTGGTGCGGATATGGGCTTTATAATATTACAAATTACAAATACAATGCAAGTACAGTCAACAAATAGTGCAGTCAGAAAAAGCTTGCTGGAAAATTATTTTTTTCGATTTAACTAAGCGAGTGCCACAGAATAAGAATATGCAGAGATCATAGGTACAAATTGTAACGCTATGCTATAGCTAGGACATCGTCCGATTGTAAATGGGTTATTTTATTTATAGTTACATTAATTACTAAGTATTTATTTTATAAGTCTGTCCACGTCCCACACCGATGGTACCTACTCCTCGCTCTAAATAGATAAGATAATTAAATTATCACTAGAATAAATTGATCTTAGTTTTATTCTGCGCATTTTTAATTAAATAAACCCAGCGAATACTAGGTATTGGATATAGTCTGTTCTTTACCTAGGTACCCTTTTTCCCATAAGGTCTTACATATACTTACCTACTACGAAGTTCAAAGGTAATTATGAGAGAGAGCAAGACGGTACGATACGAACTTTGATTTTGTCTCGTTCGAGGTCAAGAGTAGTAAAAAACCAGCCAAGTGCGAGTCGGACTCGCGCATGAAGGGTCTATAAAAACGGCAAAAAAAAAATCACGTTTTCACCTCAGCACCTCAAACAGCCAGGTTTTGCTACTAAAAAACAGTGAGCAAAATCCGATTTTAACTCACTGCGTGAGACAAAGTAGCTTTCTAATTATTTTCTTTAAATGTCGAGGACAATGATGGGTCTACTCACTGAATTCGAACGATTTGAACTTCAGTTTGATCTGTCACTTTCATTTCGATACGAAAAGAGCGAGAGATAAGATCAAATCGATTCTAAGTTAGATTTCAAATTCTATACCTAGTAATTAGGTCTGAAAAATAAATGAACGATTGAACGTTCGGATACTCATAATAAGTACTTAACCTTAAAATTGTAATTCGTCTGTTAAGGTTTTAAATTTAATTATTGTACTTTTTAATAATTGGATTATATTGTTATACATATAAACAAAATAGTAAAAATGTTGTAGAAAAAATACCAAGTTTAACATGTATCTATATAATTTTTTTTTTTTTTTTTTATTTATAATTTTTATTTTTAAGTCTAGTTTTTAATTTTAGTTTTAATTTTTATAATTACTGTGTAAATTTCATGATTCAATATAATTATTAATAATTTTAACAATCTTGAACATTGTGATAAATACAGCGGGTGCAGTATCGGAACGCATCTTTAAAAAATAGCGGGATTCAAATTTTAATTATTTTCTTCTTCTGTTTCGCTGGCTACAGAGTTCGATAACTAAGAGTTTGATACACGATCAAAGGCAATTTGAAAATTATAAGAATAAATAATCAGTAAAATATGATATGAGTGAGTCCAGTGAAGAAGTCAACAATTAAACATCAGACGAATTTAGGCAGTAGTACAAATGCACAGTTAAGTTTCTTGCCTGAAAAGTCTCGCGAAAAATAGCAAAATAGACTAGCAAAGGGTGCAAACACTTTTTCGGAGTAGGTATTTACTCAATGTTGAAAGCCACAATAAAGACAAAAAGACGACGTGCATATACCTTTAATAATTATTATGTTCTCGCTGCTGAGGTGAAAAGTTCTATGTGTCACACGAGACCAAAGTTTTTTTGCATCTCGTGTATTTGAATCTCTCGCGCAATCATGATTCTAACTTAGAATCACTCGCTAACGCTCGTGATTCAACTAGAGAATCATTCGCTTACTCGCGATTCAAAATCAACACTCGCAGTAAAAACCAACTTTGCTCTCTTGTTGCACAAATAACTATTGTTGTATGGGAGGGGAGCCCCCCTTAAATATTTGTTTTATTTTAATTTAATCATTTATTTTTAAAGTGAATATATAACTTAATATTCTGTGAATATTTCAAGCGTCTACCTGTTGTTGCCGTTACCAATATCGAGCAAAAACGAGCAAAGAAATCACGTTTGTTGTATGGGAGCCCCCTTAAATATTTATTTTATTCTGTTTTTTAGCATTTGTTGTTATAGCGGCAACCGAAATACATCATCTGTGCAAATTTCAACTGTCTAGCTATCACGGTTCGTCAGATACAGCCTGGTGACAGACGGGTTGACAGGGAAGTCTCAGTAGGTAATAGGGTGCCGTTTTTACCCTTTGGGTACGGAACCCTAAAAAGCTCACAGTCACTCAAAAGGTGATTGAGAGGCCTATGCTCAGAGTTTCTCTGTGGGATCACATTAGAAATGATGAAATCCGCACAAGAACTAAAGTCACGGAAATAGCGCGAAGAATCGAGCCTGTTCAGCAGTGGACGTCTTTCAGGTGTAATGATGATAATGATGATGAATTAACCAGTACGTATAATACATCCGCAAAAATAAAAACCCACATCACATAGCAAATATTATATTAATAGTGCAAATGGTTGGAGTGATATAAAAATAACAATAATAAGATTCAGTCTTTACATGGGTCATCTTTGGACTTCTTCGTCTTCAAAATCGTAGTCGCTGAGCGCTTCGTCGTAGGAAGGCGGCAGGATGCATTCTAGGTCGATGTAAAGTTGTTTTTGGTCGTTTAGTTTGTCGACTATTTCGGCGAAGGTTGGCCGGTCTGCTGGCAGTTCGGCCCAGCACTCGACCATCAGTTGGTAGAGGCGGTTGGAGGCTCGTGCCGGTTTCGGGAGGCGGCTGCCTGCTGCCAGGAATGGTGGCACTTGGTGGTTGCTCAGCTCTGCGTAGGGGAAACCACCTGGAAGAAGACGATTGAGAAATTAAATTAGACGTCTGATTTCTGTTATTACCATGGATCAATTAATTAATTTCTTAATTGAGATTTAATTCTGATTTCTTATAAATAAATAACACAAAGATTTTTCATGATGTAGTTACATTTACAACTTATATTTTTTTAAATTATCAATAATATTAACTATATTTTTAAATAGTGGCACCGTACTGAGACACTGGGTACCTATGGTGGTGACTGACGGGTATGTATTACAATACCGAAGTACGAAAGACCGAATGTATTAAAACATCGAATGGGTCAAAAGACCGACACGATTTTTTTCTGAAACCGTTAACTTCTCAGAATTTAATAAAACGGCATCATACAGAACCCATTAGGTTAGGTTAGGTTTGTTTTATAACAATCTTAAAAAGTTAACGGTTTCAGAAAAAAATCGTGTCGGCCTTTTGACCCATTCGATGTTTTAATACATTCGGTCTTTCGTACTTCGGTATTGTAATACATACCCTGACTGACCTAAGGTGGCGATCTCCCACAGCAGTACAGCGAACGCCCGCACATCGCTAGCACTGCAGTACTGTGAGTGCAGCATAGTCTAAGGCGCGAGCTAGCGCAGTAGCACCGTAAGGCGAAGACACTAGCATTTGTGTTGGTTACTGACCTAAGGTGGCGATCTCCCACCAGTAGTACAGCGAACGCCCACACATCGCTAGCACTGCAGTACTGTGAGTGCAGGATAGCCTCAGACTATCACTACCACAGACACTAACACTTAAAAATAATACTGAGCGCAGGGTAACCAACTAAGCCAAGGTGGCGATACCCACAGCTGAACTGCGAGTGAGCCTAAGACAATACTACTCGTAGACAGGTATTTGTGGTGGTTACTAACCTAAGGTGGCGATCTCCCACAGCAGTACAGCTAACGACCACGACCACACATCGTTAGCACTGCCTTACTAAGATCGTAGGATACCTAAACGCGCGAGCCAAAGCAGTGGCACTGTAAGCCTGAGACATCAGTATCTGTGGTGGTTACTGACCTAAGCTGGCGATCTCCCATAGCAGCACAGCGAACGCTCACACATTACTAGCACTTAATACTGAGCGCAGGGTATCTAACTAAGCCAAGGTGGCGATACCCACAGCTGTACTGCGAGTGAGCCTAAGACAATACTACTCGTAGACAGGTATCTGTGGTGGTTACTAACCTAAGGTGGCGATCTCCCACAGCAGCACAGCGAACGCCCACACATCGCTAGCACTGCAGTACTGTGAATGCAGGATAGCCTCCGGCGCGAGCCAGCGCAGCGGCACTGGTCTCGCACGTGTGTGCACGTATACGCCAGAGCGAGACAGACCGAAGTCTGCAACTTTGAGGGTGCCCGCACCGTCTACTAGGATGTTTCGGGCTGCTAAGTCTCTGGAATTGAGATAGAAGAAAATGTTAACTGGGTCATAAATTTACCAATTTTGCGCAGGTAAACTTGTCCCAGCCTAATTTGTTACTTGTAATTTCCATTACCTACATTACGTAGCATAATAAGTTTAAAACAATCTAATTTAAACTCTAATACATAAATTGATATAATTTAGGTAGAGTCGATAAGTGAGAAGTCGCTATGACAGGTCAAAAGTGCCACCAAAATTCCGAGCTCTGCTAATAAGGCGTTATTTAATACGAGATATACTGAACTGAATAGACCATGATCACCTTTAATAAACTCGCGATGTATCGACGCAGTTCCATGCATTAAGGACCGAGCTTTTGACGCATTTATTGCATTCATTAATCTCGTGCTGTATCATTACTAGCAAAGCTATAGTCCTGAAATTCATGTGTAAAATATTTGAGGATTCACTCTAATGACAAGTGTTTATCGAAACACGATTACAATATGTAGTTCGCTCGATAGAAAAAAATCCAAAGTCGTCTAAGTATAAAAAAATAAATAAATTCGTAGTACGATGTAAATACTACACGGCAGGAAGATATTTTCTAGGGCGTAGTGTTGCTACATTTTTAAAATGTGTATTTGTTTTAGTAATACCAAGTAATACGATGTAAATACCTAAAAAGACGCGCAGTCTAACCAACCTATCTTGTGCCATCGTGCTTCCCCCATACCTAAAATCTCTTACCTAAAATCGATTAGCGCGAAAAGATCGGTAGGAGTAGGACCTTAATATCACCCTGAATAGTTTAAATAACGAATTATCGGGACGGGAACTCAATCACACGTACACTGTCTGATGATTTCAAGTTGGAGTGTGGGGTGAGGCAGGGGGGACTGAGCTCGCCTACACTGTTTAACTTGTACATCAATGAGTTGATTGTCGCGCTGAGCAGTCGCCATGTTGGCTGTCATGTCGATAACGTCTGCTTTAACAACATTAGTTATGCAGATGACATGGCGCTGCTGAGTGCGTCAATCGGCGGCCTCCGCGAGCTCATAAGTATATGTGAAAATTTCGCTACCAGTCACGGCTTAAAGTATAATATAAATAAAAGCGTACTTATGATGTTCAAAGCGGGCTTGAAGCGTTCGTCGGATGTGCCATCCGTCAGGCTGTATGGGGCACCGTTGGGATGGGTGCAGTGCTTTAAATACCTTGGACATGTGTTGACAGAGGATTTGAGAGATGACCAGGATATTGAACGAGAGCGGAGAGCGTTATCAGTCAGAGCGAATATGATAGCCCGCAGGTTTGCTCGTTGCTCGGTTGCAGCGAAGATAACTTTGTTTCGAGCATACTGCACATCTTTTTACACGAGCAGCCTGTGGGTTGGGTATACTGGGAAGTCGTATAGCGCGCTCCGTGTTCAATATAACAATGCCTTCAGGTCGCTGTTGCGGCTGCCCCGCTGCTGCAGCGCCTCTGGCATGTTCGCGGACGCGCGCGTGGACTGTTTCTTCGCCACAATGCGCAAGAGGTGCGCGTCCATGGCGCGGCGGGCGCGGGCCAGCGGGAACAGCCTCCTGAAGGCAGTGGCCGATGCACTGTCCGGCCCTTTTATGAGGCACTGGCTATCTCTGCACGCACCTATGCCTCCATTTCAACGGCTTATATGATTTAAGTTTTGTAATTTTTTGTATTGGATTTTTATTTTTTTTTGTTTTAATTGTAATCTGTGCTGTGACATGTCCTTTGATTTAATATGTATTTTTATTTTTATTTTCATTTTAAATTGTGACATTTTAATTATAATTTTACTAACAATAGATGATAAATTTTTATTTGTATGCTTTTTACTAACAATAAAATGGATGTAAACAATGTCTGAAAAATGAATAAAATTATTATTATTATTATTATTAAAGATAATCACGGTTTTCATCCCGTGATTACTAAACAAAATGATTCCGGTTTTATCTTTTATCCTATTCTTAAATCTTATTTGAGCGTGTTGGTAGATCGGATACTCATCTAAATACTTTTAAAACTTTAATCATCCATACCTACCACAAACATAATAGAATATTAATGTAACTTTTGATGTTGCAAGACCGCCAAGCAATTATGAACCTAATTTCTCGCATAGTAGAGTCAATATCGAAATTATAAGCTAGAGAAATCGAACATCGAGGCGGCGCCTGACAACCGTCGCTTAGCAACAAGTTTCATTACAAATACTGTGCTGTATTTTTTCTGTGGGAGTCGTACGAAAGCCGTAGGAGACAGCCTTGAGTTTTGGTGAAAATGTAATGGGATTTTGGGATTCTTCCGTATTAAGATCATACTAACCGTTGATTAATGATTAGTAACGAATTTAGTACTCAGGATTCAGAGAGAACGAACTAAGATCAAGTAAACTAAGTAAAGTGTTAGTAAAAAAATCAATTCCAATGCACATTCTATGTTATAATATAAAATGTATGAGGTACGAGTGGATTATATATCGGTACAAATTAGCACTGTATTACTAGGACATACAGTGCTAATTTGTATGTGCAGTTCATTGTAATTAGTATGAGTGTGAACTAAGGTATCGATATAGCCTACTAGCTGTTCCCCCGCGACTCCATTCGCGAAGAATAATGGTATAAAAAGTTTTGAAACTAATGCTGCATATTTTGGCAGGTGGTCGAGTTAATGAGACGCAACACACCAGTACCTAACAATTTTTTAAGAATTTTAATTTGTGAGTTAAGTATGAAGTATCTTTTTCTATTTATTTTTTATTTTCTTCAACTTCATTTTTTTTATTACTTTTACGGTCATCCCGTGAAACCATATATTTCAAACTAAATACAAACTGAAATATAGATGCACAGAAAAAACCCCAGTAAAAAGACCAATGCTGGGAATCGAACCCAGGTCCTCAGCGTTCCGTGCTGCGTGCTTACCCCTACACCATCACTGGTCTAGAAGTTAGCGACGAATCTTTCCCATACATCGTACACTTCAGTCTGTTCTAATCACATTAGGCAGTGATAAAGCGCATCTATGTTAATGCCCTCTACCGAGAGACTTCAACACTCCTTCGGAGCTACCCGCTCACCTGGACCAAGAGATGGCGCTACTAGGCCAACTTTTACAAGTTAAGTATGAAGTATCTTTTTCTATTTATTTTTTATTTTCTTCAACTTCATTTTTTTTATTACTTTTACGCTCATCCCGTGAAACCATATATTTCAAACTAAATACAAACTGAAATATAGATGCACAGAAAAAACCCCAGAAAAAAGACCAATGCTGGGAATCGAACCCAGGTCCTCAGCGTTCCGTGCTGCGTGCTTACCCCTACACCATCACTGGTCTAGAAGTTAGCGACGAATCTTTCCCATACATCGTACACTTCAGTCTGTTATAATCACATTAGGCAGTGATAAAGCGCATCTATGTTAATAACTAACTAACGCTAACTTCTAGACCAGTGATGGTGTAGGGGTAAGCACGCAGCACGGAACGCTGAGGACCTGGGTTCGATTCCCAGCATTGGTCTTTTTTCTGGGGTTTTTTCTGTGCATCTATATTTCAGTTTGTATTTAGTTTGAAATATATGGTTTTAATTTGTGGTTCACAACTGTTTCCACACTATTAGAGTCAAAAATAAAAAAAAGCCTTCACAGTGGTGTTCAGTCAAACTAACTCAACCATCTGCTAAAATATTCCGAATGAATTCAAAACAACTTGCACTTACTTATTTTCTTCAGTATTCAAACAAGAAAATAATTTTTAAGTGCCTCTAAAAGCCCCATTATCCACCATTTCCCCTAAATCTTGAGGAAAAACCCACGAAATTGGCAACCCAGTTGGATAACGGAGCACATGCGTAACACAATCATCGTTGTCATGGCAACGCGTCAAGCGAACTCATGGAGACGGCCGGGCGGCATGGGCGGATGGGCGTATTCTGGATGACAACGAAGTCACTTTTAACTTCGGTGCGTTATAGAGGCGAAACGTTCAGTACGCTTAGTATAAGTTTTACTTCACCAAAATAGTTCTCGATCGCGTTTACGTAAAAATTTCAATTATATGGAAACATTTATTGTATTTATTTACCAAGAGTTTACAGTGACCGTACTCGATAGCGACTCGATGGAGACTCCATACAAATCATTTACGCCGTCGATATCGAGTACCGTGACTGTACCTCTACCATGAGTTTACACTAGTTTACAGTGACCGTACTCGCTAGCGACGACTTAAATGATTTGTATGGAGAATAGTACTTCTGTAAGTGACCGCTAGAGGCGCTTTATAATTCTCCATTCAAATAATTTACGCCGTCGCTAGCGAGTACGGTCACGTAAACTAGTGTACGTTAGTGTACGTTAGTACTATTACTTATTCTGTGGTAGAGGTACTGTAAACTCATGGTAGTGGTACTGAATAGCAGTTCATCCCTATCCTCTCGCAAACAATTGAATTACCGCTCGCACACCGTGTTGCGCCGTTCCTGAATTTTGCCCCTGGTAGAGTCGCAGGAACCACTTGGATCGAATTGGAATGAATCGTTGTGGAACGCTTTGAGGGAGGCCTTTGTTCAGCAGTGTCTTTTGGCTGATATGATGATGATGATGATGACTAATATTCTAGGACTCAAGGCAGAATTAGGTAGAGCTGACTTTGGAAGGTAGAGTTGCCAGATCTGGTGGTACCTGTCTGCAGTCTCAACACAGACTATAACGATAATTATGTATGTATGTAAACTCTTTATTGTACAAAAATAAGGAAAAAAGAAAGAAAAGAAATACATTATTGACAACCGTTGAAATGCATGTACAAAGGCGAACTTATCCCTTTAAGGGATCTCTACCAGTCAACCCTTGAGTGGAACTATTGTAATAAACGGGACTTATCACGCAAACAATATTTACCTACCTCGACTTTTCGGCCACATTGCAGCGGCCGTGGTCACGAGTTGACTGATGTGTAGGGTTTCGTGTTCGTTTAGCCGCTCGAGTCTTTCGAACTACCCGCACTTGATCAAGATACCTAAATGAACATGACACCCTACACTTCATGTGTCATGACATGACACACACACACACACACACACACACACCAACCACCTGGCGCATTCGCTTGTCTTAGCTTTCTTTTACGTAATTTATGTTTCTCTGGACTAAATGTTGTTTTTATGCTGTTCCATTTTATTTTATTTTTTGTAATATTTTTAACTAGCTTTTGCCCGCGGCTTCGCTCGCGTGTACCATGAGTATTCCAAAGAACCAAGATATCAAGGAAGCAAGCATGCAGGCAAGCAAGCATACAGGCAAGCAAGAAAGCATGCAAGCAAAAACTCCTCAAATTCTTTTTTACTACTATGCCAAATTTGAAGAGTTTAGTAATTATAGTTCATAGAATTCCGTTGAACTGAATATATAAATATGCAACTGTCATTGAACCTTGGGTGGTGAAGGGATTTCTTGGTTGACTATGCCACTATACGTTTTTTTTTATCGTCCTACCCGCCTGTTTTGCAATGTCAGCACGCAGCAATAAGGGCAATAAGGGCGCAGGCTGAAAACCAGCGCGGTGATGAGTAATCCTCACCGCACATGCTGAGCCTGAGCCTTTTGCCACATAATTTTGTATATTTTTTTCTTTTTTATGGGCAATAAATGGTTTTTTATTTATTTTATTTATAAATCCCGTTTTTTCCTTATCCCGTGGGAATTTTGACAAATCCTGAAATTAATGTTTTAACTAGTGTAATACCTACTTGTGTATCAAATTTGAAGAGTCTAGTTATTATAGTTACTGAGACAGGGTCACTCGGAATCGAATATATAAATCCCGTTTTTTTCCGTTCCCGTGGGAATTCCCAAAAATTCTTCCTTAGTGGATGCCTACATTGTATAAATAAGGTATGTGCAAAATTTCAAGTCACTAGGTCCAGTGGTTTGGGCAAAACCTTAAAAACGACATGTATATTGATATATAGATTTATATTATAAAAGATAAAATTTAGAAAATAGTCGAACTAATCTTGTTTCCCCAAACAAACTTTGGACCCCCGTGTCACCCCCTTAGGGAGTGAATTTTGAAAAATCCTTTCTTAGTGCACCCCTAGACCTTATAAGGTACCTACATGCCAAATTTGGAATCTCTAGGCCCAGTGGTTTGGGCTGTGCGTTGATATGTCAGTCAGTCAGTCAGTCAGGTTCTTCTTTTATATATTAAGATTATTCCTACTTTTTCACATATTGCACTCCAGGGCCCCAAGATACAGGCTTGGTTGGTTGGCTTGGTTTGGGTTCCGTCAGGAATACTTACTCTGTACACTTGTGAATTATTAAGCAAATAAATATTTATCTATTTTTTTTGTACTTGTACTTCAGTCAACTCATGACCACGGCCACTGAAATGTGGCCGAAACGTCGAGGTAAATATTGTTTGTGTGATAAGTCCCGCTTAGTATAATAATTATGAGTGAAAATCGCGAAAGTTTAAAACAATAGACTATTAATGATGTCGAACAAGCTTTATAAACAAATCTAGACGAGCCTGCGGGCCATACGTAAAACTTGCGCAAATACCTACTTGGAAAAAGTCCCTATTTTAAAGAGAAAACAATATTTTAAAAGATATTTGATCTTAGCGTTGTTGCCCTAAAGCTATGACCCCTACACTTTCACTAAGTAATACCAAGGATGATATAGACTGGATTGGCAGTCGCCATAGTACGGATCGGTCGCGGTTTTTGTAGTTCGATTATTAAATCTAGATGGCGCTGAAATATAGCCAGAGGCTTTGAAGGCAAAACAATAAGACTACAGATGTTTCATATTACTACAAATGTATTATATTACTACAAATGTATTACTTACATCTGTAGTGTTATTGTTTTGCCTTCAAAGCCTCTGGCTATATTTCAGCGCCATCTAGATTTAATAATCGAACTACAAAAACCGCGGCCGATCCGTACTATATATCATCCTTGGTAATACTACCCACCGGGGCTAAATTCAGGATCGACCCAACACGGTTTGCGAGCGGTAATTCAATCGTTTGCGCGAGGATAGGGATGAACTGCTATTCAGGAACGCTTAAAATCACTGGTTTGCGAGAGGTTTGGGCTGAGATTGGGATGAGCCTTATTTATTTATTTATTCATTTATTTATTTAAAAAGCGAATTAACATGAAAATAAGGCTCATCCCAAGCTCAGCCCATTCTTATCCTCTCGCAAACGATTGAATTACCGCTCGCAAACCGTGTTGGGCCGTTTCTGAATTTAGCCCCAGTTACAGTTCGAAAGACTCAATGGTATTATAAAAGAGTTTAAAAACGTTTTAATTTTAGGACTTTAAACTTTTTAACTATTCATTTATTCAATAAGGTATTTGACACCGTTAAACAATATTTCCAAAAAGCGACCCTAACAAAAACACTTTATTTCAGCCCTGAAAACTAGAATAATTTTCTACTAACTGCTGGCACGCAGCCGCGCCAGCAGGGAGGCGCATCGCTTGCGCATTATGGCAGTAAAGCCTTAAGGGCCTACCGAGCTTTTCGCGCTAATCGATTTTGGGTGGGCGATTTCAGGCGTGGGGGAGGCACGATGGCTCAAGATAGGTTGGTTGGACTGCGCATGTTTTTGGGTATTTTCATGTAATTACTAAAACAAATACATATTTTAAAAATGTAGCAACACTACGCCCTAAGTAGAAAACATCTTGTTTTATTAACATTCAAAAAGTCATGACCCGCCGTACAGTATTAGCGGCGTACTACGAATTTATTTTATTTACTAGAGACGACTTTGGATTTTTTTTCTATCGAGCGAACTAAAAGTAATCGTGTTTCGATAAACACTTGTTATTAGAGTGAATCCTCAAATATCTTACATATGAATTTCAAGACTATAGCTTTACTTGTAATGATACAGCACGAGCGAGCGTAAATGCGCCAAAAACACGGTAGGCCCTTAAGTAAAACGACAACATGAACGCTTTTGAAACGTTTGCCGTATCAGGCTTACGCTTGAGTTTCAGAATACGGCCGCGTAGGCTTTTCAGCGTATATTTATATCCCGAGCTACCCGGGGAAGCCTGTTGTCGGGGCCTTCCCAGAATCACCCGCCGCTTTCCCCGTACGGGACCTTGACCTTTCGTACCCTAGCTCGGAAATGAACCCTAGCGAGTATTTCCCACAAAGAGACCTCCTCTTACAATGAGAGGGCTTGGGCCGTAGTTCCCACGCGGGCCCAGTGTGGATTGGGAACTTCACACACACCATTAAATTTCTTCGCAGGTGTATGCAGGTTTTCTTACGATGTTCTCCTTAACCGTAAAGCTCATGGTAAAATTCAAATGTAATTTCGCACATAAATTCCGAAAAACTTAAGGTGCGAGGCGGGATTTGTACCCACGACCCTCTGCTTACATAGCAAAACGGATTAGCTCGTTGAAATGGCAATGGGCAGGCCATATAGCACGCAGAACAGATGGCCGTTGGGGCCCAAAAGTTCTAGAATAGAGACCGCGGACTGGCAAGCGCAGCGTGGGACGTCCACCAACGAGATGGACGGACGATTTGGTGAAGGCCGCAGGTTCAGGGTGGATGCACATCGCTTCCAATCGTAATGATTGGGCATCAATGAGGGAGGCCTATGTCCAGCAGTGGACGTCCTACGGCTGAAATGATGATGATGATGATGATGACCCTCTGCTTGAGAAGCCATAGGTCAAACCACTAGGCCACTACTAGGGCTTTTTGCCCCTTTCGGCCCTCTCATTTTCAAAGGAGGCCTAAGCTGTGCCCTGCAGTGGGACGTATATTGTCTGGGATGATGATGATGATGATGATGATGATGATGATGATAATTATAAACAGGACCGGATTAACTATGTTGCCCCCCCCCCCAGCAATGGAATTTTCGGTGCCCTCTTTCAGCCCAATATCAACCGCACTTTGCAAGAAGTCAAATCAAATCAACTGGTGGCATGCATCGAAAAATGGCAAGAATACCTCCTAAACGGCTTGACTGATTTTTATGAAATTTTTTGGCCATATTTGGTAGGTCCGAGAAGCTCGTAGGCTATATATTTTTTTTATACCCCTATTCTTCGCGGACGGAGTCGCGGAAAACAGCTAGTAATATTATACATAGTAGGATATTACGATAACATTTCCCTGTTCAGCTTCCTGTCATGGTCTATTCGGGTGAAATAGGGTTTAAAGTTGTCAAAGGTAGTTGTCCGACAAGGGTTTGGCATCCGAACTAATTATCGTCTTGTCTTGTTACTCGATGTTGTAGAGATGTGTGATAGTCTAAGAAAAACTGGTTTTTAAACAAAACAATTGAATTTAAGGTTAAATTTTCTGAAAACAATTAATTTTTGGTTCAACTTTAAACATGATATCGTAACGTTTACTAGAGTTTTCTAACTGAATATTGGCAAAATAAAATAGACATTGGGAAAATTGTCCCGCAATGGACAGAGCCAAAAACAATCATCATCATCATCATATCAGCCGAAAGACGTCCACTGCTGAACATCCGCTTCCGCTCCGCCTCCAGACTGTACAAACACACACAAATCACACAAACCCAACTATCACCATCACCACACTAAGGATGAAGCCAGACGAGCGTAATTTTGTACTTAAGTCATGAGCGGCAGAATTTCGGTCGCGCCATACAATATGCAGGTCATCACGTGACACATGTGTGGCGCAACCGAAATTCGGCCGCTCACGACTAACAAAATTACGCTCGTCTGGCTTCACCCTAACTGAAGCGTTTTGGACTCAACCAGGGGCTAAATTCAGGAACGGGCCTTCACGGGTTTGGTAGCGGTAATTCAATCGTTTGGGTTGGGTTTAGTTTGAACTGCTATTCAGGATTTTTGTTTATTTATTTACAAAGCGAATTAACAGGAAAATAAGGCTCATCCCAAGCTCAACCCATTCCTATCCCCTCCCAAACCGTGTTGGGCCGTTCCTGAATTTAGCCCCTGTGCTTATATTCAGAGCAACATAAATTGTATTTTAACAATGACTCATCTGTGCCCCAGTTTTATGCGTACCTGTGCGTGATTCCCCGCTCTTCCAAATGCTGCATGCCCAGAGAGACTTGCAGCGCATAATCTCGCATGATGCTGCTGTCCAACTGCAGCGCTGGTTCGGCTACGTAGTGCCGCTGCCTCTGCTCCCCGAACGAGCAGGCTTTCTGCTCCACTGGCGGATCGGAGTCGCTCAGGTTTGTGTATTCCGCTGAAACATAAAACCACGGGATTCACAACGATGGGGACGTTGACACCACCAATCAACTGACGTACTTTTTATGAGCTGTCTAAACATAATTACCATAGAGTTTGAATGGCACTAGTAACTTATGACGTCACTTGTTCGCCAACTCAATCAACTAACTATTTATTTGTTTTGAAGCAACAAAAAAACTCATTTTTCAGTAAATCGCGAAAATTAATCTGGTTTTCAGGGCAAAAATAAAGCGTTTTTTTACTGGAGTCGTGTCTTCGAATTATTTTTTAATGACGTCGCCATCCCTATTGGACGTAGTTCTACAAAACCGGAACCAATCCACACAATGATAGTTACAATGAAAATTTACAATGTACCTACACAGTATTTTCTATAACACCAAAATGATATTAAGTATGTAAATTTTTTACACACTTTTCTAACAAAATCGGGTTTTTCTTAAAACTATCATTGTGTGCCAATTATGGCCAATTGACTTAGTCCTAAATTGAAGCTTGTGTTATGGGTAAAAACAGATCATCATCATCTCAGCCTATGTACGTCCCACTGTAGGGCACAGGATGTTTATTAGAAAGGATCTAGTGCGGATTGAGAACTTCACACACGCCATTGAATTTTTTTACAGCTGTGTACAGAACTCACGATGACTCCTTTACCGTAAAGCTACCACCGCTTTACCCTACATTTCAAACTTAATTTCGCACATAAATGGCGAACAAAAAGAGGTGCCCACGACCCTCTGTTTGTGAGGCTATAGGTAAAATCACTGGGCAACTACAAGGTAACGGATAAACATACTTAGATACCGAGCGGATCGAACCCGGGATCTCAAGGTTTATAGTCAGGTGCTTTAACCACTTGGCTATCCAGTCGTATTCTATAATTGCTCTGGAAATCATTGAACAACGTGCATCGGCCCAAACGCTGCTATTCCCTCGAACGGATCCAGAAAGTAGCCGCAACTCTGCTAATTAACTATTAAACGCGGCAACGCAACCGTTACTAACTCATCGTCGTTAATAACAATTACTAGTAACGTCTACTACCAACTTAAGACGTAAATCTAAGTAATTATGCGGGGAATAACAAACTTAGAAACTTAAAACTTCGGGACAAGATATTGGAAAAGTAAAAAGTTTAGAGTATTATTTATAATTCTGTGTTACTAGACACGCCTGGATAATACATAACGGCAATCAGATATGTACATCTTGTTGCTTTGCTATGAACTATTTCATAGGCGCTTGATGATTTTAAACTTTCTGATTGATGCATTTATTTTTACTGAGTAGGTACTTTATCTATAAAGTATTATTATAATCCAATCTAAGTATTGGGTGTTTGGGCAGTAGTGCCAGCTGACCAATCTTACCTTTAGGTGACTCAATTACTCGTTCACCACCCTATTTTACAAAAAAAGTAATTTAATAAGGTATGCTCATTTTCATGCAACTATCGCTCCACCTAACATCGCTGTAGCGGTATTCTCCTCGCGCGGCTTTGAGTAGGACACCCCGATATGCGTGCTCGAGCAGAGCGATGAGCATTAAGTTATTAGACTCATATTCCCTTGGTGACAACTGCTGCTCCACCTTCACATCGCTGTCGTGTCGTTTAGGTAACCTATCTCAAACACTAAAAATCATTGCCCGAATTTAATTTGTCCGAAAACTATTCGAATTATTATTTTTTGTCCGATGACAGGTTTCGTAATTTTTTTTTACCATTTGACGTTTAGTAAAAGTATTGTTTGTCCGAAAAACGTTCCCCGTCTCATTCATTGCCCTATGAATTGATATGTATTTTGTTTCTTAGGCAATTTTTCATTTACCCAATGGTACTTTTGACACTACCTACGTTTAGACAAATTTTTAGTTCACTTTTTAACGATATCCCAAGTTATTTTTCGACAGAGATACTTTTACTTATATATATATGTCTACTCGCTGAGCTAAATTTTTGGTCAGGATGTAGTAAAGGTGGGCAAGAATAAAGTACCTACATAATTTTGTTTGGAATAACGTTTAACATATTGCTCAATTTTCATAACAACATTTGCAATAATAAATTATAATCATAACGATAAGCATTCGGCGAGCGAGCGAAGCGAGCGAGCAAGGCGGTACGGGGCGGAAGCGACTCGGATAGGTTAGGTTCAAAGGCTAATGTGGGAGCGTAGCGGAGCGAAGCGGAGTTTAGACTCACATTAACCAACAGCCAACTGCCGTTCCACCTTCACATCGCTGTCTCGCCGTTTGCCTCGCATGGCTTTAAGCAACACGAGCAGACCACCCCGAAAGGCATGCTCGAGCAGAGCAATGGTAATTTGTACTCACATTCCCCTGCAGACAACTGCCGTTCCACCTTCACATCGCTTTCCCGCCGTTTGCCTCGTGCGGCTCTGAGCAACGTGAGCAGATCGCCCCGAGGTGCGTGCTCGAGCAGAGCGATGAGCGGAGTCTGCTTGGTGCAGCACGCGATCAGACGGATCACGTGCTTGTGGTAGCCAACGTGTTTGAGCATTACGATCTCACGGAGGAAATCCTGGATCTCTTCCTCGGACGCGTTTTCTGTGGGAAGAAGTTTTATTGTTAGATGCTGGGTTGGGTTAGCTTACGATGATTAAGTGAGCTCCAGGACTTTTGAGTTTAGCAATGCATTTTTTTTATTCAATACATATAGGCTTGCTTTTGACCATAATCACACAGTATGGAAAGAGAAGATGAGGTCTACGATGGAGCACGCTTGCCTAGTAAATCTTTTTTTCTAATTTGCTACAATCTAGTCTAGACAGACTTTTTTGGGAATAGAGGATGCTGGCTGCCCAGTCCTGGTTAGAGTCTTTAGTTGGCTTCTACGATACGCACGGGAAGAGATCTGTCCTATTTAAAACCAGGAAATTATTATGAGTAATTTAATCCATAACTATTATCACGATAATTCTTTGCTCTCTCCTTTATCTATGTACACGGCAATCTGTTTTTGTCAGCTCGAAGGCAACTGACTTCCTCCGCAGCATCGGACCCGAAAAGGTTCCTGAAGTTCCCAATCCGCATTAACTACGGCCCAAGCACTTTCATTCTGAGAGAGGTTTGTGCCATGCAGTGGGACGAATACATACAAGGTATCCCAAAACTAGTCGAAAATCTGGTACCGGAAAATAAAACCATGTCACTTAGTTAACCCTTATACCTGGTTTACACTCGCGTACGAGTGGCGAGACGAACTGCGGGACGAGCCACGAGACGAGAGTGTGAACAGGCGCGCCTCGCGCCTCGTCTCGTGATTTGCCTTGATTTTGAGGCTCGCGTCCGGAGCGAGACGACGAGGCGAGGCGCGAGGCGAGGTGACGAGGCGAGAGTGTAAATCGGGTATTATAAGGTAGAGATGATTTAGCGACCACACGCATTGACTTGGAAATTCAACTTTATTGTTTTAGTATAACTAATAAGTTACATTACCCATTGTAATTATTGAAAATACTACTAGCTTTAAAAATATATTTTGACGACCAAATTAAAATTTGTTAAAAGGAAATAAACTATTATTATTATTATTAAATGGCATAGTGGTTAGATAACCTGACAGATATTTGTATCAAAAATACGAATGTTTGTTCTCGGGTGTTTATTATGTATTTTCACACCACCTGCTCAACAATGCCTTATTATATATCATGCAAACCTTTCTCAAAGTAAATCATTATATCCCTTGGCTTTCGCCGGGGCGTAATGTTGTACTGAATTTCATTATAACCCGCCAGGCAGTAATATGATTCTCACTTTTCATAGTTCTTATTGTTCGTTTCATGGTCGTTTGGATTGGATTGGATTGGATTGGATTGGATTGGATTGGATTGGATTGGATTGGATTGGATTGGATTGGATTGGATTGGATTGGATTGGATTGGATTGGATTGGATTGGATTGGATTGGATTGGATTGGATTGGATTGGATTGGATTGGATTGGATTGGATTGGATTGGATTGGATTGGATTGGATTGGATTGGATTGGATTGGATTGGATTGGATTGGATTGGATTGGATTGGATTGGATTGGATTGGATTGGATTGGATTGGATTGGATTGGATTGGATTGGATTGGATTGGATTGGATTGGATTGGATTGGATTGGATTGGATTGGATTGGATTGGATTGGATTGGATTGGATTGGATTGGATTGGATTGGATTGGATTGGATTGGATTGGATTGGATTGGATTGGATTGGATTGGATTGGATTGGATTGGATTGGATTGGATTGGATTGGATTGGATTGGATTGGATTGGATTGGATTGGATTGGATTGGATTGGATTGGATTGGATTGGATTGGATTGGATTGGATTGGATTGGATTGGATTGGATTGGATTGGATTGGATTGGATTGGATTGGATTGGATTGGATTGGATTGGATTGGATTGGATTGGATTGGATTGGATTGGATTGGATTGGATTGGATTGGATTGGATTGGATTGGATTGGATTGGATTGGATTGGATTGGATTGGATTGGATTGGATTGGATTGGATTGGATTGGATTGGATTGGATTGGATTGGATTGGATTGGATTGGATTGGATTGGATTGGATTGGATTGGATTGGATTGGATTGGATTGGATTGGATTGGATTGGATTGGATTGGATTGGATTGGATTGGATTGGATTGGATTGGATTGGATTGGATTGGATTGGATTGGATTGGATTGGATTGGATTGGATTGGATTGGATTGGATTGGATTGGATTGGATTGGATTGGATTGGATTGGATTGGATTGGATTGGATTGGATTGGATTGGATTGGATTGGATTGGATTGGATTGGATTGGATTGGATTGGATTGGATTGGATTGGATTGGATTGGATTGGATTGGATTGGATTGGATTGGATTGGATTGGATTGGATTGGATTGGATTGGATTGGATTGGATTGGATTGGATTGGATTGGATTGGATTGGATTGGATTGGATTGGATTGGATTGGATTGGATTGGATTGGATTGGATTGGATTGGATTGGATTGGATTGGATTGGATTGGATTGGATTGGATTGGATTGGATTGGATTGGATTGGATTGGATTGGATTGGATTGGATTGGATTGGATTGGATTGGATTGGATTGGATTGGATTGGATTGGATTGGATTGGATTGGATTGGATTGGATTGGATTGGATTGGATTGGATTGGATTGGATTGGATTGGATTGGATTGGATTGGATTGGATTGGATTGGATTGGATTGGATTGGATTGGATTGGATTGGATTGGATTGGATTGGATTGGATTGGATTGGATTGGATTGGATTGGATTGGATTGGATTGGATTGGATTGGATTGGATTGGATTGGATTGGATTGGATTGGATTGGATTGGATTGGATTGGATTGGATTGGATTGGATTGGATTGGATTGGATTGGATTGGATTGGATTGGATTGGATTGGATTGGATTGGATTGGATTGGATTGGATTGGATTGGATTGGATTGGATTGGATTGGATTGGATTGGATTGGATTGGATTGGATTGGATTGGATTGGATTGGATTGGATTGGATTGGATTGGATTGGATTGGATTGGATTGGATTGGATTGGATTGGATTGGATTGGATTGGATTGGATTGGATTGGATTGGATTGGATTGGATTGGATTGGATTGGATTGGATTGGATTGGATTGGATTGGATTGGATTGGATTGGATTGGATTGGATTGGATTGGATTGGATTGGATTGGATTGGATTGGATTGGATTGGATTGGATTGGATTGGATTGGATTGGATTGGATTGGATTGGATTGGATTGGATTGGATTGGATTGGATTGGATTGGATTGGATTGGATTGGATTGGATTGGATTGGATTGGATTGGATTGGATTGGATTGGATTGGATTGGATTGGATTGGATTGGATTGGATTGGATTGGATTGGATTGGATTGGATTGGATTGGATTGGATTGGATTGGATTGGATTGGATTGGATTGGATTGGATTGGATTGGATTGGATTGGATTGGATTGGATTGGATTGGATTGGATTGGATTGGATTGGATTGGATTGGATTGGATTGGATTGGATTGGATTGGATTGGATTGGATTGGATTGGATTGGATTGGATTGGATTGGATTGGATTGGATTGGATTGGATTGGATTGGATTGGATTGGATTGGATTGGATTGGATTGGATTGGATTGGATTGGATTGGATTGGATTGGATTGGATTGGATTGGATTGGATTGGATTGGATTGGATTGGATTGGATTGGATTGGATTGGATTGGATTGGATTGGATTGGATTGGATTGGATTGGATTGGATTGGATTGGATTGGATTGGATTGGATTGGATTGGATTGGATTGGATTGGATTGGATTGGATTGGATTGGATTGGATTGGATTGGATTGGATTGGATTGGATTGGATTGGATTGGATTGGATTGGATTGGATTGGATTGGATTGGATTGGATTGGATTGGATTGGATTGGATTGGATTGGATTGGATTGGATTGGATTGGATTGGATTGGATTGGATTGGATTGGATTGGATTGGATTGGATTGGATTGGATTGGATTGGATTGGATTGGATTGGATTGGATTGGATTGGATTGGATTGGATTGGATTGGATTGGATTGGATTGGATTGGATTGGATTGGATTGGATTGGATTGGATTGGATTGGATTGGATTGGATTGGATTGGATTGGATTGGATTGGATTGGATTGGATTGGATTGGATTGGATTGGATTGGATTGGATTGGATTGGATTGGATTGGATTGGATTGGATTGGATTGGATTGGATTGGATTGGATTGGATTGGATTGGATTGGATTGGATTGGATTGGATTGGATTGGATTGGATTGGATTGGATTGGATTGGATTGGATTGGATTGGATTGGATTGGATTGGATTGGATTGGATTGGATTGGATTGGATTGGATTGGATTGGATTGGATTGGATTGGATTGGATTGGATTGGATTGGATTGGATTGGATTGGATTGGATTGGATTGGATTGGATTGGATTGGATTGGATTGGATTGGATTGGATTGGATTGGATTGGATTGGATTGGATTGGATTGGATTGGATTGGATTGGATTGGATTGGATTGGATTGGATTGGATTGGATTGGATTGGATTGGATTGGATTGGATTGGATTGGATTGGATTGGATTGGATTGGATTGGATTGGATTGGATTGGATTGGATTGGATTGGATTGGATTGGATTGGATTGGATTGGATTGGATTGGATTGGATTGGATTGGATTGGATTGGATTGGATTGGATTGGATTGGATTGGATTGGATTGGATTGGATTGGATTGGATTGGATTGGATTGGATTGGATTGGGATGGATGGATGGATGGATGGATGGATGGATGGATGGATGGATGGATGGATGGAAGGACGGACTGACGGATGGACGGACGGACGGATGGATGGATGGAAATAAAATATTATTAAAATATCCACTCCGGATTCCATTAAATTCAGAATTAATATTAATATGTACATTTCTATGTCTATGTCTATGTTTGTACTCTTATTTTTGCCTGTGTATGTGTTATTGCTGTTATAAAATAAATGTTTTTCTTTCTTTCTTTCTTAGAATTAGGGCCACTTGCACAGTTCAGGGTTAAAAAATGAAATCGGTAGCCTTCGGTTAAGAATGACAGTTCCATTCATTTTAACACTTGCTAATCCTAGGTCAGCAGTTAACTCGGAGTTAAGAAGCTAGTCCGCGCAAGCCGGCCTTAGGCATTGTTAATAATCTAATTCCAGAGAAGTCGAAGGAAAAATACTTGGTTTTTATTGTCTCGCAAAAGGTGAGAAAAGTAGAGTATACTCCTCGGGGATAAAACTGATTTTGCCTTGGGCGCATTTAAATCCTTCAGTAATCTCAGGACTCCTTCTTAATTCCCTCGCTTCGCTCGGGAATCAACTAAAAACCCCCTTGCTACGCTCGGGAGTTAAACCTGGAGTCCCTCGTTTCGTTCAGAATTCAATATCGCGCCCGTGACATAATGCAGTGCTTTATCCCCTTGGTGTACAATCTACTATTAAGTATGTAATGTAAGTATCTATCTATATAAGTATGTTTATCCCTTACCAATTACCCATAACGCAAGCTTACTTTGGAACTAGGTCAATTGGTGTTAATTGTCTCGTGATATTTATTTATTTTTATTATTATTATCCTTTGTCAGATATGTATTCAATAGCTGCTTTTGATTCGGTGGTGGTTGCTCCAATAAATGGGACCTTATTAAGGGTTTAAGCGATAATAGAGTATACCACGTATGACAAGCAAAACTCACTAAAATTTCTGTCGCTGCTCTTCAAAAAGTCGTATCTAGTTAGTAATTTCATACTGAGATACGAGCTTTGTTTTAAGTAGGTATGGTACTTAGTGACTTTTGCTTGTCACCCGACGATACTATTTGATTGAACAGTTTCAATTCCTAAATCCACGCGTCTATTGTTCTACATACTGATCTATTAAGAACCAGACTACATTAAAATCAAGTAAGTTTAACATCTAATCGTAAAATCACATAACAATAATAACAGTGAGATTAAAACTAGTTAAAATGCTCTAAAATCTTCACACCGGTTTGACCGCACGTGAGAGAACAGACGCCGCTTTCATTTCCTAGACAATAATTGTTTTATGTA
Organism: Archips crataeganus; assembly: GCA_947859365.1. NCBI lineage: Eukaryota > Metazoa > Arthropoda > Insecta > Lepidoptera > Tortricidae > Archips > Archips crataeganus. The sequence continues at coordinate 15,559,688 of OX402057.1, read as the reverse complement.
AGACATTTTTAAAATAATTTGTTAAACTGGTAAAACTAGTATACTAGAAACCAGAAAATTGACATCACTGCCGGTGATTATTAATATTTATACATTACTGAGCGAAATTGGTTATGAAATTTATTCTGATTTTCTTTATTCGCACAAATTGGAATTTATTAGTTAACTATTAAATATGAATGATTGTGCAATGCTATGAGTCTTAATCTAATCCGAAAGTGCGGTTATAGCATGACATTCAAAAACAAAAAAACCGGCCAAGTGCGAGTCGGACTCGCGCACGAAGGGTTCCGTACAATTATCTATAAAAATCACGTTTGTTGTATGGGAGCCCCCTTAAATATTTTTTTTATTTTAATTTAATGATTTATTTTTAAAGTCAATACATAATTAAATATTCTGTGAATATTTCAAGCCTCTACTTGTTGCCGTTATCAATTTCGAGCAAAAACGAGCAAAAAAATTACGTTTGTTGTATGAGAGCCCCCTTAAATATTTATTCTATTCCATTTTTTAGTATTTGTTGTTATAGCGGCAACCAAAATACATCATCTGTGAAAATTTCAACTCTCTAGCTATCACGGTTCCCGAGATACAGCCTGGTGACAGACGGACGGACAGACGGACGGACGGACAACGGAGCCTCGGTAATAGGGTCCCGTTTTTACCCTTTGGTACGGAACCCTAATAAGAGGTTGGAAGGGGCTACTCGTTTTGTAGCAAGAAGACCAAATGGACATTGAAGTACAGATTTTTTGCTAGGAAATCACTCTTGCAAAAATATTAGGTGCAGTGATGCTCATGCATCTACAAAACAACTTCAATTCGCTCGTAGAACTGATGGCCGATAGGGCCAAAAGGTTCTCGAATGGCGTCCAAGCTATTATGTACTTGAAGGCGCATTGTAGGTAGGCCTCCAACAAGATGCAGCAACGACCTGGTTAAGGTGGCGGGAACACGTTGGATGTTTCGCCTCCGGGCGCGGCCAGGTGAGTTATGCACACGGGAACGTGCTACTATGTAAGCGGGAACGTGCTATTTGAGTACAACCAATACTTACCAGTGAGCATTTTAGCAGCCACAGCTAGCGTCCTGCCCCCGGGCACGCGCAGGGGAGTCATATGCACACGGGAACGTGCTACTATGTAAGCGGGAACGTGCTATTTGAGTACAACCAATACTTACCAGTGAGTATTTTAGCAGCCACAGCTAGCGTCCTGCCCCCGGGCGCGCGCAGGGGAGTCATATGCACACGGGAACGTGCTACTATGTAAGCGGGAACGTGCTATTTGAGTACAACCAAAACTTACCAGTGAGCATTTTAGCAGCCACAGCTAGCGTCCTGCCCCCGGGCACGCGCAGGGGAGTCATATGCACACGGGAACGTGCTACTATGTAAGCGGGAACGTGCTATTTGAGTACAACCAATACTTACCAGTGAGCATTTTAGCAGCCACAGCTAGCGTCCTGCCCCCGGGCGCGCGCAGGGGAGTCATATGCACACGGGAACGTGCTACTATGTAAGCGGGAACGTGCTATTTGAGTACAACCAATACTTACCAGTGAGCATTTTAGCAGCCACAGCTAGCGTCCTGCCCCCGGGCGCGCGCAGGGGAGTCATATGCACACGGGAACGTGCTACTATGTAAGCGGGAACGTGCTATTTGAGCACAACCAATACTTACCAGTGAGTATCTTAGCAGCCACAGCTAGCGTCCTGCACCCGGGCGCGTCCAGGAGAGTCATATGCACACGGGAACGTGCTACTATGTAAGCGGGAACGTGCTATTTGAGCACAACCAATACTTACCAGTGAGCATCTAAGAAGCCACAGCTGGCTTCCTGCCCCCGGGCGCGTCCAGGAGAGTCATATGCACACGGGAACGTGCTACTATGTAAGCGGGAACGTGCTATTTGAGCACAACCAATACTTACCAGTGAGCATCTAAGAAGCCACAGCTGGCTTCCTGCCCCCGGGCGCGTCCAGGAGAGTCATATGCACACGGGAACGTGCTACTATGTAAGCGGGAACGTGCTATTTGAGCACAACCAATACTTACCAGTGAGCATCTAAGAAGCCACAGCTGGCTTCCTGCCCCCGGGCGCGTCCAGGAGAGTCATATGCACACGGGAACGTGCTACTATGTAAGCGGGAACGTGCTATTTGAGCACAACCAATACTTACCAGTGAGCATTTTAGCAGCCACAGCTAGCGTCCTGCCCCCGGGCACGCGCAGGGGAGTCATATGCACACGGGAACGTGCTACTATGTAAGCGGGAACGTGCTATTTGAGTACAACCAATACTTACCAGTGAGAATTTTAGCAGCCAAAGCTAGCGTCCTGCCCCCGGGCGCGCGCAGGGGAGTCATATGCACACGGGAACGTGCTACTATGTAAGCGGGAACGTGCTATTTGAGCACAACCAATACTTACCAGTGAGCATCTAAGAAGTCACAGCTGGCTTCCTGCCCCCGGGCGCGTCCAGGAGAGTCATATGCACACGGGAACGTGCTATTTGAGCACAACCAATACTTACCAGTGAGCATCTAAGAAGCCACAGCTGGCTTCCTGCCCCCGGGCGCGTCCAGGAGAGTCATATGCACACGGGAACGTGCTACTATGTAAGCGGGAACGTGCTATTTGAGCACAACCAATACTTACCAGTGAGCATCTAAGAAGCCACAGCTGGCTTCCTGCCCCCGGGCGCGTCCAGGAGAGTCATATGCACACGGGAACGTGCTACTATGTAAGCGGGAACGTGCTATTTGAGCACAACCAATACTTACCAGTGAGCATCTAAGAAGCCACAGCTGGCTTCCTGCCCCCGGGCGCGTCCAGGAGAGTCATATGCACACGGGAACGTGCTACTATGTAAGCGGGAACGTGCTATTTGAGCACTACCAATACTTACCAGTGAGCATCTAAGAAGCCACAGCTGGCTTCCTGCCCCCGGGCGCGTCCAGGAGAGTCATATGCACACGGGAACGTGCTACTATGTAAGCGGGAACGTGCTATTTGAGCACAACCAATACTTACCAGTGAGCATCTAAGAAGCCACAGCTGGCTTCCTGCCCCCGGGCGCGTCCAGGGGAGTCATATGCACACGGGAACGTGCTACTATGTAAGCGGGAACGTGCTATTTGAGCACAACCAATACTTACCAGTGAGCATTTTAGCAGCCACAGCTAGCGTCCTGCCCCCGGGCACGCGCAGGGGAGTCATATGCACACGGGAACGTGCTACTGTAAGCGGGAACGTGCTATTTGAGTACAAACAATACTTACCAGTGAGAATTTTAGCAGCCACAGCTAGCGTCCTGCCCCCGGGCGCGCGCAGGGGAGTCATATGCACACGGGAACGTGCTACTATGTAAGCGGGAACGTGCTATTTGAGCACAACCAATACTTACCAGTGAGCATCTAAGAAGTCACAGCTGGCTTCCTGCCCCCGGGCGCGTCCAGGAGAGTCATATGCACACGGGAACGTGCTATGTGAGCACAACCAATACTTACCAGTGAGCATCTAAGAAGCCACAGCTGGCTTCCTGCCCCCGGGCGCGTCCAGGAGAGTCATATGCACACGGGAACGTGCTACTATGTAAGCGGGAACGTGCTATTTGAGCACAACCAATACTTACCAGTGAGCATCTAAGAAGCCACAGCTGGCTTCCTGCCCCCGGGCGCGTCCAGGAGAGTCATATGCACATGGGAACGTGCTACTATGTAAGCGGGAACGTGCTATTTGAGCACAACCAATACTTACCAGTGAGCATCTAAGAAGCCACAGCTGGCTTCCTGCCCCCGGGCGCGTCCAGGAGAGTCATATGCACACGGGAACGTGCTACTATGTAAGCGGGAACGTGCTATTTGAGCACAACCAATACTTACCAGTGAGCATCTAAGAAGCCACAGCTGGCTTCCTGCCCCCGGGCGCGTCCAGGAGAGTCATATGCACACGGGAACGTGCTACTATGTAAGCGGGAACGTGCTATTTGAGCACAACCAATACTTACCAGTGAGCATCTAAGAAGCCACAGCTGGCTTCCTGCCCCCGGGCGCGTCCAGGAGAGTCATATGCACACGGGAACGTGCTACTATGTAAGCGGGAACGTGCTATTTGAGCACAACCAATACTTACCAGTGAGCATCTAAGAAGCCACAGCTGGCTTCCTGCCCCCGGGCGCGTCCAGGAGAGTCATATGCACACGGGAACGTGCTACTATGTAAGCGGGAACGTGCTATTTGAGCACAACCAATACTTACCAGTGAGCATCTAAGAAGCCACAGCTGGCTTCCTGCCCCCGGGCGCGTCCAGGAGAGTCATATGCACACGGGAACGTGCTACTATGTAAGCGGGAACGTGCTATTTGAGCACAACACCAATACTTACCAGTGAGCATCTTAGCAGCCACAGCTAGCGTCTCGCCCCCGGGCGCGTCCAGGAGAGTCATATGCACACGGGAACGTGCTACTATGTAAGCGGGAACGTGCTATTTGAGCACAACCAGAAAACCAGCGTGAAGCATTACTTGCGTTTCGCTGAGTGAGTGAGGGTACCGGAGGCCCAACCCCCCACCCCCAAACAAAAAAAAAATGATGATGGCGCGGCTGAGTAACAGACTACCCCAGGAGGGTACCAGCTGCGCTAGCGCTGGAGAATCCCTCTCTGGGCTGCCATGCTCAGGTAGCATTGTGCCTGAGCGTGGAAGCCCAGACTCTGCCCCATCGTACTCTGGGGGGGGCAACCCAACTGCGCTCTTTCATAATTCCACATTTGCTAGGGGCGAGAGCATAGCAGTTACGGCATCCCCTGTCACGCTGGCCGTGGACTTCTGCAACATCAGGGGTTTACATTCCAACCTCAATGCTGTTCATCACCACCTTGAGACAGCTAAGCCGGCCTTGCTCTTTCTGACTGAGACGCAGATATCGTCTCCGGCAGACACGTCTTACCTCTCTTACCCTGGGTACGGATTAGAACACTCTTTTGTACCTAGGGCTGGGGTGTGTGTGTACGTTAGAGATGATATCAGTTCTCGTCACCTCAGCAATCTTGAAGGTAAGGACCTCTCCACTTTATGGTTACGTGTGGACAGCGACGACCATCCACGCGTCTATGCGTGCCTGTATAGGTCCCATAGCGGTGACAGCGAAATTGACCGACTCATGGAGCAGTTCCAAATGGCTGTGGACTCCGTGCAACAGCAGGTCCCTTCTGCAGAGATTGTGATACTCGGCGATTTCAACGCCCATCACGTCGAATGGCTTGGCTCTGGCAGGACCAATCATGCAGGGAGATCTGTTCGCGACTTTGCTCTGGCATATGGCCTGACGCAACTGGTTACTGTGCCTACGCGAATACCAGATGTGCAGAACCAGGAGCCTTCTCTGCTTGACCTTTTGCTGTCTTCTCATCCGGCAGGCTACCAAATCTCCGTTGAGGCCCCTCTCGGCTCCTCGGATCATTGCCTGATCCGGAGTAAGGTGCCACTCACGTGCCCGCTGCGTCGGCGAGTTGCTTGTAGCCGTCGTGTGTGGCATTACAAGTCAGCAGATTGGGATGGGATGCGGTCCTTCTTTGCGTCCTACCCTTGGAGGCATGTATGCTTCAAGCTGGATGATCCCAACGTCGCTGCTGACTCTGTTACTGACGTGGTGCTGCAAGGAATGGAACTCTTTGTTCCTTCCTCAGCGGTCCCCGTTGGTGGCAGATCCCAACCTTGGTTTGGTCGATATTGTAAAATGGCTTCTCGCCGAAAGCAGGAGTGTTACCAAGCTTGGGTAAATGCAGCGAAGGTTCGTGATGTAAAGACCAGTGTTTTAAAAAAGGAGTTTAACTTTGCCTCCAGGTCCCTTAAAAGAGACATTGCCAGAGCTAAATCGTTGCACATTGGTAGAATTGGCGAGAGACTAGAGCGCCTCCCTTCGGGAACTCGTGCGTTCTGGTCTCTTGCCAAAACTATCCAGGGGAATTTCTGCACGCCTTTTTTTCCGCCTCTACACGCGGTTAACGATTCTTTGGCCCACGACGCAAAGGAAAAAGCCGATCTTCTAGGTAAATTCTTTGCGTCCAACTCGACTTGCCACATGCCACCGACCATACCGCGTTGTGAGAGCTGTATGCCGGATATCCGGTTCCACCAAAGCTCAGTGCGTAAAGCACTTCTCTCCCTCGATATCCATAAGTCCAATGGGCCTGATGGAATCCCTCCGGTAGTGTTGAAGATGTGCGCTCCTGAGTTGGCTCCGGTTTTAACGCGTCTTTTTCGGCTCTCCTACTCTTCTGGCGTAGTTCCGTTCTCATGGAAGTCTGCTCTGGTCCACCCGATCCCTAAAAAAGGTGACCGCTCTAATCCATCTACCTATAGGCCAATAGCCATAACTCCCCTGTTCTCTAAGATAATGGAGTCCGTTATCAACCGCCAGCTCCTTCGATACCTTGAGGACCGACAATTGCTCAGTGACCGTCAATATGGTTTCCGTAGCGGCCGCTCGGCCGGCGATCTACTGGTTTACCTGACACATCGTTGGGCACAGGCGATTGAGACAAAGGGTGAAGCATTGGCTGTTAGTTTAGATGTGGCGAAGGCCTTCGATCGGGTTTGGCACAAAGCGCTCCTCTCAAAACTTCCGTCCTTTGGGCTTCCTGAGAAATTATGCGGATGGATCAGCAGCTTCCTAACGGTCAGAAGCATAAAGGTTGTAGTTGACGGTGCATGCTCTGATTCCATGTCTGTGAATGCTGGTGTCCCTCAAGGCTATCGCCTACACTCTTCCTTCTGCATGTCAATGATATGCTGCCATCCGGCGGCATTCACTGTTATGCGGATGATAGTACGGTTGATGCCTCTTACACCGGCCGCGCCGGTATTTCTCGGGAAAACGTTATAGAGTGCCGAAACAAACTTGTGTCTGAAATTGAGACTTCCCTAAAAGAAGTTTCAGAATGGGGTCGACTTAATTTAGTCCGTTTTAACCCCACTAAGACACAGGTTTGCGCGTTTACCGCAAAAAAGTCTGCGTTTGTCGCGTCACCTCTTTTCGGAGGCACTCCCCTTGCTACCACAGCCAGTATCGGAATCCTTGGTATTGACATCTCGAGTGAAGTCCAGTTCCGCGACCACTTGGAGAGTAAGGCTAAATTAGCCTCGAAGAAGCTCGGCGTGCTCAACAGATCGAGACGGTATTTCACTCCAGCCCACCGCCTTCAGCTTTATAAGGCGCAGGTTCGCCCACATATGGAATACTGCTCTCATCTGTGGGCGGGGGCTCCCCGGTACCAGCTTCTCCCTCTGGATCGCATACAACGGAGAGCGACTCGAATAGTCGGCTGCCAACGAACTTCTGATGGGCTTGATTCCTTGGCGCTGCGTAGAGATGTAGCTTCACTGTGCATCTTCTATCGCATGTACTACGGAGAGTGCTCCGAGGAGTTATTCGGGTTGATCCCTGCCGCATCCTTCCGCCACCGCCCTACGCGACAACACTTCCATCCTCACCATCTGGATGGTTGGTTGTCTTCTACTGTGCGTTTTTCCAGAAATTTCCTGCCTCGCACAGCAAAGCTCTGGAATGAGGTTCCTGCTGCGGTATTCCCGGACCGATATGACCTTCAAGCTTTCAAAAAAAGAGCGTACTCCTACCTAAAAGGCCGGCAACGCACTTGTGACTCTTCTGGTGTCGCAGGTGTCCATGGGCGACGGTAATCGTATACCATCAGGCGATCCGTCTGCTCGTTTGCCCCCTATATCATAAAAAAAAAAAAAAAAAAACAACCAATACTTACCAGTGAGCATCTTAGCAGCCACAGCTAGCGTCTCGCCCCCGGGCGCGGCCAGGTGAGCAATATGCACACGTCCGAAGGCCCCGCTGCCAATCAGACCGCCGAGATGCACTCGGGAACGTGCTACTTCCCATTCGTCATCCTCCTGGAAACAAAAAATAGTTCATCGGTTCAATAGCCCTGTTAGTATGTTTGGGCCCACTGCAGGGCACAGGTCTCCTGTTAGAATCAGAGGGCTTGGGTCGCAGTTCCCACGCGGGTCCAGTGCGTGCACTCAGGTGTGTGCAGGTTTACCCGCATGATGTTTTCCTTCACCGTAAAGCTCATGGTAGATTTGAAATGTAATTTCGCACGTAAATTCCAAAAACTCAGAGGTGTGAGCCCGGGGCTCGAACCCACGACTCTCTGATTGCGGGCTTGAGGGGTCATAGGTCGATCCACTAGGCCACCACGGCTTGTTTGGGCATGTTTGGCTCAAATATTTGCTGCTTGGAAGTCGAATTTAACCTACTTCTAGTGGTACGATGTTGACTTGAGTTTGATATAAGTAAGTTAAGTACTTCATAAATAATGAGGTTGGATGACAATATTGACAATGCAATGCAAGTACAGTCAGAAATAACTATAAATTATAAAAATTAAAAACCCCCAACGCAATTAGTTCACACATAGTTTGAAAATAAAGTAAATGCCCATTATGCGTCTAAATTCCTTCCGAAGCTAGCAAAAGAGCTGATACTTAACTTTGAAATGGCTAAACCCATTTTTTTGATGAAACATGTCTAAGAACCAACGCCAAGAAACCCGCTTTCAAATAAAAAAAAATCCCATCTAAATCGGTCCACGCGTTTAAAAGCTATGATGCCACAGAAAGATACACACATAGCGGTCAAACTTATAACACCCCTCTTTTGTAATTTGGAACTAGCTGTTGCCCGCGACTCCGTCCGCGATGAATAGTGGTATAAAAAATAGCCTACGACCTATTATCAGACCTACCGAACACAGAAAAGAAAAATCATAAAAATCGGTCAAGCCGTTTCGGAGGAGTTCGATAACAAACACCGTGACACGAGATTTTTATACATTAGAAGATTTATCAAGTTTTTCTTGCAGGTATAGGTGATAGGTACCTATTAAAAGATATTCTAGCTGCATACGAAAGCATCTGTGCCCTTATCTCATTTAGATGGCTTAGTTAACTAGTAATACTCGTACTTATTGCCTTTCAATCCGATACGTTCTCTTCTCCCTGACCCGCTTGGTGGCATCTGATGGGCATTTCAATTCTCAGGCCGACCGCTTTAATTTATTAATTGCAATTCAATCTCATTCGCATTGGACTTAAGAGGATTGTGCAGTAAAAGTGAAAACTATATATATACTGTTTTCTCTGGCGAGAGATTAGGAGAGATATGCGGAGCTGACAGCCAACCTCCAGTAGTGGAGAGGCACCGCAAGAAGAAGAAGCCTATAATAACAACGACTTTTGTCAAAATTCTTTATTCAATTTAGGAATCAACTGAATCTACCACCGGTTCGGAAAAACCCTGTTGAGAAGAATCCGGTAAGAAACTCAACAAGGTATACTTTTTTCAAACAGATCTACTTTGTTATTGAATAACATACATCTAAAGCATTTAATACAACTAATTTTTTAACACAGTAGATAGATACGCTATTTGAGACTAGAGATCGCCAATGCGGATCGGAATTATTTTCAAACATTGAATCAGACCTGACGAATTGACGAACTGGTGAAGATGGCGGGAACGCATTGGATGCGGATGGCGCAGGACCGATCTGTTTGGCGAGCCTTGGGGGAGGCCTATGTTCAGCAGTGGACGTCTTTCGGCTGAAATGATGATGATGATGATTGAATCAGGCGTTTCATTGCGGAGGTCCATATCAATACATCAATCAACAAACGGTGACAACAGTTTCCAATGCCTAAACGTGATCTAGGTTTATAAGTACTGTTTTCGGATATATTGATTGGTATTGGACAGATAAGATAAGTAATTTCCGAAATTAGTATTGTATAAAAACAATGCGGGTTTTCTATGAGAGGCTATTTGGCGCTAGTATCGTCAGGTCCGTTTGACAACTTTGACATTTGTAGTATGGGTGTAACGTATTGTGGAGTGCCTTTGGCCATCTTCCAGCTCCATCATCAGACCCTGGTTACCATCTGGGATCAAAGTGCTCGTCAAGACGAATCAAACGAGCCCAAACTCGACGGGATTGTGTTGTTTTATTACATAGTTCCTATGGCCACCATCCAGCTCCATCATCAGATCAGCTCCATGTTACAATAATATTGCATTGTCATCCAATTTACACATATGTGCAAAATTTCAGCTCAATCGGAAACCGGGAAGTGGGTCAAAATCGCGCCCTAAGGAGTCGGTTACAAACAAACATACAAACATACATACAAACATACAGGTGAAGCTAATATAAAGCGTGTAAAAAAAAAAGCGTGAGACAGCTGGGGGGTTACTACGAAATTCGAAGTTCGGATCGTGCGGTCCCTCTCACTCTCGTAATAATTATACCATTAGCGTGAGCGGGACGGCACGAAACGAAGTTCGAATTATGCACTTCGTGGTAGGGCCTCTGTCACTTGGACAGTTGCGAGTTTTTGGGTTGGTTCGTAGCAAAAGCACATTTTGGTTTTGTCTAGTGGGATCTGGTGTAATTCTCGAGCAATTTGGTAGGATTTGGTATAATCTCGGGCAATTTGGAAGAGAAACCTTCACACGGTGCCGCGATTTGTGGGTCCTTCCGTGTGGGCTCCAGGCCCTGTAAGGTGACTAGGGATTGCAATTCCGCAAAACGGGATCCCGCATTCCCGCGGGATCCCGCTGCTTTTATTAATCTGCTGGATCCCGCACCTTCAAAGCGCGAATTAAAAATATAAAACTGTTGTTAGGAGTACCTAAGGGTAATTTAAACAAAAGTATTAAACTATGCCAAACATTTTAGTGATGAATTTAAGAAAACAGATTAACTACTAGGTTTTTTTTAAATTATTTGTTGTTTTTTTTTATTTAATGACTTCCAATTGTATTTGAATTGAATTGAATCGATTTGTTACTTATACTTAATTAATAGAAAATAAATAATTTCTGTTGCTTTTTTTACACAAAAATCTGTAGTTTCAATTTGATTTTATGTCATAATTTCAATGATGCGGGATCTCGCGTGATCCCGCGCGGGATTGAGTAATCCCGCATAACAATCCCGCGGGATTGAATGAGCTGCGGGATTGCAATCCCTAAAGGTGACCCTAAATCCCTCCCCGAACTTAGCGCTAATCCTTTCCCCTTCCCGAAGAAGAGACAGTCGAACGCTTGCACGTAAGTGATAGCTTGAGTTAGTTTTAAGGTTATATGATCTGCGTAACGCAGACGATTGTCCGTTTGCCCAGTAGTGGGACGGAACAGGTAGATTCCTCGGCTTTCTTAAGTGCTAGTTATACTTAGCCTAAACTGAATAAAGATAATTTTACTTTCACTGATAAAATATCAAAAAATATCCAACATTGGCTAATGCTCAGGAGTGCTCATATGATAAACCGTGACTGCAGAATCCTCTTAATAATATTGCGCTTTACGAGCTCTGACACTAAACTTTATTATAACTAACGTTACAAAATAAATCTACTTATCATAAAACTTTATAATCTGCTTATTAAACTGCAGTCGTATTCGAAAGCCATATTTACACAAGTTTTGTTACATAGCGTGCCCGCGCAGCTAAGGTGTATAGGCGATCGATCAATCATAGACAGCAATGTACGGCAACTCATATGATATTTCTCGTTTCGTCTACCTCAATAACATTCAACTTGCAACTTACGAATTATGTTGACGTTTACAACGATTTTATTAGCACATCATAAAGCTATCATTGGACGCGATAATGCGTTCCGTGGAATATTTTAACTCAAATTTAAAAACCAGTTTTTAAGATGACGTATAAACTTTGTCAGCAATCAATAGATGGCGTTGTGTCCGTCAACTTTTTTTAGGCCAAACAAATAATGATTCAGGTGTTACTTTGTGGAGTTCCATGTTAAAATAAATGGAATACTTCTTTTGTTGCTTTTTTTTGCTTCTGTTTTTTCACTCAAAGTGAAAAAACGGATAACTAACTTCTATGATCGTGTTTAGCTCGACATGTTGACGGCGTGATGAAGGGCTACGGATTAGCCCGAAACATGTCGAGCTAAACACGATCACACATGTGAGTTAACCGTATTTTTGTACTTTTTTTTTCTTTTGGAGGAGCAAAATAATTATTTAAATTAAAATTAAACAGAAAAGACTAAACTAAAACCAGAAAAAAATTACGAAAGGTTCCCCCCGCGGCATGGACTCAAAGACGCTCTCATTATTTCTTCTCTTTGGTCCTCCAGGGGTCTATATTAGTCAAAATCTGTGATCTTTTATTTCATTAAGATACTCACCTCAAAGTCCTTCATGACGTATAGAGGGCTCTCCTCCATTTGGCCTCTCGTCAATGGGCCTTGATTGTTTCTGTGGACAAAGAAAACCTCTTTTGAAATATTTAGGAAAATATAAATTAATATACTTATACGAAATAACTAAACAGATTTTTCTATCCAACTCATCAACGTAACTTTTGTTGTCATATTTCAAAAAAATATTTTTTTCTTAAACTGCTTTAACTAATTATTGTTATAAACTTTCGTGATTTTCACTCATAACTAAATATTATACTAAACGGGACTTATCACGCAAGTAAACACACTAAACTACCCCTTAATAACTTCAGTCAACTCGTGCTCACGGCCGCGGCAATGTGACCGAAACGTCGAGGTAAATATTGTTTGCGTGACAAGTCCTATACAAGTATATTATTAGTTATGCTAATTATTAAAATTTCCCAATTTTCACTTGAAAAAAACTACAATTTTGTTTGGATCAATCTGATTAAAACTATCGTCGTGTAATACAGGTTTTATCATACCTACCGACTGAATCAATTTAACTCAACAAAACTGTCTACAAATGTAATTTTTAAGTTACCATATTAGTCATATTAAAACCGAACAACACACGTTTCCGTTTCCTACGTTTTTTTTTGCTGACTGTACCTACTTGTATGTCATCCAACCAACACGTATACCTAACAAAATTTGAAGTCAGTCAGACTACTGGAAGTGGGTCAAAATTAACTTGCAAGATTTGAAGCAAATAAACAAAATGTACGAAGTGAAGTTACTAAGTATAAAAGCTTGTAATAATTAAAATTAACTACGAATGAACCCATCGGGGATCTTATTCATTGAACTGTACGCATCGCATAAATCATTCAATGATGGCGTGTGAAATATTCATGAATGTTCAATAATAATGTCGATATCTGAAAGTTGATTTTAGTGAATTTTGACAACACTAAAACCAGGTCAAGTTCGAGTCGGACTCGCGTATTTAGTTATTTATACGAGGGGCGTTCAATATAAAGTGAGAATGAGATTCTAACTCTTTCAATATTAGGAAATTAAATACTGGCCGGTAAAGCTAATCTATCTAGCTGATTGCTATGAAAAAAAAACTGTCTTTTGTTTAAAAAAAAATACGGTAATTTTTTTGCAATGCTATTGAGTACGTTAGCGAAAATGGAGAAAATTTAACTGCGCGCCGTTATCAAATACTTGTGTTTGAAAAATTTTTCTACGGACCAAGTCAATTTAGATTTGCGGGACACTTTAGGGTCTAATGCTCCTCCGTATTCGACAGTCGCACGTTGGTGCGCCGAATTTGGACATGGAAGAACATCGACCATGGACGACCCCCGCTCCGGACGCCCTACTACTGCAATAACTGAAGAAATTGTGAAAAAAGTTGTAAACTCAGTTTTGGCGGATCGTCGTGTCACGATTCGTTTTATTGCTGAAAATGTAAAGATTTCAACGGGGAGCGTGCATAATATTTTACATGAACGCTTGGGTATTAAAAAGGTATCTGCGCGTTGGGTACCAAGAATGCTTACTGACACGCAAAAACAAACTAGAGCCGAGATTTGTCAAGAAGCTTTGGACCTGATACAGCAAGACCGGGAACTTTTTTTGGCGCGATTTATAACAATGGACGAAACATGGCTCCATCATTAAGACCCTGAAACTATACTGCAGTCTATGACATGGAAAAGGCCATCATCTCCAATTCCGAAGAAATTCAAGGTGGGCCCATCTGCCGGTGAGCTCATGGGCTCTGTTTTTTGGGATGGTAAAGGGGTATTAATGATTGAGTATCTCAAACATGGAGCCACTATTACGGGCACTTTATACGCCAAACAAATAGCAACATTGCGCAACGAGATCCGCGAAAAACGGCGAGGTAAACTCTCGAAAGTTGTGCTGTTCCACCAGGACAATGCCCCGGCACACAAGTCCATCGTTGCAATGGCTGCAATCCGTGATGCTGGGTTCAATATCCTTAAGCATCCTCTATATTCACCAGATCTCGCTCCCAGTGATTTCTACCTATTTCCGAGATTGAAACAATACCCGAGAGGCCAGAAACTTGAAGACGACGACGTGGTAGTCGCTGCTGTACAAGATTTTTTAAGTACTCAAGATGAGACCTTTTTTAAAAATGAAATTTTAAGTTTAGAAAAAAGATTTAATAAGTGTATTATGCTAAAAGGTGACCTATGTCGAAAAATAAAATTACATTTAGTAAAAGTTGTTTAAAACATACTCATTCTCACTTTTTATTGAACACCCCTAGTATATCAAGTTTTAGTACCAAGAGGATTCCTCAACAATCAGTCTGAATCGGGAAAAGCAACATTTTGTAAAAGATGACGAGAAGATGACCAATCCAAAAAATCACGAAAATTATTTTCTTTTGATCTGTTTGAAGTCGGTGCTTCAGCACGAGCCAGCAGGAGAGATAGAAGCCCCGTTGACAGTATGCAGATAAGGAAGATGACTAAGTCCACTCCTGCTGGCTCGTGCTGAGGCACCGACTTCAAACAGAACAGCATAAAATTATTTTCGTGAGTCTTGGGGACAATTATTTGTTACTTATTTAATACATAATATACTTACACTTCTACGTGAAACTTGGTCAGCAAGGTCGGGTCATAAGGTCCCTGCAATTCCTTGCATACTGAGGTTGTGGAGTTTACGCCACAACGGACGGCGTACGCGCACGCAACGCAATGGCTTAGTGACGCGCCATGGAAAACTTGGCGTCGATGGTTACCGAAATGGTATCGATGTTTTAAAGAGGTATTCCGTCGATACTTTGCGGAAATCCATATTAGTGAATTATCCATAACGAAGTAGAAGCTTGTCGCGGCGGAGTAGCAAGGTAAAAGGTACTCCTAGTTAATCTATCGATGTTTTGTCAAAATAAAAAGTTTATTTTGCAAATAGATCTCAGAGACCTCTATTGTTTGTTTGTTTTGACCAGCACTTTCGAAATGGTCATCGTTGCTAAGAATTATGCGACGCAAGAAACTTGGCAGAAAGTATTAAAAAAAAAAATTCAATTTCTCTAAATGCTACTTGAATAATATACTTACACTAGCGGACCGGCTGACTTTGGCCTACTCATAGTAGAACCACCTACCGGGTCCAATTGTATTTTCAAACCAGCCAGGAATATATACACTCAAAATTCCATTCGCATCGGTCCAGCCGTTTAAGAGGAGTTAGGTGACACATGTACAGAAGAATGATATAGGTAAGCATATTAAGATGTCGGAATATGAAGTAAATCACAACACAAAATAATAATAACAACATTAATTTCCTTCACGAAATTGAAACATAATAAATATCGATATAATTGACCTGTCATCGCATCACTAAAGGTCATGTGTCACAGGTCGACTCCCGCGCCGATCGATGTTCTAACCTGTGTGACGCAAGCCTTACGTAACGTGCCTTACTAGAAGCGTCCATTCTCAGACACACACAACCACACTAACACTACTAAAACACTAAAGTAAACCTTGTTGTGTAAAGATAAAGAGTACACACTCAAACTTAACCGCAACTGCAAAGTTGGAAAGGTTGTAAATACACAAAGTTATTGGTACAGTTTTGTGAAGCCTTCGCCGATGGATTGTGAGCTTTATAGCCGCGGCTGAAAGTACATGGATGCAGTTTTTGAACTAAAGATAGAAAGTTGTAGTTTGACCAGATGATTGCAACTATGCAATTCGCGCCTTTTGTTTCGGCAACAGTGGGTCGGTTTGTGTGTGGATTTTTCCTGGTAAAAAATGTAGGGCGGTGAACTTAAGAAAATACTCGTTTATAATGTACAGTCGCCATCATAAACAGCAGAGGAATCAAGGTGGTCAAAAATATCTGAATACGACCGTATTGTCAATCGAGTACGTGCGTGTTCAAAAATTATTGAACACCTTGACTGCTCCGATGTTTATGATGGTTACTTAGCTTAAATATTTTTGGTTATTTAAGATCAATAATCACAGTATTATTGTTGCATTTATATTATGATTATTGATCTCAAAACCCAAATATACTACCTAAGTATAGCTTAATCATTTAAGATGTAGTCGTATGCTACGCTCATAGGTTTTATTACCCTGCTACATTATTAACTCTTAATGTTGCCCTAGTGTTAAATGGTAACTACCATTATAAAATGCTCTTAAATAATGATTAACATTAATTTGAGATTAATTTTTATTTTATTAAATACAGTTTTTTTAGCTACGCTTTATTGCCTCCAGGTAACTTACATCAAAGTTTTCTTATCAATAAAATATACTTAAATACTATTGAATATTCATGAAATGTTGAAATACAAACCCGTTATTATCATAACGTAGTTAAACGGTTGTCTTTTTCTTCGATGTCACATCAGCAGGCAGATACGACAATTCGCTCATGTAGAAGAACACTGACACAATAACAAATTACTGTCATTTCAAAACTAAACTTTAAATAAAGAGAAAAACATGTTTAGTTTTGAAATTACAATAATTTGTAATTGTGTCAGTGTTCTTCTACATGAGCGAATTGTCGACTTTTATACGCCTCATTTTAGTGTTTTATTTAATTAGTACCTACGGACACCAATATTTATAGGTATCCGTATTAATTAACACCATTACATTTTCTCCCTAAACTACCATATTGTGACATCATTGCGACAAGAGTCCGGAATCTAGTTATTATCATTGATAATTATCAGTAAATGAACTAAAACAATTACTTTGCTCACCCGCGACCTTACAATAGTTACGTTTATGCAAGAAATGTGCGTTCATGCAGTTCCTCCACCTCCACACTGTACGAACACACACAAATCACATAAACCCAACCATCAAAGCAAAGTAACGCCTGATTCAATAAATTAATTATCAGTAATTATGGGGATAATTATCAAGCAAACCAGCAAACGAAGGAAACTAAACAAGCTGGTGAGATACGAATCTATCGACACCATTTTGAGTTATGACTCATAACCTATAGATGTGGTGATTTAGCCCTGATGGGCTGTGAAACCTTCTAGTTGCATTTACGCGGCGATTGCAATCCAGATCAGATGCTCCTGCGCCACTCACTTGCCCTATGGCTTGATACTTGCAATTTATAGAAAGGCGTAGAACAAGTTATGGGGATACAGCGTTTTGAAAATGTTCTAGGATTTAATGCCGTAGCTTAAAAGGTCGCAGGGGACGCTTTCTGTCATGCGAATTATGGAGCCTTAATATCTATAAAATTACGTACGTCAACTTGGAAGAAAATAAAACAAACAAGCACGTTTCTCTTGTATTAATTGATAATGATGACTCGAACGTATTCATAAGGAAGCATAAGGTCACTCAGAGGGCGTTGGAAAGGGCTATGCTCGGAGTTTCTCTGTGGG
The DNA here is from genome assembly GCA_947859365.1 of Archips crataeganus. Taxonomy (NCBI): domain Eukaryota; kingdom Metazoa; phylum Arthropoda; class Insecta; order Lepidoptera; family Tortricidae; genus Archips; species Archips crataeganus. Next base: position 15,542,017 of record OX402057.1, on the reverse strand, counting down.
AAAACATTACAAACTATGAAATCCGCGCAAGAACTAAAGTCACCGACATATGTAGTCCGAAGAATTGCCAGACTTAAGTGGCAGTGGGCAGGGCACATCGCTCGTAGAACTGATGGCCGATGGGGCCAAAAGGTTCTCGAGTGGCATCCACGGACCAAAAGACGCAGTGTACGTAGGCCTCCGATAAGATGGAGCGGCGGCCTGGTTAAGGTTGCGGGAACGCGTTGGATGCGGATGGCGCAGGACCGGTCTATTTGCCAAACCTTTGTGGGAGGCCTGTGTTCAGTAATGGAAGTCTTTCGGCTGAAATGATGATGATTAGAAAAATATTGATTACTCGTACTATATTAGTTGCTGAATGAATAATTTGAATTTGTTTTTGTTTATTTTTGCAAGCTTTATGTAAGTACTAGTAGGTACATATGTATTCATGAACGCGTCAAATCTTGCAAGTTAAATTTATTTATTTATTTTATTTTCGGAGAACCAACAGCTACAAATTACAGAGTAGGTTAAACATGTAATAACATAGGAGCCAATTATAGGATCTCACAAATAGAACCAAGAAAAAAAAAAGAAAGAAAGTACGCGAACAATCGCAAAGTTGTGCCACACAAATTTTGATACAAAAAGATATCAGAACTAATCTCTATACAAAAATAAAATATATTAGTAAAAAGCAGTCACTACCTAGTACCTAAGCACGCTCAATCAAACCACCCCCCCACCAACCGCCGCCTCACCGTAGATAGATTACAGTTGAATATATCGATATCCAGCTCTTCCACAACGCCGTTCACACTACGACAAGCTCGCCTCAAAAAACTATTCCTCCTGTATTTAGTTGTGCCAAACTTAAGGGAAATACCAGGTGGATAGTATCTTTTTGATTCTATTCTATTTCTATTTGATTCACTTCCCGGTTTCCGATTGAGCTGGAATTTCGATTGCTTGTGTAAATCGGATGACAATGCAATATTATTATGACATGGAGCTGGAAGGTGGTCATAAGAACTCTGTAATACAACGACATGATCGCATTGAGTTTGGGCTCGTTTGATTCGTCTGAGTACTTCGGTAACCAGAGGCAAAAAGTACATTCTGCAAAAAAAGTTTGTAGGTATTAAAAATATCTAACAAAAACTTATAATTTTTATTATAAACCTCTCTTCTCTTGTGCCACGGCCCCATCAAACTGTAACGAGTGGCGGTCACCTCTCCGTTTCGGGTCACTGATGCGCGAGCGCCGTACAAGGTGCTACCGTTGCGTAATGACCATATGAGTGCGCAATTTCATGTTAAATAAATACACTATACTTTAGTTATTACCCACGAATATAGACATGGATGCGGCAATACCTAAGAGTGTAAAATAATCTAACTGTCGCGGAGAAGTTCATATTTTCTTAATCATCTCAAATTGAGGCAACATACGATTAAATGCAGCTCAGGATAGAGTGTGCGAGTTGATAGAAGTCTTTATTCAGCAATGAGACACACACATATGCATGCACACACTCACGCACTCACACACACTCTTCACTTCGCTAATTCACGGTGCAAATCATAAAATCGAGAATTAGTAAGTTTTTTTTGTATAAGTTTAAATTTCAGTAGGTACAGCACAGCAGGTAGGGTTAGTAGGTTCTACGGACTGTATTTTTTATTGATTGTACCAAATTTCAAATCCGAGCTTCCGATCACTACAAGTGGATGAAATTCGTCTTGTAAGACAAATCTTGCAAACATACAAACAATCATTGTTAGATCTTGTAAAAAGAACTATCTTGGGTGACGCGTTACGCTCAGCTCAAACTCTAGGAACTAAAAAAAATGCATAGCGATGTCTTGCACAGATTGTAAATTTTATAAATTTCATATAACTGAAGTAAGATCGCTGCCCTCTTGATAATTAAAACCTGCGAAAGGAACCAAAACGTATTCACGATTTCTAAGTAATTTAAATGCCATGCTATCTTGTTGAAATTACATTTGAACATTAAACGCAATCTCATAATGTTGATGTTGGTACCTACTCGTACTATTCAGTTATTTCTAAAATAAATAGCAGTCGTGATCATACCTGTAATTTGTCATGTAGAAATATCAAGATAATGTAGTGGCTTTCTTATAAATAAATCAACAAATACCTAGAGTTACTTTTCAATTCAATTTGATAACTTCAAATAAGAAACTACAGCAAGACTCACTCATAGTGAAATAATACGGATAACTTACGTTTCAAAATGAGTTTAACTCGACATGTTTCGGGCTAATCCGTAGCCCTTCCTCTCGGAGCAACACGCTACGGCTGGTGCCAAACACGCACTACACGCCACCGCTCTGCTCGCGCGGCTGCTCGACGAAACTGGTACCGGCATACAACTACCCACGTTTTCATTGACATTTTTACTGTCACTGTAGCACACAACACTAACAACATCGCCATGTATAGGGAAGGTTGAGTGTCGAATAGTCGTACTGCGTCAACGGTGAGTGTGAACCTGCCTTTACATGGTGATGTCATTTCATTAGTGTTGTGTGCTACCCTACATTTGACAATGACAATGACTATGACTATTACTATGGCATGCACAGAAAAAACCCCCATAAAAAAGACCAACTCTTTGGTCTTTTTTCTGGTTTTTAGGGTTCCGTAGTCAACTAGGAACCCTTATAGTTTCGCCATGTCTGTCCGTCTGTCTGTCTGTCTGTCTGTCTGTCTGTCTGTCTGTCCGCGGCTAAGCTCAGAGACTGTTAGTACTAGAAAGCTGTAATTTGGCATGAATATATATATCAGTCACACCGACAAAGTGATTGAATAAAAAAAAGTAAAAAAAATTTTTTTAGGGTTACCTCCCATAGACGTAAAGTGGGGGTGATTTTTTTTTTCTCGGCTAACCCTATAGTGTGGGGTATCGTTGGATAGGTCTTTTAAAACCATTGCGGGGTTTCTAACATGATTTTTCTATTCAGTGATCTGTTTGCGAAATATTCAACTTTAAAGTGAAAATTTTCATTAAAATCGGCCGTCCCCCCCCTCTAAAATCTAAACTGTTGGGTGGAAAAATTTGAAAAAATTCAGAATGGTAGTAAATATATCAAATTTACTAGGAAAATTATAGCGGCTAAGATTGCTTGGAAATTATTTGTAGTTTAAGAGTAAATAGTAGCCTAAGGTATAAAACATACCTAAACTTGGATGATTCCGTACACATACGAAATCCTTAGAAAAATATTACTTGATTTTTTCGTAATGGCTACGGAACCCTACCTTGGGCGTGTCCGACACGCTCTTGGCCGGTTTTTTTCTGTGAATCCATATTTCAGTTTGTATTTAGTATGAAATATATGGTTTTCACGGGATGACCGTAAAAGTAATAATAAACCGGCCAAGAGCGTGTCGGACACGCCCAAGGTAGGGTTCCGTAGCCATTACGAAAAAATCAAGTAATATTTTTCTAAGGATTTCGTATGTGTACGGAATCATCCAAGTTTAGGTATGTTTTATACCTTAGGCTACTATTTACTTTTAAACTACAAATAATTAGCAATCTTAGCCGCTATAATTTTCCTAGTAAATTTGATATATTTACTACCATACTGATTGTTTTAAAATTTTTCTACCCAACAGTTTAGATTTTAGAGGGGGGGGGGGGACGGCCGATTTTAATGAAAATTTTCACTTTAAAGTTGAATATTTCGCAAACAGATCACTGAATAGAAAAATCATGTTAGCAACCCCGCAATGGTTTTAAAAGACCTATCCAACGATACCCCACACTATAGGGTTAGCCGAGAAAAAAAAAATCACCCCCACTTTACGTCTATGGGAGGTACCCTAAAAAAATTTTTTTTACTTTTTTTTATTCGATCACTTTGTCGGCGTGACTGATATATATATTCATGCCAAATAACAGATTCCTAGTACTAACAGTCTCTGAGCTTAGCCGCGGACAGAGAGACAGACAGACAGACAGACGGACAGACATGGCGAAACTATAAGGGTTCCTAGTTGACTACGGAACCCTAAAAATGAAGTTGAAAAATAAATACAAAAAGATACTTCATAACAAACTTGATATATCGGATTCGATCCACGGTTGGGGCAGGTTTATACCTATACAGTGACCAATATCAAGACTTTTGGTTCAGCACTAAAAATTGTCTGTGTGATTTTGTTTGTCAAATGATACAAATTGTAGCAAGTTGAAAAATACGTAATATATACAGAGCAAATAAAAGTACATTGTTAAAAACTTAAAATTAAGTTATATACAAATGCATCACGATACTCTTTTCACCCGACTGTCGAAGGAGGCATATGTTTTTTTATGCAGTGACGGCTTCAGAATGCTAACTAAAATGTATTTGGGTGTCAATTGTTTAAGTTAACTTGCGTTCTATACATGTATTCCTATGAATACTAAAACAATACGACAATAAACACAATCTCAACCAGAAACAAAAAGATAAGGCGTGTTATCTTTCCGCGACTTTTATAAGCTCTTTAATTTATTCCAATTATTATTTATTATTAATGGGAAAGCCTGAGTGCGCGTGCGTGGATGCGTATGTGTGTATCTACGGTATCGGGATACGCACATCGCATGCTTAGTAATAAACGGGCTTAACTCAAAAATCGTGAATTATGGTAAATCGATTTTAAAGTTTAAACTTTAAACTCAATTTACCATGACTCACGATTTTGAGTTAAGCCCGTTTATTACTAAGCATGCGACATGTAAATTCTCGAAATCTCAACCTCTAAATCTATAATTCGTTTTTTTTAGCATTAGAAATAAGGTAAACAATCTTGACGAGTCTTTTTTATTGAAAATCGCTTTAAAAAAAAATAGTAACTCTTACTTATGAAACCAAAAGAGTGTAAATGACCACATTTCCTTTCCAATTGTTACATATTAGCTGTGACTTATTTTTCAAAAGTGTTTTTCAATAAAAAGTCACGTCAAGATCGCTTACCTTCTTTCTAATGCTAAAAAAAAACGAAGCATAGACAAGAAATTTGGCATGGCTGTTCATCATGAAACACAAATAAAGACCATGATGAATTTGGAAATTCTCGTAGAAATTGAGCAAAATAACTTCAATCCCATTGCCAAACTAGATGAAACATACAAGCGAATGCAATTAATTTCAAAATTATGGCTGAGCAGTCTATTTAAGCCTTCAAAACTCCATAGCCCACGGCGTGCTATGGCGTGCTGCCCAGACGTCAAACGAAAGCAATCACGATAGCGTTTTCTGACACAATTGCCCCAGGACTTCCCAGATACGAGGGGCGTTCAATATAAAGTGAGAATGAGATGCAAACTCTTTTAATATTACGAAATTAAATACTGGCCGGTAAAGCTAATCTATCTAGCTGATTGCTATGAAAAAAAAAACTAACTGTCTTTTGTTTAAAAAAATATACGGTAATTTCTTTGCAATGCTATTGAGTACGTTAGCGAAAATGGAGAAAATTGAAATGCGCGCCGTTATCAAATACTTGTATTTGAAAAATTTTTCTACGGACCAAGTCAATTTGGATTTGCGGGACACTTTAGGGTCTAATGCTCCTCCGTATTCGACAGTCGCACGTTGGTGCGCCGAATTTAGACGTGGAAGAACATCGACAATGGACGACCCCCGCTCCGGACGCCCTACTACAGCAGTAACTGAAGAAATTGTGAAAAAAGTCGAAAACTCAGTTTTGGCGGCTCGTCGTGTCACAGTTCGTTTTATTGCTGAAAATGTAAAGATTTCAACGGGGAGCGTGCATAATATTTTACATGAACGCTTGGGTATGAAAAAGGTATCGGCGCGTTGGGTACCAAGAATGCTTACTGACACGCAAAAACAAACTAGACTAGAGATTTGTCAAGAAGCTTTGAACCTGATGCAGCAAGACCGGGAACTTTTTTTGGCGCGATTAATAACAATGGACGAAACATGGCTCCATCATTATGACCCTGAAACGAAACTGCAGCCTATGACATGGAAAAGGCCATCATCTCCAACTCCGAAGAAATTCAAGGTGAGCCCATCTGCCGGTAAGGTCATGGGCTCTGTTTTTTGGGATGGTAAAGGGGTATTTAATGATTGAGTATCTCGAGCATGGAGCCACTATTACGGGCACTTTATACGCCAAACAAATAGCAACATTGCGCAATGAGATCCGCGAAAAACGGCGAGGTAAACTCTCGAAAGTTGTGCTGTTCCACCAGGACAATGCCCCGCCACACAAGTCCGCCGTTGCAATGGCTGCAATTCGTGATGCTGGGTTCGATATCCTTAAGCATCCTCCGTATTCACCAGATCTCGCTCCCAGTGATTTCTACCTATTTCCGAGATTGAAACAATACCTGAGAGGCCAGAAATTTGAAGACGACGACGCGGTAGTCACTGCAGTACAAGATTTTTTAAGTACTCAAGATGAGACCTTTTTTAAAAATGGAATTTTAAGTTTAGAAAAAAGATATACTAAGTGTATTATGCTAAAAGGTGACTATGTCGAAAAATAAAATTACATTTAGTAAAAGTTGTTTATAACATACTCATTCTCACTTTTTATTGAACGCCCCTAGTACATTTCGCGATCGGTGTTGAATTTAAAAACCGTGATTCGGCCGAACATCCGATATTGTGTAACCGCTTTCTAGAAGGAAAATGTGTAATGGTTTTTGACAAGTTTTGTTGCGTCGCGTGAATGCATGTATTGTCGGTAATAAAGTGCTAATAAAGTAGAAGCTGAAGGGATTATGTCAAATAGTGGTTATAAATAACTAATGTAAAGAGCGTTGTCGGGGATATATAAGTAGTTGTAGCATTTTGAAATATTTCACTTTTACATTAGATTTTATGTCGTGTGTATTCTGCTAAAATATATTAAGTCTAAAAATAATAATAGACGAGAAACAAAATGGTTATTTGATATAATATAATTTTCAGTGAAACCATTATTTAGATAAACGTTTTTAAATGTGTAATGTATAGATAGAGCCTATAAACAGGTTAGGTCAGGTTTGTTTGTAACAATCCTGTAAAGTTGACAGCTTCTGTGAAAATTGTATTAAGTATATCAAAATTACCATTATGGTATTTTGTCCTCTTTACAAACTTTATTTAATTTTATACGTTCTCGTTCGAACTTAAACTATAATAATACGCAAACATTTGTCTATCACAGGATATCCATTGTCTCGCTCAAAATTCTTGTATTTATTTTATTTCAACCGCTACACGTATCATTCTAGCAGTGCCGGATTTAGAGGTCTGGTGGCCTCGGGGCATATAAAAGAAGTGGAGGCCCCCTGTCCACAAATTATTTTCCACATAGTATCCAAATAATAAAAAAGCCGTGGCGGCCTAGTGGTTTGAGCTATGGTCTCTCAAGCAGAGGATCGTGGGTTCAAATCCCGAGCCGGGAGTTTTTCGGAATTTATGTGCGAAATTACATTTGAAATTTACCATGAGCTTTACGGTGAAGGATAACATCGTGAGGAAACCTGCATACACCTGCGGAGAAATTCAATGGTGTGTGTGACGTTTCCAATTCGCACTGTGCCCGCGTGGGAACTACGGCCCAAGCCCTCTCATTCTGAGAGGAGGCCTGTTCACGTATATAGGCTGGGATGATGATGATGATCCAAATAATTAACTTGTCGGAGTTTGAATAACTTTTTTTCGAAGTCACTATTGTGGAGGCCCCGGGGCTATTGCCCCGGTTGCCCTTCCCCTAAATCCGACCCTGCTTCTAGTTACAGTAGAAACGGTACTCTACAGTAAACATTTCGAGATTGTTCAACTTGATTCAATGTCTTATGTTAGTCTAGACTGCGAATGCTCTTTCTTCTCGTAGTAAAAACGGTAGCAACCGCAAACCACGGAGAGGTAAATATAGCGAAATTGGCATAACACGCCCAGAGTACTTTCTTCGTGATGGCCCTTACATAAGTCACTCTCACTGAGGGTGAATCTCTCAACATTATAGTAGTCGGGTGACTGGTATCACAAACGTACATCAAAAATCTTAGTGGCATTTGCACAATCAAATGAAAATAATGATTTTGTTCTATCTTAAGCTCGCACATCTCTGGTGGAAACGCAGCCTAAAAGGTAGGTAAAGCGTTATAAGCTTCCATTTATCTTAACTTGCTATGTTTATATCCAATTGATATTGTTTGTACCCGTTTCTAATGATTGGATTGACTCGTTTGGCAGGTAAGCGTTTGTTTTTACAAATACTTATTGTAAACTTTATCATCATCATCATCTCAGCCTAAATACGTCTACCCTATAGTAGTTCCAATCATTTATTTTCTCGATGACAGCTCCCGTAGAATGTAACTGCGTTTAGTTACGCAAAAATTAACTTTTAAATGCGAGATATAAAAAATACGACAACTGCCTAATTTTGTTCCTTGATCCCATATAAGATTCATCTAAGACACATTGAGTCCATATATGCAGTAGTTTTTTTTAAAGTACGATAAATAATAAACGTTTCAATAAAGTTACATTCTATGGCAATACAAATGTCATGTTATGATTGCCATAGAATGTAACTTTATTAAAACGTTTATTATTTATCGTACTTTAAAAAAAAACTACTGCATATATGGACTCAATTTGTCTTAGATGAATATTATATGAGATCGATCAAGGAACAAAATTAGGCAGTTGTCGTATTTTTTATACCTCGCATTTAAAAGTTAATTTTTGCGTAACTAAACGCAGTTACATTCTACGGGAGCTGTCATCGAGAAATAAATGATTGGAAATACTATACCTAGCCTAACTTCATCGTAAAGCTCATGGTAAATTATTATTTACATTTATTTATATTATTTCGAAGAGCGCCATAAGTATACTAAGTAATTATTTTGAAGGACCGGCGGCGGGCCAGATATAATCGTGTCGCGGGCCGGAGTTGGCCCCCGGGCCGCACTTTGCCCATCACTGAATGAGACGAAATGGTCATTCGACCAAATAGTTCAAGACGAAAAAATTGCCGCCCTATAAAGATCTGACAATACCTTTTGAAACATGAAACTACCGTGAGACTCACTCATAGTGAAAATATACGGATCACTCACGTCTTAAAACGAGTTTAACTCGACTGTTTCGGGCTAATCCGTAGCCCTTCTTCCCGGAGCCACACGTCACGGCGGCTGCCAAACGCGCACTGATTACGCGCAATACAAAGAAAGAAAGACAGATAAAATAGAAAGATAACCGACCGAATGGCCTAGTGGTAAGAGAACTTGACTACGAAGCTTGAGGTCCCGGGTTCGATTCCCGGTCCGGGCGGATATTTGTATGACAAATTCGAATGTTTGTGCTCGAGTCTTGGATGTTTATAATATCTATATAAGACCGTTGTCTAGTACCCATAGTACAAGCTTTGCTTAGTTTGGGACTAGGTCAATTGGTGTCAATCGTCCCACGATTTATTATTATTATTTTACTATAAATATTTATCTACCATGTCAATTTATTTATTTATTACAATCAAATTTATTTTTTAAGACAGTAATGACATTGTTTGAAATCACTTGTCAATAAATGACAGTAAATGCAAAAAAGCAACTGATTGGATAGGTAGGTACGGTATCAGGCATTAAGGCTTACGACATCCAGACACTGCCTGGTCCGTATGCATTTCTACCGATGAATGATCACCGCCTCCTTTCTCTTGACATGACAAGACATTTGTTAGATAAATCTGTAGATCGGATCTATGCGAAGGAATGCACGGGTCATGTTCAAATTAGATAATGTACCAGAAAAAATGTTACGAAAGGCAAACCGAGCTACATTGATATGCTGATGGATGGAGTGGACAAGAATGAATTCAAAAACAAGAACTATGTATACTTCATTTTAATTTAGAATTAGAAGAAACAATAACATTATATTGCGTCTGGTTAAGAGGGTACGATGGCTGAGAGACTTTTGAGAAATAGGTATTTTAATGAAATGTCGCTGTCTCACCCGAACCCCTCCGTGTCAGTACAGCGAGAGCGGGACAACTGCAGCTCAGACCATTATTAGGCGCGTAAAATTGATCAAAACAGCATTTCGTAATACCCTGTTTTCTTCTCGAAAACTGGACCAATAAAATTATTTTTTTCAAAAATAATTAGAGGACAGATTTAGCTATGCCCCTATGTTTTCCTTTTTTTGTTTATATCAGGGATTCTTTTCTGATGAGTGTCTGAAAATGACGTTGAAATTGGGCAATTTTTTCAGTTTTTGAAAGCTCATATTTCTTATGTTAATTGAAATATGGAAAAAAACGAAACATAAGGGCATAGCAGTGGTAGATACAGATCACACAGTAAAAAAAATTGGCTCTAAAGCCATTATCCAGGGAGGAAACAGGGGATTACGTTTGTATGGAGAAATGGTGCGCATCGTACCCTCTTAACTATTTCTTACCTAGCAAATAGTACAATAGTCTGGAAGCCGCAAAATAAAATTGTTCTTCATTTGCGTGTTGTCAATTGTTACTCTAGTACAAATTGTAAAGAGATTACAGTTCACGAGCCGCAATATAATGTTGTTGTGGTTTCTAATTCTAAATTAAATGAAGTATAGTACCGGGTGTTGCATTGTATCCTATCCTATCTTATTCTACTAATATTATAGGCTAGTTGTTGGCCGCGACTCCGACTGTGAGGAAGTATCTAGCTATCTCGCGGGAACTAAGCGTTTTTCCAGGATTTTCATTTTATTATTTCTCGCTCAACCTCTTGAGTCCTGAGGCCGTATTGTCTAACGGTTCTGACGCTTGCATTCGCTTTCACCATCTCTTTCTGTCATCATTTTATACCGTTTGACAGAAAGAAATAGTGATTGCGAAAGCAAGCGTCAGAAACGTTCAATAAGCCTGCCGGCCTTTTTCAACTAATGTAGAACTTAAAACCTATTTAAACGTCTTTCAAGTTCTTTGTTCATTTAATAATTTGTACTTTATATAGTACACATACGTTCTTCTTACTGATCGTTTGTTCTTTATAAAGTACGCTGGGACTCGCGGGGTAAAAGCTGGACCCTTTTGCAACTATTCCCCCACATGTTACAATGTTCTCCTAACTCTACCCTTTACTTTTTTTTTTACAAAAATGTAGTCTGCACTCGTATTTTTTTTTTGAATGAGTCGCCAGAGGGGCCAAAGACGCGAAGTCTTTGCTATTTTTTACTTTAGGGTAGGAAGAGTGACTTGTGCTCGGGAAAAATCCCTTCGGACGAACTGGGAACTGCACTCGTATTACAATTGGCTACTTTCCTAACTAGTCAGTCTTTTAGATTATCAAAAAATATTGGACACGTATTTTTTATTTTGTCAATTAAACAAAAAATTACGAAGATATGGCGCGTTGAAGTTTCGCGTGACGTCACTTGTTCCTACACTTTGTATGAGCGTTTTAGGAACAAGTGACGTCACGCCTCGTCACGCGGAACTTCAACGCGCCATATCTTCGTCATTTTTTGTTTAATTGTCAAAAGAAAAATTACGTGTCTAATATTTTTTGATAATGTAAAATACGGACTAATAAGAATTATTATTTTTTTACCTAGGAAACATCCCTATTAGTCTGATTCGACACATTGTGTCGTAGTAGACATATAGACATTGATCTAAAAGGCAAAAACTGGCGTTTCACATAGCGTGAGCCACCCATTGTTCGAGTCCGGATATCCATTATACATACAATTTATCACTGCATCTGATGTCATATTTTCCGGAATTTCGTGCAATGAACTCGGTTATGTCATTTCAAGAGATTTGCTTAGCGTATAGTCGTCTATATATATAGGGTAAATAGAATAAATCTATGGGACTGGAGGAGAACTATTTAAATCCTTTAGTTAGGTAGCTCATTTTACTCAAAGGAAACATTCTTTTATTTTAATAAGAAACATAACTGCATTCAAATATTTTCTAAAATTCGCTTGTCCCATCGAAAATCGAAACAACTAAAAATGAAAAAAAAAATGACGCTCGCCTATTTTATTCCACTAATCGATACGGTCAATATTAAAGATAAAATTTATGCATTTTATCATATTACTTTTCTTCTAATAATTAATAATAATGAAATTAATAATTATTCCAAATGTATTTGTACTAATCGATACGGTCAATTTTAAAGATAAAATTTATGCATTTTATCATATTACTTTTCTTCTAATAATTAATAATAATGAAATTAATAATTATTCCAAATGTATTTGTACTAACATCTAATATATAAAAATTTCGTGTCACGGTGTTTGTTATCGAACTCCTCCGAAACAGCTTGACCGATTTTTATGATTTTTTTTCCCTACATTTGGTGGTTCTGAGAATAGGTCGTAGGCTATTTTTATACCCCTATTCTTCGCAGACGGAGTCGGGGGTAACAGCTAGTAGTACAATAATAGTTTGTTAAGATGTTACCAACACATATACCTATATCTAAGTATGGATAGAGCTGGCAGCTACCTCGGACAAAGAATTAGTTTAGCATTCAAAGGGGGAATGCTGTCAGTATCTTCGGAATCTTGCCTAAAGGGACTCCTTTTTAGTTTTTATTATTATTTATCTTAATATTTCTAGTTTTAGTTTTAGGATAGTTGAAGATAAATTGTAAATAATAGCCTAAATTGTATGAATATTATATTAAACTTTTTAATTTAATATGGGATTTTGGTCCTGAAATAAATGACTTTTAAATTTGTTTTAAGAGTCGTTTTCAAAAGACTTCTACACAATTAAGGGATTTAATAAAAACGAAACTTTTTTTTTTGTGTAACTCAAACTCACAATATTATTATATGCTTATGTATGACTAACTTTCGTTACACAAAAAAAGCGATCGTGATTTTGTTTTGATTAAGCTCTTAACTGTATACAATTTTTTTGAAAACAATCCTTAAAACCTTCTCCGGAAGAAATATCAACTCATATCCTTCCCTCATGTCGCCTTTAGAAATTGAGCTCTATTCATAACTAATCACCGCATAAATTATCTGGAGCAGTACTCGCTTCCTAGCTTTCTTATTGTTTTGTTGCCATTCAAACTCGTTCAGTAAAATTACTGTCTAAATGGTTTGTCATTGAAAACAAATGCGTTTGACGAAATGCTGTTGGCGTTTTAGTTGAATCGCTATTGAATTCTTAACGTTTGAATAGTAAATGTTTGTGCACACTGAAGTTTTATTTTATTACCATAGATTTGTTATGAAAAAAAATAAACAGTAATCAAGGGTCATACACAGCATAAGCAACAAAAGATTTCTCTCCTGTGGACAAAAAAATAGTTGGGTGAATCAGCTTTTTCTTGCCATCCGTTGCTATGGTTACACAAATTTTGTCTCTTGGACAACCCAAGCATTTTTCTATGGAACAGTATGACGATGTCACTTGAGCAACTGGGGACTGAGTAAACAACACGAAAAAGTTGATGTTCTCTTCCGAGCCAGCAAACTCAAGATTTATTTAAAGGTCTCGAAAGTTGGCCAGGCGTTGGCAATGGAGTTAAATAATATAATATTACATTTTTTGAAACGTCAATCATATTTATACACCTCGACAACCCTGGGTCACTGTCGTATGTCATTGTGACGTCATTGCACCGGTTTTGCTGAAAAATCTACGATCACTGAATAATCACCTACGCGGGTGGCACCCTGAGTCAAAACCAAACTGCTTTGCTTCTAAAACTTTCGTAATTTCTGTCCCCTTATTCCGAATCCCTGGAGAAATCCACGGGATAATCATTTATAACCCGAATAAACATTGTTGCCAACAAAGATTTGTACAAACATGTTACTGAAACAATACTTATCAAGATGAACGTCTCTATTTCGTAATGTGACTGTTCATGATGGAACTCTACTTAGATCCTTAACTATTATTAACACAGATATAAGGTGTTTTCGAATTAAATTTTTGGGGTCAGCATAGTTTTTGTATTGTCTTATAAAATTCACACCAATATTAAGTAAACACTTTTGTTCTAGTTTACGATGTGCGAATTTGTGAATGATTTAAGCAAGCTCCCGCGAAGGTCACTTGATGTTTCAAAGATAAAAATCCAAGGCAGCATGAAATTGAAATAACCGAATGAAATAGACCGCCTGACGCCTAGAAAAGCCGTGATCCTAGTGGTTTGAGCTATGGTCTCTCAAGCAGAGGGTCGTGGCTTCGTGCCCGGGCTCACAACTCCGAGTTTTTTGGAATTTACGTGCGAAATTACATTTGAAATTTACCATAGATAAGCTTTAAAAGGTGAAGAGTAAAATTGTGCACACTTGCGAAGAAAAACTACTTATGGGGTGTTTAAGGTAACCAATTCGCTCGGCCTCATTCTGAAATTAGGCATTTGCCGAGGCTTTGGACGTATACCGCCTGGGATGATGATGATAATTTTCGTGACACAACGGAAAACTTTCATATGAATTTAAACATTTAGGGGGTGTTTCACCACCTTATTGTCAAACTGCTGGTCACGTAACCAATGAATAAACTAAGTACTGGACAAATCTGTCAGCTAGTGTTTTTTCAGTTTCACCACTCCGGTCCTGTGCAAACTAAGTACCACTTAACTAATCGTGGGTTTAACAAAAAGTCGGAATGGCAACGTCGCATTTCACGACCACGCGCTCCTGTTCGCACACTTTCGTTCAAAATGTCACTCATTATTAAAGCAAAAGAAATGGTTAACTATACTAGGGGTGTTCAATAAAAAGTGAGAATGAGTATGTTATAAACAACTTTTACTAAATGTCATTTTATTTTTCGACATAGTCACCTTTTAGCATAATACACTTAATATATCTTTTTTCTAAACTTAAAATTCCATTTTTAAAAAAGGTCTCATCTTGAGTACTTAAAAAATCTTGTACTGCAGCGACTACCGCGTCGTCGTCTTCAAATTTCTGGCCTCTCAGGTATTGTTTCAATCTCGGAAATAGGAAGAAATCACTGGGAGCGAGATTTGGTGAATACGGAGGATGCTTAAGGATATCGAACCCAGCATCACGAATTGCAGCCATTGCAACGGCGGACTTGTGTGCCGGGGCATTGTCCTGGTGGAACTGCACAACTTTCGAGAGTTTACCTCGCCGTTTTTCGCGGATCTCATTGCGCAATGTTGCTATTTGTTTGGCGTATAATGTGCCCGTAATAGTGGCTCCATGCTCGAGATACTCAATCATTAATACCCCTTTACCATCCCAAAAAACAGAGCCCATGACCTTACCGGCAGATGGGCTCACCTTGAATTTCTTCGGAGTTGGAGATGATGGCCTTTTCCATGTCATAGACTGCAGTTTCGTTTCTGGGTCGTAATGATGGAGCCATGTTTCGTCCATTGTTATAAATCGCGCCAAAAAAAGTTCCCGGTCTTGCTGCATCAGGTTCAAAGCTTCTTGACAAATCTCTAGTCTAGTTTGTTTTTGCGTGTCAGTAAGCTTTCTTAGTACCCAACGCGCAGATACCTTTTTCATACCCAAGCGTTCATGTAAAATATTATGCACGCTCCCCGTTGAAATCTTTACATTTTCAGCAATAAAACGAACCGTGACACGACGATCCGCCAAAACTGAGTTTTCAACTTTTTTCACAATTTCTTCAGTTACTGCTGTAGCAGGGCGTCCGGAGCGGGGGTCGTCCATTGTCGATGTTCTTCCACGTCTAAATTCGGCGCACCAACGTGCGACTGTCGAATACGGAGGAGCATTAGACCCTAAAGTGTCCCGCAAATCCAAATTGACTTGGTCCGTAGAAAATTTTTTCAAACACAAGTATTTGATAACGGCGCGCAGTTCAATTTTCTCCATTTTCGCTAACGTACTCAATAGCATTGCAAAGAAATTACCGTATATTTTTTTAAACAAAAGACAGTTAGTTTTTTTTTTCGTAGCAATCAGCTAGATAGATTAGCTTTACCGGCCAGTATTTAATTTCGTAATATTAAAAGAGTTTGCATCTCATTCTCACTTTATATTGAACGCCCCTCGTATAATTTTTGAATACATCTATTTTTTTTTGCATAAACAAATATGTAACATTATAATTGATCCAAAAACGGTATTTATTTGCGATACTTTGTTAACAATAATTAAGAAAAATAAAATCACGTAAAACGAATCGAAAAGTGGCGCCAAACCATTTGACAGATAAACTTTTTTTTAATGGCGACATACAAGTTCAGGTAGAACAAACGATTGAGCCACTGAAAAAAAGTTTGTTATTAAAAAATATTACGAAATTTTGGGTATATTTTTACATACTAAATGTGTACCTACATTTTTTCATTCAAATCTTGATATTTAAATTATTTTATGCAATTTAGCATGACCTCTTTCTTTAAAAAATAAAAAATACTTTGATTTATTTTTCTGAAACCGGCTGAAGGGCTCTCCAACCATAGCCACAAAAAAATAAACTAACTTTATGTGACGGATAAAAATGCTAAATGCCTCCTGATCTGATGGTCAAATTAAGAAACAGTTTGTCCGTCACTTAGCGCTAATCGAAACTAGTGAAACAGAAATTTTAATTTCATCTGTCAAATAAGGTTATGATTAAGCTAATCCGAACTTTAAGAAAAGTGGTGAAACAGCCCCTAAAAGTACGTATTTAAGGTGCCGTTTTGAACTCCATCCATTTATGATCTCAGATCAGAAAGAGTGTATTGTTCCCTTAAAGGCCGGCAACGGACTAGTGACGATCGCTTACCAACAGGTGACCCACTTGCTCGTTTGCCTCCCTCCATCAATAAAAAAAAAGAAGATTATTTTGACAGAATAATTTATAGTCAGCCGTCTTTTAGGCCGCGTATTTCGCACGGTACGTCTTAAAGGAAAATAAGTAATCAATAATCAATCTCGTCAACAAGATGGGCTCATATCGGCAGAACTTTATCGTAATTATGTCAATCATGTCTCATCGAGTAACATAATAATTTGGCTTCAAGATTATCTCATCTACAAAGTGACATTTTCGGTTGACTTAATAAAATGAGCAGCTCTAATGGTTGACGGTATAGCTAGACCGTTTAAATGAGTCCTCGCCCGCATGATACAGGGGCTGGGGGGTATGACGACATAGGAGACCGGGAGAGGTGCGGGCGTCAGACACTTAAGCCCATCACACACAGCGCAGATGCGGTAAGATATCTGTATCTGAACAGATATCTGTCAATATCGCTCCCTATACAATTCAATGGAGGACCACACACAGCGCTGATGCGGTAAGATTTTTATCTGCGTATCTGTGAGCACCGACATATGTCGACAGAATCCGACAGATGTGAAGATTGTATCTGCAGATAAATACAGGTGGATGCGCAAAAGCACACTTTCATCATCATCATCATCATCCCAGTCTATATTACGTACCACCGCAGGGCACAGGCTTCCTCTCAGAATAAGAGGGGTTGGGTCGTAGTTCCCACGCGGGCCCAGTGCGGATTGGGAACTTCAGTGTATAATAAAATAAATATAAAATTACGTACTACTTAAGCAAACAACAAGTCGTCCTTGCGTAGAAATGCATTTTCGCATTTTTTTACATTTTGTCGTGAATAGAAATAAAGAAAGTGTAACGCGCTTTTATTGAAAATTCATTGTAGCCTAGCTATCTCTCAAAGGGCCGGCAACGCACCTAAGACACCCTTAATGTTGCGGGTGTCTATGGGCGGCGGTGATTGCTCCCCATCAGGTGACCGCATGCTCGTTTACCCCCTTTTATATAAAAAAAAACACCCTGTATAAGCCATCCGCACCACAAAACACGTCTACTCAGCTCCGAAATTTTAGAGTGAATGTAAAACCTCGCATCTGCGCTGTGTGTGATACCTGCAGACATATAAGTTTTTATACGCAGATAAAATCTTACCGCATCTGCGCTGTGTGTGACAGGCTTTACGAGGCGCGCTCGCCGCCCGCACCTCTCCCGGCCCCCTTTGTCGTCATACCCCCCAGCCCCTGTACCGCGCGGGCGAGTACTCATTTAAATGGTTTAGCTATAATAGAGCGATGAGAGCTATGCTTTTGTATCCCTGCGCGATCGAATCAGAAATGAGTACTTAGATCCGCAGGAGGATCGAAGTTACTGACCTAGTTCGGAGAGTTACTAAATTTAAGTGGAAGCGGGCAAAGTATAATTGTTCCACATCACCAGGTGTACATAGTGGCAGACAAGACCAGCCCAGTTCCATTTAAATTATCCTCCTCTCCATGAGTATTCGGACAAAAAGTAAAACACTTAGGTTACGAATTTCATTGACCATTATCACTCATTTCGCCGTGTAAAGGTTGGCTTATGTCATTCTTATCCATATTATTAAGCTTAGGGGGTGTTTCACCACCTTATTGTCAAACTGCTGGTTACGTAACCAATGAATAAACTAAGTACTGGACAAATCTGTCACCTAGTGTTTTTTTCAGTTTCACCACTCCGGTCCTGTGCAAACTAAGTACCACTTAACTAATCGTGGGTTTAACAAAAAGTCGGAATGGCAACCTCGCATTTCACGACCACGCGTTCCTGTTCGCACACTTTCGTTCAAAGGGTCAATCATTATTAAAGCAAAAGAAATGGTTAACTATATAATTTTTGAATAAATCAATTTTTTTTGCATAAATTAACATGTAACATTATAATTGATCCAAAAACGGTATTTATTTACGATACTTTGTTAACAATAACAAAGAAAAATAAAATCACGTAAAACGAATCGAAAAGTGGCGCCAAACCATTTGACAG
Organism: Archips crataeganus; assembly: GCA_947859365.1. NCBI lineage: Eukaryota > Metazoa > Arthropoda > Insecta > Lepidoptera > Tortricidae > Archips > Archips crataeganus. The sequence goes on along the minus strand of OX402057.1, from coordinate 15,523,248 downwards.
ATAAACTTTTTTTTAATGGCGACATACAAGTTCAGGTAGAACAAACGATTTAGCCACTGAAAAAAGTTTGTTATTGAAAAATATTACGAAATTTTGGATTTATTTTTACATACTAAAAGTGTACCTACATTTTTTATTCAAATCTTGATATTTAAATTATTTTATGCAATTTAGCATGACCTCTTTCTTTAACAAATAAAAAATACTTTGATTTATTTTTCTGAAACCGGCTGAAGGGCTCTCCAACCATGGCCACAAAAAATAAACTAACTTTATGTGACGGATAAAAATGCTAAATGCCTCCTGATCTGATGGTCAAATTAAGAAACAGTTTGTCCGTCACTTAGCGCTAATCGAGACTGGTGAAACAGAAATTTTAATTCCATCTGTCAAATAATGTTATGATTAAGCTAATCCGAACTTTAAGAAAAGTGGTGAAACAGCCCCTTAAAGTTACATTATGATGTAATGAAAATTATGACGCAAGGGTTATTCATCATCATCATCCCAACCTATATACGTCCCACTGCAGGGCACAGGCCTCCTCTCCAAATGAGAGGGCTTGGGCCGTAGTTCCCACGCGGGCCAAGTGAATTACTTCGCAGGTGCATGCAGGTTTCCTCACGATGTTTTCCTTCACCGTAAAGCTCGTGGTAAATTACAAATGTAATTTCGCACATAAATTCCGAAAAACTCGGATGTGCGAGAGGTATAGCCGTGGTGGCCTAGTGGTTTAACCTATGGCCTCTCAAGCAGAGAGTCGTGGGTTCAAATCCCGGCAAGGGTTTATTGCACAGGGCCAAATGGAGACTGTTTTCGAGTTGTTCCATACAATAAGGGTAGTAGTTTTATTTTTTTAATTATAACCAAGTACACCATTTCACATGTATCGACCCGGGAGTCGCTTTTACGTCTTGTCCAATTATGTTTTTTTTTTCTCGATTGACTTATCTATGATTATTCTGCCCTGAAATAACATTACTTTTATACGAAAATAATTATAAGGACCTAGAAGCATCATGTCGGATATATTGAAGAAACGAGCCACACCGAGGGGAAGGTTTTTAAACGATCGAGTGTGTTTGCGGTCCAATTTCAATTTGTTAAAATTTCATGCTAACTATAGCTTATTTCTTAAATATATGCAATCTGCTACTGATAGCGTTTGAAATACTCGTAAATCTACCCTCTGGGGATAATAAGTAGCCTAAATGTCAATCTGGAATAGTGTAGCCATGGCAGGATTTCTTTACTTTCGGTATTTTCAGAAATTACACCCTTCCTTAAAATATATCACATACATGAAACAAAGTTTACCGATTTCCTATACTAGTATAGAAGCGATATTTTTGTAATGTCGCGAACGTATAATATCCATTTGTTAGGTATAAGCCGTCTAGAAATTACCATACACAAACAAAGTCGGAATACTTAATATTTACCCTTTGTATGAGTTTAACAAGTTATCTGGGTAAGGACCAGTGAACTTTGAACAAAAATAAATGCTAATGCCAAGAAATTGGAACAGATTTTGCGGTTGAACAACCGTATAATCATTATTATGTTACGGTTCATCAATACTCGTAAATATTGAGCTATAAAATAGTAATGTGACCTGACAAACAGACGATACAGGTTACACTACTAGAGCTTAAAGACTTTACATTTGGAGGGCATGCTCCCTTAGAATCATAGAAGAGCACTAAAGTATAGAAAGCTAGCCAATTTTTATTCTTCCACGGAAGCAAGCCTTGTTGAACGAAACTTGTTGTGGATTGATAGTAATTGACAACATTTCATATTTCTAGGACTATAATTTGATTCGTTCTCTGTATTCTGATTGGAAAGAGAAAGACGCTGATAGTTTTAAATTTTCACTCGGATTATTAATTGATTTGTTACAATTTTTTAAACATGTGCTTATTCTAAAAGAGCGTAACGATAGAATAGATCCATTACTTTTGTCTAGTCTCTATTAAAAAAAAGTGATGACGTAAATTTGACGTTAAGGTTGTTATCAAATTTAAAATTATGACAGCTCTTTTTTCTAGTGAAAAGGGTAAAGGAAACATATCTATTATGTGGAAGTATTTGTAAGTACATATATGTTTTTAAATTTGTTGTATTTTCTTAAATATGGAGAAATAAATTATCATAAATATTTTTCCGTGTTCAGGAGGCGAAACTCTTTCGATTCCTGAAGTAATTTTCAGGTGTTAAAAAAATTAAAGGTTGTCAACTGTTACTACTATTTACTTAAATATGATATCCCACCATAACATTTACATGTAAAATGTGGCCGAGTTGAGACCATATACCTTGCACTGTCGGTTGCAAAAGTTATCAAATTTTATGTAGAGCCACCTATTCTATCTTTACACGCCCTAACTTCACAAATTCTACACCATAATCAAAATATGTGGCTTGGCCGTTTCGCTACAGCCACATGGGCGTAAGGTATGTTTATATAATGTTACTAGCTCTTGCCCGCGACGCCGTCTGCGAAGAAAAGGGGTATAAAAATAGCCTACGATCTAATCTCAGACCTACCGAATATAGAGAAAAAAGTTTCATAAAAACCGGTCAAGCCGTTTTGGAGGAGTTTGATAACAAACACCGTAACACGAGATTTTTTTATATATTAGATAATAAGTTATTTAGATAGATGATTGAAGTAACTCTCGTGTATTCGACATAATAAAGTAATAAGTAAACTAATTTTGATGTTAATGAGACAAAATAATGCCTATACTTTCGCACAAATGAAGTTATTATTTCAACCAAATTGTACAACTTACAAACCTCCAATTCATCGTTTCAACTTTTTATACGTAGGTAATGATGAAAAAGCCACGCTCCTCATTAAGTATCGCATGTGAACGAAAATACAATCATTCTTAAAATAGTATGATATATGTACAGACAGCATCTTATATTGAGAAATATATGGTTTTATATTAAAAAAGCCTTAATCATAGTAGGGGAGCCCAAGAGGGGATTTGTGAAGTTACTCGAGCGCGGCAGATTAATATACGGGGGGATACCTTATGCCCTCTAGAGTACCCCCATTTAATATGAGCACTTCATGTGGGGGGGGGTTGCCTGGGGCACCCCGTCAAAATACTTAGTAAGGTGGGTTGATTATTAGCAGAACAATGCACATTTCACTTCCAAATCGTCAGTCTGTGGAATTAACATCCCGTATGAAAACCTGACGCGCGCCCTTCCGTATGGCCACCCCCACCATGCAAAGTGGCAGATTATCATAAATTTATTATCAGTGGCACGCTGGAGTATCAAATTATCAAAATCTGACGCGCTCGAATATTTCAAAGAATCTATTTTTTTTACTAAGTTTTTTGACGGGGTGCCCCAGGCAATTCCCCCCACATGGTGCTCATATTCAATGGGGGTACTCTAGTGGGTATAAGGTATCCCCCGTGTATTAATCTGCCATCAGTGGGACTCTATCTAAATCCCTAACATCGTTTGTCCTAATGTAATGTTTGTCCTAATAATCGATGGTCCTAACACTTTTTTTCTCGGAAACCGTGAATTTTTCAGGAACTTTGAAGTGATTATCCTCTAGAACTACATAGGTTAGGTTAAGTTTGTTTTATAACAATCCAGAACAATCAATAGATTTTAAATAAAAAGAGTTAGGACAATCGATCATTAGGTCAAACATTAGGTACATTAGGACAAATAATCATTAGGGATTTAGATATAGAACCCTATCAGTGGCTTCGTCCGTGTTTGAAATATCTTCACGAAAAATATTTACTTACGATCTTTCAGTATGGCTTAAAAAATAACGCCGTTTATTGATTGTAGACGAAGTCAACTCATCTTGAAAGTCTCGATTTTTTCTATCTTTAAAGCAACTTTCATCCAAATCCATGCAGTCGTTATTGCGTGATTGACTATCAAACATACAAACATGTAAACATCTTCACAAACATTAATGGGTACGTAGTACCCGCCCACCCAGAGGCTCGTGTAGTGTACAATGTTTGCTTGATAGCGTTTTCTAAAAACACTCTGTTTTTTGACAGCTGTCACCCGCCATCCTTTGTTTCCCTTTGCGCTACGTTAAAAAATAAAAAAGGAAAAAACTAGGTAAGTATACGGTTTTTATTAAAATGTACCTACCTACGTAAAACTATCACACACATTACTTGTGCAGAATTGTGTATTTGCTTACTATTTTCATTTAAATGTTTGTGATTTTTGATTAGGTATTTGTGTGAAATTTTGTGTATTTTCTTGTATTTGTCTTTCTGCTGCTGAAAGTGAATAAATGTCTTCTTTCTTTCTTTTTTTATCATGTCATCAACATAGATCAACTTCAAGTCAAGCTTTTTCGACCAAAACTGTACCTACTTTATAGTCCGACAGTACACTCTCACTCTCCGAGGCGTGACTGGTAAAGCACCATATGCAAGCACTAAAATCGAGACCTGTCGCAGCTCAAGCCATTTAGGACCGTACGCATTCGAGATACAGTTTGTTCTCCTTTGTTCAGGTCTCTGGAACCTGTTTCAGAGCCAAGTGATTACAGATCGGAAACAATTTAAGTGCGCTTACGTAACATATCCTGAGAGGCTTTTTCGATTTCTTATTGGTCAGTCAGTGTGTCTCTTTCTTACTGGGTTAGTTAGAAAGGGATAAGAGACGAGGAGTCGTGCTAGCCGTCCTGGGTAGCCTGGGTTACGTCTTGTGTAATAATCGATTATGTTTCTTCGTCTGTTTGTACACTTGCTAAATTAATGTGAGGTAATGATCGTGTGGCCTTTCAACTAGAGGATCGTGGATTCGAGCACGGGCTCGTATGTCTTGAGTTTTTTGAAATTCATGTGCGATTTATATGCACTTGTGCAAAGTTCTCAAACTGTACTGGGCAACAGGGATGATGGCGCCATTGAAAAATAATTCGAAGACACGACTCCAGTAAAAAAAAACGCTTTATTTTAGCCCTGAAAAACAGATTAATTTTGGATTAACTGTCAAATTAGATTCTTTGTTGTTTTAAAAGAAATAAATAGTTAGGTGATTGGAGTTGGCGAACAAGTGACGTCATAAATTGCTATTGCTATTTAAACTCTATGAGAGAATTGTGTTTTGAGAGCTCATAAAAAGTACATCAGTTGATTGGTGATGTCAACATCCCTATTGTAGCCCTATTGTAGAGATGGATGTTTGGGGCCCACTGGATGCTGATTATGTAAACGATTTTTCTGTAAATAAATATTTTCATTTTCATGAATGATCGTATGAGGTTTATTTTTAACCTAAATTTATATTTATGTCATTGATTGTTTAAATACAGAGCCCTTAGTAGGGCCGTTTACAACACAATTAAGTCATACCGCACTAAGTATACCAAAGTGTACCTAAACAACTCCCAAGTACCGCCAGCACGATCTAACTAGCGTAAAAAAATCGTTAAACCTAGGTCAGGGACGACAGTTCCAAACTTATTGACATTACTTAACTTTACGTTAGCAGTTAATTAACTCGCAAGCTCATAATCATAAGTATATTTCAGAGGCACAATTTATCTTTAAAAAGGTTTTTTTTTAAATTGCATAGTTGTTTTGGATCAAATCATAGTTCGTCGTATCACGTAAATGCATACAACGATGTAGTTTTTGGGGATTCCCACAGAATTTTGGTAAAATCCAGGAGTTTCGATTCAATTGCCGTAGGTACCTAATGGTATACACAGGCACAATAATGTACGACCCGGAATGAACTACAATAATCTAAAACCTGTTAATTCATTCATATAATTTGTCATGAGGGCGTGAATTATCAGGTCGTACGTTCACAGTCGACAAATACTCGGTCGTACATTAACCGCATCCGTTTACACGAGCAAAGATGAAAGCCATTAATAATAACAAATACGTGGTGGCATAATCGAAAAAGCCTTTTTAGGCATTGCTATAGTTTCATCAGACTAATCAATCATTCCTACATTACATTTCAATGACCTTTTAAACTCATCAACACCTAATAATACATCAAATAGCTATAATTGTAGACTGACGCTCTAATTTAAACCGTAACTCGATCCAAACAGAGGCGAAACGGTTTTGTGCATAATTTATCTAAAGGACGATTGAATTAATCCATTAATAATTCAAATCGGTTGCGAATGGTGGGTCACGGAGTTTAATGAACATAGAATTATGGATTTAAAGACCCATTTTAAATTCATCTTACTAATGTTATGACTTATGAACGTTGAATGGTAGAGATCAAGAGAGGATAAGTTGACCTTTGTACTTTTATCACAACGGAAGTCAGTAGTGCTTTTTTTCATTATTATCTAATATATAAAATTCTCGTGTCGCGGTGTTTGTTACCAAACTCCTCCGAAATGGCTCGACCGATTCTCATGAAATTTTGTGTGCATATCGCCGGATGACAAGCAAAAGCTCACTAAAATTTCTGTCACTGCTCTTCAAAAAGTCGTATCTAGTTAGTAATTTCATACTGAGATACGAGCTTTGTTTTAAGTAGGTATTTGGTACTTAGTGACTTTTGCTTGTCACCCGGCGATATCGGGTAGGTCTGAGAATCGGTCAACATCTATTTTTCATACGCCTATTATTCTTCGCAGACGGAGACGCGGGCAACAGCTAGTCTTATATATAAAATTCTCGTGTCGCGGTGTTTGTTACCAAACTCCTCCGAAATGGCACGACCGATTCTAAGTACTTAAAATAAAAGTAGCCAAGTACTTTTAAGAAATCGACCCATCTTATTGTTCTGGACTTTAATTCTGCAGTCGAATCATTGCAGAAGCTTCACAGAAAGTTGAGCCATTTGGCGCTCTTCGTTACGCGGCCCTAATTACAATTACGTGAATGTTTAGACGAATTAAGTAATAAAAGCTTTATTCCGACTGCATTGTTCCGGCTTTAGTTTATGCGAGAAAAAATATAAACGATAAATCTTAATTGTTTTCAACGCGTTACGTGTGAATCGGGGCAGTTATGGCTACTTCTTGATGCGTTACATTTAATTGTAATCTGCTTTGAATTTAAACAAGTTAGCTATGAAGTATCTTTTTTTGTACTTATTTTTTCAACTTCATTTTTTTGAGTTTGAGGAGTGTTAAAATCTCTCGATGAGGGTGTAACATAGATGTGCGTTTGTCACTGCATAAGGTGATGATTTAGCAGATTGAAATGTATGATGTATAGGAAAGATTCGTGTCTAATCTCTAGACCAGTGGTGGTGTAGGGGTATGGCACGCGGTACGGAATGCTGAGGACCTGGGTTCGATTCCCAGCATTGGTCTTTTTTCTGGGGTTTTTTTCTGTGCATCTATATTTCAGTTTGTATTTAGTACGAAATGCTTTGAATTTATAATTTTAAACTTATATTCTACACCTGAAATGCAGTTGAGCACAAGCCACGCGTAATTTATTTTTGTTTAAACATAATCGTCCATGTTGGTCCTTAAATTAGGATGAAAAAGTTACCTTAAGATTACGTTTACCTTACTTTACCTTTGAAATTTTCAAGTTTTACAAATGTTTAAAAAGATTTCGATAAATTTAAACCCTAACCTTCGCTTGACTCTTATTACTTTTCGTACTAAATACAAACTGAAATATAGATGCACAGAAAAAACCCCAGAAAAAAGACCAATGCTGGGAATCGAACCCAGGTCCTCAGCATTCCGTGCCGCGTGCCATACCCCTACACCACCACTGGTCTAGAGATTAGACACGAATCTTTCCTATACATCATACATTTCAATCTGCTAAATCATCACCTTATGCAGTGACAAGCGCACATCTATGTTACACCCTCATCGAGAGATTTTAACACTCCTTCGGAACTAACCGCTCACCTGGACAAGAGATGGCGCTACTGTGCAACTTTAAACAAGTTAGCTATGAAGTATCTTTTTTTTTTTGTACTTATTTTTTCAACTTCATTTTTTTATTACTTTTTTTTTTCTGGGGTTTTTTCTGTGCATCTATATTTCAGTTTGTATTTAGTACGAAATGTATGATTTCACGGGATGACCGTAAAAGTAATAAAAAAATGAAGTTGAAAAAATAAGTACAAAAAAAAGATACTTCATAGCTAACTTGTCTTATTACTTGTTAATTCACTGTGAACAAACATCGATGACTCACACACTTTGTTTTGCGCAAAGAAATTTCACTTTCGTAATACAAATTTCTTAGCAAATATTACGACTTCACTTTCCATGGCATATGTTAACTAAAATGTTATGCCCAAACACGCTCCCGCAGAATTACGAAACTCGGGGCTGTGTCATAAATATTCAGTAAATAATCGGCTTTTGCCCGTTTCCGTATCATCAGTGACGCAATGTAAGTAATCCTTTTACTCGCCGATCCAATTTGTTGAGTCAAGTTAAGGTCTTTCATCGTGTACTCTTTGAAGGATTGAATGTCAAGGCACTGAATTGGTGAAAAATCTCGAATAGCTTGTGCAATAAATATGAGAAACTCTTAGTTTGTGTATAGGTGTTGCAATGCGAGATGGTTCTTTCAGATGTTATGCAATCGGGGTCACACTCCTTACGCAACTCGTGTCGCCCACGCAGCAGTGAAAACATACTTTCTACCAAACCTATACACCTGTTTATTCTGCTTTGTGTTAATGGGCATTGTGAGGACGATAAAAAACCTTCACGGATTCGATCGCATTTCGAAAATAGATTTTGGTTCACCGAGAGTTGGTTGTTGAAATGAGAAGATAAAAGTTGTTTGTTTATCGATTTTTTTATGCAAAAAAGTATTTTATAAAAATACAACTAGAATTAATTATGATACATTAAAATTACTATTTACATAAATACATTTAGGCACCGTAATTTTTTGTTCTACTTAATACTATAATCCTCGCCGGCAAAGCAGGTATCACATGGGGGCGCGGGAGCGCTTTGTTTAGTATGGGCCGGATTGGCCGGGGGGTCCGTAGGAGGAGCTGACGCCGCCACCGCTGGAGCCACCGTGTCCGCCACCGATGCTGCCACCGTGTCCGCCACCGATGCTGCCACCGCCGATGCTACCACCGCCGATGCTGCCACCGCCGATGCTGCCGCCGTGCCCGCCACCGATACCGCCGCCAATGCTACCACCGCCAATACCGCCTCCGATACCACTGCCGATTCCAGATCCACCTCCGATAGCTCCGCCACCGATGGCGCCACCACCCTCCTTCTGGGTCTTGTACTTGATGAAGTAAACCTCGGGTTTCGAGGGCTGGGTGGGAGCGGCAGTGGGGATGGTGATGTCGGGCTGTTCGTCGGGTTTCTTGACCAACACGTAGACGAGGGTCTTCTCTTCGTTCTGGGCTTGCGCGGGGATGAGGGGCGCGACGGGCGCGGGAGGAGCGGGGGCCTTAATGAAGATGATCTTGTAGTGCTTCTGGGGCACACCGCCGCCTCCGATGATCTGGGGGCGCTGTTCTTCGGGTTCTGGGGGCGGGACGTGGACGTAGATGTGCTTTTGCACTATGGGTGCGCCTCCAAAACCGCCTCCGAAACCACCGCCGCCGGATGAGAATCCACCACCGCCGGAGGAGAAGCCACCACCGCCGGAGGAGAAGCCACCACCGCCGGAGGAGAAGCCACCGCCGCCGCCGCCGCCGCTTCCGAAGATGCTGGAGGTCAGACCGCCGGAGGAGAAACCACCGCCGTGTCCGCCGCCGGATGAGAAGCCACCTCCGGAGCTGAAGCCGCCTCCGTGGCCACCGCCCGAGCTGAAGCCACCTCCGAAGCCGCCGGAGCCGCCATGGCCGCCGCCGCCGCCGCCACCGGGCGCATTGTAACTGTATCCCGCCTCGGGCCTAGCCGAGCCGAGAGCCGCTACGGCAGCTAATACCTATAAAAACAAAACCACTCTTATAAAACAAATCGTGATCGCACTAAAACTCCCTATTGAAAATAGGGAAGCACTATGAATTTATTATGTAGTTTAAATTTTGAAAATCCATAGCGATGCTCGATACAGGCACGTCACAGTCACTAATCATGAAGCATACCCCAAACCGTCACTGTTAATCCAATAGTTTGCAATATCCTTCACGATAGCCCTTTAATTGCCCATTTAAGTTGAGATACAAAAGATTATGCATCGATTATATCGTCAACATAAACAGGCATTGTGTCACAGTCCCATGAGGAAGCACGCTCGGCCAGGGCGGGTCAAACGCGGGTCACAAGTCACTTTCACTGCACGGTACCTACCAAGAACGCTTTCATGTTGACTCGCGGAGGTGTCGTAGTTGTGTGATACTCAGAACATCAGGCCGAACGCTTTTATACCGTCTCGGAGTCCGCACCTCTCTCCCTGACTCTTCCTAACACTCGGCCTTCAGTCTCGTACGAGAATTATGATTTTAATGACACCCGTCGAATTCGTCTTCGGTGAAAACAATGTGGATGTGCCGGTCATCGGCTTTCTCGGGACCCAGTAATTATCGTGTCACTTGCTAATTAAAGGGGATTTTATTGGCCATCTTCAACCTTCAATGGCCATATTGTTAAATTATCGAATTACTTACCTTTTATAACGAAATGTTGTCACAGACGCTACCGATGTATGTAATCAAAACACCAATTTTTTTTACGTAAAGCAATGGCATAAAAATTATATGAGAGTACACTGTGAATAAAAGTGACCAAAAATAATTTCGTCTACCAAATCTGCATCTCTACGTTTTGTAATAAGTATACCTACTTATGTGTCAAAATGTGATAGTTACAAAAATTCACATAAAAATCTGCGTATGGGCCTTGACGCCATTTTTCTTCTATCATAAGCGGTCAAAGGCCACCACAGAATGAGGTTAACTCGGCAACCACCTAAATTGAAACATATCTTCATATACGGCGATCTTCACGGAAAGCACCGCGTTTTCCTTTCGCAACACGCCCATGAGCCAAGACAGGTGTATTATACAAATAAAAAATGTAAATTAAAATCAGCATCATCACTTCGCCCTATATATTTACGTCCTATAGCCGGGCACAGGCCCATTCCATGAGCGCGTCTCATAGTTCCCATGCGGGCCGAGTGCCGATTGGGAACTTTACCGTAAAGCTCATGATAAATTTAATATTTATTTTTTAGTTTAAGTTAATTAATTCCAAGAACTCAGAGGTGCAAGCCCGGGCTCAAACCTGCGACCCTCTGCTTGAGAGGCCATACATAGGTCAAATCGATAAGCTACCATAGTTTTCTTTAATTTACATAATGCTTCTTAAGACACGGATCCGTGCCAAATTTAAGGAATTGTTTTATTATTTTTTATTATTTGTATCTATAAAATTGGATTTATATATGGAACAGTTGAGACTAGAATGCACTTTTTTTTTCACTTCTCGCATACGAGGGGTTAAATGTATAATCACGTGGGGTAAATAAGCAAAAACCTAATAACACTACAGCATATACATATCCTTGATGAATGATCGGCAGATTCAGTAGGTAATTACCTACTTTGTATGACAGTGAAACAAGTGGTAACGCAAGTTATAAATATAAACGCTTGTTTGTGTCTGGGAAATAATTTCACTTGTAAACAGTATTTTTTAGGACGCCTTTAAGAAGTATTTTTTTTTATAAATTTAAAAAAGTTTGACAAATCAACCCGAGGAAGTCCGCCGAAGTCCAAAGATTTGGACACTCGTAAACTTAATTTTTATTCATAGAAGCTCACATATACCAAAAGGAAATTGCTTTTAAATCTTTCAAATCGAATTTTAATTACTTCCAGTGATAGGGTTAATTTATGTCTCATGGTAGTTTTTATAAAAAATAAAATAAAAACAACAATGGAACAGTTCTATGGGAGCCGGTGCAGTAAAATATAAAAATATTAAGGTACTACTTATCACGATGAGGGTCAATTACAATATTGCCTCCTACTTGCATATTACATGCCCACATGATATGACCATATGTTTTACATAACAAAATACAAATATGTAGATACATAGGTCATACCTTTCCTTTCAACTCGTGCTTTCTTGAACGCATCACGTAATGCCGTAATATATGTTAACTACATAATGTACTGGATAGGGTACATCATAGTAATGTGCTAATTGTTTATTAAATTGAATTACATATAATACGACAAGCTGTTGCATGCAACTTCGTTTGAGTTCGCATCGAATTTTATTCTTCCCGAAGTTATAAAGGAACTTTTTTGTCTGGGATAGTGTACAGCTTTCTATTCATTATCCATGTATTATTCCCGCTACAGGGCACAGGCCTCCTCTCACAGAGAGAGGATTTGGGCCGTAGTTCCCACGCGGGCCCAGTGCGGTTTGAGAATTTCACACACACCATTGAATCTTTTACTTCAACGTAAAGATCATGATTTTCAAATGTAAACCCGCAGATAAATTTCGAATAAATCAAAGGTGCGAGCCCGGGGTCGAACGCACGACCTTCTACTTGAGAGCCCATTGATCAAACCAGTGGGCTACCACGGATTTTTATTATTGAAAGAATTTTTAATAGCTGCAGAATTACTACATCCATATAATCAAGCAAAGTCTATGTATAGGTGAAAAACTTCAGAATATGACCTGTTGTATGTAGTACCTAGTAACGTGTTCGTATGAACAAATTGACGTTCCAAATTAGAAAAACCGGCCAAATGCGAGTCGGACTCGCGCACGAAGGGTTCCGTACAATTATCTATAAAAATCACGTTTGTTGTATGGGAGCCCCCCCTAAAACATTTTTTTTATTTTAATTCAATGATTTATTTTTAAAGTCAATATATAATTAAATATTCTGTGAATATTTCAAGCGTCTACCTGTTGCCGTTATCGATACATATAATACATCATCTGTGAAAATTTCAACTCGCTACACTCGCTATCTCGATTCGCGAGATACAGCCTGAGGCCCTACCACGAAGTGCATAATTCGAACTTCGTTTCGTGCCGTCCCGCTCACGCTAACATGATTTGACACGAGAGTGAGAGGGATAATACGATACGAACTTCGATTTTCGAATTTCGTAGTAGCGCCTCTGGTGACAGACGGATGGACGGACAGACGGACGGACAGCGGAGCCTCAGTAATAGGGTCCCGTTTTAAACCCTTTGGGTAGGTACGGAACCCTAAAAAATGACTTAAGCTCTATATCAATTTTGTGCACTAAGTACTACATACATACAACAAGGTCATCTTCTCAAGTTTTTCAGGTGTACTTCTGTTCTGTATAGTATGGATATACTTAGATAAAAACAAACAGTTACTTTTTGGCATTCATGTTAGGATTAAATTAAAAGCTTCATAAATCCATATCCATACTAATATTATAAATGCAAAAGTTTATCTGTTACCTCTTCACGCTTAAACCTTTGAGACCCTGAAGGATATATGATAGTTTAAAACAAATTGATTAGTTCCCGCGGGACAACGATATAAGACTTTTTGCAGACGGAGTCGCGGGCAACAGCTAGTCTTTGTATTAAACAAAGTATTTTTTGGTAAAAATTAAAGTTTCTTTCGGCTCGTTTCTAAATATTGAAAGTTATTGAGTCATAGCCGTGGTGGTCTAGCGGTTTGAACTATCGCCTCTCAAACAGAGGGTCGTGGGTTCAAATCCCGGCTCGCACCTCTAAGTTTTTTGGATTTTAAGTGCGAAATTACATTTGAAATTTGCCATGAGCTATCGTGAGAAAACCTGCATACATCTGCGAAGAAATTCAATGGTGTGTGAGAAGTTCCCAATCCGCACTGGGACCGCGTGGCAACTACGGCCCAAGCCCTCTCATCCTGAGAGGAGGCCTGTGCCCTGCAGTGGGACGTATAAAGGCTGGGATGATGATGATGATGATTGGGTCATACACATTTTTAGTTCGCGTCTCTCCTGTGCGGATGGAGCAAAAGTTAAGGGTCTATACTATAATAGACTCTATAGCCAATATTTTTAGTAAATTCTACATCGGCGTGCGGGATGCCTGGCCATCTTTTGAGCCATTTAAATAAGTTAAGTATGAAGTATCTTTTTCTATTTATTTTTTTATTTTCTTCAACTTCATTTTTTATTACTTTTACGGTCATCCCGTGAAACCATATATTTCAAACTAAATACAAACTGAAACATAGATGCACAGAAAAAAACCCCAGAAAAAAGACCAATGCTGGGAATCGAACCCAGGTCCTCAGACCAGGAGGACCTCAGGAGGTCAGGTGAGGACCTGGGTTCGATTCCCAGCATTGGTCTTTTTTCTGGGGTTTTTTCTGTGCATCTATGTTTCAGTTTGTATTTAGTTTGAAATATATGGTTTCACGGGATGACCGTAAAAGTAATAAAAAAAATGAAGTTGAAGAAAATAAAAAAATAAATAGAAAAAGATACTTCATACTTAACTTGTAAAAGTTGGCCTAGTAGCGCCATCTCTTGGTCCAGGTGAGCGGGTAGCTCCGAAGGAGTGTTGAAGTCTCTCGGTAGAGGGCATAACATAGATGCGCTTTATCACTGCCTAAATGTGATTATAACAGACTGAAGTGTACGATGTATGGGAAAGATTCGTCGCTAACTTCTAGACCAGTGATGGTGTAGGGGTAAGCACGCAGCACGGAACGCTGAGGACCTGGGTTCGATTCCCAGCATTGGTCTTTTTTCTGGGGTTTTTTCTGTGCATCTATGTTTCAGTTTGTATTTAGTTTTTTCCATTTAAATAACTCTTAAGTTTGACTCGAAGTCGCTACTTTTGTGTCCACAGGAGAGACAACTTTTGTCTCTTTCTTACGCTGTCTATGACCCTAATATATCGATTGTATTAAAATATCGAATGGTGTTATAACATCGCAAACTTTTTTTTGAAACCGTAAACTTCTCGGGATTTATTAAAACGTCATCATAATTGTATAGAACCTGTTGGGTTAGGTTAGTTTTCAATCTCAAAAAGTTTACGGTTTTAGAAAAACCGGCCAAGTACGAGTCGGACTCGCGAACGTATGGTTCCGTACCATTATTGTCCATTATCTAGCCCCCTTAAATATTTATTTTGTTTTGTTTTTTAGTATTTATTGTTATAGCGGTAACCGAAAATCTGTGAAAATTTAAACTGTCTAGCTATCACGGTTCATGAGATACAGCCTGGTGACAGACGGACGGACGGACGGACAGCAGTCTCTGTAATAGGGTCCCGTTTTTACCCTTTGGGTACGGAACCCTAAACACTATTTCGATGTTATTTATAACCCATTCGATGTTACTTATAAATTTTAGATGTTCAGATTTCGATTTATTTTATTACCTATTGGGTTTATTGCATTTCCCATGGGAAATTGTACCGCACCGGATATAAAGGAGCGCGTATTTAATTAGGTTTTCGAGCCTCTGTGACAAATGCCGAGATTGGCTCCATTGTCAAGTCGGAATAAAATAAATCTAACACACAGAAATACATTAGCTTAACTCTCACGAATTTATTAGATAAATTTGAATTTAATTAAAAAAAAACCGGCCAAGAGCGTGTCGGACACGCCCAAGATAGGGTTCCGTAGCAGGTACAAAAAATCTTTGCATACTTTATTAATGTGGTAAAAAAATCACCACCACTTTACGTAGACGTAAAGTGGATAGACCATAGACCTATGGGAGGTACCCTAAAAAAATTTTTTTTACTTTTTTTATTTAACCACTTTGTCGGCGTGACTGATATATATATATATATTCATGCCAAATTACAGCTTTTTAGTGCTAACCGTCTCTGAGCTTAGCCGCGGACAGACAGACAGACGGACAGACATGGCGAAACTATAAGGGTTCCTAGTTGACTACGTAACCCTAAAAAGGCTTGGACAAAAATCCTTATCATACTTAGGGTTACGTAATCAAAACGGAGATCTTCTCTTCCTTTTTTTATTAATGGTAAAACTATAAAAAACTAACACAAAAATCAGAAAGTAAAATTTCTAAAGTTAATTACAGTTTCGGGTTAACCCGTCTATCCATCCTTCTATGCGCGGATTAGATTAGACACTTCAATAAACTAGAAAGCTGTTATTCGGCGGAATCTCATCTCGACCTATATACGTTCCACTGCTGGGCATAGGCCTCCTCTCAGAATGAGAGGGCTTGTGCTGTAGTTTCACGCGGGCCAAGCGCGAACTGAGAACTTCACACAGATCATTGAATTGTTTTGCAAGTGTGGATAGGTTTCTCCGCTATGTTTTACTTCACTGTAAAGCACGTGGTAAATTTCAAAAATGTGTTTTTGATTCTGAAAAACTCAGTGTGGAATAAAAAAAAATTGTAGAGGTGGCTATTTACTGTTTACGCGAACAACGGTTTTCGCGAAAAATTCGTGCATAATACATAAGATATGAAATTAAATAAATTAAAGAGAGAGAGAGAGAGAGAGAGAGAAAGACAGAGATGTTTATTTACACATATTCGATACAAACAGAAAAAAAAGACATTTGACAGGAAATATACAAATAAAAAATATCGAATAGTAGGTATAAATTGGGCACCCCCCACTCAGCATAATGTTGTGGCAAGCCACAACGCTGTTTTTCAGTGGGACCCATTTAAAACTAAACACAAAAACATACACACTGTGGCGGCACGAACGCCAGCGGAAAGAATAGTAAATTACACCTTTTTATACTTATCAAAAAATACAAGAAATAATTCGTGCGTTTTACCTCTCCCATCAAAATGTATTCTAAATTATAAACTTTGCTTTCACAAAAAGCTATTCCTTGGTTGACTGTTGTTGGCTGGTTGGTTTGGTTATTAAAATTATCAGTTGTAGCAAAAAACAGCTATGTAATGTTCATTAAAACTGAACATAAAAGTATCCTGGTCGAATGTAAATTTAGAATAATGTTAAGACAAGAACTGGCTGAAAAGTGCTTTTATAGTGTACAGGAATTATTAAACTATAATTAAAGTTAAGTTATTGTTTCGTTTATGTAAATTTCGCATGCCTTATTTGGTAGATTTTAGTGAGATAAGTCTGTAATTCATATAATCTTATTGTACCTGAAATCAAGTGAAATAAATTAATTTGAATTTGGATTTGACTGTACCAATTTTGCAACCGCTTCATTAAGTCTCACAATACGTAATATCGTCCGGTAAACTTTACAATAGGTCACAGAGAGAAATGTGAAATCGATTCGAAACCGCAGGCGAAGCCGGGTGCCAAGAGGAACATACAAATAATTGCGATGAGTTTGTAAAAAAAAGTAGAATAGTTAAAACCTGACAGGCGACAGGTGTCATTGATAAATCCATTTATAATAATACTAGGGGCGTTCAATAAAAAGTGAGAATGAGTATGTTATAAACAACTTTTACTAAATGTCATCTTATTTTTCGACATAGTCACCTTTTAGCATAATACACTTAGTATATCTTTTTTCTAAACTTAAAATTCCATTTTTAAAAAAGTTCTCATCTTGAGTACTTAAAAAATCTTGTACTGCAGCGACTACCGCGTCGTCGTCTTCAAATTTCTGGCCTCTCAGGTATTGTTTCAATCTCGGAAATAGGTAGAAATCACTGGAAGCGAGATCTGGTGAATACGGAGGATGCTTAAGGATATCGAACCCAGCATCACGAATTGCAGCCATTGCAACGGCGGACTTGTGTGCCGGGGCATTGTCCTGGTGGAACAGCACAACTTTCGAGAGTTTACCTCGCCGTTTTTCGCGGATCTCATTGCGCGATGTTGCTATTTGTTTGGCGTATAAAGTGCCCGTAATAGTGGCTCCATGCTCGAGATACTCAATCATTAATACCCCTTTACCATCCCAAAAAACAGAGCCCATGACCTTACCGGCAGATGGGCTCACCTTGAATTTCTTCGGAGTTGGAGATGATGGCCTTTTCCATGTCATAAACTGCAGTTTCGTTTCAGGGTCGTAATGATGGAGCCATGTTTCGTCCATTGTTATAAATCGTGCCAAAAAAAGTTCCCGGTCTTGCTGCATCAGGTTCAAAGCTTCTTGACACATCTCTAGTCTAGTTTGTTTTTGCGTGTCAGTAAGCATTCTTAGTACCCAACGTGCAGATACCTTTTTCATACCCAAGCGTTCATGTAAAATATTATGCACGCTCCCCGTTGAAATCTTTACATTTTCAGCAATAAAACGAACTGTGACACGACGATCCGCCAAAACTGAGTTTTCGACTTTTTTCACAATTCCTTCAGTTACTGCTGTAGTAGGGTGTCCGGAGCGGGGGTCGTCCATTGTCGATGTTCTTCCACGTCTAAATTCGGCGCACCAACGTGCGACTGTCGAATACGGAGGAGCATTAGACCCTAAAGTGTCCCGCAAATCCAAATTGACTGGGTCCGTAGAAAAAATTTTCAAATACAAGTATTTGATAACGGCGCGCAGTTCAATTTTCTCCATTTTCGCTAACGTACTCAATAGCATTGCAAAGAAATTACCGTATATTTTTTTAAACAAAAGACAGCAAGTTTTTTTTTTCATAGCAATCAGCTAGATAGATTAGCTTTACCGGCCAGTATTTAATTTCGTAATATTAAAAGAGTTTGCATCTCATTCTCACTTTATATTGAACGCCCCTCGTAGTAAATGTATTTATTTCAGACCAGGTTCATCCATAATAATGCCAACCAGCAATTCACCATTCCAACAATCACCAATCAATCACCGCAATCAATCAACAATCAATCAATTCACCACCACCACAAATTACACCAATTTTTATTCACCAATCGGTTTCAGAGAGGAGGCCTGTGCCTCTGCAGTGGGATGTATATAGGCTGGGATGATAATGATGACGATGAATCGGTTTAAATCAGAAATGTCTTTTTTACAAGCTTTTTATTAACTCAATGTGTAGTCAAGGAAACTGAAACGCGTACCAGGCTGGAGCCTTTTCACAACCAATTTCACGTTGGGTATGTATTACAATACCGAAGTACGAAAGACCGAATGTATTAAAACATCGAATGGGTCAAAAGACCGATACGATTTTTTTCTGAAACCGTTAACTTTTTAAGATTGTTATAAAACAAACCTAACCTAACCTAATGGGTTCTGTATGATGCCGTTTTAATAAATTCTGAAAAGTTTACGGTTTCAGAAATAAATCGTGTCGGTCTTTTGACCCATTCGATGTTTTAATACATTCGGTCTTTCGTACTTCGGTATTGTAATACATACCCTTCACGTTGATATCTTTGGCAGATGTATGGAATGTCAACACGACATTTGCAATGAAAAGAGTTTACCCTTGTAAGTGATTCAGTTTCCTTCAATGTACAGGTATCCATGTAACTTTATACGTATGCAAGTACGGGTCAAATCTTTTTATGAATGAATGAAATGAAAAATTTGACCCACTCCGGATTCCGATTGAGCTGAAATTTTGCATGCATGTGTAAATCGGATGTCAGTGCAATATTATTATAACGTGGAGGTGATCTAATGATGGAGCTGCAAGATGGCCAGAGTTCTGTAATAAAACAACACGCCCGCATCGATTTTGGGCGCGTTTGATTCGTCTTGACGAGCACTTTGGTAACTAGGGGCAAAAAGTACAGTCAGCAGAAAAGCTTGTATTAAAAATAGAATTTAAAAAACTTATTATTTTCAACTATTATTATTGTCATGGAATGGATCCCAAGCGATGAATGTCGTAATAGAGGCAGACCAAAGCGGAGATGGAGGAACGACCTAGATACTTATCACGTGGGATGGCAGGAGTTCGCGTTTGATAGGCGAGAGTGGTGCAAGAGAGAAGAGGCCTTTGCCCAGCAGTGGGACACCAAAGCAGGCAAAATAAAAAAAAATTCAACTGAATTTGTTAGCAACATTTGCAATTTTTCATTCTCAAAAATCCTACGACATTTTATTTAGACATAGTTCCGAATTCACTGGGCTATCGCTCGTATTTTTAGGAGAGCCTTTATCACTATTTTTCACTTTTTAGGATTCCGTATTTTAACTTGTGAACTAGAGCTACAATATACTTATTTAGTAACTAAAACTACAGTATACTTATTTATTTACTAGCTTTTGCCCGCGACTCCGTCCGCGTAGAATTAGTAACTTGGGCAGCTTATTTTTTTATACAAGTTGCTTTTTCATCAATTACGGCTCTCCTTAGTTCCTCGATATAAAAAAAAATACCTCCCCCCGCACCCCCCTCCCAACCCGACCCCCCACCAAACCCCCCCCGCACACCCGCGTTCATATTCGCCACCGTACTCCCAAGTCAAGCGTGCCTGAGCGTGCCTATAGAAGTTTTACTTCAAAAACCCCCGATTTTGAAACATTCTTCCGCTGCTATTGGTGTTAGCGTGATGATTATATAGACTATAACCTTTCTCGATAAATGTGCTATCTAACACTGAAAGAATTTTTCAGATCGGAGCAGTAGTTCCTGAGATTAGCGTGTTCAAACAAAAAAACCTGTTCTATAAATTCTTAAAATAGATGTATCTTTCTTATTTGTGAACCGGTTCAAATGAAACAAACACTAAATGTTAATCCAAGAAAATACCAACATATCAGTGAAAACCGCATCCTTCTAGGTTAAGCCGTTTCTGAGATTAGCGCGCACAAACGCACAGACAAACAGACAAACAGACAATAATTCTAAAAATCATTGTTTTGGGTTCTATTGCGCTAATAAATAGCCCTAGTGACAGTTTTTCTCAAATATCTTCAATGTACAGACACCGACTTGTTACAGATTTATTATATGTATAGATATAGATTCATGGTAGTTTTCGTGACTGTTTAGTAGGTATGTCATAAAACTTATACATCTTTTCTTACATAGAAGCTCTTAGGTCCCGCAGATAAGTAATAAAAGGCGTTTTACATCTACGGAGTCGCTAGTAACAAATAAGGAAACGTTTAAAACGTACTTACTTCAGTATTTACCTTAATACTTTAGTTGTATGTAATTTAATAACATTGAATCTGTTAAAAAAAAACCTTGTTGAGTTTCTTGCTGGATTCTTCTCAACCGGGTTTTCCCGAACCGGTGGTAGACTCTTCTATATTCATAAGTGCTTGATATAGCCTAAATTGAATAAATATTTATAGACTTTGACTTTGACTTTTTGTTTGTCAATTTTTTTTTTACATTAATTTATTAATTGGAAACTCGAGGTCGAGGTAGAAAGCATTGTTTAATGTAATGGACACGATACTAATGAATAATTTAATCAAACAATACCCCACGACTTAACACTAAAACACATAACCCTTCCTTCTTCGCAGTCGGGTAAAAAACCAAACACACACACACACTTAAGAGTTCGTTTGATTTTTTTTGTTTTTATTTTTTTTTGGACTTATGTCTCACAATTAACACATGTTAATTACATAAAATGAGAAGTAAATAAATACATTCGAAAAAGCTTCTAAACTAAATCGTGCATTTATAGTGCTTGAAGTCATACCTACATAATTGACTCCAAGTGCCGGCTGATGCAAGAAATTTCGACAAAATCCAGACTGGTGTCACTGGACTTCTTCTCACTTAACTCCGAGTATGGGGGGGGGGGGGTTTCTCATTGGCATTAGGCCGTCACTTCTACGAGAGATGTGCCCTGCCCACTGCCACTTGAATATGGCGATTCTTCTGCTCCTGCTGCTCGTCCTTCAGCATTTCTGGACGTAGTTTTAGGACACACCTAAGGTCTATATTGCCAAGGTAAGTAGGTACTCAGAATAGCTAAGCTAATTCTTTGTCCGAGGAAGCTGCCAGCTCTTCGGTCCCCTGTGTCGTCGATTAACCTTTTTAAAATTTCTCTAAAGAGCTTCAAAGCTTTAGGACCCTATGGACCAAGGGTCTCGACACCGAATGGGACAAAGTCGTATTCGCTGCCTAGACCCCTGTATTTGAGTCCTTTCGCTTTTTCAGCCGCTTCAGAAGCTGAATTTAGCTAGCTTAGCTATTCAAAGAGGAGACGCTGCCAGTATCTTCGGCACCTTGCCTAAGGGGACTACCTTTCTGAATAGGTTTTAGTTATAATTATCGTTATTTTATATTTTTGTTTTTTATTCTTATTGTACTTATTTTTAGTCTAGGATAGTGTACATATATAATCAGTATGTAGGTACTTTAAAGGGGTTCACACATCAAAGTCGCCGCCCCGCTGGCTTAGTCAGTCGAGACAAGCCGGAGGCTTTGTAGTGTGGATCCTGAGGTATCCTTAATATTCTGAAGTTTTAATCCTTGATTCACAAACAGTTGTACCTAAACGTTTAAATATGTACTTATGCATTGAGATCTCGAAAACGGCTACGGGTTTTAGGGTCTAACAAACGATCTAGCTGGGTATACATTTATAGGGAAAGGTTTTTTCAAAAAAACTCAAACTGTAAGGAAAATCGTTACCGCTGGAAAGATGAAGTTGCTAAAGATCTGAAAGAGCTGGACGTGTCCGATTGGTCAAACGATCTAGCTGGGTATACATTTATAGGGAACGGGTTTTTTCAAAAAAACTCAAACTGTAAGGAAAATCGGTACCGCTGGAAAGATGAAGTTGCTAAAGATCTGAAAGAGCTGGACGTGTCCGATTGGTCAGACTTGGCACAGAGCAGGAAGGAATGGCGCACTTTGATGTCGGAGGCCAAGATCCACTTCGGGTCGCTGAGCCAGCGAAAGTAAGTAAGTAAGGAAAATCGTTCGGACGAAATTACACCAGCGAGCCTACTCCCAAACTATTTAACGTCGTATTATGGGTATTACTAGGAATAATAGTAGAATTCTTCGCAGACGAAGTCGCGGGCCCTTAGTGTCTTCATATTTATTTTGTTTAATTGATGAAAAAATAAAATACTATTGTATTTTTCACGAGTCTTGCCTATTGCAACAAAGTATCTTCGTGATTAGTCCCGGGTACTGTTAAAGTATAAGTGAAAATTGCCTAAGCTTAAAACAAATAAATAAATATTAATATCACGGGGCAATTCACACCAATTGACTTAGTCCCGAAGTAAGCAAAGCTTGTGTTATGGGTACTAGACAACGGATAAACATACTTACTACATACAGCCAAGACTCGAAAGCAAACATTCGTACTTTTCATACAAATGTCTGCCCCGACACGGGAATCGAACCCGGGACCTCAAGCTTTGTAGTCAGGATCTCTAACCACTAGGCCATTTTGGTTGTCAAATAAGCAATAAAAACATTTATTGGAAGTTTTCCAAACATGGAGATTCAACACAACATCAACCTGTGTCCACTCGTGACCACAGCTGCTGCAATGCGGCCGAAACGTCGAGGTAACTATTGTTTGCGTGATAAGTCCCGTTTAGTATAATAATTATGAGTGAAAATCACGAAAGTTTAAAATAGTACGTGGAGAATACGTTCTCAGTTCATTGACTTGCTATTCAATATACAGTTTCGTCGCTTTTCACGACTGGTGCGCGATTGCTATTGTTAAAATACTATTGAATAGTAAAATTATTCACTATCTTCTGCATTAAAATGCATTAGTTAGAAGTAACGCTTCCTTTTACAGCGGTCTACTGAATAAATCATTAAACGATATGCATGTTGAAACGCACGGTGTTTTAAGAAAAATCCGGACAAGAGTCGGAGTCGCGCACCGAGGGTCCCGTGCAAAGAGTATTAGTATTTTCAAAGAGGGTAGGCAGAGCACACAAAACGCTACATTTACGTTTCCAGGGCACTTTCAGCAATTTTAGGTTTAAAGGTAGTATAACACTTAGTGACAGGTTGCTAGCCTATCGCCTACGCTATTACCTTAACCTATGCCATTAGTCGCTTCTTACGACATCTACAAGAAATGGAGGGGTGTAATTTTAAACCTTAAATACTTACATATATTTTTTTATAGTAATACATTTCTAGATATGTCAAAATAACTATAAAAACAGTGTTAGCAGAGTCCTGCATCAGAGCGAAATCAACGCAGTGTAAGATCTTTTCATATTGGTTGATTGGGAGCCAAAATAGTCTTTTGTGCTTGAAGACATCCAAGTTTGGAATCCTCGTTCGAAAACCGCTCTCTTGACCTTTTACTTTTTTGGCAACCGAAGTGGTAGGTTGTACGGATTGTAGTGCATTTCGCTTTTCGGCCACACAGCTGCGGCCGTTTCTGAACGGCAATCGGAACGAATTTTTTTAAATCAATTTAATATTTAATGGCTGAAGCGTTGAAGATTGGCAGTTACGTCGTGGGTTTATAGTTTATTTGTATGTCGAATTTGAGATTTCTTTAATGATGTTGGCTAACGTGTCAGACGTCAGTATTGTGGATTTAATTAAGTTTTTTTTTATCAAATCGACGTTTTGTAAGTGCTGAATTACTTTTCCAGGTGTTTAGTGATAATCGATTGTACATTTAAAACTCAGTGAATTATTCGTAATTTAAAATTTTCTTCAAAGAGATTTGGAGAGAGAAGTAAAAAAAAATACAAATCTTAACAGACTTAGGACGCGTGTCACTATTTTCTGATAAATTTCCTAGTGTAATGTGATATGATAATGTGTATATAATGTGATAGCCATCTGTCGTGCTGTCTTTGTTTATTAGAACGTAATAAACAGTGACGGCATCACTGATATCTGTCACATTAAATAGCAGGAATTTATCAGAGAAAGGTGAAACCGGTTCTAGCTTTTACGTAAAAAAATAGCTGACCTTAGTACAAATCCATAACACGTTTTAGAGCTGCTTGAAACGATTATTTTCTACATGTGTAGTAGTTTGACCAATGGTCTCCCAAGCAGAGGATCGTGCTTTCAAACTCAAGTTCGCACCTCTGAGTTTTTCGGAATCTTTGTGCCAAATTTGGGCCTAAGCTCTCTTGTTCTGAGAGGAGGCCTGTGCCCTGCAGTGGGACGTATAGGCTGGGACGATGAATTTGTTTGGTTAGGAAGGAAAACAATCACTGAAAATTATTGCCAGAATTATTTAATTTATTTTATTGTAATTGGCAAACGAAAAGTTGCTGGAATATAATGAGCGCAAACAAACAACTTCACAAATGTAAGCAGAGGCATTGTGCTTTTGACAGTCTGTTAATAAGCTGATTTCCTTGCATTTTCCGTATTTAAAGGGAAATTTATTTTAATTTAAGAATTTAATTATTTGCCAGCCAAAAGGAAAACAAACAAGTGAATTACCTTAAAGAGGGTAGGTACACATACATAATCACGCCTCCTTCCCAGCAAAGATGTTAAGGCAGGTTTAGACAGGGTCAGTAACTGACTTCGAATTCGAGACAAGTCAGCGGTGACCCGAGAAATACCCAATGTAAATTGAAAGTCAGCGCTGACCTCCCACCGCGGTACTGACTTCAAATCAATTTACATTGGGTATTTCTCGGGTCAGTGCTGACTTGTCTCGAATTCGAAGTCAGTTAATGACCTGTCTAAACCTGCCTTTATTCAAATATATATTCTTACTAATATTATACGTAACCTGTAAAATGCTGCGTAGAATCATGCCCCCTTTTGCCAGCAGACTACTGACTTATTTCTTGATCGAATTATAGTTGACGTAAATGGAATATAATCTCCTTAAGCGCCACCTATTTTTCCATGCCATCGTAACACGAGGAAAATACGCCCTAATCTTATTATGTCAATATCAACACTCGGGAATCCATTTGAGCTTTCGTAACAGGAGAAGGAAGCAATAGTGATCTGAGCAGACATTTTAATTGAAAAAATTCGACTGAGTGCTCCGTTTCGAGTCGAAAAATACGATCTATTATGTATTCTGTGTTAATGAAAATTAAAGTCGATATTGTCATAAGAAGCTGAACAACCAATAAATCGCACTTCCAGATCAACAGCGTGTCAATTTTAATTTAGACCTTTTAGAAATTGGATAAAGTCTACTCCGAAAATCCACGAAAATAGTTTTCTTCTGATTAGATTGAAGTCGGTACCTTAACACGAGTCAGCAGGAGTGGACATAGTGACCTTACCTACATCCCATCCCAATTTATTAAACGAGAAAGTCTTCTATTCACTGTTTCTTTCTTTTCATTTTATTTTCATTTTTTTAAGCGCCATGGCCCAAATGGGTACAGGAGTCTGGCCTATGCCTATTTGGGTAATAATTGTGTTAGATGGTTATTGTAGTTTCTTGTTTGTTGTTTTTTCAAGACCGGCAATTTGCTGATTTGGGACCATTTCGTGATATGCGCATTTCTTATTCTTGTCATATTTATGTTTCTTTCTTTCAAAGTTTGTATGGATGGATGTGTGGATATTTTTTACTCTTTCACTCTAAAACGCTTTGGATCGTTCCCACGGGATAGCGATAAATTCTGTACAGACGGAGTCGCGGGCAACAGCTAGTACTAGGTATCTATTGGGCACGTCATGAGGCACCCGACTTCTAACAGATGAGAATAAAATTATTTTCGTGGTCTTTAGGTGGGGATCTTACTGGGGCTTCACGATCCCTAAAGGCTTTTCAGTTTCCAGTCCAGAGGAATGCGACACACATGAAGATGAACACCAGGGAGTAACGACGCAGTTGACATTTGTAATCCTACACCACCAAGTGATTTATGCGTGTTTGTCGGCGTCGGGTATCACGCCGGCTGCGACTCAATTTGTCGACGATTTACGAGTCTATTACACGGTGAGTAATGTGCTTATGGAAGTCGGGAGTTTATATCGGCAAAGGAAGATCAGCGCCGTTCGCAATACCGGTAGTTTATTGATTTGGGACCATCTCGTGACGTGCGCAAGTTTCATTTTATTCTTTTTTTTACGAAAAATGTTTTATTTCTTCTTTCTTTAAATCGGATCAACGGCAATAATATTGAGTAAGTCGGAAAGGCTTTAACGCTAATGACTTTTAAGATTGCTAGCTAGGTAGGTAGGTACAGTCAAGGAATTTAATTGCCAACCCACCTATATTCCATTTATTTTAACATTTGAAACTTAACGGTAAATTTTGCACACATTTTTAAATGAAACAACGAAACTATTTAAAATTGTGTTCAATTCTATAGTGAAAACATAATAAATACCGCTAATAATGTATATCGAGAAACGTGTGTTACAATTTGACCGTTAATTCAAACTTTAAATTAAACGAAGTATAAGTTCGAATATAATATATACAACGACCGCTTTAGCCTAGTTGGTAGTGACCCTGCCTACGAAGCAAGAGGTCCTGGGTTCGAATCCGGTATAAGGGCATTTATTTGTGTGATGAGCACGAATATTTGTTTCTGAGTTATGAATGTTTTCTATGTATTTAAGTATTTATAGATCTAATTTGGCATATAAATTCCGAAAAACTCAAGAGGTGCGAGATGCGTTCGAACCCTGTTCTCTCTACTTCAGAGGCCATAAGTCACTACGCTATCACGGTTTTTTTCGGGAATTTTTGTGATTTTTTGGATTTTAATAATATCCCGGAATTTCTATTCAACTGCTAGAACTTATGTTCCACGCGAGCGACACCGGTGGTAAACGCTAGCTGAATAAAATTGTAATAACATACACCACTTTGTAACCGTAGGCGGTAAAGGAGTGCTGTATCGCTGTCTATTCTCATTACAATTATGTCATGGGACAGAGCTTTTGTTTGTAAATGCTAGCAAATAAGATGCGACCGTAATAGTGGTTGCATAACGGTAGCACTTGCTACCAGATACGTTTAACTAAGACAGTTTGTGAAGTGACCAGTCCATAGAATAAACAAGAGCGTGTCGGACACGCCCAAGGTAGGGTTCCGTAGCCATTACGAAAAAATCAAGTAATATTTTTCTAAGGATTTCGTATGTGTACGAAATCATCCAAGTTTAGGTATGTTTTATACCTTAGGCTACTATTTACTCTTAAACTACAAATAATTTCCAAGCAATCTTAGCCGCTATAATTTTCCTAGTAAATTTAATATTTACTACCCTTCTGAATTTTTTCAAATTTTTCCACCCAACAGTTTAGATTTTAGAGGGGGGGGGGCGGCCGATTTTAATGAAAATTTTCACTTTAAAGTTGAATATTTCGCAAACAGATCACTGAATAGAAAAATCATGTTAGCAACCCCGCAATGATTTTAAAAGACCTATCCAACGATATACACTATAGGGTTAGCCAAGAAAAAAAAATCACCCCCACTTTACGTCTATGGGAGGTACCCTAAAAAAATTTTTTTTACTTTTTTTTATTCAATCACTTTGTCGGCGTGACTGATATATATATTGATGCCAAATTACAGCTTTCTAGTACTAACAGTCTCTGAGCTTA
This sequence comes from Archips crataeganus, assembly GCA_947859365.1. Taxonomy (NCBI): domain Eukaryota; kingdom Metazoa; phylum Arthropoda; class Insecta; order Lepidoptera; family Tortricidae; genus Archips; species Archips crataeganus. The sequence goes on along the minus strand of OX402057.1, from coordinate 15,495,006 downwards.
GCCGCGGACAGAGAGACAGACAGACGGACAGACATGGCGAAACTATAAGGGTTCCTAGTTGACTACGGAACCCTAAAAATACGCACGATAAATTAACTGAAGTATAAAGCAATCGCGGAAAAAGTATGTACGGCGTACGCGTTTAATTTCAAAATGGCAGCACATATTTGTCTAATTTTTTTTTTGTATTTGTAACTTAAAAAATGTTTTATTATTTTCATTTTTTAGTGGTAGGTACACCCGTGCAAAGCCAGGGAGGGTGCTAGTTTGACGCAATAATATTAGTGGGTCTTTACTAGTATAGTTTATTTTAAAAACAAGTGAATCAAATTTGCCCCAAAAAGCCAATCGGTATATAATTAAAAATAGTAGCGGGCACATTTTAATAGGTAGACTAGTAGTTATATTGCCCCTTTTATAATTATTTATAAAATTTTGATTTTCATTAAATACTGGATGAACGATGCAATTTTGCAGCCGTATCTTAGACAACGAAGTCAAGACGCAATGAATGGTGCTCATTAGACGCCTGGTGTCGACCAGGCACTTTTGCAAATCTCTGAGGAGTACATTTGCGCCAGAACTATGTAAGTAGTTTCAGACATTCGATATTAAGTTAAAACATAAATCCTCACCTGTTTGTATCTTTATCTGAGTATGGCACTTCGAAACTTATCGCCTAAAATTTATGAAAGTTAAATCGGTTTGCAAGACACTCAACCTAATTTAGTTCCTATTTACAATTTTCCAAATGTAGAGGTAATAGTAGCTTAGTATAGTTATTGCTTTTGTTCTTTTTTGCAACCTTTCAAAAAGGTGCGAAAATGGTATAATTTAGTGATTTCGCGGTCACACTTAGTATAAACATCGTTTATTTTAGAACTAGGTCAATTGAAGTAGGTAGGTAAATTGTCCCACGATATTTATTTATTTCATTGTTTCTGTAAAAAGCTATTTTGTCATTCTACAAGCAACACAGCTGATAGAGTCGTGATCGTAATACATGTAGATCGTGATCTGTATCGAACGTGCATCATTATTCACCTGTGTTACGCGATGTACGTTGTATTGGACTCTGTTTTAACGAAATATGGGATAAAATTGATTGGACTTACAAATGGTCAGTTGATAATAAGTGGGTGGTCAGAAAAATTATGAACTTTTAATGATTATAAAACAGGTTTTCGGACTTTATTTATTCCTAAACTTGTTTGTTGATTATTGAGCGAGGAAAAGATAGTAAATAGCATTTCATTGCGGGGCTATAAAAGTAACTGACTGGGAAACAAAGACGTCTACAAGTTAATGTATTACTACTCCCTGGCTCTTAATAGTTCTGGGAACCACGATGTCAGTCAGATAAGTTTTTAGTTTGATGCGAATTTAGTCAGATTTTGTTAATCATCAGTTACTTTCTTAACTGTTTAGTGTCCAATGAACATTTTCAAAAAGTGTACCACTTGCTTTTTTTTTAAATGAGGTTTTGGGTTTTTGCTATTCAAAGTAACGAGAACAAATCATTTTCAAAAAGAAAAAAGTATCGTATTTTTTGGGTCATATTTGTGACTTTTTTCATAATATAGTTTATATGAGTCGTCACAAAATTGACACGAAAAAATGTAGGTATGGAAAATTAGAGGGTAATTTTTTTAATCATCAAAATCAATAGCGCTCTTGATTCTTAAGTAAGGAAACCCTTAATTTCCTTATTTTAAAAATGTGAGGGTGGGTATTTCTATTTTTCCTTGTACCTACCCAATTAAGAAATTCTTAACAGGGAGTTAAAATTAGTCCGTTTGGTTACGCACGTTTTCAAGCCTTTACAATAAAAAAAAGTAATAAATCGGACAAGTTTAACAATGTTTAAAAAGAAGTGAAGAATTGTCCGGTTTGTTACATTTTTTTTAATTGTAAAGGCTTGAATACTTGCGTAACCAAACGGACTAATTTTAACTCCCTCCCTATTACCAATTTCTTAATTGGGTACAAGGAAAAATAGAAATGTCCGGGTACACTTTTCATTGAAAACGCCCTAATGCATTCGAAATCACGTTCATTTTCACAATTTCGTTCTGTCAAACGGTACAGAATGAGGGTCGAAAGAGATAGATAGCATTAGTTAATAAGCCCTCAAATCATTTACCAAACGCGATCTTTGTCGAAACCATTTGCTGTCAGATTTCTAATTCCTCAAGTCCTTTATTTATGTACTTAACAAGTAGCTTTATTTAGAAGTAAAGGAACGACTAAAGGGTTTGAGAAAGCAACAAATCTGACAATATACGGTAAAAGGGAAAACGGATCTAGTAAAATAAGTGATGTGAGTAAGAGTATTAACGAATTTGATTAATTTGGTGAGTGAGTTGATTCTTAGGAAATAATCATCAGGCCAAAATTTTATCTGGCCTGTGATATTCTATTCTCGTATTAACATTAATTTTAGACGATTAAAAAGCAAATTGATTTAAGCGCCATGTTTGGTGAATTGAAATTATACCTAATTGGAATCAGCGTAATGTATATAATTCAATATCACTCATGATAGCGCTTGAATCAATACGCCTTTTAACTGTCTTTTGTTTAGTTATGCGTTATACGCAACATGTAACATTAGAACTTACCTAGTCAAAATGCAGACAGTATTATATAAGAAAAAATCTAGAAAGACTTAAAATTATCTAACCTAGAAAAGCTTTTAGGATTTCATATTTTATTCATAAAGTGCGACTGAGATAACAACGACAAAAATATTATATTTAAATCGTATTTATTATGCTACTTCAAATTTTAATGGAGTCCAAACAAGATACCTAAATACTTATCTTGAATAGTCCCCCGTAAAAAAATTTTGCTAGCCCTTAAAAATGGAAATTTTGCTAGCCCTTAAAAATGTAAATTTTGCTAGCCCTTAAAAATGGAAATTTTGCTAGCCCTTAAAAATGGAAATTTTGCTAGCCCTTAAAAATGGAAATTTTGCTCGCTCTTAAAAATGGAAATTTGATTGTGTTACGAAACCATTCCATTCTTACTTACCAGATTGAATCTGGCTGATATTAGCTATTATTTAGTTAGAATGGTTGATTTAAGATATTAGCTATTATGAAACCGCAATCAGAATGGGACTGTCAGAACTGTCATTTCATACATATTTTGACGTAAGCATATAGAATTACTGTCAACTCCAATCCCTTTCTAATCGCGGGCGAATAATAGCAAAAGCTCTTAGCAAAATTTGACATTTCAACAATAACATATCTACATTTTATTTCTAAAATAGCTGTAAATTCGTTCGCATAAAGAAAATAATACTGTATAGAGACACTAATCTATTTCAGTTTGTGTCTTAACACACGTTAGCAAAGTTTAAAATAGAAATTAAACTCGGTGAGAGTTATTCCGTTTTATATACTTTAAACGAGGACATTTGGCAGCGTATAAATACGGAGGGAATTTCGTTCAAAAAGGGTACAAATTGGAATTTTTACAAAGTATTTGAATACGGTCTGCACGATTTACAGAATCCTTTTCAGAATACAATACGTACAATTGTCAGTATAGATGTACTATGTATATTTTTAGGGTTTCGTAGTGCTGCAGGGGCTCCGACACGGATTTTTTAGACTTCAATGGGAATTCAGGTCGACCAGGCAGATGGCCTAATGGTTAGAGAACCTATCTACGAAGCTTGAGGTCCCGGATTCGATTCCCGTGTCGAGGCAGATATTTGTATGAAAAATACGAATGTTTGCTCTCGGGTCTTGGGTATTTAACATCTATAAAGTATGGTTATCCGTTGCCTAGTTAGTACCCATAACACAAGCTTTGCTTAGCTTACTTTGGGACTAGGTCAATTGGTGTGAATTGTCTCGTGATATATATTTATTTATTTAATTCAACAGCTCAGCCTTGAAGTCCTAACTTTTTAAACAGACATAGTGCTATGGATAGTTATTCTTACGATGAATGTGTATTTAATAAAGTACGCGTGGACTTACGAGGTTGAGAAGTAGTTCTTTGAGGGATCGATCTCTACGTTTAAATGGATATCTTAGTATGGATAATCCACATACTTGTTATTCACACGGCGTATCCTTAATAAAACGAGCACAGATATTAATAGAAAACGTGCAAAGCATAGCTTAACCGTATCGACAATTGGTCCTTTCAATCAAAATCCAACCAAATTCCTCACACATCTCTCATTCTTATGTATGAATCTAGCGTACGTTTACTAAAAAAACGGCCAAGTGCGAGTCGGACTCGCGTACGAAGGGTTCCGTACCAATATCTATAAAAACGGCAAAATTCACGTTTGTTGTATGGGAGCCCCCTTAAATATTTGTTTTATTATAATTTATTTTTTATTTTTAAAGTGAATATATAACTAAATATTCTGTGAATATTTCAAGCGTCTACCTGTTGTTGTTGTATGGGAGTTCCCCTAAATATTTATTTTATTCTGTTTTTTAGTATTTGTTGCCATTGCGGCAACAGAAATACATCATATGTCAAAATGTCAACTGTCTAGATACAGCCTGGCGACAGACGGACAGACAGAAAGACGGATGGACAGTGGAGTCTTTGTAATAGGGTTCCGTTTTTTTGGGGTACGGAACCCTAAAAAAGGCCAAGTGCGAGCTGAATTCGCGCACTTGGTTCCGTACTACCAGTCTTCCATGCAACGTAAAGTAACGTAAAGTTAAGTGCTCTACATTTTTTTATGATAGTTAAAATAAAAATAATGGCTGATTGTCAAATTGAAACAAGTTAGCTATGAAGTATCTTTTTTTGTACTTATTTTTTCAACTTCATTTTTTTTGTCAAATTGACATTGAACCTTAGGGCGATAAAGAAATTTCTCGGTCAACTATAGGTACAGTCAGCTGCAGAGAAACGTGACCCCCACTGCATATTTGGATACAGGGGGGTCACGTTCCTTTGCAGCTGATCGTATTTTACATACAGAGTGACACGGAGACGTAATCAGAATCTCAGCCCAAACCTCTCGCAAAATAGTGATTTGTGGCGTTCCTGAATAGCAGTTCATCCCTATCCTCTCGCAAACGATTGAATTACCGCTCGCAAACCGTGTTGGGCCGTTCCTGAATTTAGCCCCAGGCTGGTGTAAATACTTCCCTTTGGTTACCATGGTTATGTCTCGTTTCTCATACACCCGTTATTGATCCCCAGGCGGAATGGAATCCAATGCCACTTACTCAAATATTAAGCTTTTAGTTAGTGATTAAATGATTGCTACTAGACTTTAATCGCGAATTCGTTCGCGTGAACATTAGGGTCTGGCGAATACCGTTTCATCCCGTCACCACGCATAAATTTTGTCCTTTTTTAACACGACTACGGCAAAGACAAAAGGAAGTTTAATGATTTTAACAGTCTATGTTTGTATTTACGGATGTTCCACCGTAGCGTCGAGACTACTCATCCGATTTTAATAAATAAGGTATCAATCGATTCATTATTATTCCTCATTATATTATCATCTGGCAGAAAAAACTGGTCTGTTCATCACTACGGCGCGTTGGGTCGTGCTCCTGCTCTCTTCGAAGTTTTCAACGAAAAACGATACGAATCCATACAACAGCACATCTTTAGGTGGAAGAAATAAAGAGGAGAAGCATAAGTTCACCCAGCACGCGAGGGGAAATAATTCGAACTAGGTTAGTCTTCCTCTTTGCGTGCGTACGTGCGTGCGTGCTTGCGTGCGTGCGTGCGTGTGTCTGTCCGTGTGTCTGTGGCATCATAACTCTTAAACGGGTGCACTGGTTTGGATGCGTTTTTTGAAGTGAAACTTCTAATGCGACTTCCAACGAGCGTTGCGTTAAATGCGTTGCGTTAAATACGCAACACAACGCAAGTTGACGTTTACGAGACGTTCGCATTGTATATTTACTAACGGATGTTAAAAACTTCGTCAGTGCGATCCACAACAATTGCGTGGTTTAGTATGAAAACTTGTAAAAATCAAAACTATTTTAATGGTAGATCGTAGAATAATAGTATTTTATGCAACTGTTGTATAAGTGAGGTCTTAAAAGGCGAGTGACGTGAGTTGCGATACGAGCGAATGCGAGTATCGCAATGGAAGACGGCACGAGCCGCTAAGACCAAATTATACACCGTTGCATACAATATTTTTCCTACGACTCGACTCTACTGTACTGTACTGTACCCTACTGTAGGGTACAGTCGGGTACAGTAGGGTAAAATGGGATACAGTCGGGAATAGTAGGGTAAAATAGGGTACAGTAGGGTACAGTCGGGTACAGTAGGGTAAAATGGGGTACAGTCGAGTACAGTAGGGTACAGTCAGGTGAAATAGGGTACAGTTGGGTACAATAGGGTAAAATGGGGTACAGTAGGGTACAGTCGGGTGAAATAGGGTACAGTAGGGTCAAATAGGGTACAGTAGGGTAAAATAGGGTACAGTGGGGTAAAATAGGGTACAGTAGGGTGCATTTGGGTACAGTAGGGTAAAATAGGGTATTTTACCCTACTGTACCCGACTGTACCCGACTGTACCCTACTGAACCCTGTTTTACCCTACTGTACCCTATTTTACCCTACTGTACCCGACTGTACCCTATTTTACCCTACTGTACCCGACTGTACCCAACTTTACCCTATTTTACCCTGTTGTACCCGACTGTACCCTACTGTACCCTATTTTACCCTACTGTAACCAACTGTGCCCTATTTTACCCTACTGTACCCGACTGTGCCCGACTGTACCCGACTGTACTCTACTGTACCCTATTTTACCCTACTGTACCCGACTGTACCCTATTTTACCCTACTGTACCCGACTGTACCCTACTGTACTCTATTTTACCCTACTGTACCCGACTGTACCCTATTTTACCCTACTGTACCCGACTGTACCCAACTGTACCCTATTTTACCCTACTGTACCCGACTGTACCCTACTGTACCCTAATGTACCCTATTTTACCCTACTGTACCCGACTGTACCAGACTGTACCCTACTGTACCCTATTTTACCCTACTGTACCCGACTGTGCCCTATTTTACCCTATTGTACCCGACTGTACCCGACTGTACCCTACTGTACCCTATTTTACCCTACTGTACCCGACTGTGCCCTATTTTACCCTACTGTACCCGACTGTACCAGACTGTACCCTACTGTACCCTATTTTACCCTACTGTACCCGACTGTACTCTATTGTACTCTATTTTACCCTACTGTACCCGACTGTACCAGACTGTACCCTACTGTACCCTATTTTACCCTACTGTACCCGACTGTACTCTACTGTACTCTATTTTACCCTACTGTACCCGACTGTACCCTTTTTTACCCTACTGTACCCGACTGTACTCTACTGTACCCTATTTTACCCTACTGTACCCGACTGTACTCTACTGTACCCTATTTTACCGTACTGTACCCGACTGTACCCTATTTTACCCTACTGTACACGACTGTACCCTACTTTACCCTACTGTACCCGACTGTACCCTATTTTACCCTACTGTACCCGACTGTACTCTACTGTACCCTATTTTACCCTACTGTACCCGACTGTACTCTACTGTACCCTATTTTACCCTACTGTACTCGACTGTACCCTACTGTACCCTATTTTACCCTACTGTACCCGACTGTACCCTATTTTACCCTACTGTACCCAACTGTACCCTATTCTACCCTACTGTACCCGACTGTACCCTTTTTTACCCTACTGTACTCAACTGTACCCTATTATACCCTACAGTACTCGACTGTACCCTATTTTACCCTACTGTACCCGACTGTACCCGACTGTACCCGACTGTACCCTATTTTACCCTACTGTACCCGACTGTACCCGACTGTACCCGACTGTACCCTACTGTACCCTATTTTACCCTACTGTACCCGACTGTACCCTACTCTACTCAACTCAGCAGGTCTAAACTGGGCTTTAGTGTTGAGTGTACCATACATTTAATATTATGTGGCAGCTAGGTGTATCGTAATAACGACATTACGACACAAGTGCTGTTATGGCGAATAGATTAAGTATAGACTTTCTGAAGTCATATTATCTATGTTCTTATATATTTGTTCGCGACCATGTAAAAACCAGATAAAAGTACAGGAGTAGGAAATAGTATTTTATGCAACTGTTGTATAAGTGAGGTCTTAAAAGGCGAGCGACGTGAGTTGCGATACGAGCGAATGCGAGTATCGCAATGGAAGACGGCACGAGCCGTTAAGACTAAATTATACACCGTTGCATACAATATTTTTCCTACGACTAGACTCTACTGTACTGTACTGTACCCTACTGTAGGGTACAGTCGGGTACAGTAGGGTACAGTAGGGTAAAATGGGGTACAGTCGGGTACAGTAGGGTGCAGTCGGGTGAAATAGGGTACAGTAGGGTAAAATGAGGTACAGTCGGGTACAGTAGGGTACAGTCGGGTGAAATAGGGTACAGTAGGGTATAGTCGGGAACAGTAGGGTAAAATAGGGTACAGTCGAGTACAGTAGGGTAAAATGGGGTACAGTCGGGTACAGTAGGGTACAGTCAGGTGAAATAGGGTACAGTAGGGTAAAGTGGGGTACAGTCGGGTACAGTAGGGTACAGTCGGGTGAAATAGGGTACAGTAGGGTACAGTCGGGTACAGTAGGGTAAAATAGGGTACAGTAGGGAACAGTAGGGTAAAATAGGGTACAGTAGGGTAAAATAGGGTACAGTAGGGTACACTGCGACTGAGTAGGGCGACTGTACCCGACTGTACCCTACTGAACCCTATTTTACCCTACTGTACCCGACTGTACCCAACTGTACCCTATTTTACCCTGTTGTACCCGACTGTACCCTACTGTACCCGACTGTGCCCTATTTTACCCTACTGTACCCGAATGTGCCCGACTGTACCCGACTGTACTCTACTGTACCCTATTTTACCCTACTGTACCCGACTGTACCCTACTGTACCCTATTTTACCCTACTGTACCCGACTGTGCCCTATTTTACCCTACTGTACCCGACTGTACCCAACTGTACCCTATTTTACCCTACTGTACCCGATGTACCCGACTGTACTCTAGTGTACCCTATTTTACCCTACTGTACCCGACTGTACCCGACTGTACCCTATTTTACCCTACTGTACCCGACTGTACCCTACTGTACCCTATTTTACCCTACTGTACCCGACTGTGCCCTATTTTACCCTACTGTACCCGACTGTACCCAACTGTACCCTATTTTACCCTACTGTACCCGACTGTACCCGACTGTACCCTATTTTACCCTACTGTACCCGACTGTGCCCTATTTTACCTATTGTACCCGACTGTACCCGACTGTACCCTACTGTACCCTATTTTACCCTACTGTACCCGACTGTGCCCTATTTTACCCTACTGTACCCGACTGTACCCGACTGTACCCTACTGTACCCTATTTTACCCTACTGTACCCGACTGTACTCTACTGTACCCTATTTTACCCTACTGTACCCTACTGTACTCGACTGTACTCTACTGTACCCTATTTTACCCTATTGTACCCGACTGTACCCTATTTTACCCTACTGTACCCGACTGTACCCCACTGTACCCTATTTTACCCTGCTGTACCCGACTGTACCCGACTGTACCCTACTGTACCCTATTTTACCCTACTGTACCCGACTGTACTCTACTGTACCCTATTTTACCCTACTGTACCCGACTGTACCCTACTGTAACCTATTTTACCCTACTGTACACGACTGTACCCTACTTTACCCTACTGTACCCGACTGTACCCTATTTTACCCTACTGTACCCGACTGTACTCTACTGTACCCTATTTTACCCTACTGTACCCGACTGTACTCTACTGTACCCTATTTTACCCTACTGTATCCGACTATACCCTACTGTACCCTATTTTACCCTACTGTACCCGACTGTACCCTACTGTACCCGACTGTACCCGACTGTACCCTATTTTACCCTACTGTACCCAACTGTACTCTATTCTACCCTACTGTACCCGACTGTACCCTTTTTTACCCTACTGTACCCAACTGTACCCTATTATACCCTACAGTACCTGACTGTACCCTATTTACCCTACTGTACCCGACTGTACCCGACTGTACCCTATTTTACCCTACTGTACCCGACTGTACCCGACTGTACCCTATGTTACCCTGCTGTACCCGACTGTACCCGACTGTACCCTACTCTACTCAACTCAGCAGGTCTAAACTGGGCTTTAGTGTTGATTGTACCCTACATTTAATATTATGTGGCAGCTAGGTGTATCGTAATAACGACATTACGACACAAGTGCTGTTATGGCGAATAGATTAAGTATAGACTTTCTGAAGTCATATTATCTATGTTCTTATATATTTGTTCGCGACCATGTAAAAACCAGATAAAAGTACAGGAGTAGGAAAAGAAATAAAATGTATCATACTTAAATATCGCTCAAACTGAAGAATGTAAACATCTTTTTGGTATACATGGGTGGGGCTCTGAAGCACAACAACCCGTATCCCGTGTGTTGAAAACTTAATTCCTCTCTTTCCAGCACTATTTCACAAAACTTCTTTGATTTTTACTGTCTCGGTTACCTATTTCACTTTTTGCTTTAGTCCGCGCAAGGTTGTATACCTGGCAAGTGAGTTATAGAAATTAAGTATGTTCAAGTAATATTGTTAAAGTTATTCGTTTTTATGATCTGCAAATTATCTATTTACGCATGTAGTTTATTTAGCTTATTGCTTATATTATAAGTGTAGGTACAGTTTATTTGTTTATCTGTGGTTAAAATGTTTCAGAACATTACCCCTTGTATTGAATGTTCCACGTGTTCCATTCACGGTATCAGTCAGAAATGAAACAAATATTTTGAAACGGATTATTTACTCAGTCTGGGTTGTCTACGTTTGATATGTTTACAAGCATTTATGCGTCATAAATCCACTTAATTCCATCGAATTTAATTAATATTTAGAACTTGAATAGATGTAATGTAAGTAATGTACTAAAGGTATGTAATGTAAGTCTAATTAATTTACATGGATGCTGAAGTTAGGTTTATGTTAAGATCGATGTCTACATTTTCAATTCATTTTCAGTGGATGTTTTCTACGTATTTAAGTATTTATTTATCTATATAAGTATGTTTATCGTCGTCTAACGTACCCATAGTACAAGCTTTGCTTAGTTTGGGACTAGGTCGATTTGTGTAAGATTGTCCCCTAATATTTATTTATTTTTATTTTATTTAATGGAAAATCATTTTATTCACTTACAGCACTAATAAAAGCTAACAATGGCAGCAGCACACTTCATTAAGCTCAAGAAAAAAGCGTTTAAAGTATGTATACATTATCATAATCGCTTCAGCTAAAAAATAATAAATATCACGGGATATTTAACACCAATTAACCTAGTCACAAAGGGAGCAAAACTAGTGTTGAGCGTACTAGCCAACAGATAAAATTACTTAAATAGATAAATTCATTGGTCATCATCATCAGCCTACGTTCGTCCACTGCTGGACATAGGCCTCTCCTATGGCACGCCATTGAGCACGTCCTCGGCCACTCTCATCCAGCAACTCTCATAGGTACTTACATACATATTAAATGGTAGCATTTCATCACTGTAGCAGTGTGCGTACAGGCATGTATTTCCCAGTTGCCGTACTGCACTTATTTTCGCCCTGCGCCAGCAATTAGGTAATGCAAACTTTACGACTATGATCACCTTTTGATATAGGGTTTTATTCCCGCTAATATCGAACTACTACCGTAATTTGATGGCTACTTAGATTTGCAATGATGAACGAGTTCTTAGCATAACCAATTTCAATCGAAAGTCTTTGAATACTCGTGATATGGTGTAACTAGTATTTTTAATAAATTCAGTTGCTCAACTAATTGCAGTAATAGGCGTTTTAAAAAAGTGCAAAGAATTTATGACGAAAATTGCTAAATCTCAGAGTCACATTAAGTTGTCTGCAATAACTTGCAGAGAATTACGTATTTATATACGAAACTCTCTAAAGATCATTAAATATATATTTCACCCTAATGACTAGATGTTAGATATACTTCTGAGTGTAATAAATAGTTGTATAAAAGAAGGTATACCTATATCCATGCTGCCTTAAAATAGGAAGAGTTATCCCTATTCACAAAAAGTATTCGAGAAGGGAGCCTTATAACTATAAACATGATAAATATGCATACAAAAAACATAAACAAAACATAGCGTCATCAAAAGTATTAGAGTCGATAATCAAACAGAAAATAGTGGACTACTTTAAATGAAAAATTTTATTCCATTTAAACCAATTTGGATTCGGAAAACAAATCAACTACTATGGTACTCCGCAAACTAGTTGATTTTCTTTTGAAGGCGTTAACTCAATTGCAGATATACTCTAATCGTTTTATGATTTTTTCAAGGCCTTTGACAGCTTAAGAGAGGACGTCCTACTAGAAAAACTTAAATTCTATGTATTTCAAAGGGTGGAACTTTAAATACTTGAAAATTATCTTGAAGACAACTTACAAGTTGTGAACTTCAATGATGCGGCATCTGGAAAGACTCAAGTTAACGTTGGAGTGCCTCAGGGATCGATATTGTGTCCTGCGCTGTTCTTGATTTAAGCAAATAATCTGCCAAACTAAGTTATGGTATTAAACCTTCTTTCCTGACAAAACCTATGTAAGAATGAAAAACAGACACAAAATAAAAATACTAGAGATCCTAGCTATTCTTAAAGGATGGTTTATTGCGAATGAAATCAGGTTAAAGACTAAAAAAACACACTATATGTAAGAGACAAAAATAAGAAAAATAAAGGCACGTACATAGTAATCATGTATTGAACTTGCTCTGATATCGCATCAGCGTTCGGTACCAATATGTGATATTATTGAACATTTTTTATTTTACTTGTATAATTTTTTTCCTCAAAATGAGGATTTCTTTTATAAAATAAAAATAATTCATTTCCAAAATTATTCTTAAAATGTCCCTATTTTTAGAGTAAGTTTTGAGACGTCATGCAATTAAAATGGCACGTCACAAAATGGATAGGTACATGAAAGTTATATGGAAAACATAACACTGTTTTTCTTCACAAAAATCCAAAGTCTATAAAAGCTAAAATTTAAAGCAGAAATATCCCTCCCTCGTCTTAGCTCATGGTTTACATTGCATTACCTTTACGCCTCATAAACCATTGAACATAGGTGATGCAGGCAAATTATAGTGGTAAATGCTAAATCCACTGCCATCTCCCAGGTCAACTGACCCTTGAGGCGCTATTTAAGAAATAGCGATGTAACGCGAGGCGTTGAGTCGTCACGGACTTGGCTTGTGAACTTCCGAGTAACATGATATTCTTAGAGCAAGGAATCAACCGGAGCGATCAATGACAGAGCTACCTAGAGCTACCAGGTGGAAAATTAAAAAATACTGAGAACGAGAGTGCTTTCCGCAAAAAAAATTTTTTTCGTGTACCTATTTAGGCGGTATTGGACCTTTGCGGTCTCCGTCAGACGAGAAAGGGGCTTGGGCATGGACCCCATGCACCCTTATCAGAATAACTGTACCGGTAATATTATAAAAAGTAATTGGTCTTAAATTTCACTTGCTAACGTTTAATGAACTAAAACAATTACTTTGCTCACCCGCGACCTTACAATAGTTACGTTTATGCAAGAAATGTGCGTTCATGCAGTTCCTCCACCTCCACACTGTACGAACACACACAAATCACATAAACCCAACCATCACCACCACCAAGCTACACTGACGCGTTTCGAACTCAACCAGAGCTCATCTTCAGAGTTACCACAACCGTATGCTATGCTACCAAATGTTAAACTAACAAACCAAAACAAATGTTTTAACTTGTCACTGTAACTTCTCAAGTACCCACTTTATTTTTCTTATTCTCAAACTACCCCACAAAAATTAACTTTTATTGACATATTATAAAACTACCTTGAATTTTTTTTGTTTATTTATTTATAAGGCATATTTAATTAATACTAACTGTTCAAATTCGACCCAAGCCGCAGTAAAGGAGAAGATACTAAATTTACCTGTTCATTAATAACAGACCCCATAGTGTTGTACCTAATTATTTCCATACATTCCAGAGCATCCAGACGCAACCCCTTGCCGCAATAATGTAACACTTCATAAGAATCTGAATCTAACAATGAATGATTTGATTCCAACAAATGTTTTGCAAAATTCGATCTATCTGGATGCTCATTCCTATATGCCGAAACATGCTCTTTAAATCTAGTAGTAACGTTTTACGTTACCTGTTCGTCAAATGTCGATCCTTTTGATACAGAGTGCGCAACAACGGCTCATTAAAACCAATAGGTAGTGTTTTCTTTAACCTCGATATTGGTGGAATCGCCGATGGAGCTTTATTCTCACAAACTACGAATAGGGCTGTTGACACCACCAATCAACTGACGTACTTTTTATGAGCTGTCAAAACACAATTCATAATTCTCCCATAGAGTTTGAATGGCAATAGCAACTTATGACGTCCCTTGCCAACTCAATCAAGTAACTATTTATTTGTTTTAAAGCAACAAAAAATCTAATTTTGCAGTTAATCGAAAAATAATCTGGTTTTCAGGGCTTAAGCGTTTTTTTACTGGAGTCCTGTCTTTGAATTATTATTTAATGGCGTCAACATCCCAATGGATAATATTAATTTCTGGGCATGTCGTCTCCAGTTGATTTTATGTCCGACACCGTATTGACCTAACGTAATATTTGCTGTAGCAAATCTTCCTACTTTCTTTATCTGAATGGTTTACTCGATTTATGTTGTTAATAAGATTATGTAATGCAGGGAAAGTCAGCCAAAATCGGCATTGCTTTTAAGTCGGGTTGTATCGCAGAGCCTTGAAAAAGGTAATAAAATTACGTGGTAATTGAACCGTAAGTCTTCATGTTTTTTCGTTCCACTTTACCTCTTTAATTGTTATGAAGAAACTCTGATGGCTTCCTTGGCGCCATGCTGTATTGAAAATTAAATAACTACGGTTTTATCGCTTCACTTTTGTTTCAATCGAAATCGAATTACTAAGATTTCACTGCCCGTCTGTCTGTCTGTCACCAGGCTGTATCTCACGAAACGTGATAGCTAGACAGTTGAAATTTTCAAAGATGATGTATTTCTATTGCAGCTGTAACAAAAAATACTAAAAATAAAACAAAGTTAAAACTAAGGGGGGGGGGGGTCGTCATACAAGAATTAGTACATTATTGTAGATGCTAGAAAGTGAGCAATAGATGGACGAGTTAGTTTGAGGGCCGACGCGTAGCGGGGCGTTGTTGAGTCCATCTATTGCACTTTTGGCCGATACTAAACGTTGTGATTTTCACGACTAACACGAGGAAATAACAATTAAACAATCGAAACACTTCGTTGCTCCCGCCGATTTTACTTTTCGACGCCGGGAATGAAATTCAGAAATTATCTTTCATAAAGTCGTATCGTATTATGAAATACGTATATTGACACGTCCTGTTTTCGTAATGTGTTAACATTGTTGTCGTGTTTTGCGCGCCATAAATGAGTCAGCTATTAAATGTACATATATAGGCAGTTTTGGGTACTGGATTTAGGTTATCTATGGCCACATTTTCGAGCAGTGTCGTGAAAAATATTCTTTTCACCTCAGCACCTCAAACAGGCAGGTTTTGCTACTAAAAAACAGTGAGCAAAATCCGATTTTGCTCACTGCGTGAGACAAAGTAGCTTTTTAATTATTTTTTTTAAAAGTCAAAGACAATGATGGGTCTGCTTACTGAATTCGAAAGATTTGAACTTCAGTTTGATCTGTCACTTTCATTTCGATACGAAAAGAGCGAGAGATAAGATCAAATCGATTCGAATTTCGATTTCAAATTCTATCCCAGTAGACCTAAAAATAAACGAACGATTGAACGTTCGGATACTCATAATAAGTTCTTAACCTTAAAATAGTAATTCGTCTGTTAAGGTTTTAAATTAAATTATTGTAGGTACTTTTTTAATAATTGGATTATATTTTTATATAATCAAATTAATAGTAAAAATGTTGTTGAAAACAAAGTTTAAACATGTATCTATATAATTATTAATAATTTTAACAATCTTGAACATCGTGGTAAATACAGCGGATGCAGCATCGGAACGCAGCGGGTGTAGTATCGGAACGCATCTTTAAAAAAATAGCGGGATTCAAATTTTAATTCTTTTCTTCTGTTTCTCTAGCTACAGAGTTCGACATCTATGAGTTTGGTACACGATCAGAGGCAATTTGGAAATTATTAGAATAGTAATAAGTACTTATTTAATATATTTTTGAATATGATATGAGTGAATTGAGTGAGTGCAGTGACGAAGTCAACAATTGAACACCAGACAAATTAATACATAATGCAGAGTAAGTTTCTTACTTGAAAAGTCTCGCGAAAAATATTTAAAAGCTTATGATATTTTTAAACAATGCAAACACTTTTTCGGAGACTGTACCTATTGTTAGGTATATATATAATATGAAGTATTTACTCAATGTTGAAAACCACATATACCTTTAATAATTTATTATGTTCTCGCTGCTGAGGTGAAAAGTTGTATGTGTCACACGAGACCAAAGTTTTTTTGCATCTCGTGTATTTGAATCACTCGCGCACTCAGGATTCTAACTTAGAATCACTCGCTAAACGCTCGTGATTCAATTATAGAATCCTTCGCTAACTCGTGATTCAAAATCAGCACTCGCAGTAAAAAACAACTTTGCTCTCTTGTTGCACAAATAACTATTCCGCGCATACTGGCCGGGCACGGCCCGTGTCTACGCGGTCATGTTACGATAGATATGAATTCGTTAATAGAAACTGTATAGAAGAATAATTATTATGTCTACCACGGCACGTGACTGACACGCTCGGTGCCTGTAGATATGAATCCACTTCTATCCTCGTATTTGTTCTGTGGCTAGACTAGATCTATGGATGCATCTGTTTTGTCTATTCCGAACTTAGGCGGGCTTGCGCGGACCTGGGTTAGCTACGTAACTCCGAGTTAACTGCTAACCCCGGGGTTAACAAGTGTCAAAATGTATGGAACTGTCATTCTTAACCCAGGGTTACCGATTTATTTTTTTAACCCTGAACTGTGCAAGTTAATTACTAAATTCCTGGCAATTTTTAGGATTACCTTTACTATATATAACGAAATATGGCGACTAACAAGCTTTTTAACCTTAAGGTTCCGCTTTGAGGGCTTTCTACGGCACTTGAGAATGTCCATCAATCCCTTGAAAGACATCCTATTTAAGAACGGACGTGACGGAATTTAATAAAAATATATTAAGGTCTTTTATAGCCGTCTTTGGTTAAATACGCTTTTGTATTTTTTAAATAGGAATATCCATGCCACAAATCTCAGCAGGTTTGCGTGAAATGTGTATTTTGTATTAATCCTACTAAGTAATATTATAAACATGAAAGTTTGTGGACATTTTTGCTTTAAATGGCGCAAATGGCTTTTTTAAATAAGGAAATTTTGGCGTTTTCTTACGCAGAATCACTAGGACTATAATTTTAATTAAGAAAAAAAGTGTCCTTATTTTTAAGCCAGTTTCGTTACGAAACGGAAACAAAAAATTGGAAATTAGGGCGCTCTTAATTTTGGGTAAGAAAACACCTAAACTTCGTTTGTGAAAATGCCCTTATATGGTTATGGACGGATGTGTGGATGTTTCAACATATAGGATACTTTTATCCCAAAAAAATCCATAGTTCCTGCGGGATAACGACAAATGACAAACGAATTCTTCGCAGACGAAGTCGCAGGGAACAGTTAGTATTATAAATGCGAAAGTTTAAAATATGTGCATGCGTGCGTGCGTGTAGGTGTGGGTGTTTGCTATTTCTTCACGCTAAAACGTCTGGACGGATTTAGTTGAAATTTGGTATGTAGATAGCTGGATGTTTCGAATAACACGTAGGCTGCTTTTTGTCCCGAAACTATTACGGTATCGGGAAAACATGAAACGGGGAAGACATGAAATTTAGCACGGTTGTTGTATATCCAACATTAAGAGTAGGTACCATGTAATTTTTGGGAATCCCAACGGATTTTTATGGGAAATCCCCGAGTTTCAACTAGACTGTCAGACTTAATGGCAAAACGCGTGCGAAGCCGCGGATTAAAGCTAATCCATCCATATCCATACCTACAATAATAATAATTATAAATGTGAAAGTATGTTTATTTGTTTGTTTGTCCTTCTCAAACGTCGAAACTGACCGACGGAATGCCATGACTTTTGTATGGGCATAGTTGAAGGGCTGGAAAGCGATATAGACTACTTTTTATCACGAGAAAATATCTCATTCCCACGGGAAAAAACGTTTTAATCTACTTCAGCGGGGTCGAAGCCGCGGGCATCAGCTAATGGTAAATAAGAACAAAATATCTAAGAGTTATATTAATTAGCACGCGATATTTCAAGAAATAAGAACAGGAAAAACTAATAACGCAATTCTCTTTTAATATGTTTTTATAATTCAATATTAAATAAAAAAATACAGTCAATGAGCGCAGATATAAATAAAGTTGTTTGAATTCTTTCGTTGGCTTTCGAGAATTAGAGTCAGTTACTGAAATCAGACAAATCGATTTTCACGTATTTTATTTTATAAAATACCTATACTGCAAAAATTTGTTATTCACACCAAGGCTGTTTAGAATGAATGTCCTTCGGCTGATATGATGAAACGACGATGATTATCCATTCTAACTTTATCCATAAAAATACGCAAGATGCTCTTTTGCGAAAAAAATTAGCAACTCCGTGGGAAATTATTAGCCAACAATAAAAATGAACTCACACCGTTCAAAGGGAGCACACCACTGGCGCCACCAACTTAACACTTCAGGTGGTCACTGTTGGAACTAAACTTAGTAAGCTGAAGGAAGTAAGTTGAAGACTATTGTTACGCAAATTAGAATGTCAAGCTGTTAAGCAACTTATTTTCTTATTATTTTGATTAATTAAGTCTCTAAACATGGGTCTCAAAACCATGATTTTTTTCGGTAAATTGTGACTCTCTACTGCGTAGGCCTTCTTTGATGTGACATTTAGAAGCCCTCTCATTCTGAGAGGAGACCTGTGTTCAGCAGGGGAACGTAATATAGGCCGGGGCAGATTATGATAGTTGGCGTTGGCATCGAATTTACATTAGATTCACTTGGTAAAGCCGGTTCTTTACTTGACATACGCCATTGGCATCTCCCTCGCTCGTACTAGAAACGCATTGAATCACGCAAATATTCGGCGAATACGCCAAGTGACGTGCTAGCACAAGACTATTTGGAATATTGTGGACCTATTTTCAGTCCTCTGCTTGGCCTGTGTTAGAACTTCATACAAAAAGTTACGATAGTGTTTTTAAAGCACCACGGTGCCCGGAAAACGCTATCTATTGATTGCAGGCGAAGTTATCATTTTGTGCTCCCAACCCGTTCCCAACCCGCCCCCCACCTGCTCCCAACCCGCTCTCAACCCACCCCAACCCGCTCCCAACCCGCTCCTTACCCGCCCCCAACCCGCCCCCAACCCGCTCTCAAGTGCCTGTAGAAGTTTTATTTCAAAAACAAACGTCTCGTAAACGTCAACTTGCGTTGCGTTGCGTATTTAACGCAACGCATTTAACGCAACGCTTGTTCGAAGTCGCATTAGAAGTTTCACTTCAAAAATAATAAGCACGTGTTTTGTTATATCGGCTCAACTCATATTTTCATAAAAAAGCATCCTTCAACATTTTATATTTTCGGTGTTTCTTTTTAGGAAAATATGAATTTGAGCCGATGTAACAAAACAGACGCTCATTATTTTTTAATGTTCTTAAATGTAATGAAACCAGTAATAATATGAACCTTGCTTGAAAAAAAATCTTCTAATATATAAAAATCTCGTGTCACGGTGTTTGTTATCGAACTCCATCGAACGGCTAAACCGATTTTTATGAAATTTTTACTTCAAATGTGGTAGGTCTGAGAATATGTCATAGGCTATTTTTTATAGCCCTAGGTGATATATGGCAAAACAACGTTTGCGGAGTAAGCTAGTATAATATAAGTATAAATAAAGTGCGACAGCAGAGCCACTGCTAGCCGCACCGTTAACTTTGTTTATACATTCTGACTCAACAATAATAAATTCAGAATTACCAAAGGCCCATTATCATCACATGAATAATTTGACTATGCATAATATTCTGATCAAGGTTGAATTAGAAAATAAATAAAATTATACATAATATTTATGGCGATGAAATCCGACACGCCGTTTGAGGGCATGGTCACGTTATAACGGTGGAAACATATTTTGAGTAAACAAAGAACGATATGAAATCGTTGATAGAAGCGCTCCCTGTTATACAAATAGTTATAGTTTCCACTCACAGAACTGTATCTCGGATAATTATTTTGTATCGTTCCCGCGGAACTGTTCAATTTTTCGGGTAAAAACCGGTTGTGTGACAACGTCATAACAAAACATTCAAAAACAAAAATGAAACTAGGCGGTCACCCACACCTCACCACCCCCTTAACCCCCCACCCCCCCGGTGTTTTTGTCAAATATCTTTAAAATGGTGCATCCTACGGCAAAATCAATGAAATTTTCATGCCCCCTTTGAAGCCGGCGCACCCCCCCCTCCCTCCACCCCCCGCCCTCACACACCCCGCAACCCGCCCATTAAATACCCGAGCGCCAGAGTACCTGTTCACTGCTCTCTCTTGTAAGTACATGTAACGTTAGTACGTTACATGTACGTTACAATGAGTCATGTTTTTTCGTGTATGAAGCCGGCGTTCTTCGATTTATTAGAAGTTGTCACGTCAAAAAGGACGCGTCTACATCTCATCTCCATTATTCCACATAAAAGAGGCTAGATTTCTATACTCTGTACAAGTTAAGGCCCTGCCCAGCTTTTGACGCTTTTATTGCATTCACTTAATCTCGTGCTGTATCATTACAAGTAAAGCTATTAGTCTTGAAATTCATGTGTAAGATATTTGAGGATTCACTTTAATGGCAACTGTTTATCGAAACACGATTACTTGTAGTTCGCTCGATAGAAAAAAATCCAAAGTCGTCTCTAAAAAATAAAAATAAATTCGTAGTACGACGTAAATACTGCATGGCAGGTCACGACTTTTGAATGTTAATTAAATAAAACAAGACGTTTTCTAGGATGTAGTGTTGCTACATTTTTAAAATTTGTATTTGTTTCAGTAATACGATGAAAATACCTAAATATACGCGCAGTCTAACCAGCATATCTTGAGCCATCGTGCTTCCCCCATGTCCGATAGTCAGTAGCGCTAGTTCTCCTTCGGCCATCGGACGGGGAACTCGTGTGGCTCGCGCTTACGCACGGCTTTGATTCCAGCCGCTCTCACGCACACATACACGAGTGCATAGAATACCTAAAATCGATTAGCGCCAAAAGCTCGGTAGGGCTTTAACGAGCCTCGAAGATAACATACCCGCGTGTGATTGGTTAGAGGTCACGTGCCGTGGACATATTTGTGACAGGATAAAGACCGTGGCTGCCTTTACTGAACTCCCAATAATTGGAGGCTGCCAGCTTAACTTATTAAGTCTGGAAGAAATCATTGGATTGAGTTTCACTACCCTAAGGTCATTTCAACTGCCATTACTTAGGGTGTGCAAGATGAAAACTTGGGTGCTACGAATAGTTTTTCATCTTACACTGCTTTTCATCTTATCCCCACTCACTATACTGATAACAAGTATGAGGAGAAGCGGTTTGAAATTCAGAAGCAAACAAGTCGTGAAGACGGGGTGAGAATGTGGAATTGAGTTGTCAACTTTGCTATTTTTATTAGGGACGAGCAAACAATTCGATATAGCAAAATATCGACATTCGATATTTATTTCCAAGTATCAAATTTAATATTTTTCATGAGCTGTGTTATATTTCATATTAACTATGTATTCTACTTATGAATTCACAATAATGTGTAATATTAATAAGTAACTATATTATATATGTACAACTCCCCCTCCTCTATTCCCTTTCCTTTTTCCTCTCCCTTTGAAGGCCGACAACGCACTGGCATCGCGTAAAGCGTTGCGGGTGTCTAAGGACAGTGGTGATCATTTAACATCAGGTGACCCACTAGTTCGTTTGTCTGGCCTCTAACATAAAAAAAAAAAAAAAAACTATCCTAGACTAAAAAAAATATGTACAATAAGAAAAAAGAAAAGAAAAATATAAAATAATGATAATTATAACTAAAACATATTCTGAAAGCTAGTCCCCTTAGGCAAGGTG
The DNA here is from genome assembly GCA_947859365.1 of Archips crataeganus. NCBI lineage: Eukaryota > Metazoa > Arthropoda > Insecta > Lepidoptera > Tortricidae > Archips > Archips crataeganus. The sequence goes on along the minus strand of OX402057.1, from coordinate 15,472,615 downwards.
CCGAAGATGCTGGCAGCGTTTCCTCTTTGAATAGCTAAGCTAATTCTTTGTCCGAGGAAGCTGCCAGCTCTTCGGTCCCCTGTGACGTCGATTAACCTCTTAGAAATTTCCTTAAATTTAATTTCTACTATTATAATGTATTTGTATTACTTTTATGTCATCATCCCAATTTTATTCATCTTGTCTCTGGTTTGTGCGTCAAGACATATTCAAGCAATTTTTTAAACACCTTCCCTGTCCGGGTGCCCCCAATGTGGGGTCATGTCATGAGTCATGAAGCTTTTGTTCAGTCCGTCCTTCCACTATGTGTCCACAACTTCAAAGCTGCACACTTGGACGAGCGACTTTGTCAAATCATTTTGTACGGGGACTGTGAACGTGTCAAATTCGTGAAACTCATAATTTATTGCAAGGTTCTCAGATAAACAGTGCTTTGTGTTCAATATTAATTGTCACCGACTGTCTAACTAGAATTGGCATTAAAATAAATATTGCATGCGCATGCGCGAACGGTCACGCGAGTTAGGTTAATCGTGAAATATTGTGCAAGGCCCTAATAAAAACAGACGTTTTTTTTAGCTACGATATAGGACTCTAGTAAAAGAAATCTCAATTTTAGCCCTGTAAACTAGTTTTTTTTCCAATTGGAGATGTCTATTTTTTTGCAATGTATAGTAAATCGAAAACCATTTCGAGATAAATGGTTTTTAACTCGTTTTCTGTAGTTATTTAATTTTAATATTATATAATGAATTTATTACATAACAAATAAGCAATGACCTTCATTTGACTTTGGTGTAAATTGCGTGACCGGTCCAAGTCGTACTTTATTCTGTGTGGTTAGAATTCTTCACAAATTTACGCGTGGATTATAACTACGGAGTTTGATTTGGGCCCACTGCCTGACATCTAGCACTTTGACAGCGCCAGTAAAGTGACACAGTGGATAGTGTACCACTACGCAAAAAATAATTAAAGGGGCCTTATCGTACGCATTTAGATAGATTTAGAAATTTGGCATTGTGGGAGCCCTCAGTTATAATCTGACGTCATCAACTAAAATAGTTTCAATAATTAATTTTGAAAAGAGTAGAGAACTAAATGACAAAATATTGAAATTAGTTTCTTATAATTGACTTTTCTATACAAAAAAAATATAAAAACCATGGGTATTTTTTTTTAGACATCCCCAATTAGATTCTTAATTGATGACCGGATGGCCTAGTGGATAGAGAGCTTGACTACAAAGCTTGAGGTCCTGGGTTCGATTCCCGGCTGGGGCAGATTTATTATCTATGAAAAATATGAATGCTTGTTCTCAAGTTTTGGATGGTTAATATCTTTTTAAGTATGTTTATCTGTTTTGCCTACTACCCATAAGTCATACGTAACACACTTTGCTTACTTTGGGATTGGGTCAATTGGTGTGAATTAACCCATGATATTTAATCTTAATTGCTTAAAAAACAAATTAATGGTTGGTCGATTGTGTTGACAAAGAAGTGACGTCATAACTGACTATTGGCGTACAAAATCTATGAGAATTGTGTTTTGACAGCTCATAAAAAGTACGTCAGTCGATTGGTGTTGTCATCATCCCCATTCGGTACGACCTAATTATTATGTTGCCAAACTAGTCCTCCAAATGACAAATAATTCACATCGATTCCTCAACTTTATCCCGAGGAGCATCCGATGGACACCATTTGTCCCTCACGGGTCATCGGTCACGGTCACCAAAAAAATTAGGTACAAATGGTGTCCATCGGACGCTGCACGGGTTAAACTTGTAAGGCCCAATTTTTTTATTTTTTTTATCTTTTTATTACTTTAGACAGAGCCAAGAATTCCCAGTTTCGTGATTTTGGAACTTTTTACACATATTTAGAGTTCTTATTTCATTAGAAAAATTGTAGTCACATAGTACAATTTGATTTGTACATTGTAATGTACACTGGGACTTACTGGGTTATGACAAATGAGGCGCATGTGATTTGAGATCGTTAACCTTTAGTTCCTGCAGTTGGTGAAAGTCTGTATTGATGACTGTGATCGGACAATACACGGCAGATGGTTCCAATTACTGCGTTTGTCGATCATTATCTCGTGTAACGCACGCGTATTATTTTAAAACGTGTACTGACGCCGCTAGAAGTGGTTAGGCGCAGAGGCCATATTGTCTATTTTTCTTCCGTGCCTTCTTCCAACACTTGGTGGGTTCGGCCCTTTTAGTTTTTAGACGCTCTGTCCTGGGTTGTCTGTGTGTCCAGCTGAGCCCATTCTACGTTTTTGGTAACGAAGAGGCCTCATTGTATATACTCAAAATGGTACGGATTAGACTACATCAACAACCATAACAACAATCCCCGATCATCAACCCGAATAACTCCTCGGAGCACTCTCCGTTGTGTGAAGCTACATGTCTACGCAGCGCCAAGGAGTCGAGTCGATCAGAAATTCGTTGGCAGCCGGTTATTCGAGTCGCTCTCCGTTGTATGCGATCCAGAGGGAGAAGCTGACATAAGATAAGATATAAGATGCCATGTATTGGGTCCGTGTCGAGCACGCGGAAGTTTACCTTACTCTTTGGTAACTAACGGGGTTTTTACAACTAGTCTGTCCATTACCACATCATCTTCTATATTCTTCGATCCATTCGCTTTATTCGCATATAAAGCTCAGAGCACAGCTCTCCGTAGCTTGCTGCATGAGTCTGAGCCTCTCCAAAATTCAAGTATAATATTATAGAGATAATAATAAAACGCTGTTGCTGCTGCCTGTACCAGCGACGACAATAATTACCCGTCCGCATAGATATTCCGCGGCCATTGTTAATTTGTTATTGTCACATTTGTTGTGAAACACTTCAGTAACTGTTACTTAACTGCCAATTATATTATATGGCTACAGGTCATAAATTATCGTTGTCTCTTTCAATATAATTAGTAGCTTTTGCCGACTACTTCGCGCAAAGATAAATAAAAATTGGCTAATTGTTTTCGAAATTACTGTGCCAATTTCCATCCCTTATTTCACCCATTGAAAGGTTCAGTATAAAAACAGAATAAACGCCATAGCAATAAAATTTGAAATCTGTATTTTATTAGGTATTTATTTAAAAAAAGTATGCATAGTTAGGTACGGTCAAGCGCAAAAATATACATATACGTTAACAAATTGTCAAAAATATCTATACAACTCTATGTCATTGACCATAAGTTTGATATTTACATATTTTGACGCGATGACTGTATACATATTTATGCTTTCGACTGTATATAATAATTCGCATCGCGACCCTTTCATCTGTCGCTAATTGTAGCACACTTACAACGCATCATCATCTATAGAATAATACCTATGTACTAAGCATTAAGGTCTCATTTTAAGGTCCCACAAAAACAAATAAAGCTCTACCTACTTTTTTGTCTAATATCATTGATAAAGTAATCTTCAGTGGTTACAATTTTAATCCGACTGCCGAAGGTTTATGTTTTTCGAGCGTATATATTTATGCTTCGATCAACAATACAACAAATTGTATTGTTGAGCGAAGTATTTATGTATGTATGTGAGTGTGTATGTATGCATCATTCCTTGGCACGCCCTGCGGGCTAAACAGCGCGATGGATTTTACAGAGTGAGGTGTCATTAGATTCGTCTCAGTTGCGAGAGTAACAATATGTGTATTTCTCCAGAATTCCCGTGAGATCACGGATTTCCGATACGACTTATACGAATTCAACACTTCCTATTGAATTTGAGTTGAAATTTGGTACTCATATGTATGTACAGTAAGTAAGCTGCAGAGAAACGTGATCCGCCTGCATCCGAAGCACATAACTTGACTGTACATAATTTGTTAACCCGAAGACGGACGTGTAATATATAAATAATGATTACATCCCGTATTCCACACCATTTAAGCGTTGATTTCCAAAAAACAACAGCCAATGAGAGCGCAGCAATCGCCCCAGTGATTTAGCTTTTCGTTTTTAGGGTTCCGTACCCAAAGGGTAAAAACGGGACCCTATTACTGAGACTTCGCTGTTCGTCCGTCTGTGCGTCTGTCCGTCTGTCACCAGGCTGTATCTCACGAACCGTGATAGCTAGACAGTTGTTCACAGATAATTTATTTTTAAATACTAAAAAATAGAATAAAATAAATATTTAGGGGCTCCCATACAACAAACGTGATTTTTTGCTCGTTTTTGCTCGATATTGATAACGACAACAGGTAGACGCTTGAAATATTCACAGAATATTTAGTTATATATTCACATCAAAAATAAGTAATTAAATTAAAATAAAACGAATATTTAAAGGGGGCTCCCATACAACAAACGTGTTTTTTTTGCCGTTTTTATAGATTGGTACGGAACCCTTCGTGCGCGAGTCCGACTCGCACTTGGCCGGTTTTTCACTTTACCTTGACGCAATTGTCTTTTATCTTTTAGCCGGACAACCCAGACTCACGCAACTGAGCTTAAGTCAACTAAATGCAAAAATATTCATCGAATTATGAAATCATAAATCGATCTGTACCGATAATTACTACACGCGTTTGCGCAATTTAAAACGCATGCAATCCTTTAAACTGTGTGACTATGATTTGCAATCGCATACAAACGACATCGGACTACTCTTTAGTAAAGATTTAGACCTTCTACTGCAGGGCAAAATGAGAGGGCCGTAGTTCCCACGTGAGCCCAGTACGGATAAGGAACTTCACATACACCATTGAAATTATTTGCAGATGCGTACAAGTTTCCTCTCGATGTTTTTCCTTCAAATTTGAAATGTTTTTTTTTTCGAAAAATTTACGAGGTACGAACCCTCGACCCTCTGATGGAGAGCCCACTAGGCTACCACAACTAATGTATTATATAGCATACATAACGAATATAGAGCTTTAACCCTTAGTTTGACTTCATCATCCCAGAATATATACGGCAGGGCACGGGCGTCCTCTCAGAATGAGAGGGGTTGGGCCGCAGTTCCCACTAGGGCCCACTGCGGATTGGGAACCTATTTTGCAATGTCAGCACGCTATATAAGCTGTTTTGCAATGTAGTACGCTATATAAGGGCGCAGGCTGAAAACCGGCGCGGTGAAGAGTAATCCTCACCGCACATGCTGAGCCTGAGCCTTTTGCTACATAATTAGGTATGTGTATTTTTTCTTTTTTAGGGTTCCGTAGTCAACTAGGAACCCTTATAGTTTCGCCATGTCTGTCCGTCTGTCTGTCTGTCTGTATGTCTGTCCGCGGCTAAGCTCAGAGACTGTTAGTACTAGAAAGCTGTAATTTGGCATCAATATATATATCAGTCACGCCGACAAAGTGATTGAATAAAAAAAGTAAAAAAAAATTTTTTAGGGTACCTCCCATAGACGTAAAGTGGGGGTGATTTTTTTTTTCTCGGCTAACCCTATAGTGTGGGGTAACTCAGGTAAATGTCGTGTTTGAAACACATTACACTAATACTATTAAAATTGTAAATGGGAAAATTTGTAAGTAAAAAGATTTAGATGTAATTTGGTGTGCAGATAGCTGGATCTCTGGAAAAACACATAGGCTTCTTTCTTTTTATCCCTTTATACCTACGGGATCGGGATAAAATCGCGAAATTTCAACCGTTAGATTTAGCGATATGAAAATTGTCACGGGAGTTTTATATGCAACGTTACTGAAGCAAGGTCTTATAGCACAGATAAAGGAAAAATTGCGAAAAGTATACATTATTTTGTCTGTCTGTCTATATCAGTAACCAATCTACAATGATCCCACACTGCGCACATTTTGCTTAGGAGCAGGGGTCTGCTAAGACTGGATGTTCATAGATACATATAAATTTGTACGGAACCCTCGGTGCGCGAGTCCAACTCACACTTGGCCGGTTTTTTAAATTTTAATTCTAACATTTCTAAACCTCAAACGTTCATAAATTGGACCAAGAAATGGTTGCAAAATTTCGCTGTTTTTTTTCTCAGCATGGTCTGTCCGGTGTGCCAACAGATATAAGCGACGCATGAGTCGATTCGCGGCCACTTATTGTTCTCGCGTTGCTCGTTTCATTTATTACCATAATTTAAATAAGCTGTGCTAATTCTTATTTATGTTTGGCTAGCAAATGAAAGCTAAGGGTCAGAGTTTATTCGGATAAGTTTTTAAAAGTTAAGAGGGTACGATGGCTGAGAGACTTTTGAGAAATAGGTATTTTAATGAAATGTCGCTGTCTCACCCGAACCCCTCCGTGTCAGTACAGCGAGAGCGGGACAACTGCAGCTCAGACCATTATTAGGCGCGTAAAATTGATCATAACAGCATTTCGTAATCCCTTGTTTTCTTCTCGAAAACTGGACCAATAAAATTATTTTTTTCAAAAATAATTAGAGGACAGATTTAGCTATGCCCCTATGTTTTCCTTTTTTTGTTTATATCAGGGATTCTTTTCTGATGAGTGTCTGAAAATGACGTTGAAATTGGGCAATTTTTTCAGTTTTTGAAAGCTCATATTTCTTATGTTAATTGAAATATGGAAAAAAAACGAAACATAGGGGCATAGCAGTGGTAGATACAGATCACACAGTAAAAAAAATTGGCTCTAAAGCCATTATCCAGGGAGGAAACAGGGGATTACGTTTGTATGGAGAAATGGTGCGCATCGTACCCTCTTAATGTGAAAGTTCATTTGTTTGTTTTTATCTGGGTATTATTAGATAAATACAAGTATACCAAAACTGAACGGTAACCTGTACCAGGCCAGAGTTCAAAATATACAAAGTGACAATACATTATACAATACAATACAAATATTCTTTACTGAACACCAAAACAGCACAGAAATATTATAAAAATAAAAAATCAGGCAGTAGGTGGGTAAATATTCAGCGTTTTTACGGCGTTTTTTTTTGTCATTACCATTTGAGCAGAAATTATTAAAATGGTTGATGCTTAGGGTTAACTTTTTATGAAAACTTAAGACAGTACCGATGCTGAATCTAGTTTGATGGAATTTCGCGCGATTCGTCCATCGGTTGTGGTAATAATCGTCGAATGGTAATGACGTTTAACCGCGCGGTCAAAACGCTCGAATATTCACCCAGGTACAGTCAAGTGTAAAAATATGGGTGCACACAACTTGCTCATAAATATGTCCCATAGCTCTTATGTCGTCGAATTAAGGTATAGGTATATAACGATGGGAGGATTAAATCGATACTTATTTTTGCACTTGACCTGACTGTACATGATAAGTACATATTTTGTATCAGGTTTAAAATTTCGCCTTGTGTAGTGTGTTGATTGTTTTCTGTTTGAAAATTAGAGCTTTTAAGAACTTTTTAGTTTTAACATAGGTATCAATTGAATATTGGCAGCGTCTCTACTGTGTTCGATGTAATGAATCTGATCCAATCCAGGAGGCATTGCAAAGTATGGTAATCTTATTACAATCGTTGCACAACGGAAGCAGTAATAAAAAAAACCGGCCAAGTGCGAGTCGGATTCGCGCACGAAGGATTCCGTACAATCTATAAAAACGGCAAAAAAGTCACGTTTGTTGTATGAGCCCGCCTTAAATATTTGTTTTATTCTATTTTCAGGGTTCCGTAGTCAACTAGGAACCCTTATAGTTTCGCCATGTCTGTCCGTCTGTCTGTCTGTCTGTCTGTCTGTCCGCGGCTAAGCTCAGAGATCGTTAGTACTAGAAAGCTGTAATTTGGCATGAATATACATATCAGTCACGCCAACAAAGTGGTAAAATAAAAAACAAAAAAATAATTTTTTTTAGGGTAAGGGTAGGGTAGACGTAAAGGGGGGGTGATTTTTTTTTCTCAACTAATCCTATAGTGTGGGGTATCGTTGGATAGGTCTTTTAAAACCATTGCGGGGTTGCTAACATGATTTTTCTATTCAGTGATCTGTTTGCGAAATATTCAACTTTAAAGTGAAAATTTTCATTAAAATCGAGCGTCCCCCCCTCTAAAATCTAAACTGTTAGGTGGAAAAATTTGAAAAAATTCAGAATGGTAGTAAATATATCAAATTTACTAGGAAAATTATAGCAGCTAAGATTGCTTGGAAATTATATGTAGTTTAAGAGTAAATAGTAGCCTAAGGTATAAAACATACCTAAACTTGGATGATTCCGTACACATACGAAATCCTTAGAAAAATATTACTTGATTTTTTTGTAATGGCTACGGAACCCTACCTTGTGCGTGTCCGATACGCTCTTGGCCGGTTTTTTAGTACTTATTTGTTGTTATAGCGGCAATCAAAATACATCTGTGAAAATATCCTGAGATACAGCCTGGTGACAGACAAACGGACGGACGGACGAACGGACAGCGAAGTCTCAGTAATAGGGACCCGTTTTTACCCTTTTGGTACGGAACTCTAAAAACACTATCTGAATCAGTGGCATTGGTTACCATATACACAAACATCATTTCGTCATTTCGTCACAGAGTATATTATTGTTTATTCACATCACACATGATTGATTGATAGTCAAAGTCAACTGATTTTTGTGTTCAATGACTTGGTGTCTATGCGTTTGAAAGAACTAAGAAGTGAAGAGCCTTTTCATTCACAAGCGTGGGAGGTAAAAAAAGTCAAGTGCGCGTGTAGCGTTAGTGTATGATAGAATTTGGCAATCGACAAACATAGCAAAGAAGTCAGTAACATTGATTGATAATTCAAAGAAAAAAATGTACATACTTACTTTTAGTTTGGAAACGTTCGTTCGTGTGTGAGAAAACAATACGTGACATAGAAAATACTTTTTCACCTCAGCACCTCAAACAGGCAGGTTTTGCTACCAAAAAACAGTGAGCAAAATCCGATTTTGCTCACTGCGTGAGACAAAGTAGCTTTTTAATTATTTTTTTTAAAAGTCAAAGACAATGGTGGGTCTGCTTACTGAATTCGAAAGATTTGAACTTCAGTTTGATCTGTCACTTTCATTTCGATACGAAAAGAGCGAGAGATAAGATCAAATCGATTCGAATTTCGATTTCAAATTCTATCCTAGTCGACCTAAAAATAAACGAACGATTGAACGTTCGGATACTCATAATAAGTTCTTAACCTTAAAATTGTAATTCGTCTGTTAAGGTTTTAAATTAAATTATTGTAGGTACTTTTTTAATAATTGGATTATATTTTTATATAATCAAATTAATAGTAAAAATGTTGTTGAAAACAAAGTTTAAACATGTATCTATATAATTATTAATAATTTTAACAATCTTGAACATCGTGGTAAATACAGCGGATGCAGCATCGGAACGCAGCGGGTGTAGTATCGGAACGCATCTTTAATAAAATAGCGGGATTCAAATTTTAATTCTTTTCTTCTGTTTCTCTAGCTACAGGGGGGTTACTACGAAATTCGAAGTTCGAAGTTCGGATCGTGCGGTCCCTCTCACTCTCGTAATAAATACCATTAGCGTGAAAGGAACGGCATGAAACGAAGTTCGAATTTCGCGCTTCGTAGTATAGGGCCAGAGTTCGATATCTATGAGTTTGGTACACGATCAGAGGCAATTTGGAAATTATTAGAATAGTAATAAGTACTAATTGAATACATTTTTGAATATGATATGAGTGAATTGAGTGAGTCCAGTGACGAAGTCAACAATTGAACACCAGACGAATTAATGGAATGAATTGAGACGAATTAATACATAATGCAGAGTAAGTTTCTTACTTGAAAAGTCTCGCGAAAAATATTTAAAAGCTTATGATATTTTTAAACAATGCAAACACTTTTTCGGAGACTGTACCTATTGTTATATATATAATATGAAGTATTTACTCAATGTTGAAAACCACAACAAAGACAAAAAGACGACGTTCATATACCTTTAATAATTTATTATGTTCTCGCTGCTGAGGTGAAAAGTTGTATGTGTCACACGAGACCAAAGTTTTTTTGCATCTCGTGTATTTGAATCACTCGCGCACTCAGGATTCTAACTTAGAATCACTCGCTAAACGCTCGTGATTCAATTATAGAATCCTTCGCTAACTCGTGATTCAAAATCAGCACTCGCAGTAAAAAACAACTTTGCTCTCTTGTTGCACAAATAACTATTTCCTACTCCTGTACTTTTATCTGGTTTTTACATGGTCGTGAACAAATATATAAGAACATAGATAATATGACTTCAGAAAGTCTATACTTAATCTATTCGCCATAACAGCACTTGTGTCGTAATGTCGTTATTACGATACACCTAGCTGCCACATAATATTAAATGTAGGGTACAATCAACACTAAAGCCCAGTTTAGACCTGCTGAGTTGAGTAGAGTAGGGTACAGTCGGGTACAGTCGGGTACAGCAGGGTAACATAGGGTACAGTCGGGTACAGTCGGGTACAGTCGGGTACAGTAGGGTAAAATAGGGTACAGTCGGGTACAGTCGGGTACAGTAGGGTAAATAGGGTACAGTCAGGTACTGTAGGGTATAATAGGGTACAGTTGGGTACAGTAGGGTAAAAAAGGGTACAGTCGGGTACAGTAGGGTAGAATAGAGTACAGTTGGGTACAGTAGGGTAAAATAGGGTACAGTCGGGTACAGTCGGGTACAGTAGGGTAAAATAGGGTACAGTAGGGTACAGTCGGGTACAGTAGGGTAAAATAGGGTACAGTAGGGTATAGTCGGATACAGTAGGGTAAAATAGGGTACAGTAGAGTACAGTCGGGTACAGTAGGGTAAAATAGGGTACAGTAGAGTACAGTCGGGTACAGTAGGGTAAAATAGGGTACAGTCGGGTACAGTAGGGTAAAGTAGGGTACAGTCGTGTACAGTAGGGTAAAATAGGTTACAGTAGGGTACAGTCGGGTACAGTAGGGTAAAATAGGGTACAGTAGAGTACAGTCGGGTACAGTAGGGTAAAATAGGGTACAGTAGGGTACAGTCGGGTACAGTCGGGTACAGTAGGGTAAAATAGGGTACAGTGGGGTACAGTCGGGTACAGTAGGGTAAAATAGGGTACAGTTGGGTACAATAGGGTAAAATAGGGTACAGTAGAGTACAGTCGAGTACAGTAGGGTACAGTAGGGTAAAATAGGGTACAGTAGAGTACAGTCGGGTACAGTAGGGTAAAATAGGGTACAGTAGGGTACAGTCGGGTACAGTCGGGTACAGTAGGGTAAAATAGGGCACAGTCGGGTACAGTAGGGTAAAATAGGGTACAGTAGGGTACAGTCGGGTACAGTCGGGTACAATAGGTAAAATAGGGCACAGTCGGGTACAGTAGGGTAAAATAGGGTACAGTCGGGTACAGTCGGGTACAGTAGGGTACCGTAGGGTAAAGTGGGGTACAGTCGGGTACATCGGGTACAGTAGGGTAAAATAGGGTACAGTTGGGTACAGTCGAGTACAGTAGGGTAAAATAGGGCACAGTCGGGTACAGTAGGGTAAAATAGGGTACAGTAGGGTACAGTCGGGTACAGTAGGGTAAAATAGGGTACAGTAGAGTACAGTCGGGTACAGTCGGGCACATTCGGGTACAGTAGGGTAAAATAGGGCACAGTCGGGTACAGTAGGGTACAGTCGGGCACAACAGGGTAAAATAGGGTACAGTTGGGTACAGTCGGGTACAGTAGGGTAAAATAGGGTTCAGTAGGGTACAGTCGGGTACAGTCGCCCTACTCAGTCGCAGTGTACCCTACTGTACCCTATTTTACCCTACTGTACCCTATTTTACCCTACTGTTCCCTACTGTACCCTATTTTACCCTACTGTACCCGACTGTACCCTACTGTACCCTATTTCACCTGACTGTACCCTACTGTACCCGACTGTACCCCACTTTACCCTACTGTACCCTATTTCACCTGACTGTACCCTACTGTACCCGACTGTACCCCATTTTACCCTACTGTACCCGACTGTACCCTATTATACCCTACTGTTCCCGACTGTACCCTACTGTACCCTATTTCACCCGACTGTACCCTACTGTACCCGACTGTACCTCATTTTACCCTACTGTACCCTATTTCACCCGACTGTACCCTACTGTACCCGACTGTACCCCATTTTACCCTACTGTACCCTACTGTACCCGACTGTACCCTACAGTAGGGTACAGTACCTACAGTACAGTAGAGTCTAGTCGTAGGAAAAATATTGTATGCAACGGTGTATAATTTAGTCTTAACGGCTCGTGCCGTCTTCCATTGCGATACTCGCATTCGCTCGTATCGCAACTCACGTCGCTCGCCTTTTAAGACCTCACTTATACAACAGTTGCATAAAATACTATTTCCTACTCCTGTACTTTTATCTGGTTTTTACATGGTCGCGAACAAATATATAAGAACATAGATAATATGACTTCAGAAAGTCTATACTTAATCTATTCGCCATAACAGCACTTGTGTCGTAATGTCGTTATTACGATACACCTAGCTGCCACATAATATTAAATGTATGGTACACTCAACACTAAAGCCCAGTTTAGACCTGCTGAGTTGAGTAGAGTAGGGTACAGTCGGGTACAGTAGGGTAAAATAGGGTACAATAGGGTACAGTCGGGTACAGTCGGGTACAGTCGGGTACAGTAGGGTAAAATAGGGTACAGTCGGGTACAGTCGGGTACAGTCGGGTACAGTAGGGTAAAATAGGGTACAGTCGAGTACTGTAGGGTATAATAGGGTACAGTTGAGTACAGTAGGGTAAAAAAGGGTACAGTCGGGTACAGTAGGGTAGAATAGGGTACAGTTGGGTACAGTAGGGTAAAATAGGGTACAGTCGGGTACAGTCGGGTACAGTAGGGTAAAATAGGGTACAGTAGGGTACAGTCGAGTACAGTAGGGTAAAATAGGGTACAGTAGAGTACAGTCGGGTACAGTAGGGTAAAATAGGGTACAGTAGAGTACAGTCGGGTACAGTAGGGTAAAATAGGGTACAGTCGGGTACAGTAGGGTAAAGTAGGGTACAGTCGTGTACAGTAGGGTAAAATTGGGTACAGTCGGGTACAGTACGGTAAAATAGGGTACAGTAGAGTACAGTCGGGTACAGTAGGGTAAAATAGGGTACAGTAGAGTACAGTCGGGTACAGTAGGGTAAAAAAGGGTACAGTCGGGTACAGTAGGGTAAAATAGAGTACAGTAGAGTACAGTCGGGTACAGTAGGGTAAAATAGGGTACAGTAGGGTACAGTCTGGTACAGTCGGGTACAGTAGGGTAAAATAGAGTACAGTAGAGTACAGTCGAGTACAGTAGGGTAAAATAGGGTACAGTAGGGTACAGTCTGGTACAGTCGGGTACAGTAGGGTAAAATAGGGCACAGTCGGGTACAGTAGGGTAAAATAGGGTACAGTAGGGTACAGTCGGGTACAGTCGGGTACAATAGGGTAAAATAGGGCACAGTCGGGTACAATAGGGTAAAATAGGGTACAGTAGGGTACAGTCTGGTACAGTCGGGTACAGTAGGGTAAAATAGGGTACATTAGGGTACAGTAGGGTACAGTCGGGTACAGTAGGGTAAAATAGGGTACAGTTGGGTACAGTCGGGTACAGTAGGGTAAAATAGGGTACAGTCGGGTACAGTAGGGTAAAATAGAGTACAGTAGGGTACAGTCGGGTACAGTAGGGTAAAATAGGGTACAGTCGGGTACAGTAGGGTAAAATAGGGTACAGTAGAGTACAGTCGGGTACAGTCGGGCACAGTCGGGTACAGTAGGGTAAAATAGGGCACAGTTGGTTACAGTAGGGTAAAATAGGGTACAGTAGGGTACAGTCGGGTACAACAGGGTAAAATAGGGTAAAGTTGGGTACAGTCGGGTACAGTAGGGTAAAATAGGGTACAGTCGGGTACAGTAGGGTAAAATAGGGTACAGTAGGGTAAAACAGGGTTCAGTAGGGTACAGTCGGGTACAGTCGGGTACAGTAGGGTAAAATACCCTTTTTTACCCTACTGTACCCAAATGCACCCTACTGTACCATATTTTACCCCACTGTACCCTATTTTACCCTACTGTACCCTATTTGACCCTACTGTACCCTATTTCACCCGACTGTACCCTACTGTACCCCATTTTACCCTACTGTACCCGACTGTACCCTATTTCACCTGACTGTACCCTACTGTACTCGACTGTACCCCATTTTACCCTACTGTACCCGACTGTACCCTACTGTACCCTATTTTACCCTACTGTTCCCGACTGTATCCCATTTTACCCTACTGTACCCGACTGTACCCTATAGTAGGGTACAGTACAGTACAGTAGAGTCGAGTCGTAGGAAAAATATTGTATGCAACGGTGTATAATTTGGTCTTAACGGCTCGTGCCGTCTTCCATTGCGATACTCGCATTCGCTCGTATCGCAACTCACGTCACTCGCCTTTTAAGACCTCACTTATACAACAGTTGCGTAAACTCATTTTACTCGAAGAAGCTATCACAGCGGGTTTTGTAGTTATCGTCATTTTTGTAACCGACCCTTTATTTTTGCTCGTCAGTATAGTTGACTACGGAACTCTAAAAACGACAATACAAAATATATTCAAAATACCTACTTTGTTAATGATGCCGAAAAAGAATTTGACTCAGCATTAAGCTGCTGCAGTAGGTAGGTGGGTGGGTAGGTGGGTAGGGAATGAAGTAGTTTTTCCAATACCGACGTGTATTTTTGTCCGCATAGCTACTTATTCAACTTACGGTTAAGTATATCCCAGGAATTTTCCGAAATAAACGTAGAGACGCTTATGCCGTTAATGAGTACCTGTGACATGTGACATGTGTCCTTCGTGATTTTGTAGACCAAAGTCGATTTTTTCCGCGGTTTTTGTTGGTCTATAATTTGTCATCCTACATTGTACAGTCAACGTCATAAATAAGTGATCACTTTTGTACCTTGTCACTTTCAGTCGTTACATAATTTCGTATGGCTTTTCAAACATGACGTTAAAGTGACACGGGACAAAAGTGATCACTTATTTATGACATTGACCCTACATCCTACTATGTGAAATAATAAAATGCGAAAGTTAGTAAAGATGTTTGGCTATTTGGATTTGTGGATAACTGTTAGGCAATCATGCAATAACGGCTGAACGGATCTAGAAACTTGGCGTACAGAGAGACAAAGATCTGGATTGCGACATAGTATATATTCAATATCCAGGTAATGATAATCCCGTACGATAATTTTAACTATAAACAAGAATAAAGGGCGCTATTCAAACGGCGTTGCCCGAGCAACCGTTGTTTTTTAAAAACATTACCGGAACCTTTTTTCACGGATTTATAACACAGGTGAAGCGAAAATAAGGACAGTTACGCATAACCTTCTTTTCATTGCGATATTCCCAGGCTATCGAAATAAATATTGAAGTCTTAACCGTTGAAGCTAGAGATATAAAGTCCTGAAGTCTCAAACGTTAAAGCCAGAGATATAAAATCATGAAGTCTCAACCGTTAAATTAAAGCTATAGGTAGAGATGTAAAATCCTGAAGTCTCTACTGTCAAAGCTATAGAACAGTTATAAAATCGTCAAGTCTCAACCATTAATGCTCTAGACATATAATATCCTGAAGTCTCAACTGTTAAAGCTAGATATAGGTGTAAAATCCTGAAGTCTCAACCGTTAAAGCTAGATCTAATATATAAAAATCTCGTGTCACGGTGTTTGTTACCGAACTCCTCCGAAACGGCTTGGCCGATTTTTATGAAACTTTTTTCTCTACACTCTGTAGGTCTGAGAATAGGTCGTAGGCTATTTTTTATGCCCCCCCCCCCCCATTCTTCGCGGACGGAGTCGCGGGAAACAGCTAGTATAAGTATAAAATCCTGAAGTCTCAACCGTTAAAGCTAGAGACATAAAATCCTTAAGTCTCAACAGTTAAAGCTAGAGAAAAAAAAATCTAAAGTCTCAACCTTTAAAGCAGAGATATTTATAAAATCATCAAGTTTCAGCTGTTAAAGCTAGAGTAAAATCCTGAAGTCTCAACTGTAAAGCTAGTGATATAAAATCTTGCCGTGTTCTTAACGCAACGTAAATTAAGATCACCGCATAATTCCGGGAATTCTGGGAATTTAACATAATCCCAGAAGTCTATCCCACTGCTAGACAGATGCTGCAATGGTTGAAACGAGCAATGCCGCGGGTAAGACTATGTTAAAAACTAATCACACACTTGACTTTCAATCTTATCCAGTTAAAATCAACAGTCCGTTCACTTTTGCGGTTGACATGCCTCGTGGTGCTAAATAAATTGAAAGCGCATGGTCGTGACCTAGCAGAGTGCATATGTTTTAGAAGTGCTATCTAATTAGATGGGGCGAGTAAAATATGACCAAGTGGCTGTTACCGTCCTAATCTTTGGTGATGGCACGTAGGTTAAGGTCGTCACGACTATGTGATATAACTCTTAGTGACGCCTAGGAGCAGTGCCAGCGTTAGGGGGAATTTCAGGGGGCGATCAGTGGGGGTGGGATGCTTCACCTGCCAAACTGGCACTCGATTTTGGTTTCCTTAAGAGAGCGCCTCAATATTCTTGCCCGCGGTGTCAGTGGTCGTAACGCCAGCACTGCCTAGGAGGTAGACGCGTGTGGTTGATAAAGATTTAGAAAATTACTCGCTCAAACTATTGTACAGTCGCGGGATTAAAAGGTTCGTCACTTTTCGACTCTATGTCAACGAGTTAAGGTCGAAAAGTGATGTACCTTTTCATTCCTCTACAATCCATCCATTTCCATTTTGTTCTCCAAATAAAACTATTTACGTATAGTAGACAAGCTAATTCGGGTCATACACATTTTTTTTTCGCGTCTATCATGTTAACATGGTAAAAGGGTCTATAGCGAATATTTTTTAGTCAAGTCTACATCAGCGTGTGGGGCGCCTGGCCAACTTTCGGCCCTCGGAATATAAATCTTAAGTTTGCTGGCTCGGAGTCGCCAATTTTATGTCCACAGGAGAGACAACTTTTGTTTCTTATGCTATGTATGAACCATTCCGAAGGTATTGTAAGGTATTTCATCGGGAATAGTGCAAATCCGGTTGTCTACAAGAAGTTTTACAGAGGATGGTTTTAACTTCATACTTGTTTTATTTTAACGAAATACATAGGCAAGTTAAGTATGAAGTATCTTTTTCTATTTATTTTTTTATTTTTCAACTTCATTTTTTATTACTTTTACGGTCATCCGTAAAAGTGAAACCATATATTTCAAACTAAATACAAACTGAAATATAGATGCGCAGAAAAAACCCCAGAAAAAAGACCAATGCTGGGAATCGAACCCAGGTCCTCAGCGTTCCGTGCTGCGTGCTTACCCCTACACCATCACTGGTCTAGAAGTTAGCGACGAATTTTTCCCATACATCGTACACTTCAGTCTGTTATAATCACATTATGCAGTGATAACTAGTTTAGTTATCACAGTTATAGATAGTTTGAGAAGTACATAGGAGTAAAAACTGGAAATTGGGTAAATTTGTTAGATGCGAGGAATTTAATTATCCAATGCCAGTTACGCGCACTTAAGCGGATTTGCATTATTCCCGACTTATATGGTGTGGTGGTTTATAAAACTTAATCTCTTCACTTCGCATCAAATTTCTGATAGTATCGAATCTAATGCCAAACCAATTTCTGAAAGTATCAAATCATAACCTCGGGTCACGATTGAGCTTTCGAAAGCTAAAGGTCAATTTTGACTGACAAATTCATAATCCTTTCGCTGTAATTATCAAGTGTACATAACATTTACATATGAGTATGAGATGTACATCGATTATTGCGATACGTTTGGCTTTAGCCACTCAGTTGCTCAGTTGCTCAGTGTCTCGCCAAAAACGGGCCATGAATTGCTCTCGCCTTGTGTTGCAAACAGTGACGCGGTGTCGAATTACGTTTAAAAATCGATTTTTTTAGTATTTCTCAAATATGAGTTACATAAATTATTACACAATAAACCCAACGAAACAGAGAATATGTTTCTAGTAGTAGTTTGGTGGGCTATTGTATTGAAATAATTAATAAAAATGCACAAAAAGCAAAACAATGCTTACGTACCTACGAAAATTCGGGGCACTTTTTCGAGTCGATTTCAAACACTACAAACCACTTATAAACACTTGAACTTATAAAAACAAACACTACAATCCTTGCCAATAACAACCGTATGCGTAACATTGTATTTACTAAACACGATATAATTTATTTCATCACAAATCTAAACAGCTGATCCGTGCCCGTTACGACTCGAACTTTACTTGTGTCGTCGGAATATTTTTTTTCCTTCGAATTTTGTACTATAGACCTTCGGTTTTATTTTTTTTAATATTGCTAGTTTATCTCTCTGTATGAATGATACTATTAAGACAAAAAGTGTGAGATCGGTGTCTGGCAACCACAGTTGCCAGAAGCATTTTGCTAAAATATATTTGGCAACCGTAGTTGCTCAAAGCACGTGAGTGGTTAGGGGTCCGTAGATCAAAAGGAAAATTTAGAAACCACTTTTATTAAAAAGCCGTGGCAGCCTAGTGGTTTGACCTATGGCCTCTCAAGCAGAGGGTCGTGCGTTCGAGTCCGGGCTCGAACCGGAATTTATGTACAAAATTACATTAGAAATATACCACAAGTTTTACGGTGAATGAAAACACCCTGAGGAAACCTGGACACTAAAGTAATTCAATGGTGTGTGTGAATGAGGAAAAGGAATGGGATTAGCTCGCATCGTCTGTATTTCCAGATAAATACAACCTAGGGCTCTTCAAGGCTAGAATGAATAGGCTGTTACGGAACTTATTAAATAAATAAATAAATAAATATCACGGGACAATTCACACCAATTGACCTAGTCCCAAAGTAAGCTAGGAAAGCTTGTGTTATGGGTACTAGGCAACGGATAAACATACTTATACAGATAGATACATACTTAAATACATATTAAACACCCAAGACCCGAGAACAAACATTCGTATTTTTCATACAAATATCTGCCCCGACACGGGAATCGAACCCGGGACCTCAAGCTTCATAGTCAGGTTCTCTAACCACTAGGCCATCTGGTCGTCAAAAATTGTCTAACGCGCTGACGCTTGCTTTCGCAATCACTATTTCTTTCTGTCAAACGGTATAAGATGGTGACAGAAAGAGATGGTGAAAGCGAAGGCAAGCGTCAGAAGCGTTAGACAATACGGTATCTGGTGAGATAGAGGCGAATCACGGATCGGAATTGACATGTCTTGCCTAAATATATTTTTATTATCTATACTAATATATAAAGCTGAAGAGTTTGTTTGTTTGTTTGTTTGTTTGAACGCGCTAATCTCAGGAACTACTGCTCCGATTAGAAAAATTATTTCAGTGTTAGATAGCCCATTTATCGAGGAAGGCTATAGGCACGCTATATATCATCACGCTAACTCCAATAGGAGCGGAGCGGAGCGGAAGAATGTTTCAAAATCGGGGGTTTTTCAAGTAAAACTTCTATAGGCGCTAATCTCAGGAACTACTGCTTCGATTCGAAAAATTCTTTCAGTGTTAGATAGCCCATTTATCGACGAAGGCTATAGGCTATATATCATCACGCTAACACCAATAGGAGCGGAGCGGAGCGGAAGAATGTTTCTAAATCGGGGGTTTTGAAGTAAAACTTCTATATAGGCGCTAATCTCAGGAACTACTACTTCGATTTGAAAAATTCTTTCAGTGTTAACACCAGGGGGTTGGGGGGGGGGGGGGTTGAGGGGGGGTGAGGGTGCGGGGGTGGTGTGCGGGAGTTTTAAGGGGGGATGAACATTTCATTGATTTTGCCGTAGAATGCACCGTTTTCAAGATATTTGTCAAAAACACCGGGTGGTGGGGGGGGTATGAGGGGGGTGGGTGTGCGGGGGAGGATGCGGGGAGAGGGTGTGGGGGCTTCGGACGGGGGATTAAAATTTCAGTGATTGATTTGCACCGTTTTCAAGATATTTGACAAAAACACCAAGGGGGTGGGGGGGGTTGAGGGGTTGGGTGCGGGAGAGGGGGAGCTTCGGAGAGGGGATTAAAATTTCATTGATTTTGCCGTAGGATGCACCGTTTTCAAGATATTTGACAAAAACACCGGGTGGTGGGGGGGGAGGAGGGGTTTGAGGGGGGTGGGTGTGCGGGGGAGGGTGCGGGGGAGAGGGTGTGGTGGCATTTAAGGGGGGATGAAAATTTCATTGATTTTGCCGTAGGATGCACCGTTTTCAAGATATTTGACAAAAAAAAACTTGAAGTAAAACTTCTATAGGGCACGCTTGACTTGGGATGGGACGAACGCGGGTGAGCGGGGGTGCTGTGTGGGAGAGCGTGCAGGGGGTGCGGAGGGGTGCGGGGGGGTTCGGGGTTGCTGTGCGGGGGGAGTGCGGGAGGGAGCGGGTTGGAGGGTGCGGGGGGGTTGCAAGGGGGGTAATTTTTTTATTATCGAGGAACTAAGGAGAGCCATAATTGATGAAAAAGCAAATTGGATAAAAAAAATAAGCTGCCCAATTTACTAATTCCACGCGGACTGAGTCGCGGGCAAAAGCTAGTAAAATTTATTTTTTTAATAATTCACTATGTACATAAATGTTAAATTTGAACGCCGGATTCCGGTAGAATACGCTAGGTACTAAGTATTATTATATTATGTTCCACCTGTTGTAACCATATTTAGCGAATAAATTATCATTCATTCATTCATTCATAAATTTTATGTAAAAATAGCTTTTGCCCGCGACTCCGTCCGCGTGGAATTAGTAATTTGGGCATCTTATTTTTTTATCCAATTTGCTTTCTCATCAATTATGGCTCTCCTTAGTTCCTCGATAACACCCCCCCCCCTCCCCCCTACCGCACACCCGCGTTCACATTCACCACCGTACTCCCCAGTCCAGCGTGCCTATAGAAGTTTTACTTCAAAAACCCTCGATTTTGAAACATTCTTCTGCTCCGCACCGCTCCTATTGGCGTTAGCATGATGATAAATAGCCTATAGCCTTCCTCGATAAATGGGCTATCTAACACTGAAATAATTTTCAAATCGGAGCAGTAGTTCCTGAGATTAGCGCGTTCAAGCAAACAAACAAACTCTTCAGCTTTATAATATTAGTATAGATGAAAAAGCTTGAACCCAATGGTTCAAAGTTTGACTCACACTTTACTCTAACTTACAAGCTAAAATAAAATAATTAGCATATAAATCATATAATATTCTAAAGTTATGCATGCCTGAAGCTGTTTTTGTGTTTAAGAAGTAATTACTTTAATCCGCTTAGCTCTAATTAAAATATTATAATAATGAATTTGTATATCAAAGAGCTAGTTTATGAATAAATATTACAAGTTAAATTGGAATTTAATGACTAGCGTTGGTACGAGTATTTGATGCATATTTAGGGATTCCCCGTTGTTCAAAGTTCAAGTAACTACTTAAGTAGAACCACAAAATAACAACAATTCATCACGATACTACAGGGTTATTTGTAATTCACTGACATCCTCTCCTATCACTCAAGCAAATGTATTTTGTTTTACGACTATTTAAAATGAAGCACTTTTTTTCCCATACAAAGA
Source organism: Archips crataeganus (assembly GCA_947859365.1). Lineage (NCBI taxonomy): Eukaryota > Metazoa > Arthropoda > Insecta > Lepidoptera > Tortricidae > Archips > Archips crataeganus. The sequence goes on along the minus strand of OX402057.1, from coordinate 15,451,053 downwards.
CACAGAGTATCGTAAAAATAAGAGGTAAGTTATTACAAAAGCCATAAAACAAAAAAACATTTGTTTAAGTGGTAGGAGTTTAGGGTTAAAAGGATGCTAGTGAATTACAAATAACCCTGTATAAACGCCCTCAACTCGCGTAAATAGGAATCCTACCGTCTTCTCGTATGATTCTGTGATAGCAAAAATTTACTGTTTTATGTATTTTTTTTATAAACTACTATACAGTACTATAAAAAGAATCAGAATTATTATAATAAGAGGCTGTTTCACCACTTTTCTTAAAGTTCGGATTAGCTTAATCATAACCTTATTTGACAGATGGAATTAAAATTTCTGTTTCACCAGTCTCGATTAGCGCTAAGTGATGGACAAACTGTTTCTTAATTTGACCATCAGATCAGGAGGCATTTAGCATTTTTATCCGTCACATAAAGTTAGTTTATTTTTTTGTGGCCATGGTTGGAGAGCCCTTCAGCCGGTTTCAGAAAAATAAATCAAAGTATTTTTTATTTTTTAAAGAAAGAGGTCATGCTAAATTGCATAAAATAATTTAAATATCAAGATTTGAATAAAAAAATGTAGGTACACTTTTAGTATGTAAAAATAAATCCAAAATTTCGTAATATTTTTTAATAACAAACTTTTTTTCAGTGGCTTAATCGTTTGTTCTACGTCAACTTGTATGTCGCCATTAAAAAAAAGTTTATCTGTCAAATGGTTTGGCGCCACTTTTCGATTCGTTTTACGTGATTTTATTTTTCTTTGTTATTGTTAACAAAGTATCGTAAATAAATACCGTTTTTGGATCAATTATAATGTTACATATTTGTTTATGCAAAAAAAATAGATGTATTCAAAAATTATATAGTTAACCATTTCTTTTGATTTAATAATGAGTGACTCTTAGAACGAAAGTGTGCGAACAGGAACGCGTGGTCGTGAAATGCGACGTTGCCATTCCGACTTTTTTGTTAAACCCACGATTAGTGAAGTGGTACTTAGTTTGCACAGGATCGGAGTGGTGAAACTGAAAAAACACTAGCTGACAGATTTGTCCAGTACTTAGTTTATTCATTGGTTACGTAACCAGTAGTTTGACAATAAGGTGGTGAAACACCCCCTAAATGTAACATTTTTAATTATAATATGTAGGTAAACTATAGGTTCTAAAATTACGATTCTGGGAAACATCAAGTAGCTTGTGGAGGCATTTAACATATTCCGATCGATGCAACTTTTAGTTAGAGCTTGTCTAATTTAAAATGACGCGATGTCAAAGTAGTCACCGTGAAATTTATTGTGTAAAGGTTCCGCCTTGATACGCGGTTCAATTTCTTTGACTTCTACGAATCCTTTCAAGGTACTAGAAGCAGTAAAAGCTTATTCAGACATGCGCGATATCGCGTACCGATTCTATATCGCTACGCTACTGAGCGCAACAGCTAGGTTTATCGCTTATGTCCGAATAAGCCTTAAGCCAAGTTAAATGTAGTCTAGATTGTCTTACTTAAGCCTATATCTAGATTAAGATCAGCCATTAGTTACAACGGTACGTATTATCCCGTTGATAACGATAAAAGGATTAAAAGGTCATTGACCAGAATTAACAGCCATCAAATCAATTTCTGCTCTTACACAGGCTCTCGAATTAATTTAATTCCGCACTACTTAATCGATTATACCCGGATTGAGGGCAAAGTTCGTGGAGTTTTACATGTTTTTATCTCATCATCATCATCCCAGCCTATATACGTCCCACTGCAGGGCACAGGCCTCCTCTCAGAATGAGAGGGCTTGGGCCATAGTTTCCACGTGATCAATAATTTTGCAAGTGTTCATAAAATGTAAACGAAGATCAAAGACATTTAGGAAAATATGTTGTATATTAGATCTAACGATCAACGGTTACATATGAGATATAGTCTTTACAATAAAAATAATGAATAAGAAAGGTACAAATGAAATAAAATAAAAAAACTAACCTAAAAAGGCCGCTATTGCTTACCGTATATATTTTTATATTTATATTTTTTTCCATGTACTTGTTTTTCTGTATTGTTTTCTTTCTTACCTATCTTTGTAACCTATCTATATATAATATACCGTTTCCCGAAACACAGGATTTCCTAATTCGGGCTTACTTAGATTTATAAGGAAACTTTGTACCTATTAAGTTATTCTGTAAAAATCAAATTTTCAATAAAATCTTTATCTTTATACAATTCGCCTAAGTCCTGTCCCTGTAGAAGAGTGTAGTGTAGTTGCATTAAAAAATCATTTACATACGAAAACTAAGCCAAAACTTAATAGGTCTGTATGTATATACCGGAAGTTTTTTTGTAGTTTTTGACAGTGCTGTTTTGAGCTGTCCTTGAATTATAACGACCTGACTACACAGTGAATTGACTAAGGTCGACTCTTTGTTAATGATGTCCTTTGACTGTCAGATAATTTATCGTTGGGCATTCTCAATGTTAAATTCAATAGATATCTCTTGTGGCAGTGGTAATAGGGGTGATGACACCACAAGGAACTGGCGAATTTTTTATGAGCTGCGAAAACACGATAATCCCATCGATTTTGTATGGTTTGCTGACTAGTTATGTATGACTAGAGATCGGCGACTGGTAGCAATTTTTTGACGCAAGTATTACATGGATATGATTAAGATTATTATTTAAATTTCGTGCACAATCATATACTCGTACCTATTAAAAATGTACGTTTTTTGTCGAGTTTAACTATCGTCGATAATATATAAGTAGAAGCACTGTAGCGGTAATGCGGCAGTATGAAACGATTATGTCCGCGAGGCGATAGATTGTGTGTGTTTGTGTTTGTTCTTATTACTAATTATTTTTTGTTCTGTGTACTAACGTTATCTACTTTAATTTTGTTAATATTTATGTTATATTACTAACAACTTGGACCAGTATTGTTGTCTGAAATAAATAGAATTTAAATTTGAATTTATCATTTCTATTATGATTATGATTTGGTCACTTTTATTTTCGTTCTCTTTATATAAATGAATCTTCAATGTGAAAAGGAATCGATTGACAATATCAAATATAGAAATATTTTTGATAATTTACTATAGCTAATTAAATTCAGTGAGTTATTAACAACAATAATAATATTTTTAACAACACATGCTTATCCGTATTCGTCATTACGTTGGACGTCAAAGTGACATAAAATGCTACCGGTCGCCGATCACTATAGTTATGACGTCACTTGTATGCCAATTTAATCTACTACAATTTTTTTTGTTTTAAAACAGATAAAAATGTAATTTGGACTCACTCATATAGTGTATTATCTCCGGATATTCGAGCTAATTCGTAGCCCTTCCTCTCGGAGGAACACGCACATTTGGCAGCAGCCGTAGCGTATTCCTCCGAGAGTAAGGGCTACGGATTAGCCCGAAACAGTCGAGTTAAACTCGGTTTAAGACATGAGTAATCCGGATTATTTCACTATGAATTTAGCAGTTAGTTAATAGTTTATTTTACATCAGATGACCGCTTGCTCGTTTGCCACCCTCTCATAATAAAAAAAATAATAATCTGGTTTTTAGGGCTAAACTAAAATATTTTTTTAATAAAGTTTTATATTTTTATGTGCATTTTAAAGGTGATTTTTGATTTAAACTTGAAGACAGTATTTTATGCCAAACGAATGTCAAACAGAGAATAGATAATAATAGGGCGTTAAACTTAACATCAAACGGTCTCGTCAACCAAATTCATTCGTCTTTTTCATCTCGATAATAGTGCCTGTCGCATAAATAATAACTGAAAAAGAGGCTAAATAGAAATCTAAAACATGATTTGTAAATACTTATGTAAATTACTTACTTACTTAGTTGTTTAGATCTTAGTTGTTGATTAGACCTTGGAAGCATAAAGTTATTTTATGATATTTAAAGATTAGATTCTGATTTATACAATACAATACAATACAATACAAATATTCTTTATTGATCACCAAAAACAGTACAGTGACATTACAAAAATAAAAATTCAGGTAGACAATAGGCGGTCTTATCGCTAAAAAGCGATCTCTTCCAGACAACCAATTACTCAGAATTTATAATTCAAACCTAGAGTTTATTTCAACAGCAGTGCCGCCTTTTTAATGGTCGCTCTAAATTTCTGCATTCATTGAAAGACCACCGTCTCAAGGAAGGCGCAAAATGATGCTCAACCATTACCCTAGTTTGACACATGTCAAAAGTCATGACAAAAACTGAGATCAGCAGATCACGAGATTGACACAAGTCATGATTCGTTTATCATAGTCACGCAAGCGTCATTGCTCAATGCGAGTAACTTGACTGGTTAATGCTAGTAATGGCACAAGTTGCTACACGCTTGAGATAGTAACTAATTTACTGTACTCATAATATCTGAGGGGGTCTCTAGCTAATTAAGCAAATTGTTTTTTTTGGGCACATTAATTGGTAAGGTTACATAAAACATTTCACATATTGGTATGTATAGTAGCGGATGAAAAGGTTCGTAACCTTTCGACCTTAACACGTTGACATAGAGTCGAAAAGTGACATTATGTACCTACTGTAAGGTCAGAGCACTTTGACCCAATGAAGGTAAACTTTAGCCTAAATTAAAACTATATACTTATAGAAGAAAACCGTAAAAACGTGGGCAGTGAGCTAAAACCAACGATAGGGCAATTTGCCGTAATTTTAAAGCAAATAATAAAACCTGGACAAAATAAATCCGAATGACCAAAAGACCCGACCGTATGGTACGCAGAAATATTTTCACAAAAGAAAATATTTCATTCACTTTTTACATAACAAAGCAACAAAGATCTTAAGAGGCGAAAAATGCTAAAAGGAAACTCTATAATAACGAAAGGGTGCGGAAAATGTGCTATATCAGCTCAGTAGCTTTTAAAAAGCTTTCGCTTGTATTGCTGGTTCCATTTTCTGTACACCGTGGGTATTGCAAATGCACCAGAGTCATACGACAGATTTCTGAGCCCCTCAGGATTAAATAAACGTTATAAAAACCTGAGGTCTAATCGGAAATTTTTAAGTTTCTTTTTTTGAACAAAAAATATGAATAATTTCGAACTTAAAGTGAACAATGCCTTAGAATGAACCGGAACACATTCTAAATTCTAAATTGTTATGACGGTATCTTTAAACATGAAACTACCGTGAGACTCACTCATAGTGAAAATAAAACGTGAGTGATCCGTTTATTTTCACTATGACGGTATCTTTTATGTAATTGTTAGTTATCATAGCGTCATATTATTTATATTTTAATTGCGTAAGTTATTTCTCTTCAGATGACCTGCTTGCTTGTTTGCCTCCCTGTCATAATAAAATAAAACCTTTCGATGTGCATCACAAAATACGGCATGTTTTTTTTTCGCATTAGACCAGGTTCGATTCCGGCTAGGACAAGCGATTTTTCAAAAATCCAGAAATGCAGTATTTTTTTTTTTAATAAAAGAAAGTCTCCTTTACATAGAATGTGTTATTTCCAATATTTAAGATAGTTGCCCTCCATGTGGCGTTCGTTTTTGAGTCGTTTTCAAAAAATTTGTACACAATTAAGGGATTAATTAAAAACAAAATTTATTTAATTACTAGCTTTTGCCCGCGACTCCGTCCGCGTGGAATTAGTAATTTGGGCAGCTTATGTTTTATTTATCCAATTTGCTTTTTCATCAATTATGGCTCTCCTTAGTTCCTCGATATAAAAAAATTACCCCCCCGCACCCCCCCGCCCCCCGCACACCCGCGTTCACATTCAACACCGTACTCTCCCAAGTCAAGCGTGCCTATAGAAGTTTTACTTCAAAAACCCCCGATTTTGAAACATTCTTCCGCTCCGCTCCGCTCCTATTGGTGTTAGCGTGATGATATATAGCCAATAGCCTTCCTCGATAAATGTGCTATCTAACACTGAAAGAATTATTCAAATCGGAGCAGTAGTTCCTGAGATTAGCGCGTTCAAACAAAAAAACCTGTTCGATAAATTCTTAAAATAGACGTATCTTTCTTATTTGTGAACCGATTCAAATGAAACAAACACTAAATGTTAATCCAAGAAAATACCAACATATCAGTGAAAACCGCATCCTTCTAGGTTAAGCCGTTTCTGAGATTAGCGCGCACGAACGCACAGACAAACAGACAAACAGACAATAATTCTAAAAATCATTGTTTTGGGTTATATTGTGCTAATACGAGGGGCGTTCAATATAAAGTGAGAATGAGATGCAAACTCTTTCAATATTAGGAAATTAAATACTGGCCGGTAAAGCTAATCTATCTAGCTGATTGCTATGAAAAAAAAAACTAACTGTCTTTTGTTTAAAAAAAAATACGGTAATTTCTTTGCAATGCTATTGAGTACGTTAGCGAAAATGGAGAAAATTGAACTGCGCGCCGTTATCAAATACTTGTGTTTGAAAAATTTTTCTACGGACCAATTCAATTTGGATTTGCGGGACACTTTAGGGTCTAATGCTCCTCCGTATTCGACAGTCGCACGTTGGTGCGCCGAATTTAGACGTGGAAGAACATCGGCAATGGACGACCCCCGCTCCGGACGCCCTACTACAGCAGTAACTGAAGAAATTGTGAAAAAAGTCAAAAAACTCAGTTTTGGCGGATCGTCGTGTCACGGTTCGTTTTATTGCTGAAAATGTAAAGATTTCAACGGGGAGCGTGCATAATATTTTACATGAACGCTTGGGTATGAAAAAGGTATCTGCGCGTTGGGTACCAAGAATGCTTACTGACACGCAAAAACAAACTAGACTAGAGATTTGTCAAGAAGCTTTGAACCTGATGCAGCAAGACCGGGAACTTTTTTTGGCGCGATTTATAACAATGGACGAAACATGGCTCCATCATTACGACCCAGAAACGAAACTGCAGTCTATGACATGGAAAAGGCCATCATCTCCAACTCCGAAGAAATTCAAGGTGAGCCCATCTGCCGGTAAGGTCATGGGCTCTGTTTTTTGGGATGGTAAAGGGGTATTAATGATTGAGTATCTCGAGCATAGAGCCACTATTACGGGCACATTATACGCCAAACAAATAGCAACATTGCGCAATGATATCCGCGAAAAACGGCGAGGTAAACTCTCGAAAGTTGTGCTGTTCCACCAGGACAATGCCCCGGCACACAAGTCCGCCGTTGCAATGGCTGCAATTCGTGATGCTGGGTTCGATATCCTTAAGCATCCTCCGTATTCACCAGATCTCGCTCCCAGTGATTTCTACCTATTTCCGAGATTGAAACAATACCTGAGAGGCCAGAAATTTGAAGACGACGACGCGGTAGTCGCTGCAGTACAAGATTTTTTAAGTACTCAAGATGAGACCTTTTTTAAAAATTAAATTTTAAGTTTAGAAAAAAGATTTAATAAGTTTATTATGCTAAAAGGTGACTATGTCGATAAATAAAATTACATTTAGTAAAAGTTGTTTATAACATACTCATTCTCACTTTTTATTGAACGCCCCTAGTAAATAGCCCTAGTGACAGTTTTTCTCAAATATCTTCAATGTACAGACACCGACTTGTTACAGATTTATTATATGTATAGAATAGATTTTTGTGTAACGGAGTTACCCATATACCTTGTATGACTAACTTTCGTTAAACAAAAATAGCGATCGTGATTTTTGTTTTGATTCAGCCGTTAACTATGTACAAATTTTTTGAAATCGATCCTTTTTCCACTCTGTACATTACTTTTTTTGGCCAACCCGACAACCCGAGAAATATATTTCTAATATACGTTTTAATTCTGTCGTGAATTATAATATGGCCAACAAAAGAACAAGAGCTGACTGTGAGAGATAATAAGACGTTTACGCAACCTCAAAGGAACTCTTGAAAGCATTTAAGTATTATTGAGGAAAACTTTAATCAAATCAAGTAGCTTACTAGTCTTTTTGCTTCCATTATACAGCTGAAGTCGTAATTTTGGGAACTGAGCTTAGCAGTCTGTAGTCTGTATTTTCCATTTCATGGGGACATATCCATCTGACTTTATTTTCAAAAAGCCTTTAGCTTGGCATGGTGTTCGATAGTTACACAGTTCACATTGAATAAATTACCCCGAGTGAATCTGCTTTATATTTGCTAGCGAGCTCGCCAAAGTAGGTACTCTAGTAATATATTTTCAGAAAACGAAGCAGCATTTTGTCCTTTTTCCACGTAATGAAGTTATCGTATGCAGCGTTATACTTTTCTTTCGACTTTGCTGGTAACAAGTCGTCATGAAGTAACTGATAGCCGCATTTTTCAATTCCGGTGATTCTAATTCAGATCCTTCAGATGAAGAAGCCATTTCTTCTTTGTGTTTAAACTTTAAACAGTACGCCAAATGAAACGAAAAACGCTATTAAAACAATAAGATAAAATAATGGCTCACCGCCAATAATACAGATTGCCACTTTTAACTTTTTTCGAGTCTTCTACCATAGACAATGCTAATGGCTTCCACACACCGAAGCGCGGGGCGTGCACTGACGCCCCGCGCTTCGGTGTGTGGCAGCCTTTATACCTGCGTTTAGCTTAGATTCTGCCAACATGTTAAAAAAATACTTACTAAAATTATTGCAAAACTATTTGATATAAATTTAAAATACAAAAATAACGAAGTTTCATGAAGCGTAGATAAGTTTTGTGTTGTAAAATTGGGTTATAGTTAAGTTTTAAAGATATAAATAAGACTTTTGGCTGACTTGAAACCTCCTTAGTCTGTTTGCAAATTTTAAAACTAAAGTTAGAACTCCCTTGGGAAGAAAAACTGTACGTAAATCCATAACTCCCTTAAGAACAAATTAGGCCTTTGACATTTAGTATACAGGCATGGAATAACACCATTGACGAGCAGGTGTGATGAAAAGGTAGTTTACTGAATTGATTCACACTATTATCTTTCTTGATTTATATACCTACCTATAAATATCGGCAAGTGGGAGCCCTGTGCTCTTGGTTTTGGGTCAGCGGTGCCCAACGGAATATGAACGCTCGTATCACACGATAAGTTTCAATTTCGCGTGCAAGTAGTTAACGGTTGCAAGAGTAGGCAAATTTTTATACCTAAAGTTGACTTTTGTTCGAGAGTGATCCTTCTGTACGTTAGTACTTATTATTACTTATTCTGGGGCCAGGCCATGACCCATTATTTCATAACTGGGGAAGCGAAAAACAAGGATAGAAAACACATACTATACTTTTCCATTCTTATTATAATTAGTTATGTGGGTCTAATGGTTAAGAAACATTAAAAATGTTCATATATGTAATTACCTCATTGGGCTAAATGCCACATTATTATGCCAAAATTGTTAAGTACAGTTACCACATACCTAATGTACAGTTGATGATGGACTGTCTCGAAGTTTAGATGTCAAGGGTCGATCTTTGGTAATAGTGAGAAATATGATAAGTGCGTGTATAAATATGACAGGAAAAGTACAGGGGCTATGACGAAATTATAAAGATTCGTTTTTTGCCATATTAGAACAGAAACTTTAAGAGGCGCCAAAAATGAATTTTTAATTTAATTTTTAAAGAGGTTGATAAGTAGTAATTGTTAACGAAAAGACTATTTGAAACCTATGTGTGGTCAACGTCATCGGTACTAAAAGTTTGAGCCCTGGGCCCAATTGCATAACAAATTACAAGCTAGTAGTAGTAGCTATTTTGTATTGAAATTCACTAATACTATTTGCATGTATTTTGTTATACCAAATCGTTATCAAATCCGAATCACGAGATTTGACCCGAACGAACATAACAAGTTAAATAAAAGCTTGTAAATCATCTCATCATCTCGACCTGTGTACGTCCCACTGTAGGGCACAGGCCTCGTCTCACATTGAGATGGTTTCGGCTGTAGTTCCCACGCAGGCCCCATTCCCAGTGTGCATTGGGAAATTCACACACACCATTGAAATTCTTCGCAGGCGTGTGCAGATTTCCATTCGATGCTTTCCTTCACCAGTTTGTCAGAGATGCGAGCCCGGGCTCGAACCCACAACCCTCTGTTTGAGAGGCCGTGGGTCAAACCGCTAGGCTACCACGAAAAGCTTGTAAACAAAACCGTTAAAAAAAACGTACTTATCTTATGAAACGTCGATAACAACATAAATTGTAACATCACACTTCCTACTTGGTTATTTTATTATAATTCTTAATATGGCAATGAGAACGACGGCTAAAAGGCGAATAGATTCAAGAAGCGCCATGAGTGATATTGAATTATATACATTATGCTGATTACAATTAGGTATAAATTAAATATCGCCCAGGATGGCACTTGAGTCAATTTGCCTTTTAACCGTCGATAGTAGGTCGCAAATAAGCGAGTTTTAATTACAGACGGATGAAAGGTGGAATTAAATTATAAAAAAAATTAAGTAGTGTCGGTAATTAACAATTAATTGTTATTTAACATTTTTAACCTTTACATTTTTCACGGATTATTGGTCCTTAGTGATGGATAGTGTAATATCGATCGCGATCGCAATCTCCATCTCTTTCTTCCCTCATCCTGTATCGTATGAAAAAAGAAGAGGTGAAATTGATGTATAGCTGACGTGAGTGTACATTACGGGTCCCCAGCCCTATAGAAGCGGCGAACTCGCTGCGTGTTCGCAGCGAATACGTTGCGCGTTCGCGGTTGAATCCGTTGCGCGTTCGCTCCGCTTCTAATACGTTCGCAAATCGCCAGTGCGATATAGCTCTAAGGGCCTAAGCACACGGCGTTTTTTAAACGCGCCGTCGACGCGCGTTTGTATCGATACAAACGCGATACCTACGCACGCGGGTTATATGGCTGTTTTATGGAATGAAAAACGCGCTTTAAACGCGCGTTCCTAAAACGCGCGTCGACGGCGCGTTAAAAAAACGCCGTGTGCTTAGGCCCTAAAGCTCCAAACGCACAGACAGTGGAGGCGCGGCGGAGTGGTGGCGGTGATATTTGTAGTATTCTAACTTCTATGAACGAGTTCGCCGTTTCTCTATGCGAACTCGTTTATACAAGTTAGAATATTACAGCCGTCACCGCCACCGCATCGCTACGCCTCCGCTGTCTATGCGTTTGGAGCTTTAGGCACTTCGATCAAATTGTTGTATTGTTGATCGAAGTTTAGGCATCAAAACTCTATAACCGTATTTCTACTAATACTAAAATATGTGATTCTGAATGTACTACCATTTAAATATTTTGAAAGCTGAAGCTGATTTAATTTTTAAGATGGGTCTCTATATTGTCCGAATTAAATTTGCCATAATGTATCGTTTTCCATAATTCTCATTAGTCATAAAGTGATTTACTTATATCTGAAACAGTAATTTCTTCGGAATTGTTATTAAACTAACCTTAACCTAGTAACATTCTATAAGATGATAGCATTTCGAAAAATCCTGAAAACAGTACGCTTTTATAAATTTTATGACAAGTGAATTTATGACAAACTAAATTATGGCAAACCAAGGGATCGAGGGGTCTGTCGTCCCCGGAAGAAAATATTCGTGATGCTGAATTTAGAAATGCTAACGATATTCGAATCGATTGCCACATTATGGCGAGTCTAGATCTGCTAAGAGGAAGTCTGCCTTGAGCAAGTCGTGGGGCCAGGCAACAAGCTATTTGACACCATCAATCAATTCACCAATAAAAAAAGCCGTGGCGGGCCAATGGCTTAACCTAGCTTCTTAAGCAGGTTGTGATTATGCCCAGGCTCGCACCTCTGAGAGTTTTGGAATTTATGTGCGAAATTACATTTGAAATTGACCATAAGCTTTACGATGAAGGCAAATATTCAATTCTAAGAGGAGGCCTGTGCCCTGCAGTGGCACTTATATAAGCTGGGATAATAATGATAAATCAATTGACACATTTTTCATGAGCAGTCAATGCATACTTTACTTTACTAAATTGGCAATGATGATAATGTCATCTGCTTCTTGGTCCTAATTAGAAAAGCTCTGATGACATTTGCTATAGCTAAACCATTTAAATGAGTCCTCTCGGCCCTTTTGTCGTCATACCCCCCAGCCCCTGTACCGCGCAAGCGAGGACTCATTTAAACGGTCTAGCTATAATGTGGCTAACATAGCCAATTTTGGCTACAAAAATATGGGCATATCGTCCACATGTTTAACGCATTCGCTGGCAGCTGTCAGACTCGAGACTTCTTCAGGTGTCACAAACGCACATAAATGACTGCTATACTTACTATGACATCGGCATTAGGCGAAAGTCATGAAAACGCATAATAATATTATCGAATCGAATCGAATGTTACATACAATGGTATCAGATATCAATATTCAATTAATCACAATAGCAGTCATCCCTAGTTTTGATTTCAGTAAAACGTATAATTTATTGTGACATTTTTTTAAACTATCACGAAAAATAATAATAATATGAATATTGATATCTGATACCATTGTATGTAACATTCGATTCGATTCGATTATTAACTAAAAGTTGTTTCATTACTTTTACAGCATTTTATTTCAATTTTCCTCATAGTCGGTGTGAAAAGTTGTATGTGTCACTCAGGAGCAAAATTATTTTCGTTAATACTTGAATTCTTCGTTACGCTCAGTATTCTATTGTAGAATCCTTCGCTTCACTCTGGATTCAATGTACTGCCCTCGCCGTAAATACATCATTTCGCTCCCTTGTGACACAAATAACTATTGTTTCATTTTCATTATTTTACACCCAAAAGATCAATGAACTAAAACAATTACTTTGCTCACCCGCGACCTTACAATAGTTACGTTTATGCAAGAAATGTGCGTTCATGCAGTTCCTCCACCTCCACACTGTACGAACACACACAAATCACATAAACCGAACCATCACCACCACCAAGCTACACTGACGCGTTTCGAACTCAACCAGAGCTCATCTTCAGAGTTACCACAACCGTATGCTATGCTACCAACTGTTAAACTCAACAGCTACTATCGATATCGCTATCGGTAGTCCAATGAGGTGCATTGTGTGATCGCAACTTTGTCATTTCATTATGAAACGTTTCACAATGTTCTTTTTCGCACTGCAAATGGCGGAAATTAAAATAAAAAAAATAAATAAAAAAAAGTTCACCGGTTTATTGACAAAAAGCCGACAGCCATTCTATTTTATTTAAGTACTTAATTATTGTTAAATCGACTTTATACATTAATTAAAATATGTTTACATAAACAATTATTAAATAATTAATACTTAAATAACGGACATTATGGACAATAAATTAATTTTAAAGTTATTATTAAATATTAATATTTTATATCATTCAATTTGGCTGTATGACCTAAAGTTCCCGGGTCCATTCTAAGGTTGTGATTACCTAGTGAAAAAAAAGTTTCAAAATAGCGGGAATTTGTTTTGCTTCTGCACGGAGTTCTTGAAAGTTGAAAGAAATAAAAAGAGATAATCACTATTTAAATGACTTTTTATGTGCGAGAATGTGTGACTTTGGTGAATTAAGTGATGCAGAAATGTTGACGCCGCCAGAAATAAAACAGGCGGCAATGAAAGTGAGCAATAATTTGCTACTTTTAAAATCGAAAAATTCATTTATTGTCCGTTATGCAAGTATTAATTATTTAATAAATGTTTATTTTGAGCTCATAGAAAAAGTAATGTATGCAACTATTCATAATCGGCCATTGAGATACTCATGCGTATCTATTATGACATTCGGCTTCGCCTCATGTCATAAACTCGCACTTGTATCTCAATGGCCCTTATTAAATGATACAGTTGCATAAAATACTATTATTAAATTTCCAATAAAAAGGACGAACATTAACCTTTTGTCAGATATTCGACATCATTCTTGTTGAAGTTGTGCGTTTTCAAAATTGATTCGGGCCTCTGGGAAATCCTCAATGGGCCAAGTGTTGGCTTGGCTGATTTAAATTATGATAGCGTAGTTGGATACACTTGGCCAATTTTTTAATTATTGCCACGGAGAACACAGTAGGCGAAAGCTAACCACGCGGAATCAAAGTTCATTGTCTAAATCTCAACTTTTCTTGAGTACAATTCAAGCAATTTACGATGACAATCAACTATCAAAACCGGTTAAACTTATAACAAACACACAAATTAATTCATGGTTATATCTAAAATTGAAAATACAGACCGTGATAAATTCAATTTAAAACAAAACTTCAGACAAGAAAACAATTTTACTATATTCGGTTTATTAACGAACGAAAACAGGCAACGGTTAATTAAGACAACAATGTTCTTGTTTTCCAAATTACCATTTTAGAATGAATATATTCACAAACAATATTTTTCTTTTTTTCATGTGAAATATCGGGGTTGAGGCCTTTAATTACTGGGAGTCGGTTAATAAAAAAACTTAGAAAATTTGTGAGATCTCTTTGAAATACGGATTATTTGTGAAGGCTTTACGTAAAATTAATTGTTGGTTACAAAATTAGCTTTCCACTGAAAGTGTTTGGTTATAGAGTGAAATTTTAGGCCCAGGGCTTTTCGAGGGTAACGTCATCAGGTGAGATAGAGGTCAGTCACTAGTCAGTTATAAATAAAAAAAAAGGCGAGACACCTTTCTAAATAACTTATGGGAAGTGAAAAGAGGTCATGTTATTTTTTTAAGTAATACTAATCTGCAACAGTCTTTAAAAGGATTCTGAGAGTTAAGAAAAAAATAAATTTTAACTAATAAATGCGTAGATCGTTATCCGACTTCGGAAATATCATTTCCTGAATATTTTCTACAGTTTTCTCGTTAAGAATTATTTTGTTTTAAGAACATTTATCTAGGTCGAAAATACAAAAACTAAAACAATAAGCTTATAACTTAAGACTACTTAGCCTAAGTGTAGTCGAAAAGTCCCCCCACGAGTTGTCCCTGGCGCAAAAGTACCCATCACACTGGCCGCGTTACCACGTTGAATGGCGATGGACAACTTTTGCACCAGGTACGAACCCGCACTTTTGTTTTTAATAATACGTAATATTACGGTAATTAGAACTATTGAGAAAAAAAAGAGACAAACAGAAGATAAATTATTCCCGGCCCCGGAATTACTGTTATAGGTTTTTTAATGTTTTAGTACCTTACAGTATTAATAAAAATAAAATAATGGATGGGTGTAAAATGACAAATATTTAAACGAATCTTTTTCGTTCGTGTAGGTACCTGCCACAAAAACAACCGAAAAAGTAATATTGCTAACTTTCAATGTCATCTCATTCTCCTTCTCTTACAATAAAAAATGCACGTATTTCATACTAGGTACTTTAAGGTGTAAACTTTTGGCTGGAAGAAATCGTTCTGAAGCGATAAGGTCACCTATTTCTCACTTTTGAATTGTCAGTAATTTTCTGTTCATTGTATTGATTCTTTAAATTATAAGCGTTCTTTGTGGCCACAATCGTATAACCATTAATTTTGGATGACTGCGTTGCGTAACATCATTGTGGTAATAATGGCCACGCTGTGATAATGCAGCCTTATTTAATAAACAGTTAATTGACATTATTACCTGCCATCCCGCTAGCTATTCAGTAATATTTATTTTAATAATATATCCTCGAATATATCTGCGAAGAATTGGTTTATCTCTATCCCACAGGAATTATGCAATTTTCGGGATAAAAACTATGCTATGTCCTTTCCAGGGTCTCAAACTATCTCCAAACCAAATTTCATCTAAATCGGTTCAGTTTAAGCGTGAAGAGGTAACAGACAGACAGGCATACTTTCGCATTTATAGTACTTTTAGTAGTAGTATCTTCTTTTATATTTTCCTTTTTTGAGAAAACACTGCAATCGCCTCAGCCGGAACAGCACTTGATGTCTTCTTATTTTGAAAAGGATACTCAGCCAGCAATGGCCTATTTCAAAGCAACAATGAACTATTAATTATGGCTGCATGTAGTCTAAGGAATCGCCATGTTATTTTTTTTTAAAACTGGCTACACCCGGTATTTGAGCTCTTAAGAGGGTACGATGGCTGAGAGAATTTTGAGAAATAGGTATTTTAATGAAATGTCGCTGTCTCGCCCGAACCCCTCCGTGTCAGTACAGCGAGAGCGGGACAACTGCACCTCAGACCGTTAATAGGCGCGTAAAATTGATCAAAACAGCATTTCGTAGTTCCCTCTTTTCTTCTCGAAAACTGGACCAATAAATTTATTTTTTTCATAAATAATTAGAGGACAGATTTAGCTATGCCCCTATGATTTCTTTTTTTTGTTTATAGCAGGGTTTTTTTTTCTGATGAGTGTCTGAAAATGACGTTGAAATTGGGCAATTTTTTCAGTTTTTGAAAGCTCATATTTCTTATGTTAATTGAAATATGGAAAAAAACGAAACATAGGGGCATAGCTGTGGTAGATACAGATTATACAGTAAAAAAATTTGGCTCTAAAGTCATTATCCAGGGAGGAAACAGGGGAATACGTTTGTATGGAGAAATGGTGCGCATCGTACCCTCTTAATGTCCATATGTCTCGTTCTTTGACAAAAATACACGACCGAAATGCAATTTAGTGTTTTGTTACAGCTCAAAGTGATCAATCACCGCGAAGATTTCGCGAGAAAGGTTACGTAAGCGAGACAGCGATAGGATCGACCCGAACAATGGAAGAGTTTCCGCCGTCGATCGCGATTGCTATCAGTAGCGGTACTAAAATGTATTGAGCCGTCAATTTGTCTGTCGGTACTAACCGTTGCGCTCGTAACCAGTGTTGCCATTAATTATTTCAAAAGACGCTAGACATTTTTGAAAAAGTCGCCAGTTTGTTGGAAATTGATCCCGGAATATACGACTTAATAATGAACGCCCTGATAATTCGTGTACCTACTGTATACAAATTACACAAGGGCACGAATTATCAAGGCTTGCATTAATAGTGCGTATTTTCTAGGACAGCAATTACTCGGACGCACATTAACTGAAATGTATTAAAAACTGACAAAACAGATGAAATGTGTGAAACGTTTAAGAAATGGCTGACGAAAATACTATAATGATTCAAACTTTCGTGATTTTCACTCATAACTATCACCACTCACGGGACTTATCCAAATTGCAGATTGCAAAACGTGGAAGTGAATATATTATTTCGACGTCAGCAAAGAGTAAACGGACAACTGTGATTTTTACAAAATTCACTTTTTTCATAAAACCCTTTTTTTTATAATTTACAGCGCTGATATCGTTTCCTGTATGGAGAACTGTAAATAGTACCATCTTTACGCCGACGACTTGCAACTGTATGCATCCAGTGTGCCTTCAGATGCAGTCACCGTCGTGAAGAGCATAACGCGGACCTTGATCGCGTTTTTTCCTGGTCGGGGAGGAGCTGTCTGGCTCTTAATCCTAGAAAATCTAAGTATCTTATATTTGGATCTAAGCATCAAATTCGTAATACTTTGAAAAATCTGGCTACCGAGAATGTTGCTGTCATGGGCGAACCAATAGAGAGGGTAGATGTAGCAAGAAATCTTGGGCTAACTATGGACGGCGAGTTACGCTTCGAGAGCCATATAACTCAGTTAGTTAGCAGCTGCTTCTATCGCCTTCGGATTCTTTACAATATTCGTGATTACCTCAGTGTGGATTTGCGTGTCCGACTGTGTGAATCAAACGTATTGTCTAGATTAAATTATTGTGATGTCGTCTATGATGGTTGCATACTTGGTCGTTCTAAGAGATTGCTCCAGCGAGTTCAAAACGCATGTGCTCGTTTTTGGTTCAGAATCCCTCCTCGGTCCCATGTCACTCCGTACTTGAACGCTGCTGATTTGCTTAAGATGCACAATCGCAGGCACTTGCATCTTGCAACCCTTTTGTTCGGTGTAGCGCGGCACAAGACGCCTTCGTACCTTTTTGAAAAAATCACATGGTCGAAAAGTGTGCGCAGATTTAAGGCTATTGTTCCGCCGCACCGGACGGTGGCGTTTCGAGGCAGTTTCAGGTTTGCGGCGTCTAAGTGCTGGAATGACATTCCCCCTCCCATCCTAGGAGTGACTAGCAGGTACACCTTTGGGCGAAAGCTTAAAGGCTATTTGTTGTCATTTCAGAAAACTTAATTCCTTTCCTTTCCAGCACTATTTCACAAAACTTCTTTGATTTTTCTTTGTCTCGGTTATTTCACTTCTTGTTTTAATCCGCGCAGAGTTGTATACTTGGCAAGTTATATTATAGTATAGTAATTTATGATTAAGTAATTTTGTTAAAATTATTCGTTTTTATGATCTACAAATTATCCATTTACGCATGTAGTTTATGTAGTTTATCGCTTATATTTATAAGTGTACATTTTATCTATCTGTGTGGCGTTCCGGGTATTACCGACGGTACTGGCTGAAAATCAGCGCTGGGGTGTTATAAACGCCTCAGCATTATGCTGAGCCAGTGTCCAATTTGCAACCGCAATGACACACTCTATTTTTAGCCTTTGTATTGTCCTTTTTGCAAAAATATTTATGTGTCTTGTGTTGTTGTAAATAAATGTATTTTCTTTCTTTCTTTTCTTTCCTTTAAGATGACTTGTTTTATGATATATATTTTTTTCAGCCTGACATACAGTATATTTGAGAATTTTTGAGACGTACTTGAAGACATCTACGGGTAATATTTAAAATAGCTCTAAGTACAAGCGGACACGTTAGCCAGTTGTCCGTTAACTCGTTGGAATACCGTCAATCGGCAAAATGTGAAAAAAGATATCAGTCAGTTGTCTCGTTCTTCAATGTGCTGGTAGTCTATATATGAAAGCACTAAAAAATGCTCTAAGATCGGTTTTTAAGAGGTGATGTAGGTACTGATGTACAATACAGGTTGTAAATTTATTTTCAAATGATTGCTTTTTGAGTTTTGTGTAGTGTGATGAAATTTGTTTTCCTTCTGCATAACCGGATAAGTGGTAGTTAGTTATCTCATCTACGATTATTTTTGCCCCAAAGTAGATGAAGAAGACATGTACACTATTTCAGTAAGTATACAAATATATTTTATTGGCAATAAAGTATCTATAAAAATATTGCTTCTTATGAGCACTGCTCCAAATTTGAACAAAATCGATCCATTACTTGAAAAATATTAAGATTTTTTCTTAATACAGCTATACTGTAAAATTTAAATTCCGTAGATAACCGTTTAATCTTTGCTACCGTCGATTTGCGTGATAAATCCTGTCATTGGTGATAGATAAGTTATGAGATAGATAATCACAACAAAAGACGCTAGATTTAACGACTTATAGTCACTAAGTTGGCAACACTGCTCGTAACATGCACGTTTTATGATTATGAGACTTTCGGTTAAAATTGGTCGGTTTCAACAATGTAACACAACACTCAAATGTAAGTATTACTACACAAAAGGTAATTGATTTCATTAATAGCCTCCAGTAGAGTTGCGGACTTGTTTGTGCAAAACAAAGTTTGTGCAAAAGACTGCCTACTCTTTCGCTAAATACGATATAATACAATACAATGACTCTTTATTGCCCACCACAAAGAAACCCCTCCCCCTTCCTCCTCTTTTCTTTCCTTTGACTAAGAATTTTAAATAAATATATTGTATGCCTTTCGTTACGGTTTTAATTGACATTGGTTCACTAAATGTCTAGTTCCTTGCAGTCAGGTAAAAAGAGTCGACTTCGCGAGTTCGTTCCGTCAACTCTCTGACGTGTAGCAGGGATTTATCAAATCGCTAAAAAAATCTAGTGAAATGAAAAAACGAGTTGCCTTTTTAATCTGATTTTGTCATTTCACTAAACAGATTGAGGTTTTTGGTCAAATGACTGCATTTTAACATTCTGCGCGATTTGATCATAACCCTTAGAGATTTATTCAAATTTCTATTTTTGCCATTTCCCTGCGACATATAGAAGTACATATGTCTATTCATAACACAAGCTTTGCTTACTTTGGGACTAGGTCAATTGGTGTGAACTGTCCCGTGATATTTATTTATTTATGAACCACATTTCAACCGAAATAAAGTTATTTGTATCTGGAGAGTAGGTACCTACCGCTCCCAATTCTGGCAGGGTATAATCCCAGTCTTGATTTCACAGATAGCAACTAGCAGATTTGCCACCCTGTCCCGTTTCTGGTGGGATAATCCCGATTTTGATATCACAGGATAGCCACTAGCAGAGTTGACACCTGTTCCGATTCAGGCGCGGGACAGTCTCGATTTTGAATTCACCACTAGCCACTAAGAGAGGTGCCACCTGTCCCTATTCTAGCTGGACAGTCCCGATTTCGATTTCACAGATAGCCACTAAAAGAGGTGCCACCTGTCCCTATTCTAGCTGGACCGTCCCGATTTCGATTTCACAGATAGCCACTAAAAGAGGTGCCACCTGTCCCTATTCTAGCGGGACAGTCCTGATTTTGATTTCACAGATAAGACACTAGCAGAGTAACCACCTGTCCTAATTCCAGCGAGATAGTTCTTTTTTCTTTTTGTAAACGCCCCGATTGTAACATAATATCAATACTAACAAAATATCGATGTCATCGGTAGAACTCGCGATATTGTGTCTATGTTTTAAGTTAAAAATAGTTCTATTG
This sequence comes from Archips crataeganus, assembly GCA_947859365.1. NCBI lineage: Eukaryota > Metazoa > Arthropoda > Insecta > Lepidoptera > Tortricidae > Archips > Archips crataeganus. The sequence continues at coordinate 15,430,433 of OX402057.1, read as the reverse complement.
CTAGTTCAATCTAAGTAGAAATATATTGTAACAACCATAAAAATAGAAAAATAAAAAAAAAACAAAACCAAAGAAAGAAAGAAAGAAAAACATTTAATTATAACAACAATAACACGTACACAGGCTAAAAGTAAGAGTACAAACATAGACATAGGTACAGTCAACGTCATAAATAAGTGATCACTTTTGTACCTTGTCGCTTTCAGTCGTTAACATAATTTCGTATGGCATTTCAATTAATTTCAAACATGACGTTAAAATGAGAAGGTACAAAAGTGATCACTTATGACGTTGACCCTAAATATTGCTGCTGCTATAAAGTTGTTAGAGAACCTGACTACGAAGCTTGAGGTCCTGGGTTCGATTCCCGATCGGGCAGATTTTTGTGTGAAAAATACGAATGTTTGTGCTGGAGTCTTGAATGTTTAATATGTATTTAAGTATGTATTTATCTATATAAATATGTTTATCCGTTGCTTAGTACCCATAACACAAACTTTGCTTAGCTTACTTTGGGACTAGGTCAATTGGTGTGAAATGTCCCATGATATTTATTATTATTATTTATTATTATATAAGTATGTTTACCCGTTGTCTAGTACCCATAGTACAAGCTTTGCTTAGTTTAGGACTAGTCCTTGACTTAGATAAATTGCTGTCAATCGTCCCACGATTTTATTTATTTACTGTAAAGTCCACTCTCGTCGATCTATGTCAAATCTACATGGAACAGATCTTGAATCAAATTACATAACGTAATGCAAAAACGAACATGTCAGACTAATTGAGCATAATTATGGGTCCAAGCTCGGCTGCGAAAAATTAAAATAATTGGTGTAATTAAAATTACTTGTGAAACAATAGAGTGGCGATATGCTAATCAATGAGACCGGTGAGACTTTTTTCCAACAATCCATTTTAAAATGTACCATTCGTTACATTACCCATAATATTGATATGTCCTTGCCTGCTGTGCCAAATTAAATATTGATCATTATCATCATCTCTTGCCTATCTATACTATACGCCGTGTCCTTTTATTTTCGTTTTATTCAAATCGAAATACATGTTTTTTCTTTTCATACATAATAATTAAATGTATATGTGATGGCCAATTTAACTCTGTTAAATCTCACGTATCCTCTTCCTTCCCAGCAGTCCCCCCTTGAATCAGTGTTGATACTAAATGTATAGAAGCGTCGCGAGAGGCGGAGACGCGGCCCCGTCTCTTCCGTCTGCTTTGGATCGCGAAGCTTCCATACATTTAGTATGAAAGAAAGAAAGAAAGAAAGAAAGAAAGAAAGAAAGAAAGAAAGAAATAAAAATATTTATTCGTGACATAATCTTAATAAATTAACAAAGAAAAACGGTAAAAGATACAAACATTATCACGAAATGGTCCCAACTCAGCATAATGTCGGCCGTGAAGACGACGCTGGTCTTCCGTTGGAACCATTTCACCAACAATAAAACATAAACTGTTCAGTGAAACCGACAACTGAAAAATAAAAAAAAATAAAAAAAATACAAAAGGAAACTATAAAAAGCATACAAGAAAACAAAACGCACAATGGTGTCTGCATAGACCGAACGCCTTTGCCCTTGCCACTATTATAACCAAAACGAAAACATGGAAACATAGACAAATTTAGTTAGGCATGAATGACACAAACAAACAATGGCAATATAATATTACAAGAATAAGTGAAAATACAGAAGATGGAAGCAGTAAAATATAAACACACAACCGCAAAGCAGACGGGGAAACAAATAATACAGGCTAATATAAGCTGATTCAAGGGTCGCCGCGACTGCGACGCGCCCCCGTCCCACGTCTCTTCTGAATGGCTCGCGTCTAAGGAATCTCCTATTCCTACTGCGCGTGCTCGAGACTCACTTGGCCGGGCTATTTAACTTGACTGTTTAAACTGAACACGTACAGTTGAGTTCAAAGAAAACTTGTAGGTACACCCAACTGGCAAAACATAAGTCAACTGGCACCTAAGTTACAAAAGTGGTGCGACCCAACACTTTAAATTAAGTTAGCTTAAGTTTAAGTTGAGGGTTAGATGTTCTTCATGTTTTATTCATATAACATCGACACTTGTCTAGTTTACATCAAACTGACATATATACAGTTAAACATTTTCTTAGTACCTAGAATTTGTTCTCCAATTTTCGGAGGAAATGCGGGGTAAGTATCAAATTACATAAAGTTTGAAAAGAAGAATACCTAGACAAAATGCATAATGATAACTTGATATACCTAAAAGTAATGCAATTTTCTCAGAAGTTTTCAACTTATAGGATTATTATAAATTAAGCCTAACCTAAACTAATCCAAGCTGTAGATAACACGGTCAAAAAACTTCGTCTAATTATTAGTTTCACCAAATACCTATATTATACAAGTGACCGTTATGTATTTCGACCATGACCACAGCCAAACGTAGTAGGTTGTAAGAAAACGATTAATTATGGTTGAAACTAGGGGCTAAATTCAGGAACGGCCCAACACGGTTTGCGAGCGGTAATTCAATCGTTTGCGAGAGGATAGGGATGGGCTGAGATTGGGATGAGCCTTATTTATTTATTTATTCATTTATTTATTTACAAAGCGAATTAACAGGAAAATAAGGCTCATCCCAAGCTCAGCCCATCCCTGTCCTTCTTACAATCTACTACGTTTGGCTGTTTGTATGATATCGCTACTTTATGTCGACAAATCATGTCAATCGAGACCTGTACCTCTACCATGAGTTACACTAGTTTACAGTGACCATACTCGCTAGCGACGACGTAAATGATTTGTATGGAGAATTGTACTTCCGTAAGTGACCGCTAGAGGCGCTGTACACAATTCTCCATACAAATCATTTACGCCGTCGCTAGCGAGTACGGTCACTGTAAATTAGTGTAACTCATGGTAGAGGTATAGTTTACAGTGACCGTACTCGCTAGTGACGGCGTAAATGATTTGTATGAAGAATTGTACTTCCGTAAGTGACCGCTAGAGGCGCTGTACAATTCTCCATACAAATAATTTACGCCGTCGCTAGCGAGTACGGTCACGTAAACTGGTGTAAACTCATGGTAGAGGTATTGGTACGTTTTTACAGCATTATTAATTGGGATTTAATTTTATTCTAAACGCTTTTTACTAACTTGCAATGTAGGATGTAGGTAGGTATGTATGTACGGGTCAAATCTTGGAAGTTGAATTTGACCCACTTCCAGTGGTCGAATTTACTTGAAATTTGGTATACTTACTTATGTAGGTTGGATGACAATGCAATTGCAGTCAACAAAAATACAGTGAGTGAAAAAGATTGCATTGAAAATAATTTTTAACAAAACTTATTTATTCTGCGAAGACTACCTACTAAAAAACACTTTAAAACAATTTAAATTTCAAAAATATCCAGTATTACTTTATATACTTAGCTGGTCTGAGACAGTGAATAAATTCATGATAAATTTTAATGGCCGGCGATGTTCACAAACTATGTAAGTAAATACTGATTTAAATTACAAAGATCATTTCAAATTCATGGAAACATTAAAGTACTTCGACATAAAAAGCCATTTTCAACGTAACAGTGTCAATTGTAATACGAATACGTTTCAACGCAACTCTATGGTTTTCAAAATATGACAGTTAAGTAACTCGCTAATGACAGAGATAACCTAAAAAGTAAAAAGCGAAGGGCATCTGCCGGCCTTGGCCTGCCTTGACTTAGTCATAGTTAAAAGAGAACCGCAGGCCGCCTTCATAAATACGAGAGCGCGCGCAGTGCAGCGTGATTTTTTTTTAGGTACCTATTAGAATCCGTACGCACGCAAAGGACTGGCCTGACATTGCGCCAGACCGGGACTTGTGGGGGTCAAGAGGAGAGGCTTTTGCCCAGCAGTGGGGCATTATGACAGGCTAAATAAATAAATAAATAAATAAAAACTTAGACTGTTAGTGCTAATATTTACGTAGTCGGAACACTATCCTGGACGGGTCTGACACGCTCTTGACCGATTTTTTTAAGAAGTGACTTCATTTTTTTTACTGCCATATGTGTGTCGGAAAAAATAATCTCAACCTAATTAGATCAGAATCATCATAAACAATCACACAAAAATCTTTAAACTTACGTCCCTTCGGCGTGGGGGTTAGAAATAGTAGCTGTGTGACAGATGGGGACAAACAAACAGAGGAGCTTTAATAATAGGATCGAATTGACACCTTTTTGTTACAGAACCCTAAAGTGTATTGGAACTAGGAATCAAACCCAGTTTCTCGCATTCGATGACACGCTTTACTATACACCAACCCAGTCGATTATTTGCAAGCGCATTTTTTCTATGAAGTCAACCTACTCTCCTCTTATCACTATGTCTCAGACCTCAGACTAAGCCGCACAACACATTTCGCGCGTTTAAAAATAACAAAAACAACTTGTTTTAACAGTAATTTTAACTTTGATCTTCCCAGTCATACTATTAACATTCAATTTGTAATGTACTTCTGTATATACTTACTGCGTTTTATATTTAAATACGCTCTGTCTGCGACGTAAAGTGCAATTTAACACGGTCGTTCACACATACTCTCATATGAGATGGTCACGAGTCACTTGCGGTCAATTAGATATAGAAAAAAAAAAAAGAATATGGGAGATTTTAACGTGTTCAATCCCGACGTTTCAAACTCTAAATCCTATGCCAACTAAAGAACAGTGCGCCCATCCGTTCTCCTCATTTCTCTGTTTTCTTTTAGATCCCATGACAGCAAAGAATAGTTGTTAGCTACCGTCTGCGCGCGAGCTCAGAGGAAGCGGAGGTGCCCCGCCCCGCACGTCGCTTCACACCCCGGACTCGCCTTGTGCTAGACGCGAAACCACACTTATCTTGTATCTTCCAACCTTTTTCAGAGCGATATCAATGTTAATTTGTTACTTAACTTTAGTTACTTGGCGTAACCCGAAACAAAGGCTTACGGATGACGAAACACATTAAGAGCACTAATTCGATGATACAACATGCAGCGTCCGAAACATCAATTTACTTTTACTTTGGCACAATTGCGGGCAATATTATATCGGAGCAGAGGCGTGGCGTTGCAGCAATGCACCTGTGTGGCTGTGTGGCGTTAAGGCGAGCGTCCACGGAATGGCCAGCACGAACGTCAATTTTTCACTTACCTATCACTCAAAGCCCAAGTACCAATGTACAGTCAACCAATTTGATTCCTTGGCCACTATAGAACCTTGTCGCATTAACTACTAGACAATTACAACGTCAGTCCGGTCAAAGGATTATCAACTTTCCGATCACAACATGCAATAAACTTAAAGAGTTTTATAAACGTTTTCGCTCTATGACATGAGAAAAAAAAGAAGTTTTGACAAATGGACATACTCTATTAATCAACTTAATTCAAGTTATTAATGCACAAGCAAACTTCTTCTGACGAAGGTTTTCGAACCCCGACTGTACAAGTTGCAGAACATTCTCGATAATACAGAAAAGTTCTAGAAAGTTTTCGGAAAGTCTCGCACGAGAATTTGAAGCAAGTTTGCGTTAAATTTTTCTGTAGGATTTTTTTCTAGAATGTATTACTAATATTATAAACGCGAAAGTTTGTATGGACGGATAGATGTGTGGATGTTTGTCACTCTTTAACGCTATAAGGGTTTGATGGATTCTGATGACATTTGACACACATATAGTTTATAACCTAGATTATCGTATAGGATACTTATAACCCGGAAAATTGCATAGTTCCCGCGGGATAGCGATAAACGAATTCTTCGCAGACGGAGTCGCGGGCAACAACTAGTGAGCAAGCATTAGAATAAGGTACTTTCACATGAAACATTTACAATCTTATAATTTGGCCTAGAAAAAGGTTCGTCATCATCCCAGCCTATAAAATTCCAACTGCAGGGCATAGGCCTCCTCTCAGAATGAGAGGGCTTGGGCCGTAGTTCCCACGCGGGCCCAGTGCCGATTGGGAACTTCACACACACCATTGAATTTCTTCTCAGGTGTATGCAGGTTTCCTCACGATGTTTTCCTTCACCGTAAAGCTCATGGTTACAAATGTAATTTCGCACATAAATTCCGAAAAACTCAGAGGTGCGAGCCCGGACTCGAACCCACGACGCTCTGCTTGAGAGACCATAGGTCAAACCTCTAGGTCACCACGGCTAGCTAACGGCCCAGCTGTTTTTGAAGCTAGTAATTCCGTATTATTATCGAATGGATAGACTAGAATGTGCTGACCACAGTCAAACGTACCTATCCGCTGTGGACGCTGCACCTTAATGCGCAAACGCATCCCGTGAGGTTACGTAGCAGCTTTGTTGTGAAACGGTCGTGAAGAATGCTGTGTCATAGTTAAGAACCCAGTGGCTGGCACAGTAACGCAATAATTAAAGTCGATCAGTGGTCCATACAGCAATCATCATCGTTCCAGCCTATACATGTCCCCTGTAGGGCACAGGCCTCCTCTCACAATGAGAAGGCTGGGCCGTAGTACCCACGCGGGCCCAGTGCAGATTGGAAACTTGACACACACCATTTTGTTTGTATGCCTCAACCATTGCAAATTCAATTTTATCCATTTTCAGTGATTGTATTGAATTTAAATTTGGCATGCATTTATGTAAATACGCACACAAAAAATACGAAAATAGTATGTAACAACAACTTCTGTGACACATTAGTTAATCCTGTTAATCGCACTCGTAGGCTACCAAGGTACAGGCTCGTTTGGAGTCTGATAGATATACCGCATGTATTGTAACAAGTGTTCTATTTTAAATCTAACGGCAAATTAATTTAATTTAATGAAAAATGATACGTATGATCGTCATTACATCTTTAAAAAGGCACCATTTAGTTAATACCGGACAATGATCAAAAGCCTCCGGTAAGTAGAGAGATTTTGAATTCGGAATGAAAAAGTGTCCAGTGAGTACGTTACGATCAAGGATGATATAGACTGGATTGGCAGTCGCCATAGTACGGATCGGCCGCGGTTTTGGTAGTTCGATTATTAAATCTAGATGGCGCTGAAATATAGCCAGAGGCTTTGAAGGCTAAACAATAAGACTACAGATGTTTCATATTACTACAAATGTATTATTTTCAAAAATATTGCATAATAAATAATACATTTGTAGTAATATGAAACATCTGTAGTCTTATTGTTTTGCCTTCAAAGCCTCTGGCTATATTTCAGCGCCATCTAGATTTAATAATCGAACTACAAAAACCGCGGCCGATCCGTACTATGGCGACTGCCAATCCAGTCTATATCATCCTTGGTTACGATACAAATCGCATAATATCATTGTAATTTGAACTTAGAACTCCTTGTAAAATACTACTAAGGAACGCGATTCTTAAAAAAAAACAAGAGAGCGGGCAAATTTTAACATTTAGGAAATATTTCGTTGTTTACTTTAATTTGTCGTTGAAGTTATTTGTTGTATTTTTGAGAAAAGCACTATATGTATAAGCTTTGACCAATAAGTGCTATACTGGACTCGTACCTACATAGAAATCCACGCCTATGGCTCGGATTTCAAATCTTACTCGTCCAGTATTGCTTACTTACTGGTCTCTTCAGTAATGTACCATTAATTCAAGTGGTCTTAGAAACTTGGACGCTGGCAACACTGGACCGATTGTTGTGGAACTCTTTGGGACCTTTGCCTAGCAGTACCTACGTCTGTTGTTGGCTGATATAATAAAACATTGTTTCTCTCTTTCTTTCACTCAGCTCGGCCGGCAGTGGATTGAGTAAAGTTAGGGTAAGTACATAAGGCAGATCACGACTGCATTTTGCATTCGTGACCAATCTCGCATCTATTGTCGGCCTTCCAGGGCCCATACAAACAATCAAATTATGACATCACCGCGAGATAGGTAATTCCGTATTCACCCAGACTGTCCGCTAAGATTTCGCCCAGTATACGAGTAGTTACGCGGTTTACGTAACCCTGACTCACAGTTTGCTCAATTGAATAGCAATCCCGAATGAAAGTTTAATGGGAAACTACTTCAAATTACGTGAATTGTATGTTTTACTTAGATATGAGCAGTGATTCAAGGCATACAATGAATCTATACTAATATTATAAAGCTAAAGAGTTTGTTTGTTTGTTTGCTTGAACGCGCTAATCTCAGGAACTACAAGTCGGATTTGAAAAATTCTTTCAGTGTTAGATAGCCCATTTATCGAGGAAGGCTATAGGCTATATATAATCACGCTAAGACCAATAGGAGCGGAGCATCAATGATTAATGCGGACGTAGTCGCTGGCACCAGCTAGTCATTACATAAAATGAACGTTATGTCAATTGACCGTTATTCCTTATAAAAGTATTGATTTTGTTGTTATATCTAACGTTCATTAGAATTGCAGCAAACATGCGTTTTGATTTGAAACCGTTACCTAATCATTTAAAAGTAAAAACATGTTTTATTTTAAATCATTTAATCCAGCGACTTATGAACTAGGTACGCGGCTAGTCTAGCTGGCTCCTTCACTTAGGCGGGCTTGCGCGGACCTGGGTGTACTACTTAACTCCGAGCTAACTGCTAACCCAGGGTTAAGAAGTGTCAAAATGTATGGAACTGTCATTCTTAACACAGGGTTAACGATTTAATGTATGTATGTATGTAAAACTTTTTATTGTACATAAAACATGAAAATTAACAGTTAACAAGAGAAACAGATGTACAAAGGCGAACTTATCCCTTAAAGGGATCTCTTCCAGTTAACCTTTAATTTTTAATTTTGTAACCCCGAACCATGCAAGTGGCACTTATGCTATTATTTTACTTTATAGGTAGGTATGTCTCGATCAAGATCGGTCACGGGCTACATACTAATTATTTCGAGGGACCAGCGGCGGGCTGGATATAATCCTTTCCAGTCAAGTCCGAATTCTTCATTCAATTTAGGCATCAATTGATGCTCCTATGAACGTCGAAGAATCTACCACCGGTTCGGAAAAACCCTGTTGAGAAGAATTCAGCAAGAAACTCAACAAGGTAATTTATTTTTAAACAGATCTACATTGTTGTTGAATAACATACATCTAAATATTTTAATACAGTAGATACGCTATTTGAGACAAGAGATCGCCAATGCGGATCGGAATTATTTCCAAACATCCCTGTCCTGATATAGTTTCGGGCCGTTCCTACTTTGCCCACCACTGGCTTAGTTGAACCCGTTTCCACCAGTGCTATGCTATGTAGGCCAATTAATATGTTTGGTGGATATCAAACACATCCATAGCAACCTAGCATAGGCACATCCACATCACTGGTCGAAAAGCATTCTAAAGTGTTTTTTTGATGGTTAAAGATGGAGAAAAACATAATGAACACGTTGTAACCCGTTTACATAATATAAACCAAGTGTACATGATTAAATACGATCAAATTTTGCTTAGTAATTCCTCTTGAGTAACGTTGACTTTCAAAGTATTAATTGAATTTATATTTTATTGAGCATTTGCCAGACAAATGCCGGGAGTTGGAGAAAGCGGAGAAAGTTATTTACCGATATTTCATATGTTAGCTAAAGACTTGCTTAGTGTAGGTACGTAAGGCTTTGCGTTCTCGGCGACAGATATAATAGGGTATCTACTGTCCTGGTTAAAAAAAAATATATCGTCTAATTATATAGTCCGTTACTTTATAATTATCAAAGTTCTGGAGCGAGGCCCCATGACGATAGAAGATAATCAAATTTGAGTCATTATGGTTCACATGGTTCTGTAGTGGCCTAGGAATCAAATTGATTGACTGTACGAGTACTACAAGTAACAAAGCAAAAGTACCTAGCGTCATGCTAGGTTTACACGGAGCTTAGTAGCTAAATGCTTGTACTTGTTACTTAAACTAGTCAGAAGTGTGTAAACTAAACATATTGTACAAGTGTTTAGTATCATACAATACACGCATCTGGCAAGTGTAAGTGACAAGTACTAAGCTTTAGCTACTAAGCTCCGTGTAAACCTAGCATTACAACATAGCGTAATGTAAAATGTGCCTCACCTTAACAACACCATCGTAATCCAATTTTAGTTTATTATTATTAATGAAACGGTAAATTATAATTTTCAAAAATTTATCTAACGCCATAAAACCAATTTACGCGATGTATCGTTATTAATAAGATTTATTTTATTCTGTAGGAGGATAATAAAAAACGGTTGTTTATAAAAATCTAAATTCGTATTGCGTTGCTAAGTTTTTGCCGAACAACATTTGTTAGTTTTTAATGTCAATGAACTTCCCTTTTACTAAATTTTATGGACATAACTAGTCTTTACCCGCGGCTTGGCGCGCGTGATCGATTCGATCTGGCAGTTGAATTGAAATGCCACTAATTTACTAAATAAACTCCTAAATATTAACTGTAGTCTGCTTTTACGTTGACGTAAAGAACGCTCAAAAGCGATCTCTTCCAGACAACCAACGCTGGATACCTACATGTAAAAATATGAACAGGTTTATGTATAGGTGGTGGAAACAACAGACAGGAGAAATAAAGAGATATTAATCAATAAATATTAAAAGCAATACAAATATACAATAGTATACAAATATACAATTAGGCAATCTCCTTCCGTGGTGTCGTTCAGGGAAGCTTTGAAGAAGATGTGGCTCACACCATCACTTTAATATATTGAGAACACTGCTTATTTATTATATGTATTTTGCATATATATGTTGTATATGGTAGTATATTTTTATTAGGTTTCTTTATATTATGAGTTTATGTATTGTATTTACTAAAAGTTGTATTGTAGCCTTTGCTTTGTCCGACTGTATTATTTTGACTTACTCTTTGTCGGTCCCTTACTAAATGCTCCTTTCATCCACTCAAGGGTTGACTGGTAGAGATCCCTTAATGGGATAAGTTCGCCTTTGTACATACATTTCAACGGTTGTCAATAATGTATTTCTTTTTTTCCTTATTTTTGTACAATAAAGAGTTTACATACATACATACATACATACAATAGTTGCATTCGATTTTCGCAATTCGCAAGACATTCGATTTTGGACCGTAAATGTTGCTTATTTGAATCCGCTTTGAATTCTGCTTGATGGAAAATATATTTCGACCGATTTAAGTGTTAAGGTATATGAGAACCTAAAAAAAATGTCACAAAAAAAAGAAAAGTGATGAAATTGTTTGTGTTATAAGTACAAATTTTTTGTGTTAGCTGAAATTACTGGCCGTCAACAATGCCTTATGTATGAAACTTAAAAAAAATACGTTCGTCTTCTATTACAAGAAAATAAAAATGCTTTTTATTTTACAATAATTGATTTAAAGTTGTTATAAGGGTGAATCAACATTTTTTTTGTTGTTTATTCTGTCCCTGGTTATCTAAGTGACACTTCATACTGATTCATAAAAAACTGCTTAGGTTGTCCAAGGGACAGAATTTGTGTAACCATAATTATAATAGCAACGGGTGACACTAAAAAGTTAATTCACCCGTAAACACTAACCTTTTCGTTTTGCGACCGTACATAGGTAACGCCTACAATAATATAATAGCAAACCCACTTGAAAACAATACTTGCTGAAATAAAACGGCAATTAACCTTTTCAGACTCGACGCCGTTCGCCGTCTGGCAATCCACTCCACAATTCAATTCCACTTGATAAAACTCCAAATAATCGTCGTTATGTATTAAATTGACTGCGGCTCAAATGAGTTAAGTCACAATTATTTTTATTAACAATTTCAAATTAACCCTTTACCTTTTAGTTTGAATTTACTTTTCAACTTTATGCCTTTTAAGTTTTATTTCAAATTTAATTGATACCCCCCCCCGATTTTATTAGTCACCAGATTGTATTTTATTATAATTTTATTCCACATAATATTACAATTGTAAGTACGGCAGTTAAGATTATTAATCTCATCGTAGGTACAGGTCGCAACAAAAAGTAGAAGTAAGTAGAGCGTGGAAAATATTTTATACTTAAATAATAACTATTATACCAAAAGAATGCCACGTAAAGGTAAAAAGAAATACTGATCTAAGAACCTAAAATTGGTCTAAAAGATACAGTAAAGTAAGTATATACTCTTGTTATAAATAAAAAGTGTATCATAAAATAATGGCTTGGCTTAAGACCCCTGTAAATATTTATCAGGATTTTTTAAATTGTGGTTAACTGTTAGGGCCATGGAATGGCCTTAGGCGCTTATGATGAGCACGATTGTGATGGCACAATAACCACAAACAAAAATATAATTTCATTGTTTCTATAACGCGTTATCTTCAGACGGCAAAGTTGTCGAGCTCAAGTTTTTGACAAAACAAATTTTACATTTCGCAGAAAACCGATCTTCAGGAATATATATATATACTATTATTATACTATTATACATTATAAGCTATAAATTTACGAAATACAATATGATTAAAAAAATGTCGAAACCCTGAATTTCTCCTACCCGGGGCATCGTGCCAAGCATGCTTGCGGCATTCCCTCGCTGTACATATTAAATAATACTAGGGGCGTTCAATAAAAAGTGAGAATGAGTATGTTATAAACAACTTTTACTAAATGTCATTTTTTATTTTTCGTCACCTTTTAGCATAATACACTTAGTATATCTTTTTTCTAAACTTAAAATTCCATTTTTAAAAAAGGTCTCATCTTGAGTACTTAAAAAATCTTGTACTGCAGCGACTACCGCGTCGTCGTCTTCAAATTTCTGGCCTCTCAGGTATTGTTTCAATCTCGGAAATAGGTAGAACTCACTGAGAGCGAGATCTGGTGAATACGGAGGATGCTTAAGGATATCGAACCCAGCATCACGAATTGCAGCCATTGCAACGGCGGACTTGTGTGCCGGGGCATTGTCCTGGTGGAACAGCACAACTTTCGACAGTTTACCTCGCCGTTTTTCGCGGATCTCATTGCGCAATGTTGCTATTTGTTTGGCGTATAAAGTGCCCGTAATAGTGGCTCCATGCTCGAGATACTCAATCATTAATACCCCTTTACCATCCCAAAAAACAGAGCCCATGACCTTACCGGCAGATGGGCTCACCTTGAATTTCTTCGGAGTTGGAGATGATGGCCTTTTCCATGTCATAGACTGCAGTTTCGTTTCTGGGTCGTAATGATGGAGCCATGTTTCGTCCATTGTTATAAATCGCGCCAAAAAAAGTTCCCGGTCTTGCTGTATCAGGTCCAAAGCTTCTTGACAAATCTCGACTCTAGTTTGTTTTTGCGTGTCAGTAAGCATTCTTGGTACCCAACGCGCAGCTACCTTTTTCATACCCAAGCGTTCATGTAAAATATTATGCACGCTCCCCGTTGAAATCTTTACATTTTCAGCAATAAAACGAACCGTGACACGACGATCCGCCAAAACTGAGTTTTCGACTTTTTTCACAATTTCTTCAGTTACTGCTGTAGTAGGGCGTCCGGAGCGGGGGTCGTCCATTGTCGATGTTCTTCCACGTCTAAATTCGGCGCACCAACGTGCGACTGTCGAATACGGAGGAGCATTAGACCCTAAAGTGTCCCGCAAATTCAAATTGACTTGGTCCGTAGAAAAATTTTTCAAACAGAAGTATTTGATAACGGCGCGCAGTTCAATTTTCTCCATTTTCGCTAACGTACTCAATAGCATTGCAAAGAAATTACCGTATATTTTTTTAAACAAAAGACAGTTAGTTTTTTTTTTCATAGCAATCAGCTAGATAGATGAGCTTTACCGGCCAGTATTTAATTTCGTAATATTAAAAGAGTTTGCATCTCATTCTCACTTTATATTGAACGCCCCTCGTATATATGAATATATTATTTCTTATCTTGTTTACTCTAATTATCCGTGTATTGTTGTCACAGGATCCTCTTGGGATATGTTCGTGCCTCTTGGAGACCTAAAACCTATTTCTACTTGTAGAAAGAGAGGATAAACAAGATAACGTGTAGGCCCGTCAGTTTTCAACAGTGAATAGAGCATTGCACGTGAACCGAATAGTCCAAGATCCCATAGAGGTGTAGGTTTAAAAATATGCTCGTAAATAATATAACATGCATATAGATCAATTTTAATTTTGTAATTTCCCGCTCGCGTCTACGAAAAATTCCAAATTCGCGAAAACCACCTGCGAAAAGCACTGGCGCTTGACAGCAAGTCGCGAAAAATGACCACGCCAATTTTATTGTCAACCATCTTAAAAGATGGCTCTACCTGGAGAAAGGCTTCCTGAAGTTCGTTTCAATAGAATCTGGCAACTCACAAGGACACCTAATTATCAAGGATCGGAAAAACGCCAAAACAAAAAAAACCGGCCAAGTGCGAGTCGGACTCGCGCACAAAGGGTTCCGTACCATTATCTAGGAATACGGCAAAAAATTCACGTTTGTTGTATGGGAGCCCCCTTAAATATTTATTTTATTCTATTTATTAGTATTTGTTGTTATAGCTATAGCGGCAACCGAAATACATCATCTGTGAAAATTTGAACAGCTATCACGATTCCTGAGAACAGCCTGGTGACTGACGGACAGACGGACAGACAAACGGACGGAAAAAACAAAGTCTCAGTATTAAGGTCCCGTTTTTACCCTTTGGGTACGGAACCCTAAAAACTATCCCTGTTTCTTAAACTAGAAAATTCCTAACGATGTTACAATATGCTTTAATGACATCCATAGCGTGGAAACGAACCATTTCGACTACCAAAGTCCTAAATTATTGTTGTTATGTATCACAAGTGAAATGACGCGCGTTTTTTAGACCATTGCTAATTATATGGGTTCGTAAAGGTATGATTATAATCGAAAACAAAAAAAAGATTATAGTTAAATCGCTAAGGACCTGGACTATTCGGTGTTCACGTCAGTTGGCCATAAGTGTTTACGAAACTGTCAGATTCTTTTGAAATGGAATATATTTTCATCGTCTCTCTGAACTCTCCTTTTAGACAGTAAATAATAAAGGTAGTACGCGATGGTTTCTAATCGGTGACGACGATCCGGAACCAATTTTTCTAGGTCAGTATTCGGTGGCGAACACGTTTAAATAATAATAATAAGTGTGTATTTTTAAATAATATGTTATTTGGAAAATAACTTTTTAATCAACATCATCGTATACACATGGATCAGTCTATGAACCTAAAACCTCTTTGACAAGTCAGTTCCTTAAACAAACTTTGACGTGAGACCTATTAAATTCCCCGCCAAAGCGATGAAACTTGACGAAACTACTTAACTTCAACAAAAGTAGGTTTCTTCGTGTTTTTTTTGTGTCAAAATTATTTTCTTGCTGCTGTCAAACTGTTGGCGTTCTGCAGAATCAACCGTAAACCTGTCATCGTAACTGACATTGGCCCAAGCCTTAAGGCCGCTACTAAGGGAATAAGGGCATTTGTTGGATGGACGAAGTTTATAAGAATAAAGTTTTTAACAGAAACTTAATTTCAAACTAAATACAAACTGAAATATAGATGCACAGAAAAAACCCCAGAAAAAAGACCAATGCTGGGAATCGAACCCAGGTCCTCAGCGTTCCGTGCTGCGTGTTTACCCCTACCATCACTGGTCTAGAAGTTAGCGACGAATTTTTCCCATACATCGTACACTTCAGTCTGTTATAATCACATTATGCAGTGATAAAGCGCGCGTCTATGTTATGCCCTCTACCGAGAGACTTAACACTCCTTCGGAGCTAACCGCTCACCTGGACCAAGAGATGGCGCTACTATGCCAACTTTAACCCCCCCGTGAAACACGGGATGACCGTAAAAGTAATGAAAAAATGAAGTTGAAAAAAAAAATACAAAAAGACACTTCATACTTAACTTGAGAAACTTAATTGTTTGAGACCATTTTCGTTAGGGATCACTGATTAAAAGTCACCGTGTAGTACGAGCAGCATAGAGTGTAAAAGATGACTCACATGGGCTGAGGTATCGGGAACCAGGCGCGTCGCGGCTCCCGCGGCGACACGGGCGACGGTCGGAGCGCGCGCAACACCACTTTGGCTGCGCGCGTGCCGCACGCCAGCGCGCCCGCCGCGCCCAGCGCCAGCGCGCCGCCCAAGCACGCCCATAAGATCTACAAGAAAAATTACACTTAGTAGGAGCGCATATGAGTAAAATTAGTTTTTGTTAAGAACCGGTTGTCTGTAAAGTCGGTTTACGGACCTTGGTTTACTTTTCACGTCACAACGTCATAACAAAACCCCCCGCACCCCCATTGAAAATTATCCGAGCGCTAGTACTAAATTGTACGCAAGATTGTATTGCCTATGTAATATTGCAACTGGCCTTCACTGCTCTGTAGGTACATGTAACGTTACGTAACGTTACGTAACGTTACATGTACGTTACATTGCGTCATCCTTTTTCGTGTATGCAGCCGGCGTTCATCGATTTATTAGACGTTGTCACGTCAAAAAAATAATTTTCAATGCAAGCTTTTTCGCTGACTGTACTTTTTGTTGACTCTACTTGCGCCGGTGGGATTCGAACCCACGTCTCCTGGGTAAGCGCCCCAACGGGTGTTCTACCAATTGAACCACGTCGCATCCAACCGACTCCCCCGAAATTCTTAATCGCTTACATACGCCAACAGTGGCGTGTGGTAACATCCATCGCAACTATTAGAAGCTACGACTCCTACGTTCCAAATTACATTGGAAATGCGTAAGAAATGATGTACCACATCTATTTATTCAAATATTATTTATTTTATTAGCAGTACGGCTGCTCACCGAATCTAAGATTATTTAAAAGCGAAAAAAGTTTTTCGGGTGCGCCGGTGGGATTCGAACCCACGTCGCCTGGGTAAGCGCCCCAACGGGTGTTCTACCAATTGAACCACGTCGCATCCAACCGACTCCCCCGAAATTCTTAATCGCTTACATACGCCAACAGTGGCGTGTGGTAACATCCATCGCAACTATTAGAATTATTATTAGAATTTGCATTGTCATCCAACTTACATAAGTATAGGTACCAAATATCAAGTGAATCCGACCACTGGAAGTGGGTCAAATTCGACGTCCAAGATTTGACCCGTCCATACATAAGTAGATACTTAGATATACATTGCAAGTTAGTAAAAAGATTTTAAAATGCTTTTAATATAATAATCATTTGCCTGGACATTATTAAATCGCAAGATGGGACTAGATTTAAAACAAAGCTCAAGAAACGGTGTCTGTGAAAGTTTCTACAAGTTAATTTAGTATTTCAGAAGTTTAAATAAGTTCCTAACTAGTTCAGACTATTTTAACATAGGTATTTACTTGCTATTGTACGCCCGAAATAGGGAAGCTGTTGAACCTACACAGTTTCTGACAATAAATCGGGATGTTGACACCACCAATCAACTGATGTACTTTTTATGAGCTGTCAATAATGTCAATACACAATTCTCCCATAGAGTTTAAATGGCAACTTATGACGTCACTTGTTCGCCAACGCAATCTACTAACTATTTATTTGTTTTAAAGCAACACAAAAACTAATTTTGCAGTTAATCTAAAATTAATCTGGTTTCAGTGCTAAAATAAAGCGTTTTCACTGGAGTCGTGTCTCCGAATTATTTTTTAATGGCGTCAACATCACTATTATTATTTATCTTTATCTAAGTATGAAGACAGAGTTGTGCTCGGTCGTTCAAACCATTTTCCAGGCGCTTCAATTTATACTACCTATGCACGGTTCATTTAAAAGCAAAGGATCATCACAAGGTATCGGATGATTGAGTGCAAATGACACAAGGAACAGGACCAATAGAGTAGACTCAATGTTATATTTTTTATGCAGTCGACAAATTTGTCGATGTCGTAGGTAAAATTTCTACTTAATTATTTTATCATTATCAATGGAGACACTCGTATATTTCGTATATGAAAAGTAGGTATAAAATTTTATCGCGCCCCGCCCCATGCTAATTTGTGATTCTATGATTTAATTTTTTAATGAACTGACTACAAAACGATTGATTTTCATCTAGCATTAAGTTTATCAACATTATCATTTCAAGTTAGGTATGAAGTATCTATTTGTATTTATTTTTTTCAACTTCATTTTTTATTACTTTTACGGTCATCCCGTGAAACCATATATTTCAAACTAGCACGGAATGCTGACCTGGGTTCGATCAGCATTGGTCTTTTTTCTGGGGTTTTTTTCTGTGCATCTATATTTCAGTTTGTATTTAGTTTGAAATATTATCATTTCAGCCGAACGAAGTCTACTGACGAACATAGGCCTCCGTTTGTCAAACAGACCGGTCCTAAAAAAGGTCACAATTTATTGAATCAGGCGTTACTTTGCGGAGGTCCATATTAATGAAGTACCTAATTGTTTCAGTTCAGGTTATACCCACTTTTTATACACAAATCTCCATTGATAACGATAAAATAACGTAAGTTTGATTTCTACGCCATTACTGCCATTAGTTCTGTTCCTTATGTCATTTGCACTCGATCGTCCGATACCTAATCATCACCTCCCCAGCCTATACACCACTGCAGGGCACAGGCCTCCATTCAGAATGAGAGGGCTTGGGCCGTAGAGTACTACATGGGAAAAGGTAACATTTCGGATTTTTTGCTAAAAGCCAAATTAACGCTAGTGGCTCATGTATGCGTGAAGCTTCTTTATAGTTTTATTCTGACAGGCAGGCATAGCGATTTTAGGAAACTGACAGGGGAGGCGCATATTATAAAAGTTTGGTATCCTATGTCTATACAAATTACGACCACGGACTCCTCGCTGCGGTCAACAGTTAATTATAACTTGACCAAAATGAAATAAATTAATTTCCTATCCAGTTTTTTTTACTAGCCTATAATTGTGTCCCACTGCTGGGCAAAGGCCTTCCTATCCAGTTGGAATCAAAAAACCCTTCACCTACGAGATAGGTACTAAACCCAAACGTAAATCATACTAGCTGCTGCCCGCGACTCTGTCTGCAAAAAATAATACAATACAGAAAAACATTTTTTTAAACATGGATAAATAAATTATAAAAAATATATACTGTATGTGTGTATGTATGTGTATAATACTGTAATAATTTTCAGGTGTCAAAAAAATAAAATCTCGTCAATGGTGCACTGAATTGTAATTACTTAATGCGATTGTGCGCTAAGGTATCGATATGTAAGGTAAGCAACACACACACACACACACACACACACACACACACACACACACACTTGAAGAAACAACGACTTATTATGAAACTTACATAAGTAGTTATTGACACTCTCGATGCTTTTGCAGGATCTGAAACAAGAAAATCTAATTGAAACCTCAAAATACGTGCGTACCGGTATAACCACAGCATTTTCGCTGTCTATTGCGTGTGCTCTCAGGTAGTCACTTTGCGAGGAGCGTCTCAGCCGCGCAATGAACAGAAAATACGCACGGCAGGCTGTCCCACCCAGCACAGCAGTGCAGTGTGGCCAGTGTTGCCACTTTGGCCACTTCTTGGCTAGATCTAGCAACTTTTTAAAACTTGTTAGCTACAAAATAAAAATTCATTAGCTAAATAATTTGGCCAATTTTTCTAGCCACTTTTTAATTTTTAGAATATAATTACAATTAAAAGTATAAAATGAAGTGGATAGGCTATATTTTCCACACTGAACATTGTGAAAAATAAAAATAGGAATATAATGGACTTACTAACATTAAATTTAATACTAACTAAAAAATATTTTAAAAATAAAATAATGAGACGTGTGCCGCATACCAAATTTCAGCCAACATTCTACAGGAAATTGAAAGAATCAAAAAGCCCAAACCAAACAACAAACCTTCGCCTTTGACATCAACTTTATTATTAATTTTTTTTCTTTAAATAATCAATAAATAATTAAAAATCGATAATAATCTAACTACATTTTTCAGCCACTTTCTAGCCACTTCTGCGAGGGTAAAATTTCACGTATCTGGCTACTTTTTGAGTATAGCTTCCACGCGTAAGGTGGCAACACTGAGTGTGGCAGGCCCACCTGTCCGCCTCCCGCTGGTATAGGTAGCAGGCGACACAGGCGCACACATACGCAAGCACGCACACAGGTACGCACAAAATATGTGATTCATAACTCATAACTTATAACACCCCGTCGTTTTTTGGTCGGGGTTAAAAAGAGATGTTTCATTTTCTTTTAATGTTTTTTTTTAAACATGATATTTTATGTGTTTCTATTATTTACCGTTAAATTTGTACCTACTTTATTATTACCTGATATACCACCCGCGGCTTCAACCCCAATGAAGTTTTTTTTATAAAAACTTTCTCCTGACAGTTGTCGATGGAACAAAAAAGAATTATCCAATTTGGAGCAGTGGTTCTCGAGTTTTGCTCTTAGTGATTAAATTTGGTGATTGCAAAAAAAGATACAGCCGTTTATGCCGCCAAAACGTATATACATTTCGATACGGTTGTAATGAATTAAACCGTAAGCAAGATGGCACACAATGTGCACGCATCTAGTGCGCCATCTTTCTTACAGTTTCACGCACACGCCTTGACACGCACACGCCTCTGGCCTGCGTCGGCCTTTAAATCTCTATCTATCAACCATGGATCTAACATTTCACCAACGTACTCGTATGTTAAAATCTTAATTCTAAACTTAAATTTTTACATTATAAAGTAAATTTAATATTTAGTACCTACAAAACATTAAACGTGGCACGTGTCTACTCACTCAGTAACGGCCATGAACTAATTATAATTACATGAGGATCAGAAACGTGATACGAGATAAAAGCGTGAGGCGTCTGTCTGGGTTAAAAGTCATGTACCTAACCATATTCCTGGCTTAAGACTTATCAAAGAGATACCACAGGAGACCGAAGAGCTGGCAGCTTCCTCGCTTAACGCAGTCTTACAATCCAGCGAGGAACTACTGCCAGCGTTTTTTGTACCATGCCGCAGGGGCTATTTTGAAAATTACTTTAGATTCAGTTTATTTTATTTTATTTTAATCTAAGTACCTAGTTTTAATTTTTAGTTTTTGATTTAAATTTTATCATTCCATTAAAAAAAAATCAAAGTCATTCATGATAAAATCAAGATCAAAATTTCAATAACTACTTATACTTTATTAAAAAACCTTGCTGAATACTTAGTCGTTATGTAAAACCCTCGAGCCTCAATAAGCCACTCCAACCTTCCATTTCGGCCAAAATTAGAAAATTAGAAAGCCATCCATCTCAATTTCTTTCCTTCCACTCGCGCATGAATCTCATGATAATACTTTGGATTTGGTAAAATTTTCTGAAATCAATAAGTACGGATTATCTGTAAAATTTATAGAATACGAGCCGTACTCCGTCTGCAAAGAATTCGTTTATTGTCATCCCGAGGGAACTACGCAACTTTCCGAGATGAAAACTATCCTATCTTCTTCTCATGGTCTCAATCTATCATGATCATCATCATTCAGCCGAAAGACGTCCACTGCTGAACATTGGCCTCCCCCGAGGCTCGCCAAACAGATCGGTCCCGCGCCATCAGCGTCCAACGCGTTCCCGCAACCATAACCAGGTCGTCGCTGCATCTCAATCTATCTCCATATAGCAAGATTATTTCCACTTCGACTCTCGGTAATTCTCGACATACAGCGACAGAGATCGGAAGTGCAATATTTAGGCTGAGGTTTTGTTATTAATTACATTAATTAGGTTTGGATATTTTATCTGATTAAATTCTAGGATTTTATATAAGTATTGTATGTGACAACATGAACCTGATTAAAACTGAGACGTCGCGAGTGTCAAAGTGGAAATAATCTTGCTGTACCTACCAAACCAGAAAACCATATTTCATAGGAAGTTGGACGTAGGTACTGTCAGCGTACCTAAGTAACTAACCGCCAAATAAGGGCGACGTCACAGCTGTTATAATAATTTGGCCTTCTACTTTCTTAGGTAATATCGTCAGATTATCCGTTCAAAGGAAAATCGTTGCTTTAGTTTTGCGGAAATTCAACCTTAATGGTTGATTTATTACGACAGAACACGCCGCCGTTTCAAAACAACACAGTTTGCTTACTTCGGATCAAACAAATGAAGTATGAATCTGTCGAAAAACTAGAACATCGTGTACCTCTATGTTATGTAGGTGGTTATGTAGTTATAATATAACGGCGCCTATATTGATGTTGGATAAGAAAGGAAGAAAGAAAATGCAAATTTTTCATGCAAATCAAAACCGGGCTCTTCAAGGGTAGAGTAAATAGTCAGTTACTGAACCAGTGAGATAGGGTCAATGACACGTCAGTTTTAAGTAAAAAAAAAAACGCTAGGACTCACACAGCTATAGCTAGGCCGTTTAAATGTTTCCTCGCCCGCGCGGTACAGGGTCTGGGGGGTATGACGACAAAGGGGACCGGGAGGGGCGGCAGGCACACGAGGCGCGCTAAAACGATCGATTTAAACGGCTTAGCTATACATATATATTACATATTCCATATTCATATTATATTCATATTATAGCTATATATATTACATATTCCAGAATCATTTTGTGTTAGTAGACCTTACTCACCAAAAGCAGTAGCGTTTCCAGCCGCTCCCACGCATCCCCGCTCGTCGACCACACTCACTCTGGCCAACAGTCTCACATCCAGAATCTTCTTCCTCTCTCTATTTTTGTCTACGGTAGGGAGAAGGAGGAAGCGAGGGTTATCGCCCGCGGCCACCAAACCGTCGGTGGGGATGTGACGGGTCACCGTGTGGGCGAACCATGGGGAGGGGTGAGCATCAGATACCATCTGTTGGCCTATGCTGTTGGAAAATAATAAAACATTATTTGTTTTGAATAGAAGAATGTTTTCTCAAAAAGCTAAGAATTTTGAACATCACCATCATCCTCTATGTATATGTATATGCAGATCAAAGGCGTCTCAGAATGAGAGGGCTTGAGCCGTAGTTCCCACGCGGGTCCAGTGCGGATCGGGAACTTCACACACACTATTGAATTTCTTTGCAAGGTGTCCGGGTTTCTTTACAATTTTTTTCATCACTGTAAAGCTCAAATGTAATTTCGCACGTAAATTTTCAAAAACTCAGATTTGCGAGCTCGGACTCGAATCTTCGACCATCTGCTTGAGAGGCCATAGGCCAAACCACTAGAAAACTACTCCGCGGGTACCTATTAGAAACGCTATTGGAATATTATTTGAGCGGATTTTAGATTTTCTTTCTGTCTGTTCACGCTAAACTTGAAATTAGATCTTGAGATAGTGCTTGTTAGCAAAATGAAGTCCAAACGTTATCTCGGTTGACGTCTAACTTCGAACGAACGAACGTCAACTGTCATACGCTTGAAAGAGTCCTAAAACGCCTAAGTATCCTTAGGGTACCTAATTAGTAAGATCGCTCGGTTTTTAGGGTTCCGTAGTCAACTAGGAACCCTTATAGTTTCGCCATGTCTGTCCGTCTGTCTGTCTGTCCGCGGCTAAGCTCAGAGATCGTTAGTACTAGAAAGCTGTAATTTAGCATAAATATACATATCAGTCACGCCAACAAAGTGGTAAAGTAAAAAACAAAAAAAAATTTTTTTTAGGATACCTCCCATAGACGTAAAGGGGGGGTGATTTTTTTTTTCTCGACTAACCCTATAGTGTAGGGTATCGTTGGATAGGTCTTTTAAAACCATTGTGGGGTTGCTAACATGATTTTTCTATTCAGTGATCTGTTTGCGAAATATTCAACTTTAAAGTGAAAATTTTCATTAAAATCGACCGTCCCCCCCCCTCTAAAATCTAAACTGTTGGGTGGAAAAATTTTAAAAAATTCAGAATGGTAGTAAATATATCAAATTTACTAGGAAAATTATAGCGGCTAAGATTGCTTGGAAATTATTTGTAGTTTATGAGTAAATAGTAGCCTAAGGTATAAAACATACCTAAACTTGGATGATTCCATACACATACGAAATCCTTAGAAAAATATTACTTGATTTTTTCGTAATGGCTACGGAACCCTACCTTGGGCGTGTCCGACACGCTCTTGGCCGGTTTTTTTATTAACTATGTCCACACCAGTGCGCTTTCTCGTTCATCTTGCGTTTTCCTTTGACGCATGCCCGAGCAACCATAGCGCATGCAATAGCGCATGCCTCAAAATTAATTGAACAGCAGCGCGTGCCGCTAGCGCATGTCTATCCAACACCGTGTCGTGAAGCGACAATCAAAAAGTGAGATAACCTAACCTAGATTTAAAAAAAAAAATAATGTCGTGAAGCGACAAGTTTAGTGAAAAGAAACCTTAACTAAGCTATGAAATGAAAAATAGAATAACTAAAGAACCATTTATTTACATTAACTAAAAAAAGGACAATATTTACAAAATATGGATGTGTGTGGAGTGGTGTGATGCAGTGGATGGACGGGATGGTGTGTGTTAGAAAGAGTAGTAAGGTGGAGCGTAGACACGGGGGCGATGGCGGAGGCTTCGGTGAAACGGAGATCCAGCGGTGATCCGAGCTTGTAGAACGCCCAGTGGGGCGTTACTGAGCGCCTGGTGAAAACGCCGTCAGCGCTCCGATAGGGGCGCGTAACAGGTGCACGTAAGTGTCCGGTGGGGCACGGACGGCGCACGGTACAAGTGCGGGTGGAACACGGTGTAAGGGAAGACAGCACACGGTGTATATGGAGACAGCGGCCCGTGTAAATGAAGACAACGGCCGGTGTAGGTGGAGTCCGGAGACAACGTAGGGTAAAGGTGGTGGCCCGTATTCGAGACCACGCGTACGGACTTCGGGGTGACGCGTACTAATCTTCGAGACAAGGCGTACAGACTTCACGGCAACGCGTACTAACTTCGAGACAGCGCGTACAGACTTCACGGCACGCGTATTAACTTCGAGACAGCGCGTACAGACTTCGGGACAGCGCAAACACTTGGAGGTTTCGAGATAACTCGCGAGGACTGACTTGTGACCTTTTAGAATGAAGGTATTTGCGCGAGGCTTGAAGAATCCCGGGACCAGCTCGGGCCCGGGACAAGGCCTTTTCGAGTTACTTTCTATTTGAAAGCTGACGAATGACTGCTCGCTCTGGGATTTCTATGGTTTTTATAGGCCTCGTGACGTAGGTCCGCTCCCGAGGGGGTTTCGAGAATTAGAACATATGAAATTTCAAATTAAAAGTAAATTTGTACACGTGGCCAAATATATTTACTCGTTTTAGAGGGAGGTTTGATCTAAAATATTGTTTTTCTGACATGAAAAACGAAAGTATTTGTCATGACAACCGAATAAACAAGCTTGTCATAACATGTCAGTTTTTGTATTGAAGACAATAGCAATTGTAAGGAGCCATGAAAATAATTGTTATTAGATTAAAAACACAGGAAAAAATGTCACGCATCAGCACGTGCGAAGCCCGAATCTCCAGCATAACCGCAACACATAGAAAAAGACCGAAAAAGTTAGTGTCCGTTTTCATCGAATCAAAAAGTGATTGTAACGTGAAAATACGTAGTGAAAACCAAGTGAAACTGTGTTATTTAGCTTTTGTGATTTCGCAGGACCCTGCAGAAATGAAGGTGACGCGATTCTAATGATATTAAGATCGACGACAGGACGTGAAAAAGATACGATAAGGGAGCTAAAACACGATATAATTGTAAGTAAACAGCACAAAACGCTACAACCGGTGGATCAGCGTGCAGAATTTCGTGCGTCAAAGGAAAACGCAAGATGAACGTGAAAGCGCACTGGTGTGGACATAGCTTTTTTTAACATTGGTCTGGCACACTGCCGTGTTTTTTGATAACAGAAGTACCTCTACGAACCCGTGGAATTATCCATATAAATGTTACTAGCAAGTTCAGTAAGTCATCCAGCGAGAATCCCCAGGTTCTAATTAATTTACTCTGTTTAATGGAAAAGAAAGATGTTTCTAATAAAATTAATTTATGTCGAACGATAATAACATTAAAAACTTCCTTCTGTTAAAAATGATGGCGGAAAATCCCTAAGCACCAAACCTCATAAATTCGATCAATTTCTATTGAAAAAGTGGGAGTGTTTAAAGTGTGCTAAAAATAAAAAGTAATGACTTACAAAAGTGAAATGCGGTGGTGTAAACGATATTATAATACTTTCGGTATAATTATTACTTATAAGAAATGGGCACGGTTCGAAGTTGCCAATCCGCACCGGGCCCGCGTGGGAACTACGGCCCGAACCCTCTCGTTCTGAGAGGGAGCTTGTACCCATACGATGGGACGTACATACATATAGGCTGGGATGAGGTCAAACACTTATAGCTAAACCATTTAAATGGGGTACGTATCAAAATATATAAAGTTTAAAAATAATAATGGACGAAATACATAATGGTCAGTTGATATAATGCAATTTTCTTGGAAATTCTCAACTTTACAGGATTTTCATAAAATAAACCTAACCTAACCTAAACCAATCTGTAGATTACACAATTAAAAAAATTCGTTTCATCAATAGTTTCATAGAAAATTTTAGTATGTATTATGACCATTATGTATTTCGTCCATTATTTGTTTTAAACTTTATACATTTTGATACGTACCCCACACGAGTAGGGTTGCCAGGTGTCCGGCTTTAGCCGGACATGTTTGGCTTTTTGCGGTCGCGTCCGGCCAAATATGTATGTGTTCGGCCTGTCCGGCTTTTGTCAGGCTTTTTGTCAGAGTGGCGATTCGTACGACGATGGGCGGACGAGCGCCCGAGTGGACAAGGGTGAGCGGAGAGCAAACTGTCTTCTGCCCGCGCATCGCGCCGTCGGGCTTTCGATAGGCTTTTTAATACTATCGCACTGCGCGCGCGCACGGCCTTGCTGAGTCTTGCCACGCCGCCCCCGCCCGCATCGGACGGACACATACACACACTCAAAAATCCCTTTTTTTAGCATCCGGCTTTGGAATTCAAAAGTCCCACTTTTAAATGTGTGTTTTATTCGATATTTTGTCAAAAATCCCTAATTTTTCTTAATGTCCGGCTTTGGGACCCAAAAGTCCGGCTTTTTTGACGGGTAAGTTCGGCTTTTTGATTTTTAGAGATGGCAACCCTACACACGAGGCGCGCTCGCCGCCCGCACCTCTCCCGGCACCTTTGTCGTCATACCCCCACCCCTGTACCGCGCGGGCGAGGACACATTTAAACGGTCTAGCTATAGGACATTAACCTTACCTAATGGAATAATTCAAACTTACCTCACAAAATAAGATTTCTTCTGCAGTCCCTTTGGCAGTCTTTGGGGGTATTTTGGGGGTGGTAGCGACCAGGTAATGTTCACGACCGTGTCACCCCCCACGGCCACGAGACCCGCGGACACGAGCGGCACGGGGAGGCGGGGAGAGTGTGCGCAGGAGCACACGCCGGCCACGCATTCTGGAATTACAGTGGGAGATTAGGCGGATGGAGTAGCACCACCATTGTACATACATATAGTCAAGGTCTTTTGCCTGTCTTTTTGCTTTGTCTTTTTTTAGACGACCAGATGGCCTAGTGGTTAGAGAACCTGTCTATGAAGCTTGAGGTCCCGGGTTCGATTCCCGTGTCGGGGCAGATATTTGTATGAAAAATACGAATGTTTTATCTCGGGTCTTGGGTGTTTAATATGTATTTAAGTATGTATCTATCTAAATAAGTATGTTTATCCGTTGCCTAGTACCCATAACACAAGCTTTGACTAGCTTACTTTGGGACTGGGTCAATTGGTGTGAATTGTCCCGTGATATTTATTTATTTATTTTATTTGCATTATAACCGTTATCAAGACAATTAGCAAAAGTCATCATCACCATCACTTCAGCCGAAAGAAGCCGTTCGTCAAAGAGACCGGTCCTGCGCCATCCGCATCCAACGCCCTCCCGCGACCTTAACCAGGCCGTCGCTCCATCTTGTTGGGGGCCTACCTACACTGCGCCTTCCGGTCCGTGGACGCCACGGCCCCATTATTTATGATATCTTCATCGTTTAAATGCAGACACGTAACGTATAGATATATTTGCAACATGAGGTAAACGTCCCTGTGCTCGACACTGACCCAGTACTTGGCACCTTCAATCTCACATAGTAAGAGACATGACAGATAGGTGTTGAAGTGTCAAGCATCGGTACGTTTACCTTATGCTCCTTTGCTCCATCATAATCATAATCAATCACTACATATTACAACTCTATTCTTGGTAAATGCTGTCACTTATTTTATAAAAATGATTAAGGTCACAGCTCTTCGAATATTTTTTGATGGTTTTCCTAAATACTAATAATTAATTTAAATGCAGTAAGTAATATATTTTTTTTGTTTTTTTGCATTCAAGCTTTTGAACTTCTTCGTACTGAAATACGTAGTTTTATTTATCCGCACACTCTACCATTGACAATGTCATTTCATTTATTAAAATGAAAAACGATATTCTGTGCTCAATCGTAAAGAAACCGTGGTTTGATAAAATGTTATGAAGTACTTAATAAAAATAAAATATTTAAATACACAATGGCTTCTTGGTTATTATTAACTTATTATATTAAGTATCTCATACTAACATCCACTTTTTTGCCCATAAAAATGAACGATTAATATTCTAGAGGAAAACGGAATACAATGTGTATTTTGCCATCAAGTTCAGTAATAATTTATTTATGAATTCCGCGGTTTGACAACTGAGTAGACACGAAAACATTTTAAGAGAAAGTGAAGGAAGTTTCTAAGAAAAATAAAAGTAAAATCAGCAGTCTATGCAATTATGCAAAGGCCGTATGGATGAGGGGAACAACATCTGCCCTTGAGATGTTGACTTATTTTTTTTTATATAGTTTAGTACAACTAATATACCCAAAAACCACTCAAAAACCACTATTATAGGTAGTTTAGGAAATAAAATAAATAAATAAAATAAAGTATTTTACAAGTTAAGTATGAAGTATCTTTTTCTATTTATTTTTTATTTTCTTCAACTTCATTTTTTTTATTTTTTTTTTATTACTTTTATGGTCATCCCGTGAAACCATATATTTCAAACTAAATACAAACTGAAACATAGATGCACAGAAAAAACCCCAGAAAAAAGACCAATGCTGGGAATCGAACCCAGGTCCTCAGCGTTCCGTGCTGCGTGCTTACCCCTACAGCATCACTGGTCTAGAAGTTAGCGACGAATCTTTCCCATACATCGTACACTTCAGTCTGTTATAATCACATTTAGGCAGTGATAAAGCGCATCTATGTTATGCGCTTTATCACTGCCTAAATGTGATTATAACAGACTGAAGTGTACGATGTATGGGAAAGATTCGTCGCTAACTTCTAGACCAGTGATGGTGTAGGGGTAAGCACGCAGCACGGAACGCTGAGGACCTGGGTTCGATTCCCAGCATTGGTCTTTTTTCTGCGGTTTTTTCTGTGCATCTATATTTCAGTTTGTATTTAGTTTGAAAAATATTTTATGTTGATATGTTGGTCTATGTGCGACTTGTGCAAGGCTGTAAAGGATTTGTCACACTGGATGGGTTCTGCGGTCGCGGTCAGGTCAAATTGAACGCAGCCCGGAGCCCGCATTATGTATGAACAACATTGTCGGTCTCTATATATTGCGCGTGCGTGCGATCTGACCGTGCGGACCGCAGTGCGCGCGGCGCCGGTGCGGTGCGGTCAGATTGCATATCTATACAAAATATGAAAACCGACAATGTTGTTCATACATAATGCGGGCTCCGTTCACCTCAATTGAACCACAATTGAATTTGACCTGACCGCGACCGCAGAACGCATCCAGTGTGACAAATCCTTGACTCCCTTTGGTACCTATAGAGCACGTACACTGCCCCGTTTAGGTTCATTTCGTCCACATTCCCACTTCGTCCACATTCCCATTTGGTCCACATTCCCATTTCGTCTACATTCCCATTTCGTCCACATTCCCATTTCATCCTTTTCCCACTTCGTCGACATTCCCACTTAATCAACATTCCCATTTCGTCCACATTCCCACTTAGTCAACATTCCTAGGCGATTTTAATGCGGTTTTCGCTATCACTTTAGCTTAATAGTTCAGGGAAGATTTTATTTTGTGATTTAGGTATTCATGTTAAGAAAAATACTTGCTAAGCACGGTGCGGGTCAATACTATTCAGATACACTACCAATTTCGTTACTATTTTGTTACGAAATGGGAATGTTGAAGAAGTGGGAATGTGGACGAAATGGGAATGTGGACGAAATGGGAATGTGGACGAAATGGGAATGTAGACAAAATGGGAATGTGGACGAATTGGGATTGCTGACGAAGTGGAAATGTGGACGAAATGAACCTAAACGCGCTGCCCTATGTACTTCTAGGAAAAGCAGCATTTCCCTGCCTTCTTGAGGTCAAATCAGACATATAAAATGGCTTTTGTCTCCAGGTTCCACTTTTAATTAATTATTTTTATAGGCTAATAAAATATGCTATATGCTAAACGACAAAAATATGCAAATTGACATATTGACATTGATTGACATATTGGTAAATCTAGCATAAAATATGCTAAATTGGCTGCACTGGTGGCTTTC
Organism: Archips crataeganus; assembly: GCA_947859365.1. Classification (NCBI taxonomy): domain Eukaryota; kingdom Metazoa; phylum Arthropoda; class Insecta; order Lepidoptera; family Tortricidae; genus Archips; species Archips crataeganus. The sequence continues at coordinate 15,399,840 of OX402057.1, read as the reverse complement.
AGCCGACATTCAATTATGCTCTTAAGTAGAGGTATCTCTTTTAATTCTACTGGAGCAAAACACAAATTTATTTCTGGAAGTAAAGGAAGCGAAGCAGCTTTTTAATTAAAGTAAAACAATCTAAGAATTAATATCAAGCCACTTCATTATGGAATCTTTTTGTTATGACGATTTGGATTTGTCAACGAAATGTTATTTGGTCCGAAAATTTCGTGTTATCATAATAATAAAAAATAAAGTTTATTAAATCTGGGATGGATTAATATGGACATGAGCGGTGAGCCTGCTCCGTCACATATTGAAAAAGCCAGATGTGCCATTGACAGCGTGTCATAAACAAACGTAGGTACATAATCATAGCTTAAGTATTTGTTGCAATTCCCACGGAATAAGGAAAAAACGGGATTTATGTATTCAATGGGACCCTATTTCCGTATTTGTACAACGTGTCTTTACACTTTGGACAAAGACGAATAGGGTATGAATTGGGACGTGTTGATTGGGGTATTTCTAAGCTATACACAAAGCCTCGCATCAAACGCCACCGTATTAACGGAGAAATGACTGATTTACGATTTAATACTTTGAAACAGCCTGTAACTTGATCAACCTCTGAACCGCAAAACTCACTGCGTCCTTCTTATTGTTGATTTGTTTGTGGGTATTAATTGTATTTTGATTTTTTTATTTATCTAATCAAATACCTAATTTTACAAAAGTAGAACATTCCTGAGAAGGACTCTACTCGAGATTTCGGTCTTTGTACAGAGAGTAGAGACACGTTGTAAGTCCTGATTTTTCCTTATTCCGTGGCAACAAATCTGTCCTTATTCCTTGCCTTCATCACAAATCCAACCTCTATGCAAAATTTCAGTCTTCTAGGGCCTAGTGTTTGTGTTGGGCGTTGATAAGTCAGTCAGTCAATTAGTCACGACGTTTCTTTTTATACGTATGGATAATGTTCATAATGTTATCTGGCACGCACAGTAACAGTGACAACTATCTCGCTCACACCCTGTCACATTACGTGAATGGTATCGAATAGCTCTGAAATTGTGAAGAGCTTCCAACATTGCTAATAAACCGTTTACACCAAATCGATTGTTTGGACATATGGTACGTACTGGTTGTATTTTTAGATCTTGCGAACTGATCATTGAAAAACAGGCGAGTCACACATACCTACAGTGCAATAACAAACTATTAGTAAACGAAACAACGAAATGATCGTTCGGTGTAACAGTGCAGTTACAATTCGTGAGAGTGCTTTTTTTACTCAATACTTACATTAATCCACGAATTGTAATTTTACAAACAAATCACAAAGACGTTTTTTCAGTATTAAACCAAAAGTCTATAATATTGTCTATGTTTTAAAAATATTTCAGTAAAAAGTCGCCTAAATGTAAGCGCTAAAACCGCAAATTTATAAGTTGGTAAAAATCCAACAAATACAGGGTTATTTGTAATTCACTAGCATCCTTTTAACCCTAAACTCCTACCACTTAAACAAATGTTTTTTGTTTTACGGCTTTTGTCATAACTTCATATTTTTGGTGTAATTAACGTTTTGAAAATTTGAGATTACCTTTTTTTTTATGATACTCTGTGTATTTGTATGGGAAAAAAAGTGCTTCATTTTAAAAAGTCGCAAAACAAAAAACATTTGTTTGAGTGATAGGAATTCAGGGTTAAGAGGATGTCAGTGAATTACAAATAACCCTTGAATAACCCTGTATATGGTCGCTCGCGTTGCCATAGCAACAGATCTGCTGGCTGTCGCGTTGCCTAGCAACCCTCGACGAAGTTAAAGACTTACTTTATTTTAGTACCTAAATATTATAGTTTTAGGTTTTTTTTTTCTAGCTGATCTTAACAGTTAACAAGAGAAACAGATGTGCAAGGCATACCTACAAATAAAAAATAAGTAAATAACAAATTAAAATGTAGAGTACTAGACACAACTTCCGTCAAAAGTGCTGTAACTTCACTTATTTTTGTATGTTCATGCTCATAATAGGGATGTTGACACCATTAAAAAATAATTCGAAGACACGACTCCAGTAAAAAAACGCTTTATTTTAGCCCTGAAACCCAGATTAATTTTCGATTAACTGCAAAATTAGATTTTTTGTTGCTTTAAAACAAATAAATAGTTAGTTAATTGAATATGCGAACAAGTGACGTCATATGTTGCTATTGCCTTTCAAACTCTATGGGAAAAATGTGTTTTGACAGCTCATAAAAAGTACGTCAGTTGATTGGTGGTGTCAACATCCCTATTGTGGCATCATAATTTCAATACAGGGGGATTACTACGAAATTCGAAATTCGAAGTTCGGATCGTGCGGTCCCTCTCACTGTCGTAATAAATACCATTAGCGTGAGCGGAACGGCATGAAACGAAGTTCGAATTTCTCGCTTCGTAGTATAGGGCCAGAGTGCAGTAGACACCAGTTCAAATATTTATAATATTTCGTTTATGCAGCTCTGCTCATCCATTTGTTTCTAATGCATCGCGATGATCTATCACTACTAAGTAATTTCAAATACATTCAGTTTGTTTATACTCTAGATATTTTAACTCGGTTTGCAAGCTAATTTTATCTAGACGAGAAAACCGTTGTATATGTATATACCTACTCAAACGACGTTCGGCGGAATAAAAGAACTTTAGAGTTCTAAGTAGAATAAAATCAAGTCTTTGACAGCTACTGTTTTTATTTGATTCGTCGGTAAGAATACGAAGATTAAGAGACATACTTTGATTTTTTTCGCTTTAAAAAAAAGGTAATCAATCTTGACACTCTTGACGTTATACCCTTGCATTGCAAATATTTCACAAATAAATAACTGCTCAAAGAACGATGTAGCTATTAAGGCAGCTTGACACATTCAATAATGGGCATGTGTGTATGCATTAACTCTATTGAATGGCATGTCTCTAATTTATTTTTATTGTGACAACAACATGGTATGTCTTCTTCCCTTTTCGTCTCTTGCCGTATGTCGACTCATTGCTTGTTTAGCTATAAAATATTAATCCTAATTCATCTGAACCTAGTGATAATACATGCTGTTCCAAATACTGTGAAGTGCACTACAATATCTGAAACGATTTATAAAGAGCTTTACATGTTTTCTTCACTTGCTTCTGATCCACGCTAGAACCTCTAAGCGGAGGCCGAGCTGCTCCTACAGTAGCGAGCTATACTCGGAGTTTCCCTGCGTGATCCACAGGAGAACCAAAATTACTGACATAGCTCCACTGCGGGTGCCGGCGCAGAATCATATAAAATAAAATAAATAAATAAATATCACGGGACAATTCACACCAATTGACCACGTCCCAAAGTAAGCTAGGCAAAGCTTGTGTTATGGGTACTAGGCAACGGATAGACGTACATACTTATATTATATAGATAGACCCTACAAATACATGTTAAGAGGGTACGATGCGCACCATTTCTCCATACAAACGTAGTCCCCTGTTTCCTCCCTGGATAATGACTTAAGAGCCAAATTTTTTTTACTGTATAATCTGTATCTACCACGGCTATGCCCCTATGTTTCATTTTTTCCATATTTCAATTAACATAAGAAATATGAACTTTCAAAAAACTGAAAAAATTGCCCAATTTCAACGTCATTTTCAGACACTCATCAGAAAAGATTCCCCATATAAACAAAAAAAGGAAAACATAGGGGCATAGCTAAATCAATCCTCTAATTATTTTTGAAAGAAAGAATTTTATTGGTCCAGTTTTCGAGAAGAAAACAGGGGACTACGAAATGCTGTTTTGATCAATTTTACGCGCCTATTAACGGTCTGAGCTGCAGTTATCCCGCTCTCGCTGTACTGACACGGACGGGTTCGGCCGAGACAGCAACATTTTATTAAAATACCTATTTCTCAAAAGTCTCTCAGCCATCGTATCCTCTTAAGCACCCAAGACCCGAGAAAAAATTCGATTCTTCATACAAATATCTGCCCCGACACGGAGATTGAACCCGGGGCCTCAAGCTTCATAGTTAACTTCTCTAACCACTAGGCCATCTGGTCGTCTAAGGTCGATACTTACCGGCAAGCTGCGCACGCAGAGTGGCGGCGGTGTGGCCGTCCCAGGGATGCGCGACAAGCCGCACGCGGTAAGCGCAGCCCGGTCGGACTGCGCAGGTCTCTGTCACGGGGCTCGCGTGCGCAGGGATTGACCACCAGGTGGCGCTCTGAGGACAACAGACCATATTAAAAAAAATTGACAATATTGCGATCCATATTGGGTTCGTAGCAGAGCTTTTTTATATATCATCATTTCAGCCGAAAGACGTCCACTGATGAATATAGGCCTCCTACAAGGCTCGCCAAATAGATCGGTCCCGTGCCATCCGCATCCAACGCGAACCCGCAACCTTAACCAGTTCGTCGCTCCATTTTGTTGTCTATAATGTCTATTATACCTACGCTGCATTTTCCGGTCCGTGGACGCCACTCTAGAACCTTTTTGCCCGATCGGCCATCAGTTCTACGAGCGATGTGCCCTGCCCACTGCCACTTGAGTCTGGTGATTCTTGGAGCTATGTCGGTGACTTTAGTTCTTACGCGGATTTCTAATGCGATTCCACAGAGAAACTCCGAGCATAGCCCTCTCAATCGTCCTCTAAGTGACTTTGAGCTTTCTTATGAGGCCCATCGTACTATACTGACACCTAAAACTAACTACCTAAACCTAACTGTAACTGTTTTTGCAATCATTGAGCAACTTTTTCATTTGTGTATGTTTGGTTACTTCATATAATCGAAGTGTCTGTCGCTGTAGCTTAATTTTTTTCTTAATTTAAACTGTGTTTCTTTGTTTTTTATAATTTTAGTTTTAGATCTGTTTCCCAGATCAGAGGAAAGAACTGGTAAAACTGGTTTTATTTAGTTTAATCGGGTTATGATTGGGTTATTGTTGTTGTTTCTTCTAATACTTTTTTCTTTTTTTTTGTTTCTTTAGTGTTCCGTGTTCCGCTAGGAAGAGGCATAGGTCTCAGGAACATTCAGCCAATTATTTTAGGGCCACCACAGACCGAAGCGTTTTCGTTGCCGTCGCGCGCGCGCCCCGCGCTTCGGTCTGTGGTAGCCTTGAATGCTTGAATGTTTAGTTTTTAGGGTTCCGTAGTCAGATAGTTTTATGTTAGAATGATATGTTTTTCTTTTTTTATAATAATTATATAATTTGTGTCTGTTTTGTGTGGCCTTCCGTGATGTTGCTGTAGGTACTGTGGCCCGGCGGAAGACCAGTGCTGGTTTTTAACTAGCAACATGCTGAGCCGGGTCCCTTTTTGTAGCAGCACTAATATGTACATTTCTATGTCTATGTCTATACGTATGTTTGTACTCTTATTTTTGCCTGTGTATGTGTTATTGTTGTTATAAAATAAATGTTTTTCTTTCTTTCTTTCATCTTTCTAAAAATGGCAACATATTGAATGCAAAATCTAAGCGCGAATGCCACGTAGGTACATTATATGAATTTATATTATATGAATTACTTGAATAGATTCAAGTATATCCATTATACTAGCTTTTGCCCGCGACTCCGTCCGCGTGGAATTAGTAATTTGGGCAGCTTATTTTTTTTTTATCCAATTTGCTTTTTCATCAATTATGGCTCTCCTTAGTTCCTCGACATAAAAAAATACCCGCCCCCGCACCCCCCCGCACACCCCCGCACACTCGCGTTCACATTCAACACCGTACTCCCAAGTCAAGCGTGCCTATAGAAGTTTTACTTCAAAAACCCCCGATTTTGAAACATTCTTCCGCTCCGCTCCGCTCCTATTGGTGTTAACGTAATGATATATAGCCTATAACCTTCCTCGATAAATGTGCTATCTAACACTAAAATAATTTTTCAAATCGGAGCAGTAGTTCCTGAGATTAGCGCGTTCAAACAAAAAAAACCTGTTCGATAAATTCTTAAAATAGACGTATCTTTCTTATTTGTGAACCGATTCAAATGAAACAAACACTAAATGTTAATCCAAGAAAATACCAACATATCAGTGAAAACCGCATCCTTCTAGGTTAAGCCGTTTCTGAGATTAGCGCGCACAAACGCACAGACAAACAGATAAACAGACAAACAGACAATAATTCTAAAAATCATTGTTTTGGGTTCTATTGTGCTAATAAATAGCCCTAGTGACAGTTTTTCTCAAATATCTTCAATGTACAGACACCGACTTGTTACAGATTTATTATATGTATATAGTAGATATATAGATTTCAACGAAAGTATTGGTTAAGTACTATTTTTTATTTAAATAAATAAATAAATAAATATTAGGGGACAATCTTACACAAATCGACCTAGTCCCAAACTAAGCAAAGCTTGTACTATGGGTACTAGACGACGATAAACATACTTATATATATAAATAAATACTTAAATACATAGAAAACATTTGAAAAGCTTTATTTAATCCTAAGACCGTCAGGCGCAGACTTTATTCACATAGAGTTATAATTCTATTACTCAAAGTTTTGTCTTACAATCCCGAATGGAGACATGATTTTGATAAAAAAAATTATCTCTTGTAAAATCCTAAACTCTTATGACCTTCTGATATAAGTAATCTTGATGATTAACATTTTTTATTTTTCTTGTATATTTTAATTAAATGTCGTTATGTATGATTTATTGTATTTTTATTTGTAGTATACGTCCCTGAACATGAATAATGCTGTCGCATGCCTGTATATTGTGTTATTGCTGCATGAACGCGGGTCAAAACTTGTAATTTTATGATTTGAAATGTTTTGTTTATGTACAGTCAAGGAATTTAATTCCCTGCCCTTTTCGTAAAAAAGTCGTGTAATATCAAGGATGATATAGACTGGATTGGCAGTCGCCATAGTACGCATCGGCCGCGGTTTTTGTAGTTCGATTATTAAATCTAGATGGCGCTGAAATATAGCCAGAGGCTTTGAAGGCAAAACAATAAGACTACAGATATTTCATATCACTTCAAATGTATTATTTATTATGCAATATTTTTGAAAAATAATACATTTGTAGTAATATGAAACATCTGTAGTCTTATTGTTTTGCCTTCAAAGCCTCTGGCTATATTTCAGCGCCATCTAGATTCAATAATCGAACTACAAAAACCGCGGCCGATGCGTACTATGGCAACTGCCAATCCAGTCTATATCATCCTTGGTAATATTCGCAATGCAAGGTCGAAATGTCAATTGCAACACGTCAAAACAACATCGTTGCTAGCACTTATGTGACAGTTTGCCGTACGATATTCAAACTTAGGTGGGTAGGAAATTAAATTCCTTGACTGTACTGTTGGCATGTCTAAATTACTTCATCGTCATCATATTAGTCAAAAGACGTTCACTGGTGTACAAAGGCCCTCTTTAATGATATGGTCAAACGTGAATCAAATCAAAAAATATTTCTGGAAGCAGGCCGGTAAGGGCTCTTTTACATGTCTTTTTTAGGGTTCCGTATCCAAAGGATGTCAACGGGACCCTCTCACTGAGACTCCGCTGTCTGTCTGTCTGTTTGTCCGTCCGTCCGTCCGTCTGTCACAGAGCTCTATCTCTGGAACTGTAGTTTTGTGTAAAAATCGTGGGCGCTATAACAACAAATACTAAAAATAAAATATAGTCAAAAGTTAAAGAGGTTTCATACAAGAAAAGTATTTTTTCAGCGTTTTAACTCCTGTCACGGTTGCTAGGCAACGCGTCAGCCGGCAGATTGCTAAGCAACGCAAGCGACTCTATGCTGTTCGAATGTTTACCTACCTATAAGTTTGCGATTTTAGTGCATACATTTTGTCGATTTTTTTACTGAACTGTTTTTAAAACATTGTATGGAGGTAGGTATGTACTGAACCCTTCATGTACGAGTCCGATTCGCACTTGACCGCTTTTTTAGTCTACCATGCGCTTTCGGAAAAACCATAATTGCCAAAAAGAATGCGCCGCAAGAAACTATTTATTTTCTAAAAATAGATAATATAAAATACAGATTATCATCATCATCATCATCATCATCATCATCATCATCATCATCATCATCATCATCATCATCATCATCACCATCTCGACCCATAAAATACGTCCCGCTGCAGAGCGTAGGCTCCTCTCCGAAAAGGACTTGAGCCGTAGTTCCCACGCGGGCCCAGTGGGGATTGGGAACTTCGCTGGACATTCATTAAATATAATCAACAGTCAGGAGATTTTCATCACGAAACTACGCAAATTGTTTGATTTTTATACAAGACACCTGTACGCCGATATTATACAGCGTGTGTTCTCGTCGGATGATTATATCCCAGGTTGTAATAAACCAATTTCAAGGGAAGGTCAAAGAGATAAGTTAAACTAGGTTTACCCACGCCTGCCGCTGACCTTCCGAATTCTAGGAAAATATCTATTACATGTCAATGTACTTAATGTAAACATCACTATAGATGTAGATAATACATACGATAAGGTGAGCGCAGCAATATCGCGCGTGAAATCCAATGAAGAAACAAATGAAATCGAGTGGCCGTGTTTTGTTTCATCATCCCAGCCTATATACGTCCCACTGCAGGGCACAGGCCTCCTCTCAGAATGAGAGGGCTTGGGCCGTAGTTCCCACGCGGGCCCAGTGCGGATTGGGAACTTCACACACACCATTGAATTTCTACGCAAGTGTATGAAGGTTTCCTCACGATGTTTTCCTTCATACTGTTTTAAACTTTCGTGGTTATCACTCATAATTACTATACTAAACGGGACTTATCACGCAATTAATATTTACCGCGACGTTTCCGCCACATTCGTGGTTAACTCAGCAGTTAACTCGAGGTAAACATTAATTGCGTGATAAGTCCCGTTTAGTAATAGTAATGTTTTCCTTCACCGTAAAGCTCATGGTAAATTACAAATGTAATTTCGCACATAAATTCCGAAAAACTCAGAGGTGCGAGCCGGGGTTTGAACCCACGACCCTCTGCTTGAGAGGCCATAGGTCAAACCACTATCGACTACAGTGCTAACTTTTGTCAACATTCCTATTTATACCAAGCAGCACTGTGGTAGCTACTAAATCTGGCTACGAGATGAAACTTAAGAATTCCCGTTTCGTAGCCAGCTTCAAATCGGGATTATTTCCCCATTTGGAAGCCAGCTACCAAATGTGGCTACGGAATGGAACTAAAGGGTACCTACTGTAGTCGATAAAACAAAGCGGACGAGTTGGCGCTCTGGTTAAAATAGGAACGTAGACAAAATGGAATATTGACGATATCAGAAAGTGGATGAGTTTGGAAGGTGTCGATTTAGGAATATGGCTAACAACATGGCGCTGTGAATTAAGGTGATGAAATTGGGCTGAGGGCGAAGTCATCCTAAGCCAAAGCCTGTGGCAACACAGTCGTCTTCATGAGGGTAGGTAGATACTCACCCCAGGAATGTTGTATTCATAACACATGGTCATTCTGCAGTCTACGGTGTCGGTGTCGCTGTGGACTTCCAGGGAGTAGTCTCTAGCTGGAGGACCTGCAATAGAACAACTAAAAGTCAAAGACCAAGTCTAAATATTATTCAGGGTGGGGCCGTGAAACGTTCCAACCGCCGTATCCCCTGTGTTACGAAAATCAAAGGGTTCCATGAACTAAAATCAATAGCAATTGCAAACACCAGGCGTGGTTGGTGGTCACTAGGATTTTTTAGCTGACAGACGTGCTATTAGTCGAGTAACACACGGGATACGGTGGTTTGAAATGCTTCACGGCCCCAGAAGAATCAACCACCTTTTCGGAAAACCCTGTTGAGAATAATCCGGCAAGAAACTCAACGGGGTATATTTTTGTCAAAACAGATTTACGATGTTATTTAGTTACTTCCATCCAACGTATAGCCGTGGTGGCCTAGTGGTTTGACCTATGGTCTCTCAAGCAGAGCAGAGGGTCGTGGGTTCAAATCCCGGCTCGCACCTCTGAGTTTTTTGGAATGTAGGTATGTGCGAAATTACATTTGAAATTTACCATGAGCTTTACGGTGAAGGAAAACTTCGTGAGGAAATCTGCATAGACCTGCGAAGAAAATCAATAGTGTGTGTGAAGTTCCCAATCCGCGCTGGGCTCGCGTGGGAACTACGGCCCAAGCCCTCTCATTCTGAGAGGAGGCCTGTGCCCTGCAGTGGGACGTAATATAGACTGGAGTGATGAAATATTTGAAGCTAGTGATCGCCGATGCAGATCAGAATCATTTTCACACATCCCTGTCCATAACATTTTATTCATTCACTTTACAATACACGTATCTGTTTGATCGGTAATGTTAGTGCCATAAGGGTGATTTACTGTCGTTTATTCCGGACTGACAAATACTGTTTGTGTTCTAAAACGTAACTACGTTTGAGCTCACTTCTATTCTAAAGGCGGTTTGATAACACTAAAATGAATCAAACAAAAGCTGAACTTAATTTTGTAAACAACCCATACACCAGACAGCTCTCCCGCCCAATATTTCACGTTGAATATCGTCTATCAACACTATGATAACACCCCATCGCCATGACTCATATAGCATCATTCCGCAGCCTTCAAGCGGTACGTAAATAGTGATTTATTATATTTTGTACAGATAAAAGACAGATTCTAATGTGTAAATTTAGAAACATACGTCAAAACAAACCCAGGCCGAACGTTTCATCTTGCGTAAAGGTACGTTAACTGTACTCGTACCTATGAAAAACAATTGATGTGTTTTTAAACGATGGGTTGATTTAATGTGTTTTCATGTATTTATACAGGTTGTCCCTAAAACCAATGCCAAAATAAGGAGGGGAGATAGAAAAACTCATAAGTAGTCAGATTAAGCGAATTTGACATTAATGAAAATTTCATGGTTTTCAAAATTTTTTGGTTATATCCTGTATGAGTGTTTCGTTGCCATCACTGCAAATTTAAGTATTTTGTAAATCTGTTTTTCGCATGAAGTTACCAAAAGCATATCCTATCGAATTTAATCTAAATTTATTACATGCCATGCTATAGCGGTAAAAATAATAAACCAAACCGATTTTTTTTTAATTTAACCTGCGGGTTTGATCGAGTTTTTTTTTAATAAGGTAACTTGGCAAACTAAACTAACTTGGCACGCAACATAAAAAAATAGCAATATTATTGTAGGTTTCAAAATGGTACAGCATATTCCAATTTACCCAGCAGTTCACGGGATAATGCTATTTTACACCAGAAGGAGCAATTATTCCATAGTTTGGAACTTTGGTTCCAACCACCTCCAGGCTCAGAGTTTGAATTTCGAATAAAAATCCGATTTGAAGATTACTTCTTCATTTGAAATTGGAACACAATTCAAAATTCGAATTCAGGTCGTCTTTCTGGTTAAAGATTATTATAGTTATTTCAGTACACTTCGTTAATTCGTTTGATGTGCATCATTTTGGTTAGGTTTCGTATTTTCTTAAATGGACTTGCTTTGCCAGATAGGACTCGAGTTTTGCCTAGTGGTTTGGATTTTGTCTAACTGTGCTTTGTTTATTTTGGACTCATGTTTGCTTAAAATCGCTGTCAATTGAAATTGCGAACAATGTAAATAAACCATTTAATGAAATATCCATATTCTAGCACTTGTTTATTGTTTTAATGGTTTAGGATAGTGTTGTGGTAAGTATTGATTAAATAACACACGGATTTAGCAGTATTTGATGAGGGAAAATGGAAATGAAAGACATTTTAAATACAAGGTTTGTTTACATTGTTTGCAATTTCAATTGACTGACAGTTTAGTGATTTGGATTTTAATTGACTTTACTTTCGTTACACAAAGGAATCACTTAAGTTTTGTTTTAAAATCCCTTAATTGTGTACAGACAGATTTTTTGAAAACAGCTCCATTAGCGTAAAAGAGTAAAAAATGGACTCACGCACGCGCAGACTCAGAACCTTTCGTTTTTATGATATTAATAGGATTGTCAGAGTTAGGTACCTAAAGACGGTAGCCAGGAGACGTTGAACATCAGCTCGTGGTCTGAGGCCGGGAGCGGCAAGGGCTCCGCAGCCAGGGCGCGGGGGAGCCCTGCGTGCAGCACCGGGTACAGGGGATCCGGAGGGTCCGGCTCGTCCTGTGGAAGAATTTAGCATATAAAAGCAACGTTTGGAATGTTTACGTCATCATCATCATCATTTCAGCCAAAAGACGTCCACTGCTGAACATAGGTCTTACAAGGCTCGCCAAACAAATCGGTCCCGCGCCATCCGCGCCCAACGCGATCCCGCAACCTTAGCCAGGTCGTCGCTCCATATTATTGGGAGGCCTACCTACCCTGCGTCTTCCGGTCCGTGGACGCCACTCGAGTACCTTTCGAGAATGTTTACGTACAGTCAACAATTTTTTTTGCTAGATAAGCACACAGAACCTCATCGTTGTGTGTGACATTTTACGTTTTTAAGGTTCCGTCCGTATCTTAAAAATGGAGTCCTTATAGGATCACTTTGTTGCCCGTCCGTCCATCTGTCTGTCAAGATCCTTTATCTCGGGTACGCGTGGAGGTAGCGAGTTAAAATTAAAACCACATATTCAGGTCTACATACAGTCCATTGAAGCTGTAAAAAAATCAAGCTTCTAAGTCACCGCCTGTCCAAAGATACGACCATTTTAAAAGCCTATTAAAAATAAATGAAAATGTCATAGACATAAAGTATTAAGTATTAACGAAACAACCCGCTTTTTATCAATGTCATTTATGAAGGGTTGTTTTTTATTCTATCCAAAACATCTAAAGCTATTGCAGACATAGATAAAAAAACACGTGCCTTCATTACTTTGGTTATTTTCCTTTTTAGGGTTCCGTACCCAAAGGGTAAAAACGGGACCCTATTACTGAGACTTCGCTGTCCGTCTGTCCGTCTGTCACCAGGCTGTATCTCACGAACCGTAGTAGCTAGACAGTTGAAATTTTCACAGATGATGTATTTCGGTTGCCACTATAACAACAAATCGCACCTTCGGTGACACAATTTTATGATTTTACAGGAGAGACATTTTTAAGATTTTTTTGTGTTCGATGTTGTATTGTTTTGCTCGTATAGCTTTGAAGTAATTTCTCTTGGCATGGAACAAGCCTTATACTTCTGTGAATCGCGATATATTGCTTATAGGAATTAGAAACCCTTCATTCATTTTTTTTTTTTAAGCGAAGGTGTACATATATGCCCTTGTTCTACCATTATTTAATTCAATTTGTAATTATGACTTAGTTCAAACTAAAACAACGACTAATTATTCGTAAAAAAACACGTTTATTTTCATAAAATATTTATTTTTTATTACTTACATTAAGTCTAGGAACTTTGTGTTTATACTTTAGTCAAGAGATCAATAGAAAAAGTCTTTGGAATCAACAATCTTGTCTACTATAATAAAGGAACGAGGGGCTTAGTAGATTTTACATTTTTTATTTCAATAAAGATCTTTAAAAACAAATAGGATACTTTATTTAAAAACAAAAAAAATATTTGTTGTTACAATGTTACAGTTGTTATAAAGTTTTTCTGTCATTCTCATAGAAAAAAATCTTAATATAAAAGTAGGCTACCTAAGTATAACAAAAACAATAGCCTTAACAATCAATTACTTTAACATTCTCCTAACAAAAACTTATTATAAAAGTACCTATAAATTAAAAAAAAAACAAAGAAAATAATTATTTTTATTCGTAATGACGTTCTTTTTGTTTAAGTATGTAGTATTCCTCCGGACGATTCGGACGATTTGGTGAAGGCCGCAGGTTCAGGGTGGATGCAAGTCGCTTCCAACCGTAATGATTGGGCATCAATGAGGGAGGCCTATGTCCAGCAGTGGACATAGGCATGATGATAGTGGACATGATGAGTATTCCTCCGTCTCGATTTTACCATCGGACATCCAGGCGGGGGGAGGTGTCTTCACCTTTATGTGGTTAGTATTCCATTGTCCCATACGAAGCGGTTTGATATAATTGTTTGATGTTAATCTCGACTTGATACGAGAAAAAGGGTCTTGACAGATAGACAGATAACAAAATGATCCTATAAGGGTACCGTTCTTCCAATAGAGGTACGAAACCCCAAAAATCGAGCACCCATTGAATTTTTGACGTTTAGTTGAGCGGTCGAGTATCGCCAACCTCGGATTATAACTCGACGCTTTATAAGTAAACTCTCGTAGAAATTAAGCCAATGGTTAGCTTTGAAAACGACTGCTTTCCAAAATTATGCCATTTAAACCAACCATTAGACAAGCACTTAACCTTTCTTACTTATTATTAATTGCTCAAAATCTTTCATCAGTTGCTTGAATTTATTTCATTCTTCTTTAAGCTCTAAAAGGATTCACGCGGGGCAACTAATAAGGTTTTACGATTTTTGTTGAACAAGTAGCTTTTAGGAGTAAGTACCACAAAAATTCTATTGTGATAATTTGTAACTAATGCTCCAACGCTGTTTTTCACTCTACAATTTTATTTCAATACATTATACTAAGCTTAGATTATTTATACACTAGATAGAGCTTAGGCGGCATGAAAACGTACCGAAAAATATAAACCAACTGTTGGCTTTATGTCATTTGCTTACCTTCAGTTTGAATGACTTAATTCTTGACGTAACGCGATCGTATTTTCCATCCTCACCATCTTGATGATTGGCATTCTAGTACCGTGCGTTTTAAGCGAAACTTCTTTCCTCGCACGACAAAGATCTGGAATCAGCTTTCTGCGGCAGCATTCCCGGAGCGTTACAACTTAGGGATCTTTAAAAAACGAGCCTACCAATTCCTAAAAGGGTCGGCAACGCACCTGTGATGCCCCCCTTGTTACGGGTGTCCATGGGCGACGTTGATCGCTTTCCATCAGGTGACCCGTCTGCTCGTTTGCCAACTCTTATATAAAAAAAAATAAAAAATAAAATCGTAATATGAAGCTGTCAACTGGATTTTTGGACGTTTTGTATCGCAATGTTTGCTACTGACACTCTATCTAGTGTATAAATAATCTAAGATACTAAGTAAGTAATTAAGTAACGACGGGAAATGCCTGTTATCTTGTTGTGTCTCTCCGACTCCATTAGGGTTTAAAATAGCATAAATGTCGGGATCTAGAGAAGTTAATTAAATGCGATATTGAGTGCTTTTTGGAATTCGGCATAACTATTTCATCTGTTGTTTGGGGTAGTTAGACTGAATTCATCTGTATTTCATCGGCATTTTGTTTAAAAAAAATGTCATGTGGTTTGGCTAGATCTGTCCTTCACCCCCCCCCCCCCGCATAAACTCACGTTAATTTCGAAAATTTATATTTGTAGCAGTATTTGTAGGTCACTATGGCCGCTCAAGCAGAGGGTCGTGGGTTCAAATCCCGGCTCGCTGCACCTCTGCGATTTTCGGAATATATGTGCGAAATTACATTTGAAATTTGCCATGAGCTTTACCGTGAAGGAGAACATCGTGAGGAAACCTGCATACACCTACGAAGAAATTCAATGGTGTGTGTGAAATTCTGAGAGGAGGCCTGTGCCTGTGCCTGTGTGTGATGATGATATTTGTGGGGTGACGGCACCAGTAATGGACAAGAACCAATTATGGTCATTTTTTTCCATAAATCCAGATTTTCAGAAACGGCCACACTACATTTTTAAAATATACATGATGCTCAGATAACTGATGGTCATAACTGGTAAAGTCCATGAACGGTGGGCTATAAGGCATTGAATCTTTGCTGTCCGTTACTGGGTAACTACTGTGCTTAACATTTCCATGATTGGTGCCGTCAGCTGTTGTTTGGGTTAGTTAGATTGAATACCAGTATTTTTCATCGGAATTTTGATTAAAAAAAAATCGTAAGGTTTAACCAAAATGTTACAGAGCCCCCCATAAACTCACGTGAATTTTAAAAATGTATATTTGTAGTGTAAATACGCTATATAATATTCTTACGACTTGGACGTATATGAAAAGGACTGGCCTGATATTGCGCCACTATGTTGCGCCAGAACGGGAGTTGTGGAAGTCAAGAGTGGGACACTATACCAGGCTAATAAAAAAAAATATTATATTTGCCGAGACTCTCATAAAAGCCTCACATAATTTATGGACACCTAACACGCAAGTGCAAAATCTATTTGAACGGCCACGCCTCTTGGCCCAATGCCGTTTATAAATATAAGCACCATTTAATGGTGATTGAAGATAATTGAAGAATTTTATTACTTTAAGATGGATAGCATTATGCAAAATATTTTTATGCTACACAGTAAGTTGATGAATAAGTTATAGATAGGCAAACAACGGAAAAGATGTTCATATACCTACAGACAGTATGTTTTCCAACTAAAGTACAACGCATAGCAGGAAGTATGAACTACCGATGGATGTGATTCACCCGAGAGTTCCTTATCAATTAATGATCTATACATATAAAATGCTTTGTCCTGAATGACTGACTGACGGATCAACGCACAGCCTAAACCGTACAGACCTGAAACTTGGAGGGTGTGTTTCTTACAAACTTACTTCGTTTCTTCGTCGGTACTGCCTACTGGATAAATGCCCAATATTAGGTACGTAATATTAAATTATTTGTGTTGTTTTGCAGTAGTGGCGAAATATTGACACTGGAAAACAATTATAACAAATCTAATCAGTGATTAATAGTTATCAGACGTGCGTAATTTTAGTAGAGATTCAGTTTTTTTCATTCATTAAAAACATGTCCGGGTCGAGACTTCGCAGTGTATTTGTCTGACGTAATTTTTAGGGTTCTGATCTACTGCAGCAATTAACTTTGTCGTATGTTAAATTCTGTCCTTTCGTTTGAATTTTACCGAGTAGGTATATAACATTATTTTAAGACATTAAGGCCGCATCGAGCTTTTGGTGCATCTATTGCATTCATTTAATCCCTAGCTGTATCAATACTAGCAAAGCTTTAGTTCTGAAATTCATGTGTGTACAAGATGTTTGAGGATTCACTTTAATGACCAGTGATTTTCTAAACACGATTAAGTACTTGAGCAATCGATAGAAAAAAAAATCATGACTTTTTGAATGTTAATAAACTGAGATGGGGGCCTAGTGATGCAACATTTTTAATGCTAATTTTTGTTTTAGTAATAAGATGAAAATACCTAAATACACGAGCGGTCTGACGAGTTGGGCGACTAATTGTCTTTGAGGTATTAAAATGACGACATGAAAAAATTACTAAGTTTTTTCCAACTTTAATCGACACAGAAACATAGGTAGGTTTAGGTTATGTTAAGTTTGAATTGCCCCGAAGGATCAAAAGCACACAGAAGAAAGAGATACAGCCTGGTGACAGACGAACGGTTTTTACCCATTGGGTACGGAACCCTAAAAAGGAGACTAGACATGTTCTTTCCGTGTACCCCTCATATTTTCCAAAGCGCGGGCGATTGCCAACGCTTTCACCATCTCTTTCTGTCACCATCTTATACCGTTTGTCAGAAAGAGATAGTGATTGCGAAAACATTCGGAGGACCTGAAGCGTCGTAGTCAGGTTCTCTAAGCACTGGGCTATCCGGTCGTCTAATATACAGTGTGGAAAAATAAGTCGGGCTCTGGAGGGAAACTACCTAAAATCCTTAAGTTGGCTCATTAAATGAGACATTCCTTTATTTTTAAAAAGAAACAAAACTGCATTCAAAGATTTTCTAAAATTCGCTTGCTTCACCCGGGACTCGAACCAACTAAAAAAAAAAACAAACACTCGACATTGAATAATAATCCTATCGATTAGTATCGATAGGATTATTATTCAGGATAAAATTTCTCTTACAAACATTTGGTCTTAAAAATAAAAATGATCGTAAAATCTAACATTAACTTTATGAGCTAACCAAAGGATTTAAGGTAGTTCCCCTCCAGGGCCCGACTTATTTTTCCACCCTGTATGATCTGATCGTCTGTATGAATGTATTGGTCGTAAGAAAGGTCAGTTTCGCATTTGTGTGACGTAATGACATTTTAGTTTTTATGCGAACAAGGAAAGAACATTAAAAAAATGACGTGATAAGTACGTGTGCTGTGTATGCACATCGCCTTCGAGCTATGGCAAAATATGCAATGTGAAGCTAAGCTATAGACTACTCTGGTCATGAGTTCTTTGAGCCTGTAAGAAGTACTAGGTATCCTTCAACCAAGTACCTATCTATCTCCAAATGTTTGCGCTGAAAAAACATCGCTCTATTTCCGTGCGCCGAATGGATTTTACAACAGTGTATATTTTCCTTTGTTCGGTTTAGTACGTTTAATCTAAACAACATAAGTAATAAATTAATTAAAACTCACGTAATACCCTGGATACGGGTAGGGAATGTGTCCGGGAATAATCCTCTGCCCGGAATTCCCGGGAATCCTGGCCGGGAATGCGTCTTGAGCAGCCAGACACCACGTGGCCATTCCAGATAACACAAACAGTCTAAGAACAAACACACTCGCGCACATTTCGATCATTCCGTACACAAATCAGCACCAAATCGCCTGCATACACATATACCACATATTCACTGTACCCAATATCTGACACGTTATTCTTAGGTCAGTTCGCAAGGACGCGTTTTGAGCGTTTATTGAAATATGTACGACCAAAATAGCTGTTTTATGATTACGATATAAACAACTGAAGTTATCAATATTTCTGTCCAATCTGGCGATAATAGGCGTTCCGCACTCGATTCTTGACGCTGATGTCAATCGGATATTGGAGATTAGATATATATGAATTGCGTGATCACCGAATCACTGGAATAGTGCCGTGGTAACGATAGCTCACCGGTTAAAATGCTCATAGAATGATAACTATAGTTAAAAGAATGCCTTATCGTGGGCACGGTACTGAATCGCGAAATATCGAATGTATTAAAACATCGAATGGTTAAAATATCGAAAAGTTTTTTTCATGAGCCGTAAACTTCTCAGGATTTATTAAAATGGCATCGTATAGCCTTCCTTGTTAGACTTACGTCAAATTTTGAATAACACAATTTAAAACTTAATGCCAATGAAGAAAGTTGACATAACTTTCGGGATTATCACTCATAACTTATATTTTGCAGGACTAGATCGCAAACTATACTCGTGATCACGGCCGCCCCAATGTGGTCGAAACGTCGAGGTACCTATTACTTATAAGTTGACATTTGCTTTCACGTAAGTATATCCTAAATTTAGTACCTATACTGGGGCTAAGAGGATAGAACGCATTAGGTTAGGTTAGTTTTATCACAATCATAAAAAGTTTACGATTTCAGAAATAAAGCTTCTCGATATTTTAACCATTCGGTATATTAACTTTCGATTGTCAGATACGTGTCCCTTAACGTCTATTGGCACCCTTTGTAAAAGATTGTCCTTTTCGAATTCTTGTAAGTTTATGTTACTTTGTAAATATATGACGTCAATGTACTGGTGCACTCGATTCATAGAGATTACGAAAGACTGGCATTTCCCCGCGACTTCGTTTGCGCAGAATTTAAATTTGTAATCTATCTATACATATAAAATCCTTTGTCCTGACTGACTGACGGATCAACGCACAACCTAAAGCGCTGATCGTAGAGACCTGAAACTTGGAGGGTGTGTTCTTTGTATGACGTAGGCATCCGATAAGAAAGGATTTTTCGTAGTTCTACTCCTAAGGGGGTAAAAAAGGGGGGCAAAGTTTGTATGGGACAACGTGATTCCTTGGTCCAATCTACTTCAAATTTTGCATAAACATTCTATAACAGAATTGGGAATGTCTAAAAAAAATTACCAGTGGTTTTTATATTTTTTTTTGTATAGAAAAGTCAATTATAAGAAACTAATTTCAATATTTTGTCACTTAGTTCACTACTTTTTTCAAAATTAATTATTGAAACTATTAAAGGTTGATGACGTCAGATTGTAATTGAGGGCTCCCACACTGCCAAATTTCTAAATCTATCTAAATGCGTACGATAAGGCAACCCCTTTAATTATTTTTTGCGTGGTGGTACACTGTAACTAGTGTCACTTTACTGGCGCTGTAAAAGTGTTAGATGTCAGGCAGTGGGTCCAAATCAAACTCCGTAGTTATAATCCACGCGTAAATTTGTGAAGAATTCTAACCACACAGAATAAAGTACGACTTGGACCGGTCACGCAATTTACACCAAAGTCAAATGACGGTCATTGCTTATTTGTTATTTAATAAATTCAGTATATAATATTAAAATTAAATAACTACAGAAAACGAGTTAAAAACCATTTATCTCGAAATGGTTTTCGATTTACTATACATTGCAAAAAAATAGACATCCCCAATTGATGGAAGACGTGTTTCGTATTTTATTGAAATTCATCCCTTGACGGGGTTAAAAAGGAGTAGAAAGTTATTTTGGGGGTGATTTGCTTCGAAGTTGATATCAATATTCCTTAGTGCTTTTGATTTAAATTACTTTTTATTTTGTCACAATGTAAACGAAACGAAACTTCAAATTTTGCAAACCATTTTTGTCTACGTTTGTCAACCACTTCCTGATCTGATCTCTGATAATAACATTAATAACTAATTATATGTATAAGTATTTGCATTTCACCAAGCTTTTGCTTTTACAAGCGCAGCGTGGGACGTCCACCAACGAGATGGACGGACGTTTTGGTGATGGCCGCAGGTTCAGGGTGGATGCAAGTCGCTTCCAACCGTAATGATTGGGCGTGAATGAGGGAGGCCTATGTCCAGCAGTGGACGTCCTACGGCTGAAATGATGATGATGATGATGATGAAACTTTTATGTGAGTTCAACCTTTTTCGAATAAAATCTAATTGAGTATTCAAACATCATTGTTGAACTCGCATAAAAGCTTGGTGCAATGCAAATAGATATAAAATGCTTTGTCCTGATGTTCTAAATGACTGACTGGCGGATTAACGTACAGCCTAAACCGCTGTATGTAGAGACCTGAAACTTGGAGGATGTGTTCTTTGTATGACGTAGGCATCCGATAAGAAAGAATTTTCCGGAATTCCCACGGGATAAGGAATATACTATAGGGGATGTATATATTTCATCAATCAAGAGTGACCCGTTCCCCATAACGAAGATTACTAAACTGTTCAAATTGGGCATGCAAGTTAGACTATTAGAATCTCAGAATCTCAGATCAAATAAAAAGTAAAGATAGAGCGCGCTGAACAGCAATAAAAAACGTTGATAAACTTTTACAAGAAACAAATAACTTTACGTTGCGTGTCACGTTCTGACGTTTTAAGCCGTGCTAATAAAGAATAGAATTTAAAATGAAAAAAGAAAAGGTTTATTACATAGGCGGCATTTACCCAATAATAGGGTAACTACAACATTATAATGGCAGCACTAGTATTGACATTTTGGGTTCTAAGCAAAATTTGGTATAGTTTGGTTGCAAGTGTGTGCGTGCCACTGTGTAAGCACATGGATTGGTGTAGTTTGACCGGCCTCACTTCGTTGTTCGCAGCGCTATATCTTTACTTTTTATTTGATCTGAGATTAGAATAAGTATAAAGCTAATTTGAATTATTTTGAAAATTCCCACGGGATAAGGATAAATCAGGATTTATATACTCAAATCAACTGGATCCTATCTCCGTAACTACAATTACTAAACTTTTAAAATTCAGTAAATGGTCATACATAACAGCAAAAAACTTATTGCAGGATTTTTGGAATAGATAATAAGAAGATAATCTCTGAACCTTCCGAGCCGATTAAAAAAAAATCTTTTACCAGTAAAAAGTTACACTATCCTTTAAGGACATAGGCTACTTTTTCTCGGGGAAAATGCAAAATTCCCGCGGGATAAAAATAAATGAAAATTTGCATAGAATAAGGACAAATTTCTTAAATTCCCACGGGATAGAGAATAAGCGGGATTTATAATATTCACTAACTGATACTGATGATGATGAAATGATGAAATGATAATAATGATGGATGTTGCCGTTGCCGGATTTTGTTTTATACAATAAAAGAGATGAAGAAGCTTTACCACAAATTGGAATTCTACGCGGACGAAGTCGCGGGCAAAAGCTAGTCTAAATAAAAATTAATCGACAAATGTGTTGCTCAGCGCAAAACTCGAGAGGAACTTTACCGATTTCATCTATCTTTAATTTTAAAGATTTCTAATACTTTGAAGATGGATCTCACGGGTAAAAATTCCACAGGATAAGGAATAAACGGGATATATACTTGATTAAAAGTGACCTTATCTATGTAACTTTAGCTGTTATAGAGACTTAACATACTCGTAGAGGTGCTGCAGTGAGAAGGGATTCTTGGAATTTCCCGCGGGATAGAGAACGGTAGTTATCCATATATTTAATCTCTGCGCGGACGAAGTCGCGGTAAAAAGCTAAATAGTTTGTAATGAACAAACCTAGATCTACCTATAGGTTTGATTCACAACATAACAAATTAGGTAGTCAAAATCTGTTAACTTTTAGAGATTGGAAATCGTTCTCAGCGCTTGTATGTTAAAGCTAGTTTTCGCTTTGCTTTACATTACAAACCTCTTTACAACCTGTGTTATGGTTGACAGCTCCATACATTTCAACACTAGTTAACCCTGGATTATCAGTTTTACTCAGGGTTCAAAATTTACACACATTCACGACTTTCGATACAATGTAACAGTTAGGTACTTACTAAGTAATAACATTAATAAACACAAATAGAAATGAATTAAATTATATAAGAACTTAAACTAAATTAAAACTATGATCTACTTATATAAATCTTTATAAATAAAAATTAATCGCCAAATGTATTGCTGAGCGCAAAACTCGAGAAGTACCAAATTGGATAATTCTTTTTTTGTTGTGTTCATAAATATTATTGCCAGGACAAGGTTTTTTAAGAGAAAATTAAAGAACATCAGCGGGGCAAAGCCGCGGTTATCAGTTAGTTAAAAATAAAATAAACGAAACTAATAACTAAACTAAAACTTATGGGGGTTATCACAAGGAGTATGATGAGGGCGATATGCTAGGAGAAGCAATCGCACATGAACTCTTTCCACCGCATATACTTTTTGACTGTTCGGAAGGTCAGAAGAATTAATATTATACCGGGTGGATTTACCAAGAGGGACCTTCCCGAAAGCAGGTGGTAGTGTTGCTTAAACTGAACAACTTTCTCCAAGGAACATAGGTCGAAAAACGAAAAAAAAATTCAGACTCCCATACAAAATGTATTGGTTATCTGACCGACTTACTATGGAAAGGCGAAAAAAAAACGACTCTGTGATCCACAGCGGACCGAAGAGCTGGCAGCTTCCTCGCACAACAGCATTGCTATACAGCGAGGAATTGCTGCTAGTACCCAAGGCCAGATTAACCATTAGGCAGAGTTAAGTAGGCATCTGCCTAGGGGACGCGCATCGCCAAAGGGCACCGGCGCGTGCAACAAAGAAATGAAAAAGGTTTCGGAGTGAAAATTTAATGGAAAATTTGTATCCTCGATGAAAATAAATACTATTGCTGTTTTGATTTGACTTCTTCTTGAAAAGTGCGGTTGATATTTGACTGAAAAGAGGCCCCGAAAATTACATTGCCTGGTTGTAACATTTTAATCCGGCCCTGCCAGTATCTAGAGTCCATACCGCGGGAGGAACCTCATTAGGGTTCCGCACCTCGAAAGGAAAAAGCGGAACCCTTATAGGATCACTTTGTTGTCCGTCCGTCCGTCTGTCAAGACCCTTTTTCTCAGGAACGCGTGGAGGTATCAAGCTGAAATTTATATCAAACACTCAGGTCTACTGTCCCTTGGAGCTGTGAAAAAATCAAACTTCTATCTAACCCAACAACGCAATCAAAAGATACAGCCATTTATGCCGAAAATTTTCGACACTCGCAAGGGAATCAAAACCTATAGGGTACTTCCCGTGAACTCAGAATCTTGAAATTTGGTACAAAGTAAGGTCTTATAGCACAGATAAAGGAAAAATTGCGAAAAGCATAAATTTTTTTGTCTGTCTGTCTATATCAGTAACCAATCTACAATGATCCCACACTGCGCATATTTTGCTCAGGAGCAGGGGTCTGCTAAGACTGGATGTTCATAGATACATATACATTTGTATGGAACCCTCGGTGCGCGAGTCCGACTTGCACTTGGCCGGTTTTTTTTCTAGTTTTAGTTTAGTTACTAGTAGGTGGAAATAAAGAAACCCACTTAACTCTGTTGCTACGGCGAAACCCTCAAAGTTTGCCGTAGATAAATTATCGCGGACGTCTTTGCGAAGTAAACAGTTCTATTTATAATTGATCCAATATCATTGAACTGGAACAAGTCGCACGTTGTCGGACCATTGTGAAATGATTAACCTTGTAATAGCTATTTGCTATCAATACTGATCTGATTGTTTAGGATCCATAAATAAATATTACTGGAACATGTTATGTGTTGTGTTAGACAAAATCCTACTAATGTTACCTAGTAAGTCGCAAGCGGCCACGTCTGAACGTCATAAGTTATCACTGGCAACACGCACTGGTCAAAGAATTTGACTTGAGACTGCGATATTTTGGATTACAAGATACTGTGGAGCTTCCCGAACGCTGCCCAGCCGTTCTTTATACCGGACTATTGACTAATCATAATCAAAATCCATGGAGACCTACGACTTCTAACCAGATATATCATTTACCATATCACACTGTACGGTCGTGTTTGTTAAAGCTGCGTACGGACTGCGCGCACATTACGCGTACCCTACGCGAGCCCGGGTACGCGTACCCCGGGTACGCGTATATGCGCGCAGTCCGTACGCAGCTTAACATAAATGTATAAGTGGGTCATACAAGTCATATACAGCGTAAGAAATTGATGACCCTCCTGTGGACATAAAATTAGCGACGACTCCGAGTCAGAAAACTTAACAGTTATTTAGATGGGACGAAAGTTGGCAAGGCATCCCACACGCCGAAGTAGACTCGACTAAAACTGTTGGCTATAGAGCCTTAACTCTTGGCATGTCCACAGGAGAGACGGGAACAAAAAAACGTGTATGACCCAAGTATGCCAAATTGGGGATGTCTATTTTTTTGCAATGTATACTAAATCGAAAACCATTTCGAGATAAATGGTTTTTAACTCGTTTTCTGTAGTTATTTAATTTTAATATATTAATTAAATTAATTTATTACATAACAAATAAGCAATGACCTTCATTTGACTTTGGTGTAAATTGCGTGACCGGTCCAAGTCGTACTTTATTCTGTGTGGTTAGAATTCTTCACAAATTTACGCGTGGATTATAACTACGGAGTTTGATTTGGAGCCACTGCCTGACATCTAGCACTTTGACAGCGCCAGTAATGTGACACTAGTTACAGTGTACCACCACGCAAAAAATAATTAAAGGGGTTGCCTTATCGTACGCATTTAGATAGATTTAGAAATTTGGCAGTGTGGGAGCCCTCAATTACAATCTGACGTCATCAACCAAAATAGTTTCAATAATTAATTTTGAAAAAAGTAGTGAACTAAGTGACAAAATATTGAAATTAGTTTCTTATAATTGACTTTTCTATACAAAAAAAATATAAAAACCACTGGTAATTTTTTTAGACATTCCCAATTCCAATTATATCTGTTCAGTAAATTCGAACCAAATTTGTTGTGACAAACACACACGAGTGATCGATCATAATTAAGGGTTCCATTTTGTCACTCAGATGTATGGAACCCCAACAATGTGGATAATTTACTCTATATATAGTAATAACAATAGTTCGCATTCTCAACTTTGCCTACGATCCCCAGAAACTTACACAGACAGCATAAACAATTGTTTTAGTGGTGCCGGATATCATCCCCTAGGTATACAACGTGTTTTTACCCTCTGGACATAGACGAATAAGACGTGTTGATTAGGGTATTTCTATTAACGGAGAAATTACTTGATTACCTACACTGCGTCTTCCGGTTAACATCGGCCGTCAGTTCTACGAGCGATGTGCCCTGCCCACTACCTTTTAAGTCTAGCGATTCTTCGACCTGTATACATGATGTGCTAAAATTAGTCCAGAATATTCCCTAGTGAGTTGGGTTACTTGAGCTGAACAGCCTGTATTCAGATTTTTTAAATGATGATTGACAGATGTTTCCTCACACATATTGATCGATATTCAAAGCGTGCCTCGTCAAAGGCGCGACTACACTTTCAATCAAGAATTCCGATAAAAAATACCTTTTGTGCCTCAAACTAACTCAACAATCTACTGAAATACTAGGGGCGTTCAATAAAAAGTGAGAATGAGTATGTTATAAACAACTTTTACTAAATGTAATTTTATTTTTCGACATAGTCACCTTTTAGCATAATACACTTATTATATCTTTTTTCTAAACTTAAAATTTCATTTTTAAAACAGGTCTCATCTTGAGTACTTAAAAAATCTTGTACTGCAGCGACTACCGCGTCGTCGTCTTCAAATTTCTGTCCTCTCGGGTATTGTTTCAATCTCGGAAATAGGTAGAAATCACTGGGAGCGAGATCTGGTGAATACAGAGGATGCTTAAGGATATTGAACCCAGCATCACGAATTGCAGCCATTGCAACGGCGGACTTGTGTGCCGGGGCATTGTCCTGGTGGAACAGCACAACTTTCGAGAGTTTACCTCGCCGTTTTTCGCGGATCTCATTGCGCAATGTTGCTATTTGTTTGGCGTATAAAGTGCCCGTAATAGTGGCTCCATGTTTGAGATACTCAATCATTAATACCCCTTTACCATCCCAAAAAACAGAGCCCATGACCTTACCGGCAGATGGACCCACCTTGAATTTCTTCGGAGTTGGAGATGATGGCCTTTTCCATGTCATAGACTGCAGTTTCGTTTCAGGGTCGTAATGATGGAGCCATGTTTCGTCCATTGTTATAAACCGCGCCAAAAAAAGTTCCCGGTCTTGCTGTATCAGGTCCAAAGCTTCTTGACAAATCTCGACTCTAGTTTGTTTTTGCGTGTCAGTAAGCATTCTTGGTACCCAACGCGCAGATACCTTTTTCATACCCAAGTGTTCATGTAAAATATTATGCACGCTCCCCGTTGAAATCTTTACATTTTCAGCAATAAAACGAACCGTGACACGACGATCCGCCAAAACTGAGTTTTCAACTTTTTTCACAATTTCTTCAGTTATTGCTGTAGTTACGTCCGGAGCGGGGGTCGTCCATTGTCGATGTTCTTCCACGTCTAAATTCGGCGCACCAACGTGCGACTGTCGAATACGGAGGAGCATTAGACCCTAAAGTGTCCCGCAAATCTAAATTGACTTGGTCCGTAGAAAATTTTTCAAACACAAGTATTTGATAACGGCGCGCAGTTAAATTTTCTCCATTTTCGCTAACGTACTCAACAGCATTGCAAAGAAATTACCGTATTTTTTTTAAACAAAAGACAGTTACTTTTTTTTTCATAGCAATCAGCTAGATAGATTAGCTTTACCGGCCAGTATTTAATTTCCAAATATTGAAAGAGTTTGCATCACATTCTCACTTTATATTGAACGCCCCTCGTATTGCGATTTATTTACAGAAAAAAAGTTTAGTGTGCTTCAGCTCAGATGCACGATTGGACGTAACATTCAATGAAGATAACTTGATAGAAATAAAATAAATAAATAAATACTGCCCATCCTAACCTACGGTGCTCAAACATGGTTCCTGACATTCAGAAGCCCAAATTGAAGGTCTGCCAGAGAGATATGGAGCGCAGCATTTTAGATGTGAAAAAAAGACCGATCAAGTCCGGAACACTGTATTGCGCTCCAAAACTTGCATTATAGATGTAGGTAAAGCAACCGCCACGCAGCGAAAGCTAGTTCTGTGTTTTGTACGTATTTTAGAATTTTACACCGCATTGTTTTTCTAAGTTTTAGGGTTCCGTACCCAAAAGGTAAAAACGGGACCCTATTACGGAGACTTCGCTGTCCGTCCGTCTGTCACCAGGCTGTATCTCAGGAACCGTGGTAGCTAGACAGTTGAAATTTTCATAGATGATGTAAAAATTAAGTATTTAGCTAACAACGAATTTCAGCTATTAAATTAGTTGATACGTTGAAGCTTGAAATACTATTGAATCAAGTAGGTATTTGGCGAAACTGGACAACATGGGAGAAGAGTTTTAGCTGTGTACAAAAAGTGGTTTCCGGAGAGAGTCCTTCAGTCGTTGTTGTGCAAGTGCGCCAAATACGTAGCACAGAAGAGCGTAACGCTATTGAGTTAACGCTTTAATTAATTGCATTTCTTTTAAAGTTTCCATACTGGGGGCCTCACATGAAAGTCTATTCTCAACGGGTTAACTCAACAAAACAAATAAACAGTCAACATGTTTATTTTATCGATACTTATTTTAGTTACTTTAATTTTTAAATAAATGTGGCTGTCTATTAAACAACTTTGCCAGTGTCAGTGAATTTCGCTATTGATTTTTTTGGGTTAAAAAATCGAGAAAACAAAATATGAGAGGTATGATCACTGTGACCTTGATGTGTATCTATGTTGTCTATGACATATGTCAGATAATAAACAGCGTTCCTAAAGAAATGTGTTTCGTTTAATCCTGGATATTATTCCTAGTATTCCCGTATCCATCAGACCTGCTTTTATTATATTGGGATCGTCGTATCTAGCTAGATATAATCTATTGATGTTAGATATAGACAAGGAAAGGCAATACACAATAGCTGTAAACTTGGTATTGAATTTCAATATTGACTGAATAATGTCAACATATTGGATGTTGTACTGAGCAAATCACTTTATTTGCTAAAACGCAAGAGCGAGATTATGGTTGCGTCTCACTTCAGCAATTAAACAAGTAAGCTCAAATAATAATACATTACAAAGGAAAATTGTGATAATATCTAATTAATAAAACTAAAAATCCGTATCAGAACGCCACTTGTCCGGTTAGTAAATGGTTTTTTTTTATCCCATTAAACAAACAAGTTACCAACTAATCCTGCCGCCACGCAGCAGTGCCTACGCTGTTGGGTTCCTACGTGGAGAGTAAGACAGACGGTGAAATTACTGGCGCAAAAAGATTGGACTACAGAACAATACAATGAATATTGTAGAATATGGTGGTGAGGAAGACGAAACACTGGAGCACATCATATGTGAATGTGACGCCCTCGCCAGATAAAGTATGAAACTCTTTGGCGACGGACACCCCGCACCAGCAGGCTGAGGCGACAACCCTCTTAAGGCACTACCGCTACGTCAAATCATCCAATTTATGGATGAGGTGATAAAAGCAATGGAGTAAGTGCGAAGGAGGGGTAATTACACAAAGGATCCCTACGGGTCGAAGTGTGTCCGCAAGGACCCCTAATATTAAGATAAGATCAGATAAGATACTCACTTGACCTCTAGAAGTCTCGGTGCTCGCCAGCTCACTGCTTTCCAAATACTCCGGGGTTTCAAGCATCCCGCTTGGAACTCCGGACTCCTCAGAGATCCCCCCATTTGGCACCCCCACATTCTCACAACACCGTAACCACGTCACTATCAACATTGTCACTAGCCATTTCATCGTGTACACATTATTCACAATACATTGTACTTTATCTTGCACTTAAACAGTTCACTTTTTCCCACACATCGAGGTACTTATAATTTTAAGATACGCTCACATTTTTTTATGAAATTTCACTTTTTCCGCCATTTGGTGTCCTCACGATGACAGAAACTTTGATTTAATAAGCTTATTAATTAAATCCAATTTGTAACAGTTTGTTATCGACTAGCTATCAGATAAACGGTATCGAAATATTATTTAGATTATTTTAGATACAGAACGGGACGAAGCGCTTGAACGGCGTTGAGGCCACGGTCTTGATTGGCGAAACTAACTGTCTTTTTCTGCAGAGGTTCTAGTATACTCGTCTTTATATTTTATCATTATTATGCTTCATTTTCATATTTTGTATTAAAAATATACGGTTCAACTTTGGCTATTGAGCCAAATCTTCATCAATTGTGATGAAGATTTTTGATGAGATCGAAACTATAGACGACCAGATAGCCTAGTGGTTAGAGAACCTGACAATGAAGCTTGAGGTCCCGGGTTCGATTCCCGTGTCGGGGCAGATATTTGTATGAAAAATACGAATGTTTGCGCTCGGATCTTGTGTGTTTAATATGTATTTAAGTATGTATCTATCTATATAAGTATGTTTATCCGTTGCCTAGTAGGTACCCATAACACAAGCTTTGCTTAGCTTACTTTGGGACTAGGTCAATTGGTGTGAATTGTCCCGTGATATTTATTTATTTATAGCTAAACCGTTTAACGGATTCCTCCTCCTTAGGGTATAACGACAAAGGGGGCCAGGAGAAATGCGGGTGAACGCGCCTCGTGTGCCTGCCGCCCTTACCTCTCCCGGCCCCCTTTGTCGTCATACCCCCCCAGCCCCTGTACCGCGCGGGCGCGGGCGGACTCAGGTAAACGGTTAAGCTTATAGTCGGTTCGCTCCCGACTTAGATTCCCGAGAGCAAAATAGTTAGAACAAAGTTTATGAAAGTGCCTGATAATTTCTTAGAAAAACTGTTCGATGTTGGTTATTGAAAATGGTTGGTCTCCTTATTTCTTTGGCCTCGTATTGCAAACCCTCTGGTTAGCTAATAGAATCCGAAAGGTAGGGAAAATCAGCAAATTGGACCCATAAAATTAAATCGCTTGACAACCATCTCTCATTTCGCTTGAAATGTGCCAATTTATTTAGTTGTAGCGTACAAATATTGCGACTAATAATGAGAGTATTTAAACAGTATGTTATTACGTGATTCTACCTATACTTAGTATATATTATGTACTCTGTGCCTATACCAAGAGTCTACTACTGGAAGAAAGACCTTTAAGATCTTTAATGAGTTCACCGTTGTAATGCTTTTTAAAGAATGTTAGTAAATAGTGGATAATCTTTGAGATGCGGCTAGAGAGGGCATACTTAGGATATTTAAGAAAAGTGAATTTAGGTTTCTTATTTTTTCTTCAAAAATAACACTTTTATTCCAGTTTTTGAATGAGGTTATTATTTCTTAATATTGTTAATACATGTACTATTAGAAAATCATAATCACTCTTTTGTAAGTACACTCGGGGTAAAAAAAGGTTTGTCACTTTTCGACCTTAACTCGTTGACATAGATTCGAAATGTGACGATCCTTTTCTTACCCCGACTGTACCTAGAGCTTATAAAAAATCTCAAACATTATTTTAGCGCTTCTGATTGTACACTAATTGAACATTGATCTCTTGCTAACATAAAAATGCACTAACAAACAATAGCCTATTACGTCCCACTGCAGGGCACAGGCCTCCTCTCATAATAAGAGGTCTTGGGTCGTACCTATTTTACACGCGGGTCCAGTGCAGTTTTGGAGCTTCACATGCACCATTGATTTTAATCGCAGGTTTAATAGTATGTACTTAATTAAAAGAAAAACACAGACTGTCTAGTTTTCCCACATAAAATTTTTTCATCAATTATGAAGGAAGTGACAAAGAAAATAATTTTAGGACCACATTTTTAGCTTTCTATTTAGTTTTACATTTTTATAGCGAATAATTGAATTTGCTATAGGTAAAATGAGAAATAGCCGCGGTGGCCTAGCGGTTTGACCTATGGTCTCTCAAACAGATGGTCGTGGGTTCAAATCCCGGCTCGCACCCCTGAGTTTTTCGGAACTTATGTGCGAAATTACATTTGAAATTTACCATGAGCTTTACGGTGAAGGAAAACATCGTGAGGAAACTTGCATAGGTACACCTGCAAAGAAATTCAATGGTGTAGTGAAGTTCCCAATCCGCACTGGGCCCACGTGGGATGATGATGATGATGATGAAAATGAGAAATCATAAAATGAGACATGAAACCTTACCAACGCAGGTCAAAGATTATCCTCTATTCACCTAACGCCCTGCGTATACAAACCGTCGGAAATATCTGCGCATTTGACGTCATACAAAATGGAGGATCAACAAACAACACCACAACAAAATTAACGCACTCGCGTCTGCGCTTTAGCTCCTATCGGTACAACGTGCGCAAGCACGGAGTGAAATGAGAAAACTAATTTATTAATATATCTAAAATATCTAAATTCATAACTAGTTTCGCTGTCCAAAGGGGGATCGCTGCCAGTATCTTCGAAACCTTGCCTTTAAATGTTTAGGCGATCGGAAAGCTTGTAAGAAACCTGACTGCGAACCTTGAGGTCCCGGGTTCAATTCCCGGACGGGACAGTACACAGAATTCGTTTATCGCTATCCCGCTGGAACTATGCAATTTGCCGTAATTAAAAACTATCCTATGTCCTTTCCATGGTCTCAAACTATCTCTCATATCATCTAAGTCGGTTCAGCGATTTAAGTGTGAAGAAGTAACAGACAGACAAATAGACAGACATAAGTATACATTAAATCTAGCTTGTTCCTTCGATATATATTGACATTCTTCAATATACATATATGGACCAAATGATAAATCGTGCATTTTTCATAACGACCGGCCACTATGAAAAATGTCCAATATGAGAGGGCAATTTGATAATAATTATTCAAATAATCAAATTGACTGGGCATTATACATAATGCCCGTCACCTTTTGGGCAGAGTAAATACAAACATATTTAATTAGGTACTATTATTTTATTATTGCAGTCATTTAACTTAAAATAAACTAATTGTTGAACAATTTAAATAATCAGACTCATTATTTGGATTGTATATTTATTAATTAATTGTATTACCTATCTCTACAATTTAATAATATTAGTGTAAGTATATTATGGATTTGAAATTTTTAATTTTTTGAGTGTGTCTGTGCGTTTACGTTTGTTGTTGTTTCACGCTAAAGCTACCCTAAACCAGAGTTAACCTACAGCTCGCGCGATAAGAGTTTGGCTTTGACCGTTATTGCGCATTGGGTATCAACGGGGGTGCGGGGTATGCGCAGTAATCCCCTCCACCCGAAGGTCAAAGCCAAACTCTTATCGCGCGAGCTGTACTAGGGAGACTATCCACGTCTGACGGTAGCCAATAAGTTCTTCTTTATTAGAACGCACGTTCCGAAGAAAATCGTAAAGATGCAAAACTTACGGCCTTCCCAAAGATCACTTTGAACCACTGTTAGTATAAAAACCAAACTATTTGACATAACAATTTGTTACTATCTCGTCTAGACTTTCGTACTCTTAATAGAACAGGTGTTACATAGATTAAAGAGTGAATTGCTCAGGTGGTTGTAAAATCTTTTACCTGTTAGATAAATTACGCTGTGTTTTTGAAGCGGCGTTGCGTAAGGCCGGTGGTATATTTTTACTAGGCGAGTCAGGTACTATCCAGACGGAGAGGATATGATTGTTTAACAGTTCAGAAGTAGACTGTTTTTTATTTGATACTAGCTTTTGACCGGGACTTCGTCCGCGCAATCTCATGAACTGAATGTGCTACAATTAACGAATTATATGAATGAATAAAAACTTAAAGGACTTAAAGATCTAAACTAAAGATAAACTAAATGTCTAACTTAAAAACTACTAGATTAACCACCTGTTTCACCATCCATTGATCAAATTTATTTGACGGATAAATGTGATGCCGTCTCTGTTTGTTTTATTGGAATAGACGGAGACGGCTTCACATTTATCCGTCAGTTAAAATTAATCAATGGGTGGTGAAACAGCCCCTAAGTCTAAAAAAGACCCCTGTAGCATCGTACCCAAAAGGCTGGCAGCATTCCCTCGTTGAATGGCGACATGATATGAATTAAATTCTAATACATGGCACAACTATGAAGTATCTAAATATTGACAATGTGAAGCATAGGAAAATAAATGCTGTACTTCTTGTTTATGACAGAATACATAGCATTTTTTCCTGTGGTTCACACTGTCAATATTTAGAAACTTCATAGTTGTGGCATTGAGCTGTCACACCCAATTTTTTCAGCATTTTATTCACAAAGGCCGATGACTATGCAATGCATGGTTTTAGTTATCTCTAGATCCATCTTTGCATTTGGATGGTTTCAAAATTTATCACGGGCATAGGTAGAAACATTTTTTGTGTTTTTTATACATATAGACTAGCTAGTCTGCTGTTGATCGCAACTTTGTATGAGTTTCATGGGAAGTTTACACGATCCCGCGATAAAATATTGCCTAGATGGTACTCGCCAGTTTGAAAATGAAAATGAAAAATGTTTATTGGTTTAAAGAAACAGTTTTAACAAAATAGGGTTGGGATCTCCTTTTAAGCAAAACAATGCTTGTGTCAGGAGACCCCGCTCCTCCACTCAGAGTATTCATAAGTATAAACAAATTAACTAACTAACTTAAACTTAAGTTAAGTAAGATAACTTAAAATTATGAGTGTGCATGTGTGTGTGAGTATGTGTGTGTGTGTGTGTGTGTGAGTGTGTGTTCGCGTACGTGCGTGCATGCGTGCGTGCGTAGTTTACTGTGAAAGATTTTTTTTAAGTCAGCTTTTTTTTAAGCTTTTTTTGTTACATACAATTGACCCGTGATTGACCACTATCTCACCTGATGAAAAGTGTAGATGAGGCCAAAGGTGTACCTCACTGGTTCAGTAACAGCCTATTCACTCTAGCCTTGAAGAGACCTAGGTCGTATTTATCTGGAATACAGACGACGGGAGCGAATTCCAATTCTTAGCAGTTCGTATTAGGAAAGATGAAGCGAACCGCTTCGTGCGGGCCAATGAAATACTAACCACATAAGGATGAAGATGTTCCCCCCGCCTGGATGTCCACTGGTAAAATGGAGATGGAGGAATTAAATCATGTAATTCCTGCTTATCACAAACAAACAAGCAAACACAGTATCAAATCTTATCGGCTTATTTATGGTCAAATATAATTTCACAGATAAACTAAGAAAAACTCAAAGGTGCGAGCCCGGATTCGAACCTCTGCTTAACAATAGGTCAAACCACTAAATAATAATAAATTTGGAAGAACGAGTTATAATTATACTATGTATGTAATTAAATTAAGTACTAACGGCTTACCTACCTAAAAAAACTTGAATCGAGTTAGAAAACTAAATACGAGTACTTACTTACTGAATACAAGGAAACACGTCAATAAAAATTCAACGAAAGTTCTTAATAACTACGTAATCAAAGTAATGCTTTTGTTCCCTACTCTACAGGCTGAAATGTAAATGGTGATACAATAGTGCATTGTGCATCAAAGGCCGTAAGTACGGGATTACTAACGAGGGTCTATTAGAAGCCCGACGTCGAAGGCGGAGGGCTTTTAATGACTCGAGTTTGTAATCCCCTTACTGCCCGTGATACACACAATGGATTTCATCACACTGCGAGGAAAAAAAAACAAAAATAAAATTATCTTGTCTCTAAACACTTAAATTGAATAAAATAATGGCTACCCGCCAATACAGATTGTCAATTTATTCGTGTCATCTACCATAGATAATGAAAACTGTGTTGCAGTCGAATGGTCATACGGTCAGATTCTGCCAACATGTTAAAAAATACATACTAAAATTATTGCAAAACTATTTGTTATAATTTAAAATATAAAAATAACGAAGTTTCATGAATCGTAGATAAGTTTTATGTTGTAAAATTGGGTTAGAACTAATTTTTAAAAATATAAATAAAACGTTGGCTGACTTTAAATCTTCTTAGTCTAAAATGACATACCTATATACTAACTTCTTTGCAAATTTTAAAACTAAAGTTAGAACTCCCTTGGGTGGAAGAACTGTACGTAAATCCATAACTCCCTTAAGAACAATTTAGGCCATTGTCATTTAATAACACCATTGACGAGCAAGTGTGATGAAAAGGTAGTGTTTCTCACTCTTGTTTCAAAGTCCGCCGTAATTGTAACCGCTAGTTGGCGCTGTCATCGCGCACCCAGCCAATAAAATTAAGTAATTGTTTAATCATTGTCACCATCATATCCAAGGATTTTCTAATAACAGCTGTAGCACCCTAGCCTGGGCGTGTCCGACACGCTCTTGACCGGTTTTTTATTACTTTGCGGACACGAAGCCACGGGATAGAGCTAGTAAATCATACAAACGAAACCCTTGAATTTGTACAGATTTCAGTAAAACAAGGAAATTCATTTACTAATTTTTTCTAAAACAATTTCCGGTTGGGGTTAAAAATTTAATTTCCTCGTTCAAAAGGTAATTTCCTGAGTCAAATTTACTTTTGATCATTGCTTTGTGTCTTAGCGGGACTTTATCAAGTCATTACCATTTATAATGCAGGGGTTGCGAACATTTTTTTTGGTTAAAACAGTGACTTATAAATTTTTACCATTAAAAAAATTGAAAGTTCTCAAAGTTGGACCAGGGTATTTATCCGAGCGTTGCAACCGCCGCCAGTCCCCTGTCGCATATATTGAAGAAATGAGCGACAGTTAGCTTGAAATTTTAATAAATTGAAGTTGTACCACAAGCACACTGCATCGCTTTAGGCCGTGGTCGCTTTCACCCGCCGCACGCGGCCGACAGCGGCCCGCCGCCCGCGGCGTCTGAATGGTGTGTTCGGGAATGCTCGGGAGTGGTCGTTTTCGCCCGCCGCGTTCGGGACGTCGCACGCGGCGGGCGAAAACGACCACTCCCGAGCATTCCCGAACACACCATTCAGACGCCGCGGGCGGCGGGCCGCTGTCGGCCGCGTGCGGCGGGTGAAAGCGACCACGGCCTGAATGGTGTGTTCGGGAATGCTCGGGAGTGGTCGTTTTCGCCCGCCGCGTTCGGGACGTCGCACGCGGCGGGCGAAAACGACCACTCCCGAGCATTCCCGAACACACCATTCAGACGCCGCGGGCGGCGGGCCGCTGTCGGCCGCGTGCGGCGGGTGAAAGCGACCACGGCCTTACAAAAGACTTTCGTTCAGTGTGGCTTATTTCTTTAATATATGCGACAGGGGACTGACGGCGGTTGGAACGCTCGGATAAATACCCACCACGTAAAATAGTAGTTAATCATATTATAAAACGGTTAACTAGAAAATGTTCCGTTGTGATACGAAAATGATCCATGGGTAGGTTTAGCTTAGTATAGTGCGTACAGGTTTCTTATATCCCATATGAAGAGAATAAAGTACTCCCCCTCCCCAATTAGGGTCAAACATCTCACAAGTTTGAGAACACCAACTTCCCCAGATTCGATAATAATTGGATTTGTCGAGTTCTAGAACACTGAAGTTTTCGACGATCGAACTTATAATTGCGTTTGTGTTAAACTCATCGTGCCCCCTTATACTGAAGGTTTTACTTATAAAAAGTTAAAAAAATAATTCAACATGAAAATGCCTAAGTATACTTATATACCAAACTGCGCGTGAACAAAGTAAAGGCAGAGAATAAAAGCTCAAAACCCTTGAACTTAACAAGCTTAAATTGTGTATCATAAAAGCGCTCTTTATGATGTAGACAAGGTTGAAGAATACTTATATATGTTTTGCGAAATGATCAGAGTACAGAGAGATAGCCAATTTTTTAAGTTTAATATTTTATGTTCGAAGCTGCGGTATCGTGAAAATTAATAAGTAATACAGTACGTTAATTATTTGCTAACCCAATCGACTATTAATTTATTTTAAAGCAACTAAAAATCTAATTTTACAGTTAATTGAAAATAAAAGTGTTTTTTTTACTAGAGCCTACGTTATCGGAGTGGTAATTGGGTCATTTCAAATTTTGCGCAGTAAACTTGTCCCAACCTAAAAAAGTTGTTTTCGTTTACACTGTCTATTTTCTGCGGTTATTTGAGTGAAACGATCGCAATCGGGGCCTAAATTCAGGAACGGCCCAACACGGCTTGCGAGCGGTAATTCAATCGTTTGCAAGAGGATAGGGATGAACTGCTATTCAGGAACGCCAAAAATCACTGGTTTGCGAGAGGTTTGGGCTGAGATTGGGATGAGCCTTATTTATTTACAAAGCGAATTAACAGGAAAATAAGGCCCATCCCAAGCTCAACCCATCCCTATCCTCTCGCAAACGATCGAACTACCGCTCACAAACCGTGTTGGGCCGTTCCTGAATTTAGCCCCTGCTCTATACCTATTGCAGAAAATTAATAACTATCGGAATCGAAAAAAGATGCTTAAAATTTGTGTGATATTGTAATAATGCATGATAACAGAGTGGTAGCTCCATACATACAGTAAGAGTGTTCTGCACAAAATTAAAAAAAATACCCAATTACATATTCAACGATCTAGAGTTTTGTCACTTTCCATTGGTATTTTCACAAATCATCTCGTTCTCGTCTCTGAATTATATACGTTCCACTACTAGGCACAGGAGTCCCCTCAGAACGAGAAGACTTGGGCTGTATATTTCCCATGTGACCCTTGCGAACAGAAACTTTCACTTATGGTTTCGAAAATAACGAATCATGTGTTAGTTATTCGCGTCAGTACTTTTCCATATTTATGGCCGAAATTAATTCTTGATACCGATAACGACAAATTAATTAAAGTGACAGCTATCCGCGATAACCATGGAAATACGTAACAGTATGGCGGCGATTAGTTGCGAAAATGATTAGGAATTAAAAAGTTATTTCGTAATAAGTAGTTTTAAGGACGGCGCAGACCAGATGCGTGTGCGTGTCACGCACCAGGGGGTTTTCAGAAAAAAATGTACCCGTTTTGCGTTAATTATTTTTTTAGGTTAACTGGAAGAGATCCCTTTAAGGGATAAGTTCGCCTTTGTACATCTGTCTCACTTGTTAACTGGTAATTTTCATGTTTTATGTACAATAAAGAGTTTTACATACATACATACATTATCCTTAATTTTCCATACAAAATTTATTAGTCAGTTTTGTGACGGTCTATATTACGTATACAACATGTTTGCGTCTAAAAACTGACAATTAAAAGTGGGTCACTTTTTTATTGCTTAAATCGATAGTGCTTGTGATTCTGAGTAGATATAAATAACTCAAAATTTGCTAGATTTTAAAAAAAGTACAGGGTACACTTTTTTCTGAAAATGCCCACCAGTATTATGAATGAAGCTGTAAGAAAGATGGCACACAATGTGCACGCATCTAACTATCTAACGATACAACTATTCGAGATATCTACTTGTCTAACGATCTGCATGCTTTCGCAATCACTATGTATTACTTTTTGTCAATTGGTATAAGACGGAGACAGAAAGAGATGGTGAAAGCAAAGGCAAGCGTCCGCGCGTTAGACAATAGTAGTTGCATGTGTACCTACGGTGAATTATACGGCTATTGGTGAAACAAAGATTTCCTTTGGTAGGTTTGGTCCTTGAGGCCCAAGGATGGATTTAAGAAGTGGAGCCACCGCGATTTTTGATGTTAGTTTTTTGGGGTTTTGGCCATTGGCGTACAATAAAACAACTAGACTCCCAATCACGCTCAAAAATTGTCGGAAGCAAAAGTCGAATCTGCACACGCGTCTATTGTGCAGAGTTTTGGTTCAGTTGTGTTTCGACCGCGCGTTGATTACAACGTCACACAATGACAAATTGTTCGGTGAAAGCCTGTGCAAATGACAGCAGATCCACTCTTAAAAAGGATGGAGTGTCGTATTTTAGGTGTAAGTGTTCCTTTAAACTTACAAAATTTCATAACTATCTTGATGGTTTTTAGTATTTTGCTAAAAATTTACATTTCAATTGCTAAAACAAAATATTCTCGCCCCGTATTCGTGTCTCTTTCGCACGCTCTTTAGGCGGTTTCCAGCGCGTGACGTCATGTCACTACTTCTAACGATGGTATACAATTGACATTAAACATTACTGCTACGAAATAAGTTGTTAATTTGAATGAATGATGTTAATGTTATCTGTATAAATTAATGTATACGTACACACAACGCCGCTCGGACGTTTTTTGAGGAACTTTTGTTAAGCGATTGGGAGTCTAGTTGTTTTATTGTACGTCAATGGTTTTGGCAGCTTCTGCTCTGGAGGAAAATAGGGTCTCAATCTGTATAGATGCATTAATTGTGCTACTATTCCAAGTTTGGAACAATAATTCGTATGACTTATCTCGACTATTATACCTAAACCCTACGCAGTTATTGGTTCAGCAAATCCGTATTCTTCGTTTTTTCGTCGTGTACACATGCAACTATAGGGCTGGTCTGCCTCGGCTTTTATTATTATTCATTCTAGTATCGATATCACCACTTTTTCGGTAAGCATAGACCAATTTTTATTTTGTTGTATAAGTATTTTGACTTTTTTTAATTTGGAAAATTTTATGTGATTTCTGCTCAGAATCACGAGCTGTTCGATCCTACTAGGAGAACAAAAGTGTTAACTGCGTCCTGTGTGTATGATTTATAAAATAAATTATTATTATTCTCTTAAATAGCTAAAACTTGGCGAGATACCGTACGTATCTAGATTTAACTTGAAAATTATTATCCGCAAAAGGCTTCAAAAATTTTCCGGTAAAAATAATATCACCAACAGCCCTCGTCCAAAATCATAAGTTGATACGCAAATCACCATCAAATCGCTTCACCATGAATATTAAACTAAAAACCTTCACTCTGCATCGCACTTGGCCCAAAACAGTGCTACCAACTCTCAAAAAAAAATATCCCTAAAACTTGAGTTAAGAACCCCTAAGAAAACCCTCTAAAAAATGTAATATTACAAAAAGAATAAATAATAAATTAAACCTCTAAAATCAGGAAAGAGGTTACTTTGACACTATGGTGAGATTTGTTTTTCGTTCTTCTCCGCATTCTTAGTAATGAAAAACTGAATTAAATGTCCCTAAGCCGCTAAGTTAACAAGTAAACAACTATGATTGGCTACATTGGGCTACCTCAGGCCCAATATTTTTACACTTTTATTATTATTTATATAAAAAAATGACAAATATATGAAAAATACGAAAATATAAGAAAGTGAAATCTCCAAAAATACGCCTAAAAATAGAACGCCCCTAAAGAAATCCCATACCACTTATTTACCCCCTAAATTTGGGGAAAACCCCTAACTTGGGATCCGTGGCCCCAAAGTCCCTGTAATACTAACAGAGCTACCCCGTTTAACGACGATCGAGACCTGTTGCTTTGGGTGTGTATCATAATGCCGGAGAACGAAAGACGGAATGTATTAAAATATCGAATGGGTTTTGACACATGGGTTTTGAGATGGGTTTGGTCTTTTGTGACCGACACTTTTTTTTTTGAAACCATCAAATTCAAAATTCAAATTTCTTTATTTACATAAAATATAGTAGGTACAATAGGTGATAAATTAACAATTACAGAAACATATTTTCTACGTTACGTTTTTTTTCCGAAACCTTAAACTTCAAATTCAAATTCAAAATTCAAATTTCTTTGTCCACATAATATGGTACATCATCATCATCCCAGCCTATAGGCGTCCCACTGCAGGACACAGGCCTCCTCTCAGAATAAGAGGGCATGGGCCGTAGTTCCCACGCAGCAGGCCCAGTGCGGATTGGAAACTTCACACAACTTTACACTCACACACTATTGTACCACTTAAAATTAAACTTAAGTATAGAAATAATTATGATAAAATTAAATAATTATGTTTGTTTCAGCACTGCAGAATTTTGTATGTATTTGATAAAGTCAAATTAGCCATGGCTTTAGAATATAAGGATAGGCTGGGAGAATTAGTTAGATATGACAGATCAAAAAGACTCCGAAGCCTAGATAATATTATTCATTTCTTTGTTCCTAAATGTCAAAATATTTATGGTAAAAGGATCTGGTCCAACTACCTTCCTCAAATACTAAATAATTTTCCCAGGACTACAATTGATAAAATAACTAATCCTAAGAACATTAAAAACATAATTAAGAATTTATTTATTAAGGGCAACTCATAGTCTAGCAATTAGAAATCTTTAAAAATAAAGATTGGCTAGGTATGTCATTATTGTATAATTGTTATGAAATTATGAACTAAAACAATTACTTTGCTCACCCGCGACCTTACAATAGTTACGTTTATGCAAGAAATGTGCGTTCATGCAGTTCACAACATT
This sequence comes from Archips crataeganus, assembly GCA_947859365.1. Taxonomy (NCBI): domain Eukaryota; kingdom Metazoa; phylum Arthropoda; class Insecta; order Lepidoptera; family Tortricidae; genus Archips; species Archips crataeganus. Next base: position 15,357,715 of record OX402057.1, on the reverse strand, counting down.
TCTTGCATAAACGTAACTATTGTAAGGTCGCGGGTGAGCAAAGTAATTGTTTTAGTTCATTAATATGGACCTCCGCAAAGTAACGCCTGATTCAATAAATTGTTATGAAATAAACAGATTTAATTTAATTTTTTTTTTTTTTAATTTGGGATGATGATGATGATGATGATGTAGGTAACTGCTACTGTAAATAAAGTTGGAAGTTATGTCGCAGTAATGAAAGTACCTTAACTTTTGATCATTCAAGAAAAACGTGAATCAAAATTTGTTGGTCACTTTACTAAAAGCGAAATTCTAATGTTGTTATAGGTATACACACACAGACTTTTTACTCGTCGCAGTAGACCGAGAGCATTAGGAGGGGTGGTAGAAAGCCTTTTCAGCGAAAGAAAAAGGCTTACAATATTTTTTCTTAACGTAATTTCGCATGGGAACTCCATAAAACCCATAAGGCGCCATTAATGAGTTCCCGACATTTCACCGTATCTACTGTACTTAAATAATTGTGGTCTAACGAAGAAATAATTTCTAATAAATAACTTTACCTAATTAATTTAAAACTAAAAGCCGACCAGTTGTGGTGTAGGGGGTTAGCACGCAGCATGAAATGTTTAGTACCTGGGTTCGATTTCCAGAGCTGGTCTTTTTTCTGGGTTTTTCTGTGCACCCATGTTTCAGTTTGCATTAAGTATGATATAATTTAAAACTGTCGAATTTGTTTTCCAATACCAAAACTGTTGTTCTTTTTAATTGTTATGTAAACTATTAATCATTTCAAACGAGATAAACTTTATTTTGTAATAGTTGGTTCCGAAATTCCGAACCTATCGCGGGATATTATTTTCATCACTAACTTTCTAGAAAATAAGCTTTTTTCCTGGAAAAACTCATTTAATCTCGAGAAAATATAAAAGCCACTCCACCACTATTAATAAGCTATATAAAATGTAGGCGTTAATTTACTTATTATCACTGCCTACGTGCGTTATTTAATTTAGAAATTCAGCTTTGATCAGACCAAGCTATTTAATTACTGAATCTTGTTTAACATACCTTTATACCTAAATATTTATTTAAGCAGAAACCTGTTTCAAATATTTTAGAATTATTTGCAGTAAAAACAAACTGTGCTTAGCTGTTGAAAGTAGCCATTTTAAAGTAATATACCATTGCTACACAATAACAATATCATCCCTTACTAAAAACAATATTAATCAACGATTTATAATTTCAGGATTCATCGACCCTGATTCTGTTTACTGCCTAGCTACTCAGTAATACCTTTAACATTATTACCAAAAACTAACACCTAGAAAACATCACTGACACTGAACCTTTAAATTCTCATCCAGTTTAAATAACTAAATTTAAAAACACTTGTTTTTGTTTTATCCGGTAAAAGTTTGCGCTTGGGCGGAGAGAGAGAGAGCAGGGCGGGCCGCCCAAACGGAAGCCGAGTCTAAACTGAGACGGGCCTTGGGCGACCGTACTATGGAAATCGAAATCGATTTGACGAGATGGGTTTGAGTCGAGTTTCGGGTGAGAACGCTGGTGCTGGTGCTTTTCAGTTTTTTTTCGACATCATGGCTGTAGAAAACGTGGACTACACGACAGTTTTACTTTCTATTTTCTAAAATTTTCTATTTATTTTCAAAGGTTTTGATGTTTTTTTTTTTGCAGTATAACTAGGCTCCCGAATTAATTCCATAGTTAAAGATGTCACTACATAGTATAAAACAAAGTCGTTTCCCGTCTGTCTGTCCCTATGTAAGTATGCTTAGATCTTTAAAACTACGTAACGGATTTTGATGCGGGTTTTTTCAATAGATAGAGTGATTCAAGAGGAAGGTTAGGAAGGTAAAATACAAGCATAATAATTGCACCAGTGCGAAGCCGGCCGGGTCGCTAGTTATTCGTATAGAATTAAACCAAGGGCCTTCAACCGGCGGCCCGCGGGCCGCATGCGGCCCGCGGTAGCGTCCATGGCGGCCCGACATTGTGTTGACAAAATTAAATTCACATGTCTACAAATTATACCTATTTACAGATTAAAAAGAACTTTTAGTTTAGAATGGAATGTTTTTATTATGTTGCGGCCCACCGAACCAATGCTTAGGCCCTTGACTTCAAAAAGGTTGAAGACCCTTGAATTAAACATTTCAAAATAACTATGTGAATAAGTCCTAAAAATTATATAGTAATTTTAGCACTATTGATGCGAAGTTTTTTGGATATAATAAAAATCTAAAGTGAAGAAGATTTAGAGGTTTCTATGTATATATAGGTAAGCGTACCAGTGAATGAACAGTACCAGTGAATGAACAGTACCAGTGAATGAACAAAACGAACATTTTTTGAAATAATAAGAATTTGGTACGTTTCTATCACGCCTCGTATTTTTTTTTCGACTAGCACCTTTACTTGTTAGGTTCTGGTAAATTTGCTTTGACTCCTAAGCAACAGTTTTTAAATGGCGACGATGTAAAGTGGACGTACGGATGTTGTACATTTTTTCTATGGAGCAGTATTTAAGGAAGAAGGAAAGCTACTATACTTCTGATGTGTTACTGCATTTGTCCCCGCCATCTATCATTCATTGGGTATGTTTTTTTTAAGCTTTAAAGACCTGTTAGTGCTATTCATATATAGTTTAATGTAATTTATTTATAAACAATACCTTTTAATCGAGTTTTTTTTACTGGAACCCAAAATCGCCTAAATCCAGTGAATGAACGGGGGTGTTCTTTCACTGTGACTGCAGGATTTTATATTTGTACAATATCTTTACTTCTAGTAGTCATAATAAGATTTCGTTTTCAGTGACATTGATCCAAATATATTATCTACCGAAAGGCCAGTATTGGAACAAACGTAAAATATAGGTTCATTAACTGGTTCAAGTTTTCCAGTGAATGAACTATGTCACTTATAGCCAGTTCATTTACTAGTTTCCAAGATCTAGTGAATGAACAATTCTCTTATTTTTGTATTTTCATTGTTTTAGAACATAGAATCGACCAAATAAGTATAGTGAATGTAGTTGTGTTAATATAACTTCGCTTTGGTATATTTATAGTATAACAAAACATCATTTTCAAAGTTGTTCATTCACTGGTTTCATTTGTTCATTCACTAGAATTTTGTGTTCATTCACTGGTGATTTTTCATTTTTCCCCTTAAATAGTGATATATCTTCAAATTGTGCAGTAATACTGTTGATTACTGATGATGTTAGCCAACTAGAGTAGTTGGTTGTGCTAAACAAAAAGTAATATGTTAAATAAACTGTGCCCAACTGCCTAAAATTTATTTTCAAAGTCGAAAATTTCCTTAAGTGTTCATTCACTGGTACACTTACCCTTACATGCGCAATTTTCACTCTTTTAAAAGTAAAAGATATACTAAGTTAATGTTATTTAGTTTAAAAATGTGTTACCTTATGTTTAGCATTCAAATTAATTATGTGAAATAGTTTAAAATCAAAGTTTTTAGGTGTAAAGGTTTTTTTTCGTGTATCCTAAATTTGTATTCTTAGTTTTTTGAACTTTTTTAATTTTTTGATTATTTAAAAAAAAAAAGGCTTTTTTTCAAAGGGTTAGGTGCAGTGTGAGCTGCGCCACACACTCTCCCATTATGTAACGATATAATAAGGCTCCTTTACTCAAATATAGACAGTATCTACTCGACTCTAGCTTGTTTCAATACACCCATCCCTACAGCCATAACAAATCTAATGTCAACGCAACGCGTTTATACGCAATACAAACTGTGGAAATATGACGAGAACCATTGGTAACCCTGTATTTCGCCGCAATTCGGCAGCGTGTCGCAGATCTGATTTAAGTCATCGTTTTCAAACTTTGAGCTTCAAAAGCTTACGCCGAAGTTCACGAAGAAACGGATTGGTTGTTTAATTACTCAAATTCAAGGCAACAAGTGTAATAGAAGTGTTTTTAACGTAATAAATAAACGGTTGGCTTTTGTTTTGCTCGGGTGCTGATTGTGTGTTCGGACTTTTGGCGACGAAAGTTTTTGGGGTCGTGAATGTTTAATGCTTCATTTTTTTAAGGTGGCTGAAATTTTTCATGGTACAGGGTGGAACAAACGAATGCCACATGGAGGACAACTATCTTAATAGGTAATAGCATATTCTATGCAAAAGAGACTTTCCTTTATTTATTAAAACAAAAAATCCTACTGAATAAATTATGAATGTTTGAGAAATCGCTTTTCTTATTTCGGACAAGTTTCCTCACAATGTGTCCTCCTTCTGGACATGTACATGGTGAAATATGTAATTAGTCCTTTATGGAGATTGCTTGGAAAGACTATCACAAAAATAACACTTTTCAGAATTAACTCTTTTTATTAACGCACAGCATAACCACTTGCTAATAGTGTTAACTCTAATCTGAGAACATGGAAATGAATCTACCGACTATATACTATTCACAAACAAAGAGCAAGTACTGCGACGGTCAAATTATACTTTAAATTCTAACAATAATAATTCTGTTCACTATATAAAAATTATAATTTATTTATACTAAATAGTAATCTTTGAATTATTGTTACATCAAATATAATAAGTACCTAGGTAATAAGTATGTAGTTCCTAAGGTTGCGCAGAAGTAGTGTACACACACAGGTTCGTTGGTGGCGCCAGCCGGAAACGCAAACAATGTTTTAAAGTTGGTCCGACCTACCTATACCGTCAGGGATAGTACCTAGAAATTTTTACTTCAAATTCGTTGAAATAAAACAAACAAAGTTCTCTCTCTCTCTCGAACCGAGAATGGTTCTGTTTTGAAGTCGGTTAAAAGGGAAAATTCACAACCTCGGTTTATTTTCCTTATAATTTCAAGATAAATCGAATCATCACTCATCCACCTTCCATGAAAGTTACACCCTTACACCCACATACTTGGTAGGGTAGCATATCTACATTTCCGCACAAATGATAGTCCCTAGCGCTCTAATTATATTAGACACCTCATGGTTGGTTGACAAGTTTGGCAGGATTTCAAAGCAGGAAACTACACGAAAGGTAATGATTTAATAAGCAGTTTCGCATAATCCTTTTACGGAAAAGGCAAAGCCAAAGGACAGGGTCGCAATCTATCTCCACATAAGTATAAAAGTCATAGTCTGACTGACTTACCCACTCACTGATTCGACTGACTGACGCATTTGGGTCAATCAACTTTTTTTTGTAAATTTCTATTTACTCCTTTACAAGTAACTCTGTAATCTCTGGTTAGTGAAACCATGATTTTGCAGTAATTGGATAAACTGTTTATCATAGTGCATATGTGAAAACCAAAAAAAATAAGTATTTCTATGAAAAAAACCGGTCACCCAGGGGAAATACCACTATTTTCATACAAATTTCGGGGACAACATTGTCCCCTGGGTCACCCACGAAATAGAAGCTAAACAAAATAAAATAAATATGGCAATTACACCATTATTGACTACAAAAATCTAGGGTTTTGAAAAGTATACTTTAAATAAGGAATAATAATCAGTTTTTTAATTATTTCGGTTTTCATAGAAAGTAGCAGAAAATCGTTTACAAAAAAAAGTTGATTGGCCCATTTACACCCAGCCTTCGAAGCACATGAATAAATACGGAGCAGAAGAAAAGCTTCCGAACAGTGCTCGAAATTCTTACCTATTACCCTATAGTTGTCGCTCGGTAAAAAAAAAAATTAAAAATCAAAATATTTTATTCAAACAAGTACCTAAGTATCTAATATCTGTATATCTACAAACACTACAACAGGTAGGCATCTTTAAAAACAACCGAATACCCGAACTATGTAGCTAAACGCTAAACGGTCGCGTCGTCGCTAGCGGCACACCTGAACTTTGTCTACTCACTGAGCTAGTTCAAACCGGTTTGTCTCCGAGCGGGCGCCGGTGCACGCCCCCCCTCCCCCCCCGTCTTGTCTGTGACAGGTCACGCACACATATGTTGTGCGTGTAGTAGTGTAATGCGTGCGCGACGTTGTTTGAACTTTTTATTCTGCTCCGTATTTATTCATGTGCTTCGAAGTGCCCTAGATGGGTAAAAATTTGCATAGCCTTTATGATTTAAGCAAGGAATTTATTATGTTCGATTCAGAGTGACCCTATGAGCTATTGAGTTATCTACTCTACAGCAACTCTTAGAGCGCACTCAGACAGACAGCGGTCCAGACCTCCAGAGTTCCGAGTTCCGCTTTCCGAGTTCTGCGTTCTTTCGAATTTACTGAGTCTCTTACGATAGCGCACACAGCAGGTGACTGGAACTCTCGAGCGGTCAAAACAGAACTCTGAACGCCGAACTCGGAACTCCAGACCGCTCTCTGTCTGCGCGCGCTCTTAAGCTGCGTACGGACTGCGCGCACATTACGCGTACCCTACGCGAGCCCGGGTACGCGTGTCCGTCCCCATGTCCGTACGCTATGTACGCGTACACTGTACGCGTAGCTGCAAGTACGGACATGGCGTTCCAGAACACGCGTACCCGGGCTCGCGTAGGGTACCTACGCGTAATGTGCGCGCAGTCCGTACGCAGCTTTAAGGAACAGTTACGACAACGCGCAACCAGAATTCACATCTAGCAGAAGTGTGCCGTGTCTAGGGTTGCCAACCGTACTATAATATATAGTATTGTACTATATTTTCGCTCTGTGTACTATATACTGTTGAAGAAATATATAGTACGCAGAAATACTATATTTCAGTCAGTCCTTACGCATGCGGTTTGGGTAGGCCATTTTTACTATACTTATGTTTAATGAATCAATTTTCGCTATTTAAAGTATTTTGTGCTATTTTTTTTTTTCAGAGTACTATATTTTTTGTACTTTAGGCTGGGAAATACTATATTTGCTTAAGAAATAGTTGGCAACCCTAGCCGTGTCAGACATCGAGAGACACCGTCGTCAAGAACAAAAGTCGTCTGCGCAGTTCCGGTGCTCTACCTATTCACACTGACCGGCAGATAGCCACAAACACGGTATTACAGACATGAACAGCGCATACAGGCTGGGCACGACAGACATGAAATCGTTAATAGAAACATGTACCTATACCTACCTAATTAGAAGAATATTATTTTGTCTCCATGGCACGTGTCTGACACGCAACGCACGGTGTCGTACCTAGATATGAATCGATCTACAACTGTATGCTTAGTATAAGTTTTACTTCACCAAAATACTTCTCGATCGCGTTTACGTAAAAATTTCAATTCTATGGAAACATAGACGCGCGGCCGCGGAGCGCTGTCTATGTTTCCCTAGTAATTGTTTTTTTTAGGTAAACGCGATCGAGAAGTATTTTGGTGAAGTAAAACTTATACTAAGCGTACTGAACAGGGGAAAAGCTCGCCACGCTCCCGCTCGCGCGCAGTAGGCCGTAAGGCAAACAAGTCGAAACTAAATGAGATGACCCTCGAGTGTACGTGCGAATTAAATTTGGCCTTCTAATTTATTTGTGAATTTAAAGCACGTATCGGTATCTTAAGACGAAACATCAGGGGCCTGTTACATAACAAAGTACAACTTATATTACAAGCGGAACACCCTTTCTAGTTAATATACCTAACTGAAGCGAGAGTTCCGCTTGTAATATTAGTAAATGTGCTTTGTTCAACAGGCCCCAGTTGTACGTACAAGGCGTAGCGTAGCTACAGAAAGCTCCAGAGAAAATTAGTTTTAGGTAAGTATTTGCTTCAAGAGAAGGTGAAATAATTAATAATTATGCAGCGATGTCAGCTTGATCTTTGAAATAATGGAAGAGGCGTTATGTCAGTCACCATCTTTTATTTGGAGTGTCGCAGGTGGTGTCATCTAGCCTAACATTTTTGGTTTCCTAGCCATCAAATAGTAAAACTGGGCTTTAGCACCAGAGGGTTTTAATAAAATTATCAAGTCGTACGTTTTTGTTTTTAATTCCGGATCGACAATTACATACAAGGGCGTACTTTAAGCGCACCCAGAAAATTATAAATTATTATTAACCCTAGGATTTTACGTTCAGTATTAATACAGGTTGAGTCAACATTGGTTAGGTATTTGATAGTAGGTCCACTGGGGAAAAAAACCCAATAGACCTACTAGTAGGTCTACTGGGAATGACTTGGTTTAATAATAACTGAAGGTGAACAAGTCGCTTGGAGAGTAATCTCCAGTAGAGCCTTGATTAGAGACATTTTGTATCTCTTAGTTCGCTTCCATTGAGACGTACTTAGAGGAGCGACTGTGATGTGGATTTAAACAAATGCGATTGATCGACCGGCGTCTACGCAATATTGTGGCCCATAGTAAACACACTATTAGGGAAAAATGTATAATAAAACAAATGTATACAATCAATAAACTTCTTTTAATGTCACAGAACAAAATGCACAGCACGTTCGTAAACAAAATCACAAGTAAATACACGCTGTAGCTCTCACTACGTCAAACGAGCTAACACTTATGCTACGTCAGTCATTCACACAATACGTACTAAACGTTGACCTAATAATCCCTAGAAAACTTTATAAAAAAATTGTCAACAGCATTTCAGACCTCCTTGAGCGCCGGGAGGGGGTGCAAGGAAGTACACTTGCACCTACCTGGTATAAGTGAAAATACATCGAACAAGACTAAGGCCGGGCCGCACTGGTAAGGCGACGGCGACGCGACAGCGATGTGACTAAATCAAACATAGTTCGAGTTATGTGAGCGGCCGCATTGATCAATGCGGCCGCTCACATAACACATCATATCATCATTTAGTCACATCGCTGTCGCGTCGCCGTCGCCTTACCAGTGCGGCCCCGGCCTAAGATGTGGCGAAGGGTAACAACCCGATTCCCCCGGGTTGACTAAGCTTTCGAAGTTACCAAACGCTTCCCTTCCATTATTGCACTTTCAAGAAGAGGATAAATGGGGTTTTTTGTTTTTTTTTGGTCCGGCTTAACTTGCAAAAATTTTCATGCCCGCCACCGTAAAATACAGAAAAGCTTTTAAATCAGCCATTCTTCATTTTACAGTGTCGCTTTTTCATCGCAACAGTGACACGGTAATTAGACTGGTGCGAATATTAACGAAAATGGCAGGTTCTAGAATGCTGAAAATAATCCCGCCGGCGCCCATGCAGACGGTTAAAATTTAGACCTTTTTATAAGCAGTCCATATGCGTCATCTAGGTGAAGTGATATCTATGCATGGAGATTAGAATGTAGAGTTTTTTCACTGCCCGCAAAACTAGGGTTTAGCAATTAAAAGAAATCAGATCTCTGATCAAAACACTTCATTCACCCCTGAAAACACGATTAGTTTTCAATTGACTGTAAAATTAGATTTTTAGTTGCTTTGAAGTAAATAAATAACTGTACTAAACCAGTCAAATTGAGTTGGCAAATAAGCGAAGGCACTGTTGCCATTGCCAAATTATATAAGAAGACTGTGTCTTGACAGCTCATGAAAAGTACGTCAATTGATTAGTAGTTTCTAGACTATTATGTATTAGATAAACTGAAAAGTTTTCCTTTGAAAATAATTAAATAAAAAACATGACCTTTAGGATCCAGTAGGTTCTGTTATATCAATCAGCTTTTAGAGCATATCATGATTTAGGTATTCAAGGGGTTATTGAGTTAATGCGTTAGTTTCCTACAAAACTTAGACATCAAAGTCTTTATGGGAAAGTTATTATTTGACCTAGTGCGACCTGCAGGCGTGGTGGTGGGCTGCTGTGTTGCCAATGCTAAATATTTTGTGAGACAATGATTGATAGGCTATAGAGTGTTCCTTCATAATGGTGCATTATCCCGTAACATTAAATTAGTTTTTATAGTTTCGCAGTGTATCCCCTCGCATGCTTAAGACACGGGTCCATGCCAAAGGATGATGGGCAGATTATGTATGGAACCCAGCCTGATCAGGATCACCAATAGGATTATAATGTACTAGCCTTCCGTCCGCAACTTCGCCCGCGATAAATTTATTTTCTCGCGGTAAAAAGTAGCCTATGTCACTCAGTGATAATGTACCTTCTAACGGCAAAAGAATTTTTGAAATCGGTCTAGTAGTTTCGGAGCCTATTCAATGCAAACAAACAAACAAACAATCAAATCTTTCCTCTTTATAATATTAGTATAGATGTAGAATTATCGATCCTACCATTTGCTATAATTGTTATTAAGACGACTAGACTGTGTAGGCTGGGAGAATTTACATAGATATGGGACGAACGCAAAAAACAAATATATTTAATGACTTGTAAACTCACGTATCTGAGGGCTGATAACTCGCTTCTCCGGGGTTTTTGAAGTTAGTTTCTATTTTAGAAAATTTACCTTAAATAACTAGCTTTCACTTGGTATGCATGCCGTTCGTATAAAATAGATTTATATAAAACAGTTGCGACTAGAATGCAGGTTTCTTTTTGACTTCCCGCATAAGACGTATTGGACAATAAACTGTAGTGCTGTGTAAAAAAAACTTTTAGGGTGTTTCCTAAAATCATACAAGTCATATCTTTATTATCTGTAATTTTTTGCCAGGTGGAAATGTCCGTAGATGAGTTTAGTAACGGATGTTCGTTAGAAGTTTTTGTCACGTTTGAAATTGGTACATTTCGCTGTAAACTAATCCTAATCGTGTCACAAATATCAAACGGACCTCACTAACTCAAACCAGCGATGTCAGAAAACTCTCATTTCATTATTGTGATTTGAAATCCATAGCTAAATAAAATGCCTTCGATATTTTTTCAGCTTTTATGATCAATATGATCATGCATTGAATATAGGTAAATATTTGGTAACAAGAGTTCAGCAAAATGATGAAAAAAAAATGCTAAATTCACAATCTGCACCACTTCTTATGATGGTGAAGGTGGTATGTGTCAGAATCCAAAAGAAGGAAAAACCCCGAAATCTTCGTCGAATCCCAGTTGTAACTAATCTTTGTATTTATTCATAGATATCATAAAAAGAATATAACCCCAAATGTCAAACCATATCAAGTTCATAATGTTCTGAAACTCTATCTAAAATCCTTTAAAAAGGCCAAATATCTACTTGTTTCCATTTAAACCCGTTTTTTATACGAACACATATTGGGACTAAATGCAAAAATGCTACTGTTGACCCTTATTTTAGCGTAACACTCAAAGAACTAGTTACTTATGGCTATTAATTAGTATAAAATAAATTAAAAACAAAATATAGACATTCATAGTCATAACTTATTTTAATATTATGAACGAAGATTATAATAATCTACTTAAATTGCAATACAGATTTTATCAAATATTATTATTTTATGGCATTTTTCACTTATCCTAAAGGCACAGTTAGCTGTTTGGAGGCAACTGCATAAATCATTCATGAATTTCACGACACATTGAGTAACTTTAAAAAAAAGAGTAATTTCCAAGTCAATGACATTGATTTTTATATTCTGATTTAGCAAATAAAAAATATTTTAACCAAATCTTACAATTAGATTTTAAGTTTTATAGACACTTTCTTAGTAGGAATATTGTACCTGAACAATGCAAGGCACAATTTTAAATTGTCAATGAAACTGAAACTTTGCTCTTTTTGAAAAGTTACTCTTCGAACTATAGTAATCCTTATGGTAAATGTACCAAAAGTTTGATATGTCGATTTCATTGCAAATAACAAATCAGTTTTCTAACGATGTAATCCTAATTTGTCCAAAAACTCAAAGAAGTATTTAATTTTAAACATAGAGAATTTGTTAGTTTTTTTCTTATTATGAATATAAGGTAAATTGACCCTTTTGTACAAATTCTAGTAGAATCTTTCAAATATTACACCAGTTATTGCTAGTTTTGCTCCAAAGGGTCATTTCCCTTTACAAACTATAGAAAATTACGACAGTAAAGTATGTTATATAATTATTTTAAAATGTGTAACTATTTAATACTGTATTAATTTTTAAATTAATAAATTTTTTTTTTTTAAATTAGCTCAATGAAACCGAAATTAAAGCAATGTACGCGGTAAACGAACTTAATTAAATAGTACATCATCTGTGAATGGCACACAATGAAATAGGTAGCTTATTATTATGAATAAATATTAAAACTAGACGAGTTAAAATTAGATATTTAATAAATTCGTTACGAAGGCAACTTTACCTACAGAAGAATCACAGAACACAAGCGAAATACTTAGAAGTAAAATAAATATGTTGAAAACGAAATAGTACAGTAGTATTATTAATGAACTACATTGATATGTTCTGTTGTTATTCGAGAATACAAAATTTACTCTCCATTCGCCTGCTCCTCAGGTCACGTCACAGTGACGAAAACGTATAAAAAAAAATCAAATCGGTTTAGAGCCCGCGCAGACAGAAAGCGGTCTGGAGTTCCGAGTTCCGTGTTCAGAGTTCTGCGTTTTGACCGCTCGCGAGCTCCAGCCGCCTGCTGTGTGCGTTATCGTAAGGGACTCAGTACATTCGAAAGAACGCAGAACTCTGAACGCGGAACTCAGAACTCCAGACCGCTCTCTGTCTGCGCGGGCTCTTATAAATGACGGAGTTCTGAGGTAACACAAAATATAGGTATATACAATCGAATTGAAAAACTCCTCCATTTTTGCAGTCAGTTAAAATGCTCATCAGTCGTTCATTACATTGACTAAAAATTACAAGACATTTTTTTGTGAATTCATAGTGAAAATAAACGGATCACTCACGTCTTAAAACGAGTTTAACTTGACATGTTTCGGGCTAATCCGTAGCCCTTCCTCTCGGAGTCGCACGTCACGGCGGCTGCCAAACGTGCACTGCGTGCTAACGCCCTGGTCGCGCGGAAACTAAACCAGTCGCGCGACCAGGGCGTTAGCACGCAGTGCACGTTTGGCAGCCGCCGTGACGTGCGACTCCGAGAGGAAGGGCTACGGATTAGCCCGAAACATGTCGAGTTAAACTCGTTTTAAGACGTGAGTGATCCGTTTATTTTCACTATGAGTGAGCCTCACGGTAGTTTCATGTTTAAATTCATAGTGATATAGATATTATTATAACATAATTATATTCCTTTCTAGAAAATACTGGTCCAAAAGTTTCAGAGCCGTTGAACAAATCATGTTATTCTTCTCTGAAAGGCAAACTTTTCTTTTTAATTTAAGGGGGTATTCTGTTGTTCCGATACAAATAAGTTTGATCACTATCAAGTTACGATTCTGCAAAGGTCCCTCGGTCAGCCATTAAGCTTACATTAAAAGGCCACTTCACCTTTCAGTCTTAGAAAATATCTTTTTCACCTCACTAGCTCGGAAAGCCCTTTTTGTTTGTTTGACATCTATTGAGAAAATCGCTTTTTATCCACTTGTGAAGAAAGAGTTTTGACATTTGAAGGCAGCTTAAGTGATATTTGACAGCTGTCAAAACGCAAAACGTTAAAAGTGCTGAATTTTTAACATCACAATTAATGAATTGCACCGAGTAAAAAACACTAAATACAGTCTTACAACTTTATTTTAATTCATAAATATCAGCATTCAACATTAACCTTCATTCTTGTTGTAAAAACGGATAAAATGTTCTGACAGTCCAAGTAAGTCGATGTGCGAACAAAACGCATCCGAAATAATAAAAAAAAACGTAAGTCAATCAAAACTTTTCAATGAAGCCGTCAGACCAACGTTAAATATTCGCATGTTTTTCTAGTTATTTTGTTTTTAAAAATGAGTGATTCGAGTGACGAAGACGTATTAACACCTGTGGAATTACGGGAAACCGTGCAAAATGCGGAATTGAGCTTGCGGAATGTCGGTATTGGAGTAGTTCCATAAAGCCTGGATATGCTTAGGCTATTTTGCATTATTTTTGATTTTACCAATATTTCTATACCTACTTCAAAATTATTGTATTGACAAAGAGGTAAATAAATAATAATTGATAGTACAAACCCTTTTTCTTATTTTCCTCGCTGTAGTGAGGTGAAAAGTTTTGTGTTATACACGGGTGAAAAGTTATTTTACGTCTCGTGTGTTGAAACACTCGCTATCAAAAGTATTCTATTTTTGAACCACTCGCTTCGCTCGTGGTCAATCATAGAATCCCTTCGATAGCTCGTGTTTCAAATGAACACTCGCAGGTAAAATACAACTTTCCCCCCTTGTATAACAAATAACTATTTAATATCTTACTTGCATCGAGAACCAATAGTATTAAATCTGTTTCTTTTTCACATGATATTGTTTTCGCATTTTTTATTAAGGCGAATGGTGTGAAGTTAGACGCGGAAGGTTGCGCGACTGTCACTATATGATTGTGAATATTCTTAGATTATAATTTATTTCGCGAGTTTGTTAACTATCAGATAAGTTAGGCTGATCATCTGTAATCTCACTATCTCTAGTGATTTAACCACAGACCTAATCATAAGAGGAATAGAAATACCACGCGAAGCAAAAACGTGCGTCTAAAGCTAAAAAAAAACATATTTATATTTAAGATTGTTTTTTTTGGAGTGTTTCTGTATTTTTTATGTTTCAACTCCAAATTTGCCAGACCATAGAACTAATGGCTGATGGGGTCAAAAGGTTCCCAAGTGGCGTCCTGCAGGCTTATTGTCTAACGTTTCTGACGCTTGCCTTCGCAATCACTATTTATTTCTGTCAAACTGTATAAGATGGTGACAGAAAGAGATGGTGAAAGCGAAGGCAAGCGTCAGAAGCGTTAGACAATACGGCCTCAGGTTTGCATTTAGATGGAGGGACGACCTGGTTAACCCCTTATAAGGCCCCATTTATTGGAGCATACTACCACAGAATCAAAAGCAGCTATCGAATACATACCTGACAAAGGATATTATTAAAGCTAGTCGTATTTTCAATAATTTCAATGGAAATTGTGACGTATAACGAAATCAATAAGGTTCAATTTCCAACTCAGCGCATGTGGTTCCTAAATCGCCTCTACCTTAAGGGTTAAGGTTGCGGGAACGCGATGGGAGCGGATGGAGCAGGACTGAATTAGTCAGTGACGGAAGGAAGGAAAGAGAAGGGAGGAAGGAAGTTTGAATGCTGCGTCAGTACCGCAAAGCATTTAAGGTATACATTATAATCGCGTGACATTTCTATATCTCTTAATATAGTTCTGTGGCCGTGACAAATCACTGACGTCGACACTTGTTTACTTCACACCATTAACCCCTATAGTCCGAGAGCTGATGGACGTTTTTGAATAGATATTTGAGACACGCTATTCGAAATTTTTATATGTGAGAAAATAAATGAGCCAGATCACTTATTGAATCAGGCGTTACTTTGCTCACCCGCGACCTTACGATAGTTACGTTTATGCAAGAAATGTGCACAACCATATTCTATGCATATATGGTAACTCTGCAGATGAGCTCTGGTTGAGTTCGAAACGCGTCAGTGTAGCTTGGTGGTGGTGATGGTTGGGTTTGTGTGATTTGTGTGTGTTCGTACAGTGTGGAGGTGGAGGAACTGCATAAACACACATTTCTTGCATAAACGTAACTATCGTAAGGTCGCGGGTGAGCAAAGTAATTGTTTTAGTTCCAGATCATTTAGTCAATCGATCTGCCAATAAAAAAGGTTATGTTTGATTTAGCCCCGCTACCCGTCAGCCAGGTCTGGGGTTCTGTGCTTGGGTATTATAGAAGAAGCATTAGACAAGTTTTCAGGGTGCCTCAAATACCAATCAGCTCTCCTACTAACACTATGACCCCGGTACACAATGGGCCGCTTACGGCCATCAATGCATCACTACGATCCATTTCCTGCTGGAAATTGTGCGCCATCAAACGCCATTGCCGGTGATGGGCCGTTGTAGGCCAGTCTTAACTTACTGCTATTAAGTTTGTGGCTTCAGTTGGAGCAGTCTTCGGGGGGGTCGTTGATGAGACCCTGAGAATACGCCGTCTGTATGCTCTCGCATACAAACTTGTATTGACTCTGGAAAGAAATAAAAAATCATTAGTTCCGAATCTGGTTACATTACTGTTATAGCTTGAAGACAATGTCTACAGCCAAATCCGATTTTTGTTTCGGTAAATCTCCAAGCTCAAAAACTGGGACGAAGGTGTTTTTTATACCCGAATTTAAGCCGAATCATAAGTGAATATAAAAGAAAAGCTAATTGAGTTGAAGGCTGAATGACATATCAACGAACAGTTCAAATTACTGGAACTAGAACCTTGAAAATGTGTACAGTTCTTTTTTTTAGGCGAACTAATAAAGGGTTCTTGGAAATTCAAATCCTTAAAGAGATTTAATAAGGGCGGAAGTTTTGTATGAAAAACTGCTGAAGCTACAATGTCAGACTTTAAGATGTGTCCATGAAATTAGATTAAATTTAGAATGTCAAAACTAAACCATTGAAGTAATAGATTTTAAAGTTAAACGTTTAGCTATTTACCACTTAAATGCTTATTTTAAAATTAACTCCTTAAGGGGTGAAATAAAATATGTAATAATATGTATCTTCGGAGAAAAAAGGATGAAGAGGGGTCGAAGAGAAGTCGCGGGAAAAAACCACTTAGATATGCCATGATATTACTCACTAGCGATGGGCGTTGAAGTTGAATGAACGGACTAGTTGATTGAACGGTCCATGTAGAATCAACGTTTGGACGGTCCACCGACCGAGCGTCGACTAGTCGAATTCTTAAACGGCTAAATTAAGAGTTCAGAATCTTTCATATCTATTCACAAAATCGTAGTCAGTTAATAAAGTTCATTTGTTCAGCTAAACAAATTTGAACTATATTCCATATTCATAGAGTTCATATTTGAATGAGAGTTGTACAGTAGACTACTGCATGTAACCACAGACTAGTGATTCGTAGAAATCGACGTGCCGTTAAGTTGAACATCTACATAATGCAGATATCACGTCGACTAGTCGACGAATTCAACTAGTCCATGGACGAACGGACGGTCTAGTTGCGTGGACGACCCATCGCTACCACTCACCACGTTCTGAATGCACATGGGCCGCATAGTCCGCATGGCCCGCACCAAGTCCAGCGGGTAGAGCGGCTGCCTCCGCCGCAGCAGCTCGACGGCGGTCTCGGCCAGGATCAGGGCTCCGGTGCGGCCCACGCCGGCGCTGCAGTGCACTACCATGGGGGGGTCGAGGAGCCGCTCGCTGTCGCCGTTCAGCTCTTCTATTACTGTTGGGATCACTGGAACAAAGATTGTCATTAAAATCTTGCTAAGTTGTTTAGACGACCAGATGGCCTAGTAGGTAAACCTGACTACGAACCTTGAGGTCCCGGGTTCGATTCCCGCGTCGGGGCAGATATTTGTATGAATAATACGAATATTTGCTCTCAGGTCTTGGGTGTTAATATGTATTTAAGTATGTATATATCTATATAAGTATTTTTATCCGTTGCCTTGTACCCATAACACAAGCTATGCGTAACTTACTTTGGAACTAGATCAATTGGTGTGAATTGTATGTATGTATGTATGTATGTATGTATGTATGTATGTATGTAAAACTCTTTATTGTACGTAAAACATGAATTGAACATGAATTGTTCCGTGATATTTATTTATTATTTATTTATTTAAGTACACAGTGGTACAAAATGGTCCACTGTAGGCCATCACCATGGTGTACAACATTTTTTATGATTTCTGACGTTCGTGCCGTGACGGCATAAATCGATTTAGATCTAGGTTAAGTACCAGGGTCACAGTGAATACTAGCACTGCGGCTTGCCGCACTGTGATTCCGATTTATTCACTCTTTTCGGCACTTTTTGCAAAATATACCTTCTATTTTATACTTATAAGTTGGTTCCCCAGCTGCAAGTACAGCCGCGTAAAGTTAATAAGCGCCGCCATATCTGGGTCACGGCGTGTATTGGAGTTGGGTCAAGTGTTGTGTACTCACCAGCTCTGTGGTTCCGTAGCTGCGAGCACAGCCGCGTGAAGTTGATGAACGCCGCGGCGTCCTCCGGCACGCCGTGGTCGGGCCACGCCGTGTATTGCAGTTGGGTCACGTTGCGAGTGGCGCCACTAGACTCCTGCAACAGTTGTTTACTTATAATACACCGACGACCAGACCAGATGGCCTAGTAGGTAGAGAACCTGACTACGAAGCTTGAGGTCCCGGGTTCGATTCCCGTGTCGGGGCAGATATTTGTATGAATAATACGAATATTTCTTTTAGGGTCTTGGGTGTTTAATATGTATTTAAGAATGTATCTATCTATATAAGTATGTTTATCCGTTGCCTTGTACCCATAACTCAAGCTATGCTTAGCTTACTTTGGGACTAGGCCAATTGGTGTGAATTGTCCCGTGATATTTATTTTAATTATTTAATACGAGCTCTCAACAGGGCCAAAAACCGGCAGCGGTGAGACGCATAGTCACAATCGCATTGACAATTTCTTTCTGTGAATAGTATGAAAAAGATCTATTTTTTTTGATAATACTAGAAATAAATATAGGTGTAAGTTTAGCACAGCGTCTCGGATTGACAAAGACCCGGGTTCGATTCCTGGCTCCAGCGTTTACTTTTCTGTTTTTTTTTCAATGTGTTCTTGTTTAATTTTTAAATAATACTCAACGGCAAAACCGTAAAAATGAATACAAAAATTAGAAGGTAAATTTTCTGAATTAGATATTTAGTAAGTATAAGAAAGCGTTAAAAAAAGACCATCCGCACTCCCAGATCAACAGAGCGTCAACTCAAAATAATATACCATTCTAATTTAGACCTTCAAATAATTGACTGAAGTCTAAATTAAAATGGTACATTATTTTGAGTTGATGCTCTTTTGATATAAGAGTGCGTATAATGCCTTCGGTTTAGCAATAAATAGCAGGTAAACGTTACCAAACTATTGATGTGGCAACTCAATACATTATCCTTATTTTCTACACGTGTGTTCTATGTATGAAACAATTCAATTTGTTTAAAAACTTTGTGTCATCCTTATTGAACCATATCGTAACATAACATGTACATAGTAATCCTGTCAGACAAATGTATTATGCTTTTGGAAGTCACTGCATTCATCATTAAAACGTAATAGCATGTTTGCAAATGCAGTTGTTTGTAACCTACCAGTATGTAATGTTACGGCGGTATGTTTTGTTACCAACTTACAAACTGTACAAAGTATTCTTAATTGGGGTTGTCTATCTTCTTGGAATGTATACTAACTAAGGCTGTGTTCAAACCAAACCGACTGTCGGCCGCCGAATGTGAGCAGGCTCACTGTGAGCCCCAGTGTGAACGTTATTTTGTACGGTATTTTATGTCGGCGACTACGCATAGCGTAATAGCGTATTGTCGGTTAGGTGTGAACGAAAACATGAATATGTATGGAAATACAACAAACTGCGTAACGCTCGCTCACTTTCGGCGGCCGACGGTCGGTTTGGTCTGAACACAGTCTAGTTAAATCTAAAACCATTTCAAGATAAATGCTTTTAAAATCGTTCCGTTGAGGTAAACACGATTATTGGTACAATACCAATGTTTACGATTATGACATTGATGTGACACATAATAAGAGAAAAAGTATGTGATGTCGAACGAACTCGCCTCAATAATCTCCTTGTAGCGAATAGCTATGAATCGAAAACTCTTTACTGACGAAATTTGAAAGATAAATAATAATAGGACGTAACGAAAGACCTTTTACACCGGTTCAGCCATTAAATTTAATTATTGAATATCCCAAAAATAGTAAGAGTTAGGACACTGATGATGATGATGATGTATGGGGACGCCTTGCTGAGTCAGGCGGGCTGTCGATCGTTTGCACAGTCATTCAGCCCAGTTCCCCGTGGTTGGAGCCGACAGGTTACTGTCCCAGCAGCGCTCCCACACAGCAATTCTCCTCGAATCTTCTCGTTCTCCTGCTGAACAAAAGGACATCTTTGAGACAGACATCCTTTAGCTCCTCCTCCCCCAGCTCGTCACTCCCGAATACATCACGCCTCGCTGCCGCGTACATGACACACTCGGTTAGGACGTGCTCACTCGTTTCCTCCTTCCCACAATGTGGACAGGAGGGGTCACTTTTTATACCTATTACGCTTAAGTGCCTATTTAACAAGTTATGGCCAGTAATTATGCCAGTTATAGTTCTTAAGCTACTCTTACCTAGATTTAGGAGATACCTAGTTCTTCTGTGGTTTATGCCATCCAGCATCATCTTCGATTGTCTGCACCCTACAGCCTATTTCCACTCACTGTTTGCTTCCTGTTCCTTCATTCTATCTATAACCCCCTTGGTGACTTCTGCAGACATTGGAAGTACCGGTTCAGGACCTATGAATCCCGTATCCGCTCCCTCCCTTGCCAGCTCATCAGCCTTCTCATTACCTGTCACTCCCTGATGTCCTGGGACCCAGGCCACCGTAACCTTCGTACTCTCTCCTAGTTTATTAAGTGCATCTCTGCACTCTCTTACCAAAGAGGAGTTAACTGTCGGCTTGTTTAATGCCTTTAGCGCTGCTTGACTATCAGAGTAAATCACCACTGTTCCTACACCTCGATAGTCACCCAGTTTTGCTTGCATAATCTGAGCGCACTTCAACACTGCGCACACTTCAGCCTGAAACACACTGGCATATCTGCCTAATGGTATAGCCTCTCGAACATTCATCTTGGGTATTATTATACCTGCTCCCGCAAGTTGGGACGTTTTCTTCCTTGATCCATCCGTAAAACAAATTGTAGTCGGATATTCAAGGTCTACCTTCCAATCATCTCTCTCTCCTATATGGATTCTGTATTTCTTATCGAAAACCCTCTGTTTCTTAATTAAGTCGTTATTCTGTGCTAGCATTCCTAGCTTTAATAACGCCTCCTTTTGTATAAGTGCATGTTTCTTGTCTGTGAAGTTCCCCCTCCACTCCTCACATGCCCTCATTCTAAACCATTGTTCCATGGCCCTCTTCTCTATTTCCAGATGAAGTGTCTTCAGTCCTAGCATAACTTCCATGGCATGCGTTGGGGTTGTTCTCATTGCCCCTGTTATCATCAGGCATGCCAATCTTTGAACTTTATTCAGTTCCTTTTGATACTCCTTAATACGGGCCCTATGCCACCATATCACAGCACCATACAGCAGCCTTGGTAATATGACCGCCTTATACATCCAGTTTATCATCCGGGGTTTTAGTCCCCACTTCTTTCCAACTGCCCTTCTGCATTGACACAGTGTTCTTATTGCCTTTGCGGCCTGCTCCTTTATATGTGTCTTGTATCTGAGGTTTGTATCGATTGTCACTCCCAGATACTTAATTTCTTTCACCAATTCAAGATTCTCACCTTTTACGCTTATTGGCCTCATATCGCCTATCTTCCTTTTGTTGGTAAATAATATCAACTTCGTCTTTGTAGGATTTAGATCTAATCCTCTCTCCCTGCACCACTCTAACGTCTGTGACAGTCCTTTTACCATTATGTCTCTGACGATGTTAAGAACCATGCCTTGTACCAATAGCACACCATCATCAGAGTATGCTTGCATATAGAGTCCTCCTTTGTTTAGCTTTTTAATCAGCGAGTCCAGCAGTAGACACCACATAAGGGGGGACAGACATCCCCCCTGTGGGAATCCCCTACGAGGTCTGATTCTTTTCGTAGATCCGCCCAGTTGGGCCAAAGAGTTAGGACACTAGTTTCTTAGAGAAATTAACTCTATTTGACCTGAATAATCTTGCCTTAACGGAACTCAAAAAAAAAAAAAAAACATGGTGTAGACAAATTTATGAAATCAGCAGCTGTGTGGGAGCGCTAGATTAAAATCTGACGTCATCAACCAAAACAGTGCAGTTAGGCGAGTTTCGCATGGCACATTATGAGCATAAGAAGTAAAACATTTAAAAAGTTTGGTTTGAAGTATCTTTTTGTATTTTTTATTTTTTCAACTTTATTTTTTTTTACTTTTACGGCAATCCCGTGAAATCCATATATTCTGACCAGTGGTGGTGTAGGGTAAGCACGCGGAACGGAATGCCGAGGAGCTGGGTTCGATTCCCAGCATTGGTCTTTTTTTCTAGGGGTTTTTTTTCTTTGTTGATAGAGGGAGGCATACAAGCAAGTGGGTCACCTGTTGGTAAGCGATCACCACCACCCATGAGAACCAGAAACCCCAGAAGGGTCACTAGTCCGTTGCCGGCCTTTAAGGGAACAATACACTCTTTTCTTGAAGGACCCGATGTCATAGTTAGTTGGAAACACCGTAGACGGGAGTTGATTCCACAATTTTTTTTTCTTTTTTTGATTTCTGTGCATCTATGTTTCAGTTTGTATTTAGTATGAAATATAAGTAAAACATTGTCTTACCTTTATCACCATCTCCCTCCTAACATAATGCCCCAGACTTTGCTCGCTGTTAGTCTGTATAGTGAGTTGGCTGGTGGCTTGTAGCGGCGTGTTGCCCACTTTGGGCCAGTACTGGTGGCACTTGGTGCGCCCTCTCTCCGCTAGTACCGTCAGCATGACAACGAGACTGCTCTCGCACTCCCACACCATTTGCCAGAAGTCTCCTACTGTTGACGGTAGGGGACCTGGGAACGCAAAATAATTGTTTAAAAAGGTATTTGATACCTTTCATAGTTAGAACTTTACGACAACGGTGTATCGTTGAGAGTCCATTGGACAGGTAAGTAAACGAAAATTGCATACTATTTATAGTATAAAGGTTTAGGCACTTTACTAAATGTAAACAAACTCCATATTATGCGACTAAACTAATGACTGTATGCCAAAAATGTGACGCGTGAAAGTCAATTACAAATATTACATTTGGCCGGTTAGCCCGACGCCATAGCTCTTGATCGTGTTGGCAACTGATGTTTGTTTACATTTAGTAAAGTACCTAAACCTTTTTAGTATACGTGGTACCAATGGTTTGGCCATGTCGAGAGAATAGGCTACTTTCCTAACTAGTCAGTCTTTTAGATTATCAAAAAATATTGGACACGTATTTTTTATTTTGTCAATTAAACAAAAAATTACGACGATATGGCGCGTTGACGTTTCGCGTGACGTCACTTGTTCCTACACTTTGTATGAGCGTTTTAGGAACAAGTGACGTCACGCCTCGTCACGCGGAACTTCAACGCGCCATATCTTCGTCATTTTTTGTTTAATTGTCAAAAGAAAAAGTAAGGGTCTAATATTTTTTGATAATGTAAAATACGGACTAATAAGAATTATTATTTTTTTACCTAGGAAACATCCCTATTAATGAAGAACGATTGACGAAAAAAGTGTATAAGGCGAGTGAGAATGAAAGTGTTGGAAGGGGTAGACCTAGGCGGACGTTTCGAGACCAAATCAGGGACGTCTTGAAAAAAGGCCAGGTCAAGAGTACCCTAAACCGAAGAGCATGTATGAAGGGAATAATGAAAGTGGACGAAGCGAAACAAGTATGTAAGGATCGTAGCAAGTGGAAAGTAATGGTCTCTGCCTACCCCTACGGGAAAGAGGCGTGATTATATGTATATATGTATGGTACCAACTAGCGTGGAGTCGCAGAAATATTATTAACAGCTGTTTAAAAACATATAGCCATTGCCTAAGAGATGTCTGTAAACTATAGCATTGTAAAATGAACTCTACGCGAAAGCATTTAGATACAACACGGCTGGCTGAACTACCGGATGATACTAGAATTTTCAAATTAAAATTTGACAACGCTATTGACGAAACTATGCTCAGTTGAACTTCTTTATAATATTTTAATTTCTTCTTGTTTTTTCTATTCGTTAGTATTATCTATCATACAAAATCTTCGGGGAGAATCGCATTTTAATAGCCCATAAAAGAATTTCAAATGGCCTATTGTACAGTCAAAGAATTTAATTCCCTACCCATTTCGTAAAAATGTCGTTTAACATTTGCAATGCATTAAGGTCGAAATGTCAAATGCAACACGTCAAACCAACATCGTTGCTAGGTCTTATGGTGACAGTTTGCCGTACGATATAGATATACGTGCCGTACGATATATATAGATAGCTTGGCACCTTAAAGGCCCAGTTTGCGTGCAGTGGCTAGACATCTGTCCATACCAATCCATAGCAATAAACATCAACGGCTGCAAGCAAATTTGTTTTGAAAATGGCAAGCTGACGTCTGGGGCGATAGTACTTGGTTAAATAAATCTGTTGTTATAGCAATAAATTTTAGCAGGCAAACCTTGGGTGGCGATGTAAGTGAGCACTAGGTCGGAGTTGGGTATTTCCATGTTGATGTATGAAGCATTTATGTAGTCGCCAGTCGGCCCGTCTTTTAGTTCTACCCGCGTTGAATCATCTGAAATTAGACAGAATACAGCTATTATAGCTAAACCGTTTAAACGGGCTTAGAGTTGACGATAGAGGGGGCCGGGAGAGGTGAGGGCGGCAGGCACACGAGGCGCGCTCGCCCGCACCTCTCCCCGCCCCCTTTGTCGTCATACCCCCCAGCCCCTGTAACGCGCGGGCGACTCATTTAAACGGTAGCTATACTAGTGGCCATAATTCGAGAGACGAGCTTGACAATTAAAGGGTTACCAGGGTTACCAGGGTTAGACGAAATTAAATAGCGATGTGGCCGGTATCGATAATCAGTGTCGACTGGACTATACAATTTACTATAAGACAGATTTTTTTTACTTCCTTTAATGATATCTTACATTGAAAAGTAAATTGTTAAATTAATTTAATCATATCACCGCAAGTAATGAATAAATACCATAGGTAGCCAAAGCCGCAATGTTTTTTTATTATCGACACGAACAGCACTACCCTGGTCTGTGGCAACATTTGAGCAAAATGAATTGTCAAACTTGTCTCTCGAATTATAGCCACTACTATATGTAAAAGTGTATGAAGTTTTCGAACATTTTTATACGTTATAGCCTAAGCTTAACCAGTACGCTTATTGTCTAATGCGCTGACACATGCTATCGCATTCACTATTTCTTTCTGTCAAACGGTATAAGATGGCGACAGAAAGAGATGGTAAATGCGACAGGCCTCTGCCCGTAGAATTCTACACTGATCTGTTGTTTGATTGAAATGTGATTTGTTAGGTTGCCTACCAAGTAGCAAGTAGGGTCAAGTGCAAAAATACGTATCGATTTCGTCCTCTCATAATTATGTACCTTAATTCGACGACATAAGAGCTATGGGACATATTTATAAGCAAGTTGCTTGCACCCATATTCAGTGTCGGATCTGTTACGTAGTTATTATTATAATCAGAGATCGGAATTTTCACGGCAAAATATAGGACTGTCGCAATCAAGCTACTGTTAGAACCAATTCTTTATCGATATCGATAGTTGTGCACTAGAAGAAAAAAACGCTCCACTAAATAAATAAAACATATTTAATATAGAATTTTAGGTCAGGTTTGTATAAAATTATTTAGAGACAGATGCAATTTCTTCGAAGTCCGCGTCAGTACACACAGCAGCACATGACATTTTATTTGGCTTGTGATAGTGATAGGAGTAGATAATCATTAATTTCTCAACATTCTCTGGGAGTAGCCTGTTTCGTTTATCATCTGACCTAAAATTCTGTATTAAATATATGTTTTTTTATTTAGTGAACCGTTTTTTTCTTCTATTGCACAACTATCGGTATCGATAAAAAATTGGTTCTAACACTAGCTTGGTTGCGACAGTCTTATATTTTGCCGTGAAAGAATTTGAAGACACGACTCCAGTAAAAAAACGCTTTATTTCAGCCCTGAAAGCCAGATTAATTTTAGATTAAATGCAAAATTAGGTTTTTTGTTGCTTTAAAACAAATAAATAGTTAGTTGATTGAGTATGCGAACAATGACGTCATATGTCGCTATTGTCATTCAAACTCCATGGGAGATAGTGTTTTGACAGCTCATAAAAAGCATGTCAGTTGATTGGTGGTGTCAACATCCCTATTCCGATCTCCGATTATAATATTTGCTTACAGGGTGCGATGTCCCGATATCTGTTCTTGTTGAGGTTGCAAGGCAGTCTCGCGGAGCTGGTGGGTTCCTCCACTCTCCGCAGCAGAGTCTCGTACTGCCGCAGCGCGGCGCCACTGGCGAGACCGTCGCCTAGCAACAGCATGGACTGCTCTAGGGCGTCTCCCTCTAACTGGCCGGAACAGAGCGGGACGAAGCACACGGCGGGCTCTTCGGGGACGGCGTCTTCGGGCTCGTAGACGGCTGTAGAAGTTTGACACATTTTAATGCGATTGTTTAAAGGGTGACTTTTGCTGTCAAAGCGATGAATTTGCTGACTAATTGAAAATGAATGGGTGCAAACTTGTCGTACAGTAAGAACAAAAGAAATAGTTAAAAAACTGAGGCTTGGCCAGGATCTCTTATCTCGTTATTCGTTACTTTTATCCCGGTATTTCATTGGTTGAGGAGTAATAATAAATGAAATAAAATAAATATCACGGGACAAATCACACCAATTGAGGTATTTTTGAACATTTTTAGCCATATATGTCTTAGCCGAAATTTGTTTTTTTTTTAAATTGAAGACTTATAAATTTTTGGAAAATACCCAGAATTTGATAGTCACGAGTCAATATTGCCCCAATGAGCGTTAATTTGGAAATTTTAAATATGGCACAGAAAAATGACGTAGACTTGTCTTTTTCACATGTTATTTACTAGTAAAATTTCAAGACTAGTGCATTCTTAGCGAGTGCTCCCTGAGTTTAGTTTTTACTTTTTATCTCAGATTTAGCAAGCAATGTCAATGAGTGATACCTTAAAAGAAAGAACAATAAACAGGCATGTTTTTAAAAATGTTTGAACATTTCAAGGATTTTTTTTTAATTTTTTTTATGGCACAGAAAAATGACTCTGTTCCAACCTAAGACATTTTTAGTAATTTCGAATGCCTTCATTTTGTTTTTGTGGCAAGAAAGACACTTAAAAATTATTTCATTTGGTCCAATACACATTAAACTATCCTAAATAAAAGATTTGGTTTCCAAATTAACGCTCATTGGGGCAATATTGACTCGTGACTATCAAATTCTGGGTATTTTCCTAAAATTTGTAAGTCTTCAATTTAAAAAAAAAATCAAATTTCGGCTTTGACATATATGGCTAAAAATGTTCAAAAATACCTCGGCTATCACCCCCTTAAAGCTTTGCACGTAGCTACCAAACACCCTGTATAGATAAATACATACTTAAATACATTGTAGGGGTAAGCTACACTACTTGAAGATAATTGATATAAATGATAATGTCTGTTTGATAATGATAGAAGGTCGAAGGGAATGCTAAATAAGAACGACCGAGGTGCCGCATGACAACTGATTTATTTATATAATATTAAAAGGTTGCGTTAAGGTAAATTGCAAGCGTATGCAAAGGCTTGCGCAATAAAGTCAACAAACTACAATTGACCTAGATATGTACGGTAGACCGTACATACATATTAAACATCCAAGACTCGAGCACAATCATTCGTATTTTCCACACAAATATTTGCCCCGACCGGGAATCGAACCCAGGTTCTCAAGCTTCGTAGTCAGGTTCTTTAACAATTAGGCTATCAGGACGTCGAATTGAAATTGGTGAAAAAAAAATTCAATCCAATCGCAAAGCCGCGGGAATGGGCTAGTAACTCTATAATTCCACTTACCATTCTGTTTAAGAACAAGAGTCAGCACTCCTCTGGTGTTCCGGATAATCTGTACGACTTGTTCGTGCGTGAGGTCATCGACATCGGTATTGTTTATTGATATTACCTGTAACACAAGATTGAACATTAAGGTCCTACTCAGCTTTTGTGCTGTATCTAGTTGATGATGACGGATCTAGTTTGAAAGTTATAATGTTGTGACCAAATAAGTGATCAGTAGATACGACATCAGTCCAATTTAAAAAAAAAAAAAAAAAAATTACCTGTTATTATAATTATTTCATTTCATTGTCGATTACCTATCTATACTTATATTACTTATATTATAAAGAGGAAAGATTTGTATGTTTGTAATGAATAAGCTAAAAACTAATGGACAAATAAAAATTATTTCACTTGAGTAACATAGACTATTTTATATCCCGGGAAAAAAATTACAACGCGTAGGGTCAACGTCATAAATAAGTGATCACTTTTGTACCTTGTCACTTTAACGTCATGTTTGAAAAGCCATACGAAATTACGTAACGACTGAAAGCGACAAGGTACAAAAGTGATCACTTGCTTATGACGTTGACTACAAAGTCGCGGGAACACATCTAGTTCAACATATACAATAACGATACAATATCGATATTTCAATCATAACATCACTATTTGTATTGCCATAGAATGTAACTTTATTAAAACGTACTTTTAAAAAAAATACTGCATATATGGACTCAATTTGTCTTAGATGAATATTATATGAGATCAAGGAACAAAATTAGGCAGCTGTCGTATTTTTTATACCTCGCATTTAACAGTTATTTTTGCGTAAAAAAACTCAGTTACATTCTACGGGAGCTGTCATCGAGAAAATAAATGATTGGAAATACTATAGCAAAGCTTAAGTTCTGAAATTCATATGTAAGATATTTGAGGGTTCACTCTAGTGACCACCGTTTTTCAAAACACGATTACTTGTGGTTTGCTCTATAGAAAAAAAAAAACCAAAGTCGTCTCTGAAAACTAAAATAAATCCTTAGTACGGCTTAAATACTGGGGGGTTACTACGAAATTCGAAGTTCGAAGTTCGGATCGTGTGGTCCCTCTCACTCTCGTAACAAATACACCATTAGCGTGAGCGGAACGGCATGAAACGAAGTTCGAATTTCGCGCTTCGTAGTATAGGGCCTGCGCGGCAGGTCATTACTTTTTGAATGTTAGTAAAACAAGATGCTTTCTAGGGCCTAGTGTTGCTAACATCTTTAAAATATGTATTTGTTTTAGTACTTAATACGATAAAATACCTAAATACACGCGCCGACAGTCGCACGCGCACCGTCTGCTCGCCTTCGAACGCACTGTCATCCTTATCATCATCATTCCTAACCTGTTTACGAGCCTACCGTCCCAGCCCTTCTCTCCAAACGGGGCTGACTAACCAACTACTGTTACAAGACGTCCGGAATGTTCTAGAGACTTTTGGAAAGTTCTAGACGCTTCTGGAATGTTCTAGAGACTTCTGGACAGTTCTAGACGCTTCTGGTAAGATCTAGACTTCTGGAAAGTTCTAGAGACTTCTGGAAAGTTCTAGAGACTTCTGGAAAGTTCTAGAGACTTCTGGAATGTTCTAGAGACTTCTGGAATGTTCTAGAGACTTCTGGAATGTTCTAGAGACTTCTGGAATGTTCTAGAGACTTCTGGAATGCTCTAGAGACTTCTGGAATGTTCTAGAGACTTCTGGAATGTCCTAGAGACTTCTGGAATGTTCTAGAGACTTCTGGAATGTTCTAGAGACTTCTGGAATGTTCTAGAGACTTCTGGAATGTTCTAGAGACTTCTGGAATGTCCTAGAGACTTCTGGAATGTTCTAGATACTTCTGGAATGTTCTAGAGACTTCTGGAATGTTCTAGAGACTTCTGGAATGTTCTAGAGACTTCTGGAACGTTCTGTCACCTGATCTCCTTCCTGAAGCTGCGCCAGCGCCGAGGGCGCGACGCGACTGACGAGGACGGGCGCGCCGCCGCCGCCGCGGACGTTGAACCCGAACCGGCCGTCCGCGCCCGCCGACAGTCGCACGCGCACCGTCTGCTCGCCTTCGGACGCTGTGTCTGTGTCGTCCGCGTACGATAGAGGGACGCGGAGTGCGAGCGAACGCTCGAGGAAGCCGCCGTCGTCTCTGAAAGTGTAACACCAGTTATGATTACCTGCATGAAAGACTAGTGTGATTCTTGGCAATTCCTATGAGAGTTTTAGTAACTACCGTAGTAATTACGTAAATCCTAAGGGGTATGTAACGTAGTACCGAAGTACGAAATACAGAATGTATTAAAATATCGAATGAGTCAAAAGACCGAAAGTAAAGACCGTAAACTACTCAGAATTTATTATAACGGCATCGTATAGAACACATAGGTTAGGTTAGTTAGTTAAACGACCAGATGGCCTACTGGTTAGAGAACCTGACTATGAAGCTTGAGGTCCCGGGTTCGATTCCCGGTTGGGGCAGACCTTTGTATGAAAAATACGAATGTTTGTTCTCGGGTCTTGGGTGTTTAATATGTATTTAAGTATGTATCTATATATATAAGTATGTTTATCCGTTGCCTTAGTACCGAATAACACAAGCTTGGCCTAGCCTACTTTGGGACTAGGTCAATTGGCTAAGTAAAGTTTTTTAAGAGGTGCTAATTATATTTTTTTTCGACAGTCGGCGTTCTGAAGATCGAGAAACTGCAGCTGTTTTATTTTTATCTCCTATTGTTTACTGGAAATACTTTTTTAAGTGTTCGAGTTGACATTTGTGAGATTTAATGGCTGACAAGCCGTTCGTGTTCAGTACTTAGTAGAAACAGAAAAAAAACGAAGTCATCTGTCACTTTTGTCCATGTCAAACCGTTTGCGTTTCGTTTGCTTTGCGTTTTGGACTATTTTTAACGACCTCCGCACAAAATCCGGATTTTCAATTTTACCGCATTTCTCCACGAATTATGCACGATAATTAAATCACGATTGAATATTTTCGATCATTATTTTGGAACTGCTTTTTGGACAATGCAAAGTAAACGAAACGCAAACGGTTAGATTTCATTTGACATTGACAATTGGCTTCGTTTTTTTTTTCTATTTCTACTAAGTACTGAGCATGAACCGCTTGTCAGCCATTAACCCGTCGAGCGTCCCGCTTTTTTTTGTAGTAAAAATTCTAAACTGTTGTGCGCACAGGACGCTCGACGGGTTAAATCTCACAAATGTCATCTCGAACACTTAAAAAAATATTTCCAGTAAACAATAGGAGATAAAAATAAAACAGCTGCAGTTTCTCGGTCTAGAAGACGGCTACTGTCGAAAAAAAATATATTTAGCACCTCTTCAAAAAACTTTACTTAGCCAATTGGTGTGAATTGTCCCGTGATATTTATTTTTCATCACACTTGCTCGTCAATGGTGTTATTCCATGCCTGTATACTAAATGTCAAAGGCCTAATTTGTTCTTAAGGGAGTTATGGATTTACGTACAGTTTTTCTTCCCAAGGGAGTTCTAACTTTAGTTTTAAAATTTTCAAACAGACTAAGGAGGTTTCAAGTCAGCCAACGTTATATTTATATGTTTAAAACTTTTGCAATAATTTTAGTAAGTATTTTTTTAACGTGTTGGCAGAATGTGGCCGTATGACCATTCGAATTCTAAACACAGTTTACATTATCTATGGTAGATGACTTGAAAAAAGTGACAATCTGTATTGGCGGGTAGCCATTATTTATTTAATTTAAGTGTTTAGAGACAAAATAATTTAATTTTGGATTTTTTTCCTCGCAGTGTGATGAAAATCATTGTGTGTATCACGGGCAGTAAGGGGATTACAAACTCGAGTCATTAAAAGCCCTCCGCCTCCGGCGTCGGGCTTCTAATAGGCTCTCGTTAGTGATCCCCTACTTACGGCCCTTGATGCACAGTGTACTATAACGACGACTCAGTAAAGTCGGACCAAGATAAGTCTTTAACAATTTTGATAGCACACGCAGTGTAAGTATTATATTAAACGTCAAACTTGTATCAAATTATGACGTATAAATATCACATACACTTTGTGTGCTATCTAAATCGTTGCAGACTTATCTTGGTCTAACACTAGGGGCGGCAAAAATTGAATAGCCTACTGGCGGCAAAAGTGTAAATCCGCCACTGCCTACACGTATACGTACAACTCAGCTGGGCAACTGTACTGTCACGCGTGTAGGAGAGTATTTAAAAGTAAATTCGGCCTAGCCAGCCATATCAGAGCCCATGATAGGCGTCTTAATTTATAAAATAGTAGGGTCGCCGTCATCGAAACCGATGAGGAGGACTATATGTACTATAACGACTCACTCTGGGGGCGGCGGGTCGGCCCAGGCGGCGCGGGGCGGCGGCTCGTCGTGCGCCGTGACGCGCGCGCCGCGCGGCGCCGCCGCCGGGCCGCCCAGGGACAGCTTGCCCGGCGAGCGGGACCGGTTGCGGGAGCTGCTGCGTCTGGACAAACACGAAATAGCCGCCTTTACACCACATGAATAAATACGGAGCAGAATAAGAGCTTCCGAACAGAGCTCGAAATTCTTACCTATTGTCCATAGGGTTGTCACTCGGTAAAAAAAAAAAATCAAAATATTTTATTCAAATATTGGTAATTATGTTTTAATTAAATTTATTTTGTTATGACGATCCCTATTGGAAATACCATTTATTTGTAGTTATTTTTGTACTTTCATTGACATAATTAATTATTTGTTTTTGACAACTCCCACTTGGGGACGAATTTATTTTGACATTTGCATTTTATTGATTGTTTTTTCATCTTTGGTTATTTTTATTATTATATTATTATGTTTTGTTTTTTATAAATTTTTGACGATCTCAGCATAAATTCTTATATAGGTACTAACTGTAATGTATTATATAATGTAATTATTATGTCTGAGTGAATAAATAAACTAAACTAAACTAAACAAACAAGTACCTAAGTATCTAATATCTGTAAATCTACAAACACTACAACAGGTAGGCATCTTTAAAAACAACCGAACACCCGAACTATGTAGCTAAACGCTAAACGGTCGCTTCGTTGCTGGCAGCACACCTGACTGAACTTTGTCTACTCACTGAGCTCTGAGCTAGTTCAAAACCGGTTTGTCTCCGAGCGGGCGTCGGTGCACGCCCCCCCCGTCTTGTCTGTGACAGGTCACGCACACATATGTTGTGCGTGTAGTAGTGTAATGCGTGCGCGACGTTGTTTGAACTTTTTATTCTGCTCCGTATTTATTCATGTGATTATGTCGGAAGGGGAAGGGATAAACCACGCGTAAAGGCCTGTATTCACTTTGATTAGTGCGAGTGCAAGTGATTAGTAATTGAGGATGATTAGTGCAGGTATATAGTGCAAGTAGTGTCCAATTCTTGTTAAGTAAATTCCAAACCAGACGTGTTTAGTGGGAGGCACGCTGCGAGTGAGGGGGAAGGAGGGCGCGCGGGACGTGGCTACTCGCAGTTCACTCGCAAAAAAATAGAACACGCTTCTAATCACTTTACTACGCAGCCAACTAATCACCTGCACTAATCAGTCGCTGTCCACAATTTCAAATATAATTCTAAAAACTCAAAAACTCTTAAAAACTCACGAGGTGCGAGTTTATTAGAATATTAACAAGAATTGCTCGTTTAAAGGTATTAGATAGATAGATATTTATGTACAACTAGCTTTTGCCGGCGACTCCGTCCGCGTGGAATTAGTAATTTGGGCAGCTTATTTTTTTATCCAATTTGCTTTTTCATCAATTATGGCTCTCCTTAGATCCTTCCGGAAGAAGTGAAACTTCATAATAAACAAACCCGCTCCCAATCCGCCCCAATCCGCTCTCAACCCGCCCCCAACCCGCTCCCAACCCGCTCTCAACTCACCCCCACCCGCCCCTAACCCGCTCTCAACCCGCCCCCAACCCGGTCCCAACCCACCCCCAACCCGCTCCTAACCCGCCCCCAACCCACTCCCAACCCGCCCCCAACCCGCTCCTAACCCGCCCCCAACCCGCTCCCAACCCGCTCCTAACCCGCCCCAACCCACTCCCAACCCGCCCCCAACCCGCTACCAACCCGCCCCAAACCCGCTCCCTACTCGCCCACCCACCCGCTCCCAACCCACCCCCAACCCGCTCTCAAGCCGCCCCCAACCCGCTCTCAACCCGCCCCCCCAACCGCTCCCAACCCGCCCTATCTAACTGGGCTATCTAACACTGAAAGAATTTTCCAAATCGGAGCAGTAGTTCCCGAGATATAGACGTTTTATTTCCAAAACCCCCGATTTGGAAACATTCTTCCGCTCCGCTCCGCTCCTATTGGTGTTAGCGTGATGATATATAGCCTATAGCCTTCCTCGATAAATGTGCTATCTAACACTGAAAGAATTATTCAAATCGGAGCAGTAGTTCCTGAGATTAGCGCGTTCAAACAAAAAACCTGTTCGATAAATTCTTAAAATAGACGTATCTTTCTTATTTGTGAACCGATTCAAATGAAACAAACACTAAATGTTAATCCAAGAAAATACCAACATATCAGTGAAAACCGCATCCTTCTAGGTTAAGCCGTTTCTGAGATTAGCGCGCACAAACGCACAGACAAACAGACAATAATTCTAAAAATCATTGTTTTGGGTTCTATTGCGCTAATAAATAGCCCTAGTGACAATTTTTCTCAAATATCTTCAATGTACAGACACCGACTTGTTACAGATTTATTATATGTATAGATGAAGTGTAAAAATATGGCTGCAAACAACTTGCTCATAAATATGTCCCATAGCTCTTATGTCGTCGAATTAAGGTATAGGTATGTAACGATGGGAGGATTAAATCGATACTTATTTTTGCACTTGACCGTACATACTTGTAACGAGCTATCATCAAGGATGATATAGACTGGATTGGCAGTCGCCATAGTACGGATCGGCCGCGGTTTTTGCAGTTCGATTATTAAATCTAGATGGCGCTGAAATATAGCCAGAGGCTTTGAAGGCAAAACTATAAGACTACAGATGTTTCATATTGCTACAAATGTATTATTTTTCAAAAATATTGCATAATAAATAATACATTTGAAGTGATATGAAATATCTGTACCTAGTCGTATTGTTTTGCCTTCAACTATATTTGTCTATATTTCAGCGCCATCTAGATTTAATAATCGAACTACAAAAACCGCGGCCGATCCGTACTATGGCCCATATCATCCTTGCTATCATGTAATGTTTCGGAATCCCGACTGTAAATTAACTACAATCACCTGACAAAGTTCCTGTTGCTCGAGCGCGACCTCCTGGCGTCCTCGAGCGCCTGCGTCTCGGTCCTGGGCACGCTGGGCGCCGTGATGCCGGCCAGGGCGCCCAGGGCGCCCAGCAGCGGCCGGCGCCTGGGCGCCCGCAGGCGGAAGAAGCCGTGCCGCTCGACGCTGCAGCGCCAGAGCGCCTTCGCCGCCCGCCCTGAGCGCATGTTGAAGCCCAACACTGTGTCGTAGGACTCGGACTAACAAAAAGGTTTTGTTTTGTTAATTGTCTTAGAATCGATGGGGTGTGAAGTACAGCACCTACCCGGCCATAAAGATTGCACATCGGTCTTTGGAACAAGACTCGGCAAAATGTCGGCTTCGTAGAGCGTTGTCTCACATTACTTGTAAGTAGCGTGCGACAACGCTCTACGAAGCCGACATTTGCCGAGTCTTTTTCCAAATACCGATGTGTTATCTTTATGGCCAGGTACTGTTTTTAGGTACCTATGTATGTTAAACTCTTTATCCATACTAATATTATCATTGCGACAGTGTCTGTGTGTGAGGTTTTTTTTTTGGAGATCCCTTTAATGGACAACTTCTCTTTTGTACTTCTGTTTCTCTTGTTATCTGTTAAGCTCCAAACGCAGATACAGCGGAGGCGTCGCGGTGCGGTGGCGGTGACGATTGCAATATTCTAACTTGTATGAACGAGTTCGCGGTACGGTACCGCACAACCGTTCATACAAGTTAGAATATTACAACCGTCACCCCCACGCCTCCGCTGTCTGTGCGTTTGGAGCTTTAATGTCATGTTTTATGTACAACTAGCGCTTGCCCGCGACTCCGTCTGCGAACAATTTGTTTGCCTCTATCCCGCGGGAACTATGGAATGTTCCGGGATAAAAACTGTCCTATGCCCTTCCCAGGGTCTCAAACTATCTCCACACCAAATTTCATCAATCAGTTGACCTGTGTGAGCATGAAGAAGTAACAGAAAGAGAGACACACTTTCTCATTTATATTTATAATATTAATATGGATTGTCAATTATATGAGGAAGTACCTAATTATACATAAGCATGTGAATTACGTAACATGATGGTGTTCTGTAAAATACTTACAGCCTCCCGTTTCAACTGAATGAAGAACTGTTTCCTCTTGAAGGAAATCTTCACGATTTTACTCCAAGAGAATGTGTTCACTCGTATGTTGTTCTGAAAGACGACGATACCTATTGACGTGACGCCAATAAATATGTCTTTCCCGTTATAATCCTGTGGACAAATTATTTTTTATCAAATTTTTGAAAATCTGTTGATAGTTTTTAAGATTTTCTATCTGAAACCTACCTACTTGTCCGCTTTTCGTTTCGACAAATGAACTGAAACAATTACTTTGCTCGCCCACGACCTTATAAAGGTCACAGGTGAGCAAATAAATTAAATAAATAAATAAATAAATATTAGGGGACAATCTTACACAAATCGACCTAGTCCCAAACTAAGCAAAGCTTGTACTATGGGTACTAGACGACGATAAACATACTTTGTATAGATAAATAAATACTTAAATACATAGAAAACATCCATAACTCAGGTACAAATATTCGTGCTCATCACACAAATAAATGCCCTTACCGGGATTCGAACCCAGGACTTCTTGCTTCGTAGGCAGGGTCACTACCAACTAGGCTAAAGCGGTCGTTTTGTTCATTAATATTGTTTCGGTTCATTAATATGGACCTCCGCAAAATAACGCCTGATTAAATAAATTATTCAACAAATAACGTTTTATTTATTTTTTCGTTCGTTGAAAATTTATTTCAAATTCTTACGATTAGATATTCTTTCATACTAAATACAAACTGAAACATAGATGCACAGAGAAAACCTCAGAAAAAAGACCAATGCCGGGAATCGAACCCAGGTCCTCGGCATTCCGTGCCGCGTGCTTACCCCTACACCACCACTGGTCAGGAGTTTACACGCAAATTTTTCCTATGCATCATACATTCCAGCCCGCCATCATCACTTTTGCAGTGATACAGCGCCATCTATGTTCAGTTCTCATCGAGAAACATCAACACTCCTTCGGAACTAACCGCTCACCCGGACAAGAGATGTCGCTACTAGGCCATACTTTTAACAAGTTTGGTTTGAAGTATTTTTTATTTTTTCAACTTCAATTTTTTTACTTTTACGGTCATCCCGTGAAATCCATATTACTTATATTTCTTGATTATATTTTTTGATTAGATATTAATTATTTTGGTTGTTTAGTCATTCGAACATAGTAGACCTAATAAATAGATTTAAGTACCTTGGCCGGGTGTGACTCCACGCCGTAACAGTCCAGTCGCTTGGCGTGTTCCAGAAAGTTCGCCTCGGCGTCCGAAGGTGACTGGCCCGTGTGCAATTTGTGCAGTTCTCTGATCCTCCGTTCGTCTTCTGCACTCTGCTTTGGAACCAGCCTGTGCTCCGAAAGGTATGTCGGTGGGTGTTCTGATACGTTGTAATCGCCTAATTCAGCTGTAAGGGATTTTTTGTAAAATATGAGTATACCACGTTTTTAGGAAACATACGTACCGAGCTTTTCGCGCTAATCTATTTTGGGTGGGCGATTTCGGGCGTGAGCGAGGCACGATGGCTCAAGATAGGTTGGTTGGACTGGGCGTGTTTTTGGGTATTTTCATCTTATTACTATAACAAATACATATTTTAAAAATGCAGCAACACTACGCCCTAGAAAACATCTTGTTTTATTAACATTCAAAAAGTCATGAAAGTCATGAGCCGTGCAGTATTAGCGTTGTACTACGAATTTATTTTATTTTTCGAGACGACTTTGGATTTTTTTTCTATCGAGCGAACTATAAGTAATCGTGTTTCGGTAAACATTTGTCATTAGAGTGAAGCCGCTAATATATTACACATGAATTTCAAGACTATAGCTTTACTTGTAATGATACGTAGAGGATTGAAAGTTGGAGTAATTACTAATTATGAGGCGGCAAACAACTGACCTAGTGTGATGTGTGTGTGTGTGTGTGTGTGTGTGTGTGTGTGTGTGTGTGTGTGTGTGTGTAGTATAGCCGTGGAGGCCTAGTGGTTAGACCTATGGTCTCTCAAGCACCTCTGAGGTTTTCCGAATTTATGTGTGAAATTACATTTGAAATTTACCATGAGCTTTACGGTGAAGAAAACCTGTACATACACACCTGAGAAGGAATGCTGTACGAATTATGACCGCATGGGCACTACGGCTCAAGCCCTCTTATTCTGAAAGGAGGCCTGTGCCCTGCAGTGGGACGCAGAAGCATGGCTGATGAAGTATTTCACTTCAATTGTAAACATGGTCCCTTACCTTGTACAGTGAATGAAGCCAGTAGTAATAAGGTATTTTTTGGTGCCGTCATTCTTCCATCGAGCAGGAGTTTTCTAAGCTGTAGACAGAGTAGGTATCTGGTGAATTCCTCGGCGAGTCTAGAAGGTTCTGGGGGGTAGAATCGCACTGCTAGCCAGAACTGCGCGCTGCTTCCTACTTGTTTCTTCACAGATTTGCTGGGGTCTAACCAACGCTGTAATAAAAAGTTTTGATTCAATATTTATAAAGAACAAACAGAATTTATCGAGAGTAATCATTTATTTCGTTTGTGTCGAGAACTGACAGCTAGAGCCCTATTGACACACACACACTGGCTATTTGCGAACATATTAAGAGGCCATCAATGCCGCCCGGCAATATGGCTTATGGCGCAGCAAGCCTTTACTCATCAAAAAACCATAAATAATATAAATACTTTTATCTACTCTCATATCGTAAAATTCGAATTATAAAATTCAAAAAGAGTTTATATTGACATACTTTTTAAACACAATACCGAAATATAAAAAAAAAACATATTATAACACTTTTCTTCTAACGAAATAATGTTATAATACAATTTTTTTTACCATTACGATACAGGGCAAATCCAAAAAGTTTATATCACCAAGTTTTGATTCCAATTTTCACTTGTCTGTGGCAGCGCCCGCTTTAGCGCATGCGCGCACATGAGCGGTGATGTACTGAGTTTTAGCGCCATTCCATTCATACGTGTCGTTTTGATGTACGAATTTTCGTGGGAAAATTTTGTTCTTGCTTAAAAATATCTGATATCAGTGAATGCGAAGAAAATTTGACTCCGCCCGATATTTTAGATGTGGCGAAGGAAATGACTCATAATTTATTACTAGCAAAGTTCAGAAAATTATACGATAAATGCTATCAAGATTTTATGGTATGAAAAATGCAAAAAGGCTACTACGTTTTTGGAAAAATATGTGAGAGAAGATAAAATATTGTATGCAACTGTACGTAATTTGGCCTTAAAACACTCATGTGACCCTTTATGAAACTCGGCTACGCCTCGTTTCATGAAACCACATTCGAGTTTTAAGGACCCCTATTACGATACAGTTGCATAAATAGCTATTTTTATATCGAGGAACTAAGGAGAGCCATAATTGATGAAAAAGAAAATTGGATAAAAAAATAAGCTGCCCAAATTACTAATTCCACGCGGACGGAGTCGCGGGCAAAAGCTAGTTGAATACTAAATGTAAACTCGCAATACATTACGGCGCTAAGCCTATTACTTTAACGCTCTAAACTCAAAGACCGCGCAATGCCTACGCCAGATTTTCACACTTTGACAGGCGCGCATTTAGTTCCTCAAGGAAAATACTATGGCTGACACTTTTAATGGAGACTCCAGATCAGTAAGCGTCATTTGAAATGAGGAAGATGTGGGTTACACATTGAAAAACCCCCTTGATAAAACTGTAGGTATTTCCCACCCATCCATGAGTAAGTAGACAGTCACTTTTCGACTTTATGTCAACGAGTTAAGATCGAAAATTGACGAGTCTTTTCATTCCGCGAACGTATAGTCGACCAAGAAACTCCTTTACCACCCTAAAGTTCAATGTCAGTTGTATGACTTAAGACATCAAAGGCTATTTTCACTTACAAGTCAATGTGACAATCAGCCTTATTGTTATTATTCTGATGTAGGAACTGTCACAAAAAATGGTAAAGCACTTACTTGGTCGACTATACATCTGTGATTTATTATGACGTCAATGCAGGCGCAATTAAGTTTGATCATGCATTGTCCCTAACATGGATATGAAGATAAACAAACTTATTTTTAAAACTGTAAACATTGTGTTAAGTCATCATCATCATCATTTCAGCTGTAGGACGTCCACTGCTGGACATAGGCCTCCCTCATTGACGCCCAATCATTACGGTTGGAAGCGACTTGCATCCCCCTGCACCTGCGGCCTTCACCAATTCGTCCGTCCATCTCGTTGGTGGACGTCCCACGCTGCGCTTGCCAGTCCGTGGTCTCCACTCGAGAACCTTTGGGCCCCAACGGCCATCCGTTTTGCGTGCTATATGGCCTGCCCATTGCCATTTCAACGAGCTAATCCGTATGTTATGTCAACTAAGGTAAATTATAAGTAGCAAGGTATACTTATTCAAAATACGTAGGTAGGCCACTAACATCATTACACTTTGCCATGGTCATGTAAAAAGTAATTCCTTTACCACCTTAAGTTTCAATGCCAGTGGTATGGCTCAAAACATCAAAGGCTATTTACACTTAAAAGTCAATATGACAATCCGGCTTATTGTTTTTATTCTGATGTAGGAACTGCTATGAAAAATGGTAAAACACTTACTTGGTTGACTATAATTTTGGAAGTCCTGTAGCTAAACCGTTTAAATGAGTCCTCGCCAGCATGACACAGGGGCTGGGGGGTATGACGAT
Source organism: Archips crataeganus (assembly GCA_947859365.1). Classification (NCBI taxonomy): domain Eukaryota; kingdom Metazoa; phylum Arthropoda; class Insecta; order Lepidoptera; family Tortricidae; genus Archips; species Archips crataeganus. The sequence goes on along the minus strand of OX402057.1, from coordinate 15,316,978 downwards.
AAAGGGACCGGGAAAGGTGCGGGCGGCGAGAGCGCCTCGTGTGCCTGCCGCCCCCACCTCTCCCGGCCCCCTTTGTCGTCATAACCCTCGGCCCCTGCACAGCGCGGGCGACGACTCATTTTTAAACGGTCTAGCTAGAGACACAGGTACAGTACCATACCAATACAATACAATACAAATATTCTTTATTGATCACCAAAAACAGTACAGTGACATTACAAAAATAAAAACCAAAGAAGTGAAGGTGATCAAAATATGTTAAAATAGTTTTGGACACTTAATCAAAGTACTTTATTGTACCAAAAATTAGGTTAAAGTAGTTCTACCAGTGTTTCAAACACTATCAGCTAAAGTTAGCGCGAAATTTCCACAAATTCACATTATACCACAGAGTGTACCATTTTAGAAAGTCTTCTGTTTGCTATGGTTAATTTTTTTGCGATAGGGTACTGGTGGAGGTTGAAATGCTAGGAATACCCTTCAAGGACAAATAAACAATCAATTACCGTGATTTCTGTGTTTGTTGCATTCGGTGGTGATCCATTCTCTGTGAATTGGAGGCCAAAATAGTCCTTTTCCACTAATTCTAGGTGTTGAAATACTTGTTCTAACAGAGCATTGCCTTTTGCTTTTTTCTGAAATAAAGAAATAGTAGGTACATTTATTCATAATTGCACACTTTAAATTATTCAAAAACCGAAAATTAAAACTTTTGATGAAAACTAGCCCGCGCCTGCGACTCCGTCTAATTTATCGCTATTTTATATGTTAATCCAGGCTATAAACTTTCTGGGTGGCAAATTTCATCAGAAAATGCGTCAAACCGTTTAAGCATGAAAGAGTAACATCCACACATCCATACAAACATTCGCGTTTATAATATTAGTCAGATTTAAACGGTAACACATCAAAGTAGACAGCTATTTTTGTAAACCACTGCTAAATAAAATGAACTCCTCATAAACTTAACAAATTTTCATAATTCTGTTAGAATTAAAACAACTTGCAAATCATTAATACTTAGAAGTTTTTTACAGATTAAAGTTAGTTAGGTAAGCTCCAAACGCACAGACAGCGGAGGCGTGGCGGTGATGGTTGTAATATTCTAACTAGTACGAATGAGTTTGCGGTACGGTACCGCACAACCGTTCATACAAGTTAGAATATTACAACTGTCATCGCCACGCCTCCGCTGTCTGTGCATTTGGAGCTTTGTCTTAGTAGTGATCAAACAAAGGGAAACAGTAGTTTGGAAAATTTTACACAAATTATAAGAACTGATTTCTGACAATGATTTACTGTTTTAATAAGTGTAAAAACAGGAAACACAATAAAATAAATTGCAGAGATTAGAGATAAGTTATATTGCTCGCTATATTTATTTACTGAAATCAAAATATCTTATCAGTTGGAAGAATTCTGAGAAATAAATCTGCACCTCTTCAAATTATTACACCCAATTAATTAATTTAAAAAAAGTAGTATCATCATAGGACAATAAAATTTAGCTTCAATTAAGCCCACAATAAGCATTTACTAATTTACCATGAGCTTTACGGTGAAGGAAAACATCGTGAGGAAACCTGTATACACCTGTGAACTATGTGGGAACTACGGCCCAAGCTCTCTCATTCTGAGAGGATGCCTGTGCTCTGCAGTGGGCCGTATGTAGGCTGGGATGATGATGATTTCCTACCTAGTACCCACCCACAGCAAAAAGCTTTGCTCACTTTGGAACTAGATAAAATTAGCATCAACTATCTCAATTCACAACAATTGACCCAGCAGCTGGGTCCTAGCCCCTAAGTAAGCAAAGCTTGTGCTGTGGGTATAGGTGAAAAACTTTAGTAAGTCACCTGTTGTTGTATGCAGGAGTGCACAGAATTAATATGGAACTTAAGTCATTTTTGAAATTTGGAATGTCAATTTGTCTATACGGACATGTTACAACAGGTGACTTACTTAAGTTTTTCACCTATACGAGGCAAGGGATAAACATACTTAAATAGATATTAAACATCCAAGACTCTGGCACAAAGATTTGTATCTTTCACACAAGTATCTGCCCCAACCAGGAATCAAACCAAGGATCTCAAACTTCGTAGTCAGGTTCTCTAACAACTAGGCCATCTGGTCGTCAAAATTGTGTTCTTCATTTACATTATACACCATGAAATTTTAGTGGTTGTTTTCCCGAAACGAGGTGATTTCACCTCGTTTCGGGAAAACAACCACTAAAATTTCACAGTGTATAAAGAACACTGGTGCAAAGTTTTAAATCGTTGAGATGTAACATGCCTAAGTTTGGATTCCATGTGAAGTAGAAATAGCAAGTAGCCTATGCGATATTCCCATCTAGCCACATGGGTACTAAATCCCATTCAAAACCATAAAGCAGTTTTACCTTAACAAACACACACACACTCCTAAACTTTCACATTTATAACATTACTAGGATAAATTAATTACCTAGCAGACATATTCAATAACCACAGTTAAAACAATGGCCAGACAGACAAGGTAAATGACACATTAACAGCAAAATAAAATGCAGATGAAACAAAATAATGACATAAATGTTTACATGATTATAAGTTATAAATATTAAATATGATAATTTGACTGCAACTTGAATGAGGAAAGATACAATTACTTTTTATTTATTTATTTCTTTTAACTTTGATGCTATTATAAACGCAAAAGTGTGTAAGGATGTCTGGATGTTTGTTACTCTTACACGCTGGAATGGTTTGACGGGTGGGCATTTCTATTACTTGTTGTATGTATGTATGTATGTATGTAAACTCTTTATTGTACAAAATAAGGAAAAAAAAAAGAAAAATATTATAGACAACCGTTGAAATGCATGTACAAAGGCGAACTTATCCCTTTAAGGGATCTCTACCTGTCAACCTTTGAGTGGATGAAAGGAGCATTTAGTAAGGGACCAACAAAGAGTAAGTAAAAATAAAACAGTCGGACAAAGCATAAGGCTACAATACAACTTTTAGTAAATACAATACATAAACTCATAATATAAAGAAACCTATCAAAAATATACTACCATATATAACATATATATACATAAAACATACAATAAATAAGCAGTGCTCTCAATAAATTAAAGAGATGGTGTGAACCACATCTTCTTCAAAGCTTCTTGTTGTACCCAAAATTAAGAAATTGTTAACAGGACTTAAAATTAATCGGTTTGGTAACAAACTTTTTCAAGCCTTTACATTAAAAAAAATTAAATAAATCGGACAAGTTTAACAATGTTTAACAAGAAGTGAAGAATTTTCGGGTTTGTTATGTTACTTCAAAAAGTGCGTAACAAAACGGACTAATTAAAACTCCATGTTAACAATTTCTTAATTTTGAGTACAATTAAAAATAGAAATGCCTGGATTCAAACGAAATTTGGCACATAGGTAGCTTATAACCTGGATTAACACCACTTGGACTTTTTATCCTGGAAAATTGCATAGTTCCTGCAATAAGTAAATTCTTTGCAGACGGAGTCACCGGAAGCAGCTACTTGCTTAATACATACATTGTCATGGAAAATAATGTTTTTGCTAACAATATTAAAAAAATAATTTCTTCCATTTACATATACCCACCGTTACTAATATTAAAAATGCAAAAGTCTGTCTGTTACCTTTCACATTTAAATGGCTAAAATAATTAATAATTGTGTTTTTTTTTTTTTTTTTACCTTTAACCCCTCGGAAGCGGGAAGTGGAAAAAAAACGTTAATTCTAGTCTCCACTGTTTCATATAAAGCCAAATATATAGATACAAATAAAAATGGAAAAAGAATGCCTTAAATTTGGCACGGATCCATGTCTTAAGCCTCCGATGGGTTAAAAAATCCTGTGGGTTAGAGACTAACAAATTCTTCATAGACAAAGTCATGTGCAGCAGCTATAATAAATACATTTATATTGAATTGTTAGTCACTTTAAAAGGTCCTTTTGAGATTTTGAATTAGGTTAGGTACACAAAAGGTAGTTGATTTGCTTTTGGAAGGCAATTTTTGAAATCACACCTTTGAAAATACACTCAATCGGTTTTAGTTATGTACAACATCACAGACAAAATAGCATTTCAATTACTTAAATAAAATGAGAGTTAATTTTTTTTATACTCCAAACTTACTCCAAATATCAAAACAATCACTAAGTTTTATAGTCTGTCTAGTTTATTTTACTTAAAGCTGAAAGTCACTATTAAATTTAGATTGTGTTAGTAATGTTACTTGTAACTATTTAGTTTATCAACAACTGTAATATAATATTTAGAACAATTTATTTACAGGTCATTTTATGAAGGACCTATCACAATGTTGACCTGATTAGTTTTGCTAGAGGTTAATTGGTTGGCCTCAAGTCAAGTGTCTAATACTGGCAGGCAATTTCAAATAAAAAAAACCACAAAAACAAATATCACGAAAACTTTTGACGAACAGCTGTGCTTACCTCGATTTGAAAAGAGTGTTGGGTATCGTCCAAAAACAGCACAGTGACATTAATAATATTAAGCTTTCGTTCTCTCTGCAACTCCAAGGCTCGTACGTTGTATGTACCACTGGAACTACTGAAGGCGCGCCGCGATACGCTCTCAATCATCTCATCTAATCGATTACTCATCAAAACCGGATAAAATTCCTCAGATGTAAGTCAGACAGCAGTTCGCGGTTGGCAGACACTCCGCACAATTAACAACACTACACACGCTCACAGACACGGCTCAATTACGTATTATCGTTGTAAACCTCAGTCCTCAGTTAACCCCGTGAATCACTTGACCTCTCATGTATTTTCCTTCCTTCGCTAAGCAGTCGCAAGAAGAGTTTTAAATTCATTGCATAATACGCAAAGGTGTATCAAGTGCGCTACTTCTAATTTAAGGCTTGTCATCTGTAAAGAAGTTGGAATAAATGTCGAAAAGCCCTAAAAATTAATAAAGTTTACACAATACATTCATTCTTCCGCTCGCAACAGTACGTACTGTTTGTTTTTTTTTAATTGCAATCATCGCCATATTGAATTAACCACAGATAAACGTTAAACGTCAGTACACTGCGTTTTGTTACATGATTTCTTCACAATGACGGCACTCAGCACTGACAAGCGCTGACAGCCTTAAAGGAAACAAATGTTTTTTTTTGCTGTTTGTTGTGTGGAAATAGCAAATTATACCGCCTTGATGTACATACAGCAGTACTAATCCGTTATACTACCCGATTTGGTATGCATCCTGCGGTCCTGTCAAATCGAAAACAGTCCGTATCCCGTGTGTGATGATTATATTTCACGACACGATCTGGGGGTTTACTCCAAAATTCAAAAATCGAAGTTCATTATCGTATCGTCTCGCTCACTCTTGTATTAAATACTATTGGAGTGAACGGAACGGCATGATATATTATGAAGTTAGTAAATTTAATTATAAAGCCATGCCTCATACTGCGAAATTTGATTTTCATACTTTGTATCGTGCCGCCGCGGTCACGTTAATAGTATTAAACACAAGAGCGAAAGGGACGACACGATTATAAACTTCAGATTTCGAATTTTGTATTAGCACTCCTGTATAGATCCCAAAAGTAATGTTCACACAATTCACAAGATTTCATATTTTTAAGGCTATAATTTGATTCGTTCTCTGTATTCTGTTTGGAAAGAGAAAGACGCTGATAGTATTAATTTTTCACTAGGATTATTAATTAATTCATTATTAAGATGTGCTTATTCTAAAAGGGCATAACTCCAAAACTACCACACAATAGATCCATTGCTTTAGTCTAGTCTCTATTTTTAAAAAAAGTTATTACCTACGTAAATCTGACATTCTGCCGTGCAGATTTTAAAATGCAGTAAGTGCAAAAATGCGGTTTTGATGAGAAAAACGCAAAAAACTACTTCAAACTTCGTTTTTTTCGTTATTTCGAAGAATTTAGCTAAATTTACACTTTAACTATAGAGTAAATGTTACAAGAATTATTTACAAAAAAAAGAACATCCTCAGACTTATATTAAGCATGAGAGGAGGTTTTTAAGAAAATCTGAGATGTTACTGCTGTTATATTTTTACTAAAAATCATTCAGAATACCGAATAATATGCAGTAAAAAGCTTGATACTGCAAAAATTTAATCGTGTTTGCAGAGTAAAGTACAGTATTGTCATCATATGTACTGCATTTTTGTTAGAATGTAGCATTAATTAGAAATGCTACGAGTTATTTTACTGCTTTTTGTAAGGAAATTGAACGTAAAAATGTATAAAATGACTGAGTAAAATACACATTCTACAATATTTTGTTATCGATATCATTAGTCACCATCATTATGTATAAATAAAACCAATTTAAGTTTTGGATAATAATGAAAGATTACCATTAAAAACTTTAAATTATGTTCAGTCTTAATTGAGAACAAAGTCAAAATAATACACAAAATTTAAATGTATTTATAACTTTTTATTTAGTTAAAACTAACATGGTAACAAAACAAAATAATCAGTCCCACTGAGTTTACTTGTACTTTGTTTTAAAATAATAGTTAGTACTTATAATCCTATAAAAAATTCTTTACGTTACCTAATTATGTAGAACTAGGAATTTAGTTCTGAGATCAGATTCATAATTATGTGTACATAATAATACTTAATTTAACTAAATTAACAACATATATTTTACATTCATTTCAAAGTTACAAAAAAATTATAGGTATGGTTTATTTTAAAAGTACCTATAGGTATACTTAAGTAAAGTCCCACTTGAAAGTAGTTGTAATAAATAAACAAAAGGATTTTAGGTACAGCAAATCAAATGCAGAATGTCGAAAAGGTACAACAATTAATTAAAAGTAATTATTTACTTAAGTTTTTTACCTATAATTCTGTAAAGTACAAAAAAGTTCTACATGATTTTGTAAAAAACCAAACATCGCTATTAAAAAAAATTAAGCTGTACATAATTTTCGTCAATATGCTTATTAAAAATTCACAACAGTAGGTTGTTCTTCGGAATTTTGTAAATTATTTGTCATCGCTAGAATTTTTCTCGATCTAGAATTAATTTTCTTATTTCTGTAAACAAAATAAAATCTGATGTCAAAGAATTACCACAGAGAGAATGGAACGGAAAAAGATAATCGCGTAACAAACATACAAAAAAAATGAAGTCGGTTGAAAATACAGAAGGTATCTAACGTACCTACACGAATAAAAAAACAAACATGCATTACAACTATTAAGTGAATAGATTTTTTTATAAATATTTTGTTAATGTATTATTTAAATTATACCTTGGCTATCTTCTAATCTTTCATATCCAGCTTTAGGTATTTATATAACCAATTTTTTGTTTGTTTAGAGTCAATAAAATAAAACGCATATCCCTGTGACATGTGCATAATACAATTTAATGCGTTAATAATATGTAAATAACCGAATTTCAAGTATAAGTATGTACTTACCTCGAATGCACGGCAGTCCTCGAATCACAGAACGCCACTGACCTATCCTGTACCTCTACCATGAGTTTACACTAGTTTACGTGACCGTACTCGCTAGCGACGGCGTAAATTATTTGTATGGAGAATTGTACAGCGCCTCTAGCGGTCACTTACGGAAGAACAATTCTCCATACAAATCATTTACGCCGTCGCTAGCGAGTACGGTCACTGTAAACTAGTGTAAACTCATGGTAGAGGTACTGCTTGTACGGCTTTCGAGACTCCGCCGACCACCTAATATTATATTATTCATTAATTTTACTGAATAATATGCAGTAAGTAACGCCAAAAATGCAGTACAAACATTAAAAAATATTAATCTACTAACTTAAATGCAGCAACTCAACGTATACTGCGATTTAGCTAGTAAGTAGACTTATATATTCGTACGATTAGCAAATACCGACCAATGAACAGTAAGCCTTTTATCCGCCGTGAAAATCGCAGTACAAAGTAAAAAAAAACGTTAATTTACAAAGTAATACGCAGTAAATTTTACGTATACTGCAATTTAAATAGAATTATATTATTTTGATCTTTCAATAATTACTAACTAACTCAAAGTAAGTTGCCTAATCACTGCATTTTAAATGGCCATTACAGATGAGCGTAAATTGTATCTTTACAGTTTAAATAAAGTAAGTTGTTTCTTACTGCATTTTGGTTAGTGCTACAGTGTATTATTTACTGAGCACTTTGACATACTGCTCGTAGAGGCTTCGAAGGAGGCTCCAGACCAAAAAACCGATTACATATATATGTGCGTTTCGATGCACTGATTCCAAATCACTAATAAATAGAAATCACCCAAAATGCCACTTACTGCGTTTTAAAATCTGCACGGCAGCATTGAAGTTGTGTGTGTTTTGCTGCTGCAGCAAGCTTACGGCACTTTCACACGGGCAACATCCCGTCGGGACCAACCGCCAACCATCGTGTCCTTGGTCGGGTTGATTTAAAAATGGACAGTGTAGAAATCGGTTGACTCGACCGATATTTGGTTGATGTCAACGGCCTTAGTCGCGAGCGCATTGTCCGTGGTCTTACCGAAACTAATATTACGCGATGTAATAATAAAAGGAGAGAAAAGTTCACAATAAAATTCCCTTTTCCCTGAATATTTGACTCTGACTGAATAACGTATAGTGTAATAGAGATTATACCTAGTTACAATCTAAATTCACGAAGGATGGACATCCTTAATTACCTAAACACACGGTAAACAATTTTGTGTTAAATAGACGGTTAATTTTAGTAATACTTTGAACCAACTCACTCACTGTTGTTTTCTTTTTTTAATGTTCAAAGGTCCAGTTTCAAACTCGCTCACTGTGTTGTGCTGTTTTAGTACAATTAATTAATGTACACTTAAATTTTAATTTTTTCAAGATTTCTTTCAGAGTTTATTTTCAAACTCGTACGTGGTTGTAGCGTAGTATTAGATAAATGTTCGATAATACGACACATTCACAACAGATGGCGTTACTAGTTTAATTTTTCTTGGTTTGAGGTTGTACTGTACCTATTCCTGTGCCCCTGTACAGGCAGGGCCTGCGTCTAGGTACTTAGTTGATTATACCTTTATGGAGGCAACCAATTTAAATTGTATTAACATTGCATAAAACATAATTAAACTCCCAATTTTTATTCTTGTACTTACCTACAATTTTTCTCGGAGCGGTAATAATTTATTTCACGAAGATTAGCCTCATACCTACTTCATTCATCATCATCATCATAGCCTATGCTCGTCCACTGCCATACCTACTTAGTGTGGTTTAATTAGTTAGGTACTTACTTATTTAAAATGGTACAGTACCCGGCCATAATGATTGCACATCCGTGTTTGAAACAAGACTCGGCAAAATGTCGGCTTCGTAGAGCGTTGTCACACATTAGGTAAGTACGCCGAATTTGATAGTCAATGCCCAATAACACCACAGGGTAACACTAGCTCTCTTAACTCACTGCACCGCCCCCTCCGGAGGAGGCGACGACGACGTACCCCACAATACACAACACGTTGGCGGCCCCACTATTTTAACCGATACCGGCATATACCGGGTAGGTTTTCCCCAATCAGACCACAACCCGACTGAGTTTCTTGTCGTTTCTTCTCAGTCGGGACTAACGTAATCCTTCCGAAACGATGTAGCATAAAAATCCGATTGCTTGCAAATCTCTACTTAGCGTCCAAAGTCCGAGGTCGGCTCAATAGGAGCACCCTTTGGCATGCTAAGAAAACCACCCTTTGCTGAGCTGCCCGTCTGGCGGCTCGCCCTCTCTCCGGTAAGCTGTAAAAGCCGTCGAGGCTAACAGCAACAGTCCGTCCGAAAAAAAGAAAAAAAAAACATTAGGTACTTGTAAGTAGCGCGTGCGACAACGCTCTACGAAGCCGACATTTGCCGAGTCTTTTTCCAAATACCGATGTGCAATCTTTATGGCCGGGTACTGTAGGTAGTTCATTGAGAAATTGTGACAACCTTTCATTTTTTTAACACCTGAAAATTACTGCAGGAATCGAAAGAGTTTCACCTCCTGAACACGGAAAAATATTTATAATAATTTATTTCTCCATATTTAAAAAAATACAACAAATTTAAAAACATATATGTACTTACAACTACTTCCACAGAATAGATATGTTTCCTTTACCCTTTTCACTAGAAAAAAGAGCTGTCATAATTTTAAATTTGATAACAACCTTAACGTCAAATTTTTACGTCATCACTTTTTTTTAATAGAGACTAGACAAAAGAAATGGATCTATTCTATCGTTACGCTTTTTTAGAAAAAGCACATTGTAGCGACTACTAGCGCCATCTAGTCATCACATAAGGAACTATACTACAATCCTACATCACGCTGTCGAAGTTTCTCAACTCGGCTGCATAAATACAACTTCCAACTTTCATCCATTGGACTTCGGTCCCCAGGCATAACATCTGCCTGGAGAGAGATCTCTCTATGGTTACCACCCCCAAATTGGTGATCCACGACATTGGACAAAAAAATCGCAACCTTCAGACACACAAGACGGATGACGCAGTCTCACAGCAAGCCATACTCACCGCACTGTGCACCATTAGCATGTATCTGCCTGGTGTCTACAGTTCGCAAATCCTCCTCCCACTACTTCCACTTGCCAATCAATCAACCAACGCTCGCCAACAAGGCTCCGAGCAATCACGCAACAGGCAATGCATCTACAAGTAGCAGAGGAACAACAATGCTCGCCGACGAGGCTCTGAGCGACTGGCCCTTGCAAGCGCCCACATGACGCACAGACTGTACTCCACTGCAATTCGTATCGACCTCCGGTCTAAAAGGGGGGCTAATGTAGCGACTACTACAATAAGGGACTAATACTACAATCCTACATCACGCTATCGAAGTTCCTCAACTCGGCTGCATAAATACAACTTCAAACTTTCATCCATTGGACTTCAGTCCCTAGGCATAACATCTGCCTGCAGAGAGATCTCTCTATTGTAACTACCCCCAAAACATCTTTAAAAAATTGTAACAAATTAATTAATAATCCTAGTGAAAATTTAAAACTATCAGTGTCTTTCTCTTTCCAAACAGAATACAGAGAACGAATCAAATTATAGTCTTAGAAATATGAAATGTTGTCAGTTACTTAGGTAGGTACCTACCTAATATGTATCCCAATAATATTATGTTGTAAGTATGATAATCAAAAATATGTTTGCAAGAGGTACCTAGGTATTATACTTAGTACGTAATATCAATAATCTCCCGCCGTGTCTATGTCTATCTATACATTTGCGATGATCTGAACGCATTTCAATGCAGTTATTATTATTCAGCAACAGTTAATGTAATAAAACCAAATAAACTTTTTATGCAAGTATAAAAAGTATGCAACTAACTCGTCGAAACAGTGGGAGAGCGAAAAACTAATTCGTCGCTGACGAAGTCACGGGCAAAAGGTAGTGGAAAATAAAATTTGCCCTGAAGCATAGTGACGTGCATCATTCATTATCGACTTTTAAAAAAGTATCGATAATTGAGATTATCAGATTAACAGGTACCTATTTAATTTTGCCATTAGGGATATTTATATCGCTCTTGGTTCTGAGTAAAAAATCCCAAAATTTTTCTTAGTAAAAAAAAACGTTAGTTGCGCACTTTAAAATGAAATGCACATAACATATAGTTCAAATATTTGCAGGCCTTTAAATCTATAATACTTTCTAGGCTAGGGTGACAGTCAACAATTTTTTTATCACATAAATCTTCGTGTATTCCATAGCAATCTATTTCTTTGCCGTTTTTGTTTTTGTCATGGGTGCGGGTAGCGCAGGACTGATCGTCGTGCAACTCTTTGGGAGAGGCCTTTGTCCAGTAGTGGACTTCTTTTGTTGATATGATGATGATGATTGAAACTTCTTATCTGTTATCTCATTCAAACCTTAGAATACTTTTTTATTCTTTCGATAATCGCTATAACAGTGATGCCAGGTACTTAGGTCAAAAGAAAATAATAAAACAAATGTTCAAACAGTTATCTGCCTTTATTCTGCCTTTCTTCGTAAACCAGCAGCCATAGTCACTCGTTCGGTACCATTACAGGAAGAAAAATTAATACGCTATTACATACTGTTAGTTTGGTTTGCATATGTGTTACAGCTGAGTTATGTGTAGATTTTATGTATTTAGACTATTATATTGTTTACAAGTTACATGCGAATTATGAAAACCACGGTGCGACGCGATCTTGCCCAGTAACAATTAAGATAAATTCATTTTATTAGTAAACGGACTAGCAGTTTTGTAGATAAATTATCCTTTGTACTTAGCATCCTATGCCTTCACTATTACACTAATGCTTGATGGGAATCAGATTTTTCGTTGCGTTGTATTATCTAGTTTTTGTTTGTTAGCATGTCGAATAATTATTATACTGTTTCGGATTATTAAATTACTACTAAAGTCTGCTATAGTGTTGTATTGTGGCGAAAGACCTGATTCCGGCCTAAGTAGAGAACGTGCAGTATCGCGCCGCACAATTTTGAATCACTGTTTACCTTACTGCTTATTGTGTGTGTAGTGGTGTGCTTAAGTCGATAAAAAATCCTTTCCGTGAAAAATTTTGATTATGGCCAAACATTCCTTTTTAAATACACTTTTTTGCACTTGTAATATTTTTGAAAATATAAATTTTGATAATATTTTTCCCTTTGTTCCTAAATATTAATCCAAATAGTTTTTATTATCCTTAATATTGTATTTACAATTTTTCAACAGCCGAAAAATATGTTCAATTTTATTATAATATTATTTTTTAACGACTCTTGTTTAAAGTAGTAGGTAACAGTACAAATATTAATGATCACAAGTTGGTTTTCATTGGTCATTAACATACGTTAAATTACACCTTATTCTATCGGTAATACAGTTAACAGCAGGTCTAAGTTAAAACATTTTACTTAATTATTTACACTTGCCATTCCACATGTTACAATTTTTGACGGAAAAAATATTGGATAGTTTTTTCCTGTCAGATACCTTCTTATTTTCATCAACTTAATTTTTTTTGAAGAGCTGTAAGTTCAATTATTTATGCAAATATTAGATTTTATTTTTCCAGACTATAATTTGTGCATACTTTTTAGGCACCTAAAACACTTATGAAACAATGTAATAACGACACTTTTTTTGAAAACCTTTGAATATAATAATTTATTTCAAAATCTACATTTCCAAATGCGAGGCAATTTTATAGTTTTTTTTTATAAGGCTACCCAAAATAATATGCACATACGATATAGTTTTTAAGAGACCCCCTGTTACATGTATTTTTAATGAAATATGCAAGACAAATTTTCAATGAAAATTTTTAATTTATGAAACAATTGTTAATGTGGCCACAAAATCCAACTTGTCAATTCATACAAAATAACCTTTCAAAGCTAAATTACTTTCTTTTTTAAACTAATAATACATTACACGAAACAAAAACACAAACGATATTTACAACTACGCCGACATATTTATTAACTATTATGTATGTACTTACATATCGCTTTATATCCTATCTATCAACAAAAACCTACTAGATAAAAAAATCTGAGTAGGCCACTAAGACAGACGACATTATTATTTAAATCTACGTACTTTCATAATATCGATTATTTATTACTAAAACTTGTAAAGTGCAACATTCGCTAAGTAGAACGGAACAACTCAGAGTATTTCAATAAATTAATTTATCCACTACATTATCAAGTTACCGAGAATTTAATATTGTACTTATTTACAAAATGCAATACTTTTTTCTACAAAAAATGCTGTCTTGTTCACAAAGACCAAAGTAAGACGAATTTTAGCCACCCTTAAATCACTTACCGTACTATCAGAACAAACGAATTTCCCGATTTTAGAAATAGAAAACCTTCAGGCACAGAAGCTTTGTAAGTTTCTGAAAACTTTGAGTTGTGATAAAGGAACCGGACACATAGTAGGTAATGATTTATGTTTTTGTACTAGACACCTATGCCTATTCTACAATACTCCATTTATTGTTAAAACTACGCCGAGACGAATATTTCAGTCGAAATTTGTTTTAATTTTACATTTTATCAAAAATCTTATTCGTATCCAATGTTACTTTAAGAGCGAAATTCCTGTGAGTTTTCGTAAAAACACTTCTTTGCTTTTTAGACAATTCAATGGTGTGACCTCATGTAGTAGGAGAGCTAGTTGACATTTTAGGGTAGGTATTGCAGGCTCGCTGAAAACTTGTCTAATAGTCCTATTAATATCCCTCATCCAGGTAGATCTGACAGACGTGGATAGGGGTAATGGGCCTAAATCAATTCTTATATTTTAAATTGTACGATTTTTTTGCAAAAGAAATGGACTCATTTCCAAATTTTATACTTTTAAATTTGGCATTTTAAGAGTGAAAAAAAAATAAGCCAGGAAAAAACTAAATAGCAATTTTGCAAGCACTTGGCATGGCAAAGTCAATGGACTCTACCAGGTGCCTGCAAAATTGTTCTGATATTTATTTAGAACTATTACTATACACGAGACTTATCACGCAAACAAAATTTACCTAAACATTAAGTGTAGTGTTTAATTTACTGTAAATATTGCCGCTGGTGAGCTTAAAAATATTTTCTTTTAAAATCACAGCATTTTTGTTTTATTTTTCAAATTATTTATTAATTAAACTGGTCATTAACTGAAACAATTACTTTGCACACCCGCGACATGACGATAGCTACGTTTATGTAAAAAAAGCGTGTTCATGCAGTTCCTACACCTCCACACTGTATGAACACACACAAATCATACAAACCCATCTATCACCACCACCAACCAGAACTCATCTTCAGAGTACCGTAACCGTTCACTGTAAACAAGTTAGCTATGAAGTATCTTTTTTTGTACTTATTTTTTCAACTTCATTTTTTTTATTACTTTTACGGTCATCCCGTGAAATCATACATTTCGTACTAAATACAAACTGAAATATAGATGCACAGAAAAAACCCCAGAAAAAAGACCAATGCTGGGAATCGAACCCAGGTCCTCAGCATTCCGTGCCGCGTGCCATACCCCTACACCACCACTGGTCTAGAGATTAGACACGAATCTTTCCTATACATCATACATTTCAATCTGCTAAATCATCACCTTATGCAGTGTACGTTCACTGTACTACCAAATGTTAGACTGACAATGACAATGCCTAAAAACCTTGGAAGTAACGCCTGATTCAATAAATTAATTAAGCTTGTATTAAATGATCATTCAGAGAGATCTGAAGAAGAAGAAAATTATGAAAAAGAAAGGTCTTCCAAGTCTGATGAAGAGACCACAGAAGATGAAGAAACACCAAATTCTGACGTTGAAGAAATTAAAATTATATGTATATATTTTTATAATTATATACATCTGATTTAGCAATTTAATCATTTATTTATTTAATGCTCAATATATTTTTTAAATCCATAAAAATGAAAATAAATTTAAATAACCAGAAAATCGATACTAATTCATCGATTTATTTTAGATATAAGTACTATATTTTTTGGGCGTCGATAAATATATAAAAAATAATTACGAACGAAAATATAATAACCAAGTACTCTGCAATTTCGCTTCTTAACAGCATGGGTATTGTTAATTAAAAGTATAAATGTTTCAAAATGCCGAATACTTTTTGCAAAAAACTAGTGCCCTTAAAAATATAAGGATTGATTTAGCCCCACTAACCCTCAGCCAGATCTATAGTTCTGTGTTAGGGTATTATAGGAGAAGTACTACATGGGTTTTTAGCTTGCCTGCAATATCTACCAAAAAATGTTAAGCAGCTCTCGGAATAATGGTGCAACAAACGTAACTTTGGCTACAATACGAATTTACTCATTTAAAAAACAGAACCATTCAGGACATTTACCAAAGGAACTTATAATAGGTGGGTTGAAGTGTCTTCTCATCTAAACTAAAAAGGCAGAAAACCCTTTCTATGGACCCACAACAAAAACAAAAATAAATTCGTTGTGTTACAAACAAAAGTCTGAATTTCAAATTCATTGCGATGTAAAATACAATCGACCGATTTTCCTTCAATTGTTCCGTCAGAGACCATGCCAATGTACTGTCAAATCAAATATTATTTGGCTGAAACCATCTTAACAAAATGATCGACAATAATATTACAGCCCAATACTAATTCCTCTAGCATCTATGGTGGAAGAACAGAGTCGAGCGCCATTTTTAAAAACAAAGTGATTTGGTAATTTAAAAAATATTTCGCGGGAATTTGTCATGATAAAACTTGGCAGTCTTATTCAATTTAAACTATGCCTTTTGACATCATTCTAACGGTGTTCTTGAGGGCTTGACGCTTATTGCAGAACCATATTCTTATCACCTCCCGTTCGTAGCCTAGTTGATGTGCCAGACCGGTTATTTCTGTACCTGGAAAAATACAAAAAAAAAATTATTATATTGATATTTTGGTGAAATTTATGCGAAAATTCTAGTACGTTCTTTAAAAATTGGCTCCCATTTTGTAAACTTAGAAAGATTGTTTGTAAGTTTCGAACGCTGAAACGATTCGCTCAAAACTTTTTACTGAATTTTTAAATATTTTTTATTCATGTTTTCTAGGTAATAAATATCACCACTCAAACCATAGCACAAAAAGTTATTGAAAAAATTATGATTATGTATAAAGCGAAAACAGTGAACATCACTAGACTAAAAGTAATGTGGATCAAAGTAGAAAATGTTTAAAGACAGTCCTCGCATAGATATCACTAGGTACAGAAATGAATGCAGACGCAGTCAGTGCATGTCTAAACGCGCAGTTTTTATTGCGAAACCTACGCACAACAAAAGAGTACTTACAGCTTTATTACAGTAATCGGTTTTTTCTGGGGTTATTTTTTTAAGCCACAAATTACGTCCGCGGCTTTGACCACGATGCAAAACTTCCTATCCCGTGAGAATTATAAAATCCTTTATACTGTACCTATACTATCTAAATTTTAGTTTGGGTTTCGGCTGGGCGTTGCTGAGTAGACAATTAGTGTTTTTTCGTTTATACATATGTATGTATAGATAACTAACCAGAGGGGTGAGTGTTCCTTTCGAAGTGTGCGTTTAGTAGCTCCAAGGCTTGAGGTGTGAAAGAAGTCCGCCGTTTGCGTTTCTTGCTTGGCTCCATGCCTATGAAATCCGTCAGGTGATTCTGCCCAGATGCATACCTGAAACAGTAGTTATTATTCTCTTTAGTTATCGTTTCAAGCCTCTATTATACACTAAATACAATTCATATCGACAAAAATAACGAAAGATATTATTTAAAATTAAAAAAAACCGTTTCCGATATGAATTGTGTTGTTATAAAAAACGGACTTAATAAAAACGACTGTATAATGAATTTTATCACACAGCTATTTTTTAAGTTCATTTTTAAAAGTACCTAGAAAAACTGAAATAAAAACGGCATGGCGTGTGTGTAAATTGTTTACTTATGTCTAAAGTCATGCACATAATTAAACATGAAGCATAATAAAACATTCACGATGAAAATGAAAGGCACATTTAATTTAATACAGGTACTAAGCCCGCCCATATCAAGATAAAGAATTCATACCATCCTTCACCTTACCACTTAATAGACGTCTCATTAATTATGGAGGGGCATTCAAATAGCATGGGCATTATGAAACCAAAACAAGGCTCGTTATTTCAATTCGTTCCTTGAGGTTCTAGAATCCGAAAATTATACTTATTATGAGTTAACGATTATATCGACAATTTCAGTTGAAACATTGATAATGACAACACTAGTGGATGCTTGGCCTCAGCGGCAAAATGGCTACCATTTTGAAATTTTGACAGAACAATAATTGAAGTGCTATTTTTTGGGAGAAAATCGTAATATTATCAACAGATATTCGTTATTTCGATGGATTCAGTCTGATTAGGCGACGATGACGATTTCAGGCCATTAGGGACTTGATATAGAGGTGTGTTTTTGAGTTGTCATTTTAATTTTTCAAGTTATGGCGGGCTGGCGTGGACCAGAGTTATCTTTTAACTCATGAGTTGTATAGGCACAGGATGAAATCTAAATGGTAATACAAAATTAGTGTTTGTAGCTCAGTTAATGCTGGACATTATAATCCATTAACTCATTTCATATGACACAATCTGATGAATCTTTAAAGAATTTAAACTTTTAAACTTATATATTATAGTAAGTTTAAGGTTCTGATGTTTTTCTATTCTACTTACGGTAAAAACCTCAGCTGTTCCACATTACATTCTTTGCGGAGATGAGATCTAGCTTGACCTAGACTGTTAATGTGAAGTAAAGATGAAACTGTTGGAAAATGAACTGATTTGTCGTAAATTCAACGATCTGAACGCATGGTAGCGAAACCTACGTATGGTAGCGAAATGAAAAGGTTCGTCAATTTTCGACCTTATCTCGTTGACATAGAGTCGAAAAGTGACGAACCTTTACATTCCGCGACTGTACCTAACTAAAACCGGCCAAGAGCGTGTCGGACACGCCCAAGGTAGGGTTCCGTAGCCATTACGAAAAAATCAAGTAATATTTTTCTAAAGATTTCGTATGTGTACGGTACGGAATCATCCAAGTTTAGGTATGTTTTATACCTTAGGTTACTATTTACTCTTAAACTACAAATAATTTCCAAGCAATCTTAGCCGCTATAATTTTCCTAGTAAATTTGATATATTCACTACCCTTTTGAATTTTTTCAAATTTTTCCACCCAACAGTTTAGATTTTAGAGGGGGGGGGACGGCCGATTTTAATGAAAATTTTCACTTTAAAGTTGAATATTTCGCAAACAGATCACTGAATAGAAAAATCATGTTAGCAAATCCGCAATGATTTTAAAAGACCTATCCAACGATACCCCACACTATAGGGTTAGCCGAGAAAAAAAAATCACCCCCACTTTAAGTCTATGGGAGGCACCCTAAAAAATTTTTTTTTACTTTTTTTTATTCAATCACTTTGTCGGCGTGACTGATATATATATTCATGCCAAATTACAGCTTTCTAGTACTAACAGTCTCTGAGCTTAGCCGCGGACAGACAGACAGACAGACAGACAGACGGACAGACATGGCGAAACTATAAGGGTTCCTAGTTGACTACGGAACCCTAAAAAAGCAGCCAAGTGCAAGTCGTATTATTCGCCCGCGATTAGAAAGGGACTGGAGTTGACAGTAATTCTATAATATGCTTACGTCAATATATGTACCTATGAAATGACAGTTCTGACAGTCCCATTCTGATTGCGGTTTGAATAAGACCAGAGGCGCTACTACGAAATTCGAAAATCGAAGTTCGTATCGTATTATCCCTCTCACTCTCGTGTCAAATCATATTAGCGTGAGCGGGACGGCACGAAACGAAGTTCGAATTATGCACTTCGTGGTAGGGCCTCTGCACACGATCCTTTTATAATTTTTACTTGACTTTATTTTACTTGCTATAGCCATGGTTAGGTACACATTTCAAGTATCTATCTACCTATTTAACTCATCTCATCATCCCAATGCAGGGCACAGGCCTCCACTCAGAATGAGCGGGCTGGGGCCGTAGTTCCCACGCGAGCTCAGTGCGGATTGGGAACTTACCTAAATAGGTTCAAAAGTATAGCTCACTATGGCAAATAATGGAACGGTGGAGGCTTAGCAGTCTTGTTAGCGCCTGTTGGTACGAAATCCTCAAAAAGCATGTATACTATATTATTATGTCCTCAAAATAAAATAAATTAGTCTTCAAAATTATGTTTTTATTTTCTTGTCTCGGCGGATGGTGAAACTCATAGGCGTATTTTCCTTTGCACTTGGGAGATATTACTAAGCGCTGTAGGTGATACCTAAGACATTATAAATTTGTTTGACGATTTATTTTTATCATAAATGTCCGAGCTTTAAGCGGAACATAATTAAAAGAAGAAAAAGTTTTGCTTCGAAACAGTCTCATCACCTAACCATTTAATCTGAACATCACTTTTAAAGAATATGAAAAAACTGAAAAAGACACACAGGCCGTGAAGGAAGGGATAGCTGGACGAGTTTGGGGTAATTAAAACGTGTCCTGCAATCCCTGTTCCGGTGGTGGATTGTTAGTGCTTTTCTCAAGCAACGTGAGGAAATATTGAAACTAAAATAACTACTAGGTAGTCTAGTAAAATTGTTTAATTTGCCGCCTTTTTAGGGTTCCGTAGTCAACTAGGAACCCTTATAGTTTCGCCATGTCTGTCCGTCTGTCTGTCTGTCTGTCTGTCTGTCCGCGGCTAAGCTCAGAGACTGTTAGTACTAGAAAGCTGTAATTTGGCATGAATACGAGGGGCGTTCAATATAAAGTGAGAATGAGATGCAAACTCTTTTAATATTACGAAATTAAATATTGGCCGGTAAAGCTAATCTATCTAGCTGAATGCTATGAAAAAAAAAACTAACTGTCTTTTGTTTAAAAAAATATACGGTAATTTCTTTGCAATGCTATTGAGTACGTTAGCGAAAATGGAGAAAATTGAACTGCGCGCCGTTTGTGTTTGAAAAATTTTTCTACGGACCAAGTCAATTTGGATTTGCGGGTCACTTTAGGGCCTAATGCTCCTCCGTATTCGACAGTCGCACGTTGGTGCGCCGAATTTAGACGTGGAAGAACATCGACAATGGACGACCCCCGCTCCGGACGCCCTACTACAGCAGTAACTGAAGACATTGTGAAAAAAGTTGAAAACTCAGTTTTGGCGGATCGTCGTGTCACGGTTCGTTTTATTGCTGAAAATGTAAAGATTTCAACGGGGAGCGTGCATAATATTTTACATGAACGCTTGGGTATGAAAAAGGTATCTGCGCGTTGGGTACCAAGAATGCTTACTGACACGCAAAAACAAACTAGACTAGAGATTTGTCAAGAAGCTTTAAACCTGATGCAGCAAGACCAGGAACTTTTTTTGGCGCGATTTATAACAATGGACGAAACATGGCTCCATCATTACGACCCAGAAACGAAACTACAGTCTATGACATGGAAAAGGCCATCATCTCCAACTCCGAAGAAATTCAAGGTGAGCCCATCTGCCGGTAAGGTCATGGGCTCTGTTTTTTGGGATGGTAAAGGAGTATTAATGATTGAGTATCTCGAGCACGGAGCCACTATTACGGGCACATTATACGCCAAACAAATAGCAACATTGTGCAATGAGATCCGCGAAAAAAGGCGAGGTAAACTCTCGAAAGTTGTGCTGTTCCACCAGGACAATGCCCCGGCACACAAGTCCGCCGTTGCAATGCCTGCAATTCGTGATGCTGGGTTCGATATCCTTAAGCATCCTCCGTATTCACCAGATCTCGCTCCCAGTGATTTCTACCTATTTCCGAGATTGAAACAATACCTGAGAGGCCAGAATTTTGAAGACGACGACGCGGTAGTCGCTGCAGTACAAGATTTTTTAAGTACTCGAGATGAGACCTTTTTTAAAAATGGAATTTTAAGTTTAGAAAAAAGATATACTAAGTGTATTATGCTAAAAGGTGACTATGTCGAAAAATAAAATGACATTTAGTAAAAGTTGTTTATAACATACTCATTCTCACTTTTTATTGAACATCCCTAGTATATATATCAGTCACGCCGACAAAGTGATTGAATAAAATAAAGTAAAAAAAAATTTTTTAGGGTACCTCCCATAGACGTAAAGTGGGGGTGATTTTTTTTTTCTCGGCTAACCCTATAGTGTGGGGTATCGTTGGATAGGTCTTTTAAAACCATTTCGGGGTTGCTAACATGATTTTTCTATTCAGTGATCTGTTTGCGAAATATTCAACTTTAAAGTGAAAATTTTCATTAAAATCGGCCGTCCCCCCCTCTAAAATCTAAACTGTTGGGTGGAAAAATTTGAAAAAATTCAGAATGGTAGTAAATATATCAAATTTACTAGGAAAATTATAGCGGCTAAGATTGCTTGGAAATTATTTGTAGTTTAAGAATAAATAGTAACCTAAGGTATAAAACATACCTAAACTTGGATGATTCCGTACACATACGAAATCCTTAGAAAAATATTACTTGATTTTTTCGTAATGGCTACGGAACCCTATCTTGGGCGTGTCCGACACGCTTTTGGCCGGTTTTTATTTTTTAAACATGCCATTTGAACGAGCTATTTGACCACCATGTTTAACCGCACATATAAATATAAGTACCACAGATTTTTTTTTAATGTTGCAAGTATGCTTACAGAGTCTAGTGATGGTTGGCTGTATGTAATTTTTCCTTTGTCAGTTTAATGTTAGTAAGCAAATTTAAAAAGTTAGAGCAGCGGACAATAATGGTTTTTCATACTTGCCTTTTTTTTTGCCTAGGGCAAGAAGTAATGTAGGAAGCCGTAAACAAGACACTTCATGTCTTCATTTCGTCATATTAACGCATACGTTTCCGATAAAATATGGCAAAGGCTCTACGAGATGAAAAAGTTTAGGGACCTCAGGTTTAGGAAGTCAACTCTTTCTAACTAGGCACTGAGGAAATACTACATTATGCCATCATCAATATATAAAAAATTAAATCGCGGTTAAGAACGTTTTATCGTCTGCATCGGGTATATGTCTGTGTTGCCAACTTATAAGACAGAGTAAGATTGGCATAAACATTGAAACCACTGGAAGTAACAATTTCCACAGTGGATTATTTTAAAAATAATGAGCCCAACGTTTCGATATTAAGTCAAGGATATCGTTCAAAGTGTCGCTCGTTAAAAATTACCACCAGGAGACTGCAGATTGCAAATTCAATGCACAATCTGCAATTTTAAACCTAGCCCGCTGAAGAGATAATGCATTTAAATAAGTAATTTTTCAGATGCAGCTGAAGGTAACAATAATAATAGGTTAACTCTTGGGATTCCGGAAACGATATTGTGATGAACTTTGCAGACGAATTGTCGTTAGCGAGTTTATTATAATAATATCAGTTTAGATTTGTAATAGGTACAAGCGTTTTTGTTTTAAGAATGTGTTCAAACTGCGGGTGTGGTTAGTGTACAACCTTATATATGTATGCATGTATGTAAACTCTTTATTGTATTTATATTTGTCAACCCGGAATGAATGGCCTGCACGATTTGATAATTCAAACTCCTAGCATGGCAATTCCATGAGAATTGGAACTATCAGGTCGTACATTATTGACATCCATTCCGGGTCGAAAATTACAGGTGTTATTTTTAAGCACACTCCAAACATAGGTTTGAAATTGTCAATAATGTACGGTCAAGTGCAAAAATAAGTATCGATTTAATCCTCCCATCGTTACACACCTATACCTTAATTCGACGACATAAGAGCTATGGGACATATTTATGAGCAAGTTGTGTGCACCCATATTTTTACACTTGACTGTACCTAGAGCGTAAAAACCACAGACTATATAATTATAAGTAAAAAATTAGGTAGGGTGAGTGGGGGTAAGATGAAAATAAGATGAAAAGCAGTGTAAGATGAAAAACCACTCGTAGCACCGGGTGCTACGAGTAGTTTTTCATCTTACACTGTTTTTCATCTTACCCCCACTCACCCTATGACAATAAAACCAACAATACTTCTGCCAGAATCCTCCTGTCTTGACAGTTTTTATTATTCAGCGTGTTTAGTATAATTGTGGATTAATAATTATTTAACGTTATTATGACCATCAGTGTTTGTAGGTATTTTTGGCAGCGCAAGGCTTCAAGAATCTTGATCGTGTTGTGATCTGAAATACCCCTTGAGCTGGTTGAATACAAATTGGTATAACAGGAAAAAAACAAAACGACGTGGGTACATTTAATTAAATAGCATGCAATTAGCATAGAAAGTTTAGTGTTACGTAGGTGCTAGCGTTTACATAGGTGCAATTGTGTTCCTTTCGTTTGATTAAAGAACCATTCCAAATCGTAAGGTGAAAATCAACATGTGAGGAAAAACATCGTTGAGATTCACCTTGAAAAATTGTTATAGGCAAACACCGAATCAGGAACATAGGTAAGAGTTCCGATTATGAGAGCGATCCCAAAATTGAGATCCAAAACCATACTTAGGTCAGACACATTTGGTTCGGGATGTATTTACTTAGACCGTGATTACCTTTAATGAGGTCCCGATATTTCGATGCATTTACAAGTGACGTGATCTCCACTTAGCATATCACAACAGTAACATCCACCCCCAAATCTTTCAGCCTGCCCGTAGCCATACCGGTGGTTGATGCATCAAAATATCGAAAGATCATTGCAATGAGGTAAACACGGTCTACACACATCCTGCACCAATTACGTCAAATATGAACCGTGAAACATTAAACTATAAATCAGACTTACGTCCGAAACGGTTTTTGTTTAAAAAACTGTCAATTTTAACGGCCGCGAATTGTACGTATTGGTATAAGTAAGTACCTACAAAAGTTAGGCTCTACGACTGCTGCTTACTCTATGTTCCTAATTTCAGTTCTTAAAAAACTAAATAGGTAAGTAGGTACTAATAATAACGTGTTAGTAACAACGGTTAAGTCTAGCCGGTAAAAGCGGTAGTTAGTCCAGATTTGAGAAATGTATTTTCACAATTTGCTAAGCGTTATGGGCCAAATGTCACGTACACGGTACACACCATGAAATTCACTCAACAATATTTACCTCTCTTCGGCTTCCTTCATCCAACGTTCGAGCACCGGTTTGATTTTCTGCGCACTTTTTGGTGTTATATCCAATTTCTCAAATCTGTATCGAACATAAATTTAATGTTAGATTTTTTAGCACGTACCGGTCAAAGGAAAATACTACCGCGGCGGAAAGCACGTCTCCCGAATCGCACTAACGGAACCTCTCGCACTACATAATAAATGGCGTTTAACACAGGACATTGACATCGCGTTAACGACTATAAAGAAAACAAAAAAAAAAAACAATAGGCAATCTATGTTGCCAGGGTAATCAGTTTGATTAATACCGAACACGGTAACAATAAAACAACGGATTCAATTAGAAACGAAAGGTAACGTATGCCAATGCCCTGGCTTTGAATTGCGCAAAATGAATATTAAAAAAATAAGAGTAATGAAATAATACATCATGCTAGATTAGAACTGATGAGATGTACTATAATAGAAGTGTTAAATTTCTCATAGCGATTAGTCATGACGTTGGATTTGGACCGACATGGTCTGGTAGTCGGCTCTTAATGTACAACGCGTTTGTCTTAACATCAAAATGTAAGAGTCGGCGTATGATGCATGGCGCCTTCTTACTGTAATTATTCGTATGCAAATACGGTACGTGTGAAAAGGAAAAAGAAAAACGTCCAAACGAGACCGGTAATTACATATAATTATATGCGGCATACATTCACGAAGTATGCACGGATCGACGATCGAGATTAGATTAAATTAAACAGCGTTGAAACATTTTGATTTTAAGACATTCTACATGTGGACTGGTCCGTAGTTGAAGCGTGTTCTTAATGCATGTAAGTAAGAGTATCTCTAAAATTATCTGCATACAAAGTACAATAGTCATAACAACGTTTAATGATGAGCTTCGTATCTTGGTGTGATGCGGATGATATTGGAGATACTCAGTGTTAAGGGAAATAAAACAAAACACATACATGTTTTGTTGCTGTGTCGACAACTGAGCTGCTAGCATCTGCGAAGCCAGGGCACTGGGGACGGCAAGAAATAATATGTTAGATTTTTCATATTCAGTGGAACACCAAGTCTCCCGTAGTCTGGGAAACAATAATCAGTTGCACAATTATAAGTAAAGCCGCACGCTTGATTTTCAATTTGGGAAAGCGAAAAACATGTTAGTAACAACGGAATTCTATTATTATGATCTTTGCAAGGATTATTTTATAACGTTCCAACTTTCCTTGATTTTTCCGCATACCTTATTTATTGTGTTCGGGTCTTAATCGCGTGACATATTTTTGGTAGTTTTGTTTGGTACTTATTTGGAAAAAATCGCGCACGAACGTGATGCCCTACAATTCAGTGTACTCGCCACAACGGCTGCAGTAATGTGCTTCATGGGCCTAATGAATAAGCTCAGAGTTGCTAATCAGCTATTGAGAGGCCTAGGCTCGATCGAATCTGGATCGAATTAGGAATGAGGAGATCCGTAGCAGAACCAGGGTCACCGATATAGCCAAACGGTTTAGCTCGTTGAAACGGCAATTGTCAGGCCATATAGCAACGCAGAAGAGATGGCCGTTGGGGCCGAAAAGTTCTCGAATGGAGGCCACGGACTGGCAAGAGATGAACGGATGATTTTGTAAAGGCCGCAGGTGCACGGTGGATGCAAGCCGCTTCCAACCGTATTGATTGGGTATCAATGAGGGAGGCCATGTTCACCAGTTGACATCCTGCAGCTGAAATAATGATTATATGATTCATCATCCCAGTCTATACGGCCCACTGCAGGGCACAGGCCTACTCTCAGATAAAGGCTTGGGCCATAGTTCCCACGCGGGCCCAGTGCGGATTGGAAACTTCATGCAAACCATTGAATTTCTTCTCATGTGTTGTGTGCAGGTTTCAGATTGGCGATGCGATGCCGTGGTAGCCTAGTCGTTTGTCCTGTGGCCTCTCAAGCAGAGGGTCATGGGTTCGAGTTCGGGCTCGCACCTCTGAATTTTATAATGTGCGAAATTACCTTTGAAATTTACCATGGGCTTTACGGTGAAGGAAAATGATTACGACTCGAAAATTATTGGATTATTACTTTTCACTTCTTCCTTTTCCTGCATTTTATACATTAACTGGACTGTTATTTAGGCTTACTAGACGCGCGTAAAATTGAATATATCAACAAACGTTAAATTTTACTAAAGAGTTGAGCGTTAAGTGACAAACAAACACATTGGCAGACGGTAATGTAGTCTGCATTAATCACGCCCATTATCATTTTACGGTATCAACTGACGTGTTGAAGCCGATATAAAATTCAAATTTGTTTCTGACCTGGGCTAACTTTGAATTTCATATTTCTCTTATAGCTGTGACAAGGTCCCATATTTCATATTTAAGGTTGTTCAAATGTAACTCAATAATGTGAAAGATAGAGCTCAATTTGAGTGTCACGCATTTTTATCGGTTTTGTTAACATATCGCGATTTATCATGAATTTATACGGTTGGCGTTAACACTGGCTGAGAATACGTTACGAATGTACCTTTTCAGTATTAGTTTGGGTCAGTAATATGGATAAACTGAGATAGTTTTGAGATTTTCGATGAGATGAGACGACAGAGAAACAACAAAATTTCCTTGACGTTTTTGGAATACTATCAAATGTCATTGAGGAATTAACAATTTGGGCAGTAATTTTTGAGATTCTGACTGCCATGAAAGTTCATTTTGATGAATTTAGTGGAAACATGAATGAAAATTCGATACAATTCAAAAATCCACAAAACTGCGTCTTATGATAACTTCAAAACTTAAGAATAGCAAAAGTAATTAAATAAAATAACCAGCCAAGTTCATTCGTCTCAGACTAACTACTTTCCATTACGCTTTCACAAAGTCAGTTTTTTAAGAAACCTTTCTTATAGAAATGAAATAAAAGCTTGTTAACACAATAAAACTGTACAAAGGTTTCGTTATTTCTGTTCATTAGGCAGGCAGCATAAGTCCATGTCCCTAATGAAAAGGGTTAAGTAACTACCATGTAGCGACGTCACGACACAAATTGGAGGGAGTCGAAAGAAAAATTAATGGAAAATGAAATCACGACGGGACAAAGACAGGAGAATTCTACTCTTTTAATTACACGAAAAAAGTAATTACGGCAAGATAATTAATTAACTGGAACAGAAGTAACGATTAATGATTTTATTATACGAAGGAGGTCGTTGAGGGTGGCTGAATTGAAATTTCCTTCGGCCTGTGCCGGTTGCGTTCCGTTTTGCATCGAAATTCGATTTGTTCGCAGAAAACGTCGTTTCGAGCGATTTGATTTGATTCAATTAAACATTATGAGCATGTAATTCAGCGTTCGGTGCTGAATTAACTTTCAATTTACATGTAACGGGGGCGTATATTTATTTGTATTTAACCGAGACGGGATTGCTTTGCAATAACAGAACGCCGTCGCTTCCACAGCGATCATAGATCAAAAAATCAAAAAGACGCCGAAAATAATAATTAGAACGCGCCCGTGCCGAGCGGAGTAAAAAATGGTGTAAACCACGTCGCGAGCGGGCCGGAAGCCGTCCGAATGGTAATTAATTAAAAGAATTGTAAGCAATGAAAGGAAGTCATGCTGTTTTACAAATCACTTCAATTAACGATATTAAAAAGTTGGAGTGATAACTGAGCGACTTGGGCCGTGTGACGGCGTCCCCCGAAAAAAAAAGTGATGAATATTTATTTAAACCTTTTTTGTTGTCCCTTAGGGTTGCCGGTTGTAAAAATGTTGACAAGCGTGCGACTTTATCTTACTGGATTACGATGACATGTATTCTCGACACCGGTCCACTTATCTCCTCCTGTTTTAAGCAACTTTGTAAAAGATTTATTGAATTAAAATTATTTGAAATGTACCTGCAAATGGCGCTTTGGCTGTAGGCTGGGCCTTCCGTGACAGATAGGGCTTGCCCGACCTGTGTCTGCGTCAGTCCTAGACCAAGGCGCCGTAGTTTGAAGGCCTTTGCGAACTCTTTGATGTCCTCTAGGTTGATGCCATCCACGACATTACTGGACGATTGACTTATCGTTGGTTGATCTAACAAGAAAAAAAAAGTGCATTACTGACAAGAATTATAATTTGAAACCAAATAGGTAAGTAATAACAATTGACATAGCTGCATGGACGGCATGTCCTTTGCCTATCCCTGGAGGGATGAATGAAAACAAAAAAAAATGCGCTCCCTGGGCGTCAATATATCTATACACATCTATGCCATTAACCATAAGGTTGATGATTGCATATATTTGACGCGTTGGGTGTGTGGGTGTTTGTGATTTCGACTGTACGTTTGCTCCTACTCAGGTTTATAAAATTATATCATTAAGGGAGTTCTGTTATTGGCCTTAACAATCACACTGTAAATTAGGATAAACTTGATTGTACCGCTGTTGAACACCTAAATAAATAAATAAATAAATAAATACACAGAATGTCAAGGTAGACAGCCATTTAAAAAAGTACTTTTTAAACAAGTTAGCTATGAAGTATCTTTTTGTATTTATTTTTTCAACTTCATTTTTTTTATTACATTTACGGTCATCCCGTGAAATCATATATTTCGTACTAAATACAAACTGAAATATAGATGCACAGAAAAAACCCCAGAAAGTACTTTTTACTTTTCTTAAATAAGGAAATTTTGGAGTTTTCTCATTGAAAATCAAGAGTAGGTACTATTAATTTTCTTATAGAAAAAGTGTTCTTATTCTTTGAGCCAGTTTTGTAACGTTTTTTCATACATTTTCATGGTTCATCATAAAACTGACACACAATTTTTTTATGGAAAATTATGGACATTATTTGAATCATCAAAATCAATAGCGCTCTTGATTCTGAGTAACAAAACCCCAAAATTTCCTATTTTTTTTAAAGTAAAGAGTACACTTTCTATTGAAAATGCCCTAACAAATTCTAGTGATCGTTATCAACGTGCAGTTTCGTAGCCCTTCGATGGATCTACTTGATCAATTCTTCGATTTGGCAAAAAAATCAATATATGTGAAAATTCCTTACAAACTTTTACTTTAAAACATTTAAGTGCTTTAGGATATAATTCTTCTCTTGTGGTACATTTTTAACACTTCAATTACCTTCTTGTAGCTTCCGTCAACGCGAAAAGTCACTTTTATTAGCTTTTTTTTTCTGATCGATGTGAAAAACTGACAGCCATAGCCGTTGAACTGATTTTGATTGTTTATTCGGCTTAATTTTAATAAGTGCGAAAATATATAATCTTAAAAATATTTGTGTTTTTTTTTGCCAACCGTACTTTGCTAAAAAAACTGCATAATATATTATTAACGATCACTACAAATTACATTACATGATGTTACAGGGTGCGTGTCGTGTGACCTCCTCGAGTGCCCATTTGCGGTTCCCTTCTGGAACGTTCGAGGGAACAGTACTCGGGCCAATAATGCAAACTGGGTATCGGTGAATGAATGAATGATTTCCTGAGAGCGGCCAGCGACGACGATGCAGACCAAGAAGGAGATGGCAGGACGACTTGGACGCGTATGCAAAGGACTGGTCTGACATTGTGCCAGACCGGGACTTGTGGAGGTTAAATGGAGAGGCGTTTGCCCAGCAGTGAGACATTGTGAAAGGCTGATAAAAAAAAACAACCTAAGTAAGAGCTTTAATTTTTTTGCTAGACATTGATTTACCTTACCTATGCTTATGATTCATGTTACAAGGAAAGGTTTACCTCATAGCAATCGTCATTCTCTTAACTACTTTTGGCTACGTAAAATGTAATGTCAAGATTTAGAATGAATTTCCCTTAGTTTACAGTATTTTGTACTCGTTCAATAATGACGGTTCTTACAGTGAAGTGCATGTTTAGGCTACGGGACTTGCCGAGTGGCCTAATTAAGGTACGAGGTGGAAGAGTGCCCATAAGGCTGGCTGCATTTCCGCGCTGGATTGTGATGCCAATACGTTGGGCGAGAAATGCACCTGCCTTATGGTCACGGGTAATTTCGAACAATTTATGTTTTATTTGGCCGAAAAGTTTGTGAGCGTCCGGGCTCCACGGACCTGAGGTTTCTACAGCAAAAGCTGCAAATATGTAGTCTCTTGAGAGCCCTGCATATTTGCGGCGTTTGACTGATTCAGCCTGTGCTGCTATATGATTGTTCACGCTATAAAAACGTCTCAAAGTATTTGGATGAAATTTGTTTCATTTTTCACGGAATCGAGATATGATTTATACTTATGAATTTCCGAAATCTAACCTCTAAGTCTAGAGACATAAAGTTTCGTATTGGTGTTCTTTATTCATAATGACGTGTATGAAAACAACGATGATATTATTGGGAATTCATGAAAGTTTTGTAGAGTCCCAAAATTTCACTTCAATTGGGTAGTGTCCTGAGTAAAAAAATATACAATTAATAGGGTCAGTTACATTTTCATAAAATATTGGACAAGCAATATATTGGTCAATCAAACAAAAAATTACATAGATAAACGCGCCAAAGTTCGGTGAAGGGGCTTGTGACGTCACATCTAAATTAGAAGAGTATCGAGGAGTGACGTCACACGGAACTTTAACAGGGTATATCTTAATATTTTTTTTACTTAGCCATATTTTTTTTAGCCATATTGCTCAGTTAGTTAGCAGCTGCTTCTATCGCCTTCGGATTTTTTACAATATTCGTGATTACCTCAGTGTGGATTTGCGTGTCCGACTGTGTGAATCACTCGTATTGTCTAGGATGAACTATTGTGACGTCGTTTATGATGGTTGCTTACTGGGTCGTTCTAGGAGATTGGTCCAACGAGTTCAAAACGCATGTGCTCGTTTTTGCTTCAAAGTCCCTCCTCGGTCCCATGTCACTCCGTACTTGAACGCTGCTGATCTGCTTAAGATGCACAATCGCAGGCGCTTGCACCTTGCAACCCTTTTGTTCGGTGTAGTGCGGCACAAGACGCCTTCCTACCTTTTTGAAAAAATCTCATGGTTGAAAAGTTTGCGCAGACTTAAGGCTATTGTGTCGCCGCACCGGACGGCGGCGTTTCGAGAGAGTTTTAGATTTGCGGCGTCTAAGTGCTGGAATGACATCCCCCTCCCATCCTAGGTGTGACTAGCAGGTACACCTTTGGGCGAAAGCTTAAAGGATATTTGTTGTCATTGCAAACACCTTAATTTCCTCTCCTTTCCAGCACTATTTCACAAAACTTCTTTGATTTTTATTGTCTCGGTTATTTCATTTTTCGTTTTAGTCCGCTCAGGGTTGTATACTTGGCAAGTGAGATATACTTATTATTATGTTCAAGAAATTTTGTTATTATTATTATTTGCTTTTACAATTTACAAATTATTTATTTACGCATGTAGTCTTATCGTATGTAGCTATTAGTGTGCAGTTTATTTATTTATCTATCTAAACAGCGATCTGGGTGTCACCAACGGTACTGGCTGAAAATCAGCGCTGGGGTGTTTTAAACGCCTCAGCATTATGCTGAGCCAGTGTCCGATTTGCAACCGCAATGACACATTCTATCTTTAGCTTTATGTTGCCTTTTGTTTTGTAAAATATTGATGATGTGTCTTAGTGATGTTGTAAATAAATGTGTTTTCTTTCTTTCTTTCTTTACTTAATTGGCCACAGAAGAAATACGTGACCATCATCATCATCATCATCATCATCAGCCTATAACAGTCCACTGCTGGACATAGGCCTCCCCCAATGAGCGCCATTGCGCCCTGTCCTCGGCTAGACGCATCCAGCTTCTACCAGCAGCCTTTCGCAGATCGTCACTCCACCTGGCCGGAGGGCGTCCTACACTACGTTTGCCAAGACGCGGTACCACTCAAGAACTCGTTTACTCCAACGGTTGTCGGTTCTTCGACAAATATGACCAGCCCACTGCCACTTCAACTTGCTAATTCTCTGAGCTATGTCGATGACCTTAGTTCTGTGTCGGATATCCTCGTTGCGGATTCTATCTTTCAGAGAAACTCCGGGCATAGCTCGTTCCATAGCTCGTTTTTTTTAATACGTGACTAATATTTTTTAATGATCTAACTGATAGGATAGACCAATTACTGTTATAGGAATCTAGTCTATTGGACTGGCAGTACTTGAATTAATGTTTACGAACATGTGTGAAGTTGCTTGTAAAAAACAATGTATGCATTTTTATATTCTTTCACCCAACGTTTAAATCTAGATTCAATAATGTCGATACAACGATCAACATCCACTATTACACGATCCCAAGGGTGAACGTTGATTTATACAGACAACATTCCTTATTAATTAAAAGCATATCTCAACCAGTCAGTAAAATCTTTTGCGAGAACTGGTACATTGAGGCTGCATTAAACCTGGACTAATATATATTTAAAACTAGCTGTTGCCCGCGACTCCTTTTGCGAATAATAGGGGTATAAAGAACGATCTATTCTCAGACCTACCGAATACAGAGAAAAAGTTTCATAAAAATCGGTCCAGCCATTTCGGAGGAGTTCGATAAATAGCATCGTCACACGAGATTTTTATATATTAGATATACTACATTTAACCCTTGATTTCGCCAGCGTTAGACATTCTAGTCAATTATTTGCAAAAAAAGTTGTGCGCATTTATTATCTTTATCCATACACCGTGTTATTTTAGATTTAGTTTAACTTGTATTCTAGCTTTCACTATTTTTGACTATTTAACTTACTCTCAAAAAAAGCCATGGTACAATTTACGTGGGACGTTTACCATGAGTTTTACGGTGAGGGAAAACATCGCACGTAAATTCAATGGTGTGAAGTTTTCAATCCGTACTGGGCCCGCGCAAGAACAACGACCGAAGCCCTCTCTGTTCGAGGTCTATGGCTTTCAGTGAGACATTATAAAGCCTGGGATGATGATTATTCCTAGTTTAATCGCAATCCAATAACACTAACACCTAACAAGGATGATATAGACTGGATTAGCAATCGCCATAGTACAGATCGGCCGCGGAAAAATAGTTCGATTATTAAATCTAGATGGCGCTGACATATAGCCCGAGGGTTTGAAAGCAAAACAATAAGACTACAGATATTTCATAGTACTGCAAATGTATTATTATGCAATATTTTTGAAAAATAATACATTTGTAGTAATATGAAACATCTGTAGTCTTAATTGTTTTGCTTTCAAAGCCTCGGGCTATATTTCAGCGCCATCTAGATTTAATAATCGAACTATTTTTCTGCGGACGATCTGTACTATGGTGATTGCTAATCCAGTCTCACCTAATTACATATCTAACGTCATTACGAGTACAGACGTGGTGACAGCGCGGCGGCTGTGTCGAGAATGAACCCTTAGCTAACCGATGACAAATTACTTTTCCTATCTACCCCCGTTAGTTTAAGTAGTAGTCTACACCAATTAAGACAAGGTAGGGTTGCTAAATTGGCAATCGTTCCTCCATTTACCGGTACAAAATGCTCAGACGATTACTAATTTCGTTTTGTTGCATCGATATTGTTTGTGCGTCTTGCGAGAGAGGGATATGGGGTAGCTTGATTGATAGTTAATTTAATAAGTGTGTTAGAATTATTTACTTTGCTATGTGAAGAAAACTCATAGCTAGCTTTTGCTAAAGACTAAGTAATAAAAAGATATAAAATTATACAACAACTCCCGTTCTCTATCACGTGGGAAAATTCCTTGATACCTTTTGTTTTATACCTGCCAAATATCAAAGTCTCTTTAATGGTCTCTTTACACCTACAAAGATGAAGTTACTTTCATTCGAATATAAATCCTGCTTATTCCTTCTACAAAATGTTTTAGTGGTAGAGTCAGCTAGCCGCTGCATCACGAATGAGCCGGCTTATCCGGGGCAGTATCACCCTGTCACAGAACACCGGCGTGAAGCAGCAGTGTAAGTATAAGTACAATCGAAAACTTGAGCCTTTTCACATCGAAGCTTTTAACAACCTATTTCAAAATTGTTTCCTTGGCAGATATTTGGAATGTCAACATGATATTTGTAACAAAAATCTTCCACCTTAGTACGCGTTTTAGTTTAGCCCTTCGACTACCTACTACGACTTTTAGGTATTTAATTATCTTTTGATAAGCACGCATTACATTTTCATTGTATGCATTTTGTTTACCAAAACTCGTGACAAAATATCAAAAATAAAAAATTACCTTATCGCGTATTCATTAACTACTACATACACTTTAATGCAGATAATAGATAACCAATTTAAACTAAATTTCTACGCTAAAACACCTTTTTAATTACGTAAAGTATCACAAATTCAGAGAACAACTGATCTCGCATTTCTGCCATAATTTGAAATTGCTAAGGCTTTTTCGGCCAATTACAGAACATCGCGTGATAACAACTCGACGATTAATTAACTTTCAAAGATAAGTCAATTGGCTAAGCGTAGACCGAAATTCAATAACAATAATGCATCAGATACCGCGTTAATTGTTTAATACATGTAATAAATTAATTAGTAACGATTAAAGTTCGCGTGTCTGCGTAGGTACTGTTAGATACATTCTTTGAACGCACCCCGATGGCTTTGACTGGTGTAGTGAAACCAACTTACAGCAAAGATTGGCTGCATGGCCATAGTTTCCTTTGTCTGAACCTTAAAGTAAACTTAAAAAATAAGCTGTCAAGGAGAGTTCGCGCCCCGAACTACGTCCGAAAGATAAAATAATAATTCAGTAGGTACTGTCGAGTCGCTGTAATAACAATTAATATTTTATATTAAATGCTTTTATTTTTAATAATTTCTACACGTGCAAGGTATGTCGATTCGTGATGGCGATTCATAACTGAACTCTACTATCTTGAACATCAAAGGTCAGTAACCTTAGATCGGTTATATCTCTGGTTACCATGATTCTTGTAAATTTCCTACAAAGTTTTCAAGAAATTTCTCCATCAATACTTGGAAATTATCCACTAATATCGGATTTGCGTTCGGGAGCGTCTAATGCCGCGTTCACATGCCAACTCCATGCATATTTAAAACCAAAAAATTCGACATAATAATCGAACGGGGCCGTTATTTCGACATTTTATATTCAACGCTTGATTATTCTTAATTAAAGTTTTCGAGTGATTAGGGTGAAACATACACTTTTACCAAACCGCGTTTGCGTGCGGGTGAAGTTGAATTTGATTTAATGGGTTCGTAAGTCGTCGGAACAAAGAGCATTTTCGATGGGGAATGTGTTTTTTGAACGGAACATTTGAATGCATAATGGGTAAAATTACGCGAGCCGAATCAACTCGATTCGAGCTACGATTACGATGTAGAATCGAAAACGATATCGATTATAATTAACGCGTATTATTAACGTAACTGTTGTAAGTGCTTTTGAAGAAGTTTCTTTAAAGAATTCGAGCTGTTTGATAAAAGTTTGAACTTTTCTTTGCCTGAATTATCGAGAGCCCTTCATTTGGTTGTCTAGCAATTAATAATCATTTCAATTATACTTACAATGGATTTAATATTGATTTTATAATTTGATTAACAACCAGTAAACTTGGAAGTAAAATCATTTAACGATTAAGTCAACTCGCATAACAGCTGTTATTTTTATCTGTACTTACCTACATAAACTTAAGGTAGTTAGCTGGCTGCCTTTACTGTCTTTTTTATTATAAATAAGAATACGACTATAACGTTCACCCAATTTTTTAATTTCGAAATCACTTCTTTATGTAAATATCTACTAAATACTTACCACCTTCATTTTTATTATTGAGCATAAGAACGTAAAGCAAAAAGGATTCGTCCTAAATAACAATTATGGCAGTTTGGGTTTCGGACCTAAATTCTGCAGCAACAAAATCGAAATTTAAAATAATTTGTTAGTGCGTGGAAAAAGAATGAAAGAAAGTACATTTATTTACAAAAACACAAGGCACATCAATTTATTACAAATAAACAACAAAAAGGATAAAGATAGTGTGTGTGTGGATTTCATTTGCGTTTGTGCAACTAATACATCGGTATTTTTTTCAACAATGTACGAATTTCCCACGGGAGTTCCAAAAAATGACATCGAGGTCTTCATTTAGGTACATTGTATAAAAAACATCCATGCATATTAAATATCTAGACCATAGCGATCGAAATTTAAGGATTTTACACGCTGACATCATGAAAAATAAACCACAAACAATACAACACACACACTAACAAATTTCGCATGTACGAGTATAATAATAGTAAGACAACTCACGTCAAAATGTATAATGAAATGACAGATCTCAACAATACCAACTCTACGTAGCGACGATGTAGTAAGTAGTAAGTTAAGATTCAGTTGCACAATAATACATTACGATTGTAAGCACGGTAGAAAGTGGGTAACAAATGGTGGCTGCGGCAATTTACGTATTAAGTCGATTAGGAACAATTAAGCGTTGCTCTAAATGAGCCCTAAGTATGGAGGCCAAGAGTAGAAAAACAAATGCGAATCTTCATTGTGTTAATATTTCTTTAGAAAATGTCCATTTGATAGAACATACAGTGATACTGTGAAATCCATAATTGCATAAAAAACTTATGAAGGATGAATTGAAAAACATAAAAAAAATTGCTACATTATTTCTTAAATAATTAGACCGGTTTTCTGTACTATTGGGCTCTGCCTAACTGAATATAGTGACACTGATAAATTGTCTGTATGACATACGAAAGAAAAACTAAATATACGAGTTGGACTAACATTTTCTAAAGATTGTGCCTTTTGATCACGTTGACGTAAATCTTATTTTTCACGGCTCTAAGGAACCATAAGTAATAATAGATAGATGGATAGATACAAACTTTATTCACAACAAACACGTACAAAGCTCAAAGATAGATAATTTACGCAGAAAATTTACAAAAACAGAAAAAATTAAATTAAGACAAACGAAATAAATTTTCTTACATAATCCCTAAAATTAAGAGCCATGCGATGATGTTACGAATAGGCGCTGACTCAGCATGTACTACAGGTTACAGCAGTAACCTGCAGTGCTGATATTCTGTCAGAAACCTGAGGTGTTTGCTGTACAAGACAATCAGTTTGTGCCTTTTCGCTCATTTCCTTGACAATTTTATGAACAAAAAAAATAAAAACATACAAAATAATTACAAATAATTACAAATTCACATTTATAATATGGAGAATATACGTAACAAATATTATTATTATTCATCGCTTAAAACAATCGACCACCGACCACTCAACAAGGCGTCAATGCGACAATTGATAGAGAAGCACAAAATGGACAAAAAGTAAGGTAAGGGGGACAGAATCAGGCTCAGGACGATTGCAACTGGATGGATAGCAAGTAAACCTCGATTCTAAACTACGAATCGGTGGCGGTATATTAATAAGTATTTGGTATTAATTATAATTTCAAGTAGGTACATAATTTGAAAATGGCCAACAAAGTGATGGCAGAAGGGTTCAGTGTTTTACGCGAAAGGGTACAGAAACCTAAAAAGATCCAGTCCTTACAATACTTAGATTCCGAATCGTAGCACAGCTCAGTCACTATTTTCAAGTTACTGGCCAAATCGACAAAAAAAAAACTGTCTGACAGAAGCTTGTTCTCGTTTACAACTTATTTTTTTCTAATAAAAAGTTTCGCCTGTTTTATTATTCTTTTAAGTACTAGACAGACGTTAATGTATTTCAACTGTTGCTCATTAGTGATTTGCGAATACCATTACTGCCATTAGCTGCTCTCGGCTTTCTTATCGATCGCCCCATATTTTATCGAGCGAGTTTCTTAATTATTTGTAATGGATTTTAATTAGTTGATTAATTATATTG
The DNA here is from genome assembly GCA_947859365.1 of Archips crataeganus. Taxonomy (NCBI): domain Eukaryota; kingdom Metazoa; phylum Arthropoda; class Insecta; order Lepidoptera; family Tortricidae; genus Archips; species Archips crataeganus. The sequence goes on along the minus strand of OX402057.1, from coordinate 15,278,377 downwards.
TTCGGGCTCTTTCGGCCCCTTTGATCGGTAAAATGCTTCTGAATTTATTGTTTATAAATATATCAAATTATGAGTGATTATGGCTTTCATTTATAGAGTTAGTTGATAATGGTACGATGAATTTTAATCAGCGTTTTCAAAGAGTTGGATCGTGTAATTAAAAATAACCTTGTTTTGTTATTAACAAGCCCTCAAAAATGTACTTGGCACTCGTACTGGCCAGAAAAATATCAATTCACAAAAAAAAGTCTATAAGTGGCCAGCAATATTAAACTCCCAAAACAGATGTGCGATTGAAGATTACGTAATCGTATCGTTCCCGAGCGTGTATTTCCCATCGAATTATTACCAATCGATTTATTTATATAAATTCGTGCCGACGGGAGAAGAGAGGAACTCGGTAATTTAGTAATTGTTTCCACTAACAACGAATTAAATAGTAATCAATAGAACTGGGGCCCGGGGACACGACAATTGCGGTTTTTATGTCACGACACGATCGCGATACGATCCGCGAAATACAATACAATGACTCTTCACTGAAAACCACATAAACAATGTAAATAACATGTACATGCATAGATAAATAATTCACGAAGTAAGCGATTCTTTCAGGCGACCTTTAATAACAGAAAAGAGCAAGGAATAGATTAGAGCAGCAAACCCAGGTCCTCAGCGTTCCGTGCTGCGTGCTTACCCCTACACCACCACTGGTCTAGACCAGACCAGACCAGTGGTGGTGTAGGGGTAAGCACGCAGCACGGAACGCTGAGGACCTGGGTTCGATTCCCAGCATTGGTCTTTTTTCTGGGGTTTTTTCTGTGCATCTATATTTCAGTTTGTATTTAGTTTGAAATATATGGTTTCACGGGATGACCGTAAAAGTAATAAAAAAATGAAGTTGAAGAAAATAAAAAATAAATAGAAAAAAATACTTCATACTTAACTTGACTAAGATAAGATCCCTCATACCCTTAGATAGCCTAGAGGCTGCCGACGAGTGGACGAGTGGTCCGGGTTCTATCCCTGGTCGGGGTAGATGAAGCGAACCGTTTTCTGTGGGCCAATAAGGCCAATAAACTAACCACATTTTAAGGGTATGCTTGGAGTTTCTGATCGTGATCATACATACATACATAAAACAAAAAAAAAAAAAAACAAATATACCTACACGTCGAATTGAGAACCTCCTCCTTTTGTTTTCGTCGGTTGAAAACGAGTAGCGTATCTACTGTGTTAAAAAATTTAGGTACTTATGTAATTTAATAACATTCAGTAGATAAGTTTGAAAAAAAAAATACTTGTTGAATTTCTTGCCGGATTCTTTTCAACAGGGTTTTTCCAAACCTGTGGTAGATTCTTCAACATTCGTAAGTGCTTGAATTAAAGCCTAAACCATAAAAAATATTCTGACTTAGACGCACCAATTTGTACTTTCTATTGACCCGCAGTGGGATTGTTAGCATTGTATCAGATGCTCTTAAAAACATCGTGAACGCTAAAAGCGCCCGGCGGAATTGCGTAGCTATTGTTTTAAATGGTAGTGGGGCACAAAGTTCGAGCTGGGTCCGAATTTAGCTTCTTAGTCTTGTTTGTCATTCTATTGATCCTGGCTGGATAATGCTGTGATGTTTTATAAAATGACTAGCCTTTGCCCGCGGCGCAGATCTAGAGATCTGGCAGTTAAATTAAAACTCCGGGATTTTATTACATTTCCATTAACAAGGACTATACGTATGGTAAACTGCATATCTCGGTACCTTTTACAACTTATATTGATGGGCAATGTTGCCGGTGGAAGCCGTGATGGCCTGGTGGTTTGACCTATGGCGTCTCAAGCAGACGGTCGTGGGTTCAAATCCCAGCTCGCACCTCTGAGTTTTTCGGAATTTTTGTGCGAAATTACATTTGTTATATCCCATGAGCTTTACGGTGATGGAAAAAAACATCGAGAGCAAACCTGCATACACTTGCGAAGAAATTTAATGGTGTGTGTGAAGTTCCCAATCCTGGGCCCGCGTGAGAATTACGGCCCAAGCCTTCTCATTCTGAGAGGAGGCCTGTGCCCTGCAGTGGTACGTATATAGGCTGGGATGATGATGATGAATGTTGCCGGTATTGGTCGGAGAAAGCGTGGTTCCGCAAAATCCGAGAGTGGACTGGATTTAAGAGGGTTTATACTTGCTGAGCTGGCAACGTTGCATTTTTGTTAGTTTTTCTCGATTATTCCATAAAAATTGATGAAAATTAAAAATGTTTTGTATTCAAATTGTTCTAATATATAAGGTTTTAAAGAAAGTCTTATCACGAACTATTATTGCAGTAGACACATTAACTTATATAATTTTTTTTAATTTTCATTCAATTTTTATGGAATAATCGAGAAAAACTAACAAAAATGCAACGTTGCCAGCTCATCAGGTATAAACCCTCTTAAGAGGGTACGATGGCTGAGAGACTTTTGAGAAATAGGTATTTTAATGAAATGTCGCTGTCTCGCCCGAACCCCTCCGTGTCAGTACAGCGAGAGCGGGACAACTGCAGCTCAGACCGTTAATAGGCGCGTAAAATTGATCAAAACAGCATTTCATAATCCCCTGTTTTCTTCTCGAAAACTGGACCAATAAAATTATTTTTTTCAAAAATAATTAGAGAACAGATTTAGCTATGCCCCTATGTTTTCCTTTTTTTGTTTATATCAGGGATTCTTTTCTGATGAGTGTCTGAAAATGACGTTGAAATGGAGCAATTTTTTCAGTTTTTGAAAGCTCATATTTCTTATGTTAATTGAAATATGGAAAAAAACGAAACATAGCTGTGGTAGATACAGATTACACAGTAAAAAAAAATTGGCTCTAAAGCCATTATCCAGGGAGGAAACAGGGTATTACGTTTGTATGGAGAAATGGTGCGCATCGTACCCTCTTAAGATATTTATTTCCTCTTAAGAATATACAAATTCGCTTACAGAGAAAATACATAATAGGCAATTTGTTTAGTGCGTAGACTTAAATAGGTAAAAATTATCATTTCGTGCTATCATTTCAATTATATAGTATGCATGCATTATATTAAATATGCAATAAGATTTCATTAACATTTACTATGAACATTAATTTAGATTAATTTGCCCGTTACTAACAATTACTTAAAAAGCGGGTAGATTAGGTACTACAAGAGGCACAGCGCAAGCGCACCTCACAAGAATAAAGCCAATGCAATGTCACTGTGACAAAGTTCCACATTGAGTCACAATTCAGTTGGTTTAACTGTACCTCGCGCAAGTTTAAGTAATACATTAACTGCATTAACACAGGAATAGAATGAAATCGATAGTAATTAAGGCTAATTAGCTAGCTACATCAAGCATGGAAAGGACATTTGCTAACATAGTATTTATAGAAGCACTCCCTTACGTCATGTGTTAATAGCTACTGTTGTACTTGAGAGTCTACGCACACGGGTACCTATGTATTATAATAAAGGTGAAAAACTTGAGAAGATGACCTATTGTATGTAGTAGTGCACAAAACTGATATGGAGCTTAAGTCGTTTTTCTAATTTGGGACGTCAATTTGTTTATACGGACACGTTAATACTACATTACAATAGGTCATCTTCTTTTTCACCTATACCGAAGTATGAAAGACCAAATGTATTAAAATATCGAATGAGTCAAAATACCGTTTTTTTTCTTCAACTATAAACTTCTTAGGATTTATTACTTAAGACGATATCGTATTAAAAAATCAAGATCTCTCTCTAAAAGTAAAAACTCCTGAGATTGCTAAAATCCACTTACAATCCTATCGAAAATTCTTAAAATCTCAGTTTGAGCTAAGATTTGATACCTTAACTCCATATCATATACCTATTATAGGTATATGATATACCATCTACTAATCTTGCTCCCAAGCAGCACTTACGTTGCTGTGTTCCAGCGAGCCAAGCAAGACAGTGAAATGAGGATACTTAGTAATTTAACGTTGAAGGCAACGCATCTGCGATGTCTTGTCTACCATCAGGTGATCCCCTTGTTGGTTTTTTGCCCTATTTTATAATAATAATTTTTGTTAATTAAAATCTCAATATAACCATTTTTCCTAAGTATTTGCTTTTTTCATCCAAATTACATATCCGTGCCAAGTTTGAAGTGGATACCATTAACAGTTGAAGAGTTCCCTCCTGAACCGAACTGGCTGAACCACCAGAATTTCACTACCAGAAATAAGTAAGTAGGTATGCCGGTTTTCACCTCAGTCGGATACCACGAGGTGGTAGAGAAATTTAAATTTTTTTAAATTTTTTTTTTCAAGCACATCTCACAAACGTAATACATGCGAACGTTGCAATTAAAACTTATAAACAACAACAATATTCATTCATTGCATTGCACATATCGAACCGTTAACGGTTCTAAATATAAAATATCTCGTTTAATGATCGCACCACCTTTGGACCGTGTTGCCAATAATATTACGTGTCTAGACTGTATCTGAAATAGTTCAAAGGTATTACTGTACTTAAAAACGTTCTAAAAATGAATGAAATGGGCCGATCGAACGGGTGGAGCTCTTTAGGAAAATATCTAGGGCATAGACTGTGATTTCGATGGTAATTTCTCGATTACATTATTAATGAAAATTTGGATGTATCGAAGTTAAGGCAAATAAGTATGAGTACAACAGTGGTTCACAGGACATTGGCAACTTAGCAACTCAGTACTTAGTAGCTTGAAATTGTTATCAATATCGTTAAAGGACTTCCCTGGTCAACGATAACTAACTTTTAGTTTACCACTCTCATGAATGAAGTTTAAAACGAATTCATTGTCAGTTTAGAAGCAAATCGCGTATGACCAAGAATTTACGTAACTGTATTAAAGCGCACAGCCTACTCGCCGAAGTCCCATAATGTACTTTAGCTTAGACGCATCTACTAGCCTAGCACAGCATAAAACAGTAACTTATCAACGAACACGTCGAATTTTTAATTGCATCTTCTAAGCGCGCTCGTTCACTCTCCTGCACTTTATCCACTCTACGAAACTGAGCGAATATTGTAGGTAGGTAGTGAGTGACTGCATAAATGGTAGGAACAGAAATATTACCTTGTATGTTGCATTTCAGCATCCATGTCGTCATTTTTTGTTTTGTTTTCATGGGTGTTAGTAAATTTCAGTAGGTAGGTATACTACTACTTTACCAAGAATATCCTTTTTTGACTCAAAATCTCTGCGATAGTCCAATATGTGAGCAATTAACTCCGTTATAGGCTGAGTTGGGTAAATAAATGCAATGGCTTTTTAGCTGTAAGCGCACCTCGCACTTTTTGGTTTGCGTTACATTTTGATTCCTCTTATTCTTGGTTTTGTACTGAGTGTAGACAGCGTGCGCCTGTTAATTTAGCGAGTTTCTTCTAGATTGATTACTGATTTTATACTATGCTTTTACATTGGTAGTGCAACAACTCGTTATGCCATTAGGAATACCTAGGAATAGGACAACGCTAGACTTCCCTAATGGATCGCTGCTATGCTTAGACCTGAAACTTTTCAGGATAAGTACAGAGTTACAGCGAGTCGAAAATACCGTTTCGGCAGTTTTGCTCTCCAGCTAATTTGTTTAAGAAACTAATGAACGAGAGTTAACTCTGTCTCAATAATGTCAGTGACAAAGCATTCGTAATTGTATGAAGTAACCAGCGTTGATGGAACGCAATTTGGGACTTCGCAAAACATTTTTTCTTTTGGGTATCATGATATTGCCCGCTGCCTATTGCTTACTTTACTTTTTCATTTACTTGTTTTTCTGCATTGTTTTCTTTGTGAGGTACAATAAGGAGTCATTGTATTGTATATTTTATGAGGCGAGCTGCCATTGTACGGTGGTGTCGCTGAAAGAAGCCCAATCCTGGGGCGGCCAGTGGGCATTGCGGTAATCCTTTCACACACCAAAGCCCACGCTCAATGACCACGAGGGAACTATAGTTTTTAGTGGGTATGCGCACCGCAGAGGGTAAATAAGTGGGGCTCTCCCATTATGCCAAATGGGAGAGTCCCACATAATCTATCCCCTTTGCTAGCATCTAGCAGCACTAGCTAGAGAGCGAGCCGAACGTGCATTGCATAGTGTCGCTGAAAGAAGCCCCGGGGTGGCCAGAGCGCATTTTGGTAATCCTTTCACACACCCGTAATGCCCAAGTTCAACAGCCATAAGGAAACTAGCGAGGTCTTTAGTGGATATGCCCACTTCAGAAAATAGATAAGTAGGACTCTCCCATTAGGCCAAATTGGAGAGCCCCACACCCGACCGCACACTAAAAACTATATCACGCAAATTATCTAACTAGACCTAGCACAGGCCTCGGTCTTTTTGGACTGTTACTGCACTGTCTTCAAACGTTTGTCTAGACCAATATTTTAAGCCTTAAAAAAAAATAGAAAAGATACTTCATACTTAACTTGTATTTAAGCCTTAGTATAGTGAAATATGAGCTATATTAACATTGTTGAAAAAAAATAAAATAAAAAAAATAAGTTAACGACCGCTTTAGCCTAGTTGGTAGTGACCCTGCCTACGAAGCAAGAGGTCCTGGGTTCGAATCCCGGTAGGGGCATTTATTTGTGTGATGAGCACGAATATTTGTTCCTGAGTTATGGATGTTTTCTATGTATTTAAGTATTTATTTATCTATATAAGTATGTTTGTCGTCGTCTAGTACCCATAGTACAAGCTTTGCTTAGTTTGGGACTAGGTCGATTTGTGTAAGATTGTCCCCTAATAATAATAATAATATAATAATAATAAGTATCGTTGAAAGAAGGCCAATACCAGGGCGGCTAATGGATATTGCGGTAATCTTTCACACACCCGTAATGCCCACGCTCACTCGAGGAAACTCGAGTTGTTAGTGGGTATGGGTATGTCATTGTGATAGAGTTTGTGATAGAGACACCAGCTGTTTTCCTTGCTGCGGCAATGGCGCATTCACATAGCTAGTTACTTACTTGGCTCGTCGGCAAGCAGGTCTTGGTCGTCGTGCGACTTGGCAGAGCCAGGGGACAGCTTGACCGGCGCATGCGGCGACGGCGCGGGACAGGAACCTGCGCTGGCGCTGCTGCCCGGCCCGCCGGAGTGTGTTGAAGTTGTGATGGTTATCTCCCCGTTTGAGGATGCCAACCTGAAGGAAAAAAATAGAGTTACATAAGGATAATACAAGTAATTGTGAGGATTACAATTATTTAAATTATTACTATTAAACTAATTAGAAATATTTTATCATAAAATAATTTGTATCAGTGCTCTAGCTGGCTTTCTGGCTAATTTTGCTTAGTTTTGTGTTTCTTGAGAGCATAATTGATAATGTAAAAGTTTTTAAGCTTCACTTTTGTTTTGCATGGGGCGTTTACCTATATAAGTGATTGTGACACTCAGCTTAATATGTTTATTTTTCAATTGTGGCATTTATATAATGTCTTGTTTACCTACCGCTTTTGGGCATTTTATTATTGTTATTAGTTTGCTTGCTTGTTGACTTTATAATTGTCTGCATTTAGGCAGAAAGACAGTGGAGTCTTAGTCTTAGTAATAATAAAAATAATACCAAAAAAAATCAGCCTAGAAAATGAAATGTAAAAAACAAAACAACCCTCCACACTTAACGGGAAGCAGCGAGTAACACGTCGCTTCTTTGGCACACGCAGAACAGTACATGGGTCATTACTCGCATTAGAGGTAATTGCAGGCTAATTAGGCTGCATCCGCCGCGACGCACACGGTGCAGTGTGTGCGCTAAATTAAAGAGATAGTTGACGTTAAAAATTATGCAACGAGTTTGAGGATTGCTCTCGGAGAACAGGGGTGGGTACTTTGGATCGTCGGCTGTTTGTAGAACAGGAGATAGATTTTTGAAATCACATCATTCGAAAATACCATTTGAAAGTGGCAAAAATTGGCTAAGTAAAGTTTTTTGAAGAGGTGCTAATTATATTTTTTTTCGACAGTGGTCGACTTCAACACTAAGAAACTGCAGCTGTTTTATTTTTATCTCCTTTTATTTATTGGAAATATTTTTTTAAGTCTTCGAGATAACATTTGCGAGATTTTACGGCTGACAAGCGGTTCGTGCTCAGTACTAAGAAGAAAGAGAAAAAAAAAACGAAGTCAACTGTCGCTTCTGTCAATGTCAAATGAAATCTAACCGTTTGCGTTTCATTTGCTTTGCGTTGTCCAAGAAGCAGTTCCAAAATAGTGATCGAAAGTATTCAATTGTGATCCAATTAACGTGCATAGGTCGTGGAGAAATGCGGTAAAATTGAAAGTCCGGATTTTATGCGGAGGTCGATAACAATAGTCCAAAAATCACACTGAGCACACCAAAACGCAAAGCAAACGAAACGCAAACGATTTGACATTGACAGAAGTGACAGTTGACTTCGTTTTTTTTTCTATTTCTTCTTAGTACTGAGCACGAACCGCTTGTCAGCCGTAAAATCTCACAAATGTCATCTCGAACACTCAAAAAAATATTTCCAGTAAACAATAGGAGATAAAAATAAAACAGCTGCAGTTTCTCGATCTCCAGAACGCCGACTGTCGAAAAAATATATAATTAGCACCTCTTCAAAAAACTTTACTTAGCCAATTGCATCGGGGATATTCGCCGAAAAGACTAATGAGTGTTGTGGAAGCGAAAGATGTATGGCAGAATCGTAGCAGGTGGAAACAAAATACTGTCTGCCTACCCCTTTGGTGGGAAGGAGGCGTGCTTGTACACACGTATGTATTGATTAAGTTTTGCAGATGCATATTGAGATTTTTGAGGCATCTTAATGCGGTATTTGGATATTTTTACAGTCATAATTTAACATGATTATATCTTAATTGTAATTTATGACAGCTGCATCCAAAAACGGCCCCAATGAACCGTGACCTTTACAAATGGAAATATGTCTTACAAGTGGTTCTAATCCATAGACAGACTAATGAATTACCAATAATTGGATGAGTTTGCATATAAATCGGCGAAATAATTAAATTTTGCATTAATGCTGCACTTCAACTTAATGAGTTGGCAGTAACCGCTCGACGTGAGAGATGCGTCGCAACTCGCAGTGTTGACAAAACAACAGTTGCACTCGTTGAATAAAATGCGACAAAAAAATAGTAATGTCATGTATCATTAATGTATTTAAATTAATTCATCATCATCATCATTTCAGCTGAAAGACGTAAACTAGTTCAAAGTTCGCTAAATAGGGCCATCCGCATCCAACGCCTTCCCGCGACCTTCACCAGGCCGTCGCTCCCTCTTTTTGGAGGCCTTTTGCACCTACATGCGTCTTCCGTATCGTGGACGCCATTCAAGACGCCTTCGGTCATCACTTCATCGAGCGATGTGCCTTGAAAATTTCCATTTGAGTCTGGCGATTCTTCGAGCTACATCGGTGAGTTTAAAGAGATCTCGCAGAGAAACTCCGAGGATAGCCCTCTTCACCGGCTTCGTGTGATTTATTTGTAGATAGGTACATAGAGAAACAACGCAAAAACACGCATCGGATATGCGGTGGGAAAAAGACAATAGCAGTATTTTGTCTTCGAACTAAAATGGGACTGGGCTGGACACGTCTGTGACATTCACCCACAAAGGTGAGCTCACGCAGTCACTTGGTGGGTGCCTTCGAGCAGCTAGCGACGAAGAAGCAGAGCAAGAAGAAGATGGCGGGACGATTTGGACTCAAACAAAAAGTCGCTTTACGGACGATAGTTTAACGTGACAACGTCATAACAAAACATTCAAAAACAAAAATGAAACCAGGCGGTCACCCATCCAAGTACTGACCGCGCCCGACGTTGCTTATCCTCGGTGATCAGACGAGAATCGGTGTTTTGTCAAATATCTTGAAAACGGTGCATCCTACGGCAAAATCAATGCAATTTGCATCCCCCTTTTAATACCCCCCCCCCTCAACCCCCCCCCCCCCCATTAAAAATTACCCGAGCGCTAGTACTAAGATTTTACATCCTGGCGCGCGCTGCCCTTTTGTACATCCTGGCCTTCACTGCTCTCTCTTGTACGGGACAATATGTACATGTACGTTACATTGCGTCATCCTTTTTCGTGCGTGCAGCCGGCGTTCATCGATTTATTAGACGCTGTCACGTCAAAAAGACAGACCAGGCCGGGAGTTATAGAGGTCAAGAGGGGAGCCCTTTGCCCAGCAGTGGGGCACTATGACAGGATTATAAAAAATACATAAGAACAATTTACATAAAACGTTAAATCACGCACCGCGTTAATTATTCCTTTGATTTATCAAACATACAATACGCCTCTTTCGCCTAATTATGTTTTAAATTTAATGCCTGCACCCACCGTTAAATGACCCTCGACGCGCTGTTTACTTTAAAATAAAAAAAAAACTGACACGATTTTATATTCAAGTGAATGAATTTAAAAGTGTCAGAACAGAATCCATATAAAGAGACATGGGGATTAATTATCTGAATCATCCATGATCGTCCTTGCGGTACCGACGGCCACACTTGTAATTATTATTAGGTATTACTTAGCATATATTTGTGCCTCACAGCTGGGCATAGTCTCCTCTTGACCTCCACCCCAGTAGCCTAAGGTTTGACCTATGGCCTCTCAAACGAGGGTCGTGGGTTCGTCCTTTGCGAGCGGGCTCGCACCTCTGAATTTTTCAGAATTTACGTACTAATTTGAAATTTGTCATGAGTTACGGCAAAGAGAAATATCACGAGAAAACTTGCACACACCTGTAAAAAAATTAATGGTGTGTGTGAAGTTTCCGATCCGCACTGGGCCCGCGTTGGAACTACGGCACAAAACCTCATTCTGAGTGAGGCTTGTGTCCTGCAGTGGGACGTATGCCGATGACGACGAAAACAAATATGATGTTGAAACTACCCCCTGCAAAACTTCATGTAGTGCAAATACGCGGTACTTACGTACAGTAGATAAGCGTACTTATTTGCACGATAAGTTACTTTTAGAGCCATATTATTATCACACTGGCGATTTGCGAACTTATTATAAACGGAGCGAACGCGCGGCGTGTTCGCCAGGTGTGATATAGCTCTTAGGGTGAGGGCAGACGAACGTAATTTTTTGAGTCGTGAGTCGCGTATTTTCCGTGGCGTAATTTCTGCTGCATTCGGTTTTAAACATAAGTCCAGTTTGTGCCACACGACCACGCAAAATGAGTTTTACACAAATAGGACTTTTCTATGAAACTAAAGTGTGGTCGGGAATTAAGAGTGCTGCGGAGCTTTTCAAACTGGCAAAAGACCGAGTTAGATTATGCGGAGCTGACTGCCAACCTCTACTAGTTGGAGAGGCACTTGTAGAAGAAGATGAAACCAAAATTACGCGACCGCAAAAACACAACTCACAACTCAAAAAAAATACGTTCATTTGGCCTCATCCTCCTCCTGTGAGAGTTCCCGGATGCAGAGTAAGTTGGTTGCAACGGCTAGTAGGTACTTACATTAAATTAAGTCGAGCAGTTGTTTAATCGCAAGCTAATCTTCCTGTCATTCCGATGTGACCTTTTGTAATTATATGTGCATAAAAAGCAATTTACTGCGAATATTTTGACGAACGCAGTTAATGCTGCCCCCGGGCCTCGATTAAAGAGAAGTATCATTTTTATTGGCCACAATAATTGCGTTTTAATAAACTTAATACTCATGAAAATGCTTCGGGAACAATCTTGTCAGGCAGCAGTTTTACAACTGTTATTTGCCGTTTTTTTAATGGTTTTATTATGTTTATGTTGGACGGTAAAATAAATGTTTTGTGAGCTTTCATTTTGGTTAATGTTTTGTGTAAGGTCTGTTAAAACTAGTGTGTACAGATATAATAATGATATTAATAACCCAGCCCACCGTGGTGTCACATTTTATCGATTTGTTTAATAGAACATCAATATCAAATCCTTTCCATCGAATACAAGACAATTACGCAAGTTTTCGTTGAAATACCAATGTGCAGGCCATATAGCACGCAGAAAAAATGGCCGTTGGGGGCGAAAAGTTCTCGAATGGCGACCACGGACTGGCAAACGCAGCGTAGGACGTCCACCAACGAGGTGGACGGACGATTTGGTAAAGGCCGCTGGTTCAAGGTGGATGCAAGCTGCTTCCAATCGTGTTTGGGTATCAATGAGGGAGTAATAACATAATAATAAGTTAATTCCAATGGGCAAAGTTGTCCGTAAAGTAACATCATCATCATCTCAGCCTATATACGACCAGATTAGTAGTGGTTAGAGAACCTGACTACAAAGCTTGAGGTCCCGGGTTAGATTCCCGTGTCGGGGCAGATATTTATATGAAAAATACGAAAGTTTGTTCTCGGGTCTTGGGTGTTTAATATGTATTTAAGTATTTATAACACAAACACAAGCATAACACAAGCTTGCCTAGCTTACTTTGGGACTAGGTCAATTGGTGTGAATTGTCCCGTGATATTTCTTCTCAGGTGTATGCAGGTTCCTCACCATGTTTTCCTTCACCGTTAAGCTCATGGTAATCAAATGTAAATTCGCACATAAATTTCGAAAAACTCAGAGGTGCGAGCCGGGATTTGAACTCGCGACCCTCTGCTTGAGAGGTCATAGGTCAAACTGCTAGGCCACCTTGGCTTTTTTTTTAAGTAACATCACGGTACGCACAAATCCAAACAAAGCAAAAACTCAGCACGCGTAGCAATGTTTTACTCTAATATCTGCTTAATTGACATCAAATGACATACAATATTTATCTAGATTGTAGGCCAACAGAGCTGCGGCATTAAACTTAATTATGGATGCGAGAATTAATGCCTCCAACTAGTAATTATGAGGTCGCATTAACTTAATGTCTTTGAAGCGAACGCACACACTCACAGTTGTTACTGTAGGGGGGTCCCTTACGTACAGTCGCCATCGTAAACAGAGCATTTAAGGTGCCTGAAAATATCTGAACACGCACTTACGCGATTGACAGATATTTTTGACCGCCTTATATGCACCGATGTTTGTGATGGCGACTTGTACGGTGGGCCAGGTGGTCAAAAATATCAGAACGGGACTTTATTGTTAATCGCGTACGTGTGCGTTCAGATATTTTTGAACGCATTGACTGCTCCGGTGTTTATGGTGGTGACTGTACAGTTAAGAGCTACAGTATTTAATTTTGTGTAATTGTGTGAGGACCAGATAGCCTAGTGGTTTCCTGACTATGAAGCCAGAGAGAGGTTCCAGGTTCGAATCCTGGTATGGTCGATGAATACAAATGTTTTTTCCTGAATGGCACTGATGGCATACATAAAGAAGTTTATCTGTTATAGTACACATAGAGCAGGCTTGGCGTAGTATGGGGCTATGTAAGTTAGAGCTTTTAATGATTGACGGTTAATTATATTACATTTCTCAGATCAGATTTATTTTTGCATATGCATATAGGATTGTATGTCATAATGTCTGATTGTTAGTTTAGATAAACGACAAATTGATAATTATAATTATTTGTAGGTTTGGTTTCACACTTTCTGTTTAAAAGATTTATTTTGCGTTGATGGCCTTACAAGGTCTAAACGTCTAAACGTGTCTTTTAAAAATTTAGTGATTATGACCTCAGATGTAGCAAGAAAAAAACATGTTTGTTTGCAACGACATAACTACCTTTTTTATGTCGACGTAACCCTTAGTCTATGCTAATTCGTAGAGTATTGTATACCTATTATTAGTCACGATTTATCGACATTTGAATTAAATTATATTTTTCCTCATTGCAGCAATAAAATTAGTTCATAATTATTATTATAAATTATAATTTTACGACGTATAATAGAGCGTAAACACAAAAATAATTAATAACGTGTTATGATAAACGTAAATATTTAAGAAGAAAATATCAAAAATAATTGTATGTTTTTCATTTCAGACACATGCCCACAAAATGTAGCTGGCCACTATTAAAAAAAAACACGTGGCGAAAATGTTTGAAGTAAATATTACCTACAACTGTCACCTTACACTTTCATTTGTTTAAAAAAAAGTAATCGCGCAAGGGCCCCTATTCTAACTTTCATCTCGCCAACTATGCGACTAAACGGTTATATATTCCTCCAAGGCGATATCCCGATCTATTTATCACCATTACTTGCCGGATTAGGCGCGTCACGGGCGCTAAGGTAATTATACGTGTTGGAATACTTAATGCCCTCGGTAATTATATGGCCGCATTAGTTGGTAGGAGTTCAGAATTGAAGCCGTTCTATTTTTGAAGTTGAATGCGGTTTCAAATGGATTAGATTAGATTGAGCAAGGACAAAAAAAAGAAGTTTACCTATAATGTACAATCATCCAATTGGGTTCGTAGGCTACTGAATCTTGTCATTGTGACAATCTACAAAATTTGTTAAGCATTGTAATCTATACATATAATAAATCTGTAACAAGTCGGTGTCTGTACATTGAAGATATTTGAGAAAAACTGTCACTAGGGCTATTTATTAGCGCAATAGAACCCGAAACAATGACCGCGTTGTCTATAGGTAGTATGGGTAAAATTGTATTGAGACATTCTACTGATTGCATGTTAAACTAAGTTCTTCAATTCTTCATGTATAGATAAGTATACAATTTATGGTGAATCTATCTATACATATAATAAATCTGTAACAAGTCGGTGTCTGTACATTGAAGATATTTCAGAAAAACTGTCACTAGGGCTATTTATTAGCACAATAGAACCCAAAACAATGATTTTTAGAATTATTGTCTGTTTGTCTGTTTGTCTGTGCGTTTATGCGCGCTAATATCAGAAACGGCTTAACCTAGAAGGATGCGGTTTTCACTGATATGTTGGTATTTTCTTGGATTAACATTTAGTGTTTGTTTCATTTGAATCGGTTCACAAATAAGAAAGATACGTCTATTTTAAGAATTTATCGAACAGGTTTTTTTGTTTGAACGCGCTAATCTCAGGAACTACTGCTCCGATTTGAAAAATTCTTTCAGTGTTAGATAGCCCATTTATCGAGGAAGGCTATAGGCTATATATCATCACGCTAACACCAATAGGAGCGGAGCGGAGCGGAAGAATGTTTCAAAGTCAGGGGTTTTTGAAGTAAAACATCTATAGGCACGCTTGACTTGGGAGTACGATGGTGAATGTGAACGCGGGTGGTCGGGGGGTTTGGTGGGGGAGTGGAGGGGGGGGGGGGTTGCGGGGGCGGGTATTTTTTTTTATATCGAGGAACTAAGGAGAGCCATAATTGATGAAAAAGCAAATTTGGTAAAAAGCATAAGCTGCCCAAATTACTAATTCCACGCGGACGGAGTCGCGGGCAAAAGCTAGTAGACAAATAAAGTTGTTTACTGTTACTATATTGTTGTTAAAAGAATCGAACTGGTTGACTGTATAGTCGACCAAGAAACTCCTTTACCATCCTAAGGTTCAATGTCAGTTGTATGACTTAAGACGTCAAAGGCTATTTTCACTTACAAGTCAATGTGACAATCGGCCTTATTGGTTTTATTCTGATGGAGGAACTGTCACAAAAAATGGTAAAGCACTTTCATGGTCGACTATACCTACGTATATATATGTAAGCAGCATCATCATCAACCCAGCTTATATACGTCCTATTACAGAGCGTTAACCTCCTCCCAGATTGCGAGGGCTTGGGCCATAGTTCCCACGCGTACCCAGTGCGGATTGGGAACTTCACGCACAGCGTTGAATTTTTTCGCTGGTTAAATTTCGATTTCAAATGTACAATACAATACAATACAATGACTCTTTATTGTACACCAGGAATAGTAAGCAATACAGAAAACAGGTACACAGAGAGTAAGTTACAACGTATGCAAAAAAAAATGTAAATGTAAATGTATGTATGTGTAATGTAAATGTAATTTCACATGTAAATTTCGTGCAGTGTGGGTCGGCCAACGAGATGGAGCGACGACCTAGTTAAGGATGCGGGATCGCGTTGGATGCGGATGGCGCGGGACCGATCTGTTTGGCGAGCCCTGGGGGAGGCCTATGCTCAGCAGTGGACGTCTTTCAGCCGAAATGGTGATAATGATGATGATGATGTAAATTTCGAAACACATGGGTTTTCGAACCCAGGACCCTCTGCTTGAGAGACTATAATCAAACCATTAGGATACTGCAGTTTTTAAGCGTAAGTATAGATAAAATTACTGAGAGCGTGGAATTGCATATGTAGTGGTATTGTGTATAATTGGGTCAATCAACTTTTTTTTGTAAATTTCTATTTACTCCTTTACAAGTAACTCTGTAATCTCTGGTTAGTGAAACCATGATTTTGCAGTAATTGGATAAACTGTTTATCATAGTGCATATGTGAACACCAAAAAAAATAAGTATTTCTATGAAAAAAACCGGTCACCCAGGGGAAATACCACTATTTTCATACAAATTTCGGGGACAACATTGTCCCCTGGGTCACCCACGAAATAGAAGCTAAACAAAATAAAATAAATATGACAATTACACCATTATTGACTACAAAAATCTAGGGTTTTGAAAAGTATACTTTAAATAAGGAATAATAATCAGTTTTTTAATTATTTCGGTTTTCATAGAAAGTAGCAGAAAATCGTTTACAAAAAAAAGTTGATTGGCCCATTTATAGGCATTCCACTTTAGTGAGAGAGAGACAACAATATAGAGATCTCTCTCTCCAATACCTATAAACACACAATACCACTACATATGCAATTCCACGCTCTCGGTAATTTATCTATAGCATATAGATACCCAATGCAACATTTTTAGGGTTCCGTAGTCAACTAGGAACCCTTATAGTTTCGCCATGTCTGTCCGTCTGTCTGTCTGTCTGTCTGTCCGTCCGTGGCTAAGCTCAGAGACTGTTAGTACTAGAAAGCTGTAATTTGGCATGAATATATATATCAGTCACGCCGACAAAGTGATTACATAAAAAAAAACTAAAACAATTTTTTTAGGTTACCTCCCATAGACGTAAAGTGGAGGTGATTTTTTTTTCTCGACTAACCCTATAGTGTGTGGTATCATTGGATAGGTATTTGAAATAAATAGGGGTTTTATAAAACCATTTTTTGATAAAGTTAATTTTTTAGGAGATATTCACTCCGAAAGTTCAAAATAATGTGTCCCCCCCCCTCTAACTTTTGAACCGCACGTCTAAAAAATATGAAAAAATCACGTGAGTAAACTTAATAAAAACTTTCTAGGAAAATTATTTTCAACTTAATCAGTTGAGCAGTTTTTATGTTTTTGTAAAAAAATATTTCTTAACTAAGATTGTAATTTAACCGCCATTGCAAGCATTTTTTTTCTTTAAGTACCTATAAGATCACGCTAACAGTGTCTTCTTTCAAATAAAAAAAATATATTACATCTGAAAAACAATCAACATACATACTAGTTCTTAGTTTCCCAATTCGCCGATAGATGGCGTTGTATCGCCGACGTTGGGACCAAAACAACCACATTTAATAAAGTATGCAAAGATTTTTTCATACCTACTACGGAACCCTATCTTGGGCGTGTCCGACACGCTCTTGGCCGGTTTTTTTGTTATTGAGATAACTCTACCATGAGTAAACTCCATAATAAACCAATTTTCAACTAGGAAATTATACAAATTAACTTCAGCGTTCCGCATTGACAACGGGAAAACCTTGAATTATGATCTATTAATTTAAATAATTAATTTCTTTGAGTACAATCGGGAGTTAGAGAAAAGTAAACTTATTTAGATCCGATGAAGGCTTTTAAGTATTTGATTGAAGTCGAAATGCGCGAATGGTTTGTGGGGTAAAAACGAAAGCTTTTTTCATGCAAACGGTGACATGTTGTCAGTAAATCAAAAGAAAATGTATGTTTGTACGTCACTTTTTTCTTTAAATATTAATTTATTATTATAACGAGAAACCGTGGTGGCCTAGTGGTTTGACCTACGGCTTTTCAAGCACAGGGTCGTGGGTACGAGCCCGGCCTCGCACTAGATGTTTCGGAATTTATGTGTGAAATTACATTAGGAATTTACCACGAGCTTTACGGCGAAGGAAAACATCGTGAGGAAACCTGCACCCGAGAAGAAATTTGATGATGCGTGTGAAGTACCCAATCCGCACTGGGCCCGCGTGGGAACTACGGCCCGAGCCCTCTCATTCTAAGAGGACTGTGCCCTGCAGTGCGACGTATATTCTTAGTATAGATATATATGTATGATGATGATGATGATCATCGTCATCATTCTCAGTCGGTAAGAGTCCACTGTTGAACAAACGCCTCGCCCCCTTAGAATACCATAATAAACGACACGGTTGCCTACAACTCTGACGATAACGGTCCACTTCTTTCGTCAGCTAACTTCGCCCCCCAACGATCAACGGATGTATTATCTAACTAGAGTAGCTAAACTCAACCTTTTTTGTGTGGGCCACAAATGCGTTGTAGCAATGGTACAGCGGGAAGCAAATTTGATTGAAACAACATCAAAGGTCAAAATGGTTGAGAATCGACACGATTTTTATGCCAAGCGGGCTATTCGTAGAAGCTTGGTGGGTCGAATAGCCCGCGTGCCTCAAGTTGAGTATAACTAAACTAGACGCTTAGTTTTCCACGGAACCAAGACACTAAAAGCCCTTTGCGCTTGATACTTGTACACCAGAAAATTATTTACGTTGTACGTAGACGTTATTTCGTGTAATTATATCAACGCATTACGCTACATCCTGCTGGCATTAGCATAAGCGACTCATTACGTAGATTATAGAACGGTCGAGTTTTCCTTGTTCTGTAATGCGGGCGACTATAATTTTACTTATTGAAAATATGTCCTAGTAAATCACAGTCCTATATCAAGAGTGTATCAACTCATAATCCATCATAATTTCAATTTGGACCTTCCCGAAACCGAGTAAAGTCTAAATTAAAACGGGGTTTGAGTTGATCAATTCTTCATCTAGAAGTGCGAACTGGCAAGTAAATAGTACATTACTGCAGCGGCCGCGAAATAGGGGATTGCCGGCGGAGTAGTTATAGATGGCAGAGTGTTAACGAGGCCATCTAGAGATACGAGGCCGGCAATCCCTGTTCGTGGTCAAGGCTTGTATAGAATTTTTCTCAAACATGCATCATCATCATCATCATCATCATCATCATCATCATCATCATCATCATCATCATCATCATCATCATCATCATCATCATCATCATCATCATCGTCATCATCATCACCACCACCATCATCATCACCATCAGCATCACCACCATCATCATCATCGTTATCTCATCATCATCACCATCACTATCACCATCATCATAATCACCATCACCCACCATCATCATTATCACCATCATCATCTCACCATCACCCACCATCATTATCATCACCACCATCACCATCACCTTAAGTAGAACCTGAAGGGAAAAATAGCACGAGTTGCATTACACTATCTATTTATCTATCTATCTACAGCCATTGTCCATCTACTGCTGGACGTAGGTCTCCTTCATTGCGCCAACACTCGCGATCCCGGGCTTCCCTCATCTAGCCGCTGCCAGCTGTCCTCCTAAGGCCATCAGTCCAACGTGTCGCAGGGCGTCCTACTACGCTTTCCCAAACGTGGTCTTCACTCTAGGACACGTCTGCTCCAACGATTGTCAGTTCTACGGTAAACGTGACCAATCCATTGCACTGCATTACACTACGGCGTTTGATTTACCACTTAAAACTCGTTCGATTTCGGCCTCGCAATGTAATGTAAAATGTAGGTAACGTGCATGATTTTTCTTGCGGGTCTAAACTTCGCTTTACGTAAAAACATTGCGTTGCGATAAGACACATTTTTTCTAGAACCGGCCAGATTTTTTTATGAAAATATTTAAAGGAATAAGATCTCTAGAACCCTATTTAATGTTTAGACACAATTTTCCTTCATTATTCATTTAATTTATTTTGTTAAGTTTCCGTTAAACCTA
The DNA here is from genome assembly GCA_947859365.1 of Archips crataeganus. NCBI lineage: Eukaryota > Metazoa > Arthropoda > Insecta > Lepidoptera > Tortricidae > Archips > Archips crataeganus. The sequence goes on along the minus strand of OX402057.1, from coordinate 15,258,359 downwards.
ACATACACATTTCCAACCATCTATTATGGCCGCATTCACTTGAAATTTAGTTATGCACATAAATTTGTTCATACTGCAACATTTAAGTATTTATCTGTAGTTAAAAATGTTTTTTTTTTTTCAGTTAAAATAGCTAACACTGATAAAATATTACGTAACCATCCACTAGCCCATGTGGTCGACTGTACGTGTACCTAATTACTGAGATAATGACTGGCACAGGTAGGGCACTTGATTGTTGCCTGTATTACTGCTAAACACCTTGGTAAATTAAAACTTAAGTCTGTATTAAGGTACGCGGCTTCATCGTAGATCTTAGAAGAATTTAACCAATAGAGGAGTTATTCGGGTCATGGAAATTAACTTTATTCCGTAGCTTTAAGGTTTCTTTTAAAATAAGCAAGAAGATTTTTAAAATAGTATTTACTACTAAGGTCGCGGGTGAGCAAAGTAATTGTTTCAGTTCTTTTGAGTTTTCATGGATTTGAGGTACTTAATAGCTTTATCAAAGGTGGCGTGAAAATCATTTTCTCGTAATTCTAAATGTCGATGAAAAATCCAAAATTTTGACATTTGAAGCGGCGCCATCTTGTTAACGGTTTATTTTACATCGAAAATGTCAAAGAAAAATTCAAAGCATATTGTTTACATTTTTGTATCAACACTTCATGAAAAAACTTTTTTTTTTACCTACTGTCAGCATCACAAAAAATCGTTAAATCAATAAGGGCTAGTATGATAGCCTTCGCGATGTCGTCACCTATGCGGCCTATAATTATGCGCAAGAGTGTAATAACGCGTAATGAAGGGACTTCACCCTTCAATATTGTGTTGTCTCAAATATGGAGCGAGCGCGAGAAATAAGACGCGGGTTCCGTATACTTACATTTTTTTATTGCTTTTATAGCTTTTCCCGCGACTTCCTGCACACAGTAAAGTTTTTCATCTCTTTTGATGAATTAAGCAAAAATCCTCATCATCATAAATATAGTTATTAGTGTAGTGTTAGTGACTATATAAGCCGCGTTTTTCCCTTATCACGTGGGAATTTTATAAAATCCTGTTTTTTTTACTGTTGCGATAACCTTTGGTATGCCAAATTTGTAGAGTCTAGTAATATAGTTACGGCGATGAGCTTTGAATCAAACATATAAATCTCGTTTATTCTGTATCTCTTGGAATTTCAACAAATATGTCCTTATTCCTTGCTTAAATCATAAAGGCAACCTCTCTGCAAAATTTTAGCTTTCTAGGGCCAAGGGTTTAGGGCTGGGCGTTGATGACTCAGTCAGTCAGTGAGTCAATCAGTCAACTTTTCTTTTTATATTGATAGTAGCTTTAAGAGATGGTAGATTTTGCACGGCTTATATGGATAACATGTGGTTATATTTTTTCCGTTTAAGAATAAAAAATAGGCTAGTTTTACCGCGGGAATTTCCACAAATCACCTTGTCAGTGAATCCGTGTCGCCGTCGAAGAAAATATCTGACAGATTTTACTTAAAGGCAGTACTTTTAGTTATGCGATGTCCGTCAGTCATACAACTACTTTTGATGGGTAAGTACACAGATTCATAAAATTTTATTACTCTCTCTCTCTCACACACCCACACACACACGCACACACACACACACACACACACACACACACACACACACACACACACCCACACGCACTCACGCTCGCTCATGCACAAGTAGGCTGACCTATTCAAAATTTGTGTATAACTATTACATATGTCGTTGCAACACAAGGTTTTTCACGGCTGGCCTTGTGCTACGGAACCCTAGAGCGATTATAATGTTATTGCCTCGCATGATACATAGATGCAATTAAGTAGTTGCAATTAGTCATTTAATTATATAATTAAACCAGCCATTTACAATTAATAATGAAGTATGTTTAGGTCAAAAAGTCCGTAATTCAACTTTATAAATTACGTAGTTTTGATAAAAATACTAGCTGTGAAGAAAAACGGACAATGAAGTTCCTGCAAGGGTTAATTTTGTCCTTTCAAAGTATGTAACACAAAAAGGGGGATTGTAAATTACATGCAACTAACTTAAAAAGGATGATATAGACTGGATTGGCAGTCGCCATAGTACGGATCGGCCGCGGTTTTTGCAGTTCGAATATTAAATCTAGATGGCGCTGAAATATAGCCAGAGGCTTTGAAGGCAAAACAATAAGACTACAGATGTTTCATATTACTACAAATGTATTATTTTTCAAAAATATTGCATAATAATACATTAGCATTAGCAGTGATATGAAATATCTGTAGTCTTATTGTTTTGCCTTCAAAGCCTCTGGCTATATTTCAGCACCATCTAGATTTGATAATCGAACTACGAAAACCGCGGCCGATCCGTACTATGGCGACTGCCAATCCAGTCTATATCATCCTTGCTTAAAACTAGTTTAGAACTGCAAGTAAAGCTGTGCAAGTTGTATTACATCCCTAATATTTGGCTCATAAACAGCGTAAGAAACAAAAGTTGTCTCTCTTGTGGACATAAAATTAGCGACTCCGAGTCAGCAAACTTAATATTTATGGGTAGAAAGTTGGCCAGGCGTCCCACACGCCGATGTAGACTTGACTAGAAAATATTGTATTTCACACGAAATACAAACTGAAACACGGACGCTCAGAAAAACTCAGAAAAAGAGACCAGCGCTAGGAATCGAACCCAGGTCCTCAGCATTCCGTGCTGCGTGCTAAACCTCTACACCACCACTGGTCAGGAGTTTAGACACAAATTTCTCCTATACATCCATCTCAGCTTTTAGTCACTTAAGCAGCGACACTAGCGACATCTAGTATGTTAGCTCTCATCCAGAGACCTCAACACTCCTTCGGACGTAACTAACCGCTCACCCGGACCAAGAGATGTCGCTTTTTAAGCAATCTAATCAAGATTGGTTTTTGGAGTCTTTTATATTTTTTTTTTGAAAAATAAAAAAATACAAAAAGACTCTTAAAAACAAATCTTGATTAGAAAATATTGGCTATAGACCCTTAACTTTCATCATGAAACACAAACGCAAAATATTTGTGATCCATCATACTTGATACCTATGACAACTCACAATACCAACATGGCATTCCACGATTACGATCCCAAATACCCTAATGACGAAGATCTAATCATCACTTGGCCCTTTAACAGCTTTATTGCATATCCTACTCGACCATTCAGACAACAAACGTTGATTAGTACACACACAGGGCACCCACACACGCACACCCGCAATTACACTCATTGTCACATAATTACTACCAACATTTGTCATTGCGCCCACGCTCGTAGCAAACATAAAGCACACGAGACAACCCTTAAAACAAGGTAACAGAAGCTAGATTATGAAAAACCGGGTGCAAGTTGAGTTGGTCGGTTGTTCGGTTTATTGGATTTGAATTGTGACGTGTTAAGACAACAAAGAAAGTATTTTTGAAATTAGCGATTAGTTGCTTAATGACCACGGGTCGATGAACGCAAGGACGGCTTGGTAGCTATGAAGTATGTTCTGTTTATAATAGGTTTGTTTGCAGGTAATCTACTCGGTCGCAATTATCCATTATTAACCTCGTGTTGTAAACAAGATTAAGTATTAGTTGATGAGGTTATTGCTGTCAATGTGGATAAAGTTCATTAACTACTAGCCTGTACATCTGACAGTTGCATTGAAACTCTGGGATTTCACATACGGATTCGCAAAAAATACATCGTCGTCTTCAATTGCAAAATTTCATATCTCTAGACTTAGCGGTTGAGATATTGGAATTTTACATTAATCCCGTGGGAATAACAGGATAAAAAGTAGTCTATGAGTTATTTCAGACGGGCAGGTATCTACATATAAAATTTTACTCAATTCCGTGCAGCTGTTTTAGCGTGAAGGAGTAACAAACACACACGCACGCGCGCACATATTCACAAACTTTCACAATTATAATGTTAGTAGGATGGTTTGATTGGTTACAAATGCCTCTTATGTTAAGTTGCAACTAGTTGCAAGTTATTAGTTTGCAGCAGAAAATTTAAACCAAGTGAAAAATAACTAATGAAATTTCTAATTAACTTAACTAAATATGACATACACAAAAGTATCCTACGTATTGTTCGCATGTTTTCGTGGGTTTCTCGAAACATTTTAATACGACAAATCGATTATCTATTGTAGTGGTAGAGCCATGTTGTAGCTAGCCGCTGCATCACGAATGGGCCGGCTCGTCCGGGGCAGTACCACCCTCCTACAGAACACCGGCGTGAAGTAGCAGTAATCCTGCTTTCGTTTCGTACGGTCAGTGAGAGTGCCGGGGGCCCAATACCTCACCCCTTCCCTCTCCCCCTCCCTCTCCTCCTTCCCCTATTCCCTCTCCTTTAGGGCCGACAACGCACTGGCATCGCATAAGGCGCTGCGGGTGTCTATGGACAGTGGTGTTCATTTAACATCAGGTGACCCACTAGTTCGTTTGTCTGGCCTATCTAACATAAAAAAAAAAAAAAAATCTAATTTTTCAAAGTTCGATACAGATGCTGTTCCATATGCCCCAGGAAATCCGTAGTCTAGTATTTGTACTGGCCTTAGACACAAAAAAATGACTAAATACTAATGTATGGAACACATTTGCAATATTTTTTGTTTAAAATTGAGGATCGGTTTTTTGGCATACGTACATCAAAGGCACACAAGAATGGCACATCGTCACTAATTTGAAAAAGCTCGTATTTCAAATCCATTTGAAAATTTAAAAGAAACCTTAGAGGATTAGTAAAGTTATCAATTTAGAGATGCGAATTTTTTTTTTAAAAATTGTAGAAACATTGTCACCAACCAAAGCGTTTGGCATAAATGGCAAAATTTCTTTGTGTTCTCGAAATTTCTTTTTTTGAGTTGAAATTGTGCCGGTCCCACTTTGTTTTATTGAGATTTTTTTAAATGTATTACGACGATGGTCCCAAAGAAGATCTGCGCTATCGCAAGACCGGCAGTTTGCTGATTTGGGACCATTTCGGGACATGCTATTTTTTATTTCGTTCTTGTTTTTTCCATGTTGCCACGAATAAATGTTTTCTTTCTAACCAGTAAAATTTTCTTTTAGCGATTATTTTTATCGCCAAGCACCTAAAAGCTGCAGAGAAAACGGTAACGTGTTTGATAATGATCTTACCTGTTAATACTGTTCATAGCTGCACTCCCGGAGTTCTCTCTCTCGCTTCTTTCTCTAGAACTGCTGACGAACCGTTCAAAGTTCTCCCGTTCTTTATACAACAGCCTATCCGGCCTTGGAGACGACGACCGTCGCCCTTGCATCTGCTGGTTCATATTGTTTTGTTGTACCGTCTGCAGAAGATTATGATTCGGTTGGGGTTGTTGGAAGGCCTGCAACAACTCTTGGGCGCTCGTCGCTCCGTTCGACAAAAAGTTTGGCAAGCCCGGATTTAGGAGCGCGTTTGATAAAGTAGAATTTAACATGTTTGGTCGAATGCTTTGCTGCTGTTGCGGGTTGGAGTTTAGGAGCTGGTGGGGTTGTGCCATCGCTTGGAGGTTGGCTAGAGACGTTGATACGACTTGGCCGTTGTTGAGAGCTAGGTTCACCATTTGATCGTTGGAGTTTACGTGGTTTACGGGTATGGTAAGAATGGTTTGCGTTGCGATTCCTGCAAAGAAAATGTAAAATTAGAATAAGGTCAAAGTCAAATATACCTTTGTTCAATTTAGGCCAGAAAAAACATTTTTTTAGAGACTTTTGTGTCTCGCAGACCTCTAGCTGCCATATTTTTAAATTTAGGTAGACCCCTGCTTTGCAAGATTAATAGGTAGATAGATTAATTTATTACTGATTGAAAATTACAATTATATTCTGCATTTTAAATGTCATAAATGTAAAGAATTCTCGAAAAGATCGTCAAAAAATGTTTTTTTTTTAAATTACATACTTAAGCACATCTAAATTATTTAACACAACCAAAAACATACAATATTTGAAACTAGGAATCGCCAATATGGATCGGAATTAATTAGTTTCAAACATCTCTGTTCAAGGGAAACGTCCCTGTGCTTGTCATTAACCCAATACGTGGCACCTTCAATCTTATGGTCATAATAAGAGAGGTGACAGATGGGTGTCATCTACTGGGCGTTGAGGTGTCGAGCATTGGTACATGTCTTAGATATAATGTTTTCTTGACGATTGATTTGAAAATTGTATCTGTTTGGTCGGTTACACTTTTTGGAATTTTATGATAAAAACGTATGCAATTACCCAGAAACGACTTTTTGGTTTCAGCTAGTCTTTAGAGACTCCTCTTAGGATGAGACTTTTAGCTTCCCTGTGTTTATATGTAAGTATGTATAGGTGAAAAAAGGGAGGGAGGGAGGGAGGGAAATTTTCACTTTAAAGTTGAATATTTCGCAAACAGATCACTGAATAGAAAAATCATGTTAGCAAACCCGCAATGGTTTTAAAAGACCTATCCAACGATACCCCACACTATAGGACTAGCCGAGAAAAAAAAATCACCCCCCTTTACGTCTTTATTATTATTATTTTTTTATTTTTTATTTTACCACTTTGTTGGCGTGACTGATATGTATATTCATGCCAAATTACAGCTTTCTAGTAATAACGATCTCTGAGCTTAGCCGCGGACAGACAGACAGACAGACGGACAGACATGGCGAAACTATAAGGGTTCCTAGTTGACTACGGAACCCTAAAAATGACTTAAGCTCCATATCAATTTTTATCAACAGGACATCTTAAGTTTTTCACCTTAGTAGCCTTTGGTTAATCGACGTTAGTGGGAAAATCACACATGTCTTTCCTTCCATACAAGATTATTTCAAATATTATTCGACGGCAGAGTTAGAACACTTATATAAAAAAAAGATCTTAAAGATTTGCGCGTTTCTAAGTTTTATATAGCTCTGATAGCCCTAGCTAATAATGATTATAACGAAAAATTTTGGGGCTGAAAAGTATTCTATCTATGTATTAAATCTAACGCCGTGGTATGCTAGTGATTTGGCCTACGGCATTTCGTGCAGAGGATGACAGGTTCGAGCAAGTAATTTCGAGTCTCTAAGTTTTTTTGGAATTCATGCGCTAAATTACATTTGAAATTTACCATCAGCTTTTTGGTACATGAAAACATCATGAGCTAACTTGCGAAACAGTTTTTCTTTTTTCAATCTATTTTGCGTAAAAAAGTGCTAGACATGCATTCATCCTTTTCTAAGAATTAATTTAAAATACCTACACTATAGTCAAATCTTGCCATTTATATTGACTTAACTGAAAGTTGGAATAATGGAAATATTGCACGCTTCGGGATCCTATCGATGTTTAGAAATTTTTATTTCCGAAGGTTTAGAATCCCGAAAACTTCATTTGTCCGAAAGCATTTTTTTCTGAAACTGTAAATATTTCAGGATTTATTTCAGGACCATCGTGTAGAACCCTTTAGGTTAGGTTAGGGTTGTTTTATAAAAATCCTGAAATATTTACAGTTTCAGAAAAAAATGCATTCGGATAAATGAAGCATTCGGGATTTTAAATATTCGGAAAAAAATAATTCTAAATTTTGATAGGTAACCGCACGCTTCAAATGAATCTGACGCAATCCAGATTATTCTCATTTCAAAAATAAACTATATGTAAAAAGGAAAACAGATTTAGTTTTGAATTGACAATAATGCGGATTGCTTCAGTTTCATTGTAAGCGTGCCCAGTACTTTAAAGCAGAAGCAGAAGCAGTTTTTATTAAATAATGAATTTAAGGATCGATTTTCAGTTAATACGCCAGCCTCGAGCCTTCACTGACCTTGCGACGTTGGTATCAACAGCTGAGCCCCTTGAATGCCTTGCACGAGTTGTCCTGAAGCCAAGATCAGCTGCGGCATTGGCGACGGCATCGCCGGTGGCAGCATATTGCTGTTACCAACCGGGGTTGGCGACCCCATGCCTACAAACATACCGACAGAATTAGTCACAACAAACAAGTAAATGAGTTCCCAGACGCATCAGCCACGGTAATCAACGGGTTAATTGACCAACCCTCATCAAACTCAACTTTCTACTTATGCAATTAAACAATAAAATAATATTGCACTTACAAGAGACCGCGCCTATAGCAATAGGAAATTATCCGATCCATCGGCAACAGACCAAGACTAATTTACCGCGAACAAAACGACCACACCAAAATCTAAAACATCATCTGCATGCCTTACAAGCCCGTTAAATTCGGTATTAACATAACGTATTCATTTAAACCATGACATTTCACATTTTGTAATAAATGCTCTTTCCTACAACGCATCAATTAAGAGCCGAAAAAAATGTATAATTAGCCCTATTAAGACAATAAAACTCTTAATGATCCCGCAACAGTAATATCCGTGAGTTCGTGAAAAAATATGTAATTATACTCATTATTTAAATAGGTTTTTTCGTCCATTACGGCATAGCTTTAATGGAGGTGGAGTGAAGCCGCTATCTTGAATTCATTAAATCGATTGGTCTCGGTAATTACCTAATTACGTATCACGTGATTTTCGAGTTTTTAAGAGTTTTAATGCGCGAACCGTGTCTTTCTGATTATCCGACCTGTCTAATGCTCTAATTAGTGGTCTCCTGGGCCGTTTGCGTCCGCCCAAAGGCTGCCTCAAATGCTAATGTGTTGAAAAAGTTAGCTAAAGGCGTCGGGACGTTTGGAGTATAAATAGTCGAATCAATCAGTGCCCAGTGGCTGAGTGTATTTTAAATAATACGTTTCATTACTTCCGTGCGACGCGAGGGTTTCATGTAAATTCATTTTTTATTTTCTTTTAATAATGCTTAATGATTAAAAGATCTGAGAGACAATAATTACAGTGAATGGGGAATAAAGTATCTAATCACATTTAGGCTTCAATTATTCTAGCTTTTATTATAATTACCTAAGCCTTTTGGGGTTAGGTATGCTAATGTAGGCTTTGAGCATGCAGAGTAGTTGTAGATAATAGACTAAATAGATAGATTTTTAGACGTTTTTTGCTAATCATTTCATTCGATTTGACCTTTACAATTTTTAACAACTGGTTCTTACTCGATTAGCATGCATTGATAAATAATTTATCAAATAAAACTTATTTGAAACAGATCTTCTACATTCGTCATCATTGCCAACGGAGCTATCTGAGTGCTGAAAAGTATTAGCTTGGGGTGGCTCATAAGCGCGCGTTCAGTTCAGTTATTGTGGGGCATATAGACAGCTCCAATGTTTATTATGGTGACTGTACAATAAAATATTTGTAATATAAAATATAAAATATAAACTAATATGATTAGTAGCATTTTGCCCGTATGTGCCGCTCTGCCCAGCCTTAATGAAAGCACACCGTTACTGGCTTTTACCCTACTATATTATTAGGTGTACGGTCAGCATCAAAAGTAACTGTTCACTTTTATACTTTGTCGTAATAAAACAATTGTCAATCAAGTATGACGTTTTGCACCTAACTGTAGAGAGACAAGGTACAAAAGTGACCAGCTACTTTTGGTGCTGACTGTACTTTATTGGTTCTTAAGTCATATTTAGACATAACACTTATACAGCAAAGTTAGTAGCTAAATACGTGACTTTCAAACTAACTACATAATGAATCTAATCTTCAAAGGTTAACTTGAAGAGATCCCTTTAAGGGATAAGTTCACCTTTATACTTAAATCTGTTTCTCTTGTTTACTGTTAGTCTTGTGTTTTTATGTACAGTCAACCAGTTTGATTCCTAGGCCAGTATAGAACCTTGTCGTATGAACTACTACATAATTACAACGGCGGTGCATGTCAAAGGATTATCAAATTTTCGATCACAACATGCAATGAAAGTAAAGAGTTTATATAACGTTTTCGCTCCATGACATGAGAAGAAAAAGAAGTTTTGACAGACGGCCAGTGACAATTCAAGTTATTAATACACACTACTGCGGCTTTACTGCGGCTTGGGTCGAATTTGAACAGTTAGTATTAATTAAATATGCCTTATAAATAAATAAACAAAAAATTCAAGGTAGTTTTAAATATGTCAATAAAAGTTAATTTTTGTGGGGTAGTTTGAGAATAAGAAAAATAAAGTGGGTACTTGAGAAGTTACAGTGACAAGTTAAAACATTTGTTTTGGTTTGTTAGTTTAACGTTTGGTAGCATAGCATACGGTTGTGGTAACTCTGAAGATGAGCTCTGGTTGAGTTCGAAACGCGTCAGTGTAGCTTGGTGGTGGTGATGGTTGGGTTTATGTGATTTGTGTGTGTTCGTACAGTGTGGAGGTGGAGGAACTGCATGAACGCACATTTCTTGCATAAACGTAACTATTGTAAGGTCGCGGGTGAGCAAAGTAATTGTTTTAGTTCATTATTAATACACAAGCAAACTCCTTTCCAATTCAATATCGTTGACACACGTTCGCAAAGATCGAGTTTATCACCCAATAATCACTGTCGTAGAGTGTCGTAGATGCCTTTTCGGCGAATTACTTTTCGCAAACTGATTCATTTGGCAAATGTTTAATTTCCCAAATGTTATTTTTTTCTGATTTCAGGACTATCCTGTAGGTTAGGTTAGGTTAGGTTAGGTTTGGTTTGTTTTATAACAATCCTGAAAAGTTTACATTTTCATAAATAATAAGCGAAAAGTTTTTCGCCGAAACATTAGTAAACCTACGTAGAAGATAAACAACTTGATTCATTTTGACATGGTTCTATAGTGGCCTACGAATCAAATTGGTTGACTGTGCCTAGATATTGACTTAACCGGAGATTTAAAAAATACATACCTGGCGCACTAACACTTAAATTTAAAGGTGAGTTGATGACAGGATTGGACGGCATCGATGTCAGCCCCTGGAGGTTCGCCGCGAGCTGCGACATCTGTTGCGACATCTGTTGCTGCAACTGTTGCGACATGGGCATGTTCTGTTGCATGTTCGCGAGGCTCTGCAGGTTTTGGAACATGGACGCCACTGTGGAAGGAACCAGGAGTTTAGTCCTTTGAAGTGTTGTTCTATCATGGAGTTCTTTTTAGGTTTCCGGAGCCAAAACGGCAAAAACGGAACCCTTATAGTTTCGCCATGTCTGTCTGTCCGTCCGTCCGCCAGTCCACGACTTAGCTCAGAGACTATTAAGGCTAGAAAGCTGTAATATTGCATGGACATGTGTAGCAAGTACGTCTTTTAAAATGATTCTAAGGATGTGAAGATTTTTCGATATAGTGATTAGTTTGAGAAATACCAAGCATCGGCAAGCGTGTAAAGATCTAAGTACCTACACTTTAATAAATTTTTGACACATTTGTCAAAGTTGCGCCACGTCTTAGAAAACAACCGAACTTGGGGCGGCCGTTAGCCGAATTTCCGCGGCTGATCATGCCAAAATGTGACGTAATTTCGACTAATCTGTAGCCAGTAACTGAAGTTGCTGGCGTCACCACGCGCAATTTCTGTGGCGTAAATTCCGCGATAACGGTGTGTCATATCAGCCAAATACGTCGGACCGTAGAATCAGGCGCAAAACTCGTTAATTCGTTTCTCGCGGAACTTTTTGCCACGCACGGTAAAACTTTGGAATCAGCTTGCAGCGCCAATATTTCTGGACCAGCACGACTTGGGGATCTTCACAAAACAAGCCTACCCTTTCTCAAAGGGTTGCCAACGCATTTGTAACTCAACTTACGGGTATCCATGGACGGCGGTGATAGCTTTCCATCAGGTGACCCTCCTGCTCGTTTGCCCCCTGTCATATTAAAAAAAAACTTGTATGTAAGCCAAGGGGCTGGTGAACGCTTGTCAAGCTCCGGCAAGCGGTAATGAGGTCATAAACATTTTTTTTGTTCGTGTCTCCCCTGTGGACATCGCGAAAGTTAAGAGTCCATAGCCAATACTTTTGGTCAAGTCTACATCGGCGTGTGGGACGCCTGGCCAACTTACTCGGAGTCGCTAACTTTATGTCAACAGGACAGACAACTTTTGTTTCTTATCGCTGTGTAGGGGACAGGTGGCATAAAAGGGACACGTATTGCAAGGGACAATTCAAAGTTAGGAACCTTCCTATATAGGAATCGTTTATTATTTAAACTATTGAAATGAAATACAATAATTGTCATTAATCAATTAATTCTTAGTTGTTTATTTTCGCATCTTTAATATTTTTAAAGCTACAAACGCACAGACAGCGGAGGCGTGGCGGTGCGGTGGCGGTGACGGTTGTAATATTCTAACTTGTATGAACGGTTGTGCGGTACCGTACCGCGAACTCGTTCATACAAGTTATAATAATTACAACTGTCACCGCCGCCGCACCGCCGCGCCTCCGCTGTCTGTGCGTTTGGAGCTTAAGGGACTTTTTTAAGGGACTTTCATTTTGAATTGTCCCTTTCAATACGTGCCCCTTTTAGGCCACCTCTCCCCTGTGACCCAAAGCTATAAAAATATATAAAATTCGATGCATTACGAACTCACTGGAGCCATTCAAATGCTGGTGCTGGGGGGTGCGCGTGCGCGGCGAGGGCGACCGCGGCTCCGTTAGCTGCCGCGCCGCACCTTCCGGCGAGCTCGCGCCGCTCTCTCGGTCCGACTCTGCCTGCTGACAATGGAAACCACGATATCAGACAGATATAGATAGATACAGATATTGGGGCTGGTGCGAGTCGGCGGCTAGCGAGTGTGGGGACCCGGAACAGACGGCCCACCACATGGTACTGGAATGCCCGATCACTAAGTTCGATGGACACATAGACCTCAAGAAGCTGTCAGAGAAAGCCGTGGAATATTTTAAGAAATCTAGATTTAAGTTTTAATTGTTAGTTTTCATTTGTATTTCTTAAACAGTTTTGCAGTGACACGTATCCCATACGATAAATAAATACTTAATAAGACAGATAATTAATTGAGCATTTTGATGACTATATCACGCACTGTCCTTTACTGGATTGTTATAAAATCAACCCAACCTAATCTAAAAAAACAAACGTTACACGTTCAAAAATAATATAACCGTTTAATAGTTTAGGTGAAGGAAAACATCGTGAGGAAACCTGCACACACCTGAGAAGAAATTCAATATTGTGTGTGAAGTTCCCAATCCGCCCTGGGCCCGCATGGGAACTAAGGCCCAAGCCCTTTCAATCTGAGAGGAGACCTGTGCCCTGCAGTGGGACGTATATAGGCTGGGATGAATTTGAGTTTCAGTTTAAAATTGCAGTAAGTGTATCAAATGGGTGTACGCTATTTTATAGACAAATATTTCATAGATTTTCATTTTGTAACAAATAATATTCTTTAAAAATTAATTCTACTGTTTGATAACTTAATGAAATGAAAATATGAGATCATAAAATTCATTGAATTGTGATTTTATGAAATAAGTTTCACTAAAACAAATAGTCCTTGAAAAAATAATATTAGAAATGAGTACCAAATATTATGTGAAACATTTTCTATGAAATTTCTGTCTATGAAAGAAGGGGCACCCGTATCAAATTAATCATTATTTACCTATTTGTAATAATTATGTTTTTCAATTTTATTTATTTTGGCACGCTTCCATTTATTTCGTAAGTGGCTCTACATTTTGTTAGTATAATTAGCTAAAAACCATTTTTACAGTTTTCAGAAATTCCCACGGGATGAGCTAAATGAGAATTATTCATACTGACTAGCAGGTAGGTATTTGGCAAGTAATACTTTCCTGAGGGTCGCGAAGTGGTGCATTGAGATGGGATTTTTCGACGGGAGTCAAGCGCGTGATAAAGCTATCTGTCTATCTATGTACAGCCATTATCCGTCCGTTGCTGGACGCAGGCCTCATATCCCAAAAAAAACCAGAGCCAGCCCAGCCCAGACCAGCCCAGGCCCAGGTCCAGGCCCAGGATCGCGAGTGTTGGCGCAATTTTTATAAGCAAAGCTTGTATTATGTATACAAGGCAACGAATAAACATACTTAAATAGATATAAATAAAACATCCAAGACTCGAGCACAAACATTCGTATTTTTCACACAAATATCTGCCCCGACCGGGAAGCGAACCCTCCTCAAGCTTCGTAGTCAGGTTCTCTAACCACTAGGCCATCCGGTCGTCTAACTGATGTAATGTGATGTGATAAAACTAGTCTTGTATAAAATCATTACTTATTTAAGTACCGAGTTTCAAGTTTGCATACCTCACGGTCACGGGTAGACTCGTAACCTATTTTAACTAATCAACAATTTTAAATGAGCCAGTGAAGTTAAAGGGAGACAAGTGCAGGGTGAATTGACTTTACACTCATTGTATTTAGCGCGCTATTCCATCACTACACAGGGGAGGGTGAAAAAGGGGCATTTTGCACCCCTATTTTACATTAGATGAACCCTAATAAGGGTTTGGGTACAACAGGGCTACTTTTCTATACTTAGCCAACAAATGCTAGTATTTCTTTAATTTTAATTGCTGCGTTCTATTGTGTTGGATTTAGAGTTCTTATCAGTTTTCCAGTCAGGTTTGAAGAAATAATGAGATCGAGTTGTTTTAGGATTATTAATAGTTTTTCATTCTTTTTCAAGCAAGCTATTAAGATAAGTAATGGAAAATATATTAAAAATAGACATTAATGATTGAGAATTGACAACCTTTCAAAGTAAAATAAATTTTAAACATTATAATTTAAGTAGGTATTGCATATAAAATTTTATTTTGTTCTAATCAAATTTCGAGGAATATTAAATCCAGTTTCAATGATTTACAAATAATTATTACATTTGTTCGGTAATGTAAAAAAACGAGTTGGGCACAATCGTCTAATAAATAAAAATCTCGTGTCACGGTATTTGTTATCGATCTCCTCCGAAACGGCTTGATCGATTTTTATGAAATTTTTTCTACATGTTTAGTAGGTCTGAGAATAAGTCGTAGGCTAATTTTTATACCCTAATAATTAGGGTATAAAAATGAGGGCCTAATTCTTCCCAGATGAAGTAAATAACAGTTCTAGTAAATTATGAAATGCAAATAACAGTTGAAACAAATACTTAATAAATTAATTGTTAAAATAGTTTACAAATTTCTTAGAATAAATTTGTATATTTTAAGGTTGTTGCAACTCATTAGAAATAATATTACTTTTACTCATTAGAAATATAAAAGTTTTTTATCTATTTATTAACGTATATACCTATGCAATGCACTATTACTAAACTTCGGAACCAAATATCTTTAACTTCTTTTCGTAATTTTAAAGCTTGGTTCAAATATTAAACTAGACAGTCCAATTTTTTTAAGTTAAAATATTTCTGAAAGTTTTAATTTTTCTTACACAATTAATGCGATAGTAAATTACAGTAAAAGTAAAAATAACTGAATTAATGGCGACTTGCCGAAAGCGGTCCAGAAAAATTTATCTAGTAGTTAAACCTGGATTAAGGTTTAGAGCTCCATATTTTTTGACACCACTAAATCTGAGCTTAACACTAAATATTTGTATAGATTTTTTAATCAGCAAATGGCCAGAACTCATCATTATTACTTAGAATAAAGTATTGTTTTCAACTCGATATAATTATTCGCAAAATTAACTAAACCTTTCGTCTAGCTCTAACGCAAATTTGCATCAACATCTATTGTTTTCTAACTAGTTTTTTTTTCAGGATAGGACATTAAAATATTTTGAAAAGATAGTTATGAGAGTTAGTTTACATTTAAAGTACTTACAAAGGACAATGTCATCCTCCCCGCGTCCACGGCGAAAGGCTTTTCACGCGAAAAACTTGACCGCACTTCACCGCATGCCTCAACAAAACGCTAACTTTCTTCCAAGTTCGGCAAACTTCGTCCGTACCAGCGAATAACGTCTAACACCTCCGGCTGTGTTTATCACGCGCTCAAAGTTATGTTGTCGAACCAACTTTTTTATTTCCTACTCTCTACATGAGGAACACAGATACCGCCGCGAAAAGAACCGGGCACTATCGACAAAGCGTTCATTTTTTTTTAACTTTTTCTATCTATCAGCCGGTACATACATCCGCGCTCCGAAGTTGTACAGAGCGGAATGGAAGCGCGTCATCAGTTTAAAAAATCAACCCCTTCAGTGGTGGCGGGAAAAAAAACGGGCCGAGGGTGGTGGGTGGCCCCACCGAATCCTTGCCAAGCGCCAAGCGATCGCCATCGGCCGCCTTGTCACTTGCCGAATGAGCATAATAATAAGTTTTAATTTAGTTTTTAATTATGATCCGAATGTCAACGGGGCCGTAAAGCCAGACGTTTTCGTGTCTATGGTTGGTTATTCGAAATGTTTGAAGCTTTTTTGTTAGCGCAACTATTTAGATGTACTTACTTTTATTTTTTAGCAAAAATCGACAGCCTCCGCCGCCTATTGCTTACTTTGTACTTGTTTTTCTGTACGTGGTGTACAATAAAGAGTCATTGTGTTGTATTGTTGTATACCCCCCTAAGCCCTGGCGTACTTTATAAAGAACAAATCATTAGTAATAATGACTGCCGAAATACATACATTTCAAATTATTCAGTGAATAAAGAACTTGAGATATGCTTAGGTAGATAAATTCCATAGTTACAAAACTTATGTTATGATTCTCATCTAGGTCTTAAAGACTACATTAGTTAAAAATGTTAGGACTCAGGACGATACAGCGGTAATCAGTTATTTGATTGGGATACAATTGCCATGAAGTGTTATTTGTATTTCGTTGTTTTTCTTGTACTTAAATAAATTATTTTGCCACCATTTTACATAGTGTCGAGAAAGCCTTTATGCTTCATAACATGATTAAAGGCTAATTATTAATCAGCATCCTTTTCTTCTCTCCGCTGAAGCACCACCATGAAAAAGTTAATTTGCATTTTATAAACAAGTGCGAGTCGGACTTGCGCACGAAGGGTTCCGTAATTATAGCGGCAGCAGAAATACATAATCTGTGAAAATTTCAACTGTCTAACTATCACGGTTCATGCGATACAGCCTGGTGGCAGATGGACGGACGGCGGAGTCTTAGTAATAGTAGTTTTACCTTTTGGGTACGGAACCCTAAAAATCACGTATAACAACTTGAATTTGTGAAAATTTAAATCAAACTCAAAACTCAAATATCACCCATGTTACAAAAATATTGCGTCGCTTGTCCCACTGATTACTGAACTTTCAAGGAATAATGTCAACACATGAAAATGATTAATAATTAAACAGTTAATACCACTGACGTCTTGATTGCCAATTGTCGGTTAATTAATGTTACCCGCTAATCCAGTGTATTGGAATGTCCTGCATAATCAAAATCAATGGCTAATCCTTCCAGATCGCGACCTCATCTCAGCTTAACACTAAGTCCGTATCTAAATTTAAAATTACGGCCACCCCTATTTTTTAATATCTCGATTAATATTTTATCATTTTTTGGGATAAAATAACGGCCATTTCATTGACATACGCGCTCGCATTTCTTTTTCGGAATTTATGTTTGTATTTTATTCAAGTGTGAAAGTTAAACGTACTAATGCTCGACACCTCAACGCCCAGTAGATGACACCCATCTGGCACCTCTTCCTATGACATAAGGTCAGTGCCGAGCACAGGGACGTTTACCTTATTTACACTTGAAATTTACTATAAGTTTTACGGCGTAGGAAAAAATCGTCGCACACATCTGCGAAATTCAATGGTGTATAGTATATTTGAACCTTAATACTATGACGATACCGTTTGTTTTGAAAGATCGAAGCGAAAAATTCCCCTGGAAAGATTTATACTATACGTAAAATTTCTAATCCGCACTGGGTACGTGTGGGAATGACACCCACTCTGAGACGAGGCCTGTGCTCTACAGTGGGATGTGTACAGGGTGTAATTTAATTGTTAAGTGCGCACATGCGATTCATCATCATCATCATCATCAGCCTATGTTCGTCCACTGCTGGACATAGGCCTCTCCCATGGCACGCCACTGAGCACGATCCTCGGCCACTCTCATCCAGCTCTTGCCAGCTGCCTTGCGAAGATCATCGCTCCACCGAGTCTGAGGACGTCCCACGCTACGTTTGGCGATCCGTGGTCTCCACTCAAGAACTTGTCAACCCCAACGGTTATCGGTTCTTCGGGTTATATGGCCTGCCCATTGCCACTTCAGCGTGCTAATGCGGTGGGCTATGTCGATAACTTTGGTTCTCTGTCGGATCACTTCACACATGCGATTATTCTGTAACTATTACATACCACTGATATCAAAAAACTTTAAACTGACATCGAAAGTGCCAATACAATACAAATATTTTTAAATTAACACCAAAAGCAGTACAGTGACCTAGCCTATCTACCTTGTGCCTACCTAGTGAGTAAAAAGATAGTTTTATTACTTCGTCAGGATAATAACAGTTTTCTTAAATATTGTGGGTTCAAATCTCGGCTCGCACCACTGAGTTTATCGGAATTTATGTGCGAAATTACGTTCGAAATTTACCATGAGCTTTACAGTGAAGGAAAACATCGTGAGGAAACCTGCATAAACCTGCAAAGACCCAATCCGCACTGGGCCCGCGTGGGAACTACGGCCCAAGCCTTTTCATTCTGAGAGGAGGCCTGTGCCCTGCAGTAGGACGTATAAAGGCTGGGACGACCATTTGATATACAGGAAGAAATACATTTAGCAGGAAAAGACACAAATAAAAAACATCGAATAGTCTAAATTGGGCCCCTCTCAGCATAATAAGCCGCAACGCTGTTTTTCAGTGGGACCCATTTTAAAAAAAACCCTTGCAAGGAACGGTGCACTTTCTATTTAAAGGCGTCCAGAAAAACCTCAAATCAAGAGCGTTGTTGCTGTCGGGGAAACAGTAAGATTATTTTGCAATAAACTGACAAGCAGTTGGCGATTGACTCCTGTGCCCGATGAAAAGTGCAAAGGTCACAGGGGTTACGAGGAAGAAGTTCTAGGTTGTATTTTTTTAATATAGACGACGGGAGCGACTTTCATTTCTTAGCTATTCACATTAGGAAGGATGGAGCTAATCGCTTGTGAGGGCCAATTGAAGTTAACATAGGTGAAAAAGTGGTAGGAACAAAATCATTTGATCTCAACTCCCGCCACACATATAATACCTATATACGTCCTACTGCTGGGCATAGATCTTCTCTCAGACTGAGAGGGCTTGACTTATGATTCCCATGCAGGCCCAGTGCGGATTGACAACTTTACGCACTGCATTTAATTAAATCACAAGTTGTACAGATTCCCTCGCGATGTATTTCTTCACCGAAATTGTAAAATTACAAATTATTTTTTGAATAAGTTTCTGAATAAATCTTCCCAGAACTATGTACCACATCGTATACAGGGTTATTTGTAATTCACTAGCATCCTTTTAACTCTAAACTCCTACCACTTAAACAAATGTTTTTTGTTTTACGGCTTTTGTCATAACTTAATATTTTTGGTGTACTAACGTTTTGAAATTTTTAAATTACCTCTTATTTTTACGATACTCTGTGTATTATGGGAAAAAAGTGCTTCATTTTAAAAAGTCGTAAAACAAAAAACATTTGTTTGAGTGATAGGAATTCAGGGTTAAGAGGATGTCAGGGAATTACAAATAACCCTGTATAAGCCACAAAGTACTTTTATGACAGGAGTTGTCCATACGTTTTCTCCTTCGGTCAAAGTCATATGCGCGCCACATAGAAGAGATGGGGTGTAGCACAGTCCGCGTCTAGAGGCGTGTGGGAGGCCTGGCCAACTTTGGTCCATTTAATTTAAATAAATCTTAAGTTTGCTGACTCGGGGTTGCTAATTTTGTCTATAGGAGAGACAACATTTCTTTCTTTCGTTGTTTATAGTGTGTATGACCCAGTTCTGAGTCATGGCGTCATTCAGGGGGCATACTTAATAATACCATGAATACGCAATTAAACAAGCATCTCTTGCATGTGATAGTAGCATCCTCAAACCATTCTAAATATGGTTTTTTTAACACCGTTCTATGGTCTGACGTTACAACCAACAGACAAGTACAGACAAGTTAACGTTCCATATTCGAAAAATGTCTTAAGTTCCATATTAGTCTTGTAAACTACTAAGGAGATGAGACTTTCTTAATTTTTTAAAGGAGTAGGTAACAAATTTCCTATTCAAATTATAAGTAGGAGTTAAGATTATGAGGTAAATGTACTCTTTTAGATTATTAATAAAACGCTGATTCGTATCATAGTGCTTACTCCTAAGACATCTACACTTCGCCGATTTTTAAGATCACATCTGTAAAAATACCATTCGAAAACGGTGAAAAATAGGAAATAAGAGCATAACTTAACTTTCTCGATTAGAAAAATCTTATTTCAGCTGTAGTTTAGTAACAATACGCAACAGTTTTTTTATCGAATGCTGTTTCTGAGTGATTTGACATCAAAAATCGGTCCTCATGAGACTACCGCAAAAGTTGACTACCAAAATTACGATAACAACAGGAACAAATCTTTTAATTCTATTCACAATAAAGAAGTGGAGTGTTACAGCACTTTATGTGTGAAAGGATAGGTAGTGTGTATAGCACAGGTACAGTCAACCAATTTGATTCCTGGGCCACTATAAAACCATGTCATAATGAATCAATTTGTTTATCTTCTACGACAGTGATTATTGCGTGATGTATGCCGTGACGACATCTTGATCTTTGCAAACATGGTGTCAACAATAATGAGCGGTAAAGGAGTTTGCTTGCGTGTTATTACTTGAATTGTCGCTGTCCGTCTGTCAAAACTTCTTTTTCTTCTCATGTTATGGAGCGATAACGTTTACTCTACGTTTATTGCATGTTGTGATCGGAAAGTAATCCTTTGACCCGCACTGACGTTGCAATTATCTAAGAGTTAATGCGACATGGTTTTATAGTTGCCTAGGAATCAAATTGGTTGACTGTACTTACGTAGGTACAGATCAAGAAATATAAAAAGCAAACAAAACACGAATTCCTACGTGCATAGCAACCGTCAACTGACTAATGAACACAGTGAGAAATTATCGTCAACAAGTAACACTCGGGATAATCAGCAGTACGCGAAAAAAAATCAGTAATTATTCAGATGAAGTTGGACGAGCGAAAGGGGGGAAGGGGGCAAGGGCCGGCCAAAATAAAAACGGCGTTGCGTAGGGGCGACACCCCCTGGAAATGTTATCTAACAGCGTTCGTTGCGCGCCGCGGCGTCGCCTCGTGGAATTAGCGGACGTCGAATTTTCAATTTGTACTCCATTTTTCCAGGATAGTTCGGTAACGGAAAGCGCGGGCCTAAGCGGGCCGCCGCGCGCGGCAAAAGTATCATTATTGGTTCGTAAAGTCACGTCATTATGCCGCGCGGCTACACACACGTGTCGCATTGTGCGGACGGGTGTGTGTGTAGATTTTTACTCATTAATTTTAAAACGCTCGGGATTTTTTTCAGGGCGGGCTAGGGGCCGAGGGGGCGGGTGGGAATTGGCGATGGCCGCCGGGCGGGGTGTCACCGGGGGTTATTAAATAGATTGGTCCGCGGCCGAACGGAGCCGCCGATCTGCACTTGTACTCGCGTCATTAACGGGTTGAGAACCGATTTTAGATCGTGAAATAACAGCCTGTTACAGGGAAAGTTGAGCGGGGCTTATCCCGAGCCGTTCGACAAGCTTAATTGCATTCAAATGCTTAAGTATTTTTATACGACGACTCATTTATTATTCGCGGAACTTTAATTGTCTTTCGTCGCGGAGAGCAAACAATTAATGCGAGTTTAAAGAGTTGTTAAAAATAGAATTTACTTTTTTTAAAGTGTCCTTCCTACTTGTAGCGTTGTCACAACAATCCCGGGCTTATTCGATACAGGGCGTCGTTTAACCAGTCAAATGCTGCTGGCTTACACGAAACAACATACACACAAGTTATGACACGTTCGAATTAAAATTAATAATGAGTATGCTAAAGAAAATGTGTACTATTTTTTTGAATATAAATTAAAAACCGACGAAGTGCAAGATGGACTCGTGGACCTTGGTCTACGTACAAATTTGTCGTATGTCAAGATATTCGATATGAACAACCGTATCTAGAAACGCCAGTGTTAGTAGAGCCGTAATCTAAGCGAAATGTATGCTTTTTATATTGGTTGAATGGCACCATTGTCACTGGTTGTTATACCGGCAGTAAAATTACGTACACGTTGTGTATAATTTCAGTTGCTTATCTATTACGGTTCTTCCGATACAGCAATGTGACAGACATGCAGACGGACAGTCGGACAGGGTAACGAACGACTCACACAGTCACTGTTCAGGTACGGAACCCTAGCTAGGTTGATGGTTGGCCAGTAGGTATACAAAACAAGCCGGTTAGATTATTTTCCCTATAAAATTACTCTGCCTTCTTATCCGTGGCAATTAGTGATGAAAAAATTTTCTCTATTAAGTTAGGGGATTATTTATTTTACTTTAGTAATGGACGCTTTTTAAATTCGTAAAACATTGCTTATTTTTCTCGTAATCCAGTAGTTACGCCTCATGGTGATCAGACAGGAAAGAACGAACACTCCATTTTAAAAAGAAAATGCGTATAATAAAAACTTTGGAACAGATTTATGCGTTTTTTTATGTTTTTTTTTTAGATTTTTTTACGTAGCGTGGGACGTCCTCAGACTCGGTGGAGCGATGATCTTCACAAGGTGGCTGGCAAGAGCTGGATGAGAGTGGCTGAGGATCGTGCTCAGTGGCGTGCCATGGGAGAAGCCTATGTCCAGCAGTGGACGAACATAGGCTGATGATGATTATGATGATGATGATGATATTTATGCACACGTATATTTTTTCTCAACATTTATAAGTATATACTAGCTGCTGCCCGCGACTCCGTCCACGAAGAAAAATAGCCTACGACCTATTCTCAGACCTACCGAATACCTACAGAGAAAAAAGTTTCATAAAAATCGGTCGAGCCGTTTCGGAGGAGTTCGATAACAAATACCGTGACACGACATTTTTATATATTAGACTATAGGTGTTAGTAAATTATAGTCGAACAATCGTAGCGTATCGTAGCGTAGAGTATCGGCAAACGTAGCGTAGGAAGTCCTCAGTCTCGGTGGAGCGATGATCTTCGCAAGGCGGCTGGCAAGAGCTGGATGAGAGTGGCCGAGGATCGTGCTCAGTGGCGTGCCTTGGGAGAGGCCTATGTCCAGCAGTGGACGAGCATAGGCTTATGATGATGATGAAATTATAGTCGATACTTAGACTAGTTTTAATAAAACAAACTTAGACCAATTTTATTCTTTTAAGACCAATCCCAAGTAAAATCCAAACTATCTCACAAAATCTCGTGTCCCGCCCAACATCATTGTCACAACAACGCAGTGTCCACACATACGCATTTTAAAGAGTTTTTTTTCTGCGGCCTTTCGGCAGTGGGGTGGGTTGTGGGGGGACAAAATGTGAAAAATACTCGAAAAAAGGCGAAATTGTACCAGATATATAATTAAAGTCCGTACAGCAAGCGTGCGTCGATGTATTATGCAGAAGGACTCGCGTCGCGGCCGGTGTACCGTCGGCAGCGGAGGGGTTAACCTTTCGTGTCAATGAAACTTATTGTGTTGTTTGTGTTGACTTTTAATAGTTTATAGGATGCTGCCGGAATAGGTTTTGGCTGCAGATTTTCTAGTGTTTTCTGTAAATGGTGTGGTCGAATTAAAAACTTATATGATTACTAGCTGTTGCCTACGACCTGTTCTCAGACCTACCAAAAAAAATTGATAAAAAGCGGTCAAGCCGTTTCGGAGGAGTTCGATAATAAACACCGTGACACGTGATTTTTATAGTTATAATTAAATTTGTTTTTGGCTAAAAAAACACTTGAAGTCCCACTTTTATTTTGTAAATAGATTACTTTAATATGACTGTATTATAATTCTGAGAGGAGGCTGATGCCCTGCAGTGGGACGTATATAGCTGGGGTAATGATGAAATATGCATAACTGTTATGCATCATCATTAGAAATGGGTAAGATCCAGTGCATACGGTACTAAGTGAATTGGTATTTAAATGATTGTATTGTTAAATAACGTTTATTAACTATTAATATCTACTTATATATTGTTAGTTTACCTTTCATGTTTGTAAAATTCATATTTAGGCTGCATAAAAATGCTTTTTATGCTCCAGTACATAATAGTGCATAAAGTTAAATTTTCCTCTAACAATAAAACCAAGGCCACAAACAACCTCTCGTATATTATTTTATTTATTTTTTAGTTATTAATTTTATTATTCTCTAATAAATTATTATAGGAAAAGAAATGCATGAAAAGATTGTAATTTAATATTTATTTGCAGTGTTGCTGTTAAAATTCCTCGCGATCGAAGTGTAAACCGTAAAGAGTGTGTAACTTGTTAATAAAACCCATTTTATCTGAGACATTTATATCCCGGAGAGGTGTCTATCCCCGAGAGGTTGATGATTAAGTTGTGCGTTTTATGCACTTGTTGTACAATCTACTATTTTTATCAATCAAGTACGTATAATAAAAAAATAAAAAAAATATTAGGGGACAATCTTACACAAATCGACCTAGTCTCAAATTAAGCAAAGCTTGTACTATGGGTACTAGACGACGATAAATATACTTTAGATAAATAAATACTTAAATACATAGAAACATCCATAACTCAGGAACAAATATTCGTGCTCATCACACAAATAAATGCCCTTACCGGGATTCGAACCCAGGACGTCTTGCTTCGTAGGCAGGGTCACTACCAACTAGGCTAAAGCGGTCGTTATCGGTTAATAAATCATGGTATCTTCAAGGCTAGAGTGAATAGGCTGTTACTGAACCAGTGAGGTACACCTTTGGCCTCATCTGCACTTTTCATCAGGTGAGATAGTGGTCAGTCACGGGTCAGTTTTATGTAACAAAAAATATATATAACACAGGAGAAACAATGTAATTAGGCCTCCAACATGGAGCGAGGACTTGGTTAAGGTTGCGGGAACGCGTTGGATGCAGATGGTCTATGCTCAGCAGTGGACGTCTTTCAGCTAAAATGATGATGATGATGATGAATATATTTAACGTTTTTTTTTTTTTTTTTATGTTAGAGAGGCCAGACAAACGAACTAGTGGGTCACCTGATGTTAAATGATCACCACTGTCCATAGACACCCGCAGCACTTTACGCGATGCCAGTGCGTTGTCGGCCCTAAAAGGGAGAGGAAAAAGGAAAGGGAATAGAGGAGGGGGAGAGGTATTGGGCCCCCGGCGCTCTCACTGACCGTACGAAACGCAGCAGGAGTACTGCTCCACGTGTATCTCAATACACAAAAAATGATAAAAAAATTGATGATTGATTGATTGATTTTTTTTGATGTGTCAAAAAGTAATATAAACCATCCAAACCATACATTTATTAAGCTACTTAACCCGTTTATTTCTGAAAAAATTTTTTTTGCGCACCGTAGGTACTCGGAGCGGGCGAAATGGACGAGAAAAATTAATTGAACTGATACATATTTGTACATCTGTAGAGACCGCGTGACAAATCACTTTTGGCACGTTTAGGCGCCGGTCGATTGAGTTTGAGAATACACGCCCTTCGTTTCCAGGTCTCGATTAACGATTAACGTGCTCGTATTTAGCGGGGTGCGATTCTTAAGCCGAAATATTGACATGCGTTTAAATAAATAATAAATATGAAAACTAAACTTGATTGCATGTTTATAACAAAATGGTGGACTGGCACGGCGCATTTTCTCTCTCAGTTAATTACAAGCAAACAGATAGAGACAGAGCGATTTCTTGAGATTATTCTTAATGAAAATCTATCGGCACTCTCGTAGAGTTGAAACTTCGCATAATTATTCTGAATTAAACTATTTATTGAACCAATAATAATTTGCCATTCAAGAACTTTTGACTAGCGTTTAGTTTAAAATAACACTGCAGCGTTTAAGTTTCGATAAGGCTCTAATTTATAAACATAGTAGATCACCAACTTGGCTATAACAATTTGTTAACCTATTTAGTAAAGTCTGGTTCTAATTTTAGAAGAAACGGCCAAGGGGTACGATTCTCTAAATAAATCTCCCTTTTTGTTTTTAATTAGAAAGATAAACCTTACTCCTAAATTTTTGAGCTATGATTGCAAAAATAGAAAAAAAAAATAGAAAAAAGTATAGAAAACGCGTGCATTCATTTCAACCCAATGGTACATACATATCACGAGACAATTCACACCAAGTCCCCTAGGTGATAGATAGGCCACAGATAAACGTACTTAAACAGATAGGTACACTCAACGTCATAAATAAGTGATCACTTTTATACTTTGTCGCTTTCAGTCGTTACATGATTTCGTATGACTTTTCAACCATGACGTTAAAGTGATAAGATACTACAAAAGTCATCAATTATTTGTGACGTTGACCCTACATACTTAAATTTAATAGTACCTGGGAGTTTGAGCTCCGCTCGGGCTGAAACTCGGTACCAAGCGTTTTTCCAGAGATAAGACGAAGCTAGATCAATTTTTCATCCCCGAAAACCCCCACATACCCATCGAAATCGTTGGAGCCGTTTCTGAGATTCTGATTATATATATAAATATATATTTACAAGAATTGCTCGTTTAAAGGTATTAGATTAACAACTAGTTGTACATAACGTATCGCGCATACATAATGAAATTTGATTCTTGATTATTATTTTGACAATAATATACTTAGGCTACTACTGTTTTAGAGAAATTAACTTAATCTGACCTGTTGAATGTTCCCTTAAAGTAAAAGGAAATGAAAACATGTAAATAATTTAGGTATTGTACAAAAAGAAACAGATTTTTTGTAAAGGAAGAACTTATCCTTTTGTGGGCTTGAATTTATAAAAATTCGAGAAATAAAAAAAAAATTAGTACATAATAATTATGAATAGAAAAACATTGTTCCCTGCTTTCAAATCAAAAATCTAATGCGTTCCATTACGAGTTAAACTCGCGACGAATTAGACATACACACCTAACTCGTAATCGCGTTATTGAGCCATAAATGAAAGGAAATTACGCAATAAATGGGTTATTATTGAATTTATATTAAATTAATCGGCCCCCATCTGTCGTGTGGCGCCCCCTACCGGGGTTCCTTCACAATGATTACATTATGCCGGTATTTGTAATTTTCTACGAGTGGTTTTGTAATGAGTTTTATTTTGCTCTTTACAGTGATAGGTTTCGTTTCTTAAGACGAATTCTTTTCGTTTTCAAGTCTAGGGCGAATGAGCGTTTACTAGGCAAGCGTGCTCCATCGTAGACCAGGGGATAAATTCAGGAACGGCCCAACACGGTTTGCGAGCGGTAATTCAATCGTTTGGGAGAGGATAGGAATGGGCTGAGCTTGGGATAAGCTTTATTTTCCTGTTAATTCGCTTTGTAAATAAATAAATGAATAAATAAATAATTAAATAAATAAATAAATAAGGCTAATCCCAATCTCAGCCCAAACCTCTCGCAAATCAGTGATTTTTGGCGTTCCTGAATAGCAGTTCATCCCTATCCTCTTGCAAACGATTGCGAATTACCGCTTGCAAACCGTGTTGGGCCGTTCCTGAATTTAGCCCCTTATCTTCGCTTTCCATCAGGCGTGATTGTGGTCAAACGCAAGCCTATATTGTATGAAAAAAGAGACTTCATTGATAACTCACTGTCTGCGACTTTACATCTATATGTCCAACTGGTGGTCACATGGCTCTTCTCTGATTGAGAGCGCTTGAGATGTAGTGCCCACGCGGGACCAGTGCGGATTGAGAACTTCACACAAGCTACCGAATTGCTTAAGTAAGCAGGATTCCTCAAAGTGTTTTTCTTCACCGTAAAGCTTATGGTAAATTTCAAATGTAATTTCGCACGTATATTTGGAAAAAATCAGAGTTGAGAACCAGGGCTCAAACCCACGACCCTCTGCTTGACAGGCCGTAGGTCAAACCACCATGCTGCAACGACTTTTGTTTTGTAAGAACTGAAAACTTTGTGAAAAAAACTTATATGCTACGTAGGATTTCTATCATCATTCTTAATGGATATTTCTTTCGATTGTCTATTTAAGATCAATATGAGGTTAAAATAAATTATAACTCAAGTATAACAGCGACGTATGATAATGATAATAAATCGTGGCTAATCTTCCCACAATATATATCCTCATAAAATAATACAAGGCAATAAATTAGTAGGAAATTGAAAAGACGCCTTTTCTACATATATTATTAAAATTAAAATTATTGCCGCTCGTTAAGCAAAGTCAACATTCGTATAATTTAACCGATAATAATCTTTATGTGCTTAGTAATAATAGTGTTTGTGTTATACAAAATTTTAAGTGCATAGAATAAGGGCTTCTTTACGAGTATAGCAAGTAAAACTTTCGATTTTTTATTTTTATTTTATACAAAAAAAAATGTTGGGTCCGTTCCTTAAAATGAATAACTTTAATTTCAATACCAAATGGAAAAACAAACCCGCCTGCACGATTACCGTTCCCAAGGAAATTCCGGAAAAATACATACTCTATGTCACTCTCGGAACTTAGACGAATCTAATGAAATATAGATGCACAGAAAAAACCCCAGAAAAAAGACCAATGCTGGGAATCGAACCCAGGTCCTCAGCATTCCGTGCCGTGTGCCATACCCCTTACACCACCATTGGTCTAAACCAACCACCAGACCAACCAACCAATGAAACCAACCAACCAACCGACCGACCAACCAATGGTGGTGTAGGGGTATGGCACACGGCACGGAATGCTGAGGACCTGGGTTCGATTCCCAGCATTGGTCTTTTTTCTGGGGTTTTTTCTGTGTATCTATATTTCAGTTTGTATTTAGTATGAAATATATGGTTTCACGGCGGGATGACCGTAAAAGTAATAAAAAAAAATAGAAAAACCGGCCAAGAGCGTGTCGGACACGCACAAGGTAGGGCTCCGTAGCCATTACAAAAAATCAAGTAATATTTTTCTAAGGATTTCGTATGTGTACGGAATCATCCAAGTTTAGGTATGTTTTATACCTTAGGCTACTATTTACTCTTAAACTACAAATAATTTCCAAGCCATCTTAGCCGCTATAATTTTCCTAGTAAATTTGATATATTTACTACCATTCTGAATTTTTTCAAATTTTTCCACCTAACAGTTTAGATTTTAGAGGGGGGGGGGACGCTCGATTTTAATGAAATTTTTCACTTTAAAGTTGAATATTTCGCAAACATATCACTGAATAGAAAAATCATGTTAGCAACCCCGCAATGGTTTTAAAAGACCTATTCAACGATACCCCACACTATAGGATTAGTCGAGAAAAAAAAATCACCCCACCTTTACGTCTATGGGAGGTACCCTAAAAAAAATTATTTTTTTATTTTTTATTTTACCACTTTGTTGGCGTGACTGATATGTATATTCATGCCAAATTACAGCTTTCTAGTACTAACGATCTCTGAGCTTTGCCGCGGACAGACAGACAGACGGACAGACATGGCGAAACTATAAGGGTTCCTAGTTGACTACGGAACCCTAAAAAATGAAATTGAAAAAATAAAAATATAAAAAGATACTTCATAACTAACTTGCGAATCTAATGAAACCTCACACTTCAAATCTATTGAGCCGTTTAGTCTGCAGGGCGTGCCAAAGAATGATACATACATACATGCATACATACATACATAAATACACACGCTCGAAAAACATAACCCTCCTTCGACAGTCGGCAGAAAAGGAACCCTGGCATTACGTTTTATGCGCTTGAAAAATCAAATGCAACGCGATTTCAGTAAAATGTGTTATATAAATTTCTTAAAAGAATTTAATACTTTAAAATCACCGACCTTGACTTCTCTGACTTCTTCGATCGACTATCGTAGGATCGACAGCCGCTGATAATGCATCGGAGAGAGGCGAACACGTGTCCGAATTCACATTTATGGTGGTGATGGTTTTTATGGGCTTAATTGCGTTTGCCTTAGTTATTTTTTTTAATTTTTTTGCGGAGGAAGGGCGAGATAATTGCATGAAAAACTATATTTTCATTGCAAACGCAGCTATTTTGCATTTGTGTTGCCTATCGATAGTCCAAGATAGTCTATCGATATTATCGCCGCTTGTCAATACTATCAATAATATCGATAGTGCTTTATGGGAAATACTATTTACAATGGCAATACTATTACTATACTATACTATACCTACTATTGGACATAAAACTATCGATAGTATTGCAAAATTAGCCAATATTGACCTATATTATTTTTTATCGTCACGTGGCGATGCTATCGATAGTACTACCGATATCGTAAATAGATTTCGAGGTCAACTAACGATAGTCAAACTATCGATAGTTCTGCAACACTGTTTTGCACGACTTGACCTCACTAGTTAGTGGAGGAGCAAAACAAGTATCCCATTTATTTTAACATGGAACTCCACAAAGAAACGCTAAATCTGTATTGTATTTAATAATTTGCTTTTTACACATTGTACAAGGCCACCCGTGGTGATGACGTCACACACCCCTTTGAAAAACTGGCGCGTGGGCACTTACGCGATCGATTGTTCGTTAATAATCGTTCTAATATCGAATAATCGAATGCTTTGTTCGATTTGAATTGGGGATGCAATTTGCGTATTCTGGTGCGTCATTAGAAATTTAATGAGTGGTTCTTTTGATGTTTGAACGCGTTTATTGCATCTGTTGATGGTTTAAAGTCTCATTGAGATGGTGCGCGAAATGTGCCCATTTCGTTGCATTTTGGGGACTTGAAAAAAAAACCAGAGTCCATAAGTAGCATTTTGTTTTAATTTGAATTATCGTTGAATTTGAAATCAAAATCTTTTTTTTTTTAATTTTGGTTTCATTTTAATGATACATATTCTTTTTACTAATTTACGTAGTTACTTTTCGTTAACGACATTTTTGCACTTATCTACCCTACATTGTAGCATTGTAAAGTGCCTGATCATAGTTTGCGAGTAAGTGGCTCCAAATGGTTCGTATAATATACACACGGCGCTGTTTCGCCAGTTTCTTTTGGTTGAACTTGGCTTAACACGCGCTGCCGCGTGTCTAGATTTGTGCTTTTCGTAGGCGTAAGTGGTATCAACGCCGAAAAGATGATTTATCCACCAATTGAAGCAAATCAATCATTCTTTAGGTTCCAAGTAAAAACTAAGAAATCTTCTCGAGTTTATCAGTAAACAAGTTTTATTCAGCCGAGATAAACGAGTCCTAAATAATTTCAAGACGGTTACAAGAAACCAAATTTTGTGCTAACTAGATATGACAAAATGGAATATTTGAACTTCTTCAAGTTCAAATTCAAGATTGTTTTTCTTGATGTATTGTTTTCAAAACTCCACAATGTATGTAGTGTATTTGTCTCCTTGAAACTTGTAACTACTAAAATATCTGTTTTTTTTGCGTTTTTGTCCACCTCTTCACCGCAAAGGTTTCGCTTTGCATGTCCAGACAAAGAAGTTCGGAAACATTTTTAAACAGTACTTGTAGTCTTTCAAAAATATTTCCTTTGCTATAAAAGTTTTTTTTTCATAGGTTTCCAAATTAAAACGAACTTTTAATTTCCCTTTGAACTATGAAACGTGTTTTGTTATTATTTCAAAGTAATCCTAAAAAGTCACGAAATAAAATGGGAATTGAATGAATATTGCTCGTAGAATAGGGTTATACCAGTGGAATATCGCTAAATGGGGTTGTATCGTGAGTTTGACGTTACAGTCTTGCTCGCGAAACCAATCCCAAACATGACGCAAATGTCATAACTGTCAAAAAATATTAGACTTCACATTCTCACGTTTAGTTCTGGCCTTTGGCGATCTAAAAAACTAGAAATAGCTGTTCAGAGAAATAATGCGGCCAACTTCTGGAGGTCGATGCATGTGGCAGAAAGTATTGACGACTTTTTTACTTCGTAGTTTTACTATATTTTAAGGTATTGTTTTTATTACTGTTTATTATAAAAATACATATATTTTATGCGAATAAACTTTTTTGCTGGCTTTTATTCAAAAATTAAATTGCGCGTGAATGATCCCACACCAATAATGAATTATATCATTGGCCTGTAGGTACTTTTATAGTGTTTAACACGCGGACACGATATCGCATTCACTGTTTTGTTCTGTCAAATAAGATGGTGACAGAAAGAGATGGTGCGTTAGACAACATGGCCTCAGTTAACTAGAAACTTCAGTCGCTACTTGACACTGTCAACGTGCCAACGGATAATGTTACCAGATTCAAACCACAAAAGGTCCACGTTGACACTTTCAAATGCGGTTCCAAAACCAGCCAGCCAGTCTTAAAAACATAGAGCAGCTTAAACAAACGGGGTACATCTGTTCGATCGACACTGGCCTGCAGTAGTTTTTCAAATATGCAATTTACTGATTTAAAAAAAAACGAACACCTCCCTCCGGTCGCCCGGTGGGGGGAGAATGGCGTAAAAAAGAAACGAAACCATGAAAAAATAGGCCCGCGTATGGTAAATAGCATTGGCGGACCCCCGCCTTAATTTTAACGTTATTTTAGTGCGTGATATTTTTAAACGACTTTTAGTCGGAAATATTTGGACGTGGCTTTAGAATTCGGATATTGAGGCATCGTGAAACGTAAACTGTGTACTGTGGATTAAATTGAAAATGTAACGCTGGAAATTTAGCTCGTAGAAAGGTGAGGAGGTAGCAGATTTTAGTTTATCAGTTCTAGAGAACTGCGGTGTTTCCCGAAAAAGTTTTTTGAAAGTGATAGATTTCACGCTTAAACCGCTGAACCAATTTAAATGAAAGTTATGGAGATATACTGTTTCAAACTTTCGTGATTTTCACTCATAATTAGGTACTATACTAAACGCTACTTATCATGCAATAAATATTTTTTTATTTAACTCGACGTTTCGGCCACATTGCAGAAGCCTAAGCCTGAGCAGTTAACTCGTGACCGCGGCTGCAATGTGGCCGAAACGTCGAGGTAAATAAATAAATATTTATTGCGTGATAAGTCCCGTTAAGTATAGTAATTATGTTATCGAGATAGTTTAAGACACTGCGAAGGAAAGGATAGTTTTATGTAAAATAAATATTTAAGGGGGCTCCCAATTCCCATACAACAAACGTGATTTTTTTGCTCGTTTTTGTTCGATATTGATAACGGCAACAGGTAGACGCTTGAAATATTCACAGCATATTTAGTTACATTCACTTTAAAAATAAATAATTAAATAAAAATAAAACATATATTTAAGGGGGCTCCCATACAACAAACTTGTTTTTTTTGCCGTTTTTATAAATAATGGTTCTGAACCATACGTGCGCAAGTCCGACTCGCTCTTGGCCGGTTTTTTCTTATTGTACTTATTTTTAGTCTAGGTTAGTTGTACATATATAATTTATAAGTATTTAGATTTCGTTATCTTTCAAATATATATTACTTCGATCAACAATACATGTATGTATTGTTGATCGAAGTATATATATATATATATATATATATATATATATATATATATATATATAAAACTTAGCTGACTGAACTATTGCATCATAGAACGCAAATCGACATTGCCCACATGTCCACATAAAAAAACCGCGTCAATATCCCACCCTAATTCCGAAAACTGAAAGCCACGTAATTAGAGCATCATTACCGTCGTATCAGGAGACCGTGTTAAAAAGCATGGCGGTTATTACGTGCCATTACTGAGAATTAAGTTTTTTTGATTAGCCCTAATCAAGCCACAATAGTCGGCTACCAAAACATAGAATTTATTCCCTCCTAATTGTCTTATAGGTGTGACAGCCATTATTTTAATTACAAACGGCGGCTTTAATTACGGCTTACGTTTATTTCTATGTACTTTTAATGCTACTGTGTAAAGTAATATGTCGCTTATTTTATTTCTGAGCGTAATGCAAGGTTTTCGTTCGGTAATCGTATGTGTGTCTCGATATTTATGTTAAGAAATTTTAATTGCTTTAATTATTGCCGACGTGGAGGAATTCATTGAGACGTGCTATACAATGGCTGTAATTCGTTTGGTTCGAATGCGTTACGCAGGTGCTTGGAAATGTGTACAATTATGGTATTTGTTCGGGGTTAAATTTGTGGAGTAAAAGAAAATAGGGTCCTGTAGGCACCCTTCGAGCGCGGAACCGCAAATGGCGGAACCAAAATGAAGTAATAAATATTTGTGACGGATTAAATTATAGCTGTCAGTTGAGTGTAGCAATCAAACTGAATAATTTATTGAATCAGGCGTTACTATGCGGAGGTCCATGTTAGAACTGAAACAATTTCTTTGCTCATTCGCGACCTTACGATAATTACGTAAATATTGTAAGAAATGCGTGTTCATGCACTTCCTCCACCTACACACTGTACGAACACACAAATCACACAAGCCCAACTATCACTACCACCAAACTACACTGACGCGTTTTGAACTCAACCAGAGCTCATCTTCAGAGTAGGTAGGAGTAGGTAGGTAGGAGGTGGCTCTCTCGCTCATTACCTTTAACAATATTCGCTGAGATGGTAATGACGCTAAATAAAATGCCGAAAAACCTGAACATTGGTCAATTTACGCCGTCGGTGTCGACAACAAGACAAATTAACATTCGAAATACAAAAACAAGTGTCAGAACCAACACTTAATGAGGCGCTTGCCATCAGAAAGAGTTAAAGCTCATAGCGATGGCAATTAGGCGTTAATGATCATAGCGTTTACAATGTCCATTAGTAATGTTGGCGGTACCTCGTGGTAAATTAGCTAAAAATGCAAACAGAACATATGAGGCGCCGCATGGCGTATGACTTTGTTTTGCAGAAAAAGACAAGGCTCCCCATACGGGTATGCCACATGAAGGGAAAGTATCTCAAGTATTGTAGATAGGCAATTTTACTGAAAGGAGACTTCATTTTGATTTTAAAAACAATTCGGGCAATTCATACTAACTTTCACCCCCCTTTTCACCCCCTTAAAGGGAGATTTCCGGGATAAAACTATCCTATGTCCTTTCCCGCGACTCAAACTATCTGTATAGGTACCAAATTTCATCTAAATTGGTTCAGTGGTTTAAGCGTGAAGAGGTAACAGACAGACAGACACACTTACGCATTTATAATATTAGTATGGATTCGTATTGACATTGATTTTCATTGTCATTCGCTCTTGTTTCTTTGTGTTGTGCTCAATAAACTCTGCTTATATGTTTTGTTCGAAAATATGTTGTTAAGGGCCGGCGCCCACTCGTATCGTTAGCCACGCGATAGCGATAACCATACTTTGGATTTTCATAGTGATCGTTGAATAATGAGCATTACCGCCCAAGCTACGTAAAACGTTATACCTGATAGTACGTATATTTCTGGGGAACTGACTGTCTCTGATTGAATAGAGACGAGATTTTTAATGTAAATAGAAATTTAAGGCCGGCGCCCACTGACGGCATGGCACGGCATGGCATTTTATTACTATCAAGTTATTTTGAATCTTATTTCAATGAGTTTAGAATTCATGTTACTTTATTGGTTATGCGTGGCGTCGGCCCTCAGGACGTCGCGGCATCGTGGTATCGAAATAAAGTAACATGAATTCTAAACTCATTGAAATAAGATTCAAAATAACTTGATAGTAATAAAATGCCACGCCGTGCCATGCCGTCAGTGGGCGCCGGCCTTAAATTTCTATTTACATTAAAAATCTCGTCTCTATTCAATCAGAGACAGTCAGTTCCCCAGAAATATACGTACTATCAGGTATAACGTTTTACGTAGCTTGGGCGGTAATGCTCATTATTCAACGATCACTATGAAAATCCAAAGTATGGTTATCGCTATCGCGTGGCTAACGATAAACAATACTCGTAAGTGGCGTCGTCAATTATACCTCCATTACGTTACAGCCTGTAAGAAATAGGCTATTTGGTTTATTAAAAACGTATGGTAATCATTTACGGCCTAGGACGGTAATGCGTTACAGTTCTAGGGCGGTAAAATTTTATCAACCGCCTCCCTTCACTATTAGGTAATGTCAAAAAATGTATGCTTCGATTGCTGTAAGTTTGAAGTTTGGATTGGGTTTGGACCTGTATTAATGTCGCTACGCTGCTCGCCTGTCTGTCTGTCACAGGCGTATCTCAAAAAACTAAAAGATAGGCAGCTGAAATCTATATAATAATGTGTAAATAGTGTGTACAAGTTTTCAGGTTTCTTAGCTGTATCTATAAAAATCCAGTGTTAGCAGAGCTCCGTTTCTAAGTAAAATATATGCAGTGCGAGGTAGTTTTATAATGTTTGATTGGGAGTCCCTTATTTTTTAATTCACTTTTATCTTCATCATTTTTACTATTGTAGCTGGTGTAGTTAAATACCAATAATCTAGACTGACAAAACTAGTAATTGCTTTGATGTTTGATTAGTGACGCGTGCCTTTCGATTCGCCATCCCTGTCTTACATGTTTCTCCTGATTCAACATTATTTCGTACACTGGCTCATTTACAAATTGACTAACTAATCGGTGACTGGAACAGCTTTTTACACCGTTCGCACATTGTTTAGTATAAATGCTTGGGTTGGTGTCGTTCTGTTGGTATTCATTTTAGTTCGTCGGGCAAACTCGAACCCAATCATCGGTTTCGCGAGTCGTACCACAACCGTTCATTTAATTCCTTTGTGTTACTAAAACGAGTGAGCTAAAAGATACACGGACACGTTTAGATCCGAAAAGAGGTAGTGAGTTAAACCAACTGATATAGTTATTTTGAAACACTCGCGAGCTAACCATCTATAAACGACTTAAATTCGAAATTTAAAAAAAAATTCGCCGTGTGCGTGACGCATCACCGCTTCGCTAAAAGTTCCAAATTCAAAAAGTTTAAACCATCACCAACAAGACAAGACACTGGCCATTGCGCCAAAAGCGCGAAGCTATAAAAAACAGTGAATGTTCTCAAATTCAGAATGCCTCCGGACGACATAACACAGGGGCCCCAAGGAGCAGCGTACCCGAAGCATAGGTGTGGCATAGGTAAGTTTCTCTTTGCTATCGAAAGATATTCCTAAATAAACATAACCAACAAAACGCCATAACGTTGCACCCGTTATTGCATTACGAACACTTGCAGTGTCGTAATAGTGTCTGAGTAGACCGGACCGAGCCATTAAGGAGGGGAAATTAGTGCATTATTGACTGATTTCCCGGCAACTAGCTAGTCGGTTCGTGTCGGGGTTGCCAGTTAAAATGGTGAGGCGGGCTGTGTCGTCGGCGACTAACTACATTGAATAAAATAGGCGCTGAAGTTCATTTTTTTCCATTTTAAAGTGATGTTAGATAAGAAAAGTACTAGGTATATAACGGGTTCCATGATATATTCTCAGGCTAGTTTGAGATACACTGGGTATTAGTCGACCAAGAAATTCCTTTATCATTTTCAAGTTTCAATGTCAGTTGTATGATTTAAAACGTCAAAGGTTATATTCGTACTTAAATACATTATTAAACATACAAGACTCGAGCACAAACATTCGTATTTATCACATAAATATCAGCCCCAACCGGGGATCGAACCCAGGACCTCAAGCTTCGTCGTCATGTTCTCTAACAACTAGGCTATCTAGTCGTCATAAACGGTAATCACGTTATACGCCCATAACAAAAATATCTTATGCAATTAATCGTGAATCATTAAACCTGTTTGTGATCTTTGTCATGTTGAAATATTTTCTTTTTTAATAGTTGCGAGTTGTATTCCAAAGAAAGAACAAGTGTTACAAATCTAGTGTTACATTCACGTCGATGACTAATTGCCATGGTCACTTTTAAATACCGAACCAAGGAGACATTAGTATCTCTCGAGTGTATTGGTGTATTGACTGATTTCCCAGGAACATGCTTGTCGAGTTGATTGATTCCTTTTTCGTCGTATTACTGGGGCTAAATTCAGGAACGGGTCTTCACGGGTTTGGTAGCTGTAATTCAATCGTTTGGGTAGGGTTTGGTTTGAACTGCTATTCAGGAACGCCAAAAATCACTGGTTTGCGAGGGGTTTGGGCTGAGTTTGGGATGAGCCTTACTTATTTACAAAGCGAATTAACAGGAAAATAAGGCTCATCCCAAGCTCAACCCATTCCTATCCTCTCCCAAACGATTGAATTACCGCTCGTAAAACCGTGTTGGGCCGCTCCTGAATTTAGCCCTCTGGGGCTATGGACCACTTGGATAGGTATGAAATACTTGTGACTTTGCTTGCGTAATAAAATAAAATAATGATTCATTCGTTTTTGTCTTATTACGCAAGCAAAGTCACAAGTATTTCATAGTATAATTTATTTACTATAATGTGTTAAAGCAAGATTATGCCGAAAACGGAATACGTCCAAACAGGAATGTGCCGAAACTAGAATATGTGCGATCAGGAATACGATTGTGTTGGAGATGTCAGTTACAATGGCGGCTAGGATAGAAACGGCGTCGGCTTGACCAAGACAGACGAAGCCAGGGTGAGATGGAAAGAGGAAAACTTTGTGGATCACGTGAGTAACTAATATGTTTTTTAGATAATGAAATCCCTGTGGTTTGAAGTGATATTTAAAGTTGTCTAGCAACCATGAAGATTTTTGACGTGCCAACGTCTAATAAATCGATGATCGCCGGCTGCATACACGAAAAAGGATGACGCAATGTAACGTTACATGTAAGTATGAGCCAAGCTAAGGCAGGGGGTGCGGTGGTTTCAAAGGGGGATGAAAATTTCATTGATTTTGCCGTAGGATGCACCGTTTTCAAGATATTTTACAAAACACCGGTTCTCGTCCGATCACCGAGGTTAAGCAACGTCGGGCGCGGTCAGTACTTGGATGGTTTTGTTATGATGTTGTCACGTTAAACTATCGTCGAACAACCGACCGACTTCAGAGACAACCGGTTTTTGCAAAAAAGAAATAGGTTATAATTTTCGGAGACAGGCAAAAGTTTTCCAACTTGAACAACTGCTTTTTTTTATCGAAGAGCAAGGAAAGCCAAGTTCAAGGTCACTCAGAGGGCGTTGACGAGGGCTATGTTTAGAGTTTCTCTGCGGTATCGCATAAGAAATGATGAAATCCGCGCTAGAACTAAAGTCACCAGGCTTGAAGAATCGCCAGGTTCAACTGGCAGAGGGTGGGGCATATCGCTCGTAGATCTGATGGCCGATAGGGCCAAAAGATTCTCGAATGGCGTTCACAGACCAGGAAACTCGTCGGTAGGCTTCACCACCTGGTTAAGGTTGTGGGAACGCGTTGGATGTGGAAAGCGCCGGATCAGTTTGCTTGGCGAACCCAGGGGAAGGCCTATGTTCAGCAGTGGACGTCTTTCGGTTGAAACGATGATGATGAGGACAACCAGCAAGCGTTAAGCGATCATTTGATGAGAAGCGACCGCTTTAGCCTAGTTGGTAGTGACCCTGCCTACGAAGCAAGAGGTTCTGGGTTCAAATCCCAGTAAGGGCATTTATTTGTGTGATGAGCACGAATATTTGTTCCTGAGTTATGGATGTTTTCTATGTATTTAAGTATTTATTTATGCATATAAGTATGTTTATCGTCGTCTACTAGACCATAGTACAAGCTTTGCTTAGTTTGGGACTAGGTCGATTTGTGTAAGATTGTCCCCTAATATATATATATATTTTTTAAGCAATTTTAAGAGAGTCACTGTCTGTTGCCAATTATAGTTGAGGCCGATGAGGCTGTCATTTTCCTTCAGGTAAATTAGTAGTAGCCGTGGTGGCTTAGTGGTTTGACCTATGGCCTCTCAAGCAGAGGGTCGTAGGTTGAAATCCCGGCTCGCACCTCTGAGTTTTTCGGAATTTATGTGCGAATTTACAATTGTAATTTACCATGAGCTTTACGGTGGAGGAAAACATCGCGAGGAAA
Source organism: Archips crataeganus (assembly GCA_947859365.1). NCBI lineage: Eukaryota > Metazoa > Arthropoda > Insecta > Lepidoptera > Tortricidae > Archips > Archips crataeganus. The sequence continues at coordinate 15,218,347 of OX402057.1, read as the reverse complement.
CCTACATACACCTGCGAATAAATTCAATAGTGTGTGTGAAGTTCCCAATCCGCAGGGCCTGCGTGGTAACTACGGCCCAAGCCCTTTCATTCTGAGAGGAGGCCTGTGCCCTGCAGTGGGACGTGTATAGGCTAGGATGATGATGATGATGATGAAATTAGTCGGCTATCGCAACGTTAGTCGGCGCAGCCCTAACTTGATGCCTATTTGCACCATTAGCTTCTTGTACCGCGCCCGTTTTAAAACCGAACAAATCGACGATTATACTCCGTTCGCTTTAATATCGCCGAGTTACTGAGTAGTTATTATCGAATACGTTATAGTAGAAACTCACTTCAACAACCAATAATTTTGATAGTAAAATTCTAATTAAGTTTTTCATTTTTAAATAGTTAAACAAACAATTTTGATGGAATCAAAAATGAATTATGATGAATTTACCTAAACACGTGGCCGTGGACTGGCGGATTGGTTGTTTTTAATTACGGAATAATTACTAGCGAGTTATGATTCTGCGTAGGTTTTTAATTAGTTTTTATAAAAAATATTACGTCATTAACCCAGACGAGGCATTAAAAGTTCAGTGTGCACGTACTGCCTCCCAGCTGCGTTTTGCTCCTACGAAAAATATTCGAAAAAAAGACAAAAATCATATGTCTTTTATTTTCATTGGAAAACTAAGACGCCTAGCACACGGCGTTTTTTAAATAACCGCGCATATCGCGTTCGTATCGATACAAACGCGCGTGGACGGCGCGTTAAAAAAACGTCGTATGCTTAGGCCCTAAGTTTTGTATTTAAAAATATAAGAAACCTCCACAAAATATAACGCCTTGGTTTTAATTTTTTTCAACCTTTAATTTCATCATCATCATCATTTCAGCCGAAAGACGTCCACTGCTAAACATAGGCGTCCCCCAAGCCCCGCAACCTTAACCAGGTAAGCGACGACATTTTGTTGGAGGCCTACCTACACTGCGCCTGTGCTACCTTTAATTTAATCTTAGGTAATTCAATATTTGGAGTCATCTCCATCATATCAGCCAAAGGACGCCTACTACTGGACAAAGACCTTCCCCAAAGAGTTCCACAACGATCAGACATGTGCTACCCGGATCTAAGTGATTCCTATGCCTTTAGAAGACCGTCGGCCATCTTGTTAGAGGTCTTCCAACGCCACGTGTTCCAGGCCGTGGTCGCCACTCTAGAAACTTACTGCCTTATCGGCGGTCAGTTCTACGAGCAATGTGCCCTTCCTACTGCCACTGAGTCTGGCGACTTTCCGATCTATGTCAGTAAATTTAGGACAATTTGATTTAAATGTTCGGTACACACGAAACACATTGTAGATAGTAAAAAAAATACTGGTTCTTCAGAGTATTCTAGCTTACGACACGCACTATAAAGATTTTATAAGGCCAAGTATCTACAGACTAGCAGACGTCCACGTTTATCATTGACGCTCCCCTACTATTGGTCTTAGCCTGATGTTCTATAGCCTATAGTCTTCCTCAATAAATGGACTATTCAGTACAAAAATATTTTTTCAATTTGAACCAGTAGTTCCTGAGATTAGAGCGTCCAAGCAAACAAACAAAAAAACTCTTCAGCTTTAAAATATTAGAGATGTAGGTTCAAAACCAACTAGCTTTTCAATTCACCTTGCTATCCATAATTTTCGTAGTTATTGTTCCCTAAGAAATATCAAGTAGCGTTCAACTTTTCAGCCGTCTGACTCCGTCTCCCGCCTAGTCTAGAATTCGCGTGCGTCTGTTTCACACCGCGCTACACCCACAGACCCTTACCACGTTAACATAAAGGGTATATTGACATAATTAATGCGTTCTCGTAAATGAAATGAAGTATGGCAGTCGATCGATCGAAACGAAATCAAACCGGTCCACGGCTTACCCCGCCACAGCGATTGTAGGGTCTCCAATTAGTTTTTATGGTACGCTTCATTACAGCCAGTGTTAATTATTATTGTGCTGACGAACGCTTGTTCTCTCGACGACCTAATTAGAACGGCACCCGTTTTTTTTCTCCTTTTTTTGTTTTCTTGTCAGCAAATATGAGGGTGTTCGCGTTTGCTAGAGCGGACGATTTTGCCGCTAAATTCGAATTCGATTTTCGAATTTCATTCTTTTTAATTAACGCACCGCTTGTTCGGGGTTTTTAGTCGCCAGCATTATGCTTGGTAAATCAAATCTGAATCGCCGTATTTGAGTCTTCGATTATTTTTAATTTATTCTGGCTAATGTGTGCAACCGACATTGTGGCTTTTAAGCAATTCGATTGCACTTTTTTTATAATTTTTTTACGTGTGAAGGCAATGATTATGAGGAAGCGTTGGTAAATACACGATTATTGATTCCTTATTGTTCTAAATAACATATCATTATCATTGCGGCTTCACAACTTCTTGTTAGTAGCTCTCTTTAGATGTTTTTTGCTAAACATGCGTCTATAACAACTTAATTGCGGTTACATTGTCAAGAAAGAAAAAAAGTTACTCTTTAATCTGTACGCGTAACAATTGTTGAGGTATATTTTCTAACAAGAACTTTCAATTTGCGAGGTAAGTAAATAAAAAGTGTTACAATAGAATTTATTAGGTAAAGCATCTGATGTAAATCATCAATTAGAAAGCAATCAATTTACGCACATAAATTTGGGAGTAAGGAGTAGTTTGAGTATCTGTATTAGAGCTAAAATTTTAGAGCTATATTTACATAAACTTTAATACATAGGGCATAAATCAAAAATGTACGATAAATAAAAAAATAACAAAAAAAAATTAAACTGTGATATCGAAAATCAATGTTGGTAATCTTAATCTCAATGTACTTGAGAGAACGGATTTGGATTCCTGAGCCACGGCAAAATGTTGTCGTAGTAAGTGTCACTTATAATGGTTTTCCTTATTTGCAATGTAATGTCACTATGAGCTTTTCTGTGAAAAGGTGTCACGATTCATCTGGCTCTAACATAGTATACCTAATAAATTGACTTAGGTAGATATTTTAGTAGTGGCTCGGTAAGATGTAGTAGACGTCGCAAAATAACTGATTTTATTTACGTTTTCGACTCCCACAGCCCCGCCATTTTGAATGTAAAAATAATACTAAATAGTTAAAATCAATATAATTATTAAGCATGCTCACAAAATTCGGTAGACAAAATAATTAACTACTTTGAAAAACCTCGTATCTCAAAATCGATAATCTGGCCAAGTTAACTTTAATAAGTGTGCATCAAGGTTCAGTTTGGTTTACATCTTGATTTGAGATACGAGTTTTTACAATTACCAAAATTTGCTTAAACTAAGTAGAAGGGTGTCGTTTTTTCTTTCTGAACAATTATTTATTAAGTGTTTTTGAAAGTTCGTAGAGTTAGACCAAGATAAGTCTGCAACGATTTTGATAGCACGCACAATGCATGTGTTATTTCTACGACATAATTCCATAGAAGTTTGATGTTTAATATAAAACTTGCACTGCGTATGCTATCAAAATCGTTGCAAACTTACTTGGTCTGACTCTATCGCCTTTAGATAACAATCCCACAGTTTTCATCGGCTAAGCAATAATAGTTTTTATGGCTTTTTAAAACTACTTTGAACTAGACCGGCCCCCATGCTTCACTCTTAATAAGTGAAACCATAAATCCACCAACTAATTGGCCCGATTAGAAAATTTAATTATTTTATTGATTCCTTTGTAATGTAATGTTATCGAATTCTTTACGACGGCTCGATTAGTTCCTATTTAATAGTTCCACGGAATTGATTGTTAACACATTTTTTTTTAAGTCGATTAGAGCAATCAAACGTTTTTATGGGACGTAAAATAATATTAATAATTATTAGTAATAATCGTTTTAATGGCTGATAATAGGCGAACTAAGACGCCGACAGATTTTGTGTGCGGTCAAACTTGTGTCAAAACACGATTATGTTTCTTTTAAATCAGTATTAATTGTTATTTGTAATGAAAATATTCATTTTACTTTATAATAATACTAGTACAGGCGCGGCGTGAAAAGGTTCGTTAACTTATAGTCGACTTTTGCTTATAGACAAGTTGTTGTCAAAGAATCATACGAAATTGCAATGCAATGATATTGACAAAAGCTGTTTGCATTTAGTTTTAAACATCGTAAGCGAATTATTTGATTGATTAATTAATAGATACCTAATAGTTTAGTTCCCAATCCGCACCGGGCCCGCGTGGGCTAACCCAAGCCCTCTCAATATGAGAGGAGGCCTGTGCCCTGCAGTGGAACGTATATAGGCTGGGATGATGAATAGGTAACAGAGAGACATATAACAGTGGTATAATAGCCTAGTGGTTTGACCTATGGCCTCTCAAGCAGAGGGTCGCGAGTTCCACCCCGGGCTTGCATCTCGGAATTTACGTGCGAAATTACGTTTGAAATTTATGGTGAAGGAAAACATCGTGAGGAGACCTGCACACCCACGCGAAAAACTTAAATAAAAAAGGCCTCCTCTCTGAATGAAAGGGCTTGGGCCGTAGTTCCAACGCGGGATCAGTGCTGAATGGGAACTTCACACACATCATTGAACATGTTTTCCTTCACCGTAAAGGTCATGGTAAATTTCAAATATAATTTCGCACATAAATTCCGATAAACTCAGTGCGAGCCCTTATTCGAACCCACGACCCTCTGCTTAAGAGGCAAATGTCACTAGGTCGCCACGGTTTATCAATAAGTATGAATAAATGCATCAATGAACGAAATGATTTTACAGAAAGTCAAAGCTTCTCGTAGGTTCACTAACCAGTGGAATGTCCGTTCAAGTAAGTATTAAGTATTCTATGTCACTATCTATTTTTTTTTCCATTTGTACACCGAATTTCAGTCAAATCCAGTCAAATTTATAATAGTAATAGCATAGTAGGATAATATTATGTCAAAGAGCAACCGAGTAAGGGTGTCTAAACGTCTATCGACGCGAAATCGACTTAAGCCGATCAAAATAAGCTTTATGTCCACGCAATAAGAGCGACGAGGCGTCGATCGACTCCGCTTGGCTGCAGGAAGTGCTTTACGGTTTTCATTTGTTAAAATTATGAATCGTATGTTCTTGATCATTACGCTTTCAAATTCAAATTTCTCTATTTATTATCAGACGACATGAATGCTCCAGGTGTGTTAGTAACACTGACTTAACATTAACTTTATAATTGGGTCTAACCTTTATCTTAAACATTGCCGTCTAATACAACATTAACTATATTAACTTTACTATTAGAGCGCGGCCATTTAAATACTTATAATACTTAATTGGTAATTTCAATCACGATTAGGTACAATGTGGCAATTTAATGATCTTAAAATAAATGTAATGACGTCGTCGGCCTTTAGTCCCATAACAACTTTAGCAGTGGCGCTTATACGACCGACATGCGACTTTAATACAGCTTGATACGGTCGGTGTCGCGTGTAAATGTTAAATGATCAGTATTAAACATGAGATCATGGTTGGTACACTTGATTTATTCCTTTTAACCGTCTTGACCCACATTCGTGGATTGCTTTTAATTGTTGACTAGCTTTTAACGCTGGTTGTGCTTATAATTATGCGAGTTTTAAAAGCTGTAAGAAGGTAGCGTTTAAAAAATTAGATCTGTATTGTTTTAATGCTTTGTACAACTAATCGGCACCACACAACAGCCTATAGCAGTTCACTGCTGGACACAGGCCTCCCTAACGAGTGCCGTTATGCTTTGACCTCGGCTCTACGCATCCAGCTTCTACGCCTTTCGCAGATCATCACTCCACCTGGCCGGAGGGCGCCCCAAGACGCTTGCCAAGACGCAATCTCCACTCTAAAACTACTTAATGATTATTATGATTAAATTAAGTAGTGAAATGATAAAGTTCAAAAGAGACAAACTGCTTCCTAGCTCGTACATTAGCCTTAATGCACGAAAGTTTTAAACTTACTGACCTTTTATTTACAAACAAACAAACAAGTAACATTATGAAGCTAGTTGAAGTAATTATGTGTAAATAAGATAATTAAAATACTTGTAGAACACAATTATCTTGCCTGTGTGTGTTACTATGTTGAAATAATATCTATAGCTATAACTCGCGTAGCAATACTATAGTTATAAAGTAGTTGTAAAATAATCTTATAATTAGCATAAATTGAACAAGAATTTGAAATCAATATATGAGATAATTGAAATTAATTAATATGCAGCCTTGGCAAAGCTATTTATTGGTAGGTAATAATGTTTTTGAGGTTGTTTTTAGGAAGTTTGTATACACAATTTATTAGGTTGGTGAGACAAGTCTTTAGTTCGTGTTAACACGTTTATTATGTGACATACCTACATACAATTAATCAATTTAGTGGAATGAAAATGTCAAACACATTAGCGTATACCTCATTTTCCTTTTTTTTAAAGAATGTTGATTGTTTTTCTGTTCGTTTTTTTGACATTTGTATCATTATGCAACTTGTCATTTTTATAAAGTATCATTGTAATATTGCAATATTACGTGGCAATGTGCTCAAAAATAAGAGAAATACTTTAGGTAGGTAGTTTGTTAAGATGTTTTTAGTATATAGCTATAAAATGTATTCTGATAGTGATAGATATAGGCACTATACTTCATTTAATTTAGCATTGAAAAGTACAACAACATTATATTGCGTCTGGTCAACTATTTCTTACCTAGCAAATAGTACAGTACAATAGTTTGGGAGCCGCAAAATAAAATTGTTTTAATGCCACATTATTTGCGTGTCGTCAATTGTTACTCTAGTACAAATTGTAAAGAGATTACAGTTTACGAGCCGCAATATAATGTTGTTGTGCTTTCCAATGCTAAATTAAATGAAGTATAGGTAACAACGGTGTAGGAAATTAAGGGTATTGAAAAAGAAACTATAACAATACATTAAGTTAATTTATGAAATACGTGCTGTAAAATCTTTTCTTAGCATATCCTCACTAACCCAGCATGCTACCGTCAGCTATGTAATAAATTCCAAAGCGCCGCATACATTATTGGCTAATTACAGTTCGATTATGATCGCGTCGCGACGTTGCATATTTTAGGGCCATGACATTGTTCCTGCACACCGTGTGTGCCCGGCTTTATGCTCGCCTTGCTTGTTTTAGTGTACAGCCGGCTTTAAATGAGACCTTCATTGGTATCATTAATTAAATGAGGACATAATAATACGGACGTTAATGATGATTTTTGACTAACACTTTTGGTCTATCGCCTTTACCAATTTTCTAAAACCATTAAAAACAAAACTCGCATATCACACGCACTCGGTTCCATATTTGAACTTATGAATGGGTCAATCTCTCAATCTACAGTAATGTTTAAAATTACTCCTAAGATTTTTGTACCAGCGAACTTAATGTTTGTTTAAACTGGACTTTTAAAAAAATCGAATTTCCCCACAAAGTGTTCTGTATCACCGTTAAGTAAGTATAAGTGACCTCATTTGTCAAGGAAAAATACCGAGAAAAAAAAGCGTTTCTTGTACAGCTCATTATTTTCCAATTAAATAAGTACTTTTTGTTTTAAATACTTATTGTAATAGCGGTCATAATAGTAATACACAACAAGAAAAAATCAAGAGGCTTGAAAGAACAAACATCCCTGTGACAGACAGACGGACAGACACAGGAGCCTTATTAATAAAATACCGTTGCCAAGTTCTGAATCTGAGTGGGGACTGCAAACCGAAAGACATGGCGTGAAGCCCCTCAACAAGATGGATCGACGATCGGGTAAAGGTCGCAAGAACTCTTTGAGGGGGCTTTTGTTCAGCATTGGATGTCTTTTACTTATATGATGACCTCTGAATACCCTTACTAAGATACGTCTCAATTAAATGACGAAAGACCCAATAAAACCAAAGTTTAAATGGGATCATTCCGTATATTCGCACGCACACAGTGACAAATAACACCAATACATTAACATCATACACAGTTCTAATTATACATCATTACTACTAATTGTAGCTAAGAATTCGCCACTATTAATGACAAAAGCAATTAGGGCTCACGCATACTACCACTATGCGACCGTTATACAGCTTAAGAGTTAGACTAAGCAACAATTGACTCTACTACATGGTAACAAAGACGTCTGCATCGATCTATTAAAGTGGTATAATTTTTAATGTGCTAATGTTAGTTCATGTGAGGTTCTGTTCAATCGAAAAGCTAGAACTTAATGTTAGTAAAATTAACTGTAATGTGAAAGTATAAGGTTGATTTTGCCTTGGTTAAAAAGCATCGTAATACAATGTAATATTTATCGATTCAGTTTCATAAAATATTCGCTTAAAAGTCAATAAACGGTCTAGGTTGTTATTATTAGGTTACCTAAAAAATTCCCTCTTAGGCGCCGTCTAGAAATATGATGAATGGGTATAAATGTACTAGGTAAGCGTGCTCCATCTTAAGCCACCGTATTCTCTTAACATCAGGCGTGAATTTCGTTTAACACAAGCTTCTTGCATAAAAAAACTGAATGTTATAGTCCGGAAATGGATATATCAATGTAATGGTGCCGAATCAAACAGCCGTAAGTCGTATTTGTTGTGACTTTAGCCATTTAAAGGGTTTTAAACTGGACCATTTGCCATATTATTGATGCCATGCATGTTAATTACTATCATAAGGTCATAACTTAACGAGCGAAAATGTATTTTTTACGCGTCTTACGTCAATCTCAGTCATGCCTAAATACGTAAAAGTACAATCCATTCTTATCACACAAATATCATCTCCGTTTCTTTATTTAACTATCTATTTTAAACGAGGTAAGGATACAGATTTTCGTATAAATAAATCAGATCAAACCGATTTGCGTTCCTTACCTTAACAAGCGTTGACTAAAAACAATAGCACACTAACATAATAGTCTAAACGCCGGACGTAAACACAGGCAGCACAACGCCCAATACACCAAAATAGTTCTAAGTATTAGTAACATACACACAGAGACAGCAGACGGCCCAGTCATGAGCACTCATTAGTCGAATGCCTAATGGTTCTAAGCATGCGGGTGCCGCATACGATTGTGAGCGTTTCCAATGTAAAAGACGTCACGTTGAATATTGTTTCGATGTCCAAGGGAATATTGCATTTTGGAGTGTGAGAGTTCATTGGTTGACGAGGGCAAGTAGCAAAATGTGTGGTTCCCGCTTGATGTGCTTTACGAAATGTTAATAAAGCTCTAGGTTAAGATACGGTGTGAGTTTATGACTCTGAGTTGACATACATAGTGTGTTGTATCTAAATACCGACCATACAATTAACAATGAACGATAAACATTTTCGATTTTTTCTTTTTGTCGCAGTTGCTGATTAAGGTAATGAAAAAATGGAAAGCCCGGGCTAGTGTGAAGATATAGTAGATGACGTTAAATAGTCCTAAACGAAAAAAAAACATTACATGTGCGGTCCACAGCAAAAGTGGACGAGTGGTTGTGGAATTCAAAATTATCTGTACACCCTCTAGGAAGTAGAGGTGTGTGTAAACAATAAGCACTACAAATTTTCATTTACGGCTGTTGCTGATTTTACATACGCTTGCTTATATGATGTCAAATGGTTGCTGCTCTTTGAAAGGAGACTGTGCTAATATCGTGGTAGAATGGAATTACGTCCCGATTCGGAGGTGCCGGCATCGCCGGGCGTTACGTTAATGACAATAACTCGCAACGGCAATACGACTGTAATAAGCCACTTATAGCACTACTTACTCTAATACTGCTCTGTTTTGCTAGGCAGTAAGTAGTGAACAGTGAACATTTTTCACCTTCCGTCCATGTGACGGTACCGGTAGCGAAACGGCCAAACTACATATTTTGACTTTATAATACCTAATAATTGTTATTATTATTATAATAAATAAATATCACGGGACAATTCACACCAATTGACCCAGACCCAAAGTAAGCAAAGCTTGTATTACGGGTACTAGACAACGGATACACATACTTATATAGATATATACATACTTAAATACATATTAAACACTCAAGACCCGAAAACAAACATTCGTATTTTTCATACAAATATCTACCCCGACACGGGAATCGAACCCGGACCTCAAGCTTCGTAGTCAGGTTTTCTAATCAGGGTCCATCTGGTCGTTATTTTAAACACTTAAAATATTTTTACCGGAAATAAATGAACAGCTACTTATAAATAGTTAAGACGTCAGTATTGAATGGGTTAGGTTGTAAGTTTTATAACAGCTTTATAAGAGCGAACCAAACCCGTATTAACAACACCCAGTTAACCTCATAATGATCTGATGATTTATAGTTTTTTACTTCATTAACCGTTTGTTACCGGATGGATACAAACTTGTTACACATCTGGACAATTTTAATCGTAACCCACTTTAGTACTTTGCCGCATTGAATCCTCGCTGGACCGGGGAAGGAAGTCGCTACAATATTTATTGTGAAAGGGTTGTAGAGCAAGTTGTACTTGAAACGGTTACGTTACTATGGTTTAATTATTGGTGCAAGTCAACAGATTGTTGTCTTAATACGTAATGATTTTGATTATTTTTGGATGGCAATACGTGTTTTAAATAAATGTGAATGTTTGTTTGGGTGTTTGTATCAACAAACGGAATCGCAAAAACGGCTGAACGGATTTGAATGAAATCCACAGATATCCCAGGGGGGCTACTACGAAATTCGAGGTTCGTATCGTGTCGTTCCTTTACCCTTTTAAACAGCTGTTTAATGCTATTAGCGTGAAACAGCATGATACGAAGTTCCAAGATCGATTTTCGTAGTAAAGGGCCTGTAATGATCACTTTGAAGCGTTAGCTAAAACCATTTCCCAGTGCCAGACTACTTATCTTTATCTTAAAAACTTCTTCATCATCACCATTTCAGCCCTAAGACGTCCACTACTGGACATAGGCCTCCCTCATTGATACCCAATCATTACGGTTGGAAGTGACTTGCATCCAATTTGAACCTGTGACGTTCACCTTCGTCCATCTTGTTTGTGGACGTCCCACGCTTCGATTGCCAGTCCGCGGTCTGTTCTGCGTGCTATATGACCTGCCCATTGCCACTTCGGTGACCCTTGTTCTTCTACGGATCTCCTCATTCCTGATTCGATCCCGTAGAGAAACCCCGAGCATAGCCCTCTCCATAGCTCGTTGAGCGACTTTGAGCCTATCATCAGGTATTTAACCTTCTAAGGCCAAAACTATTTTTAGGACGTTTGTAATAATGACCCAGTGTCCTATTTATAGGCAATTGTGCTTGCTTGTGTAGCCCAGGACTTCAATTATTACAAAATTATTATATAGGTACTTACTTAAATATATTTTAGACAAGATTGTAATTGCAAATAAGTGCGTGTCCTTATTTTAGAACATTGGGACGTTATTTGATGAATTTTAAGGTGTACTTGGGCTGATGCTTGGGCTTCGGTTTATATTTTAGTCCTAAAAATAGGACGTTGGGCCTCACGAGTTTAAAAATGATCCGAAATGTTTCAGCAGATGTTTAGGTTTCTTGACGAACGAACATTTTATTGTTTTCAGTTTTATTTAGTAAATAGATTACCGTACTCACCAATGAAATGTGATCCTTTTTGAATCACGATCTCACCCATTTTAGAGAAACAACGTGGAAAATAAATATATTATAGGTGAATTCCATTTTGAATAAAATCTCGGAGACACTTATAACCAACTGACATGGACAGTCGTCCAAGTCCTTGGTGATTAATATTTTATCGGTTTTTGGCCATTATCATACCTTTAGGAATCTAGATAATCAGGTGTCCATGTCAGTTGGCTATAGGTATTTAAAAAAATTACAAATTCTATTGAAATTAACTTTATTAGATTTTTAGACATATGCGCGGCTTACACTTATTATATCATTTTGTATCAGCAATAAAGTTGCATTGTATGGATGTGAGACATGGATTATGGCTCAATAGGAGAGAGAAAGGTTAGAAGATGTAGTGTTGGAAGAGGATGGAAAGAATAAGCTGGAAAGAAATGAAAACCAACGAAGAGGTTCTTACCATGGCCAAAGAAAAAGTAATGCTACTAGAGACCATAAATTGTAGAAAGGGACATAAGATGGGACACTTGATACGACACGACAATTTGTTTTTAAACCTGCTGGAAGGAAAAATAGGAAGAAAACGAGGCAGAGGAAGGCCAAGATTGACCAATTTTAACCAGGTGAAGGAGAAAGTGGGTGTTGTGTCGTATCAGGAAGTCAAACGGCTGGCCGAAGACCGCGCGGAGTTTGGTTACTCCACTGACTAGAGCATAGCTCTTAAAAAGAAGAAGAGTAAAGTAGTTAACACTCGTATCCAAAGATTTCCTCGGTGATTTGAAGTTGTTTTCCACTATGGTAGAAGAAACTCTTTTTCCACTTCTTTTTATTTGGGTGGCTCCACGTTTCCATATATCCTCACAATACGTCAACTAACACCCCCGTCATTATCATAGCACGGCATCGCACGCACACAATCGCAGTTAAAATGCCTAATCAACAATCCGGATTTTTCGTTTCGCAATCAGCCGAACAAATTTCCAGCCACGGGCGGCAATCGGAAAAATATAATTACCTACATAATCCTCGGCAAATTGGATTAAAAATGAAAAAAAAGTAGAAAGTGTTTTAGGGTACGTCATTATTTTTTCCCCGAGAAGGGATTCGGCCTAATTACGCCAGATGGATCGCTCTGCTGTATGTAATAAAGCTAATTAATCGATCGGTGCGCTCTGACACGAGTTTTTTTCAAATGTGAGCGTTTGTTATACGTATGTGGTGAGTTTGTAGCTTTCGAGCGTAGCAGATTATTTTATCGTCCACGGAATTTGGGGCGTAGATTTTTTGATTTGTATGACTCATTGAGTGATGACCTTGTAACACGTGTGGACATACTTATAGGTAACATAAAATCAATCCTGAATGTTTCATCCAATGGTAGAGCAAGTCCAATGCTGCAATGTTTTGACATCGAGTCATCTGCTTCTTGTCTTGTCTTATGACAACAGGGTGAAATTTCGAACGTGATACAAAATTAGTTTTTCTACCTTAGTTGATTGTGGACAACATAATGATTTTACCCAGTTGTTAGAATTTGTATTGTTAAATTTGGGTGTACATACATTTAGTTCATAATTTAACTGCAACAAAGTATGAAAATCCATAATTTAATATATTAGTGGACAAACTTACACAAATCGACCTAATCCCAAACTAAGCAAAGCTTGTACTATGGGTACTAGACGACGATAAACATACTTATATAGATAAATAAATACTTAAATACATAGAAAACATCCATAACTTGGGAACAAATATTCGTGCTCATCACACAAATAAATGCCCTTACCGGGATTCGAACCCAGAACCTCTTGCTTCGTAGGCAGGGTCACTACCAACTAGGCTAAAGCGGTCGTTAAATTTTATCAGACCAATTTCAACAATTTGAGTAAATGCATTATGTTATCCAGCATCTAAGCTTGAAACACTAATTTTGTATCACGTTTAAAATCTCAGCCTGTATATAAATGGCAAACGTTACTGACTGATCTATCAACGCACAGCTCAAACCATTCAACGGATTGTGCTGCATTTTGGCACACGGATAGCTATTATGGCGTAGGGATCCACTAAGAAAGTATTTTTTTTAAATTCCCACGGGATAAGGAATTACACCGCACCGCACCGCACCCACCGCATTAGCACGCTGAAGTGGCAATGGGCCGGCCATATAACCCGAAGAACCGATAACCGTCGGGGTAGACGAGTTCTTGAGTGGAGACCACGGATCGGCAAACGTAGCGTGGGACGTCCTCAGACTCGGTGGAGCGATGATCTTCGCAAGGCGGCTGGCAAGAGCTGAATGACAGTGCCATGGGAGAGGCCTATGTCCAGCAGTGGACGAACATAATGCTGCTGCTGATGATGATGATGAAGGAATAAATGGGATTTATATTTTCGCTTCAAAGTAGCCATAAAAGCAACGACTGATGAATACTTTTATTTATCTCAGTGTAAAGTCTTCCTTTTTCACCCAATTATGCTTTCCCAAACACTGTTTGAAACCAGTGAGAGCCTTTTCCCCTATCTGCACTTTTTATCAGGTGAAGTAGAGATTAAGGTCGCGGGTGAGCAAAGTAATTGTTTTAGTTCATTAAGTAGAGATCAGTCACGGGTCAGTTTTATGTAAAAAAAACAGCTTATAATGCATTCTATGAGTTCTCATCATCATCATCATCCCAGCCTATACACGTCCCACTACAGGCCACAGGCCTCCTCTTAGAATGAGACAGCTTGGGCTGTAGTTCCCACGCGGGCCCAGTGCGGACTGGGAACTTCACATACACCATTGAATTTCTTCTCAGGTTTCCTCACGATGTTTTCCTTAACCGTAAAGCTCATGGTAAATTACAAATGTAATTTTGCGCATAAATTCCGAAAAACTCAGAGGTGCGAGCCCGCGGACTCGAACCCACGACCCCCTGCTTGACAGACCATAGGTCAAACCACTAGGCCACCACGGCTTATAAGTTCTATAACCTTGTAATTCCTCTCGCATTTCTAGATACTTACATTAAAATTTAGTCTACACGTGGCCGCTGCAATGTGGTCGAAACGACGATGTAATTTTAGCAATAAATTGCTGTAATATGTCCGGGTCTTAATAATAACTATGAGAGAAAATCGCGAAAGTTTAAAACAATACATTAAAATAATTTCTTACTGTCACAAATTAATTCAGTCGCGTGCTAGAAACTCGAATAGGGCTGGCATTTAATCACATAATAACGGCACAAATCTTGACTCAATTCCTAACACTGCATTAACGAGCAATACCATCTATAATTTAAAAAAAAAACACGATCACTCGGCATCGCGGGCGAGCGAAAGGGTTACCCACCCCCACAGGCGCAGGGCATAATTATTCGCACCCACACACACAAACGCAATATTAACACAACGATAAAACAAGGCAACTACTTAGCGTTTTCAAATTAAATACACTAATCACTTATACAAACTTACAGTGTACGGATAGCGCGGTGGGATCGATAGTGTCTATGTGTGAGTGGTGATTATAATGAAGGGGTAGAAGGGTGAAATTAAGTGGCTCTATTCGTGTACCCTCGCCACTACTTGCTGTGTAGTCATGCCTTTACCACTTCGAGTCTATAACCGATAATTTCGATGCTTACATATTTGATTCCGTCACTGCTTTTTAAGCGTCCGTAGGGTTGGCCGCGACTCGGTTCGTAACTTACTATTTCCTTAATACATTCCGGTTTTATACAATGTAACTTACCAGAGACTTGGGGCTTATTTCACCACTCTCAGTTACGTAGTTGACTATTTTGTAATTGGGTGTCTTTAACTTAACTAAATACACATGTCTTTTCGTCCAAGTGCCTCAAAACTAAAGTGTTTAACCAGTGTGTATGGCCAGTGATATGGATCTGAGACATGGTGCTTCACTACTGGCCTAATGAATAAGCTCAAAGTCTCTCAACGAGCTATGGAGAGGGCTATTTTTGGGGATCCTTTACAGGATCGAATCAGGAATGAGAAGATTCGTAGAAGAACAGGGGTCACCGGCATAGCACAAACAACATAGCATAACATAATAAGCTCGTTGAAATGGTAATGGGCAGGCCATATGGCACGCAGAGCAGACGGCCGTTGGGGTCGAAAAGTTCACGACCACGACCACGGACACCACGGACCACGGACGGACGGAGACCACAGACTGGCCACCAATGAGATGGGCGGATGATTTGGTAAGGCCACGGGTTCGCGGTGGATGCAAGCTGCTTCCAACCGTTTTGATTGAGTATCAATGAGGGAGGCCTATGTCCAGCAGTGGACGTCCTACAGCTAAGTCCTATTGCTTACCCTAAATGTTTTTTCTGTATTGTTTTCTTTGTGATCCAATACTTAAAGAGTCATTTTGTTGTATTGTATTGTTAATCTGAAATATTTCAGCCAGTGATTAGATAAGGTCTAAAACGCTCTTGTAAAAGTTATTCAAGATTTTATATTGAGAATGTTTTTTTTTGTACCTTAAGCCGACCTTCTAAGTACAATGTGTCAAAGACACCACGTTATACAAATCGACAAACCATATGATACTTAGTCATATTTTATATAAAGAAGCCGCAATAAATCATTTCATTATCAATTACAGTCTTATGTAAAGGTTTACAATTTTAAAGAGTTCAGTAAACTTAGGGCCCCATCTTATCTCAAAGGTTAATCGGTTGAGAAAATTATACAAATTCTAGTCAAATAGTCCAGACTAGATGCGTGTAAAACTGGTGAGCATTAGCAAGTCGCAGCACTTGCAGACTAATGACTCGTCTGTCCATATAATCATAGAGCAGCTATTACTGCCTCCTTGTAGGGTGTCCCCTTTCGCCACATGACGCAGGATAAAACAAGGATTCCTATATTAACTTTTAATTTCTAGACACCGAATACGACTTTGTTCTGTTCTGGTAGTGGGATTCAAACGAGCGCTATATGAGGCTCTACTAAAGAAATAGCAAAAAGGTTAATCAAAGTCACAGGAGACCGACCAACGGGCAGCTACCTCGAACAAAGATTTCACTTAGCTTTTCAAAGAAGGAACACTGCCAGTATCTTCCAAACCTCCTATTCACTAAATGTGTTTTAGTTATTTTTTTCTATATCTTAATGTACTTACCCACTTTTTTTTTAAGATATTTCCAACTGTCATGTTGTATACTGTAATATTGTAGAATTTTAAAAAGCTTAAATTGCTAAATTTTTGAAATATTCTATTGTGTATATTAATTGAGATATGACGGTTTAAAAATGGCCCTGTAGTATACCAACCTAAAACTGGGAGCGGAAGATATCAACCAACAAAACGCCACATGTATCTTTAATTTAATGTCGAATGTATGTAAGCACATCACTTCAGTACCTCTACCTTGAGTTTACACTAGTTTACGTGACCGTACTCGCTAGCGACGGCGTAAATTATTTGTGTGGAGAATTGTGCAGCGCCTCTAGCGGTCACTTACGGAAGTACAATTCTCCGTACAAAATCATTTACGCCCTCGCTAGCGAGTACGGTCACTGTAAACTAGTGTAACTCATGGTAGAGGTACTGAACGGTTACGGGTAGAATGCTATTTTATTATGAATTTATTTAAAAGCGTGATAAAATTTTCAAATTGTAGTCATTAACATCTAATTGAAACGAAATCGTGTACATTTTCAGTTGAATCTCGAGTTAAACTGTACAGTTAAGATGTGTGTAAAACTGTTCAGTATTAGCAAGTCGAAGCACTTACACAGAAGTAATGACTCGTCTGTCCATATAATCATAGAGCAGCCATTACTGCCTCCTTGTGGGGTGTCACCTTTTCGGCAGGACGCAGGACAACGAGGAAATAAAATGTAAACAAAGTATTATATTCGTTTTGTTACATTATGTTCATTTTCACACTCACACTCATTTTACTGAGCAACATTCACCATATTTCACGTTTTGTTTTAAGTTTACGTTTTTTTCGCTGCTTTTAACCCGTTTTTAGGTCAAAGGAAGATGTTAGTTCAACGGGATACAACTTTATTATTTTGACACTTAAGTAATTTTGCTGTCCGAGTTAATTACTACGCTGAATGTTTTGTGAAAATAAAAGTAAAATAGGGAAGAAAACAAAAAATGTACGTCGAAAGGCACAACATGGAGGACTGTTTTAATTTTTTGTAACATCCTGTATTTATTTGTAATAAATTGTTTTTTGTTTTTTGAATATTAAATTATCTTTATCTTTATCTTTATCTTTAGTTTTGACCCAAACCGATTTAAAATTTTACATTCAATATTTAAACAAAAATAAACAAGAAGTAAAAACGTTTAGTACATACATGCGTCATAAATAAATAGCTCTTTGTAGTTTAAGAGTAAAAATTAGAATTATTTTATTTTATTTTCAAACAGCAGAACAAAAAATCTCAATTATAAAACAAATTTTTAGAAAGTCACAGCCAAGTGCAATCGACGCGACCGATAACACGTCCATAAAAATCGACCACCGCATAATTATTCACGATCATAAAGCGACATTAAATCTGACACAGTAATGAAATGTAACGCCGGCCAGGACTCGTCCTAAAAAGGGCATACGGGATGGCCACCGCAGCGAGGGAGGGCCTCCACGACATTAATTTCGTGAAATGAACCTAATTTACATTTAAATAAGGCTTGCCTTAGTAGGGATAAGTTGCGAAACTAAACTAGCGGCCCGAGGCACTCCTGCCCAAAGCAAGGGGTATTACATTACTATAATTGAATTGAAAACGCTTATACATAATTATAGATCGACGTATAATTTATATATTCTGCTTGATTGTTTTCGATCGCTATCGAGTGAGAAGGAAGCTTAAGGACGGGATACTTTCGTAATTAAAACTGGCTAAGCCTAAGCTAGGCTAAAATGTTGATTAGGTTGGATATTAGGGTTAAGGAGTAAGTGGAATTAAATTGTCGAGAATCAGACTAAAGTATCGTCAGCATCTCATTTAGATACATTGTTTTACGGGTTATTAAAAGTCCCAAGCATTTAGTTTCAAAATTGAAAGTAAAAGCTTATTTTTCCTTATTGAAATGAATCAGGGGCAGTTATTGTAATTTTTTAGAAATATGATTCACCGTCGTATTTTTTTCATTCGAAAAAAAGTACTTAAGTAACACATAAATCATGCATGTTATTTAAAAACCTGAAAAGTACTACACTACAACACAGTATACATACGCACGCAGTAATACTATTTTACAGGTTTAAGGATCATAATAATACATTAAACGTGTAACATTAGGACAAATAAGAATAAGGACGATATCCTAAACACCGAACGGGGAACACAGAAATCTGATTTCAAATAAAATGATTGAGCGATTGAAATAAACAAGCGTACCGATCTGTTCCCAAGCAGGCCCAACTTGCTGGGAACTTTTTAACAACCCGATTCGTCCGCGAAAGAGGGTCATCAATAACAAAATTAAAAATTCCCCAATTTGAATTTTAATTGCGCCCGATTATAATCAAGCCGAACGCGAATTACGGGAGCTCGCCCAAGTTTTTAATTCAAAGAATCATCTCCTAAATAATTCATTCGATGGACTTGTTCCAACTAGTTATGACCGGATTTGGGGGGGTAAGTTTAATCCTTATAAATTTCCTTTTTACACAAAGCAATATAAGTAATTAGCATAATTTCGTTGAGTAAATGAAATATGGTAATGAGGGGGTGTTTACCCCTTCTTGGGGGGGCGGGTGAGACAGGGGGAGGGGGTTTCTAGTCGCATCCGTCGTGCTGCTCGTCACCGCTCGATGTAGTGATGATTACAATTAAATTATACGCCGTTCAAGCCCGGCCATTTTGTTTTGATTTCAGAGTCGACGCTTAGCCTAGGTTCATAGGTAGACGTATGTACGTAGACGATGGCTTAAGAGTTTATTTGGTGATTTTTGTTATTTTTTTTTTTGTAAATTCGTACTATTACGAGGGTCGTTCACATTATAAAATAATATAGCTTCGTTGTAAAATAAACAAGATGGATGATATAAAAGCTACCCAAAGTATTAGAGTTTTCAAAATATATTCTATATAATATATATTCTAATTACGTAATTAATTAACTGTCATTTTAAAAATAATATTTTAACTTTCGTAATTTGCTCAGAACATCGGCGTAGATTGCGCTAACACTGAAAATTAATAACGTCCTACGATTGCCAATTAAAAATCGAACTGCTAATAAAATTTAAAAAGGATTCGAACCGACTGCTCCGTTTCGTGAAATGCCTGCGTGATAAAAGGTATTCGAAAACACAATACCACGCTTTACCCTTCGCCTATACAATAGAGCGAGACGAGCATATACAAGACGCTGCAGGCGCGAAAGGAACGCTCACCAATTGGAATTAATTAATTATAATTAAGTTTTAAGTTGACGCGCGTTACGTTAACGTAGACTTTTGCGTTTGCGTTTGTGTGCGTTTCTGTGTGTGTACTAGTATCGATTTGAACTATGGGCAGAGATAATGACTTGGGTCGGGTGGAAGTTTTTAGGGTAGTTTCGTAATGTTATCCAGAGATGGAATTACCGACGGTTTAAGACTGGATACACAGCGCTTTATGAGGGTATTTTGTGTAATTTATATTAGAATAAACTATTGTACTAAGTTGCGTTTAGATATAAAAGGGTTAAGTATGAAAATTACTTGTTATGTATTGTTGGTTGGGTAATATTTCTCGGTTATGAAGTCCCGTGTGTTCAGTCCCTTTATGGAGCTTAGTTGACTATTTAAATTCAGCTTCGCTACAATGTTAGAAAGCTTAACATGGTCTTGTATACATTCTATTTAGTACTGATAATACTGGCCTATTATAACAAAAAAAAACATTCAAGTGTCATTCTTGATTTAAATTTTTCTTCCTGCTTGTTTTACACAGTTTTGCTAGACTTTATTTCTAGGCACACAAAAGTACCAACATACATAAATATACACAATACACAATGCATTTATGCAAAAGATAAAATTCCCAGGTGTGAACGAGTAATTCTCTCGTGATATTTGTGTCAACATTATGTATCACATAAATCTTAAGAAATACTGAGACTAGATGGTCGTTAAATTTAGTATTGACATTGTCAAATAGTTACTCTCTTAACTCTGCAATAGGGATAATTGCCTACATCAACCAACTGACGTATTTTTTATAAGCTATCATAACGCAATTTTACCCCATTTTTTTTTGTATGGGAACGACAATGTAGACACTTAATTTGCCACCTCAATCGACTATATTTACTAATTTTGCAAATCTAATTTTGCTTTCACTTTCAAGGCTGAATTGCAAGTCTTGGACATCATGATCATCCCAGTCTTTATACGTCCCAACGCACAGGCCTCCTCTCAGAATGAGAGAGCTTGTGCAGGGCAATAGTCCCCACGCGGGCCCAGTGCAGATTGGGAACACGCACACCATTGAATTTCTTTTCGGGTGTGCAGGATTCCTCACGACATTTCGAACCCACGACCCAGAGCAGCAGGGCAGAGGCCCGAGAGACCATAGGTCAAACCACGCGGCCACCACGGCTTTTTTGCGTCTTGGGATTGTTTACTAGCTCTCGCTGACGACTTTGTTCGCGTTATCGACTCAAATGGACCGAATGTGCCTAATGCATTGTTTTACTCGTGGTCTAAAACTATCTTCGCGTTATTGCCTTTCTAACGATGCCGGTTTGGGGTATTTATTTATATTGATTAGATGGTATGAAAAGTCTGTAACGGGCATAAGTATAGTAGCGGAATGAAAAGGATCGTCACTTTTCAATCTTAACTCGTTGACATAGAGTCGAAAAGTGACGAACCATTTCTGACCCCGACTATACTTTAACGTTATTGGATAGCGCCCTCTATCCTCGATTAAAGTCAAAGTCAAAGTCAAAAAAGTCAAAGTCAAAAGTGTTTTATTTTTGAAACATACCTAGGTGATGGCTGCATAAATACAGAGATGTTACATTTCTTATTGTTGCACTATGTTGCACTATGCACTAAGTCTATCTAAGTGAAATAAATATCCGATATCCGATGACGCAATCCAAGAATCCAGAAATCAGATCTTTGTCCATCTATACGCCAAGTTTCATTTATCCACGATCAATCAAACGTTCTCATTTATAATATTAGTATGATTTTTTAATTGTTGCTCTAATCATTATCATCATCATTTCAGCCGAAAGACGTCCACTGCTGAACATAGGCCCCCAAGGCTCGCCAAACAGATCGATCCCGTGACATCCGTACCAGGTCTTTGCTCCATCTTGTTGGATGCCTACCCACACTGCACTGCGCGTTCCGGTCCGTGGACACCACTTGAGAACCTTTTTGGCCCATCAGCTATCAGTTGCTCCAATATTTCGCTGAAAATATTTATCCCAAACGATTAATTTTCCAACTGTTTAAAATGGACGATTTTTTTTTACTGTAAGTACTTCCGGATCTTTATAAAACTAACCTAACTCAACGTATAGAGTTCTACAGGATAGTACTGTACCTCTACCATGCGTTTACACTAGTTTACGTGACCGTACTCACTAGCGACGGCGTAAATTATTTGTACGGAGAATTGTACAGCGCCTCTAGCGGTCACTTACGGAAGTACAATTCTCCATACAAACCATTTACGTCGTCGCTAGCGAGTACGGTCACTGTAAACTAGTGTAAACTCATGGTAGAGGTACTGAAATATTACCTGAATAGTTTACAGTTTCGGAAAAAAATCCTTCGTCCATATTTGCTGGCCTATGTATAACTTAAGTTTTTCTTTAAGTTCACTCATTATATTGTGCCGTTTTTGCCCAAACAAACATTAAACATTTTTAATGTAATCCTTCGGGAAAAACATTTTTGGCGAAAAGTCCAGGATCCTTTTTTATTATACCCTTTATTTCAACCCTAAAAATGATTGACACAACTCGTACTCGATCCCAAAAGGTCAACGCATACGCACTTAGCACCTGCCCAGACGACAAAGATCGCCATACGTAGGGGGCACGAATTAGGACCGGCCGTCTCCACTATAGGGGGAGGTGGGGGCAGATATCGATTTTGGATGAGGAAGTGGACTAGAGACATGCTCGGCTTAAATATCAATTGGGATGGCCTTTTGGTACCGATTGTCTTGTGTTTTCCATACGAGTGAGTTGTTTTTGCAGTGCGCTGTTAATTTGTAAGGGTGTGTATAGGTAACGCCACGACACGAGAGTTGAGGCGACTGATTACACACAAAAAGTAGTGAATGAAGTGAATGAAAATGTGAGTTATATGATCTTATGATGAAATACCTACGCATTTTCTTTTTTCATATAACCTATTTCTGAAATAAAACAATTGGAAACTGATAAGAAATATTCGCAGCAAAAAAATCTGTATTGATAAATAGCAAAAATATGCTTAAAGTGATTTAAATGAAATAGATCAAAATATTTTATTTTCTGTTTTTTTTTTTAGGAACTAGATGTATTTTTCCTAAATAATTCTTAACGAAATAGGTTGAAGATATTTTTAGTCAATCTTGTATTTCACTGTTGAGTCTGTTGAACTTGCTATCTGTACGAATAAATATCTATATCCCGCTGTCACTACATGACATGTTGTGTGCGTGACCTCAACTCTCGTGGCGATACCTATACAGGTCAATTCACAAGAGCTGGTACGAATGGTTTGAACGAAAGTAAACTTTGACATTTTTGTAGGAAAATGATTAATGCACGTCATTTTCATATTTGTGTGAAGTGTATTCAATGGGGATGTTGACACCACCAATCAACTGACGTTCTTTTTGTGAGCTGTCAAAACACAATCTCCCATAGAGTTTGAATGACAATAGCGACATATGACGTCATTGTTCGCAATGCTCAATCAACTAACTATTTATTTGTTTTAAAGCAACAAAAAATCTAATTTTGCATTTAATCGAAAATTAATCTGACTTTCAGGGCTGAAATAAAGCGTTTTTTAACTGGAGTCGTGTCTTCAAATTCTTTTTTAATGGTGTCAACATCCCTATTGATGACACACAGATACTTTCATCCGCTCATTCGATCCATTCGTGCCAGCTCTTGTACGACTGTAAGACTACTAGGGGCGTTCAATAAAAAGTGAGAATGAGTATGTTATAAACAACTTTTACTAAATGTAATTTTATTTTTCGACATAGTCACCTTTTAGCATAATACACTTATTAAATCTTTTTTCTAAACTTAAAATTTCATTTTTAAAAAAGGTCTCATCTTGAGTACTTAAAAAATCTTGTACTGCAGCGACTACCGCGTCGTCGTCTTCAAATTTCTGGCCTCTCAGGTATTGTTTCAATCTCGGAAATAGGTAGAAATCACTGGGAGCGAGATCTGGTGAATATGGAGGATGCTTAAGGATATCGAACCCAGCATCACGAATTGCAGCCATTGCAACGGCGGACTTGTGTGCCGGGGCATTGTCCTGGTGGAACAGCACAACTTTCGAGAGTTTACCTCGCCGTTTTTCGCGGATATCATTGCGCAATGTTGCTATTTGTTTGGCGTATAATGTGCCCGTAATAGTGGCTCTATGCTCGAGATACTCAATCATTAATACCCCTTTACCATCCCAAAAAACAGAGCCTATGACCTTACCGGCAGATGGGCTCACCTTGAATTTCTTCGGAGTTGGAGATGATGGCCTTTTCCATGTCATAGACTGCAGTTTCGTTTCTGGGTCGTAATGATGGAGCCATGTTTCGTCCATTGTTATAAATCGCGCCAAAAAAAGTTCCCGGTCTTGCTGTATCAGGTTCAAAGCTTCTTGACAAATCTCTAGTCTAGTTTGTTTTTGCGTGTCAGTAAGCATTCTTGGTACCCAACGCGCAGATACCTTTTTCATACCCAAGCGTTCATGTAAAATATTATGCACGCTCCCCGTTGAAATCTTTATATTTTCAGCAATAAAACGAACCGTGACACGTCGATCCGCCAAAACTGAGTTTTTGACTTTTTTCACAATTTCTTCAGTTACTGCTGTAGTAGGGCGTCCGGAGCGGGGGTCGTCCATTGCCGATGTTCTTCCACGTCTAAATTCGGCGCACCAACGTGCGACTGTCGAATACGGAGGAGCATTAGACCCTAAAGTGTCCCGCAAATCCAAATTGAATTGGTCCGTAGAAAAATTTTTCAAACACAAGTATTTGATAACGGCGCGCAGTTCAATTTTCTCCATTTTCGCTAACGTACTCAATAGCATTGCAAAGAAATTACCGTATTTTTTTTTAAACAAAAGACAGTTAGTTTTTTTTTTCATAGCAATCAGCTAGATAGATTAGCTTTACCGGCCAGTATTTAATTTCCTAATATTGAAAGAGTTTGCATCTCATTCTCACTTTATATTGAACGCCCCTCGTATGTTTTAAATCAGGTTTTTAGAATACAGAGACGTTTTTTTTAAAAAATACACACATTAAAGGCTTAGTAAAAACAAAATCACGATTGTGTCCTTCGTGTTACGAAAGTTAGTCGTACAAACTATATTGGATAACTTTTGTCACACCAAAGAATCAGTTTAGTTTTGTTTAATTAAAGCCCTTAATTATGTAGTTTGTTTTTAAATCGATTCTACAACGAATCTTTTTAAAATTACATGGTAAATTCAGGAAAACAGTATATGTCAAAAAAATGGCGGGTAAGTAAGGGACCTTTCGAAATGGAAAGAAAAAATCTGATAAAAGCCGGGTGTTTTTTAGAATATTATGTTGGACTAAAATGTTCGGAGTTTGTAGTAGGTACAGTCAAGTGTAAAAATATGGGTGCACACAACTTGCTCATAAATATGTCCCATGTATGTTGCTCTTATGTCGTCGAATTAAGGTATAGGTATGTAACGACAGGAGGATTAAATCGATACTTATTTTTGCACTTGACCGTACACCTTCTGTTTTTTTATTTTATTTTAGAGAGGATAGACGCGTTGTCTTTAAAACCGTGTAGATTTGAGATATTTGGGCGGCACGAAGCATTGCCCTAGAGTCTTATCGAGTATGTTATGGAGATTTGAAGGGGGTGGTTTTAACGTTTCAACTAAATCATAAATCTTAGCTAAGAATAATTGAGATTAAATTAGCATTAAAAAACGCATCCGAATCGGTCCGCCCTTTTCTGAGCTCGATGTGATAGACAGACACAAATACACACTTGAAACATTCATTTGTTTTGCGACGCGTGCTAAATCATTTTCGTGCTAGTTTTTGGTTACGGCTTTTTTTTCATAAGTAGAAATTAATAATTTTTTGTTTTTAATTTTTTTTTGTCTAATAATTATTGTACCTATCAGTCATTCGTGGCGGCACACTAATTTTCACAAGTTTCTATTTCTATTTTTAAATCAAAACTAACATTAAAGAACTAAACGCAAAAACTAAACGCCTAATTAACCACAGATGCGTAAAATTCACTTAGCTTAAAAGGAAAACTCAAACGGTTAGAATACTGGCCACTCAGAATTCAAATAAAGTAAGGCATGAAGTGGCCGGAGGCGTCTAACTGAAAAAAAGTAAATAAAAATTCAAAAAAAGAAAACATGGGAGTTGAAAAGTGCAGAGGGATGGCTAAAGGATTTCATTCAGGGTCCCGACGGGACGGTCGGTGGACGTGTGGTTGGTTAAACGGGGATTAGAGAGAAGATATTTTACAACGGCATAGAGTTGT
Source organism: Archips crataeganus (assembly GCA_947859365.1). Classification (NCBI taxonomy): domain Eukaryota; kingdom Metazoa; phylum Arthropoda; class Insecta; order Lepidoptera; family Tortricidae; genus Archips; species Archips crataeganus. The sequence goes on along the minus strand of OX402057.1, from coordinate 15,192,008 downwards.
CTGTAACTGTTAGAAACGTTAGTTTAACATTTAAGGTTTTATGAATCTAGGAATTAATTGCTGAAATATGATTCTTAAAGGCATAAAATATTACTTTTTTTAATTTCAATGTACTGTAAAATGTACATAATTAGGCTTGACAAGTTGTCGTAGAAATATCTTCATCAGTAGTTACCGAAAAGAATAAGCTTATCTTAGAAGAATTTCCTGTACCCACTACGTAAAAAAAAATTAAGTGAAAGAATTTTATGCTTATGGTGCTTCAATCGATCGTCTGAAAATGCTGTATCATTATTTCACCGAATTGTAAAAAATCTTATAAATTTTACCAATAACTCTGCCAGGTAATATTGGTTACAATAAACGCGATGTAAACAGCTTAAATATGTCAATTTCAAAATCATGCCGCATAGTTAACCAACTCTTAACAGGCTGTTACCAGACCGTGCCACCGGCCCAGCGCAAAGCACATATTTGTTCGCGCCCCGACGTTTTTGACATTCCTACCTCGCCTCAACTTTTCTAAGGGTTGTTACGCTTGTACCGCGATCAGCTTTAACTTGTTCAGGGTTGGCGACGGTGAGTTTTTATTTTTATTTTTAGAAAATGTGTTTGAATTTACTGGGAGCCCATGTATTGTGTATTTGTTTGGGCTAATTTTAGTTTTCGATCACTTTAATCTTCATTTCATGCCTAATACTCTTGTTTCTGATGTCCTATCAATCTTTCAAAGGTTAACTGGAAGAGATCCCTTTAAGGGATACGTTCCCTTTTGTACACTGTTCTCTTGTTAACTGGTAATTTCATGTTTTTACGTACAATAAAGAGTTTTACATACATACATATATACATATATTTACGGATTCCGGAACTACATTGTTCCAAAATTATCGATAAATTAATAGATGGCACATTAATTGTCAATGAATATAAAATTACAAATTGTGATTTTTTAGAACTTATTGTAACATCTAGTTTAGGCGTTCGATAAGAACAGATGAAATAGTTCAGTAATTTAAACGAACATGAATTCGTTTAGGTTTTTTATCTTAATTTTATTAATCTAATTGCTAAAATACGGCTAAATCGATATTATCGATGCTTCCCCCAATGTCAAAGTTGAAGAAATCATTCAGTTTTTAGTAATTTTGTTATTTAGAATTTGTGTATGATTTTACAGACTTTCAAATCTACATCGATTGACAACTGTCGTAAAAGATTATTGATCCTTGATATCTACGATAAATGAAATTAATCGAAATACCTAATGTTCGGGATGTAGATGTTCCGTAAGAAAAACAAGCAGATAGAACTCGAGAGAACTCAATATAATTTGAAAAAACCGTCACCACAGTACAAAATCGAAAGGGCGTAAGTACGTGTGTGTCGCGCGCGGTTAGGTGAGGACGACTGGCTCTTCGGCCATTGGTTTGTCGCTACGTCACACACGCAGCCTACTTGCCATATGTTTATATAAAAAATAATTAAAACTAAAATCGAGGACCCTAATGAGCACGTCGCTAACACCTAACAACTGACAATATTTTTTTATAAAACATTAGAAAAAAGTAATAATATTCAAAATCTCAAAACACTATTAACGTTAACAACATTCTCAAAAAAAATATCCAAAAAAATAAAGCAAACCGACATAAGTCGACAACCCTAGCCGAGGCAATGAAAAGTCGGTTAAGCTAATGTTATCGAGAAATAAAAATGTATAATAAAATACAAACACGCCGCGAGGAAACAATTTGCCGCAGGAGACTGGAAGATTTCATGCCTCGGAATAACCAGGAGCAAGCCAAAACAACCGCTGTACCCACGTACCAACGACTCAAATTCCTCTACCAACGTTAACTAGAAAATGCCTTGAATTTTCTCGACGCCGCCGCTTCAAAATAGACTTTACGGCGTAAAAGTGAGGGTTAAATTTGGGAGTTGGGTGTAAAGTGTAATTCAGGAAGGAAAGAGAGTTTTCCGTGACATTTGTGTTAAGCGGGGCCGTGGGGCTCCATTCATAAAAGCTACTACTTGTTTGAAAGTAAACTCGAGTTATACGCTTGCGGATTAGCACTTTGTTACACATTCTGATTTACGAGTCTCGTTGTAATTAAACTAGTGCAAGTTTATTAATGCAGCTAGTTTTAAAGTAGATCGGACGGGATCAGTGCACATGCAGCTTAAAGTTGCCGGCTTAAATGAAGAACGCATAAACAAAAGACTAGCACGCTGAAGTTTTCAAATAAGGAACCAAAAGACAGTGAATGAAATCATCGGGCGTGTATTTTATTTAAATAAAGTAAGAAAGGACTGGCTTAATTTTAAATAAACAACGAACTGGCCACCTAGAAACATCTCGAATCTCAACCGACTCATTCTTAATTCGAACGCAAAAAAACAAGTGACAGCGCGAAGGATTTCGAACGTGCGACGCCTTTTTCTAATCCGTCGGCAAGGACATACTCACGCCACCTGTTGCTTGGGGTCACGTGACTTTTTTGCCTCAAGGACGCGTGCCTCCTTCGCTCATTCACGGGCGGCGCCCCCTCCTCCTTGCGGGGGGTATTTTTTGTTCCCTTACGTGAACCCGAGGGCTTTCACCTACGTGCATTTTCGAGGTCACGGCGGTTTCGAGCCTTCGCCTCTTCCGTCGTTCGCCTTTTGTTTAGACGTTTGCTCTTACTTTCAGATGTGGGTGTTTCGGAGTGTGGCGCGAAAAATGGTGTAACCTGATTGGTCGGAATACGTTGCAGCGAGGCTATAGACGTATGGAAATGTTTTGAATATTTAGAAGTGGAAAAGTTGCGTTTTTGGCATCGTTCAGTTGATTAAAAAGTAGTCAACCAAACTCTTGATAAAAAGAGACTGTTTTGAAAAATTAAACATATTTTCTTCGGAATGTACTTAAACCGTTTTTTGACACAATCAGTTTGTAAGTATCATGATCACGGATAAACGCTTGGCAAGTATTTTAGTCAAAAGGAATCGACCGTGAATCATTAAATTGCAATATCCCTTTTGGATTTTAATTAATTTGAACTGTAAGATCGCGTGTAAAAACTCATCATTATTATAATATTTATCAGAGCCTGCTACCCTGTCTTCATTACTACTGTACCCATCTCGCAATAACCTATAACCGCGTTTCCAACGACTTCGCAATATCCAATAATCTCAATAAAACCTCAATTATCAGCACTTCAAAACAAACCCTATAACTTCCGTGCAGGGTCACATTTTCTTTGCTCACAAATTATCAGTCTTACCAGGATACTAATTAAACCCTGTCCCCGATAGTGCAGCGCTGTAGACGCGTAATTTACATTAATCCAATAATTGCATGGAGGCTCGTAGTTAGAAATTCAAATGAGATGATGTACTGTGGGGGTGAGACGTTGTGTGCACCTGGGCTAGTCTGTGGAGGTTTAGAACGCTTTTAAGTTTAGGTCTCCTGAATTTTTTGCATGGCGAGTGGCTTAGTCTGTGGCATAGTGCCAACGTAACGCGAGAATCTGTCAGATAAAATTTAATATATTATCTTCATATAAAGGGACTTTAAAGAAGTCAGCGGTCTCCAGGACTAGGTATTTAGATAATATACATTGTAAAACGCCTTTAAGAGAAAAACTGTCATAGTGTAACACCAAAGTTTGTACCATCAAAGCTTAGTATTGAATGTTTGCCACTTGTTAGTAAGTAAAGTCGACAGCAAAACTATGGATAGGTACGGCCAAAGTTACAAAACTATGTATTCAGAAACTTTATGTCAAGTCAATAAAGTCGCGTATACATATTTGTGTAACTTTACTCGTATCGATATCTTGCATGGTCCATCATGCGCTTCCTTAGTTTTGCTCGTACGCTACCAACATAAAGTTATTTTCTAAGCTAGTAAAACATAATTTAAAATAATCACAGTAGTTAAGACGTCGGACTAATCCTTGCCATTCTACACACACGCACAGACACAAACAATGGCTCCTCTAATGCCGGCAAAGACTTGATTAATTAAATTGCTATGCTAATGAGGGACCGAAAATTTGGTCGATACCAAGTAGTTCTTACACTTAACTGGAGGGAGATGTGAGTTAGTGTAGAATAACTTTTGCATTAGAGCGTTGGCGAATTTAAGTTTTTTTTACTCACGATCAGATGGAAACGGGTTTTTGAATACCTAAGTCGCTGAGTATCTGAAAATGCCCCTTTAAAAAAATGCAAGCCTGTAAGTTGACATTTGAAAAAAGTGATTTATTGTGTAGTAAATCGTTAGGTACTACTTCGATAAAAGCTCGTATCTCGAATCAATAATGAAAACGTAAAAGGAATTGAGTAAAGTTATTTTTTAAGATTATTGATTTTGAGATGGGAATTTATTTCGAAGTAGTGATGATAATGTTTTAACAAAAAACAGAACGAACCAGCACTACTGAAGAAATGTCTCTCTGTTGAACTCCACAAAACAGCAAAACAAAACACAAGACAAAAAGGTACAAGCGTCAATTTAATTTTAATATCGTTAACGTATAAAATTTGTATAAGAATAATCGCAGTCACTGACCCAAAATCAAAACGCAAGTTCTAAAATAGATCATAACAAGGATGATATAGACTGGATTGGCAGTCGCCAATTCGCCATAGTAGGTACGGATCGGCCGCGGTTTTTGTAGTTCGATTATTAAATCTAGATGGCGCTGAAATATAGCCAGAGGCTTTGAAGGCAAAACAATAAGACTACAGATGTTTCATATTACTACAAATGTATTATTTTTCAAAAATATTGCATAATAATACATTTGTAGTAATATGAAACATCTCTAGTCTTATTGTTTTGCCTTCAAAGCCTCTGGCTATATTTCAGCGCCATCTACATTTAATAATCGAACTACAAAAACCGCGGCCGATCCGTACTATGGCGACTGCCAATCCAGTCTATATCATCCTTGATCATAATCAAAGACAACACCGCAACCAAAATCTAAAACAACTTCACCCTCATAAAACGCAACTACTAAATCAAAGCCGAAACTATACTAAAATTTATACAGAGTGTTCGAGAGATTGACCGACGTCGCCCCCCTCTTAGAGGCAACGTCCGCGCCTTAGTAATTTCCGAAATCGCTTGTCGACAGTCAGAATAGTGCCTCGGCCTGGACCGAATAATTAGATCTCGATCTTGCATCTAATTGGAACGGGCGTAATTTGTTTTAAGTCGATATTGTCTGGGGTTTCGGATTGTAGGTACGTTTTGATTTTCAGAGCATCCTGTATGAGAACAAAGATTGGAGTATATCTATTGATTTGTGATATAGTCTATTTTTTATGTCTATAATAGTAGATTGTACAGCAAGGGGATAAAGCACTGCATTATGTCACGGGCGCGATATTGAATCCTGAGCGTATCGAGGGTCTCCAGATTTAACTCCCGAGCGTAGCGAGGGGGTTTTTAGTTGCTTCCCGAGCGAAGCGAGGGAATTAAGATGGAGTCCTGAGAGCAGTGAAGGATTTAAGCGCGCCCAAGGCAAAATCAGTTTTATCCCCGAGGAGTACTTATACTCTACTTTTCTCACCTTTTGCGAGACAATAAAAACCAAGGCTACTAGAAAAATACTCGACTCGCGGCTTTTGTTTAAGTATTTGACTTAGTTTTCGTTCGGCCGCGGAACTGCAAATAAATGAGGTGCGGCGCGGCCCCCGCGGGGCTGAGCACGCTGAGCACCAGCACCAGCACCAGCAGCAGCACGGGCTGCGCCGCCGCGACCAGCACGTGCACGAGCTGCGCGCCGGCCTACACGCCGGGCGATTTTGAAATTAGACTTTAAGTGCATACCAATAAGAACTACGAGAAGTGAGAATCACATTACTGCCCGGCGGGTTATAATGAAATTCAGTACAACATTACGCCCCGGCGAAAGCCAAGGGCTATAATGACTTACTTTGAGAGAGGTTTGCATGATATATAATAAGGCATTGTCGAGCAGGTGGTGTGAAAAGTACTATTTCATATAATTTGTACTCAAGAAACAAATGAGCGTGTCATAGTATTTACTATGTGCAGTACTTTAAAGTAAAGAAATAGAGAAAAGTTTTCGCAGTTTTGATTTGATATTAAAACTCTATGTATTACCTCGTAATATCCAAATTTGACCACCAGCACTTGAAACTTAATGTCAATTAAGAATAGTTGACATTTAGTTAGACATACTTATATCCCAAATTTGGTGCAGTGGGCCTTACGAGGTTACATTTTGATGAAGAAAAAATGGTTGAGTCAGAAATGGCTGGTCACAGCTAAATACAAGTAAGTACCTACCTAAGTAGATAAGCTCTCTCATTTATTATCATGGCCATAGGTGAACAAGATTTATTCATGAAGCTTTTAAAGTAGGTACCTGTTGCATTTGTTTCGTCTCTATTTCGTTTTCGGGAATTTCACAATTTTCCAGGATAAAAGTAACCCATGTTAATCTGAGTTTTTCAAATCGATTTATGTAGTAGTAAGTAGTTCTAGAGCCTACGCTATTACATAGAATCAAACATGCCCGCGACTTCTTCTGCGAAGAATTAGTTTATAGCGGCCCCGCGACTACTCAATAATCTGAGATAAAAAGTACTCTATATCTTTCTCAGGCATTTTCATCTCGATCCTGTGTGGATATTAGGGTAAAAATTAGCCTGTGTTATTCCAGACGTCCAACTATCTCCATACCTAATTTCATCCAAATATAACCACCCGTTTTAGCGTGAAAGAGTAATAAACAGGCACCCACACACGCACGCCCGCACATACTCACACCCAAAATTTCGCATTTATTAGTAGATTTTAACTATGTCTCTCTCAAAACGTACTCCTTATCGTCATCTTACATTACACATGATCTTAATACCGTATTTTAATGACGCGCCAAACCAACTCCCAGCAGGCGTAAATCAGAAATATAATTAGATACCCCCTAATTGTGGTGTTCTCAAGTTGCGGGCCGGTCGTGTGGGGTCGCGGGATCGATAGCTGACCCAGCCTTAGACTGCGTTGATTGGAACTAACGCACTTAGCACGTTTTGGTACCGGCTAGGCGGGACTAGCGGGGGACTTCTCTCTATAAATCGCGTGATCTATCTTCTGTAGTCTGCGTTTTGAATGTAGAAATGAAGGACAATTGTCATTTAGAACGACAAAATTACATCTAATATATAAAAATCTCGTCTAATATATAAAAATCTCGTGTCACGGTGTTTGTTACCGAACTCCTCCGAAACGGCTTGACCGATTTTTATGAAACTTTTTTTTCTGTATTCGGTAGGTCTGGGAATAGGTAAGCTACTTTTTATACCCCTACATTCTTCGCGGACGGAGTCGCGGGCAACAGCTAGTATGCTATAATATCTTCTCTTGAAACCTTGACTTGGTATGCAATAAAGCACTTAGCACAATTTGTTCATTGGTCAACTACAAGGGAACTTGTGTCAGCAAATTGCCTATCGAAATTAGAAGAGCTGAACAACAATTTGCGGTAATTGTGTGAAGTAATGACAAAGAAATTCAGTACATAAGTAAGTTGAATATAATAGACTCTTGATTGGAAATAAGACGCTTGGTTTGTTTTGGTTGGACACGAACAGGCTGTGCAAGTTAAAAGTAAAGTAACAAGTCCGAAGTTAATGGGCAAATAACGTGAGCAAATAAAATAAAAATAAAAAAATATTAGGCGACAATCTTACACAAATCGACCCAAACTAAGCAAAGCTTTTACTATGGGTATTAGACGACGATAAACATACTTATATAGATAAATAAATACTTAAATACTTACATAGAAAACATCCATAACTCAGGAACAAATATTCGTGCTCATCACACAAATAAATGCCCTTACCGGGATTCGAACCCAGGACCTCTTGCTTCGTAGGCAGGGTCACTACCAACTAGGCTAAAGCGGTCTTGAAATTGTACTTTACTTTTATTTTTGAATCGTAAAATCCATGTCATGAAAAGATGCTGGTTGTTTTCGGGACTCCGTTCTATTTTCAAATTTTTTTTTATCGCGCGTCTTATCATCGCGATAAATAAAAAACTGAAGCTGCAAGTAATGGTGTCATCATTTTAAACCAGTCGGTTGGACAGAAAACTAAAAATATATTGATCAAATCATGAAAATCTTGAATAAATAAATATGGTACTTACTGTACTATAATGGGTACGTCATGCAACAAATCAACCAGCTGCATACGAGTACTAAAGCCACACCCCTTTTACTTTCGACTTTAAAATAGTACAAGATCCAAGTGATACCATAAAAAATCGCATCTTGAGCTCCAAACGTTGCAACTCTGTTAAATAAACTGCCGAAGTTATCAAAAGATATCTTGTCTAAACCACCCCGCACATCCCCATAAAAGTCGGCGTTAACCTCCGACCGATAGCTGCCCCGCCACGGACTGTCCAACATAACTCCCCGACTCCAAAAGTAATACCATCAACTTAGTGTTAACTTAATTTGAGTCACTTTAACAAGTCCAATTAAAGGAATTTGTGTTTCTCTTATCTTCAATATAACATTGAGCATAATTTCAAATTATATTTCAAACTTTCCGATAATGAAGGGTGGGTGCGAGCGGGGTACCGCGCGGGGGGAGCCTCGCTTATTTCATTAGTTACATAAATTCTCCTATTGAGGATGGCTGGCAGAAAGGGGACGGTTTACCCTTATTACGAGAGCCTCCTTATCAATACAATTATTAATATAATAATATTATTATTGTAATAATTTCAGGATGGAATGGAAAAGGAGTCGTGGCTTAACTTCGCCGGCAATAAAGGGTGGTGAGAGATAATGGAATGGAAAACAGTTTGAAGTTTTATTGGAAAATTGGTACCGGCTAATTGGCAGCATTATCGATCTGTTGCCTTCGGGATAACACGCGGGATCTTTATTTAAACTGTAACTCGCGTAACTTTACATCAAGACGCTTGATGACTTAATGGTCTTAAAGGCGCTTCAAACAGACGCGAAAGCCAAATCCTTCAAACAATGTCTGACTTAACTAACTAACTAACCTAATTCGTGTGAGATAACCCCACTAAATGACCCGATGTCTTCGGAAACGATACCATCTACCTGAGTCGTGGCCTACACATTTGGATACAAATTGAAACTAGGTTAGGGGTTATACCGACCCGACGTAGAGGTACAAGTATAGACATAATTCCTAAGGGCCACGTCTCATTATAACACTAATACAAGACTCATCCCGAAGTACCGTGAATACATTAAAGGGTTTCAATCCTCGGTGATGAGGAGGGTGGCCGCCCACCGGGGGGCAGGCATTATAGGATAGTCTTCATTTACATTGTCCAAAAGCTCCAAGTAGTGTCCGACCGAATATTAGTTTACGATAGAGCTCGCCTCTACCTCACCCCGTGTCCAAGACGGATTTTTGTTTGTTGGTGACGTTAGAATTAGTTTTTAGGGTTACTAGTCTGACATAGAACCATTGTAGTTTCGCCACGTCCGTTCGTCCGTTCGCGGCTTAGCGTAAATACTGTTAATGGTAGGAAACTGTAGTTTTGTATGGGTTGTGTGGTAAAGTGGTAAAAAAAAGATTACAAAAATATTTTTTGCGTCTTTTCTAAAACCATAGTGTGCCGTTTGCATTTTTTTTTGTTCTTAAAATTACTAAGGCTGCGTGAGCTGTATACTTCGCGAGTACTACAAAATGGCTGCAATATGATATTTTTACGTTTTCAACCCCCATGGCTCCGCCATTTTGAAAATTATCCAAAAACTGAATCAATAACAAAAAACAATAATTATAGAACTTGCTCACAAAATTTCACGAGGATCGGTTGAATGCGACTTCTAGAGAACAGCCGGACAGACAGACATTACGAAAGCATTTTTGCCCAGGCGCAAACGTTTAGGTTAGGTTAGGTTAGGCGGAAGCGGGAATGTTTTCATATTCGCTGCTAAAGGTGCTGCTAATTTGCCCATAACAATACATAGTTGACACCATAAAAACATAATTCAAAAACCCAGTTCTAGTAAAAACATTTTATTTTAGTCCTGAAAACCTAATGAACTGCAAAATTCTGTTTATTGTTGCTTTGAAATAAATAAATAGTTAGCCGTTTGAGTTGGCAAATAAATTACGAGATAGGTATAGGTACTGCTGTACATAATTTGTAAGATGATATTTTGACGACTCATAAAAAATGGGTCAATTGATAGGCAGTGTCTTGAAACGTTAACGCAAACGCTTTAGAGGCACTTTTACTTTAAAAAATTACCATAAGATTAGCAAAAAAATCGTGAATTTTCTTGAGCAAGATAAGATGGTCATTTCAATATTTGTCAAATTTTTTGACCGAAAATCGCGCGTCACCATCTCCTGTAGGTACCTCTTTTGTGTTTAATTTCATAAATAGTTTTTTTTTAGAAAAAAACTGGCCAGTTAATAACGACTTCAGTGATTAGACTGAAATTTGTATTTTGTACCGGATTTTATTATTTAATTAAGAACTGTGCCTCCATTGACCTTAATAAGCGCACAAATTAGAAAAATAAAGCAGAACTAGAACATAGCGACCCGAAGGGCGGAATAATTTACTTTTTACCAAATTAATTCGATTTCGCTTTAATTAACGGCACCCCAATTTCTTTAGAAAAAAAATTATTAAACCTCCAAAGGATTCTGATTATTGGATGTCGACGGACAAATTAAAGATGTCTTGCAAATTTGCGCCGAGTAAATTAAATTGTGGTGCGGGCTATTGTTTTTATTAATCTAAAATAAGTTTTTGTTGAAAATAATCATTTAATTTTCGAATTTTTTGATGACTATATGTACAAAATTATTTAAGGGTAGAAAACTTTGTGCTGACTGTACAGTCAGCATCATGTATTGTAGCTGGTCACTTTCGGACCTTGTCGCTCTATAGTTAGGTGCAAAACGTCATACTTGATTGACAACTATTACGACAAAGTACAAAAGTGACCAGGTACTTTTGATGCTGACCATACCTACTCTTTGTTGATTCTCTTTTTTTTTTTTTTTTTTTTTAATTATCAAATCGACCTAGTCCCAAACTAAGCAAAGCTTGTACTATGGGTACTAGACGACGTTAAACATACTTATATAGATAAATAAATACTTAAATACATAGAAAACACCCATAACTCAGGAACAAATATTCGTGCTCATCACACAAATAAATGCCCTTACCGGGATTCGAACCCAGGACCTCTTGCTTCGTAGGCAGGGTCACTACCAACTAGGCTAAGGCTGTGTATCATCATTCAAATCACGTAAGTATACAATTTTTTATGTCTATCCGACTACTATCCGACTACTAGTGGGTGAGATTTGACTCACAAGATTTGACCAAAACATAGATACATAAGTATTACCTGCAGAATTGTCGATAAACTTATAATTTGCAATTTATTATGGTTGTTGGGTCTCTGGGGTCACGGTTGGGTGCCTGGTCCACTGTCAGCTATCTCTCTCACCGAATTGCCATAGTCATACGCCATAAAGCCTTTACAGATCTTTTTTTAATTTTATGATTTTGTATAAAATCAGTAGTACCTAGTGGTAATAGTAGTGGTAGTTTTATGTTCAAAACCAATTGTGCTGAAAGTATGCAAATAAATTACCAAAAAAAACTAACTTAAAATATACCTATACAAAGACTCGAACTTGCAACTCTTCAAGTAGAAAAGTCAATCTACACAAACTTGACTTGGTTGACTGGTAGAGATCCCTTAAAGCTGGGGTTCCCAACCTTTTCTTGGTCAGGGACCACTTTTATATTGTTATTGTTAGCAGGGACCACTATATAGGTGTATACTTAATAAAAATAATAAATTGTAATAATCAAACTGAAACTTTAATAAAAAAACTCATTAGGAAATTACGCCCGCTATAAGTTTAAAATCATTCGCGGACCATATTTTGGCTTCTGCGGACCACTGGTTGGGAACCACTGCCTTAAAGGGATAACTTGCGGCGCATGTACCTATCTCAACAATTGTCAATGGTTTATTTTTTATTTTTTGTGCATACGTTGAACTACTAAACTCATGATTTGAAAATCCCAATCCAATCTTAGAAACGATCCTGTGTTCGATCACCTCAGTCCACTGCCACGCACACATGCAAACGAGCACACTATCGAATAACTCGCCCCCTCACGCACACAGACACCGCACTCACACCGCAAGAACCAAGGCTTTATTCTCATTCGGTAAACGGAGATGCACTATCCTAATTATCGGAACAAGGTAGGTAGAATTGTCAGATAGGTATCACGAATGGACGTAAGATTAGTTACTTACTGGTACTATTGTGTACTGTTGTGTAGGAAGGTAGAAATGTAGACTGTGGCTCTATCCGTTTGAGGCACAGTGGGTGCCTTTCAATTAGTAAAAAAAGACTAGCCGTTGCCCGCGACTCCGTCCGCGAAGAATAGGGTTATAAAAAATAGCCTACGACCTATTCTCAGACCTGCCGCGTATACATAGAGAAAAGTTTCTTAAAAATCGGTCAAGCCGTTTCGGAGGAGTTCGATAACTAACACCGTGACACGAGATTTTTATATATTAGATCTTTATTTATAAAACTACATTACGGCGACTCCGAATGCGAAGAATTTATTTATCGCTATCCCGCAGGAACTATGTATTTTTCCGGGATAAAAACAATCTTATGTCCTTTCCCGGGACTCAAACTTCATTTAAATCGGTTCAGCGATGTGAAGAGATAACAGACAGACACAATTTCGCATTTACAGGGTTATTTGTAATTCAATAGCATCCTTTTAACCCTAAACTCCTACCACTTAAACAGATGTTTTTTGTTTGACGGTTTTTGTCATAAGTTAATATTTTTGGTGTAATAGCGTTTTGAAAATTTGTTTTTACCTCTTATTTTTACGATACTCTGTGTATTTACATAGGAAAAAAGTGCTTCATTTTAAAAAGTCGTAAAACAAAAAACATTTGTTTGAGTGATAGGAATTCAGGGTTAAGAGGATGTCAGTGAATTAAAAATAACCCTGTATAATATCATGGATATATTCTAAGATCCACCGGGCCACAGACGCAGTGTAAGTAGGCCACCACCAAGATGAAGCGACGATCTGTTTAAGGTTGCGGGAACGCGTTGGATGCGGATGGTGCAGGACCGATCTGTTTGGCGAGCCATGGGGGAGGCCTATGTCGTCTTTCAGCTAAAATTATGATGGTGAGATATACTAACTATGTCTAAGTAATTTTGTTATTATTATTTGCTTTTATAATCTACAAATTATTTATTTACGCACGTAACCTTATGTAGCTATTAGTGTGCAGTTTATTTATGTATCTAAACAGTGATCCGGGTGTCACCAAAGGTACTGGCTGAAAATCAGTGCTACAAACGCCTCAGTATTATGCAACCGCAATGACACATTATATCTTTAGTTTTTGCTTTGTCTTTTTGTTTTGTAAAAATATTAATGATGTGTCTTGTGATGTTGTAAATAAAATTAAATGTGTTTTCATTCTTTCTATGATGATGATGTTCTTAGATCTTTTTTCACGTACCCCAAGCACCCCGAACTTACGGTATATCAAGACGCGTCTCGAACCGATCTATCTCAGCGTCTTCATTTGTTTCCCCAGCGGATATCCAAACCCAATCCCATTTTCGTAGCCAAACACGGCCCCGGCACATTCTAGAATACGTCTAGAGCAGTTAGAGCCCCTGTCGAATAGGATTTCGTTATTATTGACTCGATACCAGCCTACGAGAAACGTCGCTTTTGAAGTGGACTTTAGTTTAAGGCTCACGTATCACGTGTGTTCAGTTATATGTCGTGATAAAGGCATTATCCATATGGCTAGATTATCCTCGTACTGCTTCCCGTGCTTTTGCGATATTGCCCCTATAGCCTTTACCCCAAAAACATAGCTGGAAGTTGATTCGTATTAACGTTAATCGTTAATTAACGTAGTTAACATTTCGACTAACGGATAGCTTTTAAATTAACTTCAAAAAAATAACGGGCTCGTTGAGTTCTGTTAAATTTCATCAAATCCGTTAATCGTTAATCCAGTGCCTACTATTTGCCAAAAAGATGGAGTGAATAGGCTGTTACTGCACCAGTGAGATATACACCTCTTCTATACTTTTCATTAGGGGAGATTATCAGTTTCAGTCAGTTTCATGTGAAATAAACATTGAAGAAACAAGCTAGCGGAAGGTTTTCATAAAACTACATAGCGTGCTTGCGGTAAGTACGGCCATGTGCAAAAATATGTATCGATTTAATCTCTCGTAATTACGAACCGACATCTTAATTCAATAACAAGTTTTATGCGGGTGCATAATTGTAAAAATATGGGTATATGGAGTGAAAAACTTAAGAAAATGACCTGTTGTATGGAGTAGAGCACAAAATTGATATGGAGCTTAAGTATTTTTTTGTTTATACGGACACGTTACTGCTGCAAAATTTAGGATTATTAAAATTTCATACTAAAATGAATGGCTACATATCTTTTCATTATATAGGACAGGATAGTGATAGCGGTTGCAACGTGACTAGAACTTTACTATCATGATCTTAAGGTCACTACAACAGTTTTCATCCATCTACAAGTGTACAAGTGAACCATCCAAGAAACTTATACCCATTAATGCAAACGACTAACCAGCAATATTCTAAGCGAAATCTTCGGCTGGGCATAAATTCATACGTGGCTGAACGGACGCATCGTACCGTCAAATAAACTGCCAGTTTAATCAAAGCTATTAGACATTTGAGCCAAACATCTAAAGCCATTGTAAAATGAGACGTGAGCGACACCTTCCAGCCCGTCGTCGGTCTGGCTTTACACAGGTTCCGAGGGGGTGGGGAGGTCTAGGGTCGCTGGTGGGAGTTATAGCTGATGCCTTTAACGCCTTGCTGGCCAGTGACCAACCCTGGAGGTTGGATACGTATTTAATAATGACAGAGCAACATGGCCGTTTTGGGTAGGGAAGTTAAGTTTGGTTTATAAAGTGATTAAAGGCAATCGCTGCTCTTACTTACTCATTCAGTTAATCTAAGCAATATTTAATTAGGTATATTTTTAAATAGTAATTATGTAAGAATTATGTTTAAGGAAAGATTTAAGAACTGTTATAATTTGAATACGGGAGTCTTTGTAAATGAAAAATACTTCTTTAAAATTGGCACACGGTTCTAACCTCTGTTCTGCCATAAATAGGCAAACAAAAGCTTCAAACACCCTTTTAGACGGCTTTGCGCAAGCCAGAGTTAACTAAATATAATATGTAACTCCAAGTTATTTGCTAACCTAGATTTAAATATTGACAAAATTTATGGAAGTATCCTTTATAACCCACATTTTATTTAATCCGTATGACTGGCCATTAAAGAATTAAAAAAAAACACTATCGTTTGAACGTTTTCTGATCGAAATTAGATTGCACGCAAATGTAACTAAAATTATAAAATCCAAATTTCGAATGACACCACGCGCGCTTTTCTCATTAAAAAATTCTAAATTCGAATCGTAAAAAGCAAAACACTACCGTTAAGTGGTCACATTGTTGCCGGCCAGTATTCGAGCGCCACCGTCACCCGCATTACCGGCCGATACAGTAATGAGAGTCCGTAACTCATCTCGGGCCCCGCTAAATTATTCCGAGTAATCTTATTACATTTACATATTAATCAACGGGTTTTAATTATCCCCCACTTCCCCTTGATAATTTGTTTGTGGCGTGATTGAAGACGTGTCTGCGCGGTTTGTTTGTGTTCAGTTGTTGTTGTAGTGGTAATTGACTTACGATTACAGCGAGTGCGTTACCTGAAATGTGATAAAATTGTGAATTAGTTGCGAGTAAATTTGGTACCTATATTAATGTACAATAATTAGATAATACGAAATTGAACAGAATACGTAGAAAAAAGTCGTCGTCATAAACATCGGAGGAGTGAAGGTGGTGAAAAATATCTGAACACGCACGTATGCGATTTACAATTCGGTTGTGTTCCGATATTTTTGACAACGTTGACTGCTCCGATGTTTATGATGGCGGCTGTACACCAACTGACTTATTTTTATTACTGAATAATGATCGCTGCCAGGCATACATGAAAAAATGGTCCTAGTGAAAAAGGAACATTCAAATTTCCCACCCCATTCTGTTCCTAATGACGAAGCAAATCGATGTCGAATTCTGGAGTCAATTTTATTAAACGTTTCAAACGTCTTCGAAATTCAAAACCAATCAAGCAGCGCACAACAACGACGTTCCACGTTTAAACATGCTGATTTGTCCAGCCATGCAATGCAACCAGCACTGGGCGGGGTCGATTCTAAAGTATGCGATAAATATAAAGCTACCACTCAAGCCCAGAGGCTGCAATTAATTTTAAAGTATGTTAATATTAAGAATGCTTATTACTCCTGATAGGTAGTGAGAAGATAGTCTTATTTGTAATTATAAGGTTTTGGTTATAAATCTGACGGGGCTAATGTTCGTCGTAAAACGAAAGATTATTAATTTCACTGTAATAAAATGAAGGGGGTTCCGTACCCAAAGGGTGCCAATTGGACCCTATTACTGAGTCTCCGCTGTCTGTCCGTCCGTCTATCCGTCTGTCTGTTCGTCTGTCACAGAGTCATAAAAAGCTGCTTTAAAATCAATAACTAAAAATAAGATTAAGTTAAGTAAAGAAAAGAGGATAATCATACAAGAAACGTGCTTTTTACTCGAAATTATCACAGAACATGTATGTATGTATTGATAATAAAGAACAAATTGTACTGAAGCATGGAACCCTCCATGTACAAGCTCGACTCCCACTTGACCGTTTTGTTTTTTCAGTGGTATCTGAGTATATTTCAAGTCAACACGAGGGTTAGGTCTGACATGATTTTTAAATTATCTGACAAGTTTAAAAAAAGATAATGTATTTTTGTACGCTAATTGGCAGTTTCACGTTAAAAGAAAAAACCAGCCAAGTGCGAGTCGGACTCGCGCACGATGGGTTCCGTACCATTATTATTTATTATTTCACATAAAAATTCAACGATAATAAGTCCTATCTTATTATGTATAAAAAGGCAAAAAAATCACGTTTGTCGTATGGGAGCCCCCTAAATATTTATTTTATTCTGCTTTTTAGTATTTTTTGTTATAGCGGCATCCGAAATACATCATGTCTCAAAATTTCAACTGTCTAGCTCTCATGGTTCATGAGATACACCCTGGTGACAGACGGACGGACAGACGGACAGACAGATAGACGGACGGACAGCGAATAATAGGGTCAGTAATAGGGTCCCGTTTTTACCCTTTGGGTACGGAACCCTAAGAAACGATAATTTGATAATTTAAAACTTATTTTTGAACTTCTTTTGTTAATTACATCCATTGTGAGGTTCTAGTTTCATTTAATCCTTTGAATTTTAATCACCTTTTTTCACAATCGTCGTAATTAGGGATTATTATGGAGATTCAGAAGTTATTCCATGACCAAAACGGTGGCAGCATTTTATAATATATACAATACTGATAATTATTTTAACCTAATTTTAAACCGCGGCTTTGCCCATGTCGGAAATACATTAAAAAAAGGTTACGGAAATATTTTTATCGCACAACGATCGCTCTCTCAACGTCATCTATTAATTGTAGAAGAAGTCAGTACCTACGTCATATTGAAAGCCGAAGTACCTTCTTCAACGTTTTCAAACAGCGTATTTTAATCTTTCTAGGATCTAATCTGTACGCCAAGTTTCATATAAACCCGTTTAGCTTTTATTGTGTAATTGACAAACGTCCAAACATCTTCACAAACTTTCTCGTTCCAAATAATTGTCAAAAAAATAATAAATAAAATAATCCATTTTTTTATTAGATTTTTAAGAATTAATCAATTTTAAACAAATGATTAACACTAAATCCAGTTATCCTTATCACCCGGAGTCCCTCCAAGCAATCCCATAATGGCGCCGTCCTTATTAAGCGCTTGTATCATGCAAGGAAGATAAATGCATCGCGAAATTAATTAATAAAATTGCATTCGTAAGTATGCAACCCCGACTGTAATCCACTTCTTACCACATTCAAATTAAAATAATGCATCTCTTTCTTACTCGGCTTGTTAGATAGGGACGTACGTGTGCATGAAATGTTAAGAGAGAGGTTAGAAACAGAACTATTTTGTCTTTTTGTTGTATAGACTTTATCATCATCATCATCATTACCATCATGATCATCATCATCATCATCATCATCATTGTCTCCTAGGCGTCTCCAATTTCTTATGATAATCTTAATGGATACTGTAAATATCATGTAAAACTTCTGCCATATGAAATACAACCTTTTTTTTGCCCCTCCGCTACTACACTTGCATTACAGCTACACGTCATCATCTCGATCCTCCTAGCCAATATACATCCCATTGCAGGGCTTACTCTCAGAATTAGAGGGCTTGGGTGGTAGTTCAGTTTTTTAGGGTTCCGTAGTCAACTAGGAACCCTTATAGTTTCGCCATGTCTGTCCGTCTGTCTGTCTGTCTGTCTGTCTGTCCGCGGCTAAGCTCAGAGACTGTTAGTACTAGAAAGCTGTAACTTGGCATCAATATATATATCAGTCACGCCGACAAAGTGATTGAATAAAAAAAATAAAAAAAAATTTTTTTAGGGTACCTCCCATAGACGTAAAGTGGGGGTGATTTTTTTTTCTCGACTAATCCTATAGTGTGGGGTATCGTTGGATAGGTATTTTAAAACCATTGCGGGGTTGTTAACATGATTTTTCTATTCAGTGATCTGTTTGCGAAATA
Source organism: Archips crataeganus (assembly GCA_947859365.1). Taxonomy (NCBI): domain Eukaryota; kingdom Metazoa; phylum Arthropoda; class Insecta; order Lepidoptera; family Tortricidae; genus Archips; species Archips crataeganus. The sequence goes on along the minus strand of OX402057.1, from coordinate 15,173,158 downwards.
TTCAACTTTAAAGTGAAAATTTTCATTAAAATTGGCCGTCCCCCCCTCTAAAATCTAAACTGTTGGGTGGAAAAATTTGAAAAAATTCAGAAGGGTAGTAAATATATCAAATTTACTAGGAAAATTATAGCGGCTAAGATTGCTTGGAAATTATTTGTAGTTTAAGAGTAAATAGTAGCCTAAGGTATAAAACATACCTAAACTTGGATGATTCCGAACACATACGAAATCCTTAGAAAAATATTACTTAATATTATTTTTTCGTAATGGCTACGGAACCCTACCTTGGGCGGGTCCGACACGCTCTTGGCCGGTTTTTATTATTGTCTGCCTGAATTTTTATTTTTGTTATTTTCTTTTTATACTGATTTTGGTGTTTAGTAAAGAATATTTGTATTGTTTTGTGTTGTTCCCACTCGAGCTTAGTGCGAATTGGGAACTTCACACACGCCATTGAAATTATTTTCAAATGTGTGCAAGTTTTCTCACGACTTTGTCAGTTTATATGTATTTAGATAGAGATAAGAAGCAAAAGATTTCTTAGAAGTGTTTTGAAATTATACTAAAAATAATTATGTAAAGCCCAACGTACACAACACACCCGTAAGTAGGTTTGTATACTTACTATGTTAAACTAGTTAATAAACATCAAAAGTAGTAAAGACTTAAAAACACCCAACTGAACTCTTACAATTTTAAAGTTAAAACATCTCAAGTTTCACTACTAGTTTTATTACGGATTAAATCTTGACTACAATTTTTTAGTGAATGTAATTATGTATGTAAAACTTTTAGTACTTGTTGATTTTGACTTTATAGTTTACTTTTTAATCCGTACAATGACCCGCGCTCGCGCACAAAAATAAGTCCAGCCCTTGATTGGCGATTTCATTTATTATAATTCGCGTGTTTACTTTTCTCGTTACGCATAAATCTTTGCGTGGATCTTTGAGATTTAATCTGCTGATTAATTTGAGAAAACGAGCAGTTTTATAAGTCCGTACGCTAATTGTGATTGCGGGATTGGTTTTATTTAATGAGTGTTTATTCATCAACATTAAAAAGTTTTTCGTAGCAAAGAGTAAAGAATGTGTCGCGGTGTGACTTGTAAAAAAAACAAATTGACATAAAAAGAGCGACCTAACGAAAATATAACTTTTTTATTTACTGGCAAGTGGAGGTCTCCGAGTTGAACAAAGAATGTTCATCGCAATGTTGACATAATTTCAATTTTCATTTACAATTAAAAGAGAATTTATTGAATCAGGCGTTACTTTGCGGAGGTCCATATTAGTTCATTAAAAGAGAAGGTTGTTTGTTTTTTTAAGCGTAATTAATAACTGGTCGCTTTTCGAGAACCGCGATAAAGTATCGCTGAATGGAGATCAGGATCGCGATCAGTCTGTTCACAGAACGGTCGCCTCACTTAATAAAATAAATTTTATTTAAATTTTTCCACCTAACAGTTTAGATTTTAGAGGGGGGGGGGACGCTCGATTTTATTGAAAATTTTCACTTTAAAGTTGAATATTTCGCAATTAGATCACTGAATAGACAAATCATGTTAGCAACCCCGCAATGGTTTTAAAATACCTATCCAACGATACCCCACACTATAGGATTAGTCGAGAAAAAAAAAATCACCCCCCTTTACGTCTATGGGAGGTACCCTAAAAAAAATTATTTTTTTATTTTTTATTTTACCACTTTGTTGGCGTGACTGATATGTATATTCATGCCAAATTACAGCTTTCTAGTACTAACGATCTCTGAGCTTAGCCGCGGACAGACAGACAGACAGACGGACAGACATGGCGAAACTATAAGGGTTCCTAGTTGACTACGGAACCCTAAAAAGGTATAATTTATTTTTATATAGAGCTCTAGGAGTAGCCAAGGAATAATTTACTATTTTGTATGTCTTTACTATCTTGAGAAAGTGCAAACAAAGTTCCTTCAGGCCCAGACTAAATTGCGAACAACAGTTCTGTTACTCAATGAAAATCAACTTCAGAAATATTTATTTTACTTTTCACTTTATCAAAAATAAAATTTTTGATATCAATCTAATATATAAAAAATATAATAATCTAATACTATTATATAAAAATCTTGTATCACAGTGTTTGTTGTCGAACTCGCCCAAAACGGCTTAACCGATTTTTTATTTTTTGTATATATTTGGTAGGTCTGAGAATAGGTCGTAGGCTATTTTTATACCCCAATTTCGCGCAGACGGAGTCGCAGGTAACAGCTAGTATTATTATAAGCTTTTCAATTTAGTTAAAAATCACTATGTTCTAGATAAGTGAAACAAGAGTGAAGTAGCCGTTGCAATCTGTAGCGTGCTACTGAATGCAAAACCGGTTGCATACATTTAAAGTCGTGTCTAGACTGAGTTAGCTGCGATCGCCGCTGTGTTCACACTTAGGTCGCCGGTATTATTACCATATTTTAATGATTAGAAGGATCTTGTTGCACATAACACATAAGTGTTGTAACTTGTATGTATGTACATTATTAAAAATAAGTCTTATTAGTTTACAGCTTTCAGATTTTTATTACGTAAAGCGGTATTTAAAACTAGTTACTAGGTATTCTCAATTCACACTCATTGATTAAATAAAAAAAATATTAAGACTATTAATTTGTTTTTTTTTTTATAATTTTGACGTGACAACCTCTTTTAAATCGATGAACGCCGGTTGCATGCACGAAAAAGGATGACTCAGTGTAACGTATATAACGCATTGTCCCGTTACGCGTCCCGTTACGCTCGAGCCGATGAACGATCGGAGCGAGACCGCGGCACAATCGGCAAAATTAAATATGCGATCATTTCATCAATGTTTTTTTATGACGTTATCAAGTTAAACTATCGTCCGTAAACCGACTTTACAGACAACCGGTTTTTTTTGTAGGATTGATTTACCTGACGTCAATGATAGTTATTTTAATGAATTTCCTAGAGTTAATTGACATATTTTATTACGGTACTTAGTAAGTCTCAAACAAACTTTATAATCAACGTCAAGTGCTCATACTTCTGAATTTTGAACATTATTATAAAAATAAAACATATATTAGGATGCTCTAAACTAAGCAAAGGTACATTAAAGGTAAGGCAACAGATAAACATACTTATAATAGACAAATACATACTAAAATACATTATAACATCTATGATTAATGGATAAACATTCGTATACATCATCCAAGCGTATTCTCTACCGTGATTCTAGACTTTTATATAAAACCGATAAACGGACATGCAGTTCACCTGACATATAACTTACTTTCGCTTTTACAGCAAGGATAATAGTTATCTAGAGTTATTTATTAATGCATCATTAACTTGCGCAACCTCTAATCTAATGAGCTATAGCGAGCCTTGGGCAGGAAATCTAACATTACATAGCGCAGTAAAACGAGACTAGGCCATAAATTATGTTTTTGCAGTCACGCCTGTCATTACAAGTTTGTATTAACAAATGCTTGTTTGATAATTCTATAATATACATTTACAAGACTGACGTGGAATAAAACTGCTACATGTTCCTAAAGTTTTATAGCTTTGTATGAATAAGAATTAATCAGTTTAAGCAAATGATTAATATTCACTTTGGTTGTCCTTTTCTCCCCAATCTCCTAAAATGCAATTTAGTATTAGTATCATCCTTATTATTATAAATATGACATATCGTCATTAAATTGCAACACTGATGGGAGATTGAAAAACAGTGGCTGAAAGGTTCTGCTTCCATGGCCAGAATTAAATTAAAAAATTGGTAGATTGGCAACGTCAGCTAAGATAAAAATTATAGGTTGTTAACTTGTAGTTACCGTTTAATGACGTTCTGTTAAATGCACCTTCATTTCTTATTGCTTTAACGAAACGTCAAGCGGTGACAGCTGTCAAGTATTTCTTGGGAGTGGTCTGTATTTACGACGGCCAACAGATGTATCTTTCTCTACCTCGACATTGGCAGAATCATGCATTATAAAAAATATTTGGATGGTTTTTTTGCGGGTAGATCATTAAACGTCAGAATGCCATTTAATGTAACTTAAAAGGGAGACTGCATTCATTCTTCATGAAATTTCGCTCGAGTTTTCGTCATACGACGTAAATGTATAAACGGTTTGTGTGCCGATTTTCACCTGAATCCGTCAAACCGTTATAGAATGAAAGAATCCACACATCCATCCATAAAAAATTTCACGTCTATAATATTAGTGGGATGTAACATGTATCTCCTAATTAATTTACTCGTATAAATGATGCGTCATTCATAAACGCCGTGATTCACAATATCACTAGATGAAATTGTTGAATATACCTAACGCTGGCCATCAACAGTATCCTTTGGCTGTCTTGTTTTTATACCAGGATATAGCTGTCACTGTCTTCTGTGCGGTTTTTCGGAGCAAGTCATAGTTTTAAATATGGTTTAATAAATATTATTTACAAGTATTTAAATCCATTTTCTAATAGAAATCAATTTAGATATTCCTGTAAACTATGAGTCACTTGATCTGATCCTGAAAAACCCACTTCGCAAAGCATTGTGCAATCTTCACGTAGGTAATTTAGATAGTACAGTAGGGGAGACCGAGGAGAGTTGTGAATCGTATGTCTTAATCCAGTGGCCGTTATTATCTAACGAACGGGCGCTTGTCTTCACTTTCACCATCTCTTTCTGTCACCATCTTATACCGTTTGACAGAAATAAATAAAAATAAAATAAAATAAATAATAAATCTTTATTTATCATACTAAAAGTTACAAAACATAACAACTTATAGACTAAACATATTTAAAAAGGGAACATGTTACGTATACCTGAACTAGGAAAAAAAATTCCTGTGTTTCAGGTGTAAAATAAGGAATACATAAAAAACAAGTCTTAAATATTTAACCACATTAAAAAACAAAAGAAAAAAAAAATCTTAACATTTATAACATAGATACAAAAATAAATTAATTATGAACAAAAATACAGTAACTACAACTCTTACAAACTATATACCTATCTAAGCATATTTATTTTAAGACTGACAATAATTTTTCTGTATCCTCATAGGACATTTGTTGAAGTGCTGTTTGGAGAATTATCTTAACTTTATTATAAATATAAATAGTGATGAGAAAGAAATAGTGATCGCGAAAGCAAGGGTTAGCGCATGAGACAATAAGCCTACAAATCTGTGTCCATCTGTACGCCAAGTTTCATCTAAATTCGTTGAGCGATTGCGTGCGTATTTATGAACCTTCTCATTTATATTAGTAGGATCTTAGTGTACAGTTTCGCAAATGATAATAACAATTTGGGTCCAATAGCCGATACCACGGCCGTCCGCGGTAGCCACTATCGACAGTTACATGCCGAGGCAAGATTGCTATAGTGCATTTATTTCCTCCAGTGGATCTAATAATGAAAAATAATGGTATCGGCACTTGTAGTTTTGCTTTTTCAACGTTTAAGCTGAAACCGTGCTTTGTACAGAAACGATAATGCTCTCTAAACCAAAGGAAATTTTGAAATATCCCATTTCAAGCCGCATATGTGATCTTTACCAGATCCACAGTCCATCAGTCCATACCTCTGAGATACTCAAGCCTGCCAAATTTTAAGTCTCTAGCTCCAGATTCTTAGGCTCTGCATTAACTAACAGTCAGTCAGTCATTAAATATTTGCATTAGCATCATATTGCGCTCTATTCTTGGACAAGTTATATAATCTCTAGCATTCATCATCATCATCATTTCAGCTTTAAGACGTCCACTGCTAAACAAAGTCTCCCCTAAGGTTCGCCAAACAGACCGGTCCTGCGCCTTCGCATTCAACACGTTCCCGCAACCTTAAGCAGGTCGTCGCTCCATCTTGGAGGTAGACTCTACACTGCGTCTTCCAGTTCTTGGACGCCACCCAAGAATTGAGAACCCTTTGGCCGTTGATTCTACGAGCGATGTACCCTGCCCACTGCAACTTGAGTCGGTCAATTCTTTGAGCTATGTCAGTGTCTTTAATTCTTGTTTCACTAGCATTGTATTAATATACTGAATACTATACTTAACTCTAGGATAACAAAGCACTTTACACTTTTAAACGGTCCCTCCCACACGTCCATGGACGCAGTACAACTTCTTAAACAGTAAATCATCTCGCCGGCTCCCGTGTCGCACTGGCAGATTTAATTACGCTGCGATAGTTCGCAATAACATTATCAAAATGCAAAACAACAGCGCAGACTCCCGCGCTATCGGCGTCACAGTCGTAAGTTTCAAGCAGTAGTGTAAGTTTGAATATTAAATCGCTGCTGCTGATCTTACTATGTTCAATTCGATTACAAAAATGTCATCATTTCAGCCGTAGGTCTACTGATGGACATGGACATAGGTCTCCCTCATTGATACCCAATAACTACGGTTGGAAGCGGCTTGCATCCACCTTGAACCAGCGGCCTTTACCAAATCGTTCGTCCACGTCGTTGGTGGACGTCCCACGCTGCGTTTGCCGATCCGGGGTCTCCGTTCGAAAACTTTTCGGCCAAAACGGCCATTTTTTCTGCGTGCTATAGGTAGAGCCTACCCATTGCCATTTTAATGAGCTAATCCTTTCTTCTACGGATCTCCTCATTCCTGATTCGATCTCGTAAAAAAACCCCGAGCATAGCCCTCATAGATGCATTGTACAGGGTTATTTGTAATTCACTGACATCCTCTTAACCCTGAATTCCTATCACTCGAACAAATGTTTTTTGTTTTACGACTTTTTCAAATGAAGCACTTTTTTCCCATACAAATACACAGAGTATCGTAAAAATAAGAGGTAATCTTAAATTTTCAAAACGTTATTACACCAAAAATATTAAGTTATTACAAAAGCCGTAAAACAAAAAACATTTGTTTAAGTGGTAGGAGTTTAGGGTTAAAAGGATGCTAGTGAATCACAAATAACCCTGTATAATGAGTGAATTAAAATATAAAACCACTACAAAGCTGGTGTTTTTAAATAAATGTTTAATTTCTGGGTAGAATAAGTAAATGAGGTTTTAGTTTCGTTTGACACTATAATAAAAAGAGTCTTTCAAAATGTAATCATGACGTTAGTGTCCCGTTGTGTTTCAATTAAGTATGTTTTTAACGCAGTATTTGTAAAAACTTAAGCATTAGATTGAACTGAAAAGCAAAAAATATTTCCAATAGAATAGCGTTTCTTTAATTTTGACTTAAAAACCTAAGTAGAAACTTGACATCATACATTCATTTTTTCCATTTTGACGATACCAAATCAAAATAATTTTCAAACGAAACGCATTAAAAAGTCCGAATTAAAACGCGATTTCAACTTTGCTTACTGCAGTCAAGAAACGCGACTGTGTACTGCCGCCGCAACAATCTTACTTTAATAGCGTGCAACATAAATTACAACGACTTATTACAATCCGCTCCCGATACACTACCGGCCAGAGGTGGTATTACCCGCTCTAGCTGCATCTACGTTTGTGGAATACTTAACATAGATTTTAAATGAGTTTTAATGGTCACTTTGGTCAATTGAGCGCTTACCATACTGGCGGCTGGCGGTTTTAACCACTCTAGTGGTATATCTACTGACGTTTGAATCATTACTTTTTGTTACCACGTACCGAAGACTTATGATAGAAAAGGAAGTAGGTATACATATAAATGAGTGATACTGGGAGATTATGTATGTTAACTCTATATTTGTGATTTATAACTAAATCGCCACCTCCAGGCAATCACGAATCAGCTATTTTGGCAAAAATTAGATTTTGAAGTGTGTATTGAAAGAGGTTTATGACAAGAGTAAAAAAATTCTCACCTAAAAAATTCCACCTGACCAAAAACTCTCACTGTTTTCTTAATATTCTTTTAAGTACTCCCTATTTCAAATTGTTTTAATTTCTTCCAGCTAACTAACTAGAACTAGTTTTTTTTCTCCATAAAAACCCATTCGTCTGGCAACCCGATCGCGGCTTAATGACCTAATTACTGTGATTAATGCGGCTCATTAATACGGCGGGTAAGCGAACACTCGAGCATTTGATGCTTTTTAAGATCATTCTGAGTACATAGTTAATTCTGTGCTGGTAATTTTCTTTTTTAGAGCTTTAATTTTGATATGGTTAATAGAACTTTAAATACAATAGCATAAAGTAGATATTGTCGTGGGCGCAGTGTTAACGGAAAATAAATGAACATGCAATAATTTTCTGAGATTCCTTCGTACATTCTCCTTTTTTGGGTTCCGTACCCAAAGGGTGCCTACGGCACCACATTACTAGGACTCCGATGTCTGACTAAAAAAAATTTAAGCTGTTTATTTCAAGCAAAGAACATTTTACAAAACATGCAAAACGAGTCCTTAATTCTAATTTTAAGGATTTTGCGTGGCCTCGGTTAGCGAAAGACTGAGTTGCTGACCGAGTAACCAGTAAATCCAGCCTCCAAAGCCGTGGTAGCCTAGTGGTTTGACCTATGGCCTCTCAAGCAGAGGGTCGTGGGTTCGAGTCCGGGCTCGCACCTCTGACTTTTTCGGAATTCATGTGTAAAATTATATTTGTAATTTATCATAAGCTTTACGATGAAGGAAAACATGAAATGCACAGAGCTGCTTAAAATCGTATAATTATAAAGAAATCATTACCATACCAAAAAGATAATAATCTTTTTAGGCAAAACACGAAATGGCCTACATATTTTATAATAAGCTACTAATTGGTATGTAAGTGTTTTCATAATTACCACTAATGCCTTCCAAAATATTTCGTTTCCAGTTGATACAATCTAGTGGGTATGTGATGTTGGATTAAGTTCATCATCATAATCATCTACGTCCCACTGTAGGGCATAGGGCTCCTCTCAGAATGAGAGGGCTTGGACCGTAGTTCCCACGCGGGCCCAGTGCGGATTGGGAACTTCATACGCGCCATTGAATTTCTACGCAGGTGTGTGCAGGTTGCCTCACGATGTTTTCCTTCAACGTATAAGTAGTGGCAGCTTAGTGGTTTGACCTACAGCCTCTCAAGCACAGGTATTGGATTCGAGCCCGGGCTCTCTCAGAGTAATTCGGAATTTATGTGCGAAATTACATTGGAATATTTCATGGGCTGTATGGTGAAGATAAAATCGCAAAGAGACCTAAACACATCTATTCTGAGAAGAAATTCGATGGTGTGTGAAGTTCCCAATCCGCACTGGGCCCGCATGGTAACTACGGCCCAAGCCCTAGGACAGGTGAAGTTGAAAAAAAATATACACCGTGAAATTTTAGTGGTTGTTTTCCCGAAACGAGGTGATTTAGTTTCGATTGTACAATCGATTTATAATTACTATTTTGACTAGAGTAAAAAATCCAATTGTGAAAAACGAAAGTCTAAAATGACCGCAAACCAATAGTAACGCTTCGTTGGTACAAGTAGCGTATGATCGTACGATAGGTTAGGTACCAACGAAGCGTTACTATTGGTTTGCGGTCATTTTCGACTTTCGTTTTTCACAATTGGATTTTTGACTCTAGTCAAAATAGTAATTATAAATCGATTGTACAGTCGATACTAAATCACCTCATTTCGGGAAAACAACCACTAAAATTTCACGGTGTATAAAAAAGCAACCAACTTTCAAATCTGTTATTAGGATTCACTTTGCCCTAATTATTTGCCGAATGATTGTGTAGGTGAACGGCACACAACAAAAGCGTAATTAAACGCTACTTACATAGCGATTGCATCGCTATGATGATTTCTTTGTGAGCTAATCACTAGTGTTGTAATTATATGGAAGGGCGATGCCAATGCCAGAGGCTACGGTGCAGTGTTGCCAGTTACCGACTTACCTACCCTAGAACTAGCGACTCTTAAGACTACAGACAGCGCCGTTTTTAAGCATTCCCACATTTTAGACATAATTTATTTGTTAGTATCCTTACTTAACGACATTTTGACGCAATTATCTTCTTTAACAAGAGTCTCTCCGACTAGTGGAGGTTTTCAGTCAGCTCTGCATATCTAAGTCAGTCTTTCGCTAGTTTGAAGAGCTCTACGGTGCTCTTAAACTAATCTTCTGATATATAAAAATATCGTTGCACGGTGTTTGTTATCGAACTCCTCCGCAACGGCTTGACCGATTTTCATCAAATTTTTTCTCTATATTTGGTAGGTCTGATAATGGGTCTTAGGCTATTTTTTTATACCCGTATTCTTCGCAACTAGTAATTATATAATATTAATGGAATTTGAAGACAAGTCAGTTGTGGAGAATTCAGCGCTCCAGCATTTTTTTTTATTCTAGATTAACCGTTGCACTTCGCCTTCTGATATGTGGTTAACAAGAACGACTTCTACGGATATTTTTGAGAAAAGGCTAATCCCCACTTATGCTTGAAAAATACTTCTTAGTTCCTCTAGGGCGTCAACAATAATTTACTAACGCAAACTATCGCGTTAACGTTGCCGCCTCAAACAAATTAATACCAAGAACTTGTCATTACTCGGACTCCGTAGTCCCTTTCCTTGTGATCAGCGGCCGCCATAATCATCTTGGCGATATTTATTGCCCCAACTAATTATTAGGCATTTGATACTTGAGTTATAGTTGTTTAAGTTTATTCATAATTATACGTATGTTGTATCTTGTTATACGCAGATGTTTTTAGGGTTCCGTACCCAAATGGTGTCAACTGGACCCTATTACTGAGACTCCTCTGTCTGACCGTCTATCGCAGGGATCTGTCTCTTGAACGGTAATAGGACACTTGAAATTTTTAGCGATTATGCATCTGTAGTAAAATTAAAGGGGGTCGTCATACAAGAAACACGCCTTTTTAAGCGTTTTTAACTGCGGCGCTGGTTGTTAGGCGACACCTGACAGTTGGTAGGCAACGATTGACAGCCATAGCCTCATGGCTATGCTATGCCGTACGCGCCAGCGACCCTATATGCTCTTTGGATGTTTTTCGAAAACCTTAAGTTGCGATTTTAGTGCTTATTTCGGTGTTTTTTTACTGAACTGTTTTCAAAACATTGTACGCAGATACGATACCCTTCATGTACGAGTCTTACTTGCACTTGATCGGTTTTTAATTATTTATGATAAGTAAAGTTAGTAACTTGAATCTGACTTTTGAGGGTAAAACTGAGTTGAGGAGAAGAAGAGGAAGAACGACAGCAATTCACCTAGTCTCAAAGTAAGCAAAGCCAACAAGCAATTACCAGCCAACGGATAAACACACCTTAAATGTCCTACACTCGGAAACAAACATTCATATTTTTCATACATAATAATATCTGCCCCTATCGAATTTCTAGCCCCGGACTTCACTAGCCGCAAACCATATAGAAGAGACGTGGGATGGGGGCGCATCACAGCCCGCGTCGTTTGTTCGCGGCCGCGTCTCCGCCTCGTCTCTTCTGTCTGCTTTGGATCGCGACGCTTCTATACATTGTATGAAAACTGTTTCAGGGGGTGCTGCGACTGCAACGTGCCTCCGTCCCACGTCTCCTCTGTGTCGCTTGCGCCCTAGGGTATCCGGTAGTCTAAACCTTAGTTTGGTTAGTTTTATTCCAATCAAGCAACATTAGCACCTTTTCATATCAAGAAATTAAGAGGCTAGCGGAAGAAAAGAATGAGTGGATATTCCACTGACAAGTATAGGTACAATACTTAAATGAAGATGATGATGAAAAAGTTTTTTTTTATTCTGAGAGGGAGGCCAACGAGCAAGCGGGTCATTTGATGGAAAATGATCACCACCGCCCATAAATATCAACAACTCAAAGAGAGTCACCAATCTGTTGCCGGCCTGGTCTGGTCTATTGGGAGGAATTCAGAAAAGTAAGGGTCTTAAAAAAAAAAAAAAATAAATAAATATCACGGGACAATTCATCTCATCATCATTAGTCTTCTGTATTCATGATATATTATATTAGTGTGTACTTGCGTGTATTCTTTGTATGTTTGTGTATTGATTATGTTAAGTTTATTGGTTTGGGTTTACTTTTGATTTCGACTCTTTTTACTCTGTATTGTATGCCTACTCTTGTCTCTGGTGTCCTGTCAATCGTTCAAAGGTTAACTGGAAGAGATCCCTTTAAGGGATAAGTTCGCCTTTGTACATCTGTTTCTCTTGTTAATTGTTAATTTTCATGTTTTACGTACAATAAAGAGTTTTACATACATACATACATACATACAATTCACACCAATTGACCTAGTCCCAAAGTAAGCTAAGCAAAGCTTGTGTTATGGGTACTAGGCAACGGATAAACATACTTATATAGATAGATACATACTTAAATACATAATATAAAACACCCAAGACCCGAGAGCAAACATTCGTATTTTTCATACAAATATCTGCTCCGACACGGGAATCGAACCCGGGACCTCAAGCTTCATAGTCAGGTTCTCTAACCACTAGGCCATCTGGTCGTCTGGTCTGGTCGTCTGGTCTGGTCGTTTTAGTATGGAGATATCACTTTTTTGCTAAAAGAAGCAAAGGGAAATGAATTATTATTGTTGTAAGCTCTGTATAGACGAAGATAAGGTCTAATTGTACGATTTGATACTACCTACATACTTAATAAGTTTCATCATCATCATAATCATAGTGAAAATAAACGGATCACTCACGTCTTAAAACGAGTTTAACTCGACATGTTTCGGGCTAATCCGTAGCCCTTCCTCTCGGAGTCGCACGTCACGGCGGCTGCCAAACGTGCACTGCGTGCTAACGCCCTGATTCAATTCAATTTTTGAAAATATAGCTCCATCGATACTATCGATGATTCTGCCAATGTCGAGGTTGAGAAAGACACTATCGATTGGCCGTTGTTCGGTGACTTTGGTGTGCAGTAGCTAACGCCCTGGTCGCGCGGCTACTCGACGCAACTGACAGCGACACACAACTACCCCCGTTTTCATCATCACTTTTATTGTCATTGTCAAATGTAGGGTAACACACAACACTAACCACATCACTTTGTAAAGGTTCGCTCACACTCACCGTTGACGCAGTACGAACATTCAACACTGTTTTCAAACTCGGGGGTACTGACCAACCACTATCCCGGTTAAAATTTGGATGACGACCAATCTCGATGGCTTCACGCACCTTCCGCGGAATGAAAAACTTTTCTCTCGCAAGTACGGAAGCCTTATCAAAACGGATGTAGTGCGTCGAGCCCGAGTCCATCATCATAATCAGTTGGAAGACATTTGAACTGATCACAGGGCCCCATATAGAAAGCCTTAATCAAAGGCAACTCGGCTATTGTTACTGATTGTTAGCAACTCCTACGATGTCCGACCACCTAGTAATAGGAGGCCTGCTGCGAACGCCTCTCCTTCCAATTCGTGGTCACCACTTAAGAACCTTTCTTCCACAGCGATGTGGCCCCCCATTGCCATTAATAAGCAATCGCAAAAACACGTGGACTGGTAGATGAGTGGAGTGTAAGAGCGTCTTTATTTTTAACAAAACTATGTGACAGCAGAAAAGCGTCCCAGCAAATCCAAACGGAAAACATACGGGCTCGTTCTTAGATACGGCGAAATTTTGCGAAAACGTACCAATATTTTTATTATACAGAAAATTTAATTTCCGCCTCTCACGTGTCACGGGCCTCAAAAACTATTGCACATCGCTCAACCGGTAATACAAAGCAATCTAAATTGGAAAATAGGCAACGCGCAGTATGTGTGCTTACCAAAAACGACCATGCTGAATGCGACGCGATTAAAAAAAGAAGGCCGATGCCGATCGCGCCGCGGGAGGGTGTGGGAACCCCTCCCCCCCTTTTTTCCGGCTTTTTTTCTTTTTTCGGGAGGTGGGCGAGGCACGGGTGCATGCAGCCAGCACCCACCTTTGTTTCGCATAAACAAATTAATTTCGGCCAACGTTTTTTAACGTCTAATATGATCGAAATTCGAGATCGCCACCGCGCGATAGGCGCATCGGTGTCGCGCATCTCGATTTTGAAATTAGAACGGGTTAACAAACAAATGACAGCTGGTCGTTTAATTATCTTCAAACTAATACAATACAATGACTCTTTATTGTCCACTACAAAGAAAATAATACGAGAAACAAGTACATGGATATATATAATATGAATAGATTCGGATGGTATTAAAAACAAAGTTTTTAAGATGTCATACCCGGAACATACAAGAAACGTATTTATCTTTATTCTCTATCGCTACGAGTATACTTGATAATAATTAGTCAGTCTTAGGGTATTTAAACGTTGTAGCTTTGTGATCTGTCTGTTAACAGCTATATTTTATGAACTTAAATAGGTATATATTTGTCCTTGACTGTAAAGAACCCTCGGTGAGCGACTCCAACTCCCACTTGGCCGGTTTTTAATTATTATACGCAATTTAATCGGACTTCGGTAATTGCGAAGTGTAGGTGTCCGCTACTGTATGGGTCTAAAGCGACAGGCATCGCTCGCGGACAACAAAGCTAATTTACATGATCACAGATGGAATCAGGTGATAATCAGGCACTTCAGATCCACGCGTAGGGGTAGGCGCGGCCCCCATACCCGCTCATTAAGGGGGGAGGGTGGCCAGGACAATGCATGTTTGTACTGCTTTTTGCCCATTTTTTTCATTATTTCATTTCATTTCGCCCACCTCCCACGCGTCCGCGCTCGCGATTGTATGCCTCCGCTTTTTTATAATTCGCTACCTTTTTTTATCGGCCGCTCCATTTTCAGAGACCGCAGGCCAGCGGTTGACCGTCTGTACCCAAGACCGCTCAAGAAAAGAGCACTCTGGCCGTCTAATTCCTCCCTTTTATTACTTGAGAGCTCTTTAAACGCGCGTTTGGAACGCAGCTTTAGGTCCGCCGGTCTGGGGTATCAGCCGATCTAAGTTGTGCATTACTACCCTTTGTTGGGTGCACTCGTAGGTGCGGGGTTATTGGCTTGCTCGCTCATCTGCGGCCGGCATTTGTTTTGTTAAAAAGACTTTTATGTTGCATGATTAGGTGCCCGATGAAAGAAACATTTGACGATCGATCGTACTGGCCAGTTTCGTGTTTGATGGTAAATTAAAATGCGAACGACGAGAGCGAATAAAAAATGTCTAGATGTCGGTGGTGCTTTTGTTTTCTATTTTATTTTGTTGTTTTTGGTTAACTGGAAGTGATCACTTTAAGAGATAAGTCCGCCTTTGTACATATGTTTCTCTTGTTAACTGTTAATGTCATGTTTTTATGTACAATAAAGTGTTATGCATACATACATACATAGGTACTTATAATAAAAGTACTACTTGCCTTTACATGCGGCTTCGTACGCTTTGAATTTAAACCACGGATTTTTACCAAATTACCAATAATTAATAATAATTAACTCGTTCGTTCGTTTCATCTGGTAGGCTTAGCGGTTAAGAGTTTAAACTCACAAACTTTCGCAATTGTAATATTTGTAGGATTCAGTTGGATATATTATTAGTTTATTATTAGCATTCATATCATAACATTAATTTTTTTTTCCTACGGCATATATATTCCATATGTATTACGACGATAATAAATGGCACGTAAATTCTTTATTGCACATAAAAATTAAAAAAAATAGCAGACAGACAAAGGCAATATTCGGAACAGGAAGCTAAAAACTTTACATAAAATATAGACACTAAAAAAAAAGTTAAACTGTTTGAATTGGGTATCTATAGGTATCTCCAAAACCATATATGTCGCAAGTACTTATGTAACCTAATTTTGTTTTTAATAATGAGTCTTACGCCGAACAGAATGAATCTTCGAGGAATAATATATACATAGATAACAAAGATTATCTACTTATAAATGAAGTGAAAGCTTGAAATTTCCGTTTATTTTCAAAGGAACTCTAAAACGCGAGGTGAGGTGTGTAAATAAACAACGAATTAGAATCGGCCATTTAACCGAATTTCCATTAATTTTAATGTTGCAGACCAACTCGCGCGGACTCTGAGAGCTGTGGAGTCGCTCAGTAATATAATATTTTACTCAGATATTTTTTTTAATCACGTGTCTTAAGAGTCATTTATTTTACATAATTAAGGGCTTGAATTAAAACAAAACTTAATTGATTCCTTTGTGTAACGAAAGTTATCCATTGTTGTATGTATGACTAACTATTTTTCATTAAGCCCTTAATGCATAAACAATTTTTTTAAAAGGACTCTTAAATCAATACGTAAACCAAATTAAACCCTTAAACAGATTGACCAAATTTGGTTTTATAATAATCACGATTGGTTTCCAAGCGGCGGGCACCGGAGCAGGGGCCGACCATAACGGAGATGTCGGGATGCTTTGGACCGTTTTGAGCCATTTTGGCGAAATTTTGCGAGGGACAGGAACGGATGGAAAGAGTAAGGTGAAACCTTTGCCCAACAGTGGGACGTCAAAAGGGGTGTTTTAAAAAATAATTAAGAAACAAGCAGTTCGAAAGCAGGGACGAATGTTGATTATAAAAATGGTATAAATGATATGGTATAAAGAAAATTTGTCATTATTACATTAAAAGACTATGATTATTTCAGAAAGTGTAAGTAACAAGTAAATTCTGAATGCCATGTTAGCATTTTTAGTGTTTGTTTTTTACCGTATTAACCTAAAATTACTAAAAAAGTTGCAAATATATTTTCTCCAAAAGGAAACACAAATGAAGAAGAAGCGAAAATGAACATAAAAAAAAAAACTGTTAGGCCGTCTTAGTAAAGATTGTACTGTATCAAGTAATTATAAAAACAAATACTATTAAATTACATTAAAGTAAGATTTCATAACTTTCTTAGACGACGATTTCTTTTTTAGACGACCAGATGGCCTAGTGGTTAGAGAACCTGACTACGAAGCTTGAGGTCCCGGGTTCGATTCTCGTGTCGGGGCAGATATTTGTATGAAAAATACGAATGTTTGTTCTCGGGTCTTGGGTGTTTAATATGTATTTAAGTATGTATCTATCTATATAAGTATGTTTATCCGTTGCTTAGTACCCATAACACAAGCTTTGCTTAGCTTACTTTGGGACTAGGTCAATTGGTGTGAAATGTCCCGTGATATTTATTTATTTATTATTTATTTATAACTTCAAAGCGTAACGTCTAAAAATATTTAAAATAAACATTTGACACCACTCCTTACCTTTCTCTGTCCGCATTTGTAAGTGTATTGAACAAAAAAAAAGTTCCGAACAAGCAGTAATGTACGTGATTCCGCATTTTAATTCGGCCGTAATGTTCTCTC
Source organism: Archips crataeganus (assembly GCA_947859365.1). Taxonomy (NCBI): domain Eukaryota; kingdom Metazoa; phylum Arthropoda; class Insecta; order Lepidoptera; family Tortricidae; genus Archips; species Archips crataeganus. The sequence goes on along the minus strand of OX402057.1, from coordinate 15,155,876 downwards.
CCTTTTTAAATGTTTATTGCGGGCCGCCATTTTTCTATGATCATTATAAAAGGCCGCGCACACCCGAGACGAAAACAATAAAAACTATGGAGATTATAAACTACATAACGTTTATACAAATATTTTTGAATGAATTAATGTTGTTATTTGGAATGTCAGTTGAAAATAAAACTGGCACTTCATTATTAAAGACTCTACATTAAACCTTTAGCTATTTGAATTTAACGGAGTTTTAATTTAAAAACATGTAGACTCTAGACATTTTAAATTGCAGCTGTTTGTTTTATTGCGGGCATAATTTTGGGTGTGTAATGATCGATATAACAACATTTGATATAATCTTCTTTTCATATAACAACATTTGATATATTTTCAAATGGTATAATCACTCATTTGACATAAATAACGTTTGGTATAATTTTAAAATATATAATTTTATATGGTATACCGTTATTATATATTTTGTTGTTACATCTCGTGAGACGCAACCATTTGTTTTGTGTAGGGGGTTGCAGTTCTAACCTAACCTAAACTACTTCTCTGGCATTAAATACGGTTGTATACAACCATCATATCTTATGAACGTTATATGAAAAGTTGATTATATCAAATGATAATATATTAGTGTTGTTATAAGATTCAATAATTATATGAAATGAGCGTTATAGCGACTGATGTTATATCAAAAGTTTTTATAGCGATCGTTCCGCACCCACCGTTTCCACGTAAGTACGAAGTTAAAGTCACCGACAGCTCAAAGAATCGCCAGACTTAAGTGGCAGTGGGCTGGGCAGGGCACATCGCTCGTAGAACTGATGGCCGATGGGGCAAAAAGGTTCTCGAGTGGCGTCCACGGACCGAAAGCGCAGTATAGGCAGGCCTCCAACAAGATAGAGCGACGACATGGTTAAGGTTGCGGGATCGCGTTGGATGCGGATGGCACACGGGACCAATCTGTTTGGAGAGCCTTGGGGAGGCCTATGTTCAGCAGTGGACCTCTTTCGGCTGAAATGATGATGATGATGATGATGATGATGATGAAGTCAAACTATCACCCTATAGATTTAAAACTTTCCACGACCAAAAAAGTCTTCTTGCTATCCCTCATTTCAATCTCAGAGGGTGCGCCTGCGTGCATAAAAGCACGAATTATGTGCAACGTGATAGATACTACATTACTGGCCATTCTATTATTTATGAGAGCATTACGACGATGCAGTATCCCATATCATAAACTGATTTGAATATTCATGCTCGCTTAATTGGAATTGTGTTTTCTTGTAGCGGAATAACTAAGAAAATGTATTAAGTATTGATATTAACTGTTGCCCGTGACTCCGTCTGCGAAGAACGCACTAACCCGCGAGAAATTTGCAATTTTTAGGAATAAAAAGCATCCTAAGTATATGTTAATCCAGGTTATAAACTGTGTGCCAAATTTCACTAGAATCCGTTACATCGTTTAAGCGTGAAACAGTAACAACATCCACACATCCATCCATCTACACAATCTTTCGCATTTATAATATTAGTTGGGAAGTGGGTTTAAGGACTTGATAATACAACTATATGCATGGCTCTATCAAACTTACAATTAGCCAAAATATTTGTCATTGTAAAAATACGAATGCATTCCTATTGTTCTGGAAACAGGATTTAATTGAGCTTGAAAAATTAATTGACAGCTGCAAAATTGAGGTTAGTTTAAAAGTTCCCAAAGTTTTGCGCAACGGCTTGAGGTCCCTCGGGAAGGAGACGACGCTATTCTCTATTTTGTGTTTTTGCCCAATAAACATTTTTTTGCGCCAACATGTAGGAAAAATAATGCCTCAATAAGTTTTTTATTTACTTTAATTAAATAATAAATATCACGACACAATTCACACCAATTGACCTAGTCCCACAATAAGCAAAGCTTGTATCATATGTACTAAGCAGCGAATAAACACACATACATACATCCAAGACTCGAGAATATTTTTTTCGAATTTTTATACATGAATCCGCCCCAATCAGGAATTGAACCCGGGAACTCAAGTGTTTGAAATCAATCAGGTTTATAACCACTTGGCGATAAGTCAATAAAGTCAAATTGGTGTCAATTGTCTATATTATTTTATTTATATGGGAGTCATTATCATCATCATTGCAGCCTATAGTCGTCCCACTACAGGGCACAGACCTCCTCTCAGATTATGAGGGCTTGGACCGTAGCGTAGTTCCCACGCGGGCCCAGTGCGGATTGGGAACTCCACACACACCATTGAATTTCTTCTTAGGCACTATGTTTTCGCACATAAATTCTGAAAAACTCAGAAGTGCGAGCCCGGGCTCGAACCCACGACCCTCTGCTTGAGAGGCCATAGGTCAAACCACTAGGCCACCACGGCTCCACGGCTTATATGAGAGTATGCGTCAAAATTAAATGTCAAACATGTAGCTACCAAAGTTTGGGGAGCCTTGGCGAGGCGGCAAATAAATGTGACGTCATCTCGGCCAGGGCTACCAACGGTCGTGATTGATCAAAGTCGTTTGTCAAGCTCGCCTCGCGGTGGTAGCCCTAGCAATTAGCACATGATTCTGGAGGTCTAATGTGTTTAGATTTAATTATGGCACGTTGCTAGGCGGCGGTTTTCAATTTTTTTTTATTGCCATGACTCGTGTTTCGCTGTCGACTCGTAAAATGTAATTGAACAGCCTGATGTATCACAAATTTAGAGCGTTTTTTTTTGTGATTTGTGCTAAGGTTTTTTTTTATACAGTGTGTTAGACTCTTGAAATTGTTATCTTTCTTAAAATTCACGGATAGTCATTTATTTTGTCATTTGTGAGAGAATAAGAAGCTTTGCTATATATTGGTTGTAATTAAACCTTTCTTAAAAAAATAAAAGTTTTTTAATACATTAAGCTCATGCTTAGGCTAACAAACAGCGTTAACACTTTAACGCGTTAGCACATCTTTTACCTACGGGCATAATCTGAATAAATAATGAATTTTCTACTAGACAGCAGTGACAGAAAGTCTATTTTATACTAAAGACATACAGTAGCCGGCCATAAAGATTGCACATCGGTCTTCGGAACAAAACTCGGCAAAATGTCGGCTTCGTAGAGCGTTGTCGCACGCTATTTACTTACATGTAGAGCGCGCGCAGACAGAGAGCGGTCTGGAGTTCCACGTTCCGCGTTCAGAGTTCTGTGTTTTGACCGCTCGAGAGTTCCGACCGCCTGCTGTGTGCGTTATCGTAAGGGACCTAGTACATTCGAAAGAACGCAGAACTCGGAACTCGGAACGCGGAACGCCAGACCGCTCTCTGTCTGCGCTCTCGTAATGTGTGACAACGCTCTACGAAGCCGACATTTTGCCGAGTCTTTTTCCAAAGACCGATGTGCAATCTTTATGGCCGGGTACTGAACTGTCAACTATAGTTGACATCCGTAGGTAAAGGGTTACGTCGAAATTACCATACGTCGGTAACACAATGTATAAGGGATTGTGCAAAAACTCGAAACGAATTCTTCGCAGACGGAGTCGCGGGCAACAGCTAGTAAACTTATAAAGGCAAAAAATTACCACCAAAACGTAAAACGTTGAAACAACACACTCATACAGAAGACATTAAACCGCGTAATAGCCCAAAAAACTCCGCAACGACATTTTCACTATAACTTACGAAATTTACAAGCCAATTAAAATAAAAAATGGGATGCATCCCCCCACACCCACTCTTTAATTATGATTTTTTGCATTTTTTAATGATAATAAATTCCCCGAGGCGGGTGTTCATTACACCTTTTATTCTGTGCAACGTTATCATGGACGCAAATAATGCAGAAAATTGGTAAAACAACGCGCTTGGACAGTTATTACTCGACTACGGAAAGTCAATGAGAAGGGTTATGGTTTAAGGCGTCCATGTACCGTGATTCTGGATGTACACGACTCAGTAAACGAATACCATTGTCATCTCAGACTGATATAGGGTGCTGACGGCACCAATCATGGACATATTAAGCACAGTATAGTTCCCCAGTAATGGACACCAAAGATTCAATGCCTTATAGCTTATAGTCCACCATTCATGGACTTTAGCAGTTATAACCACAAGTTAGTAAGTTAGTGTCGGCAGTTTCTTAAAATATGGGTTTTCGGAAAAACATGTCCGTAATTTGGTCCTTGTCCATTACTGGCGCCATCACCCTATGTCATACTGCAGGACACAGGTCTCGTCTTAGAATGAGAGGGCTTGGGCCGTAGAGCCCACGCGGGCCCAGTATCCCAGTAAGTAATGGGAACTTCACCCACCATTTAATTACTTTGCAGTTTTGTGGAGGTCTCCTTACGCTATTTTCCTTCGCAGAAACTCGTGATAAACTTTAAATATAATTTCGCACATGAATTTTGAAAGACTCAGAAGGCCTTGTCTTAGAACGAGATGGCTTGGGCCGCAGAGCCCACGCGGGCCCAGTTCGGATTGGGAACTTCACCCACCATTTAATTGCTTCTCAGATTTTTGGAGCTATTCTTCACGCTTCAGAAACTCGTGGTAAAGTTTTAATAATAATTTCGTACATGAATTTTGAAACACTCAGAAGTGTGAGCCCGGACTCGAAGCCAGGACCGGCTTTTTTTATATAGTATCTAATTATTATTATTATCCGCGCTAGAACTAAAGTCACGGACATAGCTCGAAGAATCGCTAGACTGAAGTGGCAGTGGGCAGGGCACATCGCTCGTAGAACTGACGGCCGATGGGGCCGAAGGGTTCTCGAGTGGCGTCCGCGGACCGGAAGACGCAGTGTAGGTAGGCTTCAAGCAAGATGGAGCGACGGCCTGGTGAAGGTGGCGGGAACGCATTGGATGCGGATGGCGCAGGGCCGGTCTGTTTGGCAGCCTTGGGAGAGGCCTAAGTATGTTCAGCAGTGGACGTCTTTCGGCTGAAATGATGATGATGATAATTTATAACTTTATCTAAAATAACAAATAAAACAACTTGAAAAAACCTTACGTGTTTGTATCCGTCCTTTTATCGTACCCACCTCACTTTTTCCGCATACTTTCACCCACTGAAGTGTTCCAATCAGTTCGGCACAAAATACCGCTTCACGTTTGCCTATTGCGTCCCTTTTCAACTGCTTTCGCGTGAAAAAGACGGAGAGCAACGAAATAGCGATCGTAATCGTCAGCCAAAGTTGTTCGGATTATTTGCTTACGTTGCAATCAAGGGTCCGGTACAGGGGAATATGGTTTTATTCTAACTTTAAGTAAACCTTCTCTTTAGTCAACAACACAATAATGGCTAACTAATTTATAAATAAGCTAGCTTTACAACGCGGTTTCGCGCCTGTAGAGGTATAATAAGTTTTTGTTAAAAATTTAATTTTTGATATAAGCTGACTTTACTTTTTGTACCCCTGGTTACCATGTATTACTGGTTAACTGGTTACCAAAGTACTCGTCAAGACAAATCAAACGAGCTGAAACTAGATGCGGTCGTGTCGTTATATTACAGAGTTTCTATGACCACCTTCCAGCGCCATGGTCAGATCAACTCCATATCATAATAATACTAGCTGTTGCCCGCGACTCCGTCTGCTAATAATATGGGTACAAAAAATATCCTACGACCTATACTCAGATCTATCAAACACAGACAAAAGTGTCATAAAAATCGGTCAAGCCGTCTCAGAGGAGTTCGATAACAAACACCGTGACAGAGATTTTTAAATATTAGAAGAAGATTACACTAAGTAATTTCAGCTCAATCGGTTGAAGATATCTACTTCAAAATTCAGTTGAAAGATTCCACCCGATCATACATTGCAAGCTATATAATAATAAATAATAATAAAAATCTTTATTTCGAACAGCATGGTCCATAGATGTTAGTAACAATTATGCACTTAAGGTTAGGTTAGTAGGTATATTATTACAAATCATTGAAAAGATGTCAGAATAGAACAAAAAATTAACAAAATTACTTAATATTAAAAATTAAAGGCCTGTCTCCCATGTGGATGTAGTTCCAGTGTCTCACCACAGGGCAATCAAATTTAAGCAGTACTGCGCTCAGGAGGCCGCTGACACTACCTCGCACTCTGTTTAATAATGAGGCCACCCGTTTCCGCAACACCGCCTTAAAACCATCCGTTTTAGCCTCTAGAAACATGCCTGAGGCACTGCACCAGCGAGGCAGTCCCAACAGCATCCTGAACGCATTATTATATTGAACACGTATCCTGTTCATAGACTTTTGAGAGTAGTTAGTCCACAGGCTGCAGGTGTAAAAAGACTGGCAGTATGCCTTAAAAAGAGTAATTTTAACATCACGTGAGCACCTAGCAAACCTGCGGACCAACATGTTGGCTCTCACTGCCATCGCCCTCCGCTCGCAGTCAATATCTAGGTCATCCGAGAGGTCCTCGGTGACCCAGTGGCCAAGGTACTTGAATTCTGTGACCCTTCTTAGAGGAATTCCCAGCAGGTATATAAAAGGTTGTAAAAAATTAGCCAAATCACTACACCTTCGGGATTTAAAAAAATCTATTAGGTGTATTCGCTCCCGTCGTCTGTATTTCCAGGTAGATAAAACCCAGATAATTCTAGGCTAGAGTGAATAGGGTATTACAGAACCAGTGAGATGACACCCTTGGCCTCATCTGCACTTTTCTCCAGGTGAGTTAGGGGTCAATCACAGGTGAGTTTTATGTAAAAAAAAGACAATTGTAGTGAATTGTTTCGATATATTTATTTATTGCCATCGGAGCTTCATACAAGTCTTCGTTCGAAGTGGATAAAAATTCTGCAAGATATTTAGATTGTGACTAGTTACTAAAACTGTAACTTTTATGCATTATATACCGAACGAACATTTTTACAGCGAAAAAAGCCAGCAAAAGTGTAAAATCAATTGAAGAAATTGAATGGAACTTATAAATTAGCAGTTATTCATTTGAACAGCGCATAAGAGGCCCGATTCAAACTGCAACCGTATCCGCTTGCAGCACAAAGGTCCCACAGGTTAATGAAAAAACTACACGCAATCAATGTTTGATGAGAGCCAATTTAAAAGGTACGTCCACTTGTAGACATCGCATAGTTCGGGTGGCCTGTCTGCACACGACTTGCGTGTGTGGCAACCCCCGATGGCCGAAAAAAGAAAAAGAAACATGAAAATGGCGATCGCGCTGTGTGTGCGTGTAAAAATGCAGATATAATGCAAGTAATAATAATAATAATGGGCGATCGGGCCGCTCCCACCCCCGGTTTTTATTCAAATGCAGTTTTTTAAGACTTTTTTCGATGGTGCTTTTTCGGGGTTCCTTTTAGTGATGCGCTGCGATAGTTCAGTTTTTGGGTTGCGTTTCTTTTTGTTTTGCCACTGGCCAGTTGGTGGAATGATATCATATATTACTATATTTTTAAATTAAATCGAACGACGTTTTTAGAGAGTTCACTAATTTAGTTTATGAAAATTATATCTTAAGTTTTGATCAACTCATTCTCAGGTCATGTCACTTGGTCGGACTTGCATAGGCCCGAATTATCTACATAACTCTGAGTTAAGTGCTAAGCCAGGGTTAAGAAGTGTCAAAATGTATGGAACTGTCATCTATAAGACAGGGTTAACGATTTCATTTTTTAACCCTCTACGATCTATCGTGCATGCGGCCCTTAGAAACCTTTAACGAAAATTTGCAAGATTTAAAATAAGCTAGAAGCTGAAGTTTTCCAACATGTTAAATTATTGCAAGGCTGATTTAAAGCATTAGCAATCCCAACGGTGCTGTAGGTGTCCATGGGCGGCATGATCAATTACCGTTTGTCAGCTTTAGCATAAAAAAAGTTATCATCACATCGTAATTCCGAGTTTTATACATCGACTGTCTAATTTTATACCAGTGTCTAAACAGGTACAGTCCGAAAGCAGAGTGTGTTCACGTAAATTAAAATTGTACGAAAGTGAAAAAAATGATGAAAAAAATTGTCGACACACGGCGGGCGGACATAAAAAGCGTACGTTTCCACGACACACCGACACAATACGACATGACATTCAATTTAAACTCCGAGGACGAACCTGGCGCTCAATAATTAACATAATGCACTTTTTCTCCTTTTTTCACTTCCCGTTTGACACTCCATCACTCATGGAAATTCCATTTTCAATGCTGCTATATCAGGGGTGGGTCGCGGGGTGGTCTTTGCATCCGCGCAATGGACACGGCGGTTTCGGTGGAGAGGGGGTGGTCGAAAAAAAGATTGTTAAAAAGGTTGGCCCCCGCAGGCGAGTGTGTGCGTGCGTGCGGGTAAAAAAGCACTCACTAATCGATACTATAGATTCTGAGGCAAGTAGGCTGCGCTACGTCGATTGGTCGGCGCAAAATCGTTTCGCATTTTTTCGTAGCTCTCCAACGAACCGGTGATGTTTAGTTTTGAGCTTTCCTTTTTGCTCATCTCTTTCGATTCCCGGCACTTGAGCATTGAGCGCGCTTGTTCGCACTTGGCAGCGGGGATCGTAGAGGCGTAGGCGCGTACGGCTACGACGCTCTCGTAGACGCGGCGTCGTAGCACTTTTTTTTAGTTATGTTACGGAAGTTAGTGCATTTGTTTTTTTACCTAGTGTAATTGACCTAGTCCCAAACCCAAACCAAGCGAAGCTTGTACCATGGGTACTAGACAACGGATAATCATACTTATATAGATAAATACATATTAAACATCCAAGACTCGAGCAGAAATATTCGCATTTTTCACGCAAATATCTGCCCAAATCGGGAATCAAACCCGGGTCCTCAAGCTTCATAGCCAGGTTCTCTATCCACTGGGCTATCCGGTCGTTTGATTTGTAAAGTGCAATTCAGATTTATTGACAAAGAGATAAAAAAATAAGTATCAGAATTCCTGTGACTTGCTTAACCAAATGTACGTACGGTCACCTGCAGAGAAAAGGTGCCCCACTGTAATATCGGTAACCACACTCGGGGTACCTTTTCTCTGCAGCTGACTATACCACCGAGCCAACTGTACCACTGTGGAATCTTTTCACAGAAAAAGTCATAGTGACATCACATTGGTTGATAACGGAATTAATTATGAAACTTACTGTGCGAACGTTCTATGGTAGGTTAAGAATCAAAAACTACGTAACTAAACTATTAACTTCGGGATAATAATACGGGAGACGACCAGATGGCCTAGTGGTTAGAGAACCTGACTACGAAGCTTGAGGTCCCGGGTTCGATTCCCGTGTCGGGGCAGATATTTGTATGAAAAATACGAATGTTTGTTCTCGGGTCTTGGGTGTTTAATATGTATTTAAGTATGTATCTATCTATATAAGTATGTTTATCCGTTGCTTAGTACCCATAACACAAGCTTTGCTTAGCTTACTTTGGGACTAGGTCAATTGGTGTGAAATGTCCCGTGATATTTATTTATTTATTTTTATTTAATAATAAGCCTACGTTAATTAGGAATTAATTATTTGCAAACGATACTGTATGTAACAGCTAGTGCTAAGTATATAAAAGAGGAAAAGAAATGTTATCACCACAAAATCGATGTCACTACTTTTTCGCCTCGCTCGCTCTCAATGAGCATAAGTATTTTCATGTTTTCATACATTTTAGAAGATCACGGTATTCATAAATGAAATTTAATTCTTTTCGCTCCCTAAACACCATGCTGGGCTGATCAGAGCTAGGTCGCTATAATTTGTGCCACCAGTATGTGGATCAGCAGGACAAAAGCTGCCGCTTTAGGCTAGTTTCGAAGTGGTTGGGTTGGGATTCAACGACGGCACTGCTCTCATCTCACGCACAAAGAACTATTTCCATTTTTTGTGAGTCACAACCAAATTGTAGTTATTACAAATATGTTTCGTAAACATCCTTTTTGACCACCATCTCTGCAATATCCCATTTTTTTGTGCAAATAACGTCGTTACCGACTGACCTAGCCACACTCTTGGTTACATTTTAAGCTCGCGTGACACTTCTATTGCTATTGTTCTGTGACTTTGCCTATAGTTCACTGACCTCATTCTTAAGGTTGATCGGCTCCTGTTGCGGCCGGGGCGGCGAGTGGCGTCCCACATCCGCACCCTCCGACATATCAGCCTCGCATCCCGACTCGTCTGTCGACAACAACAATGGTTACAACAACAACAATGGTAACAACAACAACAATGGTAACAACAACAACGGTAAAAAATTAGGTGTCAAATCTCTTTTTGTTACGTTTATTTTATTTTATTCCATTTAAATTCTTTTCTAACGTCTTTTGACGTTTTTATCAAATATGTTGCATTTATGACGTAATAATTTCAGCCCGCAGTTTTGCCCGTTTAAGAAATCCATAAAAAAGGTTACATTAATATTTTTACAGCACGATTTGGACAATGCCATCTATTAAATTCAGGCAAAGTTAGCCCGTCAACTTGAAAGCATAGGTACTTCAACGTTCTTGGACAGCGGCGTCTATTCTTCTTTAAATTTAAAATACTATTCCATGGGAACTCCCTACCGGTATATTAAGTTTGTATCCTTTGTCTCAATACAGAGCTTTGTTTATCTGTACGCTAAGTTTCATCTAAGTACATTCAGCCGTTATTGCGTGATTAGCTAGCCAACAACTAAATATCTTCACAAATTTTCTTTTTTATAAATAAAAAAATTATGATTTTTATTTTCCAAAATAAGGTATCTAGACTAGTAGGTATACTTATCTGATTAGAAATGGGTTTACTGATTTTTTTACCATAATTTAATTAACAGGATAGTATATCTAGGTATTGTTATTTAATATTATTGTTTATCTTTTATCCTGTTCGTACCCGTTTCTGTATTTAAAAGTAGGTTAGGAAAGTGATCGTCTTCACGCTTCGCTCGGTCAACTTAACGCCTGATAAGACCGCTTACATAAACTAATAAAGAATGTGTTGCATTGTATAGAAGTCTCTTATTGAGGAAAACCTATCGTGGTTTTGAAAATATACGTATAATTAATTATTATATCGTTTTGAGAAGAAGCCTGTGTCATGCAATGGAACGTATAAAGGTTGGCTGGGATGATGATGACAATGAAAGTCTAAGAACGGCGGCCCACGTACACAGAAACAACTGCACCGTCAAACTTTAAAAACTCAGTTCGAAAAGATCCCATTCAAGTGAACGATAACTCCCTCTTATCAGTCCACGTTCGTTCATTCTTCCATTCATTCACCCCTCGTAACACATCGAGTTTTCTCCGCACATTTTTCCCCTCTTTCTTCCCCCCTAGCCCCGTAACTTGACCTTTTTACGCAAGCCTGTTGAGGCAGGTTGCGTTGTGAGGAAATACTTTCGATCTTGTTTTGTTTTCCACTGTTTTCTTAAGATGTCTTGTTGGGACAGTTTTCCGCGGTTCCATGCATTTTGACGTCAGTAAACTAAGCTACGTGAATTTACTTTTAGTTACATTTTTTTATTGACACAACATAAAGGAGGTCAAGGAGGCAGCTTTGAGGAGAGAGAAGTGGCGAGCCATTCATCGGCTACACCGACAAGAGTATAACTCTTAAATAAGAATAATAATAGCAACATAAAAAAAATCTTAATAAATATCAAGAGCAGAACCTATAAGACGGTTTCTTAAAATAGGACATAGGTTTTATTACGGTCGTGGTATAACTTAAATGCCTTATCCGACATGTAGTCGATTTTTAACTATTGATGCTATCTATTAAAAGGAAAAATATCTATTTACGCGTATCTGCGATTTTTCGATACCTGGAAAGTTCTAAAAATAATCGTGAGAAGAATTCTGTTATGTACAATTTTTTCTCGCGTGAAATAATCAAAAATAGCATTAAGTAACTTTGTGAATCTAATGAACAGCCGCTAAGGTTTCTTTATCTTATATTTTTGTTACCGGTTGCTTATCTCGATTGCCGTTAGCGGTTAGATATCCATTAAAGATAATATAATCATGGCAGAGTAGCATTTGTGACAAATTTCTTTAAGTATAACATCAAACAAACAAACTTTGCATCTATTCTTATTAGAATAAAGCCAAATCTGTGTAAAAGACATTTTGTTGTCAAAAATATATGCACCATTGGTAACATTTTTATATGCATTTAACCAAAGTAACCCTAAATATTTTACATTAACAAATTGTACCAACAACTAAATCGAACTTAGCTTTGTAACGTTTATAAATATAATACCATAAAATCTCAACCAGGAGACGCTAAAACCGTCCAAATCCAAGTGCTCCAAACTGTTCAGAACATAATAACAATTGCTAAGCACCCCAAACTGTGTGACGCAGGAACATAACCCAATCAGGGCGGTACGAGGCCAGCCGATCCTTAACGGCCAAACTAAGACACCGCCATCACTGTTCGGCAAATAGCCTAGCTGAAGCAACGCGGCGTAGTGCCAAAATACTAAATACCGGTTTTCCTCAAATATAGACGAATATTTTACGGGATCACTCCGTTTCCCATAGTTTCTTCTTCTTCTAATATACAGGGTGAAATTTTGAACGTGATACAAAATTAGTGTTTCAAGCTTAGTTAATGCTGGATAACATAATGCATTTAGCCAGTTGTTAGAATTAGTATTGTTAAATTTGAGGTGTCCATACATTTACTTCATAATTTAACTACGAATTTTATCAGACCAATTTCAACAACTGAGTAAATGCATTATGTTATCCAGCATTAACTAAGCTTGAAACACTAATTTTGTATCACGTTCAAAATTTCACCCTGTATAAAAATCTCGTGTCACGGTGTTTGTTATCGAACTCCTCCGAAACGGCTTGGTCGATTTTTATTAAACTTTTTTTCCGTATTCGGTAGGTCTGAGAAAAGGTCGTAGGCTATTTTTATACCCCTATTCTTTGCGGACGGAGTCGCGAGCAACAGCTAGTCTTACTATGCTATACTTACCATATTTAGATTTTAGATAAGAGTTTTTTTCCAAACAGTGACGACAGTTATTATGGAATTCGGGAAAACGATAGAGAACTATATTTGACGAAGATTTTCACTTTGGTATATCTGTGTTTAGGTGCATGGAAAAATCCAGTGTGATGAAGAAGTTTTTTCATCATCATTTTCATCCCTATATATGTCCCACTACAGGGCACAGGCCTCCTATCAGAATAAGAGGGCTAGGGTCGTAGTTCACACGCGGGCCCAGTGCGGATTGCGAACTTCACACGTGTGATGAAGACGTATAAACCATTAAATAATTCAGTCTAATCTAAAGGGTATAAAAACCGAACGTATTAGATCTAAAACGCGTTATAATCAACGTGAGTTTTAAAACACATCTTAGCATTAGAATTGTCTCTAGATGGATATGATTGGTTCCAATGCGGGGAGGCAGGTGAGAGGGGGCAGTAAGTCCCCCTTAATCCTATCGGAAACTGCCCCATTGGATTGAACATACACTAAGACGTCGAGATTAGTCCTAATAATTTTAAGATAAGTTTTTGATGCATTGTTTTAAACTTTGACCATTTTCACTCGGAGTTCCAAAACCTGTGACTTTTTTGTAATTTAAGTTCTTACATTTGAAATTTACCATAAGTTTTACAGTGAAGGAAAATAATGTGACGAAATGCTAAAAAAATCAATGGTGTGTGCGTGCATAGGACTGTGTATCTCATTACAATTATCATCATTATTATTATATTATCTCATTATATTATTATTATCTCGTTATCTGTTTCTCTTGTTAATTGTTGATTTCATGTTTTTGTGTACAGTCAAGGAATCTACTTTCCTACCCACCTAAGTTTGAATATCGTTCGGCAAACTGTCACCATAAGAGCTAGCAACGATGTTGTTTTGACGTGTTGCAATTGACATTTCGACCTTAATGCATTGCGAATATTACACGACATTTTTACGACAAACATACTTATATTCACTCACACCAATTGACCTAGTCCCAAAGTAAGCTAAGCAAAGCTTGTGTTATGGGTACTAAGCAACGGATAAACATACTTATATAGATAGATAAATACTTAAATACATATTAAATACCCAAGACCCGAGAACAAACATTCGTATTTTTCATACAAATATCTGCCCCGACACGGGAATCGAACTCGGGACCTCAAGCTTCATAGTCTGGTTCTCTAATAAACTAGGCCATCTGGTTGTGTCGTCGTTATACAGGCGTCGTATGATTCAGAAACGTGCCCGTAGCGACAAGGCTTCCAATTGTTACTTTTCGGATACGGAACACTAAAAACTATTTATTTATTTAAGTACTAGCTTTTGCCCGCGACTCCGTCCGCGTGGAATTAGTAATTTGGGCAGCTTATTTTTTTGTATCCAATTTGCTTTTTCATCAATTATGGCTCTCCTTAGTTCCTTGATATAAAAAAAATTACCCGCCCCCGCACCCCCCCGCACACCCACGTTCACATTCAACACCGTGCACCGTACTCCCAAGTCAAGCGTGCCTATAGAAGTTTTACTTCAAAAACCCCCGATTTTGAAACATTCTTCCGCTCCTATTGGTGTTAGCCTATAGCCTTCCTCGATAAATGTGCTATCTAACACTGAAAGAATTTTTCAAATCGGAGCAGTAGTTCCTGAGATTAGCGCGTTCAAACAAAAAAACCTGTTCGATAAATTCTTAAAATAGACGTATCTTTCTTATTTGTGAACCGATTCAAATGAAACAAACACTAAATGTTAATCCAAGAAAATACCAACATATCAGTGAAAACCGCATCCTTCTAGGTTAAGCCGTTTCTGATATTAGCGCGCACAAACGCACAGACAAACAGACAAACAGACAATAATTCTAAAAATCATTGTTTTGGGTTCTATTGTGCTAATAAATAGCCCTAGTGACAGTTTTTCTGAAATATCTTCAATGTACAGACACCGACTTGTTACAGATTTATTATATGTATCGATAGATTCACCATAAATTGTATACTTATCTATACATGAAGAATTGAAGAACTTAGTTTAACATGCAATCAGTAGAATGTCTCAATACAATTTTACCCATACTACCTATAGAAAACGCGGTAGGAATTGAGTCGTTATAGGTGAAAAACTTTAAGTAAATGAATGACCTGTTGTTATGTAGTAGTAACGTGTCTGTAAAGTACAGGGTGTTACAAAATTACCCGTAATAACTAAAGGGTATGGAAGTACTCCAGTAAAGAAATAAATTAGTATATTTTTTTTTTTGGGATGGCGGGAGCTCGCCTTTGATAGGCAGGAGTGGAGCAAGAGAGGAGAGGCCTTTGCCTAGCAGTGGGACACAAAAATAGGCTAAATAAAAAAAATAAAAAAAATAAAAAAATTTACAAAAAAAAGAACTGCGCGCAAAATTACAGTTTTATTTACGGTTCATGGGGTTTCAGGCTTTAGGGGTTATTTTGTAACACCCTGTATAAATGAATTGACGTTCCAAATTCAATTCGATGGTGGAAAGGTAAAATCGCTAAATAAATCAATAAAAAATAAAATAAATAAATAAAGCGCCATTTAAGTATATCATTATATGGGAGCTTTAGCGATTTAAAATCTTATCAGCTTATATCTAAGGTATACCATCGAATTAATTACTTAAGTTATGTATGTGAGAGAGAGAGAAGAGAGATGTTTATTTACACATATTCGATACAAACACAGAAAAAAAAATACATTTGACAGGAAATATACAAATAAAAAAAATATCGAATAGTATAAATTGGGCCCCACTCAGCATAATGTCGTGGCAAGCCACAGCGCTGTTTTTCAGTGGGACCCATTTAAAACTAAACACAAAAACATACACACTGTGACGACACGAACGCCAGCGGAAAGAATAGTTCGCAACAAAAACCTAATTAGAAGCCGGAAGTATGTAAAGCAACACTTGATCGGCTTAATCGCATTTTAACTTTTAAACCGTAACAAATTAAGCCAAGATTTGTTATGGCTATTGCAGTGAATTATCAACAATTTCAATAATACCGATACTGTAATGCATCACATAACCTGTGCACTACTTTACTTAAGTTTTTCACCTCTACGGAACCAAGTTACTGCAGGCTTCCTAAATCCTCAAGCAAGCCATTATACCTAAATTACTATATCAATACCATACGCTACGAGAGAGCCTGTAAATTTTCCGACCGGCGATCTGTAGCCAGTCTTTGTCCTATTAATTTGTAATGCCCCCCTACGGCCTAGATGCAGGAGGAGGTAGACTGCGGACTAAGGCTTAGGTCACATTCATCATCATCATCATCCCAGCTTATATACGTCCCACTGCAGGGCACAGACCTCCTCTCAGAATGAAAGGGCTTGGGCCGTAGTTCCCACGCGGGCCCAGTGCGGATTAGGAACTTCACACACTCCATTGAATGTCTCCGCAGGAGTATGCAGGTTTCCTCACGATGTTTTCCTTCACCGTAAAAGCTCATGGTAAATTTCAAATGTAATTTCGCACATAAATTCCAAAAAACTCAGAGGTGCGAGCCGGAATTTGAACCAACGACCCTCTGCTTGAGAGACCAAGGTCAATCCGCTAGGCCACCACGGTTTTAATCTGTCGATGATGAGTACCCAAAGATATTTTAACTAGATTTGACTTGGCCATACTCGGGAATTCATACGATGATATGTTGCTAAAACTGACAATTCTGAGGATATACTTATGCTATAAATTAGTATTTCAACAGAAGGATCAGTCAGTTCAAGAGATCATTCAAGAAACGAATAAGATTCCTATTACTACGCACGTAGAGCTCATATTTGTTATTCGAGACAGTGTGCGGAGAATACTTAGCTAAGCCCATCCTTACTAAGAAGCTGTTAGTTTGTATGCAATTAATAATTTAACGTGAATTTCGGCTTTTCGATTTGTTTACTTTCGATATTGGAAAGTGTACTATGCTTTCATGGAATCGAATGCAATAATACCTAACAACTTACGAAGGTAGTGGAGAAGGTAGCTGTTTGGCTTTGATGATGGTGCTGCCCTACCACACTCTGACTGACAGACGTTAGTTTTCCATTTTTATGTTTCATTACTTTGTAATGTATTTTTCTTTGTATAGTATACACCGTGAAATTTTAGTGGTTGTTTTCCCGAATCGAGGTGATTTAGTTTCGATTGTACAATCGATTTATAATTACTATTTTGACTAGAGTCAAAAATCCAATTGTGAAAAACGAAAGTCGAAAATGACCGCAAACCAATAGTAACGCTTCGTTGGTACAAGTAGCGTACGATCGTACGATAGGTTAGGTACCAACGAAGCGTTACTATTGGTTTGCGGTCATTTTAGACTTTCGTTTTTCACAATTGGATTTTTGACTCTAGTCAAAATAGTAATTATAAATCGATTGTACAATCGATACTACATCACCTCGTTTCGGGAAAACAACCACTAAAATTTCACGGTGTATAGAATATGTGTAAATAAATTATATTTATATGCCAAGGTAGTGGAGAGATGGCATGAAAAGACACGTATTGAAAGGGACAATTCAAAATAAAAGTCCATTTATGAAAGGGAAAATATACATTTTTTAAAGATGCGAAAATAAACAAGTTAAAAATAAATACAGATGTTACTTAAAATTAAAACAGTGCTCCATGTTGTGCCTTTCGACGTACATTTTTTGTTTTTTCCTTATTTTTATTATACATCAATTTTATGAGTCCATTCAATTTAAAATTAAATACAGTGAATTTGAATAAAATAAAGTAAAATGTCATGATTAATTTAAAACAAAATAACAACAATTACCTACCTATTATATCAAATAGTAAGTACCTACTTCCTCAAAATTTAAATAAGTCAATCCATTAAACTAAAACAAATTCTCTTAAACACTAATAAGTTTCTTGCCTTCCATTTGAACAATTTCATTAAGGTAATCATTTACTGAGTAAGTAAATACATTTTTCGACTAGAAAATAAATTAAAACTAGAATCCCTAATATTTTTTGATAGCTTGTTGTAAATTACGGATGCCATGCCAAAAATACTTTTTCTGAACAAAGCCGAATTCGCCTTCTCTTTGATGTTTTTAAGACAACTAAACTACGATTTTTAATTTCGTGGAATTCTGACATTTCTTAGTGTTACCAGGCAATAATATTTACCGAAAATTTAAACAAGATAAAACAAAAACTAGGAAATACAGAGCACAATTTCCTTATAGTGAGTGGGGGTAAGGCGAAAAGCAGTGTAAGATGAAAAACTACTCATTCATCTTACACTGCTTTTCATCTTACCCCCACTCACTCTACTATATACATTAAAATTTGTCATAATTTAATAAACCATTAATTAATAAGTAATTAAAATAATTTTTGACAACTGTTTAGACGAAATAAATTATTTAACCCTTTTATGAGTAAAAAATAAACTGTCTCTGGTATTATTGCGATATGATAATGATGGATGGATAATGATGGATGGATAATGATGGACGTCTTTCGGCTGAAACGATGATGATGAATGATTTTATTTCAATAGTTTAAATAAAAAACGCTTCATAAATGGGAAGCTTAGGAAAGCCAATTTAGGAAAATTTGAACTGTCCCTTTCATTACGTATCCCTTTAGCAAAGTATAAGGAAACAAGAAGACGTGAAGAAGTGGCAAATATGTTATGGAAGGAAATACGGGAATCTTTTGATGATATAAAATAGACAAAGAATAAAGACGATTTTGCAAAATCGCCAAGGCGTTGAGAATTCTGCATACCCCGAACCTCGAAGTTATACCTTCACAAATGGCTTGTTTGTGAACCCCCCCTTCCACACTGGGTGGAGAGGTAACGCTAGCACTAATATCCGTTGTAGGGCTACTTGTGTTCAAGTTTAGCCGATAAAAGGTAGAGTAGACACATAAATACGATCAGAAATAAACTTTGATATTTACGATTTGGTAAAAAGAATATTGGCTCTGATGTGAGAGTGAAAACGCAGAGTCGCACGAGATAATTATGTTACTGCATGTGATATTATGCGTAAAATCTATAGGATGTAAGTATGCGAAAGCGGGTAATATTGTCCGTCAAATTAAAAATACTATTTACGCGTTTTGTAGTCAGATTATACCAGCATAATTATCGGATTATTATTATTATTATTTGAGTAGGTATCTTGATAATTTCGAACCCTGCTTTACGTCTATTGCTAGACAAGGTGCAAAATGTGTTTATATAAATATTTGACCTTGACACAGTGATAAATATTATTAATAACTAGCTGTTGCCCGCGACTCCGTCTGCGAAGAGTAGGCAAGGCATATAAAAATAGCCAACGACCTTATTCTCAGACATACCAAATATAGAGAAAAAAAATCACAAAAATCGGTCAAGCCGTTTCGGAGGAGTTCGATAACAATCACTGAGACACGAGATTTTTATACATTAGAAGATTTATTTATAATATAGTGTTCACACGCTGATGCTTGCTTTCGCTGTCACTATTTCTTTCTGCCAAACGGTATAAGACGGCGATAGAAAGAGATAGTAAAAGCAAAGGCAAGCGTTCGCGCGTTAGACAATACGGGCTCAGAGGCGCTACTACGAAATTCGAAAATCGAAGTTCGTATCGTATTATCCCTCTCACTCTCGTGTCAAATCATATTAGCGTGAGCGGGATGGCACAAAACGAAGTTCGAATTATGCACTTCGTGGTAGGGCCTCAGTGATTTATGTCGGTGTGTCTGATACGGTGCTGCTGCAAAATGAAGATCAAGTGCGGGTAAGCCGCACGGCTTAGCGAGTGTTAAAGCACGGTCGCGAATCACGAACGATATCGTACAATGACCTGTCACTTTGTGTCTCTGTCGCTTGCACATAATAGTCGCCATCGCACTCGCACATTTGAATTTGTAAGAATGCGACGGCAAGTATTTACGCGCAAGCGACAGAGACAAGTAGTGAAGGTCATTGTGCGAAATTCTTTGTGCTCCGCGACCGTACTTTATCAGTCTTCAACTACGGCCGCTGTAATGTGGTGCGTACAGTCAGCTGCAGAGAAAAGGTACCCTCCTGATATAGTTACCGTCATTACAGGGGGATACCTTCTCTCTGGTACCTTGTGACAAACATTTGGATAGTAGTAGTCTGTTTGTTTTCATATGGGAAATTTAATCAATTTACTATTTAACATTGATTGAAGGCACGTCCCTACGTGCAAAGCACAGATTAATGACATAACGCGTCTACAGCGTCAACGATGCATTACCTTCGCTAGCCTGCAGCGAGCCACAGAGTAGCCAACTGATTACAGACGCGACACTTGACATCGAACGACGCGGCAGGGGTCAATAATTATAGTAAAAAAATATTCGTTATTGAATACCACAAATCAATATAGCTAGTCAACAAAATATGAAAACAAAGACACGGTGCGATCTGTTGTAGGGAACCATTAGACCGCCACATACAATGGAGCTCGGGAGCATTTTTTCATATAAGTACATATTTTTTTAACGATCTTGTGAAATGTGGAGGAAGATGAATAGCGTCACTTTCAATTCTATTCATTCAAGTCGGGGGGTCACTAAGCAAGCCATTTGTGAAGGAATAATTTCGCAGTTCGGGAAAGCAGAATTCTCAACGCTTTGGAGATTTTGCAAAATCGTCTTTATTCTTTGTCTATGTCATCAAAAGAATCCCGTACTTCCTTCCATAACATATTTGCCACTTCTTCACGTCTTCTTGTTTCTTAATTAATATTCATCTAAATCGGTTCAGCGGTTTAAGCGTGAATAGGTACTTAACAGACAGACAAACTTTGGTTTTTAGCGAGAGACAGAGAGGGAAGTAGGTAAGTAAGTGTTAAGTGGTTGTAGTAAGTACTAGTAAGTTTTAATTTTAGTAGTAAGTAGTTATAATATTACTATGATTTTTTTATTATGAGATAGTCACTGATCTGTTGCCAGCCTTTAAAGGAAGTATACCCTTTTCTTGAAAGCTCCGACGTCGTAGCATAATAATATGATATTCAATCACTAGGTTGAAATTAATCATAATTAAGTAGCAAGTATCAACAACAATATGACTACTCTATGTAATAAAAGCTTATTTCGGTCAACTAATGCATTAGCAGCAACGGCCACTTTTGCTGCGTCCAACCGCGCCGTGGTCAGTCTACGTCGTAAATTAATGCCTTTATGTATCCGCAATACGTTGCTTTTGCGTTTCGACACCCTTGAATCATAGAATAAGAGGGCAGATAGGACTTTGGTCTGGTAAATAATAAACCGGCAATTTGGCAGCTCTCTGTATCAAGACAAAACTGTGAAATTGAAAGTAGTGTTTAACAATATTTTAATAAATATTTGATATAGTATTTTATTTTAATTTAACTTTGTTCTGGTGCGTCAAGTAAATAATACTTATTGTGAGCGCCATGTTCGCCACGTTCTTTGTTTGGAACATTTCTATTCCTTTCGTTTCGAATATCATTCGCGTTTTAACGAACGCTACAAAAATAAGCGAACAAATTGCTTCTAAAACAACAAAAGTCAACCGGAAAAATTCACAATCGCAACGAATCATTAATCTCAGAAACAAATGGAAATCGCCCGACATCTGCTATACTCGCTGGAAAAAAAATGGCCGGCTATAGTCGACAGTTGTCACGTTATTCTCGACGGGATTAATTAGAAATGCGATTAAAAGCAAACAAAACAGGGAATGGTGAACTTAAATTAATGAAAAATTACCACCCTCGGCGAGCACTCGTCAACTCTTTTTTTTAACGGGTCGCTCCCGCGCATTAAGCGGCTTTAATTTGAATTCGAAATAAGAATTACGCGCGCTTTATAATTATTTTTTTTCGGCCAGTGACGGTTGATTTCTAACGAGGGTTTCGTTCGGAAACGCGAGCTTTGTGAATATGTTGATTTTTTAATCAGTTCGTTATATAAGTACACTTATATACGTATCTACGCTTGCATAATCAAGTCCATTCAATGTGAATAATCTTATTTATTAGAAGAATAATAAAAAATGTAAGGGAAGTAACATTTTAAAATTGAGAACAATAGCGTTCGGAAATAAGAAGTGATCGGGACACTCGGGGGCAATGATGAGAGGTTTTTGAACGTCGAGTGTCGGTCGAGTACACACTCCACGCGACGCGACGCACCTCTAGACGGAGTTTTTATTTTAATTATTTCGAATTTGGAATGTTTCATTTTTAATGTTAGGTACGGGCTGGTTTGTTTTTAAGCACAATGTTGTGGTAGCGACTGGCTGGAAATACGAAAAGAATAAAATTCACTCATAAAGTTGCCAGCTCTACATTTTCACGCGCATGATGTCACATGAGTCATCGAATCTTTTCTTCGGTGTTGCTAGCAATAAAAGTGTAAAAGTAGGTACGATTAAAGTACTCATAACAAACTAAAGAAAAAAAAAAGACTTTTTAACGCTGGCAGCTTTCATAGCTTACATTTGCCAGCTCTTAATAGTGATGAATTAACTATGCACACGAACTAAGTCTCGACGCGCATATATTACAAACTTATTCTTTTTGGACTAATAAAACATCTCTTTGTCATATTATGAGCATTGTCTTTGAACTGGTGTATTAATAGTTTAACAGTTTATATCTGCTCCGAGGGACTTCGCAAAATGTGCTAATGTGTGATTTAATGATGTACTAAGATGAATTATGGAATGTGAGTTATGTGTGTAAGTTATTGTGTGTCAGTTTGTTTATTTGCTCGTGTTGGGGTTGTTATAGCTGTTTAGGTGATATTGTTTATGATTATGGGCATGATTTTATTAGTTATGAATTTCTGACTGCTTTAATGTTAAGCCTGCGTCACTGCGAAAAAGCTTTGATGAGTGATTTGCAACGTACATTATGACAAATATATCCTTATTATATTATGACCATTTGGCCTTAAAAAGTCGTGGCTGCCTAGTGAGCCTCATAAACAGAGAAACGTGGGTTCGGAACCGGGCTCGCACCTCTAAGTTTTTCTAAATTCATGAGTGAAATTACATATAGGTACCGCGTGCTTTTCGTGAGTAGTGCAAAACTATTAATACCGTTTTCGATTCCTGTTACTTAATAACTGCCTCACCTATACTCCATTTAATTTAGAATTATAAACTACAACAACATTATATTGCGGCTCGTGAACTGTAATCTCTTTACAATTTGTACTAGAGTAACAATATTGACGACACGCAAATAAAGTGACATTAAAACAGTTTTATTTTGCGGCTCCCAGATTATTGTACAGTACTATTTGCTAGGTAAGAAATAGTTGACGAGCCGCAATAGAATGATGTTGTGGTTTTCAATTTTAAATTAAATGAAGTATACAGTCCT
Source organism: Archips crataeganus (assembly GCA_947859365.1). Taxonomy (NCBI): domain Eukaryota; kingdom Metazoa; phylum Arthropoda; class Insecta; order Lepidoptera; family Tortricidae; genus Archips; species Archips crataeganus. The sequence goes on along the minus strand of OX402057.1, from coordinate 15,132,540 downwards.
TACCTAAGTCGTAGTTACATTAACAAAAATTTGTGGCTATTAAAAAAAAAGTGACATCTTTAACCATGGTAGTAACTACCGGTATAAAAACAAAAACAAGCGCGGGTAGTTCGAAAAACTCGCGAGGCTAAACCAACCCTGTACTTCGGTCTACTCGTGACCACGGCAATTTGGTCGAAACGTCGAGGTAAGTTTAGCAATATTTATAAGTCGCGATTAATCACTACAAAACAATCGACGTGCGAACAAACGCATCACCCCAATGCGATTACGCAAACCGGCCGGCGCAAACCAAATTAACTTACGTACAAATATCGGACATTCCCGATCATTTCACTTTCGCAGGGTTAAAACCCGCTAAATATAATAATAGATACGGTGGACAGCACTCTCGATTTCGGGGCTTTTAATGCGCACGCTTTTCTCCAATTGGAATGCTGGTAACATTCTGTTTTGGTTCATGTAGCTATCCTGCTTGTAAGGGGCTGCCATTTAGTATATGTAGATATACTATTTAGTATAGATATACCAAATTACAAGTGTCCTCCAGTGGCCAATGTGCATCGTCTGTCACTGTGTCATCACGTCACGTCACTGTGTCGTCTGTGTCTGTGACATCGTCACTCGTCACGGAAAGGAACTACATTAATATTTCTATGGTCAGGCACATCAGTCACATTACTCTCATTTATTTTAACACTTAAGATTTATATATCTTACTAGCTTTTACCCGCGGCTTTGCTCGCGTGAACAATAAAGAGCATTCAAGCAAGCAAACATGCAAGCAAGCATCCAAGTAGGCATGTTAGTGAGCATACAGACAGGCAATGTAAGCGAGTATGCAGGCAGGCATGCAAGCAGGCATGCTAGCAGGCATAGAAAAAGACATGCAAGCAGGCATCTAAGCAGGCACGCAAGCAAGCATGCAAGCAAGCAAGGATGCATGGAAGCAAGCATGCAATCAAATATGCAAGAAATAGTGCAAGCAATCATGCAAATAAGAATGCAAGCAAGCATGCAATCAATCTAGCAAGCATCAAGTATGGCAGCAAGCATGCAATCAAATATACGAGCAATGCGTGGTCAAAATGGATGTTACCATGAATTATCCAATTCGTGTGAGGGAAAACTAAAGAGCCAGTGAGATAGCCACTCTTGACTGATCAGGACACTATTTCGTAGGCCTCATCTTCGCTTTCCATCAGGCGTGATTGTGGTTGTAATTCACTGACATCCTCTTAACCCTGAATTCCTATCACTCAAACAAATGTCTTTTGTTTTAAGACTTTTTAAAATGAAGCACTTTTTTCCCATACAAATAGGTACACAGAGTATCGTAAAAATAAGAGGTAATCTCAAATTTTCAAAACGTTATTACACCAAAAATATTAAGTTATGACAAAAGCCCTAAAACAAAAAACATTTGTTTAAGTGGTAGGAGTTTAGGGTTAAAAGGATGCTAGTAAATTACAAATAACCCTGTATTGTATAAAAAAAATAGTCACGCTACTTTAAGCAATGTTGAATGGTTTTTTTTATTTTACAAGCTTTTTATTAACTTGCAGTGTATGCATCTATGTGCGTACGGGTCAAATCTTGCAAGTTAAATTTTACGCACCTTCCGGTTTCCGATTGGTCCGATCCGACAATGCATATTATTATGACATGGAGCTGATCTGATGATGGAGCAGGAAGGTGGCCATAGGAACTCCGTAGTAAAACGACATAACCCCATCGAGTTTGGTCTCGTTGGATTCGTCTTGATGAGTAGTTTGGTAACCAAGGGCAAAAAGTACTGTCAGCAAAAAAAAACTTGTATTAAAAATAGAATTTTTAAGAAACATATTTTATTTTTCATTTGGTGACAAAATAAGGAGATTGTGGGCATTGAAAACACGTGAACATGCAACATACAATTGGCCAAGAGAGAAGAACTACTTTTCCAGATTCACTTCCACCACCGCACCATACCACCGTATACACCGTGAAATTTTAGTGGTTGTTTTCCCGACCCTACCTAACTAACCTATCGTACGTATCGTACGCTACTTGTACCAACGAAGCGTTACTATTGGTTTGCGGTCATTTTCGACTTTCGTTTTTCACAATTGGATTTTTGACTCTAGTCAAAATAGTAATTATAAATCGATTGTACAATCGAAACTAAATCACCTCGTTTCGGGAAAACAACCACTAAAATTTCACGGTGTATATATATACTTCCATACTAATATTACAAATGCGGAAGTGTGTTAGTCTGTCTGTCTATCTGTCTGTCACCTCTTCACGATAAAAGCTTTTTTATTCATTTCCTTTTCAAATTTTTACCCTCCTTTTTACACACTTAAGGGATGATTTCGGTGATAAGAACTATTCTATACCCCTTCTCACATCTCAAACTATACGGGGTTATGGGGGAGGTCATTTGCAATTAATTTGGTCCCATAATGCCCTATGAAAAAATGAACCATTTCTGAGATAACTAATTTAAATTTAAATTTTTAGCAAAACTGCATTGTTCCCGCGGGATAGCGATAAACGAATTCTTCTCGGACAGAGTCGCGGGAAACAGCTAGTAATACAAATAAAACCGGTGCAAAATAAAACAAACACTGGCAACATTCGCCACGTGCTCGCCACGCGATAACACGCGCCACGCTGGCAGAAACCGAAAGTGACCGGTGGCCATTGATTGTTCATCTATTATTAGGTATGTTGTACGTGCGTGGCTCATTAATGGCCAGCTTTAAATGTGTTGGAGTTGTGTACTGGACATAAGTAGGAAATTACTGGCCAGTAGTAGAGCACAGAACTCATAATAAAAGTAATAAATACAAATGTTAGGCGGTTATTTATTTTTCCAGCGCAGTATTTAACGTAGTTGAGTGTGGCTCAGGGACTCAGGGCTCAGGCCTTATACTATGAAATTCGATTTTCGAACTTCGTTCAGCGCCGTTAAGTTTCGTTTAACGATTTTACACAAAGAAAATAGCAGACAAATTATAATATTTCTTCTATTCGAATTTTAAACTCCACAATTAGACGTAACTCCATCTGTACGCGTAATCATAAAAATCCATTCACAACAACATACGCACTAACCCCCGCAGTCGCATTACTACCTTATCTTAAATGAATAAGGTATAATTTAGCTTGTATTTTTTGTCTATTCACATTTTGAAAGGGTTGGCAAATCTAAGCCGTATTGTTAGTAGTCACGCATCTACTTATGTGATTATATGTTTAATGCTTCCGTTGCTATATGAATAACTTGAATAGATGACGATCATTAACGAATAATAGTAGTTTATTGTACCACTATCATACGCCCGCGACTTCACTCACGGACCTTAGATCTCGTACTTAATTGAATTTAAATTCCGGGATTTTATTAAATTCACTATTTATTTTATTTAATTCCTCCATCTCTAATGAACTGAAACAATTACTTTGCTCACCCGCGACCTTCATCCTCCATCTCTGTTTGACCAACGGACATCGAAGCGAAAGCTTCCCTTTATGTGATTACTACACTGACCCACACGAAGCGATCCTTCATCTTTCTTAATACGAACTGCAAAGGAATGATGTTCGTTCTCATCATCTCTATTTCCAAGATACAGGCTATAGAGAATAAATACTGAGCCAGTGAGGGTTGCCATCTCTAAAATTCGGCAACCAGGACAAAAAGCGTACGATCCCCGGATTTGGAGCTCGGAAACCGGACACGTCATCGTTTTTTGTTTGTTTTATTTTAATCTGTACTACTACTACCGGAACTACAATCTAACTACTACAATTCAAACCCGGACTACATGGAACCCCGCCCGGACGTTCCCCGGACGCTCTCTAAACTAGGACAAATCCGGGGAAACCCGGACGGATGGCAAACACCTTTAGTCTCATCTGCACTTTTAATCAAGTAAGATAGGGGTAAATAACGAGTCAAACTTGTCAAAACAATACTAAACCAATAAACCAATTCTTTCTCGACCATGCGTCTTCATAAGCGCCTAAATAACTGAATCCTACTCCTTCAGCTTTACAATTCGACAACGCGCATCCTTTTCACACCAATAGTCAAAGAAAGAGACACAAACTTCAAAACGCGACAAAAACAACCCGAATGGTGACATCGAACACGATACTTACATTTAACGTCCAGTTATTTTCGTGTTTTTATGCTCGCTATAAAAAGATAATTACAAAAATAATTGAAACGAAATAATAAAGGCAGTAAGAAAGGGGGTGTATTAATGACGGGGGGAGGGGGATAGTAGCATTACGACCCAAATAATCAACATAATTTTACACTTTTTACCCGGTTCCCCTTTTCCCTAAGTGTTGATAAGATTCTCTATTTAGATCTGTTTGTATGGAATGATAGTTAATATGTGGTATAAAAGGTTGTAATTTTGCTCGGACGGTGAATAATCTTTTATAATTATGATCATTTCGAGCCGTTTGCATGGTCTTGGGTTCAAGAATTAAATCGTTAACCCCGGTTATGGGTGACAGTTCCATGCAAGGTCCGTGTAAGTCCACCAATGGGTATCTTGCTAAAAGTTTTTAAGATTATTTGTTTGTTCGTTTATGGTTCAATCGCGATTAAATCGCTGAACGGATTTAAGTGATATTTTGCACATCGTCATATCAACCAAAAGGCGGCTATGTCCACTACTATAGCTAGACCAAACAGTACCGGTCTACGATCAATCCTGCATTGCCGTGGTTCCTGCGTACCTACTGTACCAGATTGTCGGTCCATCTTGTTGGGGGCCTTCCTATGCCGCGTACATAGAAGTGCTTAATTTGAATACGTTTTTAGACTACCTAGCATGTTTGACGGCGGCGGTATTTGACTCTTAATGCGTAGGCCGAGTTTTCTCGAACCTCATTTTATCGCGTCAACTGCTCAAGTGATGGTGACGCTGATAAATGCGTCGAAACAATCATTAAAGGTAAGTACCTAATCTAATCGTAGTCTACTTCCTTCAGAAAAATAGGTCTAAAAAGTGCCTAGTTCTAAAAAAACTTAAACTAACTTAATCTAAATCTATAAAGCTACAATTACTAAAGTTTCCATATAACGATTAATTGCGGCCAGCCTTATGGGCACCCTCCCCATTGCCAATGATCTGGTCTACAGAAAAAACTAGTACTTATTTAATTATAGATCAATTTCAAAAATGTTTTAATCCGACTATTCTAAAATTGTTTCTTATAAAACTAAATGTAAACGCTGTGAACAAATGCAAATTAAGCACAATTAAGGTATTTAACGTCAATAAACGAGTTAAGGTGTATAGGTATATAGGTATAGGTATAGGTAGTACCTACAATGAGCGACGAATCTATATAATTAAAGATAATGAGACGCTATTCAAATGTCCGTCTGGATCCTTTCGGGCGTGGATGGGAGAAAACCTGGAGGCGGTTCTTTTATTTATTTACCCCATTAAATCAGATGAAAAAGCTCAGAGAAATTTTGTAGATTTTTCATGGGGCCCATAACCAGCAGCAGGTGATTTACGGCCAATGACTCTGGTAATGAACTAAAGGCAATCACTGCAACTTCTCTTACCGCACGCGTACTTACATCTACTTACTTAGTAAAGTAACGCCTGATTCAACTAATAGTTTTTAAGGTAATATTTAAGACAATATTTTGTAATAAAACAAACAAGGAACACTTCTAAAATCGGGTGACCGAAATGCGAAAATTTTAATGTTTAATTAAATATAGATACTTATTCCGAAGCCGATTGGAATGGAAGTAATGGAACAGAGACAGGAATCTTGGAAGTTAATTAGTTATAGTATTAGTATGGATCATACGACACTAGCGACAATATACACTGTGTCACATTTGAGAAGTAATTAGCAAGTTCAGCAACTTGCATCTATGTAGATGGCGTTGAGATATTATTTTGTCAAATGGAGATCTATACACAACATTCGAAAGAAGTAGGTAGCTTCTTTTAAACATGAGAATCATTTCATTGTTTCGGTCGGCGTTGAAATAAAAATTTGAGAACGCCGTCTCCATTTGTCTGAGCTCGCAGCGTCCATCCTTCACGACAGACTATCCCAAACGAAGAGGGTTCATTTCACAAAATTGTAACTCTTCATTGCCTCGGATTCACTAATCACCCTGTTTAATTCGGCTAAATGCTTCATTTTAAATTGTTGCTATGTATTCTGTACAGGTTTGATGCACAATAATTATTATTTACTTAGCTTTTATTGCAATGTTCGTATGTAACTTACATTGTCTTAAAATCTTGTTAGTTAAATATAACGCACTTTTAGAGATAGGAAGAAGAGATTTGAAATTTGGTACGGATATTTTAGATATATTTAAAATACAAGTATAATCGGCAATAAGCACAGTCAGCTTGCATTAGAAAATAATTTTTGAACAAATGCATAGTGACACATAAACCCTCCTTCGGCAGTCGGGTAAAAACCAATAAAACGTCACACTGGATGCATTCAGACTGATGAATAAAAAAATAAAAAAATGTTAAAAAAAACTAGACAAATTATATTATATTACAGGTAATTATGACAGACATCGAAATAGCTGACGTGTTTAAAAAACTTTTTTCTGTAATTACTAGGACCTCGTCACAGGCATTCATTTTTACAATATCCTTTTTGCTTTGACAAGCTAGCTACATAGTTTTTTTCCAAGAAACATAATGAACAAAACCGCTTTAACGTTAGGTATCAAGCACATTTCGATTGAAAATAGGAATACAACATTCAAAGCATTAATTACGTACACAAAATTAACTGCCTGCTATTTTCACCTCATACTAAACCTCGCGTACGACAATCCAACAAATTTTGCGTACAACGCTCGCTTGCCACTTAGAAATTGGAGAACTACTTAAAGTAAAGCGCATTGTATAAGACGTCTAAGGAAATCGTCGCACAGAACCCTAGTGTGCTACAGAAAAAAAAAAACAAAACAGAAACGCAAACGAATGCCAACTTCTAATTAAAATGATTAACTTAATGGTCTTCGTCATTAGCGATTTTAATTTTGAATCGTCTATTATTTCTGTTGAAAAATTATAACCAAGCTTTTTACGATTGGTACCGCGATTCTTAACATTTTACGAGCAATCGTAATGCGTTCAATTGCTATTGTTTTGCGTTTTATATGTTTTAAGTTAAATTCTGCTGTTTTAAAGTTTATTTCGATGGTGTATATCAGGTTACAAATACACGTTCGTTGTAATTATACGCTATAATATACCTAACAAGCTAGCATAATGCTGCACTTGTTTTGCCGCTACTGTTGTTTTACCCTAGCAAAAATAATAACAATAAGACAAAGACCAACTGAGCGACATTGGAAATGGCGTGCTTTTCTAATTGTCTTAGTGAACTGTATTAATTATTACTTAAGTAGGTAACTAACTAATAATAAAAAGAATTATTAATGGTCGTTTTGCGCTTTTTTACAAAACTACGGCAAAGCCAAAAGGAAGTGTAATGATTTAACTAAAAGCAGGGTATTCAGACGCTAGTTATAAACACGGAGATTATCCAAAAGTAAACCTATTAAATTATTGTATTCCTTTAATATAAATATTTTTTATGTGAACGGATTTGATTAATTTAAAATGGTCAATGATATCCTTGTTTTCGATTTTTTTCAACTGAGTCAATTATTTCCTTGTTATTCCCAACTTCGTAAAGGTCTCTCTCTCTACCCTCGTTCCTACGCATCGATTACATTACTCCTGCTACCATTGGATCACTGCATCACTCCACTCCACGCACAGGAAACACGATCCCGCAGAAAGTATTCCTAATCCCACTAATATCATAGACGCGAAAGTTTGTGTTGATGTTTTTAATCAATCACGCAATAACCGCTTCATAGATTTAGATAAAACTTAACTTACAGACGGAATAAATCTGGATTGAGACTTAGGATTCTTAATATAAGTAATGAGTTACCGTGGGATATTGTAAAGAAGAAGGAAGACAGATTGTGTCATTCATTATGTTTATAAATATCTCACCGTGAATTTTATTGCAAGAATGGACAAGAGTTGCTGGGCAAGACGGGTCCTGGAGTGGAGACCCAGAGCGGACACTAGAGGGCGCGACTGACCATCGCAGCGCGGGTGGACGATATTCGACGATACGGAGGCCGGGGCACAGGATCGCCAAGGAGTGGAAGAAAAGGGAAGAGGCCTACAACCAAGTAATAATTAAATTATTGGATTAAAGGCCACAATGATGATGACGAACCGTGAATCATGAAACACTAATGTTTTCTTCAACCTTGGTACTGACGAATAAAATGATAGCGTCATATTTAAAAAAAAACAATAGATACTTGAAATCCGGTGGAAATTATATTCACTGTTTCCGTAACCTGTTCGAAGACAATTATTTTACACGTTTAACAACATTATCGTCGAATGAGCCGTTAATTGGTCCATAATTAACCCGCATTATCGTGTTAACCAGCCTAATTAGGATCAGACTAAAAATATAATTAAAGGACGCAATGTTTAGTTCAATTTTACATTATAATTTTAAAGGGAAAACCTTTGTCGTATAAGAATATTTCGCCTAACTTGTTGTTTGGTCAATGATTGTTACGCACAATTTTTTTGTTTTCATTTGCCCCTATGTCTATTGAAATCGGGAAATAATTGTAAGAACAATGTTGAAATAAAAAATATATAACTTCCTCTCAATGCATATACAAAACCAATACAAAACTCACTCTACAGATTTATTGATAAGTCGACCTATTCCTGTCAAGGGGTTATGGGGGAGGTCATTTGCAATAATTTTGGTCCCAATACCCCTGTGCAAAAGTGAACCATTTCTGAGATAATTCGTACTCGGTGCAGCAGATCTCGTCCTTACAGCGGGGCAATGCCGCTTGGGTGATGGTCGTTTGGGCCCGTACTGGAACTATACTCTTTGGAACTGTACTAAAAATGTAAGTCAAACATAATATGCTGCTCAACCACAGTTGCATGCTTTGACCTTGTTCGCTCCATAACAGAGAGTATCAACAAAAATACTCCAGTAATGTCGGTGTTTTTGGACATTTCAAAGGCTTTTGACTTTGTTGACCATTCCAAACTGATGCATAAACTCGAAGTGTATGGGATTAGGGGGAAACTACTTGAGTGGGTGGGGAATTATTTGGCCAATAGAATGCAGTCTGTTGAAATTAAGTTAATATCAACCGCCAGCTTAAGTCAAACAATATTAAAACATACATATAGATCAGACAGAATATAGGGCTACTAATACAGGAGTTCCTCAAGGAAGCATCCTGGGATCTTTACTTTTGCTCATCTGTATCAATGACTTACCCAGAGTCACAACACATAAAAGTATATTGTTTGCGGATGACATGACATGGGTTGGACACATTCGAATTTAATATTAATACGGGATTAACTGACATTATTGAATGGATTTAAATGAGTGATTTACATATATTAATATAAATAAAACTATGTTTATGCAATTTACTTCCTATAATTCAAATATGTATCTTTAAAAATTGAATATGAAGGTGATAAAGTTAATGAGGAAAACGTGATTAAATTTTTAGGTTTAATGATTGATAAAAATCTTAACTGGAAATCCCTAATTGATTATGTTTGTAACAGATTAAATCGTTTTGTGTTTGCCTTGAAAAGAGTAAAAGAGACTGTTGTTACAGAACACACATAATAAACACACATTGTATTTAACACAATAATCTTATAAATGCTTTGAATAAGATAACTCATTTATTAATACTATATGAAATAATGAATATTGTCAAAAATTGTTAATTAAATCTTAGTGACCTAAAATTAATATTTATTCGCTTGCTTGCGTATTGAATACATGTGCTAAATTTATTTAAAGATCACTTTACCTACTTTATTTTTACAAATAAAAACTTTGAATTTGAATTTTAAAAAACAACAGCACTTTAAAGAAAACATGTGAGACTAAAAGTAAAAAAAAAATTTTTTTTTATCATTTTCTTCAAAATAATTGACACAAAAACAGAAAAATTTACTATTACATTTGGTGTGCAGATTATAAATAAGTACATCATATAATGTGTGTATGCTTAAGCTTGCTATGGAACTATTAAATCAATGTTTTTTGTAAATGGTTGCTAGAAAAAAATGATCACAATGGACGCAGGAAGAAAATCACGCCCGAACATAACTTAGAATTAACTGATTTATTAAATCTATCAACAGTAACTGTTATAAACATAACTAACAACAATAACTAATAAGAATAACTAATGTAAAAGTAACAAATTGAAACTAAAAAAAAATTATATTTAAAATTCTAAATGTTTTGGTATAATTCAATTTTTATTTTTAAGTACTACCCATTCATAAATGTTGTTGTAGTTGTAAATTTGTAAGCACTTCCAGTTTTAAATTATAAAAGAAATTATTTGATAATTGAACTCCTTACTTCGATAATCTCATTGGAGGAAACTATCGAAGGTCTCTGCTTAAGAAATAGACTTAGCCATTTTAAAAATGGACTGTGTAAAAATCATGTTTACTTTAATTTGAAAAACACTTATGAAAAATAAATCCACAGCAAATATGTAACAATTAGCAAGGAAATTATTATTACTTATATTATTTTGGTTTCATAAGTAATAGCTAATATTTTTTTATAAGCGTTTTTCAATAAAAAGACTCGTCAAGATTGTTTGCCTTATTTCTAATGCTAAAAAAAACGGAGTATAGTGGTTGTATTGTTCTGTGGCTTCCTATGAGGCTGACATAGTCACATTAGATGTATCCAAGCCTCGTTAAAACATTAGATTAAAAAAAAATTACTCACCCCGGTGTCGATCACGACTTAAATAACGGCTAGAATTTTCTTGACGTTTCGGCCACATTATAAAAAAAAAATCTACTGACGAAAAAGCAAACAACAGCATGTTTCTGAACCACGACTGACTGTAGAAAAATGACTGCTCGCCCCCTTTATACCTCATCTGGTACCTCTACTAATGTGTGCATCATTAGATGATTAACATATTATACGTTGCTCATCACTATCACAAAATATTTTTCCAACATATTTTTCTCCAAAATACTAATCATATAAGTCATAATTATAATATAATATAGCAGTTAAAAACTCGTCAGAAGTAATTAATTTACAATTTTGATGAGCTCTAACTTTGGTAGGCACCTAATTATTGTCAAAGACAATATTTTATTTTTAATTTACTAGTTTTAATATCTATAGCACCTTTGCGACCTCTTTAGCCTAGTTGGTAGTGACCCTACCTACGAAGCAAGAGGTCCTGGGTTCGAATCCCGGTAAGGGCATTTATTTGTGTGATGAGCACGAATATTTGTTCCTGAGTTATGGATGTTTCTATGTATTTAAGTATTTATTTATCTATATAAGTATGTTTATCGTCGTCTAGTACCCATAGTACAAGCTTTGCTTAGTTTGGGACTAGGTCAATTTGTGTAAGATTGTCCCCTAATATTTATTTATTTATTTATTTTATTTTATAGCAAAAGTGAATTGAAATTCGGGGCTGATTTGAAAACCTTATTAACCAATAGAAAACCACACCATCCTTGATTGACATAGGCTGCTTTTCCTCCAAAAAATGCAAAATTCCCGCGAGATAGAAATAAGTAAATTCTACTACGGGCTGATTTTAAAAGTTCTATCATCAGTAGAAAGCTATACTTTCCCTTAGTGACATAGGCTACTTTTTCTCCGTGTAAATGCAAAATTCCTTCGGGATAAAAAATTAAGTGAATTAAACTTCAGGGTTGATTTTAAGAATTCTTTCAGTAATAGAAAGTGACACTGTCTCTGATTGACATATTTACATAATCATGCCGCCAAGCAGCAGTGGCTTGCGCTGCTGTGTTCTGGCGTGAAGAGTAAGACAGCCGGTGAAATTAGTATCACTATTATCACTATGCTATTTACTACGACCAGATGTTTAGAGAACCTGACTATGAAGCTTGAGGTCCCGGGTTCGATTCCCGTGTCGGGGCAGATATTTGTATGAAAAATAAGAATGTTTGTTCTCGGGTCTTGGGTGTTTAATATGTATTTAAGTATGTATCTATACATATAAGTATGTTTATCCGTTGCCTAGTACCCATAACATAAGCTTTACCTAGCTTACTTTGGGACTAGGTCAATTGGTGTGAATTGTCCCGTGATATTTTTTTTTTTATTTACTATCTAATTTTAAATTAAAAATAAATTAGTTTAAATTATTCCATTATGAGGTAGTCAAAAATACATATAAAAAAAGGTCTAAATGATTGACTGACTGAATATGAACGCTCAGCCCAAGCTCCTAGCCATAGAAGGCTGAAATTTTGCATAGAATAAGGACAGATTTGTTGAAATACCCACGGGATACGGAATAAACGGAATTTATATATTCACTAAGTGATACCGATGATGATGAAATGATGATAATGATGGATGTTTCGATGTTGCCGTTGCTGAATTTTTGTTTTATTCGATGAAAGGGATGATGAAGCTTTAATACAAATTGGAATTCTGCGCGGACGAAGTCGCGGGCAAAAGCTAGTACCTAATTCATAAAAATCCCTCATCTTCTAATATATAAAAATCTCGTGTCGCGGTGTTTGCGAACTCCTCCGAAACGGCTTTTATGAAACTTATTTCTCTATATTTGGTATGTCTGAAAATAGGTCGTAGGCTATTTTTATACCCCTATTCTTCGCGAACGGAGTCGCGGGCAACAGCTAGTAATTCATAAAATCCCTCATTATTCTAGATATCTCATGTACCTACTTACAAAACGATTTTAAACTACTTACACTAATCGTTCGTTATTTATAACTGAGACCTACTTACATGAAACTTGATTAAAACAAACATTGACAAAAACAAATTGGTCGAGCAAATCGAATTAGACGAAAGGAAAAGGCTACTTGTGGCTTTAAATGTATACTCTAGCAAATTGATAGCGTAATGACATACAAACAAACTACCGTCTTCCGAGTGGCCTGGGAATGGGTACCTATCGTTTGACCGAATTAAGTTTGCAAGAATTAGCGCTAGCCCAAATTGTCGCTTTCTATAAAATAAATGTAATTTATGTAATTTTCGACGCTCTGTTCTATTTTCATATACCTAAGTAGTAAATAATTTTAAATATTCGAATAAGACCATCATCATCATCAGATGGAAAACGTCTACCTACTCACGAACAGTAGTGGGATGCCTAACGCATCGTTTGCGTCTTCCGGTGTTTATTAATATTTCAAGTTAAAAATAGGTCCATCAAGAAAAATAAAAAATAAAATATATATATAACACTAATAATGATAAATAATTTCACGCCACAGTGTTCTCTCACGCCTTTAGATGGCACTGTTTTCAAAAATACTTTTTTCTCGAATGACTGCTAGATGGCGCTAGTAGCGCATTCTATTAAAAACATTTTTTCCTAAATTTAATTAATTGGGATTGCGCAGCAGTTTTAATGAGCATTTTGAGAATTGGTAATTATCTGAATAGAAATCCGATCCATATAACTGTGCCATAGATATAATATTCTGCATTGTTTATGAATGTTTTTTTTAAAAGAAGGAGAAAAATGTTTTTAATAGAATGCGCTACTAGCGCCATTTAGCAGTCATTCGAGAAAATAAACTATTTTTAAGAACAGCGCCATCTAGAGGAACACTGCGGTGTGACCATAGCTGGGCATTAACTCGTTAATCCATAAATCGTTAATTAACGAAGTTAACATTTCGATTAACGGATTAACTTTTAAGTTAACTTTAAAAACTGTTAACAGACTTCTTAACTTCCGTACAATATTATCATGTCCGTTAATCGTTAATCCAGTGGCAATGGCTAATATGTATTTACCAAAATCATACACCGGACGCATCGCGCCATGCCGTGAAAAACACGTTCTGACAAGAACGTGAGGGCGGGTTGGTTAGTGTGACGTGGCGCGTGCCGCCAGTGAAACAAAACTAGCTAAGTATGTCTTGTGAGTAAGAAAACTGCGAGGAAATTCAATTCATATGATTCGATTGAACGTTTCATTACTAAGCGCCGGCGCTTAGAGTGGCGAGTGTGTGAGTGACGCTTAGAGTGACCAAACCAACAGTTTTTATAAGTAGCTTTTGGCCGCGACTTCATCCGCGCAGAATTCCAATTTCTGGTAAAGCTTCGTCATCTCTTTCATTGAATAAAATAAAAATCTGGCAACGGCAACATCCAACCGCCATCAGTATCAGTTACTTAATATAATATATCCCGGTTATTCCCTATCCCGTGGGAATTTAAACAAAATCGTCCTTATTTTATGCAAAATTCCAGCCTTCTGGGGCCAAGAGTTTGGTCTGAGCGTTGATTAGTCATCAGTTAATCAGTCACCACTTTTTTCTTTACGAGTATATGTATAGATTTTTGATTAGGTACCTCATGGTCATGATAGACTACCACGTGTGTCAGTAATATTACCGGCTGTCTTACTCTCCACGACGGAACACAGCGCAGTGCAAGCACTGCTGCTTGGCGGTAGGATTAGCGAGTATAATGATAGCAGCGATCCAGATAGACGTTGCATGAGCACAGAATAACAAATAGTACTAACGTACAGAAGGATCACTCTCGAACAAAAGTCAACTTTAGGTATAAAAATTGGCCTACTCTTACGACCGTCATCTGCTTGCACGTGATATTGAAACTTATCGTGTGATACTAGCATTCATATTCCGTTGGGCACTGCTAACCCGAAACCAAGAGCACAGGGTTCCCAGTCTCCGATATTTAGGTAGGTATAAATCAAGAAAGATAACAGTGTGCATAATTTCAGTTTCAGTTGCCTTTAAATGCAACAGTATCTTTCATACGGATTATAATTAAGATCGTTTAGAAGTCATTGTTTGTTGGAAAAATCACAGAAAAAAAGATGCTTATTTACGCGCGACACAGGTAGTTTAAGTTTCCGGGAAAATACAAAGTTCCCGCGGGATAGGCTAAAGCGAATTCTATAGAAAGCTACGCTGTCCCTGATTGAAACACCGCTTCTTTTATCCCGGGAAAGCGCAGTTCCCGCGAGATGGAAAATAACACTTTAGATCGACTAAAAAATACTTTCACTAATAGAAAGCTAACAGCTAACACTGGTAGCCCCTTTTCTGATAATTCCCTATTCCATAAGAATTTCGAAAAATCATTCCTTAGTGCACTCTCTAGCACCAGTAGTTTTGGCTGTGGGTTGTATGTCAGTCAGTCATTCACGGTACTGTTTTATAGGTATGGATCAGTAACGTAATGATATAAAAACGCATTTTTTATCACATGAGTTAACGGATTAACGATTAATGTTAACTTGCGTTAAATAATTATTTAATTTAATAAAAAAAAAACTTTTGAAATGTAACGCATTAACGATTAACGAAGTTAACTTTTTTATTAACGGAATAGCGATTAACGATGTTAAGTTTTTGATCAACGGTGCCCAGCTTATGGGCGTGACAATAGAACATAATTATGAAAAGGGGCCCCTTTAGGTAATGCTCCGAAGATACTGGCAGCCGTTCCCTCTTTGAATAGCTAAGCTAAACCTTTGACCGAGGAAGCTGCCAGCTCATCGGTCTCCTGTGACGTCGACTTAACCTTATCCTTCATAGGTTATAGTATAAATCTTCTCAGGTGAATTTTTCGCTTCGAGCCCTTATCTTTCAAAACAAACGGTATCGTCATAGTATTTAGGTTCAAATTTAATATAATGGCTCGAAGCAAAAAATTCACCTGGGAAGATTTATACTACTAGTAGGGGCGTTCAATAAAAAGTGAGAATGAGTATGTTATAAACAACTTTTACTAAATGTAATTTTATTTTTCGACATAGTCACCTTTTAGCATAATACACTTAGGGGTTGTTTCACCACTTTTCTTAAAGTTCGGATTAGCTTAATCATAACCTTATTTGACAGATGGAATTAAAATTTCCGTTTCACCAGTCTCGATTAGCGCTAAGTGACGGACAAACTGTTTCTTAATTTGACCATCAGATCAGGAGGCATTTAGCATTTTTATCCGTCACATAAAGTTAGTTTATTTTTTTGTGGCCATGGTTGGAGAGCCCTTCAGCCGGTTTCAGAAAAATAAATCAAAGTATTTTTTATTTTTTAAAGAAAGAGGTCATGCTAAATTGCATAAAATAATTTAAATATCAAGATTTGAATAAAAAAATGTAGGTACACTTTTAGTATGTAAAAATAAATCCAAAATTTCGTAATATTTTTTAATAACAAACTTTTTTTCAGTGGCTCAATCGTATGTTCTACGTGAACTTTTATGTCGCCATTAAAAAAAAGTTTATCTGTCAAATGGTTTGGCGCCACTTTTCGATTCGTTTTACGTGATATTATTTTTCTTTGTTATTGTTAACAAAGTATCGTGAATAAATACCGTTTTTGGATCAATTATAATGTTACATATTTGTTTATGCAAAAAAAATAGATGTATTCAAAAATTATATAGTTAACCATTTCTTCTGATTTAATAATGAGTGACTCTTTGAACGAAAGTGTGCAAACAGGAACGCGTGGTCGTGAAATGCGACGTTGCCATTCCGACTTTTTGTTAAACCCACGATTAGTTAAGTGGTACTTAGTTTGCACAGGACCGGAGTGGTGAAACTGAAAAAACACTAGCTGACAGATTTGTCCAGTACTTAGTTTATTCATTGGTTACGTAACCAGTAGTTTGACAATAAGGTGGTGAAACACCCCCTTAGTATATCTTTTTTCTAAACTTAAAATTCCATTTTTAAAAAAGGTCTCATCTAGTACTTAAAAAATCTTGTACTGCAGCGACTACCGCGTCGTCGTCTCCAAATTTCTGGCCTCTCGGGTATTGTTTCAATCTCGGAAATGGGAGCGAGATCTGGTGAATACAGAGGTTGCTTAAGGATATTGAACCCAGCATCACGAATTGCAGCCATTGCAACGATGGACTTGTGTGCCGCTGTATTGTCCTGGTGGAACAGCACAACTTTCGAGAGTTTACCTCGCCGTTTTTCGCGGATCTCATTGCGCAATGTTGCTATTTGTTTGGCGTATAAAGTGCCCGTAATAGTTAGCTCCATGTTTGAGATACTCAATCATTAATACCCCTTTACCATCCCAAAAAACAGAGCCCATGACCTTACCGGCAGATGGGCCCACCTTGAATTTCTTCGGAGTTGGAGATGGTGGCCTTTTCCATGTCATAGACTGTAGCTTCGTTTCAGGGTCGTAATGATGGAGCCATGTTTCGTCCATTGTTATAAATCGCGCCAAAAAAAGTTCCCGGTCTTCCTGTATCAGGTCCAAAGCTTCTTGACAAATCTCGACTCTAGTTTGTTTTTGCGTGTCAGTAAGCATTCTTGGTAGCCAACGCGCAGATACCTTTTTCATACCCAAGCGTTCATGTAAAATATTATGCACGCTCCCCGTTGAAATCTTTACATTTTCAGCAATAAAACGAACCGTGACACGACGATCCGCCAAAACTGAGTTTTCAACTTTTTTCACAATTTCTTCAGTTATTGCAGTAGTACGGCGTCCGGAGCGGGGGTCGTCCATGGTCGATGTTCTTCCATGTCTAAATTTGGCGCACCAACGTGCGACTGTCGAATACGGAGGAGCATTAGACCCTAAAGTGTCCCGCAAATCTAAATTGACTTGGTCCGTAGAAAAATTTTTCAAACACAAGTATTTGATAACGGCGCGCAGTTAAATTTTCTCCATTTTCGCTAACGTCCTCAATAGCATTGCAAAGAAATTACCGTATTTTTTTTTAAACAAAAGACAGTTACTTTTTTTTTCATAGCAATCAGCTGGATAGATTAGCTTTACCGGCCAGTATTTAATTTCCTAATATTGAAAGAGTTTGCATCTCATTCTCACTTTATATTGAACGCCCCTCGTATATCTATTCTTCGAGCAATGAGGCCTGCCCAATGTCACTTCAACTCACATTTTCCTCGAGCTAAGACGGCGACTTTACTCATACGAGCTATATAGGTGACCAATAACCAAAGCCTTGAATTCTAGGTGTATTAACAGCCAGGACAATGTTCAACACCTTCAAGCAACAGATTGCAACGCAAAACGATCACTAGTCAAAGTTTAATTACAATCCCGGTTTATTTCAATCCAAATGTTATTAACTCAACAATTAAATTTACAAATTAGAGGTATCCTATCATCAAAGGTTAAGCTAAATCATATTTGCGTTGCTTAGTCGAATTAAAAACTGATCAGTGAAAAACCATCGCAAATTCGCAAGCGTCGTGATGTAACGTGTTAAGCGAAAATGAGATTTATAAACTTTCAGGCAAAACTCATTTGCCGCAAGCACACGATTTCAACTTTAGTCATATCAGCATTAATTGTGACTAAGTATATAAATATAAAGTTAGATCGATCCCATTCATCAAAGTCGCAAATCGTTATGCCCAAAAAATTACAAGTTTTTAGTGGATTTCGCGGACTCCGTTCGAACCTAATAACAACACCAAATGAAGGGTTGTGGCTGTTGGAAATTTAATGAAATATTTGATTTATGCCCGCCGAACATCAGGTAGCTTATTATAAGAATATATCATTAAACATTACATATATAATTAAAGGCAAGCTTAGCCTGGAGCCACCCCAATTTAAACCGGCCGGTGCATTATAATTTTAATAAAATTGCCGGCCGACCGATAAAAACAATAAAAAAATATGAGAAAATTATAACACATCTGATTGATGTATTATTTGGTAATTTATTGGTTGTAATTACATCTGGTAATAATGGTGGATAATGCGAGCGGCGGCGGAGTGAGCGAACGATTTATTAGTATTTATTAAAGTATGAATTATTGTATAATTACTGGGATAGGAGCTTCTAAACTAAACAGAGCAGTTGTTTTAGGGTCGGATTTATGGGCCGTTCTCGGAGGCGATCTAATCGGGCTTGTTTGCGATGAACGCCTAACTATATCACTTCGTATAAAATGCTTAGGTAATGACTAATAACTATTCACAATGGTCAGATTTAGAATAGGTACAGGTACTGTATTTCTTACAAAGATAAGCCAGTATTTCTTGTTTTACCGTTTGAAAATGGGCACAGTTAGAAAGGAAGAAAGAAAACATTTATTCGTGATGTCAAACCATTTCAAAAGTAAGACAGGGATAAAATAAATGCACATACCATGAAATGGTCCCAACCCAAATCAGCAAAGTTCCGATCTTGCGAACGGCGCTGATCTTCCTTTGGGACCAGGTTAGATACTTTCAAGTGAGTAATAGTACATTACTGCAGCGGCCGCGAAATAGGGGATTGCCGGCCGAGTAGTAATAGATGGCCGAGTGTTAACGAGGCCATCTAGAGATACGAGGCCGGCAATCCCTGTTCGTGGCCAAGGCTTGTATAGTGCTTTTCTCAAATAAATCCAAGGGAATGACACGAATGTTCAACTTATATATTCATATTTAATTCAAATTGTTTTTTTTTTATTCCCGCCAAAACATTTTTTTTCCAGCAATTTATTTGTAAGCTGTTCCAGTTAATGTTTTTGACGCAAAATCTTGAGATGATTTATATTTATTCAAAAATTACGACCTTATTAATAATAAATTGTTGACAATAAACGCCAATCCTTATTTATTTTATTGAATACCTGATTAAATCTAGCCAAGTAAGATATTAAAAAGTAAATTCACAAACTAAATTTTTCTTAATTGGCAGTATGTCATTGATAGTCAATAAAAGAAAATACGACCCACTAAAACAAAAGACAATCTCTTTGCTGGCCTTGGCCAGCAATGTTTGTATGAAATTCCATTATTGTCGTCTAATTTGAAATTGGAACGAATCTTCCTCAACTGCTATACAATGACATACTTCGTGTTCTATTGTCACGACTATAAGGACCACATTTCCTTGGATGTTTGAGAAAATAGAGTTACGATATTCGTGATTTTAATGAAGTTTACAGTTATAAATTTTTGACCTCTCAATCAAAACATAGGATTCGAGTCTGGGCTCGCACTTTTGACTTTTCCAGAATTGATATGACGGTAATAGCATCGAGTAGACTAGAAGATAGATCAAAATCTAACTTTTTTTAACTCCACTACCCTCATCCGGATCTGTGTTTTTATATTTAAATATCACTAGTTTTATGCTTAGGCTTCGCTCGCGTTAGAAATGCCTACACAAAAGCCATTAACCTTTAGACAAAAATATTTCATACTAAATACAAACTGAAACATGGATGCACAGAAAAAAAAACAGAAAAAAGACCAGCGCTGGGAATAGAACCCAGGTCCTCAGCATTCCGTGCCACATGCTATTCCCCTACACCACCACTGGTCAGGAGTTTAGACACGAATTTTTCCCGTATATCGCACATCTCAGTCTGTTAGATAATCACTTTTTGCAGTGATACAGCACCATACTAAGCCAACTTTAACAACCAACTTTAACAAGTTACAGTAGTACACAACTGATATGGCTCACTGATGTACCTGCGCAAAAGACGCGTTTTAGAAGCGTACGAAATGCCATTGCCAATCGGCGTACTCCACGCACGGCGCGTCTTTTTCCTGTGCCACTATTGGTGGGTTGCTGCTGCCATGTTAGCGCGTAGCATAGTCAGCCGTCATACTTCCGTGTGAATAAGACGGATAACAGGTGCGCTGTAATTTGCACCTTGTTACTATACGACATAACACTGATTTAAAGCTTGGATCGTATCTTCGTCTATCATCGGAATAGTTTCTTCGTGTCTGCGCGGCCGAAAATGCACGACGCGCCATATAAAGTGTGTTCTACTCTACAGTAGCATTTTTACCAATAATAGTCCGGGAGGCAGCGGCTTTTTAAACAAGTCATTTTATGCCTGCTGATGTTAATATAGAAAAGAGAATGCATGTGGTTCATGACGAAATCGATCGTCAGCTGGTCCAGTTGCGGTGGATGCGAGAGTGTGAAGCTGCGTAATACGTTAAAAAAAAATCCGAAAAATATTTTATACCACATGAAATTTTTTTCATGTGTAATTGACATTGATTAGAATTAAAAAAAATAGTCAGCTGCACGGCAGAGGGGGGATTATGCGTCAGCTGAGCGTGCGAACTTGCAAAAAAAATTAAGAAATAAAATTATTTTATGCCAATTGAAATTTTTTTACATGATTTTAGACATATACAGAAATGTGATATTGATAATCAGCTGCATATATAGTGGGGGAAAGACCGTCAGCTGGAGCATTTAAAATTCCGCGCGTCGTAGAGATTATATGCGCGCAGTGTTACTATCCTGCTCCAGCTGACGGTCTTTCCCCCACTATATATGCAGCTGATTATCAATATCACATTTCTGTATATGTCTAAAATCATGTAAAAAAATTTCAATCGGCATAAAATAATTTTATTTTCTAATTTTTTTTGCAAGTTCGCATGTTCAGCTGACGCATAATCCCCCCTCTGTCGTGCAGCTGACTACTTTTTTTTAATTCTAATCAATGTCAATTACACATGAAAAAAATTTCATGCGGTATAAAATATTTTTCAGATTTTTTTTTGACGTGTTCTATGGGGTCTCATATTCACTTTTCTTATTAGGGTCAGCTTCTTTACTAGTATTGTGAAGTAACGATCGGTATAAAAACACTAATCAAAATAGCCTCTGCCTCTACCTTGGGTAAATTGTTGAAAGACCATATGAAATTTATAAATATTATAGTTTTAATATATTTAAAGCAAATAAATTAAACCCGACAGTTGTACCTCAGGTGGTGTTGGGAGGCGTTGCTCCAAAGGTGGTAGACCAGTTCAAGTACCTGGGGCATATGGTCACGACAGATTTAAGGGATGATCTGGACATAGAGCGGGAGAGGAGGGCCACGTCTGTGCGAGGCAACATGATCGGCCGCAGATTTGCTCGGTGTACAAGGGAGGTGAAGATCACCTTATTCAAAGCGTTTTGCCAAACCTTTTACACCGGCAGCCTGTGGGTGAGTCATGCGCAGCGAACTTATAATGCCATAAGGGTCCAGTATAATAACGTATTCAGGATGATGATGAAACTGCCAAGACGCTGTAGCGCGTCGGGTATGTTCGCAGAGGCGCGCACTGACGGCTTCCACGCCATCAGACGGAAGAGAGTCGCGTCTCTGCTGAACAGAGTGCGCGGCAGTTCCAATATCATTCTGAATGTGTTTGCTGCCCGCCTGGACTGCCCTATGACAAAGTACTGGGTGAAGATCGTCGCTGGTCAAATTAAGTGACGATCTTCACTCAGTGCCGCGCAATTATAATTTTCTTTTTCTTAATTTTAATTGTTATTATTTTAATTTCATTTAATTTGTTTCTTTTGACTTGCTTGAATTTTTCACTATTTTTTTTTAATTTTATATATTGTAATATGGGTTCTGCCTGAAATAAATTATTTTTATTTTTTTAATATATAGAAAAAAGAAAATATTCGTCAGCTGATTGAACGTTGGGGGGAAAGTCGACAGTCGGAGCATTTAAAATTACGCGCGTCCTAGAGATATATGCGCGCAGTGATACATTCCTGCTCCAGCTGACGGTCTTTCCCCCACTATATATGCAGCTGATTATCAATATCACATTTCTGTATATGTCTAAAATCATGTAAAAAAAATTCAATCGGCATAAAATAATTTTATTTTCTAATTTTTTTTGCAAGTTCGCATGTTCAGCTGACGCATAATATCCCCTCTGTCGTGCAGCTGACTACTTTTTTTAAATTCTAATTAATGTCAATTACACATGAAAAAAATTTCATGCGGTATAAAATATCTTTCGGATTTATTTTGACGTGTTCTATGGTGTCTCAAAGCAAGCGCCCCCGCAGGTGCGTCAGCTGACCTTCACTTTCCTTATTAGGGACAGCTTCTTTACTAGTATTGTGAAGTAACGATCGGTATAAAACACTAATCAAAATAGCCTCTGCCTCTACCTTGGGTAAATTGTTGAAAGACCATATGAAATTTATAAATATTATAGTTTTAATATATAGAAAAAAGAAAATATTCGTCAGCTGATTGAACGTTGGGGGGAAAGTCGTCAGTCGGAGCATTTAAAATTCCGCGCGTCGTAGAGATATATGCGCACAGTGATACATTCCTGCTCCAGCTGACGGTCTTTCTCCCACTATATATGCAGCTGATTATCACTATCACATTTCTGTATACACCGTGAAATTTTAGTGGTTGTTTTCCCGAAACGAGGTGATTTAGTTTCGATTGTACAATCGATTTATAATTACTATTTTGACTAGAGTCAAAAATCCAATTGTGAAAAACGAAAGTCGAAAATGACCGCAAATCAATAGTAACGCTTCGTTGGTACCTAACCTATCGTACGATCGTACGCTACTTGTTTCACAACGTGTTTGACTTTCGTTTTTCACAATTGGATTTTTGACTCTAGTCAAAATAGTAATTATAAATCGATTGTACAATCGAAACTAAATCACCTTGTTTCGGGAAAACAACCACTAAAATTTCACGGTGTATGTCTAAAATCATGTAAAAAAATTTCAAGCGGCATAAAATAATTTTATTTTCTAATTTTTTTTGCAAGTTCGCATGTTCAGCTGACGCATTATCCCCCCTCTGTCTTGCAGCTGACTACTTTTTTTTAATTCTAATTAATGTCAATTACACATGAAAAAAATTTCATGCGGTATAAAATATTTTTCGGATTTTTTTTTGACGTGTTCTTTGGTGTCTCAAAGCAAGCGCCCCCGCAGGTGCGTCAGCTGACCTTCACTTCCTTATTAGGGACAGCTGCTTTACTAGTATTGTGAAGTAACGATCGGTATAAAAACACTAATCAAAATAGCCTCTGCCTCCCGGACTATAAGCACAACGTTCGCTCGGACTACGCCATCTATGAAATTCCAGGAGAAGTTATGCGTTCTTGGAAAGCGCCTTTCATTCTTGTTTAAAATTAAGTTAGTTTAGTTTTGTTTAGTATTAATTAGGGAAACGCATTCCCGGGACATTAAGTACACGCCCATGTCCAAACCAAATTTTCATCTTATCGTCCTGTCCAATGTGCTTGATTAAGGACATCCCCATTTCCCATTCCAAAGGCATTTCAATCATTCTAAATGGGAACAGAGTTGCGTTTGTTATGTTTCGTTCGATTTGAAAAGAAAACTAATTCGAATATTGTTCCTATTTACAGTTGATTCATATTCCACTGGCATATTTGCTTGTGTGGTGGGTAGGAAGTGGATAAGTACGCCAAGTTTCATCCAATTATCCAAAAATCTTCAATATTATCAGTAAAAAAACTATTACACAAGTTTTACGCTACCTCATGTACCTACCTACTCTTAAACAAATACCAGCACTCGGACCATTATTCTTTAATCCTAATACTTTATTCGTTAACAGCACTATCCCTCCGCTCAATAGCTCAGTTAATCCTTTAATAGTTTCAATAAACAATTTACACTAAACCGTTACGACCTTAAAAATTACTATTTCCAACAACACAAACACACACTACATTATTAATGGTTTTTATAACCCTTAAGTACCAGCCCAGATTTAACCGTAGATTTGTATTTTTAGATATATTTCACAGATGCTTTAGACTGTAATTATGCTCATAATTTATGCATCAACGCTGCTATTATGATAACTTTATCTTCAACTTTCTCTGGTTTTGTATGATTTCTAGTTTTTGGAACGTTTATTAATTACAGTTTTGTGTTTACCGCTCTCTACCTTATTATCTCATGTACGTAGATATAGCGTAGCTCACGAATTAGTAGAGATTAGTTGAAAAATAATTATTATTTATAGTCTGCGTGTGTGGTACAGTGATTATATTAAAAGTAAATTAATTGTTAACTACACTAAAAAGTTGATTCATAAGTTTTCAACAGGAAACTGCCATTAGACTCAAAAATAACAGGTATTGCTGAGTGGAGACCATTTCGGCTTCACATCCTTTTTTTGTTTTTTTTTTTGTATTCTTTCTCATTTTGTAAATTATTTTTTGTTGTGATGTGCTGTCTGAATAAACGTATTTCTATTCTATTCTATTCTTACTCTAAAGGGGTACTGTAACCGAATGGAAGATATCCTTGGCACACATGAAAACTATATAAGTAATGGCGGGTGTGTAATGATAGATATAACAACATTTGATATAATTGTAACATTTGGTATAATGCTACATTTGACATAATTCGATTTACTCGAGAAGTAAACATTCTACGATTATTTTATAAAATAAACTAACCTAACCTAACTTAATGCATATCAAATAGAATCAATATCAATCCTCCGAAGTTTACTTTTTGAGTAAATCGCATTATATCAAATGTAGCATTATACCAAATGTTACAGTTATATCAAATGTTGTTATATCTATCGAGGCGCACCCAGTAATGGCAGGGTCAAATCATCGTCCAAACTTAAGAGTTACACTCTTGTCGGTGGAGTATCTTCCACTCATCTCTATGGACCACCTCCTTTACCTCCTGATACGACACGACACCGGCTTTTCTCTTCCTCTCTTCTCCCCGATCTTTTCTTATAAAATGGTCTTAGAAAAGTTGTCGTGTCGTAACAAATGTCCAATCATTTTCCCGCTCTATTTAGTAGGTATCTATAGTAATCAGGATTGGTTATCCTTTCCATCAAACTTATGCGTTTCATTCTCCTTCAGCACAATCAAAAGCTTCCCGTCTTGCCCTATCTCTCTGTGTCAGTGTCGACGTTTCACATCCATGAAGAAAAAGAAGAAGAAAGTAGAAAAGAGAAGAGAAAGATTAGATTAGAAGGTTCTAAGGCGCCAGTAAGTACCTAAACGTTGAGTTGCGCGGGCATTGACAAGCCGAAAACATATCACTAGAGCTAAATAAATTTAAAAGAAAATTGAAAAAGTTTTTTGAAATGCAACTTTGTATACAATAAGTACCTAGAACCTACCTACCTACCTTTGCATACCTAGAAAACTATGACCACGACCGCTCTGTCAAGAGTGAAACGACGAAAAAGAGAGATACAATAAATGAATTTCAATTCATGGGCGCCGGGAGAGGGTGCAAGGAGCACCCCGCTGGCATAAGAAAAGTATAGAACATGACTATGATATAGAATAATACCTTTAATTATCAAGAAGTAGGTATGGACCCCTAGATGCGGATGCATTGCCCCTGAAAATAATCCTTACGGCGCCTATAAGCACTTTAAAGACCAACTAATGTCGAGGTCTCGATGTGTTTTTAACATTGATGATGACAGTGATATTTATGATAGTAATAGCAAAAAGAGTTCTACCTTGGCACTTACCGGAGCCACTGGCGAAGAGGAAGTCCCTGTGTAGGGAAGACGTCTTCAAGTAGGGGTAAAACAGCTTGCTGGCCTGCTGTGGACTGCCGCAGCGACTGCACAAACAAACAACAATAACATGAGTGTACATTTCTCAAATCTCATTATCAATTTCTATCCGCTAAAACTGTATAACCGTAGAATAGTCTTAACTAAGAGCCATATCACACGGCGATTTTATAATCTAGAAATTATTTATTAATGATGTAGTCTTATGTAGCTATTAGTGTGCAGTTTGTTTATCTATCTAAACAGCGATCCCGGTGTCACCAACGGTACTGGCTGAAAATCAACGCTGGGGTGCTATAAGCGCCATAAGCATAAGCATGGCATAAGCTGCCAGTGTCCGATTTGCAACCGCAATGACACATTCTATCTTTAGCTTTCGTGTTGTCTTTTGTTTTGTAAAAGTATTAATGATGTGTCTTGTGTCGTTGTAAATAAATTTATTTTCTTTTTTCTTTCTTTTTTTCGATTTGCGGACATATTAGAAGCGGAGCGAATGTGCGGCGTGTTCGCCGCGGGCGCGCAACGGATTCGCCGCGAACGCCCAACGTATTAAATGTGTCTAAATACGTCGTGTTAAATACTTTGGGCGTGATATGGCTCTAACAGGTTTTCTCAACTTGAGTACATTAAAACGGAAAGCTTCATTCTACCAGCAGAGATCCCGTAGTATACTAAATAGTAATTTATTATACTAATAACTAGTACTAATAATAGTAATTTATATTTTTAGGATTCCGTACACAAAGGGTAAAAACGGGCCTATTACTGAGACTTCGCTGCCAGTCCGTATGTATGTCTGTCCGTCTGTCACCAGGCTGTATCTCTTGAACCGTGATAGCTAGACAGTTGAAATTTTCACATATGATGTACTTCGGTTGCCGCTGCGCTACAACAACAAATACTAAAAAGCATAATGAAATAAATTTATAAGGGGGCTCCCATCCAACAATCGTGATTTTTTTTCTCGTTTTTGCTCGATATTGATAACGGCAACAGGTAGACGCTTGAAATATTCCCAGAATATTTAATTATATCTTCGCTTTCAAAATAAATAATTAAATTAAATTAAAACAAATATTTAAGGTGGGCTCCCATACAACAAACGTGATTTTTTTGCCGTTTTTATAGATAACTAGCTTTTGCCCGCGACTCCGTCCGCGTGGAATTAGTAATTTGGGCAGCTTATTCTTATTACCAAATTTGCTTTTTCATCAATTATGGCTCTCCTTAGTTCCTCGATATAAAAAAAATACCCGCCACCGCACCCCCCGCACACCCGCGTTCACATTCACCCAAGTCAAACGTGCCTATAGAAGTTTTACCTACTTCAAAAACCCCCGATTTTGAAACATTCTTCCGCTCCGCTCCGCTCCTATTGGTGTTAGCGTGATGATAATATAGAATTTTGATAGTTTTTTTTAACATTTTGGATATGTGTTTGCCAGTTAACATTCGTGTCTAATTGTTATACCTAACAACTTGAAATTGGTTACTTCTTCTAGTTTAGTTACTTTACTTTAGTTGTAAAGGATTTTTTGTTTCGATTTAAACTGTATAATTTTAGTTTTCTTTAAATTTATGTCTAAACTATTATCACCAAGCCAATCCACCACAGCGTTTAGTGTTGATGTGAGTTTTTGGTTGCATTCTGTGCTATTTGTGCCATTACATAAGGGTGATACGTCATCAGCAAATATGATGCACTCCGTGCCTGTGTCTAGCACCTTGGATGGACAGGTCATTGATATAGACCAAAAACAAGAGACAAGAACTAACAGAGCAAGTTATGTAGCGCATTTGTGTTGTGATTGACGTTACTTCTTTGGTACTGTGGTTGTAATAATCAATTTGCACATACTGCCTACGATTTTGGAGGCAAGATTTAAACCACTTATGTGCTGTATCGCGTATTCCCACGTCATATAGTTTTTAGGGTTCCGTAGTCAACTAGGAACCCTTATAGTTTCGCCATGTCTGTCCGTCTGTCTGTCTGCCCGCGGCTAAGCTCAGAGACTGTTAGTACTAGAAAGCTGTAATTTGGCATGAATATATATATCAGTCACGCCGACAAAGTGGTAAAATAAAAAATAAAAAATAATTTTTTTTTAGTGTACCTCCCATAGACGTAAAGGGGGGGGTGATTTTTTTTTCTCGACGAACCCTATAGTTTGGGGTATTGTTGGATAGGTCTTTTAAAACCATTGCGGGGTTGCTAACATGATTTTTCTATTCAGTGATCTGTTTGCGAAATATTCAACTTTAAAGTGACAATTTTCATTAAAATGGACCGTCCCCCCCCCCTCTAAAATCTAAACTGTTGGATGGAAAAATTTGAAAAAATTCAGAATAGTAGTAAATATATCAAATTTACTAGGAAAATTATAGCGGCTAAGATTGCTTGCAAATTATTTGTAGTTTAAGAATAAATAGTAGCCTAAGGTATAAAACATACCTAAACTTGGATGATTCCGTACACATACGAAATCCTTAGAAAAATATTACTTGATTTTTTCGTAATGGCTACGGAACCCTACCTTGGGCGTGTCCGACACGCTCTTGGCCGGTTTTTTAAGTAAGATGTCGTGAGATACTCGATCGCATGCTATTTAAATGTCACTTGGACAACTGGGGAGTGAGTGATTTGTGCGTTAATATCCCTTCAGAACCACCATACTCCTGGGGGTAGGGTGGGACAGAACTATACCACCGTAGTGCTGTAACTTACTACTTTCAGGTTTTGTTTTTCCAAATATTACGTACCCGGTGTTAATAGCATCCCATATGACGAAGTATAAGTACCTACTTATTATTCAGTCCAGAAAATAGGTAGGTTAGGTTAGTTAGGTAGTTTCTTCTGCCGGAAGGGCAAACCGCCTAGAAATAGAAGCCCCGCAAAGCAGGGCTCCGTCGAATTAGTTTAAATCAAATATTTGTATCTGTTACTATTTTGATTTTAAATTTTCCATCATATTCCAGCACTACTACGGTGGTATGGTTTTGTCCCACCCTACCCCCAAGGGTATGGGCTAGGGGTATGGTGGGTCTGAAGGGGTTAATATCACGAAACGAAGGCATGAAGTTTGTTGTTTGTGGCTCCCTACATTACTTATTGGCCCAGGCCAAAAAAGCAAGTATGAAAAAATCATTATTGTCCGATGCTCTAACTTTTAAATTTGCTTACTAACATTAAACTGACAAAGAAAAATTACACACAGCCAACTACCACTGGTGCTCGAATAGCTCGTTCAAATGGCATGTTTAAAAAATAAAAAAGGCGCCATATTAAACAATTTCACTTGATTATCTAGTAGTTATTTTAATGTTAATAATATTTCCTCACATTGTTTGAGAAAAGCACTATGTACAATTCTCGGCCGGAACAGGGATTGCAGGACTCGTTTTATCCGGCCTCGTCTTCGACTCGCTCGGCCGTCTACTCCAAACTCGTGCCGCAAACCCTTAGTTCACGGCCTCTGCAGTAATGTACTATTTATTTATGCTACCTATCAGCATGTTACATTGTTGAATCTTATATGGAGTTGTGTAAATAAAAAAAACTGTTATTATTACATTGCAAAAACTATATTTATGATATAAAACGTACAAAAGCATCGACTCAAGTAATAATGTTGCTATATTTATTATTTATTTATTTATATATTAAAATGAAAAACTATAAAAGTAAAAAATGTCTTTGACAGACAATAGGTTATATTTTATGTATACATGATATTCAGCTGTCATCACTCATTATAAGTAATCGTCTTTGCATTAATATTGCATATTGCAATAGATTAACGACCGCTTTAGCCTAGTTGGTAGTGACCCTGCCTACGAAGCAAGAGGTCCTGGGTTCAAATCCCGGTAAGGGCATTTATTTGTGTGATGAGCACGAATATTTGTTCCTGAGTTATGGATGTTTTCTATGTATTTAAGTATTTATTTATCTATATAAGTATGTTTATCCGTTGCTTAGTACCCATAACACAAGCTTTGCTAAGCTTACTTTGGGACTAGGTCAATTGGTGTGAATTGTCCCATGATATTTATATATTTTTTTTTTATATTATAAGAACCACTTTTATACACCATTCACTTTATTCCACAGGGTTAGGAATGTTAAACGGAACGTAAATCGTAGCGTGCGACAACATCTTTCCAGTTCGGAAAGGCGGAGCGCGATTTTTCACCACGTGCCCGCCACGTGCGTGGAACGGAGCTTCCTTTTTCGTACCCGAACGTAGGAAGTGCTTTTTTGGATGATTTTTTTATTGGCGATCGTGTTTTCTTTTCTTTCCGGCTATTTGTACGTTGAGTTCCGTTATTTGGATGAAGAGCGCAGTGGCTGTGTTTGAGTTGGTAAGCTTTTTTTGTTAGGTTTATGAATGAAAAATATCAACCCGATTTGCAAAAAACAGATATATTTTTATTTACTTTCACACATTGTTATTTTCTAAACAAAACGAAGTTTTAAATAATTTAAGTACCTCATTGTAACTGTCAACATTTAGCCCCAAGAAAGTTTTGCTTAAAATTACTTTCGTCGAAACTCTTTCTCTGAAAATGATTTTTCCTTAAAATTAGAGCGTTTTAGAAATAGGTAAGTAGTATAAATTATTTCGAAATAATCATAAATTTTATGTATACTTCTTATAAAATGATGGTTTTACCACAAAAGATTTCTGTGCAAATTTGGAGCATTACAAGACATTAGTGTTTTCGTGATGTAAATAAAATCAATGAATCCATCTATTGCTATTTTATCAATCCATTTTAAATGTTAATTACTTTTCCACTTGGCATATTACTACAAATCAAAAAGCATAAGTGATCAATCGTGACTCAGAACATTACATTCGAAAAAAAGTTATATTAACCAAAAATTAAGGTACATCATTTTTAATTAAAAATTTAGTAACGAACATTAAAATTATTTTTTTACGAGGCATATCTGATCATAAAAATTGATTATCGAATTCACCCATTTCACAAGGGAATCAATAAAACACCGCTTTCTCGAATACAATGCAATGGAGCAAGCGTATAACAATCAACATATTAACAACGCCGTATCTAGAAAATTCTTAATTGAACTAATGAGGAGTAATTACAATTTTTATTGCTGGCCATAATGATTACGATGCCTTAAAATAATAAAAGCAATTAGACATTGATGGGCGCAACGGAGTAAACACCATCGTCTCTTTCTTACTCTTGTTTAAGATGCTACGTGTGAGCGGTGTGGAGAATAAAGCCTGATTAGATGTAATTGTAGGAACGGTTATAAAAGTTGCCTGTCAGAGCCCGTGTTCTGTTTGTCGTGAAATTGCGAGATTTGAATCTCGAACAGTACGTTCTCAATTATTTGAATTATTTAGAACGGTTTAAGTTCCTGGTGGCTTTGGTGGTCAATAATTCATACTTTCTTTACAGTAATTAATTATTGTGAATAAGAATTTGCTGACACTTGAATATTGTCCGTCATATTGCAGATATAAATATTGTGTTACTAGTTATCTTCTTAGCAATAGTAAAATAATCATAGAAAAAAAATACATTTTTTAAGTTCTGTCTGTATTTAAATTAAAAAGATAAGTTCTGTCTGTATTTAAATTAAAAAGATGGTGTTAGAATCAAACCTGTTTTCCTATGATGGCTATGTACCTTGTGTCGAATATTTTTTATAGTTGTTTTATTTTTAGTATTATGTGTTTGGACCATAGCAATAAGGATAATTTTTAAGTTTTTTATGTAGCTAAGCAAACGCCTAGTTGCTTAATCCTTTCCTTATACTGTTATAGCCAAATACAGTAGTGTGTACCTTTATACCGAAAAATATAGCTTTTACAGAATCACTTGTAAAAGTCCAAAAAAATCACTGGTAGGAAAAATCTACTATAATTTTATAAGACACTTGTGTCAAGTTTTAAGTTCTAAGAAAAAATACTAGTACCCATTTTTATAAAAAACAAATAAAAATAAAAAAAAAGTTAAATAAGTAAAAATAAATAAGTTTTTTTATGAATATAAACTTAACATATATCGTTGTTTAATTTATTAAACTGAAAACTTATGTTAGTTACTTTTTGCTGGTTTATAACCACAAACATATTTCATATTATAATTAATACTTACTACCAAATAACTAATATGAGTAGGTAACACATTATCCTCTACTTCTATTAATGACTGGACACAATTAAAATGACTGATTCATTCCAATGAGATGAGAGACTTACACAAATTAGTCATGACACACGTAGAATAAGAACAATTTTGTGTTGAATTGTAGTTTTAAATTACATCTTTGTCTTTTAATTATTATTTTATCGACTTTATACTTAAGTCGTGTTATAGTAGTTTGATCTATGGTCTCTCAAGCAGTCTGGCGTGGATTCGAGTCGGGCTCGCATCTCAAGAGTTTTTCGGAATTTGTGTGCGGAAAATTACATTCAATTTAATTTATTATTTTTATGTTTTTCTAATAACTATTGCAATCCTATTGGTCTATCGGAATCCGGCTTGACTTTCGACTTCTGGGACATTCTGTATACATTCGTCAATATTTAAATTGTACTTACCATGCATAAGATGTGATTTTATTTTTCATTTAAAAAATCCGTCGAAAAACCCTCGCAGGATTATCCAATTGAAGTGGCTGAATCATTCTGAATTCATTTTGTGTTTTGTATATTGGAATTTAAGTACGTAATAGTTTTGCCCAAACGTTTATTTTGTCAGTGATTATTAAGTGAGGAGACTACAAATATTTGTTTACACATAAAATATATAAACATTAACAAAAAGGTTCGTAAAAAAGAAAATAAAAATAGAAAATTTTTATTACAATTATCATCTAGATCGCTGCTGTTAGGCAGGGTTCCCATAAGTCTGGCTGCATTTTCTCAATGTATGGCAATACTAAATGTGTTGACCGAGGAGTCTAATATTTGAATGTATGAAAAAAACTGCATATTGCGTGCGACCAAATTACTCATTGCAACTATTTTTTACTACTTGAAAAAAATTAATTAGAGGTGTGATTATCTAATAATCTACTATTATTTGGAATTGAACACAAATTTCCGCCATTTTTGAATGATGTTTTTACTTGACAGGTGTGATCGGTTCTATGTGCTATAAGAATTGATTTATATCATCGAAACAAATTATCTGCTATAATAATTAAAATCTAATTTAAATTATACTAATAACTAGACACATTATTAACCGATTTAAGACAATCGAAGAGGTATCCATTCGTATTCGTTGTTCAAATCAGAGCGGAGATACTCTCATTGTTTCCATTTAAATTGATGTCAACTATGAAAAACTTTAAATATCCAATCAGAAGGTTTTTTGTATAAATAAATATTTTGCGAAAAAGCAAATAGTTTCAACATTGGTAGATTTTATAAAAAATAGTTTTAGTTTTACGGAAGTAATTGAAAACTGTCATGATTTTCTCTTTTGCTTTTATTAACTAACATGTATTTTTTAAACAATTAAATATTAGTAATTTATTCTAGTTACTTTTAAATTAATTTATACACGTGAATGTGAAAATGTTTTTAATCGTTTTATAGGTAAAGTTACCAGATGTCAGTCATGTCACAATTTCAAGGCGCTTGCGAGAAGTCGGGCCAGTTCATGTTTCAGTTTTTTTAGGGTTCCGTACCCAAAGGGTAAAACGGGACCCTATTACTAAGACTCCGCTGTCCGTCCGTCTGCCTGTCTGTCCGTCTATCACCAGGCTGTATCTCATGAACCGTGATAGTTAGACAGTTGAAATATTTACAGATGATGTATTTCTGCTGCAGCTATTATGTATAACTATATTATAGCTATTATGTATAATTATAATCTTTAGTATTTTGTGTTTATAACACAAAATACTAAAAATAAAAAAAAAATTAAAACTAAGGGGGGGGGGTCGTCATACAAGAAACATGTTTTTTTCAGCGTTTTTAACTTGATGTTTATAATGGCGTTAACTAGACACTTTAAATTTTTACTGATTATGTAATACTGTGGCCGGTATAACAATAAATAATAAAAGTATAATTATATTAAATATTAAGAGGGTTCTGACTAACCAATATAAAATAATCTCACACTGCGTACATTTTACTTAGAACCAGGGTTCAGCTAACACTGGATTATGATAGTTACCTACGGCTGTTTGTGGCGTATATTTTGACATGCCCAAAAACCAGTACGGAACCCTCAGTTCGCGAGTTTTTTATTATTACTTTTACATTCCGAAGTAGGTACAAGGACAAAGGAAATGTCCAGCCTATATACGTCCCACTTCATGACACAGGCCTCCTCTCAGAATGAGAGGGAAATTAAATGTAGTTTGTGATTAAACCCCAATGGCACAATCATGGTTGTTGTCAGGATTTTTGTTTAACATCTGTTAACCCTATTTAAAAGTGCTAAATGTTCGTTAGAAAAGTCGTCTGACAAATTTGCTTAAAGTAAATTTAGTTTTATAAAAACTTTAATTAGGTAATTAACGATGGTACATTTGTAACTCCGAGTATTTTACATAAAATAAATTGTAAAAGAAAGATTCAATAAATCAAATAAATTTAAATCAAGCCTTACCCCACTTTTAATTTTTTTGCGTCTATTGAGATTTTTTAAACAATATTTTTTAGTAAAAATATATCAAAATTCAAGTAAAGAGTCAGTCAAGTGTACCTACGCATAATTTCATATTGAACTGATATGACACAACGTCCTAATATATGCGTCCACTTTAGATTTTTTTATATAATTGGTGGAAAACAAAAAGCAGAAAAAAACAATGAATTTTTAAACAAACAATTAATTTTGTAATTTTAAGACATTATTATACCTACTGGATACTTACATATATTTACGTAATTACTACTTATATCTACTTACTTTAAGTCAGATAGAAGTGCCAGCCGCAACGGCATCCAGCTTATGATCGCAGACAGACTTGCCTGACCGTACATATGTGGTACTGCATGCACCTCCATGTAGGGAGCAATCGCTCGTATTAAATCATTTTGTATTTTGGTCTTATTTATTTTGTAATTTTTAGGATTAATTTTGTAGCGTTATTTATAACATTATTGTGATTATTTGTATTTTTAATTTTGGACCATTGTTGTTCGAAAAATAAATGAATTATTATTATTAAGTAAGTAGATGATAATTATTATTAAAATTGTTTAAAATAGTTAATTTAATTACTTATTGAAAATTATTCAAACGCCAACTACATTTTTATAATTTTTAACTATTCAGTCAAAATTAACAACAACACCAATTGGCGAGCTAGGTACTTATTTAATACCTGGTAAGTATCAACATTCCAAAAAAAATAATTTATTGCAACCATTTTAAACACAATCAGTAAAACACAAACAAATGTGTGCTGAAATCATTAATAAGCCATTGCCCGGTACGAAAATTGAAGCGCGTTCCAAAAAAAGTTAAGCAAAAAGTTTTCCCGCGTGTAAAAAGTAAAAAAAATACCTACAGAAAAATGCAACACAAGTAACTGAACCAATCAGCTGTTCGTTGGGCACGTCGCCCCGCCCCGCGGTAACTTTTCCTCTTTCGCACGTCAAAATATAATAAACCATTTCACATAACTTAATATTATATTTTCGCAATACATTATTCCACGAAATTATCCGTACACACTCCCCTCACTGACAACACCAATTTTCTCAGGGCACCAATCAAACGTGAACTTTATTTTGTAATTTTAAATTTCGAATTAGAATGTTCGGAACATTCAATTGCAAACGAAACTTTTTAATTTTTAAAACTGACTGTAACCAGCACGAACTTTTTCTTGAGTTATCTTTTCTTGTGGCCAGTGATAAAAGTTACCACGTAACGCAAATAAAGCGCGAAAAAATAAAGTGAAGAAACACACGTAACACTTTCAACAAATAAGAACACTTACAATGTAATCGACGAGTTTGCAGTTGAGGCGAGGGCCCTGTTTTCGTAGCAGTCGGCGTTAATTACGCGGTGGTTGCTGATACATCACTTTATAGCGTCTCAGCGGCCAGTCCAGCCGATAATTAGTTCACTGCAACGTGCTTCCAACTTATCTCCCAGTACAAAAACTCAATCCGTACACTGTGACGCCTCAACACAACACCGGGTCAGTTCCAAAAGTTCAAAATCAGCATTGACAGAAGACGCGCGAAATGTTTTTTTTTAAACTGCGGCTGTCAAACGCCCGGACACAGAGACGACCATCCACGCCAGTTCACTGACGTTCACTAGTCGGGACTCGGCGTAAGTCGAGGAGAAGAAGGCAGCGGTCTCGACTCGACCGGCCCGCCTTTTGTTCGTCTCGCTCGCTCCCGCCATGCCCGCCCGCACAGTTTTTACGGTTTAACCGACTCAATTCAATTCAACTCAACTCAATTGTCGTGGCGCAAATGCCTTCGCACTGGACGCTAGAGTGAGACGTAGAGCATTCGCCTTCATTCATCGTGAGTAACTTTTTAATAACGCTAATGAAATGTTTCCTGTCAAGCAGCATTTAGCTTCTTGGCACGGTTGCGGTGTTGGTCGCAAATGTTGACGTTCGATGCGTTTTCGTCAAGAATTATGCGATCGGGAAAGCGGAATAGAGCCTTAATCTTGTTTGGAGACGCAGCAGTGGGCACGGGTGTGCCGTCTCGTTCGTGCCACTATCGTCCGGCGGTGCTTCGCCGCGAGTGTGACAGAGAAACCCGCGCGGCGATAGGCGTGTCCGTTTCCGTCAGCCCCCACTTCTGGGTGTGTAAAGTTTTAGACCGAAACATGTAAAATTGCATCTTGAAAAAAAGTTATGTATTAAAAAAAGAAGCTTAGTGCGCGGTGGGGGGGACATAACGGGAGGTGGTGGAAGGTTTTTTTCCAGGCTGCATTTTCGGGGGTGTCCGGCGTGGACAATGCATTACTGCGCTCCACGCATCACCTTGCATTTGAACTGCGAATCAAACGGAATCTATTAGGCTGCACTTGCGTTTTACTACTCACTCGACTTAATTCGGTGCTTACCTGAATCGGTTACGGCTAACAAAATGGTATGGCATCGATTGATCTCAATTATACCCGACTAATTGCTCGTAGATTCCCAGACTATTTCAAACTCGGCACAATCTTTTCTACAATCGATTATTCAAAAAGGTAATAAAACTTTTCACTCTTCATCCTTGTTTCAAAAATTAGAAAACTAAAGTCAGATTCAAACCTCAGTTTAAAGGCTAGGTTTTTTTATCGCTAAAAAACTTGAAAAGTTGCATCTCACTTAGTATAATAAACAGATCACAAACAAACGATATATAATCTTGGAATCGTTAAATTTATATTTTCATTAAATATACTAAATAAGACTCGACTCGGAGACTCGGAGTTTCTCTAAAAGATCGAATTCGTAACGAAGTGATCCGACAGAGAACCAAAGTTATCGACATAGCTCACCGCATTAGCACGCTGAAGTGGCAATAGGCAGGCCATATAACCCGAAGAATCGATAACCGTTGGGGTAGACGAGTTCTTGAGTGGAGACCACGGATCGGAAAACGTAGCGTAGGACGTCCTCAGACTCGGTGGAGCGATGATCTTCGCAAGGCGGCTGGCAAGAGCTGGATGAGAGTGGCTGAGGATCGTGCTCAGTGGCGTACGATGGGAGAGGCCTATGTCCAGCAGTGGACGAACATAGGCTGATGATGATGATGATGATACTAAATAATAGGACACCATACTATCGAATATTAAACACAACTTAAAAATATTGACTGCAGTCCCTTTACCGTTGCCACGAAACAGAATAGACGTTAACCTAATTCTGTTCACTGCCCAAATAAGTTTCAAAACTTTTGGGCGTCAAAACTTCATGAATAAAACTAAGCCCACACTTAAGACTAGTAGGAAAAAACCGGCCAAGAGCGTGTCGGACACGCCCAGAACAGGGTTCCGCAGCCATTACGACGCGTACTATTTGTATTCAACAAGTAATATTATTCTAATAATTTTGTATTTACGGAACTTTCCAAGTAGGTGTATAAGTCAGGTTTCCTTCTATCATGATTTTTTTCAAAATTTAATCTAAGTAGGTATAAGCTCCAGACATCTCACGAACGCATCTACCATCATCATGATATCGTGAACTCATTATTATTAATCACGGGGTACATGATGTACTGGACATCCCTTAGGAAATATGTCTAAAAAAAAACCGCGAATCATTAAAAACTGTCCCATAGAAAAATATTTTTAAACACAATACTGTAACCAAACAACTTTCATCTCTCATACTCGGAAAGTGAGGCAAATCATATCTGACATATACGGGAGGACATGTATTATTTTCTTCCCAAGGGTAGAAATTAATTAAAAAAAATAAAGGCATTGGCTGTCAATGGAACACATACGCATTCAGCCAAGCATTACGACATGGAATAATTAAGTTGAGTTTTTTTTTCTTAATTAGTCATATTACAAATTTTATAATGCCAGTGAAATATTATTAAATTAAATTATTAATTTCTTATTTAGTGACTTAAACCAGAAAAGTTAGAAAATGTTAAGAAAAAAACACGGTAAATGAAATGACAATGTTATTGTCCACACATCTCTATCTCTATACAGCTTAACTCCTTGGTTCAAATTGGTTGCTTACATATTTTATAAATAAATTTACTAAAATACCTACTTTATCTACTGTTTTCATTAATTATTATATTGAACATTTTAAATTTTGTTAAATTAATTATTCCTTAACAATAAACTCCGTTGAAATATTTCACAACGATCATATTGACCAGTTTAGACATTTTTATTTATTTATACTTATATTTTCTTACTTTCCTTGTAGTCGAAATGAAAAGCAGAGTGTTTAACTCGGGAAAAACACCAATATCACCCTCGGAATATTGGCACCCTCGCTGTGCTCGGGTGCCAAGTAACCTCGTGTGATGTTGGTTATTTTCCTCCCTTGTTGAACAATCTACTATTCTCAACCCCTTCAAACTTTCCAAGCCGACTGAAACTTTTTCCAACCAAGTATGTTATCCTCAAAAGTTAAGTCAACGTTTTCCAAACACACTTTAACTCACTTAGCAAGGCTTTGAGACGCTTCCGCTGGGGCTGGCCGTTTAGCCAGCTAAGCTAGTTATTGGCCAGCCTGATCAGATTCATAAAGGTATTGCATGCTCAAGCAAATCAGAAGAGAACGTGTTAAAATATAAACTTTAAAAAGCGTAATACACGAATAGCATAACGGCCAGGCGTCCCACATGTAGACTTGACTAAAAAATATTGGCTATAGACATGCATGTGTTAGATTTGTTCTATTAATATTAGATATTCTATATACCTAACGATAACCTCTTGCTTAGAAATGAAGTTTTACAGTCACATGTTTTATATTAAACAGAAGAAACCTTCTCATCTTGTAGTAAATTATCAAAGTCTAACTTATTCTGTTATTTATTGGGACCAGGAAGTTAACGGAGTATAAAATAATAAGTTTATGATGGGTTAAGATATTATATTTGGTAAGTAAAACAACCAGATCAAATCATATTTCGAGAAATCGCTTATATTGAAACAAATATTATCTTCCAATGAAATAACAGCTTTTAATGATCACAAATAACAACCACACAAGATTTTCGACATATATAAATATTATTCAGTTACCAACATAATTCAAGTATTCATTGATTTATAGCTGTACACGTTAATATATAAGCTATACGATAATTATTAATATATTTACATATGAAAGATATAGAAACAAATTATAGCCATTTATTAATTATACAAACAAGTAAGTACTTAACTGTCAAGTGACCACGGCGACGGCTCGTAACAAAGTGCCTCTACCTGGCCTAAGAAGGCCTTTTATAAGTTTGCCTTGCCGTCTGGGTGAGTCGCAAACAACTGACATCACCAGAGTAAGACAATCGGAAAGTATCTTAATTATTATTTCGCTTGTCTTTAGAGCCAAGCATTATCTAAATTATCAACTCCATTATTATATTTCATTTACTTACTTATTTTAACAATATATTTTATCACCTTACATATCTAATAATGTTATAACAGTTTCTATTACAAACAAGTAAGTACTTAACTGTCAAGTGACCACGGCGACGGCTCGTAACAAAGTGCCTCTACCTGGCCTAAGAAGGCCTTTTATAAGTTTGCCTTGCCGTCTGGGTGAGTCGCAAACAACTGACATCACCAGAGTAAGACAATCGGAAAGTATCTTAATTATTATTTCGCTTGTCTTTAGAGCCAAGCATTATCTAAATTATCAACTCCATTATTATATTTCATTTACTTACTTATTTTAACAATATATTTTATCACCTTACATATCTAATAATGTTATAACAGTTTCTATTACTTAGTATATCTAACACATGCATGTCCACAGGTAAGACGCGAACAAAAAATGTGTATGACAATAAAATTGTACAATTACTATGCCAGGTGACCTCCTACATACATGGCCAGCACCAGCAAAGTGCAGAATAGTAGATTGTAAACATTTTAAATACGGTCCACTTTCGCTGGTGGCTGTGTTCCTCCATACCTTCACTCCAGGTCCTGACTCTCTCTAGATTCCGCGCTAACAATGTGCAAAATAATTTTAGATTCAAAAAAATCTCAATTTGGGCAAATTGGCGTAGCCTCGAGCGGCGAGTATCGGTATCAAACAAACTGTTTATAGATTTGGACCACTAGAACTGGAACAAAATCCATTAGCAAGATTTGAAGATAATTTGACCTACAAGAGACGATGGCAAAAGACCGGATGGTATGAGTTTGATTCCATGGAAGATGGGTCGGTTGCTGGTATGGGATGCTATACTTGTTCAGACACGCTGGCCCCTTCCCTTCTCCATGGAACTTGCAATAGACCTGGTGCAGCTTCTGAAGCGGCTGAAAAAGTGAAAGGACTAAAATACAGGGGTCTAGACAGCGAATACGATTTTGTCCCATTCAGTGTCGAAGCCCTTGGTCTGTGGGGTCCTAGCACGTTAAAGCTCTTTAGTGAAATTTCAAAGAGTTTAATCGACACACACAGGGGACCGAGGAGCTGGCAGCATCCTCGGACAAAGAATTAACTTAGCTATTCAAAGAGGAAACGCTGCCAGTATCTTCGGCACCTTGCCTAAGGGGACTACCTTTCAGAATATGTTTTTTCACGACACTGCTCTAAATTAATGTGGCCATAGATAACCTAAATCCAGTACCCAAAACTGCCTATATACACCGTGAAATTTTAGTGGTTATTTTCCCGAAAC
The DNA here is from genome assembly GCA_947859365.1 of Archips crataeganus. NCBI lineage: Eukaryota > Metazoa > Arthropoda > Insecta > Lepidoptera > Tortricidae > Archips > Archips crataeganus. The sequence goes on along the minus strand of OX402057.1, from coordinate 15,090,792 downwards.
GAGGTGATTTAGTATCGATTGTACAATCGATTTATAATTACTATTTTGACTGGAGTCAAAAATCCAATTGTGAAAAAAGAAAGTCGAAAATGACCGCAAACCAATAGTAACGCTTCGTTGGTACAAGTAGCGTACGATCGTACGATAGGTTAGGTACCAACGAAGCGGTACTATTGGTTTGCGGTCATTTTCGACTTTCGTTTTTCACAATTGGATTTTTGACTCTAGTCAAAATAGTAATTATAAATCGATTATACAATCGATACTAAATCACCTCGTTTCGGGAAAACAACCACTAAAATTTCACGGTGTATATGTATACATTTTTCAGCTGACTCATTTATGGCCCGCAAAACACGACAACAATGTAACACATTACGAAAACAGGATGTATCAATATTATGTACCTATTTCATAATACGATACGACTTTTTGAAAGATAATTTCTGAATTTCATTCCCGGCGTGCTGAAACGACAACCAATCACAAGGACCAATCAAAAGTAATCGTCTGCTGCATGTGAAATTAAATTGACCAATGAGAATGCGTCATTCATGGCTTTAATGGGGTGTTTTTTTCCTTAAACGCATAATATGCATTAACTTTTTAAGCCTGCTGCACACTGCACTGCACTGGCTGAACAGCCAGGCTCGTCATGTTCATCGTGCTGCCGCAGCCAGAGGCCCTACCACGAAGTGCATAATTCGAACTTCGTTTCGTGCCGTCCCGCTCACGCTAATATGATTTGACACGAGAGTGAGAGGGATAATATGATACGAACTTCGATTTTCGGATTTCGTAGTAGCGCCTCAGACTGCTCAGTGCGCGAGAATACACATCCTCGTCATGCCCGAATTGCTGCCGCAGGTCGGACACGACGAGGCGATGATAAGGTTTTTATTTTTAAATTATGTGGTTTTGGGTACTGGCCACTAAGAATGGCCTCGCTCGTTTAAAAGAATAATTATGTCACAAAAGAAAAAGTAAAAAAATCGGCGGGAGCAACGCAATGTTTCGATTGTTTAATTGTGATTTCCTCGCATGAGTCGTGAAAAGCACAATGTTTAGTCTCGGCCAAAAGTGCAAATAGCTGCATGGACTCGTACTTTCGAGGGCCTCCGCTACGCGTCGGCCCTCAAACTAACTCGTCCATCTATTGCTTACTTTCTAGCCTCTACAACAATGTACTATAGTTATAATTAGGTACCTACCATTATTTTATATTTTTGTTTTATTTTTTCTTATTGTAACTATTTTTAGTCTAGGATAGTTGTACATATATAAGATATAATAGATTTGACCTGCTACATACAAACATTGCAACCTAAACGAAAACTTGTAAAAGGTAAGTTAGCCAAGTCCAAGAATACACATACAGACAACAGAACAGCCGTCGAACCGAAACTAGTTGTAAATAGCTAAATGGCGTCACAACTTTAAATCGGGCAACTTGAAGCGGCCGAAAGTTGCCTTTTGCTTTAATATTTAATCGCGGCACTTAATACGTGTATGCTTGTTATTACGTAAGACGATTTACACCAGACGAGCGAATGCTCATTCTATCGCCACGTAATTGTTAACACGAAAATAATGACTGCCTCTTATAAATCACATACTCTATCATACTTTCCAACGGGGTCCCTAATTCTTTGTTGCCCCAGCTGGGGCCCCGGCGTGGCCTAGGATGTCTCTGAGTGGGAGAGGGTCCAAACGAGCCTTATTTTTGCAGTTGAGATTGTTTTTATGCAGTTCAAAAATAAGCACGAATTTAGTTTTCTACATTTTCAAAATTCTGTTTTCAGTTTTTATGTCAAATCAAAGCGTATTGACCAGGGGCTAAATTCAGAAACGGGCCTTCACGGGTTTGGTAGGTAATTCAATCGTTTGGGCTGGGTTTGGTTTGAACTGCTATTCAGGAACGCCAAAAATCACAGGTTTGCGAGAGGTTTGGGCTGAGTTTGGGATGAGCCTTATTTATTTGTTTATTTATTTATTTATTTACAAAGCAAATTGACAGGAAATAAGGCTCATCCCAAGCTCAACCCATTCCTATCCTCTACCAAACGATTGAATTACCGCTCGCGAACCGTGTTGAGCCGTTCCTGAATTTAGCCCCTGGAATAATTCGAAAAGATAGTAAGTAGGATTGGTTTGTGTTAAACCCCTGTGAACGTTATTCTTCCAATATTTTAAATCAAAATCTAGTTACGCCTCTAACGCAGTACTCTTTAAATATTGATCGATGACGATTGATCGATGTATGGATCATGTAAATCACAAAAAAAAACACTTAATAAAACTTTTTAACAAAAAATTAAACCGCCGAAAAAACTGAAAAGCAATAAATAATACCTTTTTTGTTTGACCTTAATCTAGGTACCAGTTTGAAGTCGGTGCCTCAGCACTAGCCAGGAGGAGTGGACCTATAATCGTCTACCTGATTGGCTTCTATCACTCCTCCTGGCTCGTGCACCGACTTCAAACTGGTACCTAGATTAAGGTCAAACAAAAAAGGTATTATTTATTGCTTATCAGTTTTTTCGGCGGTTTAATTTTTTGTTAAAAAGTTTTATTTTATACTTTTTCTCATCTTTGGGGTAGTTTTTTTTCCAAATTTATATAATACCAACTTCAAGGTATAATACCCTATCCAATAAAAAAGAATTATGAAAATCAGACTACTCTGTAAAAAGTTAGTCAATCATCCCCTGTTTTCCTACCCTTAGGGTAGGAATATTATTTCCAAATTTAAATGGGGCCACCCTTAGGGTATACGCTTTCCAATAAAAAAAGAATCATCAAGATCGGACTACTCTGTAAAAAGTTATGCGTGATCATACATAAAAAAAAAAAACAAAAAAAAATATATACACGCCGAATTGAGAACCTCCTCCTCTTGTTTTCGTCGGTTGAAAAAAACGTTTAATATTCTGGATTGATTTTAAAACACCTCGTCAGTGCCTCCGCAAAGTAAAGCTTGATCCAATCAATCAAGAAACATAAACATAAATATTTAAAAATATAATGCATACAGTCGAACACAGAAATAATAATAAAGAGGATAGAAGTGCCTTAGACGTGTGACTTTGGCGCCGTGCTTGTGACTCGTAGGTCACAAGCGCGCGACTTGCGGCTCAGTGCTATTTGAAACGTGGGTATGATAATAAGTGCTTTAAAATGGTGTTTTGCAGCATTAGCAATTACGGAAACTCGTCCACACTGTGTAATTACACTAATAAGGGGATTACATTTCATTGGTATGTATTAATTTAATGTAATAATGCGGTTTATATCAAAATACAACTTGAGAAAATATTTCATTATGAAATATTGGTTTACACGTTATTAACTCGAAACTTCATATACCATTGCTACTCATGCGCATAAAAACGCAGATCGTTTTTGTTGTAGATAGTAACCTCTGTTGTGTAGACTTGTTTATAATATTATTCTTTTTCTTTAGGTGTTCCTTAGTTACTTCAAATAAACACTCTTGACAATCAACATCTTTTTACTAATTCTCAATTTACAAATAATTTTATTAAATGCTCTTCTAGCTCTTACCACCAAATATTACAACACGTTATCAGCACGAAATGCAGAAGAGTTTAAAATTAAATTTGTAAATTAGTTGAGTCAGTTTTTTGTGTGATTAAAAAATTTTGACTAGTCGAAATGCCACAAGAAACTGGAGATGCTTCGAGTGTTAATAAGTCGAATCCCTCTACGTCGAATTCATCTTCGATTCCATCATTTTGTCTGAGAAATAAAGATGGATATCCTACTTGGAAGTTTAAGATGAGAAATTACCTTTTACACGAGGATTTGTGGGTAACAATAAGTGGTTATTCGGAAGATGACACGACCCCTGCTTCGATCAAGGTACGCAACGACGAGAAAGCTCTAGCAAAAATATGCTTAACAATAGACGGTGCAGCTATTACTCACGTCAGATGTGCGAAAACTGCAGCCGAAGCGTGGAAACTTTTGCAACAGGCTTTTGAGGATAAGGGAATGGGAAGAAGACTTGCTTTAGAGCGAAAACTGTACAGGTTGAGTCTGTCAGATTTTGAAAATATTGAACTGTACATAAATGCAGTGATATCAACCGCACAGGATCTTGCGGATATTGATGTAGTCATAGAGGACAGGTCTGTTGCTGCTATACTTTTGGGAGGTCTCACCCCAAAATATGAACCTCTCATTATGGCTTTGGAAAATTGCAATATAGACGTGACTAGTGACTTAGTAAAGAGAAAACTGCTGAACGAAATGTCTAAAGATGCAGCTATATCCATAGATTCCGTCTTTCATGCGAAGAAGAAACCTAAATCTAAGAAGAAAGAAATAGTCTGCTACGAGTGTAAAGTACCAGGTCATAAGAGACCCGACTGTCCATTGCGAAACAAGAAGGAGAAAGCCAATACGGAGAATGCTAAGAACACCACATTTACAGCTCTCAATACTTTTGGCAACTCAAGCAAGGAGGTATTTTATGTAGATTCTGGGTGTACTAAACACATGAGTTTCAGACAAGATTGGTTTCAGAACATTACCATACAAAACAAAGGTAGTGTTACTGTCGCAAACGGGGAGCAGATTAAATGCTGTGGCATACGAGATATTTCAATAATCACACCCGAGAACGTAATCAACAAGATCAGCGATGTTGCTTTTGTCCCTGATTTAAAAGCCAACTTACTGTCTGTGCAGAAAGCTGTTGATAAGGGTTTTGTTTGTACTTTTGATAAAAATGGATGTAACTTTTATAAATCTGATAATTTTCATTTTACAGGTGATTCGATACTTCATGCCTCGCCCTGTGGTGGACTGTACGTTGTAGATGGTACTGTTAATGTTCCCGAAAATGTGGCAAGTAATCATTTGACGCAGGATGTGCACTCTGACTGTCAGAATATTAGTTACAAACTCTGGCACAAGAGGTTAGGACACCTGTGTCGTATAGGCATGACCCAACTCAAGAATCACGAGGTAGGTGTAAAGTTTACAGTAGTAGATAAAAGCAATTGCATCGCTTGCGTGGAAGGAAAACAGGCAAGAAAACCTTTTAAGAAGGTAGCATATAATAGAGCTACTTCTCCTTTACAACTGATCCATATGGATTTATTGGGACCTTTGTCAACTAACTCTTTTCAGGGTAACAGGTATATGTTAACCATAGTTGACGACTTTACAAGAAAGGTATTTGCTTACTTTATTTCTTCCAAGACACAGGTTAAAGAGAAATTCAGAATTTTCCAATCCTTTGTTGAGAACCAATTAGATAAGAAAATTAAAGCGGTTAGGACTGACGGGGGTAAGGAGTTCGTTAATAGGGAATTCGTTGATTATCTTGCCTCTAAAGGTATCGAACATCAAACGACGACGCCTTACAGTCCTCAACAAGTGGGGGCTGCTGAACGAACTCAACGCTCAATAACCGAGAAGGCGAGGACGTTGCTAGCAGAAAGCTTACTGCCAAAAGCATACTGGGAAGATGCTTTTCAAGTTGCCGTGTACCTAAAGAATAGATCTCCTCACAGAGCCTTAGGTGGTCAAATTCCGGAGGACAGGTGGTGTGGTTGTAGAAATGACCTTAGTCATTTGAAAGTGTTTGGATGCAGAGCACTTGTACACGTACCTTCATGTCACAGGAAAAAGTTAGACGTAAAGGCAAAGGAAGCGATTTTTGTCGGTTATTCAGAAAATCCAAATACTTATATATTTAGGGATCCTGCTAACCCACGAAAAGTGATTACGTCCAGAGATGCAACCTTTTTTGAGAATTGTTTTACAGGATTGAAGGAACAGAGACAGTCTGAACTTGGGGTACAGTCAGATTCCATATTGTTATTCGAAGATCACGAACCTGAACATGAAGATGGACAATTCTTCGATTGTGTTGACAGTATCGACACCATAGCTGAGACAACTTCACAAGTAAATGTAGAAAGTGCTGAAGAATCAGCAAATATGAGAGAATCAGAATCATTCTATGAGCTGAGACTTCCTAGTGTCGATGAAAGGCCACCAAGTTTGGAAGTGGAACAATCAGTTTCGGAGCGGAGGTATCCCACAAGAAACAGAAATCCACCAGATTTCCTTACTTATAATGTGCCGACGGCCGATGCCAATGAACCTACGACATATTATGAAGCTACTCATGCTGATGATGCTGATAAATGGCACCATGCAATGGCTGATGAGTACAACTCTCTAATAAAACTCCAAACATGGGATCTAGTAGATAGACCAAACAAAAAGGTCATACCATGTAAATGGGTTTACAAACTTAAAAAGGACGCTTATGGTAATGTCACAAAATATAAAGCCAGACTTGTCGTCAAAGGTTTCAATCAAGTTAAAGGCGTAGACTATGACGAGACGTTTGCACCAGTGATTCGTCACTCTTCTCTCCGCACTTTGTTTGCATTAGCTGCAGAGATGAGTTTAAGAATGAAACACTTAGACGTTGATACCGCGTTCCTTAATGAAAACTTAGAAGAAGAAGTTTTTATGGAGCAACCCCTTGGGTTCATAGAAAAAGGCAAGGAAAACAAGGTTTGTTTGTTGCATAAATCCTTGTACGGCCTTAAACAGGCGCCGAGAGCTTGGAATAAAAAGTTAAACGAAACGCTTATAAAAATAGGTTTTACAGGAACTCCATCTGAGCCTTGCGTATATACGAAACTTTTTGGTGAAGAACTCATAATCTTAGGAATATTTGTCGATGACATAATAGTCTTCTATAAATCCGAATTGACATTTGACATTGTCAAAAAGGATTTGTCGAAATATTTTTCTCTGAAAGATCTCGGAATCTTGAAATGTTATTTAGGTTTGCAAATTGAATATGATTCCGATAGTGTAAGAATAAACCAGAGAAATTATATCTTATCGTTACTGGATAAGTTTAATATGAAAGATTGCAAGACAGTGGACACTCCTTTAGTTAAAAAGAATATGGAAAGGAGAACCGAAGGACAGGTTGGTGAGTCTTATCCTTACCAAAACTTAATAGGAGGACTAATGTACCTTTCGGTAAACTCTAGGCCCGATATCGCCTACGCCACTAGCTACTTAAGTCAGTATAATACGTGTTATACGAGGGAACACTGGAATGCTGCAAAAAGGGTTCTGCAGTACTTAAAGGGTACTCTAAACTATTCATTGGTTTACAGGAAAAGCGGAAAACCCTTAGAAGGTTATTGTGACGCTGACTGGGCGAACTGCACGATAGATAGAAGGTCATACACTGGGTACGCCTTCAAGTTGAGTGGAGGGCTTGTATCTTGGGTGTCGAAAAAGCAACCTACTGTTGCCTTATCCTCGGCGGAAGCAGAGTATATGGCACTAGCGTCTGCCACAAAGGAAGCGTGTTACTTGCGTCGATTTATCTATGAGATAACAGGTAAACTTTCATCAGTTAACTTAGCTTCTGACAGTCAGAGTGCCATTAATCTCGTTCGAAATCCCGTACACCACAGCAGGACAAAGCATATTGATACCCGTTTTCACTTTATTAGGGAAAAATTATGCAATAATGTTATAATGTTGGATTATGTGAAAACTAGTGATATGCCTGCTGATGTGCTAACAAAGCCACTAGGGCCTATAGTACACAAACGATGTACAATTAGCTTAGGTCTGGTAACTTAATTTTATATTTATGTTTTATTGTTTGTGTGTTTGTCTTGCACAACTTCGATTAAGGGCGGCTGTTGTAGATAGTAACCTCTGTTGTGTAGACTTGTTTATAATAATATTATTCTTTTTCTTTAGGTGTTCCTTAGTTACTTCAAATAAACACTCTTGACAATCAACATCTTTTTACTAATTCTCAATTTACAAATAATTTTATTAAATGCTCTTCTAGCTCTTACCACCAAATATTACAACAGTTTTGAATTATACGCAGCAATGTAAAGTAATTTTTGATAACCCTTCTGTCTTGCACAAAAGTTCGTGGTACGGACAAAAAAACAGATTACGACTAGTACAGACATAATGCCGACGCGGCCAATAAAGAGCGCCGTTGTGTAAATGTGGGTATGACTTACGTTGAGTGTTATTCAACGCTATCTCTAAGGTGTAAGGTTCATAATTGTTTGTAAGCAAAATTATTAGTAATTGTGTGCGTGATTGCGTAGTACGGTTCCGGTCTTTTGCATGTGTGCATTAATGTAAGTAGGGGGATGAATCAGCGACACGAGTTCCGGAAGAAAATAGGAACTAAGGCATTTCTATCCTCTTTATTATTATTTCTGTGCAGTCGAACATAGAACCTCCTCCTTTTTTTGAAGTCGGTTAAAAATATACGTACATAATTTCATAGACCTTTCCAACGTAATTTGGAACGTAGGCGCCGTGACTCACCATTTTAACGATAGATGGCGCCACGTTCCATACTCGCCTTCGAATTCGTTCGGGGTTAGTAATTGGTAACATCTCGCCTCGCCACAGAAAGACAAATTAAACAAGTTCAAAACCATTCTCTTGCACGAGACACACTTTCTTGCTTTGAATATATAAGTATCATGAATATCACTCATTCTGCAACAAAACAAATACCGTATATGAACGAACTTAGTCCGACATGTTTTGGGGTAATCGTAGCCCTTTTACCTGGAACACACTCCACGGTAGCTGTTGCCAAACGCGCACTACGTACCACCGCTCTGCTTGAGCGGCTGCCCGGTAAAACTGATACCGGCGCATAACTACCCAAATTTTCATCGTCATTTTTGTAGTCATTGTCAAAGGGGTTTCACGCAGCACTAGAAATGTTTAGGTCCTTTAACTAAATGTAAACAATCATGAGCAACCAACAGTTATATGGCGTCTGGTTAACCAGCGAAATGCAATGTTTATTGTAGTTTTGCCGGTATCAGCTTGATCGTTCAGCCGCGTGAGCAGAGTGGTGGTGCGTAGTGCGTATTTGGCTGCAACCGCCATGGCGTGTGCTCCAGGAAGAAGGATTACGGATTAGACCGAAACACGTAGGACTAATAAGCTCGTGCATAGAAGTGAGTAGTATTTTTCTAAGAAACCTAAGAAAAATAGCGTATCCCATATCGTTAACGCCATCTTTATGGCTATTACGATACTTAATACCGAAGCGTATTAGATCGCCTGCCCGTATCTCAGTCTGGGTCGGCTGGAATGAAATCACAACTGAAGGTAATAGATTGCTGTCTCGTTCCCTTACAGACTGTTTTAATAAATAAACAGGTTGGTAATGTACAACGAGTATTGTTTGTTTGCAAGTTTTTGTTTATTTTAAAGTCCGCTGTATATCTTGGGCCCACATCGGCTAACTATAGCTAAACCGTTTAAATGAGTCCTCGCCAGCGCGGTACAGGGGCTGGGGGTAGACGACAAAGGGGGCCGGGAGAGGTGGAGGCGGCAGGAACACGAGGCGCGCTCGCCGCCCGCACCTCTCTCGGCCCCTTTGACCCTGACACTAACTAACGGCACTGACGTTTCAATTATCTAGTAGTTAATACAACAAGGTTCTATAGTGGCCTAAGAATCAAATCCCCACCACCGCCACCACCACCACCACCACTTCCGGCAGCATTGTTTCCAGACAATTATGACATCGGGGCTTTCAAGAAAAGGGTTTATACTTACTTTAAAGGCTGGCAACAGATTGGAAAAGTTTAAAAAATCGATACCATTTCGGTAACCAGCGACACCGACTTTTCCACAGCACGTCACTAACCCATTGCATCATCGGTCCATATTGTTGAGGAACTTCTCTTGCCACAGTAAAAAATATTACTTGAGAGACCAGAGCCACAGAATAAGTAATAGTATAAAAACTTTAGGTATAAAAACTTTCCTACTCTTACTGCTTGCACGCGAAATTGAAACCAATCGTGTGATACGAGCGTTCATATTCCGTTGGGCACCGCTGATCCGAAACCAAGGGCACAGGGTTCCCACTCGCCGATATTTGGTAGGTATATAAATCAAGAAAGATGTGTGCATTAATTCAGTAAACTAACTTTAGTAAGTAAGTAAGTTATTTTATAAGATCGTTTAGAAGTCATTGTATGTTGCAAAAATAACAGAAAAAAATATGCTTAATTACGCGCGACGCGGCTAGCGTGCGAACTGAAGGCCGAGTGACAACCTACTGCCATACTCCTCCCCGGGAGGAGCGCCGGCCGAACATACCTAATCTACGGAGTGAAACCCCCCTGACTATTGTGAGAAAAAAGGCATCTGGGAAAAAATGCGAATGGAAATTTTGCTACTTACTAGCAAATAAAGATTTTGGCAAATTGATCTATCCAGTCGTAAAAACTAAATTAGAACTAACACTGTTACATTAGCTGTGGCAAAGGGGTATATTCCATCTATAAAGCGATTCCTCAAAAACGGCCAATATTCACGATTCGCAACCGAATTATTTAAAAGCAACGGGCATCAGATAAACTTGATTAATCTCCAAACGAAGTTTCCCTTCTTATTATAATAAACTAATTAATGATGGAAGCGGACAATTCATTATCGAAGCAAAACTGCCTTCTGAACAATAATGATAATAAGTGTAATTAATTATAGGAAGTTGGTTGAAGACGAACTGGGGGGGCGCGGTGGGCGTCTACGGGCCAAGAGGCCGTTTGGATGAGGCATTCAAAGGGTTTGAAGGTTTAACGTAAATCAAAAAATGAAATCAAAGAATGGAATTCGCTCCCGTCGTCTGTATTTCCTGATAAATACAACCCAGGTCTCTTCAAGGCTAGAGTGAATAGGCTGTTACTGAACCAGTGAGGTACACCCTTGGCCTCATCTACACTTTTCATCAGGTGAGATAGTGGTCAATCACGGGTCAGTTTTATGTAAAAAAAAAGCCCGCCAAGAGCGAGTCGGACTCGCGCACCGGGGGTGCAATACAAAATTGTAGGCATTTCAAAATAACTAGGTGGAGTTCAAAAAATTGGATATAAAGCTGGTAATAAAAATCGAATCACTTCGTTTTACTTTTTATATTATTAACAGAGGCCTGCTTCTAAGCAAAATGTACGCAGCGTGGGGTCATTTTATACTGGTCGTTTTGGTCCTCTTTAATATTTTATTTCATTTTATTTTTATTATTTGTTGTAGTAGCAGCAATAAAAACACACATTAAGTACGATTTTCTAGATTTTCTGCTTTGCACGCGTAAACCATTGTCTATCAATCGAATTGATATCCCGGTATTTCCTAAACATCCATGCCGAATTTCGTGTATCTAAACCCAGAGGCTGAAAGACCGGGATAAAAGGTAATGCTAATCCAGACATCCAGCTACATATTATGTACATACCAAATTTTATCCAAATCTAAGCGTCAAGGAGTAACAAACATCCGCACGTACGCACGCATGCACATACAAACTTTTTCATTTAGAATATTAGCAGGACTGCCGCATCTGAGTTTCCAAGATGGCGGCATAGAAGGGTGTGAGTGGCGGGGTCAGCCGTTGTCGTTCTACTGATGGCTTTAATCATTATTACTTATAATTAAAATTTAGATGGAAAATTCTATTGTCTAAAACAGTCGAGCTTGCCTTTTGTTTCAAGCGCGTATGGATGTTTGTTTAAATCTTTAATTGATTTGAATGATAGGAATGTTTAACATATTTTAGTATCTTTATTACGCGTTAGAGCATGTAGAAGTGAGTTTAGATATGCGAGGAAAGCCTTGCAAGTTGCATTACATTGCGGCGTTCGAACGACCACTTTATATTCGGTCGCTTTATGAACTCGCAATGTAATCTAATTGCATGATTTTTTCTTGAAAATATAAATTTGGCTTAAGTAAAGATTACCAAACGAGCGCCATATTCAGGGTTCCATACCCAAAGGGTAAAAACGGGACCCTATTACTAAGACTCCACTGTCCGTCTGTCTGTCACCAGGCTGCATCTCATGATCATGAACCGTGACAGGTAGACAGTTGAAATTTTCACAGATGATGTATTTCTGTGGCCGCTATAATCATACTAAAAATAAAATAAAATTTAAAATGCAAGGGGTTCGTTATACAGGTACCTAAACGTGTTTACTTTTAAGCGTTTTTAACTCGATCTTTATAATGGCGTTAACCAGACACTTGAAATTTTCAGCGATTATGTATTACTGTGGCCGGTACAACAACAAATAATAAAAATATAATTATCTTAAATATCAAGGGGGGTCCTGACTAACCTATATAAAATGTAAGTCCATAAGAATTTATGAATAAAGAAATAAATAAAGAAATAACATCATCGAACAGAATGTACAGTCGACAAAAGCGAGGCCTGCCCAGTTTCAAGACAAATTTGCTTGCAGCCGTTGAAGTTCATTGGTATGGATTGGTATGGACAGATGTCTAGGCACTGCAAGCAAAATGGACATTTAAGGTGTCAAGGCGACCTTTTGTACAGTCAGCATAAAAACCTTGTATTAAAAATGTATTTCTCTAACATTTGGCAGCTGCCGATAAATCCCTTGCGACGAAACGTTGTGCTCCGAAAGTTAAACTAAGATACTTCGCATTGCGCTCGACCGGTAATCGGTTTGGTTGTGCGTTGGCATATCAGTCACTCAGCCAGGACTTAGAAGAACTAACATTTACCTAAGTCGACTATTTTTGTCGTTTTTTTGTGAAGGTGTGTTAAGTCTCATATTTAATTCGTTGTTATAAAATGTAGAGGAGACGAAAGGATACTGTAAGGATACTGGCACGCGGAAGCTCTATGGTAACATTTTGAAATTTAAATTAAGAAGAGCACTCGAATGTCAGTATGGAAACATAAATAAATGAATCTGTACAATTGTGATGCAAGAGCCATGAAATAAATATCAGCCAAAAAGTTATGCTTGTATTTTAAATCATAGTATTCTTGAGATAGTAAAGCTACGTCGAGGGCCCTAGCGGGGTCCTATCCTAACAGTACCATTCAAAACTCAACTTTCGAGTTTTTGTGAGTCGACACGTTATTGTTTATCCAATTATTTTTTGCAACAAGCATATTTTTACAGTTTCATTACAGAACCAGGCAACCACCTAAAAGCTGAAACTAAACTCTCAATATTAACCTGAGAATGCTGTCAAAATAAATTTAATATAAGCTTCCCTTCGGCCGAACTACCAGGGTCGCTGAAGGCATAAAGAGGCGTATGAAGGCTCATTAGGTCGCGGTATCGCCCATAAATACATTATCGCGGGCAGGGGAGAAGGGGGAGGCGGGTTATCGAATTAAAACTTCACTAGCAATAGTGAGCGTGTATTAATACAAGTATGATTCCTACTATTGGTTAGGCGAGCTCCGAAGTACGTGGCGAGCGGTTGGGGTTTAAATTTTAATCATCAGCATCAGGCGGCACTACTTTTACTCGCCGGGATTTCATTTGCCTGAATTTTATCTGCCATAACAACGTTTTCCATAAAATACACCTATAGAAAAACCATTGGAACAGATGGGTGCTAGCCTCCTTCCGCCCAGTGTCCTTTAAATAGGACTTGTAACGTGACGTCATGTTTATGTTCATTGAAACAAAATTTGACGTGGGCGGCAGGAGGCTAAAGTGGTGACCACGTTTGGGAAACCGTAGTAGGACGCCTTGCGACACGTTGAACTGATGAGCTTAGGAGGACAGCTGGCAGCGGGTGGATGTGGGAAGCCCAGGATCGCGAGTGTTGGCGCAATATGAAGAAGCCTACGTCCAGCAGTGGTCGAATAATGGTTGTAGATAGATAGATCACAATTTTTTTATGTAACTTACGTAATGTAATGCAACTTGAGCTTTTTTTCTTACAGGTTTAAAAGGGACATTAAGCTACGCTTTGGCACCAAATAATCCAAAGCCACAGCAGACAAAACAGTTTAATAATCTGTTATTTTTAAAGCAGATAACGATAACGTGTAACGGAACGTACGAAAGAGGTTAAAGTATGGGTACTGGCTAATGTTGACAAGAAAATCGTTACTTCTCTAAAGCTTCATCGCCTTGATCACCAAATAATCCAAAGCCACAGCAGACAAAACAGTTTAATAATCTGTTATTTTTAAAGCAGATACGATTAGGTGAAACGGAACGCAGGTACCTACGAGGGTGGTTCGAGTTAAAGGTACTGACTAACAAATTTTTTTTTATATAGCCTGTAATATGTCCCACAGCTGGGCAATTCCTCCCCTTTCCTCCTCCATTTTTCCGAGGGATGACCAAAGGAGCAGAGGCAGACCCAAGAGGAGATGGCGAGACGACCAGAGCGCTTTTCAACCCGATTGGCAGGTGCTTGCTCAGGATAGGGATTACTAATGTTGACAAGAAAATGGTAACTTCTCTAAAGCTTCGTCGCATTGCACAACAAATTACGGTAAACTGGGGTTACTTTGGGAAATTTTGGGGCTACTTTTATACATTTTAAATGGTTATAAAAACGCAAATATTCATAGCTCGATTGAGAAAATGACGTAAAAAGTTAGGTAAGGTAGTTGTTTCACTGCCACGGATGGTCTAAAAAAATAAGGACACGGCGTAAAAACTGTTTTCCAAAGTAGCCCCTGCATTTTTAAGTAACCCCGTTTTACGGTAATCTAAATCCACAGCAAACAAAACGGTTCAATAATCTGTTATTTTTGAAGCAGATACGATAACGTGTAACGGAACGCACGAGGGAGGTTCGAGGTATGGGTACTGGCTACGTAATTAGATTTCCAAAGTCCGAATACACTGCTCGTACTTGTCTTCATAATAATGTGAGGGGACGGAGAGGGTTTGATACTTGCTACTTTATTTATTACTTAGTACTGTACTCGTACTATAAAATATTTTATTACTTATTTTAATTAAATATCACGGGACACTGGACACTGATTGACGCAGTCTCAAAGTAAGCGAAGCTCGTGTTATATGGATTAATAACTGTTTTAAAGAAACTGTCATATTATGTAAGCGACAGAAAAAGTACGCACAGAGTATTGTTTGAATTTCTTCGTGACAGTGAATGATATATGACATTTTATGACATCCCACAATAGCATTTAAGACATTGTTTTCATCTTGTAGAAAAATACGCGTTTAAATAATTCCTGACTGACAAGCTAATAAAAAGTATACTCACTCACAATTGTAATGTAATTAAAGGTGGCTTCATTATAAATTATTGAAAACAAATAAATGTTCGACCTGAACAAATTACTTAACATAGAAACATTAACTTGTGAGTGTGTTCGTACGGCAGTTTGGTTGTTACTAATTCAGCTGAATGGGTTTGAATAAAATTTGGCATAGATAGTTTATAACCTGCATGGGCACATTAATAATCATCATTCATATCATTCATTTATTGCATGAAAACGGGTACAGAAGGAAAGACGGTAAAAATAAATTGAGTATGCACATGACCATAATCTACCATAATGCATGGTGTACAATATTTTATAGTTCATTTATAATTTACATAATTAATTATTTGACTACATTAAAAGCTAAATTACAAAATAATGTCAGAAACAATAAATTAAGTACTAGGTAACTAGGTATAAATAATATTCTGTAGTTCCCACGGAATAGCTACAAAATAATTCTTATAAGCTTGTAATAGTCAACCTAGAAATTCCTTTCACATTTTTAGGGCCTATTGCACGGTCTAGGGTTAAAAGATTAAATCATTAACCCAGGTTTATCGATGACAGTTCCATAAATTTAGACACTACTCAATCCTGGGTTAGCACTTAACTCGGAGATATCTAGTTAACTCTGATCCGTGCAAGTCCACCTTAGGTTCAATGCCATCTGTACGGTTTAAAACATCAAAAACTATTTTCACTGCCATAATGTTGTCAGTATTCCCAAAATCCCCACAAAACGTTCTCGCTCTTCTTTCATCAACCGTACGTACAGTCTAGCTCAAGGGTTTTCAACCGGCGGCCCGCGGGCCGCATGCGGCCCGCGGTTGCGTCCATGGCGGCCCGACATTGTATTGACAAAATTAAATTCACATGTCTACAAATTATACCTATTTACAGATTCAAAAGAATAGAATTAAAACAATATAGAGTAGAGTTTAGAATGGAATGTTTTTATTATGTTGCGGCCCACTGAACCAATATCAGAGTATACTACGCCCTTGACTTCAAAAAGGTTGAAGACCCTTGGTCTAGCTAAAGAGTGGAATTCGCAACCTGCGTCTGTGTTCCTTGATCTGGCTGTTTTCAAATCTAGGGTGAGTGAACATTTACTAGGCAAGCGTGCTCCATCGTAGACCTCATATTCACTTTCCATCAGGCGTGATTGTGGTCAAACGCAAGCATACATCGTATTAAAAATAAATAAGAAATATCGTGTCAATCAGCCTTATGGTATCTTCTTTGATTTAGGAGCTGTCATAAGATAAGTTTTTGTTAAAAAAAAACATTTTAAATGCAAGTTTTTTCACTGACTGTACTTTTTGTTGGCTGTACTTGCATTGTCATCCAACCTACATAAGTATACTAAATTTCAAGTGAATCCGACCACTGGAAGTGGGTCAAATTCGACTTGCAAGATAGGTACAGTTCCGCGTGTGATATAGAATATATACATATTTTCCCGGAATTCCCATGGGAACGGGAATAATACAAGCGGGTTTCCTTTCATCTAGTATTGAAATTAAAGTTATATACGTTTGGTTGACTAAAGAAAATGAAAAACCTTAACCCCGAGTACCAAAACGTCTCGGACCCCACTCAACATCGAGGTATCGGATATTTAGTTTGCTTTGGGCCGGCGGGGGCGCGCTTAAGTCCAACTATAAATTAGGAAGGGGTACCGTTTCATTAATCACCCATACGCCGTTATTATTAATTAACCCCCTTCGAACTAGCGTATTAGCTATCGATCGATGCCTTTTTAATGCGGTTCGGTGTTAACTTGTGTGATGTAGACTATGGATATTGAATCGTTTCGAGATTCAGAAGAACCGCTAAGCCGAGTTTTGACGTCATCTCAGTCTATATCGTCCCGCTGCAAGATACAACACTCCTCTCAGAACGAGCGCTTCGATTGTAGTTCCCACGCGGGCCAAGTGCGGATTAGTAACTTCACATAAACCATTCAATCTCTTGAATTTCCTAGCTGGTGTATCCGGCTTTCCTCATGATGATACTTTTTAAACTTTCGTGATTTTCACTCATAATTACCTACTATACTAAACGGGACTTATCACGCAATTGATGTTTACCTCGACGTTTCGACCACATTGCAGCAGCCGAGGTGACGAGTTAACACACCACTCGTTAATAAACATCTCTCTCTCTCTCTCTCTCTCTCTCTCTCTCTCTCTCTCTCTCTCTCTCTGTCTAATTTATAATTTTAATGTGATTTCGCACATAAACTCCGTAAAACTCAGAGGTGCAAGCCCGGGCGGTTATATTATGTAGTCTCTATAGATATTGAATTAGTTTCGAGCTTCAGAAGAACAACATTAAGCCAGTTTTGACAATACAAGTAAAATCACCCAATTGGGAATGTCTAAAAAAAATACCAGTGGTTTTTATATTTTTTTTTGTATAGAATAGTCAATTATAAGAAACTAATTTCAATATTTTGTCATTTACAGTAGTTCAGTACTTTTTTCAAAATTAATTACTGAAACTATTTTGGTTGATGACGTCAGATTGTAATTGAGGGCTCCCACACTGCCAAATTTCTAAATCTATCGAAATGAGTACGATAAGGCAACCCCTTTAATTATTTTTTGCGTAGTGGTACACTGTAACTAGTGTCACTTTACTGGCGCTGTCAAAGTGCTAGATGTCAGGCAGCGGGTCCAAATCAAACTCCGTAGTATAATCCACGCGTATATTGTGAAGAATTCTAACCACACAGAATAAAGTACGGCTTCACGCAATTTACACCACTGTCAAATGAAGGTCATCGCTTATTTGAAGTAATAAATTCATTACATAATATTAAATAACTACAGAAAACGAGTTTTAAAGCATTTATCTCGAAATGGTTTTCGATTTAGGTACTATACATTGCAAAAAAATAGACATCCCCAATTATACAGGTTGGAATTTTGTAATGCCACCTCCAGGGAAAGTACTTTAAATACTGAAAATAGGAAAATTTACTCAAAGGAAACATTCCTTTATTTTTGAAAAGAATGAAAACTGCATTCAAAGATTTTCGAAAATTCACTTGCATCACCCGGGAATCGAACCGGCTAAAATCTGACAAAATAGCAACCTATATTTTTATTTCGGCCCCTGTGCTTAGCGTTTGTGGACTATGAGAACTGTTCTGGGATCTTTGCAGCGATGCCAAGTCGATTGGCGATACATCCAAGTGTTGAGAGGTCTTTACAACGTCGCTACTATGGCCGTCCAAGTCCAGAATCGGCAGTCTGAACCTATCCCCTTGCATCGTGGTGTGAGACAAGGAGACGTTATATCCCCCAAATTGTTCACAAATGCATTGGAGGATATGTTCAAGGCGCTGGACTGGAAGGGGCGCGGCATTAACATAAATGGCGAGTACCTCTCACACTTGCGATTTGCAGATGATATCGTCATCGTGGCGGAAACGCTGCAAGATTTGCAACATAATTATGTTGAATGGCCTACCTGATTCTTCTCAACGCGTTGGTCTTCGGATGAACCTGGATAAAACCAAGGCAATATTCTCGAGGTTGTTAAGGAGTATGTTTATTGTTTACCTCGGGCAAACTATGCAATTAGGTAAAAACAACTGCGAGAAAGAGGCCAACAGAAAAATACAGCTGGGATGGGCAGCGTATGGGAAACTGCGTCAAGTCTTCACATCGCCAACTCCACAGAGTCTAAAGAAGAGTCCTACCCGTCATGACATACGGTGCCGAAACATGGACACTCACTATAGGGCTGGTCCACAAATTTTAGGTTGCTCAACGTGCTATGGAAAGGGCTATGCTCGGAGTTTCACTAAACGATCGAATTCGTAACGAAGTGATCCGACAGAGAACCAAAGTTATCGACATAGCCCACCGCATTAGCACGCTGAAGTGGCAATGGGCCGGCCATATAACCCGAAGAACCGATAACCGTTGGGGTAGACGAGTTCTTGAGTGGAGACCACAGATCGGCAAACGTAGCGTAGGACGTCCTCAGACTCGGTGGAGCGATGATCTTCGCAAGGCAGCTGGCAAGAGCTGGATGAGAGTTGCCGAGGATCGTGCTCAGTGGCGTGCCATGGGAGAGGCCTATGCCCAGCAGTGGACGAACATGATAGGATATATATAGGATGATGATGATTTTTATTTCACTGATCGATAGAGTCAATCATTAAGAATCAAATCTCTCTAAGAAACTTAGTAAATTAAAAGAGAGGAACTTCACACACAGCATTGAATTTCTTCGCAGGTGTATGCACACGATGTTTTCCTTCGCCGTAAAGCTCATGGTAAATTTCAAATATTATTTTGCGGCTAAATTCCAAAAAACTCAGACGTGCATGACCTCTTTAGTTTACTGGGGCTATATCCAGGAACGGCCCAGCGGTAATTCGATCGTTTGTTATTTTCAGGAACGCCAAAAATCATTGGTTTGCGAGAGGTTTGGAATGAGCTTGAGATGAGCCTTATTCCTAGAATCTAGGAAAATAAGTCTCATCCCAAGCTCAGCCCAAAGGGCCGTTCCTGAATTTAGCCCCTGATAATAATTAAAGTCAATATACCGTAGTCAAATTTCATGATGGGTTTGGGATTGGAATTAGGAGTTGCTTTTGCCATCAAAAGAAATTGATTTAGATGAAGAAAGGTTGACCTTCAACAATATTTGCTCCAGGTGCGGTTTTTATAACTGGCGAGAGATTCGAGAGTTGTTGCCCTACATGTAGGTAGGGTAGGCACACGTGAAATGCGTGCATATAAAAATCCGCTTGTTTGTAAAGTCGGTTTACGGACGATAGTTTAACGTGACAACGTCATAACAAAACATTCAAAAATAATACCACCGCACCTCCCCCCGCCCCCCGCACCCCCCTCGCACCCCGCATTGTACATCCTGGTGTTCGCCGCTATCTTGCAACTGGCCCTCGCTGCACTGTACGTACATGTACGTACGTAACGTTACATTGAGTCATCCTTTTTCGTGTATGCAGTCGGCGTTCATCGATTTATTAGACGTTGTCACGTCAAGAACAAAATGCAATGTTATGTTTAAACTTTAAGCGTTCTGCATACTTCGTCATTTAACGAAGCATTTTGTCGTGTTGTTTCATTCACTCGAGGAAAATATTTTTTTGTAAGAATTAGATTACCCAATAAAATATTTTATTGACATCGTATTTTTTAATTTACATTACCACTAAATTATTAAGAATCCTTGGAAGGCTGCAATTTTGTTTTAAAAACATTGTATGCGACTTCACGTCATAATGAGGTCACCCGCACCAAAGTTTCGCTCCCTGCTGATGATGCCTCGTTGAGGAGCGAAACGCGTGTCCGGATTCTTATTTATAGTTGTGGTGGTTTTCTTGGTTGTGGATTTCATTTCTTTTGTGTGGGTTAATGTTTTATTTTTTACGCAGACGGTGGGAAAATTGCATGAAATAGTATATTTTCAACATTTTAAACGCAAATTTTATGCATGACTTAACCTGAGCTTGAATCTAGCCAATACTGTACTCAATATTTATTTATTTTGTAAGATGTAAGATAAAGAAAAAATCGACTTGACCAAAAAGTTAATTACATACAATGAAGTTAAATTCCGAAAAACTCAGAGGTGCAAACCCGGGCTCGAAATCACGATCGAACGCTTTCGGAAAAAAAAACTTGTCGAACTTTTGATTCATTCGATATTTTAATACGTTCGGCCTTTCGTACTTCGGTATTACAATACATACCCGTGTTAACGGTACTTTCGAATCGTATTCTTATTTTGTTATTATTATAATAACATCACTTACTTATTACGTATTCCCACGTCGTCTAATGATAAACGATAGCGCTCACTCTACATACGATTGCCATCAACACATTATAAACAAACCTAAGTAACCCCATGTTCCAACAAAGTAATCGTGAATTGTTTTAAAGAACCTGTTTAATATATGTTAATGAACGTATTAACACTTTAATATGTTTATTGTAACAGTTATGTGAAGCTTGTCTGCATGGGAGAGTTTCCATTGCCCTGCCTTGCAATGTATTAAAAACTTCATTAAAAAATTATATAGACCGAGTAAAAAGCGCTGAATAACACACGTTTCTTGTATGACGGCCCCCTTTCATTTTTAACTTTATTTTATTTTCAATACGTACTTGTAGTCATAGTGCGGCCAAAGAAATACCATAATCGGTGAAAATTTCGAGTGTTCATTTTTTTTTCGTGTAAGGACTATAAAGTTTAATTTAGAATTATTAACCACAACAACATTATATTGCGGCTCGTGAACTGTAATCTCTTTACAATTTGTACTAGAGTAACAATTGACGACACGCAAATAAAGTGACATTAAAACCATTTTATTTTGCGGCTCCCAGACTATTGTACTGTACTATTTGCTAGGTAAGAAATAGTTGATGAGCCGCAATATAATGATGTTGTGGTTTTCAATTCTAAATTATGTAAATGAAGTAACTATAATGATTGCGAATGACTATCAATTAGATACCAAATCTGATAAAGTATATCCTGTATACAGGTATGTATCGAAGCTACATTACAGCTTTTAAGAGTGTATGAGGTTAGCCATTTATAGACACACAGCCAAACAGACAGAGACGGCACACGGCAGAACTATGTATTAAGGTATTATTTATTTTATTAGCAGTACGGCTGCTCACCGAATCTAAGATCGGGGGAGTCGGTTGGATGCGATGTGGTTCAATTGGTAGAACACCCGTTGGGGCGCATACCCAGGAGACGTGGGTTCGAATCCCACCGGCGCACCCGAAAAACTTTTTCGCTTTTAAATAATCTTATGTATTAAGGGTCAGATAGACGAGCCAATTCGCATGTATTTATATGACTCAGTTTTTAGGGCAGATCCCCCAGTTCTGGCCACTTTAAGACTGATTGTCTATTAGACGCCTGTACCTTAGTAAACTCAATTTAAAGTTGGAAACGGCAAAAACCGGCCCAATAGCCAGAACCGGGACATCTGCCCTACGTCATCTGAGTTTACAAACATGACCGAATAACACGCGAGCGAAAAAGCTCACCGAAACACAAGTACGCAAACTTACCAGTACAGTCAACAAATTTGATTCCAAGGCCCTATAGATCCTTATCGCTTTAACTACTAGACAATTGGCTAAGTAAAGTTTTTTGAAGAGGTGCTAATTATATTTTTTTTCGACAGTAGTCGTCTTCAAGACCGAGAAACTGCAGCTGTTTTTTTTTTATCTCCTACTATTTATTGGAAATATTTTTTTAAGTGTTCGAGATGACATTTGTGAGATTTAATGGCTGACAAGCGTTTCGTGCTCAGTACTTAGTAGAAATAGAAAAAAAAACGAAGTCAGTTGTCAATGTCAAATGAAATCTGACCGTTTGCGTTTCGTTTCTTTGCGTTGTCCAAGAAGCAGTTCAAAAATAGTGATCAAAAATATTCAATCGTGATTCAATTATCGTGCATAGGTCGTGGAGAAGTGCGGTAAAATTGAAAATTCGGATTTTGTGCGGAGGTCGATAAAAATAGTCCAAAAATCACATCAAAACGCAAAGCAAACGAAACGCAAACGGTTTGACATGGACAAAAGTGACAGATGACTTAGTTTTTTTTCTGTTTCTACTAAGTACTGAGCACGAACGGCTTGTCAGCCATTAAATCTCACAAATGTCAACTCGAACACTTAAAAAAATTATTTCCAGTAAACAATAGGAGATAAAAATAAAACAGCTGCAGTTTCTCGATCTTCAGAACGCCGACTGTCGAAAAAAAATATAATTAGCACCTCTTAAAAAAACTTTACTTAGCCAATTACAGCGTCAGTGTGGGTCAAAGGAGTGTCAACTTTCCGATAACAACATGCAATAAACGTAAAGTTTACAAACGTTTTCGCTCTATGACATGAGAAGAAAAAGAAGTTTTTACAGATGGACAGTGACAATTTAAGTTATTAATACACAAGAAAACTCCTTTCCTATTAAATTATCGTTGACACATGTTCACAAAGATCGAGATGTCATCATGACTAGACAACACGCAACTTTTGGCACGCTGGCTGTCAAGGGTCGTTCTTACGGCATTCTGATTAAGGCACCATAAAAGAAAATAAACAACACCAATTTTGTATTAAAACTCATTTTTAAAATGATCGGATAGCAATGGAAACGTTTTAATGAGACAATATAAACTTCCGGAATAAAATAGCCATGAAATTAATATTGTGTAGAGTGCCTTTAATTGAACAGGTTTTAATTAGTTTCGTTATCACGCGTTAAACAAATGGTTGGAAGTCATTAGGGATATACAGTGATATATGTAGAGCACATATACTTATGTTTAGAGTATTCACTGCCAACAATCCTAGTAATATTTTAAATGTGAAAGT
Organism: Archips crataeganus; assembly: GCA_947859365.1. Lineage (NCBI taxonomy): Eukaryota > Metazoa > Arthropoda > Insecta > Lepidoptera > Tortricidae > Archips > Archips crataeganus. The sequence continues at coordinate 15,067,284 of OX402057.1, read as the reverse complement.
TTGTGAAGATGTTTAGAGGTTTGTATGTTTATTAGTCAATAATATAAAATAGATTCAATTTATTTCTGACTAATGTTTTTATGACTAGTGATGTAGTAACTCTGTCAGCTAGGTCTCGCGAGATATTAAAAATGGCAGAAATATGATATTTTTTGTTATTTTTTTTCTTACTTGTCACTTAGTTAAGCGACAATAGACTTTAACATATTATTTTTAATATTACATATACATAGATGTAGACTTGACTAAAAAATATTAAGAGGGTTTATACCTGCTGGTTTATGCCAGCTGGCAACGTTGCATTTTTGTTAGTTTTTCTCGATTATTCCATAAAAATTTAATGAAAATTAAAAATGTTTTGTATACAAATTGTTCTAGTATATAAGTTAATGTATCTACTGCAATAATAATTCGTGATAGACTTTTATTTTCTTTAAAAACGAACAAATTATTACCTAACGGTTTTTAAAGAAAATAAAAGTCTTATCACGAATTATTATTGCAGTAGACACAATAACTTATATATTAAAACAATTTGTATACAAAACATTTTTAATTTTCATTCATTTTTTATGGAATAATCGAGAAAAACTAACAAAAATGCAACGTTGCCAGCTCAGCAGGTATAAACCCTCTTAACTATGGACCCTTAACTTTTGCCATGTCCACAGGCGGAACGCGAATAAAAAAATGTGTATGACACATTTCGCGGAGGAGCAAAATAAGTATTCCATTTATTTTATAAAAATACTAGCTGTTGCCCGCGACTCCGCCCGCGAAGAATCGTAGCCTACGACCTATTCTCAGACCTACCGAATATAGACAAAAAGTTTTCATAAAAATCGGTTAAGCCGTTTCGGAGGAGTTCGATAACAAACACCGTGACACGAGATTTTTATACAGGGTGTAATCAAAATGGTGATCCAAAAGTAGTGTTCCTTACTCAGTTAATGCTGGGCAACATAATGCACTAACTCATTTGTTTTAATTAGTCTTATAAAATTCGAGGTGTCCATACACTGAGTTGGTGATTCCATGGCAACAAAGTATGAACATCCCAAATTTTATCAGACTCATTTTAGCAATTGAGTTAATGCATTATGTTGTCCAGCATTAACTGAGTAAGGAACACTACTTTTGGATCACCATTTTGATTACACCCTGTATATTAGATTTAATTAAGTTGACGAATGAGAGGCTACCACGGCTTTTTTTAACGACACAGCAGTCTATATGAAGCGCTTACGAAGAGCTAGACTTGCTTACGTGTGCTTGATTTATATTCGTTACTTAGCCGACGCAACATCACGCCTGCACTAAGACAAAACCTATACGCCGGCCAACTATCCGTTCGCTGACCCCCTTATAAATAATAGCGGCGAACTACCCACCCTACCACCCCCCAAGGGTAACCTACCCTCTAGATCTCATTTCCAAATTGCATTTCGAAACTGATTCTCGACTTTACAACTGCGTTAAACCAATCAAACTTAAAGCTTAAGCGCCAAGTATAAGGTCGTCAGTGTGCTGTTGTTTTAGGGACGAAATTTAGTACTTACTTGGAAGGTCATAACCTAAGAAGGGGCCTTCCTACCCGCCGGTACAAGCACTAACTCGCATAATGAGATATGATAATAAACGTTCCGGTTGAATATTGATGTTGGAAGTTAAGGATGCACTCGCTGTTTAAGATCGAGACAGATTGTTAATTAAAGTGTTGGGTTTAGTTTTTATTTGATATCCAGTTTGCAAGTCGTTATTATAATTAATGAGTTATGGATAGGTTTCTACACTGTGGGCACGGTAACGGCGGCGTCACAGTTATACGACATGTTTCTGTACTCAGTGTACTCATTGTCAGTACTACGCTGTCGCAAATATTGAAGAAACGAGTATCAGCAAGCAGAAGGTTTTTATAAAAAACCGGTTAAGTGCGAGTCGGACGAAGGGTTTCGCACGAAGGGTTCCGTACCATTAACTATAAAAACGGCAATAAATCAGGTTTTTGTACGGGAGCCCCCCCTTAAATATTTGTTTTATTTTAATTTAATTATTTATTTTTAAGGTGAATATATGTATAACTAAATATATCAGCCAAAAGAGTTTCACTGCTGGAAAAAGGCCTCCCCCTAAGAAGAGTTTGTCCAAAGTAGCATCTAAGTGGTTCCTGCCGAAGAGTATAGAATCTACCTACGTGTCATCGATAACAGGGGGAGTGCTCTATTGTATGGAGTGAGCACTGGCTCTAGTGGCTTTGTTGCAAATCTCCTAATTAAAAAAAAAATGTGAAAGTTTGTGAAGATGTTTAGAGGTTTGTATGTTTATTACTCAATAATATAAAATAGACTCAATTTATTTCTAACTAATGTTTTTATGACTAGTGATGTAGTAACTCTGTCAGCTAGGTCTCGCGAGATATTCAAAATGGCAGAAATATGTAAACTCTTTATTGCACATAAAAATAAAAATACAAGTACACATAGAGATAGAAAATAAATAGCCTATTTCAGCGTGAAACCACGAAAATAACATAGTTAGACAACCCGGTCTATAGCGTATTGTTACAGATGCCGAAGAAGCTACTATCCTCAAGTATAAGAATGCTACTGAAACCTACAATTTTATTATGATATCCTGTGACGACGTACAATTTAAAATTGTGATATTTTGAAGCTGATTGGTGGATGTCACCACCTAATTTCCAGAACACGTTGTTTAAGTAAAGTTCCGGCATAGTTTACGTAATAGTGTTTTTAGTAGTTTTACAACCGCTATATTTAACCGTTAGCAGGCTCACCGCCGGCGGTGCAAATAGCAATCGAGTGTCAACTGCCGAAGATTATATCACGGCGTGTCATCGATGCAGGGGTGTGAGTGCTCTGCTGTATGGAGTGAGTACTGGCTCAGGTGGTTTTGTTGCAAATCTCTTAATTCGCCTATTTCAGCGTGAGTCAGTGCCAATCATGCGCTAGAGATGTTGTCAGTGCCGCATTAGGCGCCGCCATAAAAGTATTAATTGCACGCCAAGACGGCTTTGTCGCGCGATACGGAGTATATCGAAGACGGGCAGATTAGTCAGAACATGTCCCACTTTAAACTTCCTGAAACTGTTTTTATTAACCGTTAAAACATTTACCACGGAGAAGCCATCTAACATGGGTTTGTTTCTGTATGAAAATTTATCAAACAAAAATTTAACTAATTCCAAAATAGGCAGTCGAGTGCGAGTCGGACTCGCGCATCGAGGGTTCTGTACAAACTTGTACGAAAATAGTTTGCTAGTAAAAGATTGATCGCATTTTCTTTTGTGATTAGAACAAGAAAATAAAAAGTGAAGCAAGGTAGCCTTATCCTTAGAGTGAAAATCACTCTTAACCAACATCAAAAAAGGATCTCAATTCGTCAGAATTTTTATGTACCTATTTTTCTCGATTAGATAACTACTCGAAGACGGCTTGAATTTTTTTGTTTGAAAGGATCTCCCAAAAGTCATAACCTTTACGCTCTAACGCATACACCCTCCGTTTGCCTTTAAAAGGTTGATTTAAATACCAAATATATTTACACTTCCAAAGCAAGTCCTCGACCACATGTCGCGGCCGCTAGTGCCAGCGTGCGGATTGCTCTGAATCTCTCGCGTATACGCAAATAAGCAACCATAACAATTAATTGACACAAGTACTAAGAGGCGCGGCGATGATAATTGCGCGTATAATGTCAGCGGGTGACTCAACCGACACAACAGGATGGCAACCTTCGATTTACAATACTAGATAACTTCATAAGGGTGCAATCGTGCGATTCAAAAAGTTGGTCACTTTGACACCGGTCATCATTCGGCATCATTACAGCCGAAAGACGTCCACTGCTGAAAATAGGTCTCCTCCAATGTTCGTCAAACAGAAAGGTCCTGCAAAATCCGCATGCAAGTGTTCCCGTAACCTTACCAGGTTGTCGCTCCATCTTGTTCTACTCCTCCTCTTACCTGCAGTGTGCCGCTGCCGCCGGTAATTAAAATTAATACGAAAGTTTTTCACTGTAACACGAAAATTAACTACCTATACAAGTATTGTATCAGTACTTTTCGCATCACAGCGGAACTTTTTCCAGTTAGTTGTTTTATATGGGTAACCTGCCTTTTAACATGGTCCAAACTTTTTGGTTGCTTCACTGGATGACGTGCTGCCCATATCCAAGTAGTTCCTGTGAATTTTACCAGATAAATAAAAATAAAAAAAAGTCTTTATTTCAGAACATGCATTCTATAAAAATTTTTAGTATATTTCGTTACAGCTACAATTGTTAGTAAGTACAATGAATAATTCTAAAACATAATGTAATAATAATTGGCGTGATAATAACATACATACACCGTGAAATTTTAGTGGTTGTTTTCCCGAAACGAGGTGATTTAGTTTCGATTGTACAATCGATTTATAATTACTATTTTGACTAGAGTCAAAAATCCAATTGTGAAAAACGAAAGTCGAAAATGACCGCAAACCAATAGTAACGCTTCGTTGGTACAAGTAGCGTACGATCGTACGATAGGTTAGGTTCCAACGAAGCGTTACTATTGGTTTGCGGTCATTTTCGGCTTTCGTTTTTCACAATTGGATTTTTGACTCTAGTCAAAATAGTAATTATAAATCGATTGTACAATCGATACTCAATCACCTCGTTTCGGGAAAACAACCACTAAAATTTCACGGTGTATATAACATAACATAAATAAATTAATAAATCTATACTATAATAGTTAGATAAATAAAACAGTAAAAGTAGAGCTCTGTCTGTCTGTATGTACCCGCTAATCTCCGAAACTACTAAACGGATTTTCTTGTGGTTTTCGCAGATAGATGAAGCAAAATTAAAGCAACATTTAAACAGCATTTAAGCAACATTTAAGCAACATTGGAGCAACATTTAAGCTTTGTTCATTAAAATTGGGTCACAATGAAAAAAGTTATTGTCGTTTAATCTATACTGTTCGGGCATTGTAATAATAAATAAATCTTGGGACAATTGACACCAATTTGACCTATTCTCTAACTAAGTATAGCTTGTACTAGGGATACTAGACAACGGATAAACATAATTATACAAATAAATGCGTACATAAATTCGTATTAAACATCCAAGACTCGAGCACAAACATTTGTGTTATTCACGGAAATTCACGGGAATCGAACCCGGGACCTCAAGCTTCGTGGTCAGGTTCTCTAACCATTAGGCTATCTGATCGTCTATAGTAGACAGTCGGTCCATCTTGCTTCTATCTTCCTACCACATCTTCACTACCAAGGTATTAAGTATTTTGTCACCAAACTTACGCAATGCCAAATCTCAGCTCAATCCATGAAGGGCACTCGATGATCAGGGGCTAAATTCAGGAACGGCCCAACAGGGTTTACGAGCGGTAATTCAATCGTTTGCGACAGGATATGTTCTGTGGGAATGGGCTGAGCTTGGGATGAGCCTTATTTTCCTGTTAATTCGCTTTGTAAATAAATAAATAAAAATAATAAATAAATTAATAAGGCTCATCCCAATCTCAGCCCAAACCTCTCACAAACCAGTGATTTTTGGCGTTCCTGAATAGCAGTTTATCCCTAACCGGTGGGATTTTCCGCTTTTGAAGAAGTGGATGAAACTCCACACTTCCTAGTAGTATAGTTATTATTATTTTTATTATTTTACTAACTCTAGAGTTAAGTCTGTCCACTAATACAATGAGTCTTGTTACTTGAAATAAATTATTTGAATTTGAATATATGTCTTGAAGAAAGATCAGATCAAGAGCACCTGAAACCGACAAGCATGTATGAAAAGACTGAAGAGTCTGAGAGATTGTGGAAGCAAAATATGTATGTCAGGATCGTAGTAGGTCGGAACAAATAGTCTCTGCCTACTCCTTTGCTGGGAAGGAGGCTTGATTATATGTATTTATGTAGGTACGTAACTGATTTTTCTTAAAATTAAATACTGCTAAGGAATTAAATTTGCTCCCGTCGTCTGTATTTTCGGATAAATAATTCAAAGGGCTCTTCAAGGCTAGAGTGAATAGGCTGTTACTGAACCAGTGAGGTACACCCTTGGCCTCATCTGCACTTTTCATCAGGTGAGATAGTGGTCAATCTCGGGTCAGTTTTATGTAAAAAAAAAAACAAGTATTACTTGGTCTCATACATCCACTTGGTTCGAACGCCCAACCACATATTTAGCGCTGGCTGCAGCAACGTTGCCAAAGCAATCGCGACCGCTTGTAAAATGCCGGCAAGAAGCTGCTAGCTGGACCCGTCCACAGTGACCGCAGAATTATAAATTTACAATGATACATTACATACCTACAAAATCCGTGGTGGCCTAGCGGTTTGACCTATGGCCTCTCAAGCAGAGGGTCGTGGGTTCAAATCCCGGCTCGCACCGCTGAGTTTTACGGAATTTATGTGCGAAATTACAATTGAAATTTACCATGAGCTTTACGGTGAAGGAAAACATCGTGAGGAAACCTGTATACACCTACGAAGAAATTTGTATGTATGTATGTAAAACTCTTTATTGTACATAAAACATGAAATTAGCAGTTAACAAGAGAAACGATGTACAAAGGCAAACTTATCCCTTAAAGGGATCTCTTCCAGTTAACTTTTGAACGATTGACAGGACATCAGAGACAAGAGAGAAATTTAATGGTGTGTGGGAAGTTCCCAATCCGCACTGGGCCCGCGTGGGAAATATGGCCCAAGCCCTCTCATTCTGAGAGGAGGCCTGTGCTCTACAATGGGACATATATAGGCTGGGAAGATAAATGATACATTAATTGATTTTAGGGTGAATCAATTTTTTTGTGTTGTTTACTCTGTCCCCGGTTGTCCAAGTGACATCGTAATATTGTTTCATAGAAAAATGCTTAGTTTGTCCAGGAGGCTGAATTTGTGTAACCATAGTAACGGGTGGCAAGAAAAAGTTGATTCACCCTTTAAGGGCCGGCGCCCACTGATGGCATGGCACGGCGTGGCATTTTATTACTGTCAAGTTATTTTGAATCTTATTTCAATGAGTTTAGAATTCATGTTACTTTATTGGTAACATTGGTGGCTTTATTGGTGGCGTGGCATCGGCCCTCAGGACGTCGCGGCATCGTGGTATCGAAATAAAGTAACATGAATTCTAAACACATTGAAAGAAGATTCAAAATAACTTTATAGTAATAAAATGCCACGCCGTGCCATGCCGTCAGTGGGCGTCGGCCATAAGTGTTTTAAATGGAAGTCGAGGCTTCTTCAACGAGCTTGGGCAATAGTGCTTTTTATTAAATTTGAATTTCACCACGAGCTTGACGGTGAAGGAAAGCGTCCTGAGGAGACCTATACAAACCTGCGAAGAAATTCAGTGGTGTTTGTGAAGTTCAATCTGCACTGGTCCGCGTGGGAACTACAGACCAAGCCCTCTCATTCTCAGAGGAGGTCTGTGACAGGGTGATTTTTTAATCAGTGCACAAATTTTGATACGTGATTCAGTATCGTTGATAGATCACGATTATCTGTTCAAGATTTTTTTTTAAATATTGAAATTTGGGTTGTTCATAGTAATTCATCCAATAATTAAATTAATAAAAACAAAAAAAATAAGTGATCAATATTATAACGAAAAATACTGAAATTTTATATTTTAACGACACTGACTCACATATTAAAATTTGTGCACTTATCGACCGCTTTAGCCTAGTTGGTAGTGACCCTGCCTACGAAGCAAGAGGTCCTGGGTTCGAATCCCGGTAAGGGCATTTATTTGTGTGATGAGCACGAATATTTGTACCTGAGTTATGGATGTTTTCTATGTATTTAAGTATTTATTTATCTATATAAAGTATGTTTATCGTCGTCTAGTACCCATAGTACAAGCTTTGCTTAGTTTGGGACTTGGGACTAGGTCGATTTTGTGTAAGATTGTCCCCTAATAATGTTTAAGTTTTTGAATATTCGAGTATATATTATTTTTCTTTTTCGTTCTTTTTCGTTATTATAAGTTATTGTATTTTAGAACCTACTGTTCCAGTGTGACTTGCTAGGCACAAATAATTCTTTGTTTTTTTTTTACCCATAATTTAAATGTGAGAGGCGCTGCGACCGACCGTCCTCACAGGGACCAGTCTGAAAATCAGCGCCGGGCAACCAAGCCCAGCACATGCTGAGACTGGGGACCCATTGTCAATACTTAAACTTGAAATGTTTAATAGTTTTTATCAATGTCTAGTTTTTAAGTTATGGCAATAAAGTTTTTTTATTATTTTTTTTTATTTTATTATTTTTAATATTTATTTATTTATTTATTTATTTTATTAATAAAAAATTACCCTGTATAGGCCGAGATGATGATGATGATGTAATCATGTTGGGTGTTCCTTGTATGTAGATATGTTTTATTATGAAAGGGAGGTGCTCGTTTGAGCGGGTCATCTGTTGGGATAATGATGGCCACCGCCCAGGAATATCAACAGCTCAAGGAGAGTCACTGGTACGTTGCCGGCCTTTATCTATTTGACCTGACCGCGACCGCAGAACGCATTCAATTTTTTTTTTTTTTACATAAAGCTGACCCGTGATTGACCAGTATCTCACCTGATGAAAAGTGTAGATGAGGCCAAAGGTGTACCAAAGGTGTGTCAAATTCAAAAACATTTATTTATAAGAATACAGTAGGTAAAAAGATTTTAAAATAAGTTTAGCACGTATTCAGCATGCAAGCAAGCGTACAAATATTTAGTTTTAGGTCACTAAGATTAATTTACAATTTTAGAGAATTCAGTGTGACAAATCCTTAAACCCTTTTAAAGTCTCGGTATCATAATTATGTGGAAACTGCTGTTTTCCTGAATATAAATAGGTAAATTAATTAAATAAAAGCTCGTAAAAATGCATTTCCACTGTAGCGCGGCCCCTGGCCGTCACCGCTGTAAGTTCGGATCATTGTTTCATTTGACAATGGCGAGTGCCCTGTCTTCGGCGTTTACCAGTGACGCCGACACAGACCGCTTATGCCTTGATCACACGGTAGGGTTCGGCCACGACTTCGCGCGATCGGCGGCGCGGCGAGCCTTTTCTCTGTCTCTGTTTATTGTTTGATGACCAGATGGCCAAGTGGTTAGAGAACCTGATTATTAAGCTTGAGGTCCCTGGTCCGATTCCCGTGTCGCGGCAGATATTTGTATGAAAAATACGAATGTTTGTTCTCGGATCTTGGGTGTTTAATATGTATTTAAGAATGTATCTATCTTTATAAGTATGTTTCTCCGTTGCCTAGTACCCATAACACAAGCTTTGCTTAGCTTACTTTGGGACTAGGTCAATTGGTGTGAATTGTCCCTTGGTATTTATTTATTGCGTGTGCAGCGCGGTAGCCACTGTGCGCGAACGTGTCAGCCGCGCAATGAACAGAGGAAACGCTCGCCGCGCTCCCGGTCGCGCAAACCCGTGGCTGGGCCATTAGGCGGGCTTACGCGGACCAGTACCTCTACCATGAGTTTACACTAGTTCACAGTGACCGTACTCGCTAGCGACGGCGTAAATGATTTGTATGGAGAATTGTACTTCCGTAAGTGACCGCTAGAGGCGCTGTACAATTCTCCATACAAATAATTTACGCCGTCGCTAGCGAGTACGGTAACGTAAACTAGTGTAAACTCATAGTAGAGGTACCGAGGCCATATTGTATAACGTACGACCGCTTGTAATCGCATTCACTATCTCTTTCTGTCACTGTGAACTAGTAAATTCGATAGCAAGCACCTGCACGTTATACAATAGTCACAGGTTTACTTGCGTAACTCCGAGTTAACGGCTAACCCTGGTTTAAGTAGTGTCAAATAAAAATGTATGGAACCGTCATACTTAACCAAGTGGTAGTAATAAAAGTTTTTAACCCTAGACCATGCAGGCAACCCTTATAACACAAAATCAAATCATTGTAGCATTAAAAAAATGCAGGTCCACTGTGTGATCAATCAGTGCTTTTCAAACTGTTTTATTTTTATATTGGAGTTATATATCAACGGGAAAGTACCTAACATTGTAGGTTTTGATTCCTAAAATGTTTGAATTTAAGTACTTACACTTTCAAAATATTGAACCTTTATAGTAATTTTCAGTCAAACTAACTCAATGATATGCAGATATATTTCGGATTAATTTTAAAATTCCTTGTGATTGTGAGTGTCGAAAGCAGTGGAAACCCCCAAACTATGCACTGATGTGCTATTTGGCGACATTGCGTAATTTACAACGTCGTATTTGTACGAGTAATGTGCTTAATACGCATTTCTATGTAATGAGGCTTGACATTTCGCCCAATGATGGGCATTTTGAACTTTAATTATAGCGTGTTACAATTTATATTAGCTTGAACTGGTCGCTGGCATGGGGAAACTTTGGGCAGACACTGGCTGGCAGAACATCTTAATTTAAACTGTAGTTTTTATTCAGCACTACAAAAAAAGCTTTTGTCCGAATGCTACTTAAGATTATAGAGTAAGTATGTATATTAACAAACTTTTTACAACCTTATATTTAACTAAAATACAATGTTTGTAGGTATGTTTATTTTTGTACTTCTAGCCAGTTTTGTGTTATTGTTGTCATAAATAAATGTTTTTTTCTAATTTCTTTGTAAAAATCCGATCCGAACAATAAATAGTATTTGCATACTAGAGCTGTCTAAGCGTATACTAATGAATTCTTAGCTAAGACCATCGTAATCCACACTTATTTATTTATTTATTTATTTAACGCGAATAAATGAATCTTAATCCGTGAAAATACGGATTTAGAAAACTAGGTCCTAGTTCGGATATTTCGTACTAACTCCGATCCAAACTGGTGCTCACAGATTTGGAAAACCTCGAGTTATGTACATAAGAATGTTGCTAACTAAAAAAAATATAAAAAACCGGCCAAGAGCGTGTCGGACACGCCCAAGGTAGGGTTCCGTAGCCATTACGAAAAAATCAAGTAATATTTTTCTAAGGATTTCGTATGTGTATGGAATCATCCAAGTTTAGGTATGTTTTATACCTTAGGCTACTATTTACTCTTAAACTACAAATAATTTCCAAGCAATCTTAGCCGCTATAATTTTCCTAGTAAATTTGATATATTTACTACCATTCTGATTTTTTTTTAAATTTTTCCGCCCAACATTTTAGATTTTAGAGGGGGGGGGGGACGGTCGATTTTAATGAAGTTTTTCACTTTAAAGTTGAATATTTCGCAAACAGATCTCTGAATAGAAAAATCATGTTAGCAACCCCACAATGGTTTTAAAATACCTATCCAACGATACCCCACACTATAGGGTTAGTCGAGAAAAAAAAATCACCCCCCTTTACGTCTATGGGAGGTACCCTAAAAAAAAGTTATTTTTATTTTTTATTTTACCACTTTGTTGGCGTGACTGATATGTATATTTGTGCTAAATTACAGCTTTCTAGTACTAACGATCTCTGAGCTTAGCCGCGGACAGACAGACAGACGGACAGACATGGCGAAACTATAAGGGTTCCTAGTTGACTAAGGAACCCTAAAAAAGAAAAATAGCTTAGAATTTTCTATTAAGAGGCCACCAATGCCACCCAGCAATATGGCTTCGGCGTGGCGCAAGCAACTCATCAAAAAACCACATATAAAATTCTTCCAATAAAATTACTATGTATATTTGAAAAATGAAGCAATAAGTGGAATCTTTACGTTTTGTTTGTAAATGAGACTAATTTGATTATAGTGCTAGTAAATAACGGAGTATTTTCGGATTCAAAGTCAAATTAAGAGCTCATTTTGGCATTAAAATCTATCGTGCCAATGCCAAATTTGTTTAATCGTGTTTCGGAAGCAAACACAAATTAAGGAATACGTTCAAGATTATCCTTATATTTTTTTTACTTTCATAAAATAGACTAATTTCATACAAATTCTTTTAATAAAATAAATTAAAACTATAATTATAAATAAAATAAAACTAACCTAAAACAATTCTTTTTAAAAATAGCATTGAACGGCATTGGTACATTAGAGTCCTCTTAATGATACTGAAAAACATATTGAAAGGACGTTGTTGGCTAAAATTATCTCGTAGGTTTTACGAAAAATATTCACGCCTAATTCTATATTTCACTTGCTTTTCCTACTTATGATTAGTCGATGATGTGAATTTCCTACATAGTAGTACTATTTAAGGAAATACCTAGTACAGCCAAATAATAATCATAATCTGCGGAAAAACCGTTTGCTTACTAAGGAGGGAAAAACACAACAATTATAAATTATTATTATAAATATATTTTACAACTAATGTAATGAAATCAGTGGGTTTTCCTATTCTTAATCGTAGAATAATATAAATATATTATTCTACGATTCAAATATCAAAAGATTCCGGGGACAGAAATGACAATTTATCCTACCACTTTGCTGGCGTGATATTATGTGACAACCACGCTCAATGACAGATAACATTAAAATAACGTTACGTTACGTTACATTACTAAGCATAACTTTGTTAACTTTATAGGTAAATGAGGATTGCGAAAGCTTAAAACAACAAAGAGTCTTTACCGTTTTTTAGGGTTCTGTATCCAAAAGGTAAAAACGGGACCCTATTACTGAGGCCCCGCTGTCCGACCGTCTGTCCGTCTGTCACCAGGCTGTATCTTATAAACCGTGATAGCTAGACAGTTGAAATTTTCACAGATGATGTATTTCGGCTAACAAAAACTAAAAACACAGAATAAAATAAATACTTAGTTAAGGGGGCTCCCATACAACAAACGTGATTTTTTTGCTCGTTTTTGCTCGATATTGATAACGGCAACAGGTAGACGCTTGAAATATTCACAGATTAGTTAGTTAAATAATCACTTTAAAAATAAATTTAAATTAAAATAAAACAAATATTTAAGGGGGCTCCCATACAACAAACGTGTTTTGTTTGCCGTTTTTATAGATAATGGTACGCAACCCTTCGTGCGTAAGTCCGACTCGCACTTGGCCGGTGTTTTAACTCTTAATCGACAAAAATCAAAAGTAAACAAGCAAACAACTTCACAGTCGGTGGCACTAAAAAGATACAACCCCCGTTACGTAACATAGTATGTATAACATAAAGTGAAGATGGTTCAAATGCAGTCGACGTGAAATATGGGACCTACCGCGGGTTGGGATGCGCAGGAGTGGCTACGAGTGTGACTGGGTTAACGTTAGTGTGACAAACGGCTTTTACGAGGGGCGTTCAATATAAAGTGAGAATGAGATGCAAACTCTTTTAATATTACGAAATTAAATACTGGCCGGTAAAGCTAATCTATCTAGCTGATTGCTATGAAAAAAAAAACTAACTGTCTTTTGTTTAAAAAAATATACGGTAATTTCTTTGCAATGCTATTGAGTACGTTAGCGAAAATGGAGAAAATTGAACTGCGCGCCGTTATCAAATGCTTGTATTTGAAAATTTTTTCTACAGACCAAGTCAATTTGGATTTGCGGGACGCTTTAGGGTCTAATGCTCCTCCGTATTCGACAGTCGCACGTTGATGCGCCGAATTTAGACGTGGAAGAACATCGACAATGGACGACCCCCGCTCCGGACGCCCTACTACAGCAGTAACTGAAGAAATTGTGAAAAAAGTCGAAAACTCAGTTTTGGCGGATCGTCATGTCACAGTTCGTTTTATTGCTGAAAATGTAAAAATTTCAACGGGGAGCGTGCATAATATTTTACATGAACGCTTGGGTATGAAAAAGGTATCTGCGCGTTGGGTACCAAGAATGCTTACTGACACGCAAAAACAAACTAGACTAGAGATTTGTCAAGAAGCTTTGAACCTGATGCAGCAAGACCGGGAACTTTTTTTGGCACGATTTATAACAATGGACGAAACATGGCTCCATCATTACGACCCTGAAACGAAACTGCAGTCTATGACATGGAAAAGGCCATCATCTCCAACTCCGAAGAAATTCAAGGTGAGCCCATCTGCCGGTAAGGTCATGGGCTCTGTTTTTTGGGATGGTAAAGGGGTATTAATGATTGAGTATCTCGAGCATGGAGCCACTATTACGGGCACTTTATACGCCAAACAAATAGCAACATTGCGTTATGAGATCCGCGAAAAACGGCGAGGTAAACTCTCGAAAGTTGTGCTGTTCCACCAGGACTATGCCCCGGCACACAAGTCCGCCGTTGCAATGGCTGCAATTCGTGATGCTGGGTTCGATATCCTTAAGCATCCTCCGTATTCACCAGATCTCGCTCCCAGTGATTTCTACCTATTTCCGAGATTGAAACAATACCTGAGAGGCCAGAAATTTGAAGACGACGACGCGGTAGTCTATGCAGTACAAGATTTTTTAAGTACTCAAGATGAGACCTTTTTTTAAAATGGAATATTAAGTTTAGAAAAAAGATATACTAAATGTATTATGCTAAAAGGTGACTATGTCGAAAAATAAAATGACATTTAGTAAAAGTTGTTTATAACATACTCATTCTCACTTTTTATTGAACGCCCCTAGTAAATGTTTCGAAATTGAAGAATGATAGGGTGGTATTAGCGTATTTTTATTTGATTTCACAGCCGTGATTTTTTACTAATTATGTAAAAGGTAGTGAATGGAAATCACGATTATGTTTAAATACTTTTGAATATAGTCATTGGGAACTTACATAGGCATGTAAATTTTTGCAAAGGCATTTTTGTGTATCCATTGCGATTCATGATAACAGTGAGACTAAATGTTAAAATAACTTGACATAAGGATAAGCTTTGTCATAATCCCATTCAATTAATAGATATCCGTGTTACGTTTTCGCCATTAATTAAGTAGTCATATGTAGGTACTAAAGTAAATTTGAACGGTTGGTTATGGATAAATACAAAAACTTTATGGTTTTATTTAAAACTCACCAGCGATTGATATCTCTCACTTGTCGTAAGTGCATGAGAACTAAGATATACCTTTCTGGTTCAATTATGGAGTTAAAAAAGTAAATCGTTAACCTTGGGTTATGTACGACAGTTCCTAACATTTTGGCACTACTTAACCCTAGGCTATAGCACTTGTAGTTATAAAATTATCTCTGATTTCAGTGAGTCCGTCTTATAAGATAGTTTGTGACTATCAAGCATTGGGACGAAATGGTTCTAACCGCAATTGCGGAATCTCCATACATTTCAGCCGCAGCTAGCGTGCAGATTGCGTGCAGTTTTGCAGACTGCAATGCAACTGCAATGGAAAATGTATGGGCAGTCGGCAGTTGGGATGCAGTCCATCTGTTACGGCCCTAAAGCAAATTGTCTTGGCATTCAGTCCTCCAGGCATAAACCTCCATTCCATACGAAAAAAATGGTGTAGTATCATCTCTAAGTATTTCCACTTCCTTTTTTCTCCAACGTAACGAAGTAGCTATCCGTGCACTCGTAAGCATATCGTGACCTTAACCTCGCTCGTTTAAATTCGGAAGCCGGGATCGTCCTGTTGCGGACCGCGAATGCCGACCTTCTTTTATGGAGGGAATTTGTTTGTTTTTGAGGTGTTTGAGATTGGGTTCTGGTTAGGAACTTTGCGGGATTTCGTGAATGAATTGAAGCGAGTGTGACGATTTGCGTTTTGTTTTTGTTTGTGGTTAGCTATATTATTTGTATAGAAGGTGGATTTCAAACAGTTTTTACAGTATAATTGTAATGCGTTGGATTTTTTTATTACTTAATGATTTTAACAAGAACTCGTGGATAAATTAAATCTAGTTTAGATCGCTTAACCTACTTTATCCTTGATAGTTTATATGTATACATTTTGACACTACTAAACCGAGCTTAACACTAAATTTATTTATTTGTGTGATGAGCACGAATATTTGTTCCTGAGTTATGGATGTTTTCTATGTATTTAAGTATTTATTTATCTATATAAGTATGTTTATCGTCGTCTAGTACCCATAGTACAAGCTTTGCTTAGTTTGGGACTAGGTCGATTTGTGTAAGATTGTCCCCTAATATTTATTATTTATTTATTTAAATCGAGATTTATTTTTTCCTACAATTAGCCATTAGGCGAGCTTGCGCGGACCCGTGTTAGCTTCTTAACTCCGAGTTAACTGCTAACCCAGCGTTAGCAAATGTCAAAATGTATGGAACTGTCATTCTTAGCCCAGGGTTACCGATTTAATTTTTAACCCTGAACTGTGCAAGTGGCTTTAAATGTGTTACTTGGGGGTTATAGCGATTCTGTTAAGTGTATTGTTTTATAACCTGACGTTTAATCTATATATATATAAAAATGAATCCCTATTTCCCTTGGTCACGGCATCACGCATGAACGGCTGGACCGATTTCACTAATTCTTTTTTTGTTGTGTTTGTCATTGTCAGGAGAAGGTTCTTATGAAAGAAAAAAATAAGAAAATTGCGCGGAAAATTAGAAAATATAAGAAAAATTACCGTCCATAATAACTTCTCTAATGTAACCTTATGGCGTTTGACATAACTGCCAGTCGTTTGACAGTTGGCGTGATTAACAGAATACGATCGTTTAAATTAAATGTACGGGTCGAAATTTTATTCATAAAACTAGCGACGCGCCCCGACTTCGTGTGGGTGTAGTTTGGGGAAAAAGAGGTAAATATATAAACTTACCACCTTAAATTATAGACTTTCTTTATTTTTCACACCTATTTTTCAAAGTTACACCCGTGCGAAGCCGGGGCGGGTCGCTAGTCGAATATATTTGAGAGGCGACTGTGATTAAATTACGTAGTTCGTAATATCATTTTGTATAAAGAAACTAGCTATTGCCCGCGGCTTCGTCTGCGAAGAATAGAGGTATAAGTACAAATAATAGCCTACGACCTATTCTCAAGCCTACCGAATATGGAAAGAAAAGTTTCATAAAAATCGGTCAAGCCGTTTCGGAGGAGTTCGATAACAAACACCACGACGCGAGATTTTTATATATTAGATAGAATAAAAGTTTATTTCGTAAGTAATGACAGCTAAAATGCAATTTTTTTTTTTTAATTTAAAAGGCTGGAACTGGATTATAATTTATTTAAGACCTCTTTTTTCTTCGATCCTCTTTACAACTTTGTAAAAAACCAACCATTTAAATTTAAAATATATCAGCTCTTAAATAATAAAAGCAACAATATAAAAATCATCTGCATACGTAACGTCCAATACCTAATTACTTTTCTCGTCATATCTCAACCAATAACTTTCAAAAACATCTTATGTTCGTTTCACAACAGTTAAATGTAAACTCTATCAAAAATACTGTAGGTCTTTATTGAGTTGGTCATAATGTGTACGTAGGACCTTTTCGAAATCAAGTTATTGACTTCAATTGCGAATGAGACATGTTGAAATAACTCAGAGCTCGTTACAATAAAATCAAGAACTAATAAATCGGTGAAGAACTAAAACGGTATACAAGTGTAGAAATGTACAAGTACTACAATACAATACTATACAATGACTTTATTGTATGTACCTATATACAAGTTAGCTATGAAGTATCTTTTTTTTTTTTTTTTTTTTTTTTTTTTTTTTTTTTTTTTTTTTTTTTACTTCATTTTTTTTTTTTTTTTTTTTTTTGTACTTCATTTTTTTTTATTACTTTTACGGTCATCCCGTGAAATCATACATTTCGTACTAAATACAAACTGAAATATAGATGCACAGAAAAAACCCCAGAAAAAAGACCAATGCTGGGAATCGAACCCAGGTCCTCAGCATTCCGTGCCGCGTGCCATACCCCTACACCACCTAAGCCCAGTGGTGGTGTAGGGGTATGGCACGCGGCACGGAATGCTGAGGACCTGGGTTCGATTCCCAGCATTGGTCTTTTTTCTGGGGTTTTTTCTGTGCATCTATATTTCAGTTTGTATTTAGTACGAAATGTGTACCTATATACAACACAAACCGACCGACCGACCGGCTGACCGGGGTTTAGACAACCGGATAGTCTAGTTGTTAGGGTACCTGACTACGAAGCTTGAGGTCCCGGGCTCGATTCCCGGTCGGGGCAGATATTTGTGTGAAAAATACGAATGTTTGTGCTCGAGTCTTGGATGTTTAATATGTATTTAACTATGTATTTATCTATATAAGTAAGTTTATCCGTTGTCTAGTACCCATAGTACAAGCTTTGCTCAGTTTGGGACTACTTATACCTAGGTCAATTTGTGTGAATTGTCCCGTGATATTTTTTTTACAAAGGATACAATGCAGAGAACCATATCTAGACTTGAGTCCAAACTTCACTAGAAGTTTGAAAAGCCCTAAGTTTTCTTCATATGTTAATTTTCTTCTTATGGCAAGTTTTGCGCAACTAGTTTTATTAACGGCCAGCTGTTGCCTGCGAATCCGTCTGCAAAGAATTCGTTTATCGTTATCCCGCGGGAACTGTGCAATTTTCCGGGATAAAAAGTATCCTTTAATTAATCCAGGTACCATAATGTACAGTCAAGGAATTTAATTCCCAACCCATTTCGTAAAAATGTCGTGTAGGTAATATTTGCAATCCATTAAGGTCGAAATGTCAATTTATAAACACGTCAAAACAACATCGCTGCTAGCTCTTATGGTGACAGTTTGCTGTACGATATTCAAACTTAGGTGGGTAGGAAATTAAATTCCTTGACTGTACATGGCAAATTTCATCAGATTCCAAACAGTTTTAGTGTGAAAGTTAACAAACATCCACACATCCCTTCGTCCATACAAACTTTCCGTTTATAATATAGACATAAAAGAGACAAACGTGTGGGTCACCTTAGCATTAGCGACGCCTACGGACACTCGCAACTCCCTGGGTGTCACCGGTGCGTTTCCGTCTTTTTAGAGAGATAGAGGTATTCGTGAGCAACGCCGAGGGGAGTTCATTCGACGATTTAGTACTTTAGGGCAAAAAGTTGCAAATAAACCGTAGTAAGGAGGAGCTCTAACGTCCAAATTATGTGCATGGAACGATTGCAAGCACTCAAGGGTGTCGATATCCATACTAATATAATAAATACAAAAGTGTGTCTGTCTGTTACCTCTTCACGCTTGCAATGTGAAACCGATTTAGATGAAATTTAATAAGAAGAATAATAAGAATTTTAATAAGAATTTTATAAGAGCTAGTAGGTATAATATATACGAAAATATCTCCGTCTGTTACCTCTTCACGCTTAAACCGCTGAACCGATTTAGATGAAATTTGATATGGATATAGTTTTAAAATCTGGGATGCATATAGGATTTTCATGTAACTGTCACATTTTTGATGTACATTACCTAACATGCTTAGAATATAGCCTGAATTTTGTACGTAAAGTTCTTTTTTCAGTAAGTAATTTATTCATTGTAAAATTTGCAAAGATGGTAAATTACTACCTACAGTATCCACAGTTATCCTTTTCATCCGTTTATATTGATTTATATTGTACTCAAATGTCCTTTTTTAATAACAAAAAGTAAAATAGAGTACAGAGCAGAGTATCAGAATAAAACTGCTAGTTGAAAATCGTAATTCACAATTGTTCTTACGTTACAATTTGCACTAAATTTATCATACAATAAGGTTTGTATCTGGAGATTATTATTCAAATCAAGCTGCATTAATCAATGCGTCGATAAAAGAAAATGAGTGCGGCGATGCTCCTGCGCATATAGGGATGGGGCGAGATGATTAAAAAGGCTATCGACATCGATTTTCACTTCTAACTACTTTAGAATAACAACCATTTGAAATGAACTATTAAACTTTTACCTTGCTTCTCTGTAACCCACTGTGCACCAAATCTACATCTGTGCGACACGTATAATAATAGACCTTTACATCTGTGACAGATGATTTAAGTAGCACCCTGGGGACAATTGCGCTCGTAGCTTAAAAGACCGATACGGTAGGATCCCTCAGCCGCACTCGCGACAAGTGTATGCAGCCCCAGATGGTCAAGGGTCGGTGGCCCGGTATCATGATTATTATTCTAAGTATATTGTTTTATATAAAAATCTCGTGTCAGGGTGTTTGTTATCGAACTATTTATTCCGAAACGGCTTGACCGATTTTTATCATTTTTTTTTGTTTATTTTGGTAGGTCTGAAAATAGGCCGTAGGCTATATTTTATAGCCCTATATTTCGCAGATGGAGTCGCGGGCAACAGTTAGTTGTTATATACATAAAACACAACACATTTTGTGTGGCAGCGGATGTGTGCTCGGTGTAATGTAACTCTTGCAACCCTATTTTTACGCATCTCCAATGAACCGATGATGGTCTTAGAATTTTGGTAAGTCCATGAATGGAGCTCCAATGTCAATGCTTAATTATGTACCATCCGCAAATGACTTCAAAATGAAATTTTTCGTCTTCGCCACACGAATAGCGGATAAGAATAGCACCATTCCCATCTCATCCCGTTGCGTGTTGTAAAAGATGATTAAGAGAAATCCAGAAGACAGCAGCAGCGTCTTCTCTATATTATATTGCCAACCATACTGCGAACCCCAAGCCATACAGTTTGACAGAAATAAATCGTGTCATGCGATAGTTGGTGTCAACGCGCTAGACAATAAGCGTACTGATTCTTTTGTAGTTTAGGGGGTAGTTGCAATAGTAGATAGATCTCTCTTTCCAGGCAGATGTTATTCCTGGCGATCGAAGTCCAGTGTACAGAGAAACGGGCGCGGGCGAGGGTCGGTCAAGGAAGAAACCAATGGATAAAAACATAAAAGACCGACCTAAGCATACCCCCTAGTGCCCAGCGAGAAATGCATGCTCCTGTCCCGGCCTTCCAGCGAATGGCTGAGGCAGGACACTGTGGGTAGATTATGTCTCCTCTCTATCCCCCCCCCTCCTCAAAATTAAAAGCACACGTTTTTTGTATTGATAATCAATAGACAAGGGGACTTGTGACCGTGTTTTTTAGTCCGTGCAAGTCGGACACTGTCTGGGCCCTCCATTCCCAGTTCGTCCGAAGGGATTTTTACCGAACACAAGTCACCCTCCCTACCCTAAACTAAAAATCAGCAAGGACTTCGCGTCTTTGCCCCTTCTGGCGACTCATTCAAAAAAATAACCCCAAGCCACCTGCCAACCGTGAGGATTATAGCAACCCCTCAGGGGAAGCCCTTTATTCGACAATGCAGGTCTTGTGGCTGGCCATGATGACCTGATATGACTACATCGAAATTTTGCAAGACGTTTATCGATAAAACGTCCCATCACTAATCACATCTCGCGTGAATCGTAGTGTGCGTGCGAGATAATGAAGTATCTGCACTAATATATTATAAAGTTCATTATAAACAATTATTTATTGTTAGCGCATGTTTATTAATAAGGAGAGTCGATAGCTACTGTGCATGTGTTTGTGACCTTAGGGTTGGTGAAGGTTTATGTTGCTAATTAAAAACGATGAATGAGTACTATCTGTGGCCCGCGAATTGGTCTGCGAAAAATTCTTTCAACGCTGTTTCTCGGAAGTATGCAATTTTCCGGAATAAAAACTATCCTATGTCGTTACTAGCGAACATCTCAAGTTTAATTAAATCGGTTCAGCAGTTTGAGCGAAAATATAATAGCAGCGATGTTTGGTAATAATTCCGAACCACATTGGCTATCCCTAGTTTCAAACAGAGTATCTACTGTGTTGTTTTTTTAAGTTGTGTTAAATACCTGCTTTAAATGTAAATATGTAAGTAATTAAACAACATTGTACTTAGATCTAATTGTAAAATATACCTTATAATAATAAATAGATGAATGAGATAGCGTGATGATTGGACCGTATTTTAAAGGCTGGCAACCCTAGCCCGCCCTTTAACTGTCAATGCAGCGAATAAGAAAGTAAGCACAAAGCAGTCGGGTTAGATTGCGGCGCCCGCGCAGCTAACATAACGTACGGCGTGTTGTGATTGGCTGTTGAATGTGGAAGTGTTCCCGGTAACAGCTTACACTGTTTGTGAGGTTTGAAATTTGGTTTTCAATCAATTTAAAACCAAAATAACGACATTGCTTGTTGATAAGATGCATGCAGACATAAACGATGGGGAAACTAGCATTATTATAAAAAATATTGTACGAAACTGGTTTAGCATAACATTACAGACTTGACACAATCCATTTGGTTTTCGCCGAATCGTATTGTAGCAGAAACATTATTTGGCATAATTTGTAATATCCCGAAAATGAGTTAGTCCGAAATTAATTTCGCATACTAAAAGTATTATTAAGACCGATTATTTTTACGCATAATTCTGTTCAGTATAATTTAATTCGGAAAACTAACTTGGCAAACTGTAGGTAATTATAATAAGCGAGCGAGCGAAACGGATCGGAGCGGAAGAGACTCGGATTGGTTAGGTTCCAAGGGTAATGTGGCAGCGTAGCGTAGCGAAGATAGATAATAAATAGATGAAAGAGCGTATTTTTAAGGCTGGCAACCCTAGCCCGCCCTTTAACTGTCAATGCAGCGAATATGAAAGTAAGCACAAAGCAGTCGGGTTAGATTGCGGCGCCCGCGCAGCTAACATAACGTACGGCGTGTTGTGATTGGCTGCTGAATGTGGAAGTGTTCCCGGTAACAGCTTACAATGTTGATTGAACTCTGGATTTAATTTTGTAAGGATTAAACTTGTTAGTACACGGTTGCTAAATACGGTTCGAGAGAAAAATATGTAGGTATATAATCATCATCATCATCCAAGCCTATATTCTTCCCACATCAAGGCACAGGTCAGAATGTGACCTTGCATAAATGTAACTATCATAAAATCGCGGGTGAAAAAAGTAATTGGTTCACTTCATTGAAAAAAAACAAAACAAGCATAAAAATAAAATAAAAAAATGCCGATGTCACGATATGGTCCCAAGTCAGGAAACTGCCGGTCTTCTTGCTATTACTAGGATTCATCCAAATCCGTTCAGGCGTTATTACTTGATGGATTAACAAACATCCAAACATTTTCACACTCTTTCTCACTTATAATATTAGTAAGATTCATCATCATCATCATTTCAGCAGCAGACGCACAGAGACGTCGAGTTGCGGAAATGAGCCCGTTATTATTTATTATTATCTATACATACCTATAAAACAGTACCGTGACTGACTGACTGACTGGCTGACTAAATGACTGACTGACTGACTGACTGACAGACAACGCAGAGCCTAAACTACTGGTGCTAGAGACTTGAAATTTGGCATACATGTACCTTGAGGTGCACTAAGGAAGGATTTTTCGAAATTCCCACGGGATAGGGATATATCTAGACTCTCTTTGTTTTTTTTGTTTGTAGCGGAATCTCTGACTATTGAGCCGATTTTAAAATTTTTTTCACCAATAGAAAGCTACATTATCTTTCATTGACATAAGTTACTTTTTATCCGGGAAAATGCGAAATTCCCACGGGATAGAAATAAATTAATTCAATTTCAAGGCTGATTTTTTAAATTCTTACATATTATGTGATATAACTATCCCTGATTGACATAGGCTACTTTTTTTTCGGGAAAATGTAAAATTCCCACGGGATAGAAAAAACTGAGTCTTCGCGTACGAAGTCGCGGGCAAAAGCTAGTATTACATATTACGGTTGGAAGCGGCTTGCATCTATCTACCTTGAACTTGCGGTCTTTACCAAATAATTGTCCGTCCACCTCGTTGGTAGACGTCCCACGCTGCGCTTGCCAGTCTGTGGTCTCCATTCGAGATTAATAGGATTATTATGAGCTTTCCAGTCAGAAAACTTACAAATATCTACAGAAACATCCAATGATCGTAGACATGTATGGATTTTCCATTGCTTTTGCCACGCCTGGAGGGTTTTACCGTGTCTTAAAAACTGACATAAGTGCGTTTTTTATCTGAGTCACTTGTCATCACAAGATTCTGTTAAGATTTCGAAACGTCGGGATTCACAACATCGCATCGCGCAAGAAGCAACACCTAATGAATACAAGATAGACCCCCAGTGATAACCAAAACCGACGATAGTCATAAAACTACTAGCGCTACGCCGCCCGTTTAACCCCGCACCGAAGTGTGGTCCATTCGGACCGTTCGATAAAAGATAAGTCAAAAAAAACCGCCCGCCACCCCTGGCCGGCGGAAAAAAACCAGACAAAAAATAGGCCCCGCTCGTAATTTAAACGTCGTACCAGTTGTCGATAACCGGTGGCATGGATCTGTATTTTGTTTTTTTTTTGTTTTTGACAAGTGTGTCAAAGACATTTTGGTTGGGCTGAAAAGATATGAGTTATCGTCGGTAAAGTAAGTATGTAGTTTAATTAAGATCACATCAATAAGGCAGCTGATAAATTTGACAAAATTAAAAACAAAGTAATTTGTTTGTGGAAAATTTTAAACTTTTCTTACTAAATATTTTTGTATTCAATAAAATGTGATTAAAAGTAATCATTATTTTATTCATAGTGGCGTACTTACTATTTGTATATTATAAATTCATATATTTCTACATACAAAATTTGGTAAGCGATGAAAAATTAGTAAGTATTGCAATAATTATAATTAGGTTTAAGGTTATAAAATTACATCATACAATACACGAAAATAATATTAATACAACTGTCATATAAAATATCAAAGGTACACACAGGTAGCAAAATACCTTTTAAATATAGAAAACTTTATTTTTAAATTTCTGAAAAAAGGTTGCGAAACGCAGCACCGGGGTCAACATAATCCACATGTTTAATAGAGTAGCGTTTTGCAGTTGGTAAACTAGCAGATGACACTTGCGTGCCCCTTATTTTCAGGAGATAGGGGTTATTTTTTAATGTTTTTTTGCGTGTATGCGTGTAGTTCGCTAAAAATGTTTTGCTTTTCTGCATTCGTGCAATGATTGGGGTGGTCAATAGGTAAGTAGTTCTTTCAGAAAGAGTCGCAATTGTTTTAGAATGTTTCGAGCTGTGTTTGATGTAAGGACAAAGTTTTTTAATGCCTTAGTATAGTGTCACTGGATAAAGGCCTCTCCTCCACACCACAACTTTGCTATTGCAAACTAGATCTTTGGTGTGTCTTTGGGTCTATTTTTTGTCACGCCTAATAATTTTCACGGCTACATTTTACTCTGCATGTCTTATTGTTAGACGAATTGTAAAATGCTCTTTAAACATGCGTACAGCAATTTTAAAATCAATTTGACGGTGATTTGTTGGGCAACTATTGGGCAGATTCTTGAATGACACGTGCTTTTTTGAAAAATGAGATTTTTAACCCCCGACACAAAAAGAGGAGTGTTATAAGTTTGACCGCTATGTGTGTGTGTCTGTCTGTCTGTCTGCGGCATCATAGCTCTTAAACGGGTGAACCGATTTGGATGCGGTTTCTTTTATATATTAGAAAGCAGGTTTCTTGGCGATGGTTTTTAGATATGTTTCATCAAAATCGGTTCAGCGGTTTCAAAGTTATCAGCTCTTTTGTTAGCTGCGGAAGGGATCTGAGACGTGGGCATTGACTTAATGTTCCAACATACGAGGGACATATATAATTGCGTTGGGGGGTTTTAATTTTATTAATTTATAGTTATAATCTCAAAATATTTATAGAACTCGCAAAGTACTATAACTTAACATTGGACTAAATAATGGATATCTGAAAATAATACATATTTTTTCACTTTTGAAGAAATGGTTACCATGTTCGTGATGGCTAAATTTCAAACCATTACCTATAAGTTATAACTCAAAAAGTTGCATAAGTGACAAAACATGTTCTTTCCGTGTATCTTTCATAATACGAGGGGCGTTCAATATAAAGTGAGAATGAGATGCAAACTCTTTTAATATTACGAAATTAAATACTGGCCGGTAAAGCTAATCTATCTAGCTGATTGCTATGAAAAAAAAAACTAACTGTCTTTTGTTTAAAAAAATATACGGTAATTTCTTTGCAATGCTATTGAGTACGTTAGCGAAAATGGAGAAAATTGAACTGCGCGCCGTTATCAAATACTAGTGTTTGAAAAATTTTTCTACGGACCAAGTCAATTTGGATTTGCGGGACACTTTAGGGTCTAATGCTCCTCCGTATTCGACAGTCGCACGTTGGTGCGCCGAATTTAGACGTGGAAGAACATCGACAAAGGACGACCCCCGCTCCGGACGCCCTACTACAGCAGTAACTGAAGAAATTGTGAAAAAAGTCGAAAACTCAGTTTTGGCGGATCGTCGTGTCACGGTTCGTTTTATTGCTGAAAATGTAAAGATTTCAACGGGGAGCGTGCATAATATTTTACATGAACGCTTGGGTATGAAAAAGGTATATGCGCGTTGGGTACCAAGAATGCTTACTGACACGCAAAAACAAACTAGACTAGAGATTTGTCACGAAGCTTTGAACCTGATGCAGCAAGACCGGGAACTTTTTTTGGCGCGATTTATAACAATGGACGAAACATGGCTCCATCATTACGACCCAGAAACGAAACTGCAGTCTATGACATGGAAAAGGCCATCATCTCCAACTCCGAAGAAATTCAAGGTGAGCCCATCTGCCGGTAAGGTCATGGGCTCTGTTTTTTAGGATGGTAAAGGGGTATTAATGATTGAGTATCTCGAGCATGGAGCCACTATTACGGGCACATTATACGCCAAACAAATAGCAACATTGCGCAATGAGATCCGCGAAAAACGGCGAGGTAAACTCTCGAAAGTTGTGCTGTTCCACCAGGACAATGCCCCGGCACACAAGTCCGCCGTTGCAATGGCTGCAATTCGTGATGCTGGGTTCGATATCCTGAAGCATCCTCCGTATTCACCAGATCTCGCTCCCAGTGATTTCTACCTATTTCCGAGATTGAAACAATACCTGAGAGGCCAGAAATTTGAAGACGACGACGCGGTAGTCGCTGCAGTACAAGATTTTTTAAGTACTCAAGATGAGACCTTTTTTAAAAATGGAATTTTAAGTTTAGAAAAAAGATATACTAAGTGTATTATGCTAAAAGGTGACTATGTCGAAAAATAAAATGACATTTAGTAAAAGTTGTTTATAACATACTCATTCTCACTTTTTATTGAACGCCCCTAGTATGCAGCAGAAAAAGGTGAAACGTGCTTTTTTGAAAAATGAGATTTTAATCTCAAAATATTTATATGTAGAGCTCGCAAAGTACTCTAACTTAACATTGGACTAAATAATGGATATCTGAAATTAATAAAGAAATGCTTACCATGGTTAATTGTTCGTGATGGCTAACTTTCAAACCGTTATAACTATAACTCAAAAAGTTGCATAAGTGACGAAACATTTTCTTTCCGTGTACCTGTCATAATATGCAGCGATAAGGTTCCACTTTGGGAGACGACTCAGTTTCTTTAACTGCACATCCCGCTTCCTTTGCCTAATGATCTACACTAATACAGTAAAGTGGACTATGTGTGTTGTTTGTTCGTATAGGTGTGTAGGTTTAGCATAGCTGACATGCATGCTGCTAGTTAATAATAAAAATCGTGCGTGCAGTTCCTCCGCGCGGAAGAAGTGAAACTTCGTAATGTGGAAATGAAAATGGCACTTATACATCAATATGAACCTTATTGCAATAACTAAAATAAATAAATTTACTTATGCATCTATGTGTTTAAATTACTCATTAGATGGCGCTTTTATCAAGTCTCATGCATTTTGCACAGACAGTATGAGTTTTGAATCGCACTATCGGAGTTTTTAACATCCGTTAGTATATATACAATGCGAGATGTGTACCAATGTGTTTAAATTACTCACTAGATGGCGCTTTTATCAAGTCTCATACATTTTGCACAGACAGTATGAGTTCTGAATGGCACTATCGAAGTTTTTAACATCCGTTAGTATATATACAATGCGAGATAAACGTAAACGTCAACTAGCGTTGCGATGCGTTGCGTTGCGTGTTTAACGCAACGCATTTAACGCAACGCTTGTTAGAAGTCGCATTAGAAGTTTCACTTCAATAAATATCACGGGACAATTCACACCAATTGACCTAGTCCCAAAGTAAGCAAAGCTTGTGTTATATAGCTAGGTAACGGATAGACATACTTAACTTACATACTTAAATGGATATATACCCCAAGACTCGAGAGCAAACAATCGTATTTTCTTCATACAAATGTCTGCCCCAACGCGGAAATCGATCCCCTCGTGCTTCGTAGTCAAGCTCTCTAACCATGGCCATTTGGTCGTCTAGTCTAGTTCCGTGATAGTGACAAAACCGTGGGCATACACTAGTTTAAACATATGCAAATAACGCACTCGCATCCAGCCCAATGGAGCAATAATGCTCATAAGTGGTCAAATGGACCTAGCGCACCTATCCTCTATCCTGGCATTAGGCGCAGGATCTCTAAACATAGTCACAATGGCCATCATCCAATTGTGACGGTGGAACTGGCCCGTTTATCTACAATAGGAAGATCATTTTATTTCATTGCATTTCTTTAAGTTCATACATTATGTATGGGACGCGGTGCGCTGCCGTTTCGGACGTTGCTGATTATGTTGAAGGCTTTTGAGACTTGGGTATTTGCCACCGATCGATTGGCAATAGGGATGTTGACATTACCAATCAACTGACGTACTTTTTATGAGCTGTCAAAACATAATTGACGACCTTTAATTTTTTTAACACCTGAAAATTACTACAGGAATCGAAAGAGTTTCGCCTCCTGAACACGGAAAAATATTTATTATAATTTATTTCTCCATATTTAAAAAAATACAACAAATTTAAAAAACATATAATGTACTTACCAATACTGCCACAGAATAGATTATGTTTCCTTTACCCTTTTCACTAGAAAAAAGAGCTGTCATAATTTTAAACGAATAGATCCGCTGAAACGAGCAATTTTATGACAGCTCTTTTTTCTAGTGAAAAGGGTAGAGGAATCATATCTATTCTGTGGCAGTATTGGTAAGTACATATATGTTTTTAAATTTGTTGTATTTTTTTAAATATGGAGAAATACATTATAATAAATATTTATCCGTGTTCAAGAGGCGAAACTCTTTCGATTCCTGTAGTAATTTTCAGGTGTTAAAAAAATGAAAGGTTGTCAATTCTCCCGTAGAGGTGGAATGGCAATATTTACCAACTTATGTATGACGTCACTTGTTCGCCAACTCAATCAACTCACTACCATTTATTTGTTTTAAAGTAACAAAAAATCTAATTTTGCAGTTATTCGAAAATTAGTCTGGTTTTCAGGGATAAAATGTCATGGAATTATTTTTTAATGGCGTCAACATCCCTATTGTGCTATGATTTTATTCGTGTTTGAGTTAATTGCTCAAAGATGTTAAATCGATCCAGATCGTTTTAAAGGATAAAATGACACATTCACTGCCAGCAACGCATATTATGCGTTTTCTAGACTTGCCTAGTGCCGCTGTCATAATCTTCCATGTGCGTTTGGGGCATTTGATAAATTCCCGAGTTTTGACAGCCGGCAGCGAAGTATTAAGTGTAAAAGTAAGGCTGTAGTATTGCGAATTGGGAACTTCACATACACCATTGAATTACTTCGCAAATGTGTAATTAGGTTTCCTCACGATATTTTCTTTCAACGTAAAGCTCATGGTAAATATAAATTTAATTTCGTATATGTATGTAAATTTCGAAAAACTCAGAGGTAGGAGCCCAGCAAAGTGGGAACAAGCCTTTTCCGTCGCTGCAAGACAGGGATGGAGATTAGCTGCATCCCGAGTTGCTTGAAGGTCGCCCCGCTTCCTCTGCCGTTTGACGGCTCATCAACAAAATGTTGTAAAAGGGATTTATATTTTCATCATCATCATTTCAGCCGAAAGACGTCCTCTGCTGAACATAGGCCTCCCCCAAGGCTCGCCAAACAGTTCGGTCCCGTGCCATCCGCATCCAACGCGATCCCACAACCTTGACCAGGTCATCGCACCATCCTGTTGGAGGTCTACATTGGCATCAGAATGTTACCAAATTGTGCCGTAAACTCCTTGTCTATAAGGGAGCGGCCTTCTTTCAACAAAGGAAGTCTTCAGACTGAGGACGATGATTATGTACGTAATAATATTTACCTGTTACTTTCATGAAGGTAGGTACCGAAACGAAAAACAGATCGCCATTGTAAGCTCGAATTTTGTATCCAAATTGGACAACGGATCAACGTGATTTGATGCAGATGTAATTGAAGGGCACAGAAGAGTGACGGCCATTTTTTTGTAACGAAAACAAAAACTCTACTCGAATGAAAGTGCAGACTTGGGTATTTTAGGAGCTTAGTAGAGATTTATTCTTCTGTTGATAGGTGCTTAAAAACTGGATGATAACAGTGCACTTTGAAGGAAAATAAGCTCGTGGCCAATGCATCATTTAAATAAGTATTAAGTAAATATTTTTTTTAGACTGTCCTGTTTTATTGTACTAAAACTAAACTAAAACTATCTGTACAATTAAAAATATAAAATAAACTAAAACTAAAGTACCTAATTCTAAAAATGGCCCCTGAGGCATGGGACCGAAGATGCTGGCAGCATTTCCTCGCTGGATTGTAAGACTGCGTTGAGCGAGGAAGCTGCCAGCTCTTCAGTCTCCTGTGAATCTCTTTGACAGTATTTGAAGAGACTTAGTACTTATTGGTTTAATTTACCAAGGTTTAAGTTAATAATTTAGAGACATCTAATATATAAAAATCTCGTGTCACGGTGTTTGTTATCGAGCTCCTCCGAAACGGCTTGCCCGATTTTTGTGAAACTTTTTTCTCTATACTCGGTAGGTCCGAGAATAGGTCGTAGGCTATTTTTTATCTTTCCCTCATTCTTCGCAGACTGTGTCGCGGGCAACAGTTAGTATTTATATAATCTTGATACAAAAAAATAAATTTATAATGAAAATTATAGTTTAATCTCAAACCATTGTCAAATTCCATACTAATTCTATCCTATTCTACTAAAAAGTATAAAAATTTAAATTATGGTTAGTATATAACCTGGATTAATATAATTACACACACATAAACACAATCATCTCGCCTGCCAAAAAATGGTAGGCAGAGCACAGGAAACGCTACATTTACGTTTCGAAAATATAGGATGAATGAATGATTTATTTCTTTTGAAATACATCGCAACAATATTATACAATGTTTAGTTTAAGTCTAAGAAAAGTAGGCACAGTAAGTTTATTGTTGAGGTGATTCCAAAAAAAGATTTCACTCAGCATTTAATTTTGTCGATACATTAAGTGCAACGACACTGATTTTCAGTGAATCCGTTCAGACAATCACAAAACATAAAAGTACCTGTAGTATCCCGGAAAATTGCATAATTCTCGCGAAGTAGCGATTTAGTAATATGCGGTATAGTAGGAATTTTAATTCGGATTCCTGCGAATTCTAAGCAGACGGAGTCGCGGGCAACAACTAGTATTTTATACTTTTCGTCAGTTTCCTTCAGGCCCATTGTGCATTTTGACTTGTGGCCATTTTTACCTGTTAGCTATTGAAAGTCCGGCCGACATTTAAGTCCCTGCTTATTCTGTGTCCATTTTATTTGCAAACTCAAATCTGATATCGTTCCTCTATTACATGACTTCCGACGACTTAACAATTCTTGTGAAACAAAATGATTAATTCATACAGAACTCAGTTTTCGCGATCAATCTATTACCCACTGACCACGGACCTGCGTGAGCCAAATTAAAAACATCCTATCATTTTTAACGCATATAAATCATTCAACTCGCGTATATAGGTATTCCATGTTCATAATCGGCCATTTTATCGCGCCCTATCGTTTCAAATAAGCTCATTTATAACGGGGGTAGAACAAAAAACAAAAATTTGAATAAGGAGCACATTATTTATCACCGCCCAAGCGAGAGCCGTTAATGTGATTTTTTAATAAAAAAAAGTAAAACGCGCCAAACGAGGATCATGTATCATCGTTTTTTTCGGCCAGTGATTGTCCTCGAATTTTTTTTCGGATACAGGAAGTGTTGTGTTGTAATTTAATTATGTTTTTTTTTTCATATTTAATGGCGTGTGGATAGATGCCGTTATTATAGTGTTTATTACTTGTTTGTTTGTGGAAATGCTTTCAAACTTATTTCGTTTCGTAGATAACAAAAAAACACAAACATCGTGACTGACTTTATTTTAGATATTGGCCTATTTTTTATGAAATTATCTTTTATTTCATAATATTTTTTCCTTGTTCAACATATCATAACAATATACACACTGTGTTTAAATGTAAAATGTAAATTTCAAGGTCATTTTGGGTACCGTACTGACATCTCTACCTACTGTCGCCAAAATGTACAGTTTTAAAAGGTAAACTTTTATCTCGTTGCTGCAAGCTCTATTTACCAATCGTAAACAAAACAAACCGGCTCAACTACCTCATTCCACATAACCTACTTACAATTCCGACGTCAAACGAAAAACAAAAACACCCAAACCCTTCCGTTGCCTAATTAAAAAAAATTAAAAAAGCGCTCCCTCAGAACGCGTTGTCACGTTCCATATTCGCGCGTTAATTACACGTCATTCTTTTTTCAAAAAGCGCGCCAATGACGCGCGCAATTAAAGCCGTGTACAGACAACGGGAAGACGCGACATAAAGCCGGCACACACAATGCGTCCTCGGCAAAATTCGCCGCAGGGCCGGCGAAATTAACAAGGCGATTTACACTTGACACTAGGCGCCTGCTTTTCACTACTTTTCTACTGCGCTTCACTCGGACCGTGTTTACATAGAGCCAACCCTATTTTTAACAATGGTGCAGAAGAAAAATAAACTCATGGCTTTTTATATAAACTGCCAGTATGCAAAATTGTAGAACTCGTGTTATTTACTCTGTGGCAGTGTATAAAAAAGAGTGGCGTGATATGGGAGCGCTAAGGGAGTCGTCTCTTCCACATACAGCAGTAATTGTGTGAAATAAAGTGCTTTGTGCGTCATTATTTTTTTATTTCTCTTTGTTTTCATCATGTTGCGTTTTAAGTGTGTTGTTGTCATGCTGTAAACATGACAGTTATTATAATTATAACATATTTATTAAGTAACTTATTTCTCTAAAACCTGATAAACAAAATGATTTTCTATTTTACAGTGACACGGAATAAATAGATACCTACCTCAGAAATATAGCACTTTTTGCCTCTTGTGCATAAAATTAACTATGAAAGTAGGTCAGACGGCGCTACACGGCATAGACAAGCGATAGCTTGCGGCGTTTCTAAACCTTTACAAAACTGCTACCTTAAGTGCCGCGAATAACACAAGCATTGTTACAGGCTTACAGCAAAATAAAACAAAGGGTTAAAATGCTGGCAGGTAAGACTCAGAAAAACATCACAGAAATAAAATTGAAAACCACCTTACCATTTATCCGACTACGGTCACAAAACAAAAGTTACTTCTGTTGTAACGTAAATAGATTTTGATAAATGAGGTAATATTCTTAGTAGCAGGTTTTGTACCTACAATGTACGCACGGAGTCTTTATTTTATGTTTTTGTCGTACCTAATGCTTCGAACGCAATCGTGTCAAATACTAAGAGATCAATTTGCAGACGATTTTCGGCCACAGTAATTGAGACGCACAGATATGTGAATTTGAAAGGCAACATAACTAGACCTGTTTGGTCGGTGGAATTCAACGGAGTCAGGTAGGTGTCTTGCCTTTGGTCAATACCAACGTCAACGCATGACTAACAACACCCCTAACTCCGTGTAATACTTGCGATTGAATAGGTCAAGTTATGATTGTCTGCCAAGCACAAAGATGACTTCGCTGACGAGATTAATGTAGAGCATGGGTTCTCCAATTGCAATATCTCTCGGGAGGATAAAAACGTTCGCAAAATTCGTATAATGTTAAACGAATTTTGTGATCTAAATCAAAATGACCTTTGGTGAATGAATTTTGGTCAACCACGAAAAACACTTTGGTTTGAATGGACCGTTACAGTATTGCCATAAAACACCAATTTTAGAAGGGCCAAAGTATATCTGGCGAATTTTAAAAGGGCCTTAAACTTTCCTTGAACGTAGATAAGGAAACTCGTTCTGTAGATGGCACTTGGATCAACAAGCCATACTATCAGCGATTAGGAGAAAGGTTTCCTAAGATAAATTCTATTGTCAAAACATAAACACTGCTGAACTTACACAATTATGTAGATTTTATGTTACCCCTAATTGCTAACTTATTTAAAGAGGTTTCTGTTAATTTCCTCCCCCGAGGGAGACACCCTTTTGTTAAGAAAAAGATTTTCTTTTCTAAATTGCATATAAATGCTGTTACGGAATTATCGACGGGGTCACAAAGGGAATGAAATTTTAATTAGTTTCGTACAGTCGGCCATGTCAGTTAGCATCTTAAGTAAATTAACAATTATGATACATTCATTTGAAATCTGTGTAGTGTATAGGCAAACTATCTACATGTAAGTATAAATATATATATTATTTGTGACGTCACATTACCTGTCGTCTCGGAAACAGTGCACCGCGCGGAGAGCGCGGCGGGGGGCATTCCCTCATGGACCGGTGCGGTGGTTAGACGTGGTGCACAGTTACGAGCCGATAATATTAAATTTAGTGTTTCGCGAGTCATAAGAATCCTAAGTAAATAACGTGCACTACATTTGGCGACGAGGTGAACTGTAAGTGTTTTTTTATATAACAAGAAAAGGGTGGAGTTATTATTTATGTTGAGTAAAGTCTTAGTTTCCGTGTTAAATTGTTTCTCCGTCCTATGCTAAGCTTCTGACTAGTTGAAAGAATAATAATTAATTGCCAAGTACTTTTCAAATTATTTTATACTGTGTTCCAAATTCTTACATGAAAAATGCCGTGAAAACCATATTTTTACTGATTTAGAATAGTTAATTCATTTCGTTGAGCAGTGTAAATAAGATCACGATTTAAGCAATTATGTGGGTAATAAGTGAATAATTAAATAGCAATCCATATTATTTTCCTTTCTGCACCGACATTTTGGTCATTATGATGGTCGAACTTTTTGTGTCGGCGGTAGGTACTTACGTAACAATAACTTTGTAATAAGAGTTATGCACACATGGTAACTATAGTTTTTATTAGCTTCAAGTTTTACACGTAAATGAATTGACATTAAAACATTTTGGCATGAATTTAAAATGTTGCTATAACGTCCTTTATAATCTGTGCGATACCTGCTAGCACACAAAGTAACAGGTGTGATACTTCAAAGAGTAGGCAGTACCTACCTACCTACATAAAACTTGTTAATCGTTCTGGAAAGTGAAGCGTTATTATTATAAGTTGTTTATACCTTTTTTGTTACTTCTCCTAGTTAGTATTATTAATTAAAAGGAATTTATCGTTAGGGTCATAACAAGTGAAGTAGACACTCACTGATATAAGAAAATAATACTGATCATCTGTATAGAGAAAATGTAACTTCGAACATCGGTAAATATAATAAAAAGTTACTTTTGACATCGATTATTTGTCAGTTCAGATTACGATATTGTAATTGCGTTCCTACCTACCTACCGATTATGGCGTTGCATTTAATTGCGTATTTGCATTGCATTAAATTGCGAGTGATGGAAACAGGTTTTAATGCATTTAATTGCGTATTTATACAAGCTTTGCATTAAATTGCGTATTTACATTGAATTTTAAAGCATTTAATTGCGTATTTATACGGGTCTGGCATTAAATTGCGATTTAGATTGAATTTAAAAGCATTTAATTGCGTATATATACGGTTCTGGCATTAAATTGCGTTAAGTAAATAAAACACACACCACAATAGCATTAAATAGCGGAATAGTAAATAGTGAGCATTCAATTGCGTGCCATATTTCTAAATAGGCGCTATCTTGTCTGCAGGTACCTAGCCATAATGGCGTTATATACCTTGGAAAAATTTGAATGCGACGGTGAAGTAGGGTCAGTAGCGACAAGATGGGAGCGTTGGAAAAGAAGCTTGTACATTTATTTAGAAGCCGCGGGTATTGATACGGATGCGAAGAAAAAAGCTAGTTTACTGCATTTTGGGGGCGCGGAATTACAGGAAATATTTTACAACATTCCGGGTGCTGATATATCTACCTCTGAGAAAGAAAGTGATAAAAATATTTTTGATATAGCCATAAGCAAGTTAGATAACTACTTTGCCCCTAAACAGAGTAAGGTATTTGAGCGACACGTTTTCAGGCTCCTGAGGCAAGAACCCGAAGAAAAGTTTGAAAAATTCTTAGTTCGATTAAGGAAGCAAGCGGCTAAGTGCAAATTCGATAACTTGGAAGACAACATTATCGACCAAATCGCGGAAAAATGTGCATCAGATGATTTAAGGAAAAAAATTTTGAAAACCGGAGACGACATAACATTAGACAAAATAATATCGGAAGCAAATGCGTTAGAAGTGATTAGTCGGCAGTTAGGAAATTTTGGTGATAAATCTGTAAACAGCCAGGGTGTCAATAAAATTCACTCTGAACCAGATAAAAACACCGACGATAAAAGACGTGGAGTATGTAGTCGATGCGGCAGTTCCAAACATTTTGCTCGTGACAAAATCTGCCCAGCTAGAGGAAAACCATGTTTGAAATGTGGAATAGTGGGGCATTTCCGAGCTCAGTGTAGAACTAGGACCAATCTACATAAAAGGAAAATAGATGTCGACAAGGAAACAAGCAGTAATAATTCAAAAAAATACAAACAAACGAACAGCGTAGAAGAGTTATCAGACAGGCAAACTACGAACAAACATATTGATTATATTTTCAACGTTGGTAACGATGCCGTGGTGACATGCAAAATTGGAGGAACAGATGTTGACATGTTAATTGACTCCGGTTGCGATCATAATCTTATTACTGACAGGACATGGGAGAACATCAAGAAGGATAATGTTTTAGTAACTGATCAGGACAATCGACCATCAAAGAAATTTGTAGCTTATGGTAGTGCCACTCCCTTGAAACTGTTGGGATCATTTAAAGCGGATATTCGTCTGGCCGGCAAGACAGAAAAGACTACCTTTTATGTCATTGCTGATGGCACTCGTGATTTACTGGGAAGAATCACTGCAACCTCATTAGGGGTACTCACCATCAATTTGAATGTTAATGAAATCGCTACAGAAGAATTTCCCAAGTTTAAGGATGTATTGATAGAGATTCCTATTGATGAATCCGTGAAGCCGATCTGTCAACCATGCCGTAGAATCCCTATTCCACTGGAGGAAAAAGTGAATAGGAAAATTGACGAATTACTGAAGATGGACATTATTGAAGAAGTTAGAGAGCCTTCGAGCTGGATTTCACCTATTGTTCCGATTCTGAAAGATAATGGAGACATTCGTTTGTGTGTTGACATGCGGCAAGCGAACACTGCGATAAAACGAGAAAACCATCCACTCCCAACCATGGATCAACTGCTGCCTAAAATGAAAGACGCAAAACTGTTTAGTAAACTCGATATCAAAGATGCGTTTCACCATATTGAGCTCCACCCAAGCTCTAGACCTATCACGACATTTATAACAAATAAAGGTTTATTTCGATATAAAAGAATGATGTTCGGGATCACGTGTGCGCCCGAAATATTCCAAAAAACTCTCGAAAGAATATTGTTAGGATGTGAGGGAGTTATAAATTTCATCGACGACATCTTGATCTATGGTAAAGACCTGACAGAGCATGATGAAAGACTGGAGAAAGTTTTAAGAGCTCTAGAAGAGAACAAGGTGCTATTGAGAAAAGAAAAGTGCGTTTACCGTACGACCAAGGTTCAGTTCTTAGGTCACGAACTGTCAGAGTTGGGAGTAAAGCCATTAGATAAATATGTGTCGGCGGTAAAAGAATTTAGAGCACCGACCACCATCGCAGAACTTCAAAGTTTCCTGGGTCTGATAAATTTTGTGGGTAAATGGATTCCTCACCTAGCTACGATTACCGAACCGTTGAAATTGTTACTTAGACAAAAATCAGGGCGAAATGCAGACATAACACCAAATTGGGACGGAGCTCAACAAGAAGCTTTTAATAGAATAAAAGCTGCATTAGTTGAGGTTCCTAAATTGGGATATTACAATCCCAAAGACAGAACAATTGTAATCGCTGACGCCAGTCCCGTCGGATTGGGAGCTGTCCTGCTTCAAGTTAATGAACAGGGGTCCCGAGTCATTGCATTCGGTAATAAAACACTAAGCGATTGCGAGCGCCGATATTGCCAGACCGAGAAAGAAGCCTTGGCTTTGGTTTGGGCGGTGGAACATTTTCACATGTTCCTATACGGCAAGGAATTCGAGCTGGTGACCGATCACAAACCTCTAGAGGTTATTTTTGGCCCTAAAGCAAAACCGTGCGCTCGGATTGAACGATGGGTGTTAAGGCTGCAGTCGTATAAGTTTAAGGTACGTTACAGCCCGGGTAAGGAAAACATCGCAGATCCGTTGTCGAGACTTTGTAAATTGGCTGTAAATCCCACGACTGCTTACAAAAGTTACGTCCACAGTGTTATTGAGCAATCAAAGCCGGTGGCAATTGCTCTGCAAGAAATAATAGAACACTCTCGTCAAGACCCGGAAATACAAAAAGTCAAAGAGGGACTGTATAATAACAAGTGGGACGATAGCGTCAAGGGATTTAAACTATTCCTTAATGAGTTATGTTTTCACGAAGACATATTGTTAAGGGGCACTAAAATCGTAATCCCGACAAAGCTGCGAAACCAAGTTTTACAGGCAGCGCACGAAGGCCATCCGGGGATAGTCGCTATGAAATGCAGACTACGCGCTAAAGTCTGGTGGCCAAAGTGCGATAAGGATGCCGAAAATATTTGCAAAGCTTGTAAGGGTTGTACGTTAGTTTCAGCTCCAAATCCACCAAATCCTCTTAAGCGGCGAGAGTTGCCGATGGAACCCTGGGTTGACATAGCCATTGACCTGCTTGGTCCCCTACCTAGCAATGACTACCTCTTTGTAGTCGTTGACTATTATTCGCGGTACAAAGAAATAAAAATATGTCGCAGCATAACTAGTTTGGAAATTATTGGACAGTTAAACGATATCTTCAGCCGACTGGGGAATCCGGTATCGGTCACGGCAGATAATGGTAAACAATTTACCAGTGAAGAATTTAAAATGTTTTGCCAGGAACGTAACATAAAAATTTACCACACAATACCGTACTGGCCCCAGCAGAATGGCGAAGTGGAGCGCCAAAATCGCGATATCTTAAAACGCCTTAAAATATGTCAGGTTGACAAGAAAAACTGGAAGGAAGGACTCCGCGAATATTTGGTTATGTACAACAGCACGCCACATAGCGTTACAGGTAAAACGCCGGCAGAACTGTTTTTCCGTCGACAGTTTCGTGACAAGTTACCAATGATTCAGGACTTAACATTTACCGCTGAAGATTTAGAAGTCAGGGATAAGGATAAAGAGATGAAGGAGAAAGGGAAAGAGTACGCTGATAAGAGAAGACACGCTACAGAGTGTGATCTTAGTATTGGAGAAAAGGTTTATGTAAAAAATACTCATAAAAATAATAAACTGAGTCTAAACTTTGAGCCAACATCTCACACCGTCAAGTCAAATAAGAATGGCGACGTAGAACTTAAGAACGATGAGACAGGCCAGCACGTCAGGCGGAACATCGTGCATCTTAAGCGAGTTGAGGGCCAGTGGCAGGTAGACGAAGAAAAGTCCGCGGAGGTTGAGGAAAAAGAAAATGAAATATGTGATTAATTGAAAATTGTATTCAGATATAAGATTAAAATAGCAGATTTAAATGGCACGGAGCATAAGCATCTTAAAATTGTAAATTATAAAAGATTAGATAAAAAGATTAAAGAAGATACGAAATTAAAGTTTTTTTTATAACCATTGAAATCTAAAACAACAGGGGAAGGATGTAGTGTATAGGCAAACTATCTACATGTAAGTATAAATATATATATTATTTGTGACGTCACATTACCTGTCGTCTCGGAAACAGTGCACCGCGCGGAGAGCGCGGCGGGGGGCATTCCCTCATGGACCGGTGCGGTGGTTAGACGTGGTGCACAGTTACGAGCCGATAATATTAAATTTAGTGTTTCGCGAGTCATAAGAATCCTAAGTAAATAACGTGCACTACAATCTGTTAATTTGAAATCGTTGGTAATGTCGTAAACATTTCCTCTATGATTTTTCGTCTACTAAAAATATTTTTACATTCGGAAACGTGTGAACACATCCTTACATATTAAACTAAAATTCATTAGATGCCATGAAATAAAAGAAAAATAAATAAGACGTTCCAAATTCGAAAACTATTGTTACATTAACTTCACCTAAAATTAGTAGCATCAAATTCAAAAACCGAACAACTCGAACCGAACGCAGAAATAGTAAACAACATTCCAAATTCAAAATCGCAAACTATCGAGTTAACCGAGGAGGCGCTCTAAGGTCAGGGGTAGACATCCACCCGCCTCCCTTGATCATTTATAATGCCAAAATGTTTTAATTAAGATGCTGTAAAATGTAATTTACATGCAAATTCGGTTTATGTTAATGCGCCGCGTATATCTGTTTGGGTGCGTGCTTGCTATCTAATTTTGCGACAGTGTGTACCGTCATTATCTTGGCTCTAATGAGAAATCTGGCAACGGCTTGATGTTTGCATAATTAAACTTGTGGCTGGCAACGTTCGTTTTGATTGTTTCCATGATAAAGTGGGTTTACACGTGCACTGCCATTTTGCGGTTGCTCGGTGTTGATAAAAGTTGATAGTGTGAGCAGGAATCGGTAAGCGATCGGAAAGTAGTGCTTTTGTGTCGTCAGTTTTCCTTACTAAAAAAGGGAAGTAGCTCTGTCTCTTTATCTGCCTGTTTTCTACTTCTTCTCAGTAAAGCCGATGGACCAATCTAAATAAAATTTGACTAGAAGATAGTTTGAATGTTAAGCTATCTTTACTCCTAAGGTACGCGGAGTTCCCAACATTGGTTCGGAAGCGGTTGGCCAGGCACCACACTCGACGCTGCGTTTCGAAACCCGGGGGTCTTTCGCGGGGGTTTAGCTCAAACAAGTCAGGTGGCTCTCCTTTCGTCTGCCATTCGCTGAGCCAGGCGTTCCGCATTTCCCAGGCAGGATCTCTGGAGTCGAGTCGGCGGCTTGCGAGTGCGGGGACCCGGAACAGACGGCCCACCACATGGTACTGGAATGCCCGATCACTGGGTTCGATGGACCCATAGATGACCTCAAAAAGCTGTCAGAGAAAGCCGTGGAATATTTTAAGGAGTCTAGATTTAAGTTTTAATTGTTAGTTTTCATTTATATTTCCTACACAGTTTTGCAGTGACACGTATCCCATACGATAAATAAATAAGCTATCTTTATAGCTGTATTAGCAAGACAGCGATAAATGGATTCTTTGCAGACGAAGTCCCGGGCAACGGTTAGTTCAAAATGAAGCTCGCTATTACCTACAGTCGGTGATTCCGCCTATATCAATGATTTGCCGTTGTTCGGTGGGTCCATGTCGGGTTGCATAAAATTATTTACCTATTCATAATTCATCATTAGGCATAAATTAATTATTTGGAATAACTTTTTCATTAATTATTCAGAATTTTTATATGATAAGCCTAAACTAAGACCATTTAAATTTTTCTGAAATTACGGTTTCGATCAAAAAAAATATGATTTATAACTAAACGTTTTATGCCACCAGCTACGTTCCCTTGTTAATTATCTAACACTAGCTTTTGCCCGCGACTCCGTCCGCGTGGAATTGGTAATTTGGGCAGCTTATTTTTTTTATCCAATTTGCTTTTTCATCAATTACGGCTCTCCTTAGTTCCTCGATATTAAAAAAATTACCCCCCCCGCACCCTCCAACCCGCTCCCTCTCGCACTCCCCACGCACAGCAACCCCGAACCCCCCCGCACCCCTCCGCACCCCCTGTACGCCCACCCACACACCCGCGTTCGTCCCATCCCAAGTCAAGCGTGCCCTATAGCATAGAAGTTTTACTTCAAGTTTTACTTCAAGTTTTTTTTGTCAAGTATCTTGAAGACGGTGCATCCTACGGCAAAATCAATGAAATTTTCATCCCCCCCCCCCCACCCCCTAGGTGTTTATGTCAAATATCTTGAAAACGGTGCAGATCAATGAAATTTGAATCCCCCTCCGAAGCCCCCGCACCCCCTTACCCGCACCCTCACCCCCCTCAACCCCACCACCCCCTTGGTGTTTTTGTCAAATATCTAAAAACTGAAAAGAAACCAAGAAAGAGATCGTGATCTCGCATCTCCTTTTGCAGTACGAAATTTTTAAAACTATTATTTGGTCTATTAATGTCCCAGTCAAACTAAATATGGTCTATGCAGAAAGAGTCCTCATAGTACCTTATACCTATTTTTGTGTCAGAAAAAGTCCTTTCCCTAAACAAACAAATCTAGATAAATATACTACTATAATGATGTCTACTTGATACTTGAACGAAGAAAAAAAATTGTTTTAATGTCTAACAATTAAATAACTGATAGATACCTAAGTGTTTCAATGAAAATTCGTATTTTTTACAATGCTGATTAATGGAGAGCCGATGAGGCTAACGCCTCGTCCCTCCGATTCGTGTTCGCCACGAGAACCTTTCTCACCCAATGGCACAGTACCATGAATAGAAGTATTTTCATTTATTTATTCGAACACCTACAGTTAACATTATCAGTCTAAATTAACCCTAATGCTAATAGAGAACACACACAAAAAAAAAATTTTCATTGGTCATACACC
This sequence comes from Archips crataeganus, assembly GCA_947859365.1. Taxonomy (NCBI): domain Eukaryota; kingdom Metazoa; phylum Arthropoda; class Insecta; order Lepidoptera; family Tortricidae; genus Archips; species Archips crataeganus. The sequence continues at coordinate 15,024,471 of OX402057.1, read as the reverse complement.
GTAACAAAAGTTGTCTCTCCTGGAACAACAAACTTAAGAATTATTTAAATGGGCCGAAAGTTGGAAAGGGTCATTCATAACCATTTTTTATTTGTGTCTCTCTCTCCTGTTGACATGGAAAAAGTTGAGAGTCTATTGGCAATATTTTTAGTCAAGTCTACATCGGCGTGTGGGACGCCTGGCCAACTTTCGGTCCAATTAAATAAATCTTAAATTTGCTGACTCGAAGTAACTAATTTTATGTCTCATGCTAAATTAACACAAGGTAAGTAGCAGCTTTTCTGAAATAGTTGCGCTAAATCTTATTTAAACATACCGAGAAATATTATGCGATTTGCTGTACATAGCCGTCAATGGTGGATCGCTTATAAATCCATAGCCGCTCGGCCCAGCAATATAAGGCAACTCCTCACGATATTCCTCACACTAAATAGTTACAGCTTACGCTTAGTAAGTTTTCTAAAAAAATCAACAAACACTTTAATCAACAATCGTTCTAATTTATACCATTAAAACGGTATAACAACCCAACATAAGTATATAAATACATTCGTTTTTTTCTTCCAACCCTTGCAGATTGAATTTGGCTAAATAAACTGAATTATATGCTACTTAAATGAGTGTCAAGCCACCCCAAGGGCCACTCGCTTCTCCTCACCCCTAGATTCTTCTGAGATTGTTTCGCGGAAGGGGTGAAAAAGGGAAAACTCATGATTCTGAAAAATATTTTTTTTGTGTTTTGGCAAAAAAATAGATACTACGAAATTATAACCAATCAAATGTTTTATTAACAAATTAGTTCATGATGTGAAAGTGTTTTTTTTTTTATATTATTACTAACTGTTGCCCGCGACTCCGTCTGCGAAGAATTCCTTCATCGCTATGCCACGGCAACTGATAAAATCTACCTATGCTGTTTTCTTTTTAAGGTCTCAAACTCTCCTTACCAAATTTCATCTAAATCGGATCAACGGTTAAATTAAAACGTGAAGTGGTAACAAACATACAGACATAGTTACTTTAGTATTTATAATATTGGTAAAGAATAAGCGCAAAATTAAGATTCAAGAAACTCTACATAGAAAAATTACAATTAGATTGGAGAACGATAATATATATAATCTTTCTTTAAATTTTCACTGTATCTTTTTCTTCATCTCCAGGCTCTACATATATTATACAATACATCTTACTAATGGGATGGGAACAAGCTTCCTCTTGGAACGAAAGCCTTGGCTGTAGGTCCTACTCGGGTCCAGGCTACACAAAAGGTTTTTTCCACTCCATATTTAATTTCTGATAATCACAAATAAAATAAGCAACAAAAAATCATTCACAAGTCATTTCACACCGTACATATTATAAACAACAACTATCAAAACCTCCTTTGTAAAAAACTAGCCAGTATCTTTAAAAATTACAAACTTAAAATAAAAAGAAAAATGAGTTACGCGGTTGCTCGGATCAGCGTAAGACGAAAGTAGGCGGGCGCCCTCCGTGAAACGAATAGGCCGGGTGGCGAGCTTTTCTCACTCTCTTAAATGCTCTCGCCTACTCTACTGCGGACAGCTGATCTTGATATTAGCTTCATTATTTTTTTGTAATCGAAAGGTACGTACATATTTGTGGGAAACAATTTCGGTGGCAGCTGTTTTCTACAACAGTTATTCGAGATAAGTTCGTAGAGTGATCTATTAATTGGTTACTCAAATGAGTAGTTTTATAATGTGCCGTTGCATTTTAATCAATCTAATATCTTTGAAGTCTAAATCAGTGATGTTTGCGAAAAGTCTCAAAATTTTTCCTCAGAGCTTGCATGATAATAAGCTTTACTTTAATAGTAAAGTAAAGTAAAAAATATAAAGTCTATTTGACTAAAACGCATTAATGAACTGAAACAATTACTTTGCTCACCCGCGACCTTACTATAGTTCCCAACTAGAAACTATTAGAACTGCATGAACACGCATTTCTTACATAAGCGTACGTAACTATCGTAAGGTAACGGGTGAGCAAAGTAATTGTTTCAGTTCATAAGACGGACCTCCGCAAAGTAACGCCTGATTCAATAAATTATTTAACACGCATTATCAATAACAAATGCAGATTTTTATGAAATAATTTTTATGTTTTGGCTAAGTTTTTTTACTGGCAGTAGGTACATATTATTGCATCGTCATTAGAGAGGACTGTACAGTCACCGTCATAAACATCGGAGCATTCAAGGTGGTCAAAAATATCTGAACATCGTATTATAAATCGCTTACGGTCGTGATCAGATACTTTAACCACATATCAAGTCAATTAGTTAGACCACCAGAAAGTGTGCCAAAAATACAGATAAAGAAAGAAAAATATATACAGACGTTGTTAACATCTGTCACTAATAAGAGACCTTCACTTTAAGTCGTCAGATTCATTTAGTGCGACCTAAGCTTTGTTTTTTTGCTTCCAAAACTTTCTTATTCCACACATGTAAAAATATTGAAAATCAGACATATTTACTCAATTGTTGCGGAATAAAGACATCGATTACTTACTTTTATTGAGCTCACAAAATTTAGAAACAGTTGAATGCATCATGCTATGGTAATCACGGTCTACGTCCCTTAGCAAAATATTTCAAAGTAATGTGAAACCGTGAACCATTAAAAACTGATTTACCAGTCATACTGTAATTAAAGAATCCATCGTTATAATATATCCATCATCATCCTCATCATCATCATCCCAGCCTATATACGTCTCACTCACTATATACGACAGGCCACCTCTCAGAATGAGAAGGGTTGGGGCCGTAGTTCCCACGCGGGCCCTGTGCGAATTGGGAAATTCACACACACCATTGAATTTCTTCGTAGGAGTATGAAGGTTTCCTCGCGATGTTTTCCTTCACCGTAAAGCTCGTGGTAATTAAAGACCACGACCACTAAATTGAAAATTAATATTGAAAATGATCAAATACCTTCGGTCGGCGTATACGCTACAAGTGTCACTGGAGTGTCGCCGGCCGCGGCGCGACTCGGCTTTGTTGCAGCGTGTATCGCTAATAATGCTTTACACTACATTATTACTACGTCATTGTCATTAGTATGTACGTTTTTACGAACATGAGTGCAGCCTTGAGGTGTTTTAAGAGGACACGCCGTATAAAGTGGTACGTTTGGTTCTACGTCTTTGTCATTCTAGCTTGTTTTTTAAAGGTATTCAGTTAGTTTTGTAGAGCATGTCTGTTTTTTTTTTCTTATTTTGTCGAGGCTTTGAGCACTCCAGGTGATCACGTCAGCCTCATGGGTGATTACTCAATTCCCTATTCAAGGGGCATATCAATGAAATGGTAAATGCTGATTGCTTTGTCTGATAACCGCTCAGTTTTTTTAGTTTTTGACGGCCGGATAGCCTATTTGTTAGAGAACCTGACTACGAAGCTTGAGGTCCTGAGTTCGATTCCCGGTCAGGGCAGATATTTGTGTGAAAAATACGAATGTTTGTGCTCGAGTCTTAGATTTTTATTATGTATTTAAGTATGTATTTATCTGTATAAGTTTGTTTATCCGCTGTCTAGTACCCATAGTACAAGCTTTGCTTAGTTTGGGACTAGGTCAATTGGTGTGAATTGTCCCGCGATATTTATTTATTTTATATTAACTAGAAAGGGAGTTCCGCTTGTAATATAAGGTGTACTTTGTTATGCAACAGGCCCCTGGCCGTTTTCAAGCACTTTCTGAGCGTTTACTTGGTAAGCGTTTATAGTACTAACTAGTAACTATGCGTGAAAATCACGAAAGTTTAAAACATTGTTAACATACGGGCCGGGTTTATGAAGCCAAAGTCAGAGTCGACTCGTGACCATGGCAACTGCAATGTGGCTGAAACGTCGAGGTAAATATTGTTTGCGTGATTTTGTAGTAATATTTATACAAAACAAGTTAGGTCAACGTCATAAATAAGTGATCACTTTTGTACCTTGTCGCTTTCAGTCGTTACGTAATTTTGTACAGCTTTCAAACATGACGCTAAAGTGACAAGGTACAAAAGTGATCACTTATTTATGACGTTGACCCTACAGTCTTCCAGTGACTCCCGAATGGCATGAATTGGCAAGAAACTTTAGGCGAGGTTTTTACCTCGCCTAAAGTTTCTTGCCAATTCATGCCATGCAATATTGCGTATGCAATATTGCATGACATGACGTATGCAATATTGCGTTCTAATTGGTAGAAACTTGATATGTCGCCAATGTCATTGGTGGATTTAGAATGCGTATAAACATTTTTTTTATGTAGTCTATTTATGTTATATGTATAAGTTTACTGTATTATTTATATATTAGTGTGAACTTACGTATATTCTTTATGTGTATGTGTATTATTGATGTACTAGGTACTTATTTGGGCTAATTTTAGACTTTTGTTATCTTCAACGTACTCTTTATTGCATGCCTACTCTTGTTTCTAATATGTCAATCGCTCAAAGATTAGGAAGAGATCGCCTCTGTACATCTCTTTCTCTTGTAAATTGTTAATTTCATGTTTTATTTTATTTATAGCCATGGTGGCCTATTGGTTTGACTCATGGTCTCTCAAGCAGAGGGTCGTGGGTTCGAGTCCGGGCTCGCTCCTCTGAGTTATGTGCGAAATTACATTTGTAATTTACCATGAGCTTTACGGTGAAGGAAAACATCGTGAGGAAACCTGTTTACGACTGAAAACTCATTGTGAGAGGAGGCCTGTGCCCTGCAGTGGGACGTATATAGGCTGTGATGATGATGATAATGAAGATGATGTTTTACGTACAATAAAGAGTTTACATACATACATTAAACACCGTGGTAGCCTAATGGTTTGATCTCAAGCAGAGGGTCGTGGTTTCGAGTTCGGACTCGCACCTCCGAGTTTTTAGCTTTGCGGTGAAGGACACCTGCACTCATTTGGGATTTACGGCCCAAGCCCTCTTATTCTGAGAGGAGGCCTGTAACCTGTAGTGGGACGTTTATAGGCTAGGATGATAAACATTTAAATAAAGATGAGTGTTGGGACGTCGCCTCCCGCATGGCCGAGCAAGGAGATCCATCCTAACCCAGTAATAGGCGAATTATTCAAAATTACAGCGGAAAAATAAAAAGCACCGAACTCCATTAGAAACAAAAATAAATTGAATTACAACTCGATCGACATTTTCGATTTGGAGGCCTAACCCAATTAAACGGGAGCGCTGATGGAAAAATAAAATAAATACGGAGAACAAAAAAAAATTAAAACAAAAAAAGAGTCCAGATATAATTTGAAATATCTCCGTAAATGCAAAGTGCGAGTGCTGTTATTTTATTCAAATGAGGGCGAACTTTTTTCAACCCTTTTCTCGCTCGCCATCAAAGTGGCCTGATATTCAATTAAAAAAAGAAGAGCGGGCCGCGACTGGAAATTAATCAGAAAAAATGCTTTTAACTAGATCTACATTTTAATGAAATTATTATTGACGAGTATTACATAAATGGGAGTGTCCTTTGTGGAGATTGCGCCAGTAATGCGGTGTGTACACTGCTGCTTTATTTAGGTTGTAAAAAAGTTGCGCGGCGTCAAGAAATCAGCTGGTTACTATATAATAATAACTAGCTGTTGTCCGCGACTCCGTCCGCGAAGAATAGTGGTATAAAAAAAGCCTAAGACCTATTCTCAGACCTACCAAATATAGACAAATAAATTTCATAACAATCGGTCGAGCCGTTTCGGAGAAGTTAGACGGAGAAGTTCGATTATAAACACTGTGACACGAAATTTTTATATATTAGAAGAAGAAGATAATAAATCAAGGGACACTTCGGGTATGTATTACAATACCGAAGTACGAAAGACCGAATGTATTAAAACATCGAATGGGTCAAAAGACCGACACGATTTTTTTCTGAAACCGTAAACTTCTCAGAATTTATTAAAACGGCATCATACAGAACCCATTGGGTTCGGTTAGGTTTGTTTTATAACAATCTTAAAAAGTTAACGGTTTCAGAAAAAAATCGTGTCGGTCTTTTGACCCATTCGATGTTTTAATACATTCGGTCTTTCGTACTTCGGTATTGTAATACATACCCGGACACTTCACACAAATTGACCTAGTTCCAAACCAATCAAAGCTTGTAGGTACTATGGATACCAGACAAAGGATAAACATAGGTACTTATATAGATAAATATATAGTTAAATACTTATTAAACATTCAAGACTCGAGCACAAACATTCGTATTCTTCACACAAATAGTTGCCTCGACCGGAAATCGAACCAGGGACCTCAAGCTTCGTAACATAACTAGTCAGGTGGTACTCTAACAGTTAGGCTATCTGGTTGTCCAAAAACTTCTCGTCCAAACTTCACGTCTTCTTCCAAACATCTACTAAGTAATCATTATCATTTCAGCTGAAAGACGTTCACTGCTGAACATAGGCCTCCAACCTTAACCAGGTCGTCGCTCCATCTTATTGGAGGTCTACCTACACTGCGTCTTCCGGCCCGCGGAACACACTCGAGAACCTTTCGGCACCATAGAATAGAATCTTGCTGTTGCTGTAATAGAATAAAGTAGATTAAAGGTTAGTTTAATAACGATTCTGAAAAAAATACCGTTCGAGAACTAAATTACATACTTATAACAAATAAAAATTATGAGAATTGGGTTAAATGATAGAGAACCTATAACATAATACACGTGACAGCAGGCATTTAATTAATTAAATTAAAATTTAATTTATTTGAAAGAAATGAGCATTGAGCGTGACGTGCGCAAAATCACGTGTCATCAGGGGCTCTAGCCAGCGTTAGCCAGGCTTAGGTACCCACCTCCTTGCACACGACAGCATGGCACAACCAGGTAGGATGGCAATTTAAATACAGTCTGAAGTCGCCTGAACAGTGTTAGTACTTTGTCGCAATTACCAGTTATACTGTAAAGTACGAAATATGTCATGTTAGTGAAAGTAACAAAGTATTAAACTGTACAACAGCAAAAACTCCAATGAGCAAAAAGCTAGTAATCAAAAACTTTTTCCTAATATAAAAAAAACTCCCGACTGACTAATGTCCGAAATCGGCGTCCCCAAAATATTCTAAACATAATATATAATTCCAGTTTGCATACGAAAATATGAAGAGTGCTTTTCCCGGTACAGTGATATATAGAAATTAGTTGTTGATCTCCATTGTAGGCCGGCTATTACACCGTGTCGTAAGGGCCGGCGCTCACTGACGGCATGGCACGGCATGGCATGGCAGGTTACATACGAATTTTACCGCAGCATCCCTCGGCACGTCGCGGCATCGTGGTATCGAAATAAAGTAACATGAATTCTAAACTCATTGAAATAACATTCAAAATAACTTGATAGTAATAAATCCTTTGCCGTGCCATGCCGTCAGTAAGTGCCGTTTGCCACTTGTGTTGTCCACTTATGATTCATAATCATAGTACTTGAACATGAATATCAAAGTTAAAGGATAAGATTTAGTTAGCTTCACAGGCTATGAAGCTAACTGAATCTTGACCCTCTGTCTGTGGACTAAATGTTTCTATAGTATTAAAGAGTATTTGACATAAACATAATATAAGAATAATTGTATTTTGAAATCGTAATATTATAAATTTGACGTTAGACTAAGTACCTACTATAATTTGACATTGAAATTTGCATAAGACCGTGTAACCGTATTCATACAAGTAAATATATTTTTTTATTTGATTTTGATTTTGATTTTGATTTTGATTTTGACTAATTTTACAGATAATTTCGTAGTGATATTATTGCAATATCGGAAAAAAAAACTAAAACAGTTACTTTGCTCACCCGCGACCTTACGATAGTTACGTTTATGTAAGAAATGCGTGTTCATGCAGTTCCTCCACCTCCACACTGTATAAACACACAAATCACACAAACCCAACTATCACCACCACCAAACTACACTGACGCGATTTCAACTCAAACAGAGCTCATCTTCAGAGTAGGTACCACAACCGTACGCTATGCTACCAAATCATTTTGGTACGCGTCAGTGTAGTTTGGTGGTGGTGATAGTTGGGTTTGTGTGATTTGTGTGTGTTCGTAAAGTGTGGAGGTGGAGGAACTGCATGAACACACATTTCTTACATAAACGTAACTATCGTAGGGTCGCGGCTGAGCAAAGCAATTGTTTCAGTTCATTAATATGGACCTCCGCAAAGTAACGCATGATTCAATAAATGCCAAAAAAAAACATGTGTGTGTGATCGGATATATTGTGATCATCATCAAAATAGAGTTGCACTCTTGTCGGTAAAGTGATTGCCACTTATCCCTCTCTGGACCCAGTCTCTTGACTCCTCGATATGATCCAACGTTAACGTTCTCTTTAATTTGATGGAAATAATTTTATCTCGGTCTTCCTCTTTTTAGAGTTCCGTAATCAAAATTGCAAAAACGGAACCCTGGTAGTTTCGTCATGTCTGCCCGTCCGTCCATCCGCCGCGGCTTAGCTTCGAGACTATTAAGTGCTAGAAAGCTGTAATTTTGAATATATTTAGCAATTACCCACATAATCTAGGCTACCATAGATATTTTATACTTTTTCATATCTGATCATCAAAGCTGTTAATTAGATATTATGTCTAGTTACAGCCTCCTTCTCCAGTGTGAGGGGGTGTCCAGTAAATCAAGCCAGCCCGCCGGTACACATTATTATTCACCGGCGGGACAGAATGAATTCGTTTTTATTCAAACGCCAGAATGATATAATTAAAATTTGAATACAAGATTAAGTCGAGAAAAATTCAATGTCGAAGCTTTGTTTTCCGGATTCAGAGATAGAGTTAGGCTTTCGGTTTAATTAAGCTTTTTGGCGCACAAATTGTTATTAAGTAATAAGATTTTGCGAATTGTTGATTCAACATCATCATCATCCCAGCCTATACACGCCCCACTGCAGGGCACAGGCCTCTTCTCAGAATGAGAGAGCTTGGGCCGTAGTTCCCACGCACCATTGAATTTCTTCTCAGGTTTGCGTTCACCGCAAAGCTCATGTCAAACTACGAACGTAATTTCGCACATAAATTCCGAAAAACTCGGAGATGCGTTTAAAATATTAATCAATATTAATAAGATGTGACAATAAACCCCATCCTCAAGACCAAAATTAATAATCAAATCGTCACTGATGCAGAACTTGGTCATAAAATTCCTAACCTAGTTAATACAGTGCCATCCAAACCTCCCCCCTGTTTACGCACACTCTTGACCATTACAGGCTGGGCCATTAGACTCCCGTCAAACCGACGGCACATAAATCGGCAAGGCAACCCCATAATAGCTAGCTCTCTCAAATCTAAACCTAAGCCAGGAAAGCCAGACTTCTACCTCCCTAATGCACTTAAAACGGCTGGGCTTAAATCATCGTCATCGTTTGTTGAACAAGACTCTCCGGTCACATATCAGTTCGGTGACGGCCCCCTACCCACCCTACTCACCCCCCATAATTTTCGGCCTAGACTCTCTGTGGGCATAGATTTCTAGTCTCGACGTGCAAGGGGTTTTGTGTAGGTAAATGATGTATCTATAACTACGATCTTTGGTGGGCTCACACACATGCGTGGTGGGCTTGTGTGGGTTAATATAGAATGACCGGTGGAGGCTGATTTCAGTGGAAGGGTTACTTGTGACGTTGTTTCTGGTACGTTGCAATAGCGCAAGCCTTATTCCTATTAGTATAGGCAAAAGCAGATGCTTAGTTGGACTTTGTCGCTTTACAGACACATGGAATACGTCATACGAGATTATCGAATGTGATATTGCGACGCAGTACAAAAGTAAACATCGACATTGACTATTTACTTAGTTTAAAAATAATGAAGTGTCATGAAATCAGACTAAAAGGTTCCTCAGTTTTACGTTGAGATTTAGTTTTCTTTGTTTTGTCTATTCTTAATTCAATAGGGATGTTGACACCACCAATAACTGATGTACTTTTTGTGAGCTGTCAAAACACAATTCACCCATAGAGTTTGAATTGGCAATAAATAGCAACTTATAACGTCACTTGTTCGCAAACTCAATCAACTAACTATTTATTTGTTTTAAATGAACAAAAAATCTAATTTTGCAGTTGATCGAAAATTAATCTGGTTTTAGGGCGTTTTTAGGGTTCCGCACCTCGAAAGGAAAAAGCGGAACCCTTATAGGATCACTTTGTTGTCCGTCCGTCCGTCCATCCAGACAGACAATCAAGACCCTTTTTCTCAGGAACGCGTGGAGTTATCAAGCTGAAATTTATATCAAATACTCAGGTTTACTGTCCCTTGGAGCTGTGAAAAAATCAAACTTCTAAGCCAACGCAATCAAAAGATACAGCCATTTATGCCGCAAATTTTCGACACTCGCAAAGGAACAAAACATACAGGGTACTTCCCGTGAACTCAAAATCTTGAAATTTGGTACGAAGCAATGTCTTATAGCACAGATATAGACAAAATTGCGAAAAGCATAAATTTTTTGTCTGTCTGTCTATATCAGTAACCAATCTACAATGATCCCACACTGCGCACATTTTGCTTAGGAGCCGGGGTCTGCTAAGACTGAATATTCATAGATACCTACATATAAATTCGTACGGAACCCTCGGTGCGCGAGTCCGACTCGCACTTGGCCGGTTTTTTACTGGAGTCGTGTCTTTAAATAATTTTTTAATGGTATTAACATCCCTATTACATTGTTTTAAATCTTCACCATTTTCTCTCAACACTATTCCTATTTATTATTGTCACACAACAGAAGGCGTGGTGGCCTAGTAGTTTGACCGATGGTCTTTCAAGCAGAGGGTCGTGGGTTTGAGCCTGGGCTCGCACTTCTAAGTTTTTCGAAATCTATGTGCGAAATTATATTTGAAATTTACCATGACCTGAGAAGAAATTCAATGACACGTGTGAAGTTTTACGCACACCTGAGAAGAAATTCAATGACACGTGTGAAGTTTCTAATCCACACAGAGCCCTCTGGGTAGCTACGGCTCAAGCCCTCTCATTCTGAGAGGAGGCCTGTGCTCTATAGTGATAGTGATAGCTGGGATATTGATGGTGAGATTATAACACGCGGCACTAAATTCTTACACGTGACCACGGCCGCGATAATTGTGTTCATAACTGTAATCTGGTTTTTCAGGCCGGGCCCGCACTGGTATTCGCATTGATCAATGCGACCGCTCACATAACTCAAACTATTGTTTGATTTAGTCACATCGCTGTCGCGTCGCCGTCGCAAACAGTGCGGCCCCGGCCTAAGTGTTTTCTAGGTTTGGTATGCTGAATTAAGAATAAAAACTTTTTAACAAAAAATTAAACCGCCGAAAAAACTGAAAAGCACAAAATAATACCTTTTTTGATTGACCTTAATCTAGGTACCAGTTTGAAGTCGGTACCTCAGCACTTAGCCAGGAGGAGTGGACCTATAATCGTCTACCTAGTACCTAGATTAAGGTCAAACAAAAAATGTATTATTTTTTGCTTTTCAGTTTTTTCGGCAGTTTAATTTTTTGTTAAAAAGTTTTTATTTTATACTTTTTTTCCATCCTTGGGGTATTTTTTTTCCAAATTTATAATACCCTATATCTATCCAATAAAAAGAATTATGAAAATCAGACTACTCTGTAAAAAGTAAGTCAATCATCCCCTGTTTTCCTACACTTAGAGTAGGAATATTATTTCCAAATTTAAATGGGACCACCCTTGGGGTATACGCTTTCCAATAAAAAAAGAATCATCAAAATCCGACTACTCTGTAATAAGTTATGCGTGGTCATATAGTACAATCAGTAACTGAACAATCAATCATCCCCTGTTTTTCTACCCTTAGGGTAGGAATATTGTTTCTAAATTTAAATGGGACCACCCTCGGGGAATACGCTTTCCAATAAAAGAAGAATCATCAAAATCGGACTACTCTGTAAAAAGTTATGCGTGATCATACATAAAAAAAAATAAAAAAAATATATATACACGTTGAATTGAGAACCTCCTCCTTTTGTTTTCGTCGGTTGAAAAATCAGCTTGCTTTACACTTGTTCTTGCTCCATTTCGCCATTCAAGTTGCTTGAGATCTAAAATAATTTACGATTTAATTATTATCAATGTCCACTCATAAGTAATTGGTAGCAACTTAAGACCGCGTTGCTGCGTGATAGTTGGGCTGTTCTCGTTCCTACTTATATAGGTAACGCCACGAGACATGAAGCGAACACGCACAGCTACATAAAGTAGTGAGTGAGTGAATGAAAATGTGAGTTATATGATCTTATGATGAAATACCTACGCAATACTATGCATATTAGTTATATTTTTTCATAATAACCTATTTTTGTAATACCTAAGTATAACAATTTGAAACTGATAAGAAATATACGCAACAAAAAAATCGGTATTTTATAAATGGTGAAAAATATGCATATCTGATTTAAATAAAATAGATCAAAATACTTTATTTTCTGTTTTGCTTGAACTAGATGTATTTTCCTAAATAATTCTTAACGAAATAGGTTGAAGAAAATTTTAGTCAATCTTAACGTTCAACAAGTCATGAACTGCCGTGCAGTATTTACGCCGTAGGTAAGTACTAATGATTTATTTTATTTTTTAGAGACGACTTTGGATTTTTTTCTATCGAGCAAATTACATGTAATCGTGTTTCGAAAAACACTAGTCACTAGAGTGAATCCTCAAATATCTTACACGTGAATTTCAGAACTAAAGCTTTGCTAGTAATGATACAGCAAGGGATTAAATGAATGCAATAAACGCGCCAAAAGCTCGGTAGGACCTTAAGCAGTGATATTCACAAATAACAGAATTACGTAGGCACAAATCAAAAAATTTCACGTATCGCGGGAATCCAAACCCACCAAAGCTACAATAGAGAAATATTTCTCTAGGTAGATGTTACGCCTGGGACCGAGGTACAACTTAGAGGATCAAGACAAGTGGGAATAACCCTACGAGTTGCGTGATCAGTTTTAGTATCTAATTGGAAATGTATTTCAAAGTGATATAAGGAGAGTCACTCTCGTATTCATAAACGGCAACCGAAGCTATTTTAACTGAAATGTGATTTGTCTCGTCATAATCATGTCTTTGACAAACACATATGGATCAAAAGTCATCATCATCATTTCAGCCGAAAGACGTCCACTGCTGAACATAGGCCTCCCCCAAGGCTCGCCAAACAGATCGGCCCTGCGCCATCCGCATCCAATGCATTCCCGCTACCTTCACCAGGTCGTCGCTCCATCTTGTTGGAGGCCTACCTACACTGCGTCTTCCGGTCCGTGGACGCCACTCGAGAACCTTAAAAAAATATCAAATTGGATCAAAAATATAAGTTCGTAATTAAATAAATAAATATCACGGGACAATTCACACCAATTGACCTAGTCCCAAAGTAAACTAAGCGAATTATTATTTTATTCTTCTCAGGTGTGTGCAGGTTCTCTCATGATGTTTTCCTTTACCGTCAATTTCAAATGTAATTTCGCACATAAATTCCGAAAAACTCAGAGTTGCCAGCTGGTATTTGAACCCACGACCCTCTGCTTGGAAGGCCAATAGGTCAAACCGCTAGGCCACCACGGCTTACCTCTATTGCAACTACCCCCAAACTATTTCTTACCGGGCCCGCAGTTTACCTAAGATCTCCTAAAATGTCACTTTGACAGTGACGTGACTTTGTTTACTACTTTTCAGTGAGAACTAAAAATAGAATTATAGTCACACTAACCTATTTACTAATTACCTAAGCTGATAGCTTGTAGCGCTGCGTGAGGCTGCGCGTGCGGCTGTGACGTGGCTATCTAAGAATTATTAGTGGACTGGGCTATTATTTATGTAAACCGGGTGTCAAAAGTAGCTTAAGCCACGTAAGTCCCGACTTTTCATAACAGACAGCACGGCAGACCGCGACAAGAATTACCAATTTTGTGATTATGAAAATTATATCATCTTATTTAGAGTTAAATGATAAATGATTTTTTTTTTTCAAAATAAGGTAAGTATACATGTCTCGAGACTTTCTCTGAGACGTGGCCGCTAACGATGGACCTCATAAGTAATCTCAAAGTCACTCAGAGGGTGATGGAGAGGGCTATGCTCGGAGTTTCTCTGCGGGGTCGCATAAGAAATGATGAAATCCGCGCAAGAACTAAAGTCACCGACATAGCTCGAAGAATCACCAGACTCAAGTGGCAGCGGACAGGGCACATCGCTCGTAGAACTGATTGCCTATGGGGCGAAAAGGTTCTCGAGTGGTGTCCACGGACCGGAAGACGCAGTGTAGGTAGGCCTCCAACAAGATTGAGTGACGCGTTGGATGCGGATAGCACGGGACCTTTACCAAACCCTCAGTCCGTCTTGTTGGAGCCTTTAAAAAAATATAACTAAAATAAATTATGTTCTACATAGTAGGTACAGTCAACCAATTTGATTCCTAGGCCACCACAGAACCCTGTCATAGTGACATTACGGCATTGTCACAGATAAGTAGGTGCCGGAATTCTCGTGGTACTTTTGAGCTGTCATAGGGACTTCTCATTTATCGATTAAGATTTACATAATATACCTATCGATAAATTATATGTAGACCATAACATTAAAAAATATTAAAAGTAGAGATAAACAGCAGGTGGTTTTATGGCTAACGAGCGATCTCTTTCAGATAAGTTTTGTGTAGTTGAAAATGTGAAATAGAGATATGAAATGAAAAACAATCAAAAGTTAATTGTAACAATTTCACATTTGATCAGTTCCGCTCAGTGTTTATAAGGAACAATAAATAAAATATTAATAATTATAATTTTTTCGGCCATATAACCCGAAGAACTGATAACCGTTCGGGTAGATGAGTTCTTGAGTGGAGACCACGGATCGGCAAACGTAGCGTAGGACGTCCTCAGACTCGGTGGAGCGATGATCTTCGCAAGGCGGCTGGCAAGAGCTGGATGAGAGTGGCCGAGGAACGTGCTCAGTGGCGTGCCATGGGAGAGGCCTATGTCCAGCAGTGGACGAGCATAGGCTAATAATTATAATTCCTCGTTAAAATCTCCAAAATGTAAAGGTTATCTTAACGACCGCCTTAGCCTAGTTGGTAGTGACCCTGCCTACGAAGCAAGAGGTCCTGGGTTCGAATCCCGGTAAGGGCATTTATTTGTGTGATGAGCACGAATATTTGTTCCTGAGTCATGGATGTTTTCTATGTATTTAAGTATTTATTTATCTATATAAGTATGTTTATCGTCGTCTAGTACCCATAGTACTTGACAAGCTTTGCTTAGTTTGGGACTAGATCGATTTGTGTAAGATTGTTCCCTAATATTATTATTATTATTATTATCTCGAAGAGATCGCTCATTCGCGATAAGACTGCCTGTTGTTTAATTCTACTTTTTATATATTGTATTACACAATACTGATTTATTGATATAATATCTATATCAGAAGTCGATAAATGAGAAGTCCCTAGCCTCAAAAGTGCCACGAGAATTCTGGTCTATACCTATATACAAGTTAAATACCTACAAAAATCTTCATACTCATCAGTCATCATACTCATTCAAGCGAAAATGAATATTTGTACATCCAAATATCGCTAGAGTAAACGTTAGTTTCAACGTGGCCATTCAATAGGGAGGTGCATTGGATACCCGTCACTATTTGCGTCCACAAAGGTGGCAAATACGACGGCGGTACAAGGAATAATGAAGACACATTGTCATGTTCACAGAACTAATATTAAGAGGAACAGAAATGTTATCGAGTATATCCTTCCGCAATCGATGTCACTAATTTTAGGATTCAGTACCTATAGGAAAATCAGAACTCTTATAATTAAGATCACTTTGTTGTCTGTCTGTCTATCGACAAGACCCTATTTCTCAAGAACGCGTGGTGGGTAACCTATCGATGTTTAGAAACTCTTTTACTCGAATTTCATTTATCCGAAAACGGTTCACCGACTTTTTAAAATCCATATGTTTTGTTTTTCCACAACTTCACAATGCCACGGATTCATTTCATCACAGTTTTATTTGCCAACAAAAACAAAATCCCGAATTACATTAATCCATTTTTTTATTTGCCAACCTAATCAGTTGCTATATTTTCATAATCTAAATGTAACGAAAAGCCGAAAGTATGTTTTTATTATCTACCTAACCTAACATCAGAGTAAGACAACATTGCTTAATTTTTAGCGAGCGAGCGAAGCGAGCGAGCAAAACGGTTCGGAGCGGAAGCGACTCGGATAGGTTAGGTTCAAAGGCTAATCGGGAGCGTAGCGGAGCGAAGCTCCCGCATTAGCCTTTGGTGTTAGTTATTTTTTTTATAACCACCTACAAAACCCCCTACCCACATAGCAAACTCAATAAAATATTTGGGCAACATTAAACAACAAAATTAATATTACGCTCCACACATTTGTCCACACAATTGTATGGTCGCCTTTTGTACCCCTGTCCTTTGCGGAATAATAATTTTGCGGAATAAATATATATTTGGCAAATGATCCTTCGGAATTTCATGCAGTTGGATTTTGAATCATTTGGCTATTATCAAAATGGATTTTAAAACATTTGGCAAAAGAAAATATGGTAAATAAAATTTCGGACAAACAATAATTTGGAAAATGAAAAAAAGGAGTTTCGTTTTCGGAATTTTAATATTCGGAAATGAGCTTTTCGAGAATATGATAGGTAACCCGCGTGGCGGTATCAAATTGAAATTCATCATCATCATTTCAGCCGAAAGATTTAAACCACTGCTGAACATAGGCCGCTCCCAAGGCTCGCCAAACAGATCGGTCCTGAGCCAACGCGTTCCCGCAACCTTAACCAGGTCGTCGCTCCATCTTGTTGGAGGCCTTCCGATCAGTGGACGCCACTCTAGAACCTTTTTGCCCCATCGGCCATCAGTTTTACGAGCGATGTGCCCTGCCCACTTCCACTTAAGTGTGGCGATTCTCAGAGCTATGTCGGTGACTTTAGTTCTTGCGCGGATTTCATCATTTCTAATGCGATCCGGCAGAGAAACTCCGAGCATAGCCCTCTGCATCGCCCTCTGAGGAAATTGAAATTAACATCGAAAAATTATGTCTGCTGTTGCTTAAAGCTGTAAAAAATCAAGCTTCTAAGGCGCAAGCCGCACAGAAGAGACTTGGGACGGGGCGCGACACAAGTCGCGGCGGCCATTGAATCAGTTCTCATAAAATGTACCTATAGACGCGTCGCGATCCAAAACTGACAAAAGAGACGGGGCGGAGACGCCGCCTGCGAACAAACAACGCGGGCTGCGACGCGCCTCCGTCCCACGTCTCTTCTGTGTGGCTTGCGCTTAAGTTTTCGCAATCCAAAGATAGGGTCATTTGAGCTTTATTTTCTAACAACTTGTAGATTAATCAAAACCTATAGAAATAGAATCATGAAATTTGACATGAAGGAAGGTCTTACAACACACCTAAACAAAAAAAAACCGAAAATCGTTTATTTGTTGTTAAATCACAATTTTTTCCGATTGATCTTTTAGTAACGAACTATTTACAGACAAGTTTGTACGGAACCCTCGCTCGGTCACGATTCCGACTTGCACTTGATCAGCTTTTTCACTTCTTCCGCTGTCAACGACCACAAAATATTTCTTTACATATTTTTTGATGTTTAACGCCGGACAGTTCAAATATTTTTCTTTTTTTCTACGCGTAAAAACCTTGAAGCGGCGTAAGCGCCAAGCTTTTAACATAGACTACATTCATCTTGAAATCTACGAGACCCAGATCTTGTCATAGACAATCAGTGGCGGATAATTACAAGCGTTAATGCAATTTCAGCGCCAGGATTTATCCGTGGCGTGATTTGCGAGACATTATGATAAGTGGTCGAACGGGCCATTGGAAAGGCACAGCGTAGTTAAGAGCAGCACGGTATGGAATACTAAAGTTTTGAAGCCAAATTATACACAAGCATTTCATAACTCAGAAATTAAACGTCATAATAAAAATAATGGATGACCGGATGGCCTAGTGGTTAGAGAACCTGACTTCGAAGCTTAAAATCCCGGGTTCGATTCCCGGTCGGGGCAGATATTTATGTGAAAAATACGAATGTTTGTGCTCGAGACTTGGATGTTCAATATGTATTTAAAAATGTATTTATCTATACATGTAAGTATGTTTATCCGTTGGCAAGTACACATAGTACAAGCTTTGCTTAGTTTGGAACTAGATCAAACTGTCCCATAATTTATTTATTATTTATTAATGAATATCACGGGACACTTGACACCAATTGAACTAGCGCAAAAGTAAGCAAAGTTTTTTCTTGTGACGATAATTTTACATTGAGAGTGGGATGCTAAAAATGGCTCGCATGGCTGTTCACATAAACCAGAAACTACACTGTGACCGCACACGCTTACAGCGAGTGCAGTGCACAAATTAAATAAATTAACAACAGACGCCGCGACAAAGTTACTACGCGCAGCTCCGTCGACGACGCGAAACGGTAGCGCCGCGTCACTAACAACCACACCACGAAACCGCGGGACCAGCGACGCGACAAGTGAATTATCTATTCATTGCGCAGTTAAGTTCACCACACAGCGGCGGTTAATGGACAACACGCGCAATGTATCGGCAAAGCGCCCGCCGCTCGATCGACTGCGCGAAACGGTAGCGTCAGCTCCGATGTTTATGATACTGCGCGAGAGTTGTGCGTTCGATTTTCAAATTAATCAATTACGTGAGAATGCAGGGTTAGTTCTAATTGGAACTTGTGTTTTCGCTGCAAGTTTTAGGCTTGTAAAAAAATTAAGATTCGTAGGTAGACAGCAAAACAGACAATAGAGGCACATAATATTCTATCTGTAAGGAGTGGGACATTACTTGCTTGCTAATTACATCGACTTCCGCGGCCTTAGAGGCGATTGGAACCTACACTAGTTCATTGATATGGGCATTCGCAGAGCCAGAATCGATCAGTTATAGGTACGCACACCGTGTTTTTCTTTAATTTACATTAAGAGAGGTTTTTTTTTATCTTAGAGAGGCCAGACAAATGAAACTATTGGGTCACCTGATGTTAAATGATCACCACTGTCCATAGACACCCGCAGCGCTTTAGGCGATGCCAGTGCGTCGTCGGCCCTACAAGGGAGAGGAAAAAGGAAAGGGAATAGAGGAGGGGGAGAGGTATTGGGCCCCCGGGCGCTCTCACTGACCCTACGAAACGCAGCAGGAGTACTGCTGCTTCACGCCGGTGTTCTGTGAGAGGGTGGTACTGCCCCGGACGAGCCGGCCCATTCAAGATGCAGCGGCTAGCTACAACATGGTTCTACCACTACCAAAATCTACTGGTCTAAGAGCCGTTGAAAATCGACCTTCGCCGATCTGTTAACTCGATGAGACATATTTTTTATCAAATATAATTTATAAACAAATATGCCTATGATAACTTGCCTATCGAAGACTGTTCATAGCTATTTTTTTTTGATTTATTGTTGAGTGCCTTTAGCCATCTTCCAGCTCCATCATCAGACCCTGGTTACCATCTGGGATCAAAGTACTCGTCAAGACGAATTAAATGAGTCCAAACTCGATGGGGTTGTGTTGTTTTATTGTGGAGTGCCTTTGGCCATACTGAATTAATGAAATTACGAATTACCCCATCGAGTTTGGACTCGTTTGATTCGTCTTGACGAGTACTTTGATCCCAGATGGTAACCAGGGTCTGATGATGGAGCTGGAAGATGGCTAAAGGCACTCCACAAAAAAACAAAAAAAAATCTATGGACACTTTTCGATAGGCAAGTTATCATAGGCATATTTGTTTATAAATTATATTTGATAAAAAATATGTCTCGTCGAGTTAACAGATCGGTGAAGGTCGATCTTCCACGTCTCCTCTACTATACGACATCTATCTTCTACGACAGTGATTATTGCGTGATGTGTCATGATGACATCTCGATTTTTGCAAACATGTGTCAACAATAATGAATAGGAAAGGAGTTTGCTCGTGTATTAATAACTTGAATTGTCACTGTCAGTCTCTGTCAAAACTTCTTTTTCTGCTCAGATCATGAAGCGAAAACATTTATATACTTCCTCTTTACTTTTATTGCATGTTGTGATCGGAAAGTTAAGACTTTTACTCCTCCCTTAATCCCGTTAATCCTTCTCACACTGACGTTGTAATTATCTATAGTAGTTAAAGCGGCAAGTTTCTATATTGGTTGACTGTACATCATGGCGCCCCAGCCCTATAGACGCGGCGAATTTGCTGCGCGCTCGCGACGAAAACGTTATGCATTCGCGGCGAATCCGTTGCGCGTTCACTCTGTTTCTAATATAATGTTTGCAAATCGCTGTGATATGGCTCTAACCCCCTGTGTTACCATCCATTGATCAAATTTATTTGACGGATAAATGTGATGCCGTCTCTGTTTGTTTTGTTCGAATAGACGGAGACGGCATCTCATTTATCCGTCAGTTAAAATTAATCAATGGGTGGTGACACAGCCCCTTAGAGGGTTAAACCTAGATTCCTACTGGAAAAGTACAGTTTTTTTGTTTAGAAATTAGTGCGCATGACTCTACCCTTTTCAATTTTTGATTAATGCTCTAAGTCAGAGCCAGACTGAGTCTAACTTTTGCCAACTATAAAGTGCTTATACATTGACCTTCACTTGATTATTTCATTATAATATGTGGGAAAGAAAAAAATACTTTGTCAGTTAAGTTAAGTAGAACATAAAACGATACTAGGTAGTTTCTGTGAGTATACCAAGTAATGTATCGAAGTTAACGTAAATGAAAAAGCACGGCAGCATTCATCATTATCCTTAGTTCAACCGTAGGACGTCCACTGCTGGGCATAGGCCTCCCTCATTGAAACCCAATACTTACGGTTGGAAGCAGCTTGCGTCCACCTTGAACCTCGTTGGTGGACGTCCCACGCTGCGCTTGCCAGTCCGTGGTCTCCATTTCGCGAACCTTTCGGCCCCAACGGCCATCTGTTCTGCGTGCTATATGGCCTGCCCAGCCCATTGCCATTTCAACGAGTTATCCGTTTGGCTATGTCGGTGACCCTTGTTCTTCTACGGATATTTTAATTCCTGATTCGATCGCGTAGAGAAACTCCAACGGCATCATTATCTATCAGATAAGTAATGAAAATAAAGCACAAGCCATGCAAAACTAGTGCATAAAAATAAATTTTAGAAGTGTAACGTATTTTTAATTTGCATGTTATATTGTGACAAAAGCGTGTGAAACAATAGGGATGTTTCCTAGGTAAAAAATAATAATTCTTATTAGTCCGTATTTTACACTATCAAAAAATATTAGACACGTAATTTTTCTTTTGACAATTAAACAAAAAATGACGAAGATATGGCGCGTTGAAGTTCCGCGTGACGAGGCGTGACGTCACTTGTTCCTAAAACGCTCATACAAAGTGTAGGAACAAGTGACGTCACGCGAAACTTCAACGCGCCATATCTTCGTAATTTTTTGTTTAATTGACAAAATAAAAAATACGTGTCCAATATTTTTTGATAATCTAAAAGACTGACTAGTTAGGAAAGTAGCCTATTGTTTTAGGTCACCTAGGGCCACATTCCTTAAGCGGCCTTTTCCCTTTGATGGCCTATTCTCCTAACGGCCACTTCCCTTGAACGACCACTTCAGTTCAGAAAATAGGTAGGTTAGGTTAGTTAGGTAGCTGTTCCCGCCAAGCGCGACGTATGACAGTTGCGTCAAAGATTCAATTGACTCTCGTTCCCGGTCACCCGCGCGCCGGCATACATTCGCTCAAGCACTTGAAAATTATCGCCGTACCGTCAACACGTATACCGGCCGGTACTTAAAGTGTCTCGTGATACATATGTGGTGCAGTGAAATCATCCAGCTCAATCCTTGGTGAAAGGAATCATCACCCTCAGCTCATCTACGCCGTACGACACCATCATCAGCTCACCTGTAAGTCTCATTTTCTTCCCTAACCTCAAACCCTCATCTCAACGTCGAATGTTCCGCACCCAGCGGACACAGTAGCTTCTCCTGCCCCAAGGGCAAACTGCCTAGAAATAGGAGCGGGGCTCCGTCGAATTTATAGGTTTTAACTGAATTACGGATGAATAAATCCTGGGTGAAGTAACTCTAGGTGTATTAAGTTTACGCAGCGAGAAATTCATGAAATGGCCGAGGTAGGAATTTGCACAACGGTCTTTCGGGGAAGTGGCCGATGTAGGAAATGGCCGATGTAGGAATTTACACAGTGGCCGTCCAAGGAAGTGGCCCTAGGTGACCGGATTCAAACAATTTTTCTCTTATACCACCCAAACTGATACTTATAATATAATGTTCTTAAACAAATGGGTCATACTTAAAGTTTCCTTTGTTCGGGTATCTCCTGTGTAAAATTAAGAGTCCATAGAAATTAAGTTTGAAGTTTTCTATTTATTTTTTTATTTTCTTCAACTTCATTTTTTTACTACTTTTACGGCCATCCCGTGAAACCATATATTTCAAACTAAATACAAACTGAAATATAGATGCACAGAAAAAACCCCAGAAAAAAGACCAATGCTGGGAATCGAACCCAGGTCCTCACTCCTCCTCACCAGGTCCTCAGGTACTTAACTTGTAAAAGTTGGCCTAGTAGCGCCATCTCTTGGTCCAGGTGAGCGGGTAGCTCCGAAGGAGTGTTGAAGTCTCTCGGTAGAGGGCATAACATAGATGCGCTTTATCACTGCCTAAATGTGATTATAACAGACTGAAGTGTACGATGTATGGGAAAGATTCGTCGCTAACTTCTAGACCAGTGATGGTGTAGGGGTAAGCACGCAGCACTGAACGCTGAGGACCTGGGTTCGATTCCCAGCATTGGTCTTTTTTCTGGGGTTTTTTCTGTGCATCTATATTTCAGTTTGTATTTAGTTTGAAATCCATAGAAAATATTTTTTAGTACTGTCTAGTTCACCAATATCTGTACAGCCAACATTTCATAAATATCTGTACATAGACCTTATTACGGTAACATAAGAAAGGTTGGCGATGCATACATTGGTGAACTCGACTGTACATCGGTTTGTGGGACGCCTGGCCAACTTTCGCCCCATTTAAATAAATCTTAAGTTTGCTGACTCGGTGTCGCTAATTGTAGGTCCACAGGAGAGACAGCCTTTGTTTCTTACGGTGTATATGACCCAAATAAATTATTATGATTATACGGTGTATTCAGCTACTCGCAAATAATCAGAGATTCATACCAAATTCAGCGTATCCGCGCATAGAACTAATATAAATCGATATTATCCATAACATTTTAAAGTATTTAATTCCTCCATAATGACTATCGGCCGCGAGGCAGGGGCGCATATCTCGTTGGAATTAAGTCTGCGATTAACATACGTAATGACTCGCCTTATCGCACCCTTAATTGCATCCTAATGAATCAAGTGCTTATTGACGCCGCCGCTAGAGTAACGGTTAATGCTGCTTACAGCTCGCGATTATAATTCTTGATTGCTTCACGATTGGGTTTTTGATCTTGACTCCTTAGTATTCGTCCATTGTCAATATGGCAAATACCGTAGTTTCATCTATGCCCTCATCGTTATCCCAGCCTAAACGTCCCAGGGCGCATCCTCTCAGAATGAGAAAGCTTGGGCCGTAGAGCCCTCCAAACCAACCATTGAATAATTTATCCTCAGGTGAGTGCAGGTTTCCTCGCTATGTTTTCGGTTTATAGAATCTGTATTTTTTATTAAAAAAATTGACACTTGTGAGAAAACGTAATAATGAAGTAATATTTGCAGTTTTCAGTACGGCAGAGGAAATAAGTCTATGTTGGGGAATATTCTTCGATAGCAAAGAGAGATATGCAGACACTTACCTAGGCTTCAGGAACGCTGCTCCTGGGGGCCCCCAGTGATTTGTCGTCCACAGGCGTATATCTGGACTGAATGGGCGCCTTACTTCTGATTGGTGTTAGTTTTTGAGTTCAATGGTGTGCGTGTGCTGGTTTTAAATCGAAGTCCACGCGGAAAAAATGGGCACAGCTATTTTATATTTATTTCCATCACCCCTACTGTTGAACTACACCATTAAAAATGTGAACTTACCCATACACATCGAAGCTGGAAATAACCGCGAATCAAAATATTTGACAATCGGTACGTTGGTACAATCTAGCTCAGGGTACAATGAAAATTAAGAATAAGTTGCAACGTATTATTTTTGGGTGATGTTCTAAAAGTGGGACACCTCAACGAATGGCGCCATCATTAAAAGCTTTCGATGTATGTACGGGTCAAATCTTGGAAGTTGAATTTGACCCACTTCCAGTGGTCGGATCAACTTGAAATTTGGTATACTTATGTAAGATGGATGACAATGCAAGTGCAGTTAGCGAAAAAGCTTGCATTAAAATGAAATTTTTAACGAAAACATATTTATTACTGAAGACGATTTAGGGCGGGATGGGGGTCGAGCATGTCTTATTTTTTTCTTACAAGGAGGTGGGGGGGGGGTCTTGATAGTTCTTCCGTAAGATCACATAAATGCGCAAAGAAAGATGAATGATGAATTGATGAAGAAAACTACAAAATTAATATAAAATATCTAATATTTACCAAAAAATAAAAAAAATTAGTTAGGGCCTATAAAACACATGTTCCTACAAATTGTTTGTATGAAAAATAAAAATTAAAACAAACCATCGTGTATTATTTTTCCTCCTTAGATTCTTACACTGTAGTAATTATTAATTATATTACAACAATATAGTTAAAAATGGTATTTAATTTTATTGTACACAACGGAATAATCTGCAGACAGTCATTTCAAATGGTAAGGCTCCACCGATATAATTTCAATTGCTTTCGAATTTTGTCTTAATTACTAAGCTTGCGGTGAACAGAAACATCGTGAAGAAATCTACACACACCTACGAAGAAATTCAATGGTGTGTGTGTGTGAAGTTCCCGGTCCTAAGAAGGGACAACTGGCCTAACAGGATACTTTAGATACTTTAGTAGACTAAGAAATTAATTTATGTTTCTTGTCATCCATATTACAAATTTCAAGTCAATATGTTATCACCTAGGGGTATAAAAAATTCCTATTCTCAGACCTACCAAATATGGGTAAAACATTTAATGAAAATCGGTCAAGCCGTTTCGGAGTAGTTCGATAACAAACACGACACGAGATTTTTATATATGAGATGAGAGAGTGGCAACCACCGCCCATAAATATTCACAATTCAAAGAGAGTCACTAATCTGTTGGCGGCCTTTAAAGGAAGTATAAACCCTATATATATTAGAAGATAACATGTGCGACATATGACATACGAAATATCCAATTTTAACCGGCACTCTACCTGGTTATAGTCCTCGTCAGTGAGTACTAAATGCAACTGATCAGCAATCAGCAAGTATAGGGTTAGCAGTTAAGTGACACAACAGCAGAATTGCATCTCGCTCATTGACAGGGGTTCAAAGAATTGATTACTGCACTATTAACGCAATGCATGGCGGCACGGTAGGCCGGCTTATGATTGAAATCAGAAGTAATAAGATGAATAAATAAATAAATAAATAAATAAATATTAGGGGACAATCTTACACAAATCGACCTAGTCTCAAACTAAGCAAAGCTTGTACTATGGGTACTAGACGACGATAAACATACTTATATAGATAAATAAATACTTAAATACATAGAAAACCTCCATAACTCACGAACAAGTATTCGTGCTCATCACACAAATAAATGCCCTTACCGGGATTCGAACCCAGGACCTCTAGCTTCGTAGGCAGGGTTACTACCAACTAGGCTAAAGCGGTCGTAATAAAAAATAAAAAATGTATGTTAGAGTATAGACTATAGACTCTACCCAAGAAGGACACCCAGGAAGGTTTTCTGGACCAAGAAGGACATATATGAAGCAAGTAAAAGAAAAAATAAATGTTTCACTATCATAAATCATCATAAAGAAGTGAAGGAAAGAGCGAAATGTAGAATAAGCTGGAAATTACTCCACCGACAAGAGCCAGCTCTTAAATATAATATGATGATGATGATGTTAGAACCTAGTGTCTAAAGTCTAGAAATGGGAACTTTGTTATAGGTACAAAAATATATATACTGCTTGAACGGCACCCGTTTACTCTACTATATTAATATTAGTACTCGGTGTATCGCTGTAACTGATTGACGCCTCAAGGGTCTGCTGAGTCTATGCTACAATTAAACACGTCTGCACTGTATGACTGTAAAGAGACTAACTCACTGAGCAAGTAATCACTACGTTTTAAGAGACGGCACTTCCATCAAAGCCATAAACTGAATAGGCTACTTTCCTAACTAGTCAGTCTTTTAGATTATCAAAAAATATTGGACACGTATTTTTTATTTTGTCAATTAAACAAAAAATTACGAAGATATGGCGCGTTGAAGTTTCGCGTGACGTCACTTGTTCCTACACTTTGTGTGAGCGTTTTAGGAACAAGTGACGTCACGCCTCGTCACGCGGAACTTCAACGCGCCATATCTTCGTCATTTTTTGTTTAATTGTCAAAAGAAAAATTACGTGTCTAATATTTTTTGATAATGTAAAATACGGACTAATAAGAATTATTATTTTTTTACCTAGGAAACATCCCTATTATGAACGTAGTTTCTACCAACTTGAAAGTGACAGTCAGAGGTACCAACATAAAGTGTCAATGTCAAGGCATTAGAGATGTAGCACTATGCCATCGATATCGATAAATATTAAGTAGTACCTAGGTATACCTACCTAAATAGGTACTACTTAATATTTATCGATCTTTGTAATATTTTTTTGCATTTTACCAGGAAAATAATTACAAATAGAACATCAATAAAATTTTATTGAAAATCTAGTGATTTATGAATAAGTTGAGTATATGCTACGATAACCACACAATTTGCAACAAATTTGTATGTATAGTTTGATTAACAACAATCTTGAGAACTAAGATCCATAATAAAATGTCGAGCTCGTGGCAGAAGTCAGTTGAAATCTGAAACAGAAAGTAATTACAATTAATTAATTTCATTAAAATAAAAAAATATCGATAACTTCAGCACAGCACTATGACGTAATGGTTATATGAAAATATGGTAATGCTAAATATTACATAGGCTCATAATATTTACTGTTAATGCGACTATCATTAACACTGTTTTAAGCTGTTTTTACTCAAATTTACCTACACAACTAAAAAAAACATACAAAAAATTACTTGTTTGGGTCAACCGGAAATCTAGCCAAAAGTATGTCTTTACTTAACCTTCTCACTCTCCGGACACCACAAATTTCACACTTTCGCAAAGAATTGCCACCCATAATGTCTGTTTATGGAGTTAATTGCAGTTTTTTAATAAATTCAGTGAAAATAAGAACACCACGCGACAGATTTGACTTGATGGCGGCAATGGCGTACGTCACATGCTGGCCAACATGAGGTGTAGTATAATGCGGCTAAATTAGGGTGTCGGGGTTGGTATATTAGGACAGAACATTAACCAACTCTTTTATTTGGCAAGAGTGTCTTAGTTTTCAATGTTGGTACAAAGTACTTTCATAATAGGCTACTTTCCTAACTAGTCAGTCTTTTAGATTATCAAAAAATATTGGACACGTATTTTTTATTTTGTCAATTAAATAAAAAATTACGAAGATATGGCGCGTTGAAGTTTCGCGTGACGTCACTTGTTCCTACACTTTGTATGAGCGTTTTAGGAACAAGTGACGTCACGCCTCGTCACGCGAAACTTCAACGCGCCATATCTTCGTAGTTTTTTGTTTAATTGTCAAAAGAAAAATTACCTGTCTAATATTTTTTGATAATGTAAAATACGGACTAATAAGAATTATTTTTTTTTTACCTAGGAAACATCCCTATTCCATACATTGTGTTTTTTATATGAAGTGTTGATAGGCTGGACTAACTTGACATTCAATAAAAAACAAGATCAGATGAAACAAAACATATTAAAAGTTGATAAACCTAACCCAACCTAACCTAACCTTACCTTTTTTTTTTCTTTTTTTTCCAGTGGGAAAATGCATTACGCATACGACCGCGCCGTGGGGACGGCGCGGAAGTTATGTGGGACTCACCTCCCCCGAACATAAATTCATATAAAAAAGGTTGCGCCTACGGCACAATCGCTATGTTCTTATGTTACATACCTGTTTTTAGGGTTCCGTAGTCAACTAGGAACCCTTATAGTTTCGCCATGTCTGTCCGTCTGTCTGTCCGCGCCTAAGCTCAGAGACTGTTAGTACTAGAAAGCTGTGATTTGACATGAATATGTATACCAGTCACGCCGACAAAGTGATTAAATAAAAAAAACTAAAAAAAATTTTTTTAGGGTACCTCCCATAGACGTATTGAGGGGGGTGATTTTTTTTTCTCGACTAATCCTATAGTGTGGGGTATCGTTAGATAGGTCTTTTAAAACCATTGCGGAGTTGCTAACATGATTTTTCTATTCAGTGATCTGTTTGCGAAATATTCAACTTTAAAGTGAAAATTTTCATTAAAATCGAGCGTCCCCCCCCCCCCTTTAAAATCTAAACTGTTAGGTAGAAAAATTTGAATAAATTCAGAATGGTAGTAAATATATCAAATTTACTAGGAAAATTATAGCGGCTAAGATTGCTTGGAAATTATTTGTAGTTTAAGAGTAAATAGTACCGTAGCCTAAGGTATAAAACATACCTAAACTTGGATGATTCCGTACACATACGAAATCCTTAGAAAAATATTACTTGATTTTTTTGTAATGGCTACGGAACCCTACCTTGTGCGTGTCCGACACGCTCTTGGCCGGTTTTTAGATCTTAAAAGATTTAACGCAATAAACAGTTTAAGTATTGAAATTAAAGCCAAAATATTTACTTAATAGTTATTTAATTTCAATAACCTAGCCCACTGTAGCATCAACTGCATGAAACCATATCGCCGCGCGGTGTATTTCGACACATTTGCGTTTAAGTGCTTCGAAAGTGATAATTTTCGACCGGTCCCGTTGTTGAGTAAACGGATGAATGAGTGAATGGATTGTTTGCAGAGTGACTGGATTGGCTTCGCGTTTTGTTTAGCATCGACGATTAATTCGCGATCTGTTGGGGTTAATCGAACAGGTGTGTTGTGAATCTTTCATTAGTTTTACTGTGAACTTTTGTTTTTTTTTGTATCTTTAATTTAAAAGAAATTCTGGGGGCTTTTTTTGCTGAGAGCTAACCAAACTATAATCTGTCTATACCTGTAAAAGAGTGAGGTCACTGAAATACTGACAGACTGGCAGACAAAGCACAGCCTAAACCAAAAACACTAGAGCTAGAGACTTGAAATTTAGCAGACAGTCAATTCCTCACGACACTCAGAAGGTATTTTTGATATTTCTACTTTTTTTTTACTCTTCCAAGATGCAAATCTGCGGAATAATGCTAGTTATTGATAAAAGAAAATGAGGGTGAGGGATTCATCATTATCATTTCAGCCGAAAGACGTCCATTGCTGAACATAGGCCTCCCTCAAGGCTCGCCAAACAGACCGGTCCTGCGCCATCCGCATCCAACGCGTTCCCGCAACCCTAACCAGGCCGTACGTAACTCCATCTTGTTGGAAGCCTACCCACACTTCGTCCACGGGTCCGTGAACGTCATTCAAGAACCATTTGGCCCCACCGGCCATCAGTTCTACGAGCGATGTGCCCCGATGATGATCGATCGGTATCGAAACAAACCGTATCTAAAAGCCGTGGCATTGTTTGGATTTTTGCTTTATTTAATGAAGAAGCTTTGTAAAAGCTACTGATGAATATTTATACCCTTTTATTATAAAATTAAACCGTCCTAAAAAGGGCTACTAATAACATACATGTAACGTGACGAAAGTACCTAAAAGTATGATAATATAATGATGAACTAAACCAACCATTCGTGGTCACATTATTTACGGATTAGCTGAAGATTTGGATGGATTTTCAGTTATGTATTAGGTCCTATACTTCTATCAGATAACTGGAAACTGTAGCACAATCTTCTATCATTCCTAATGTGCCCCCAAAAGTGATTCAAAACAAACACTCGAATAATGAGTCTTAACAAAAGATTACAGGTTTCCAAACCATTCTACCTCTTCTCTAAAGATTCTGTCTTCTTCTTCTAATATGTAAAAATCTCAAGTCACGGTGTTTGTCAACGACCGCTTAAGCCTAGTTGGTAGTGACCCTGCCTACGAAGCAAGAGGTCCTGGGTTCGAATCCCGGTAAGGGCATTTATTTGTGTGATGAGCACGAATATTTGTTCCTGAGTATTTATTTATCTATATAAGTATGTTTTATTCGTCGTCTAGTACCCATAGTACAAGCTTTGCTTAGTTTGGGACTAGGTCGATTTGTGTAAGATTGTCCCCTAATATTTTTTTTTATTTTTTTTTTGTGTTCGTACTCCTCCGAAACGGGGTGACTGATTTTTATCAATTTTTTTCTTTATACATACGAGGGGCGTTCAATATAAAGTGAGAATGAGATGCAAACTCTTTTAATATTACGAAATTAAATACTGGCCGGTAAAGCTAACCTATCTAGCTGATTGCTATGAAAAAAAAAACTAACTGTCTTTTGTTTAAAAAAATATACGGTAATTTCTTTGCAATGCTATTGAGTACGTTACCGAAAATGGAGAAAATTGAACTGCGCGCCGTTATCAAATACTTGTATTTGAAAAATTTTTCTATGGACCAAGTCAATTTGGATTTGCGGGACACTTTAGGGTCTAATGCTCCTCCGTATTCGACAGTCGCACGTTGGTGCGCCGACGTCTAAACGTGGAAGAACATCGACAATGGACGACCCCCGCTCCGGACGCCCTACTACAGCAGTAACTGAAGAAATTGTGAAAAAAGTCGAAAACTCAGTTTTGGCGGATCGTCGTGTCACAGTTCGTTTTATTGCTGAAAATGTAAAGATTTCAACGGGGAGCGTGCATAATATTTTACATGAACGATTGGGTATGAAAAAGGTATCTGCGCGTTGGGTACCAAGAATGCTTACTGACACGCAAAAACAAACTAGACTAGAGATTTGTCAAGAAGCTTTGAACCTGATGCAGCAAGACCGGGAACTTTTTTTGGCGCGATTTATAACAATGGACGAAACATGGCTCCATCATTACGACCCTGAAACGAAACTGCAGTCTATGACATGGAAAAGGCCATCATCTCCAACTCCGAAGAAATTCAAGGTGAGCCCATCTACCGGTAAGGTCATGGGCTCTGTTTTTTGGGATGGTAAAGGGGTATTAATGATTGAGTATCTCGACCATGGAGCCACTATCACGGGCACTTTATACGCCAAACAAATAGCAACATTGCGCAATGAGATCCGCGAAAAACGGCGAGGTAAACTCTCGAAAGTTGTGCTGTTCCACTAGGACAATGCCCCGGCACACAAGTCCGCCGTTGCAATGGCTGCAATTCGTGATGCTGGGTTCGATATAATTAAGCATCCTCCGTATTCACCAGATCTCGCTCCCAGTGATTTCTACCTATTTCCGAGATTGAAACAATACCTGAGAGGCCAGAAATTTGAAGACGACGACGCGGTAGTCGCTGCAGTACAAGATTTTTTAAGTACTCAAGATGAGACCTTTTTTAAAAATGGAATTTTAAGTTTAGAGAAAAGATATACTAAGTGTATTATGCTAAAAGGTGACTATGTCGAAAAATAAAATGACATTTAGTAAAAGATGTTTATAACATACTCATTCTCACTTTTTATTGAACGCCCCTAGTATTTGGTAGGTCTGAGAATAGGTTGTAGGCTATTTTTTATACCTACCCCTAATATGGCAAAATAACATTTGCCGGGTCAGCTACTTAATAACTTTATAAGAAAAGCCACCCTCAATTAAGCTATAGCTTCCAAGCAATAACAAAGTCCATCCACGTGCCGCGAACAGAACACGGACCATTAAAAAACCCTCTGTATTCATAAAAGCGGTGGTCGACGACCGCAAAAAACTATCGGCGAATAGAAAAAAATGCACAAAAATGACGGTGCACTCAAAAAGAGCCGTAGATTGTCGCGGTGGGCGATGTTATTAATTCTTGGGCAGTCGGGACTCGCACCGCAGCCGAATCGAAAAATAAAATGACTATCATTCATTTGCGCGCTTAAAGCGGGTAGCTTCACTGCCGGAATAATTAGGGTGCTATTTAAACATACAAACAATAACTATGAAGTAGGGTGAAAATTCAAGGAATAGAATAGAATTTCATTTATTGTCACAACATACAATACAATACAATACAATACAAATATTCTTTATTGATCACCAAAACAGTACAGAACAAAATTAATAACAGTAAAAATTCAGGCAGACAATAGACGATCTTATCGCTCAAAAGCGATCTCTTCCAGACAACCAATGTTGGATACATGTAGAAATATGAACAGGTTTATGTATGTTGTACAATAAGTATAGAAAACTTATTAGGTAAATAATTAGTTAATATAATAAAACTAAACTAAAACTAATACTGTTCCATCAGTTGTGGCAAAGGAGATGTGGCAGTGACAAAACAAAGTTACGTCTTTTGTTTACATAGTTAGCAAGCTCCATAGAATACTTTACATATGTAATTAAATAACAATGTAGATCTGTGTCACTTGACCATCTGAGGCCCGTGGCAAATGGTTTAGTAATGTTATTTCGGGGCCTCTAGAGTCGGGGACCCGTGGCATTTTGCCAGCCCTGCCACTCTATATTTATGCCACTACTTACTAGATTTATCCCACAGCTTCAACTGTTTAAGAAATCCATGAAAAAAGGTTAAAGGTACGGTAACATTTTTAAAGCATAACATACAGAATACTCAATTTCCTAATAGGTACTTAATGAGTAATGAGTTGCCGTGAGATAGGTATGTATAGGTAATATTTTAACTTTAAATAAGAAAGGGCGCTGAAAAAACTTCAAAGTATGTACTTATAAGTATGTGCCAAATTTCGGCCTATTCCCACTAGTTCTATTATCAGTCCCATTGATGGAACTAGTTGGAATTTTTTCTCCAAGTACCTACATAGTTTTACATCAAAATTGTGGATTTCATTAAACGGAAATAAAAAATAGCTTTAAAAAAACAGACAAGTTCAATTGATTCAAAACTTTGATCCATTGCAACTACTGGGGCAAATAACTCCATTAATAGAACTGGTGATAGAATCAGAGGGAATAGACCTAAATTTCAAGTCTTTAGCTTCAGCGGTTTGATACCTAATATACCAGTCAGTCAGTCAGGATTTTGAATTCTATAAAAGTATTAGATATTTGCCTCATAATAGTAGGTACATAACCCTACGCTATTGCGCGTAGCTAGACGTATTTTGGTTTTACTCTTATTAATAGGTTTCAATAATTGTTTACTCAGAATCGAACCCGCACCCGACTCCCACGCACGCCACTGTACCACTCGCGAACTCTTTCACTATTTTATAAACCATTAAGTTTAAACCAAAAAATGTCATACGCATTCGGTGCCGCGTGATCGCGATGGGTCTCATGCAACGCCCGTATGTAAACTACAGTGGTTTAATGAAGAAGATAAATTAACAATCAATGGACGATTCGACCTCCACTGCCCGTAGATAATTTATTAAATTTTGTCATGACCGCGATCGATTGAGAGCAGGAATCGTTACCGGTATTCTTACTACTTTTAAATAAGGTACAACCATATTATACTTAATTGCATTTCGCTATTTAAATCGCTTAAACTCTGATTAGCGGTATAATCAATACCGGTATTCAAATATACTAGCGGTTTTGCCAATTGGCAACAATACCTCTGTTTGATACTTTATCCATTAAAAACATTACCGGTAATACCTGTCAATGTCACGTACAAGTACTATTAGACACTTGAGCCAGCCATGCACAATATTATCGGACGATGTTAAGACTGGTTTTAGCGAGTCTGTAAGTGTCTGTGTAAGTCTGTAAGATGTATAAGTACATGTCACTAAGGGACCCCTTACATTTCTATAAAAACTCTTCACGCTGTCTAGTTATTATCTAGTTTGTTTAATCATTAATAGATATGCAACCAAAACAGAAATGAATGGCTTCTTGTACGGGTGCCCCCTTAATTTTTAATTTTATTGTATTTTTTACTATTTGTATTTGTAGCGGCAATAGAAATACACATGTCATCAAGGGAATGCTTCACATGTCTATCTATTACGGTTCTTGAGATACAGCAGAGCTCTGTGACAGACAAACGGACAGACGGATAGCGTAGCGACAGTAATAGGGTTCCGTTCATCACCCTTAGGACACGAAACCCTAAAAATATGCAAAATGTCGGAGGAATGTTAATAAAGACAACAGATACAGGAAATTATAAT
This sequence comes from Archips crataeganus, assembly GCA_947859365.1. Classification (NCBI taxonomy): domain Eukaryota; kingdom Metazoa; phylum Arthropoda; class Insecta; order Lepidoptera; family Tortricidae; genus Archips; species Archips crataeganus. Next base: position 14,989,967 of record OX402057.1, on the reverse strand, counting down.
CAATAAGGTAAATTATAAAGTTCGTGACTTATAAAGTAACTTACAAAGCTACTGGAGTTATGCTGGGTTGGTATTATGTGCAGTTCGATAAGAAACGTAGTACCAAGACAAAAATGTAGTACCAAGGACAATTACATCATGGGCCACATCCGAGGGGAAGATTTTAAAAAATGGTACATTGAACACGGTACAATTTCAATTAGTTAAAATTTCATGTCAAACAACAGCTCATCATCATCTTCATCATCGGCCAAAAGAAGTCCACTGCTGGACATAGGCCTCCCCTAGGCTCGCCAAATAGATCGGTCCTGCGATATCCGCATCCAACGCGTTCCCGCAACCTTAACCAGGTTGTCGCTCCATCTCGTTGGAGGCCTACCCACACTGCGTCTTCCAGTCCGTGGACGCCACTCGAGAACCTTTTGACCTGTAGTTCATTTGTTCGATATTTGCGACAGGAACTGAATCAAATTATATACTATTAAAACAACTCGTCCCCAATTTAAAAATATGATGTTAATACGCACAATGGTCAGAGAACTTGATTACAAAGGTGGAGGTCCTGGGGCAGGTATTTGTACAGAAAATGCGAATGTTTGTGCTCGAGACTTGGACGTTTAATATGTATTTGAAAATGGTATTTTTGTATATTCGACACCAGCAATTAACATTACGCTAACTTAAAAATGGTAACTTTACGCTACGGCCAATACAAGGTAAACTTGCGATAAATTTGAAACTACTGAACATAATAATTATAATTTTTCTGGGATGTTTTATTTGTTGTACAATTATGAGAAATACAAAATTACATTTAAGATTATTTCATTCGTTTTTGAATTTAGTTCTACTTAGCGTACTTTATAACAAAAATAGAAACATAATAGACAATGAATATAACGCCATTTCTAACTTAGCGTAGTGTGTTAGGTCGTGTCTCCTTTTAAATATACAGTACAAATATGATATTGGAAGCGATTTAACAAGAAAAACAAATCATGGACGTATTAGGATAACATAATTTTATTGCTTGAAATGAAATAACATGGTAACTTTATGCATTTTTATAAACTTTTAAAAGTTAGCGTCGTATAACTGGGAACATCTTTACACTTATAATATTTATAAAGTAATCCAAGTCACACTTAGCTTCTTTTATACGAATCAGCGTTACGAAATTAGCGTTTTATTTACGTCAAAAGATATAGAAATGTGCGAAAATTAGTTCAAAATACTGTTATTATTTACATAAAATCAGTTATCATCTTCCCCATCAGTAGTAGATTCGTCAAGATTTTGCTCTTGAGACAGCAGATTAGTATGAAAACTATGATACTTTTGAGGAATAATATTATTACTAACAAAATATGTAATGTAATTATATTTGGCTGTATATATTTCCAACTAGCTGTAGCCTTCGGCTTCTTTATTTTTTCTAAAATTTCTTGCATAAGAATCTTCTGACAATAGCAAACGCAACGAAAAAAGAATTACCGAAATTGGTCCAGCCGTTCACGCGTGAAAACGTGACCAAAGGAAATGGGCATTAATTTATATACCTATATGTAGATTATTGTAGATAGACTTTTAATATCGACAACAGGTACTTCACGTAGTATTTACAAACATGCCCTCACACGATCTCCATAGTAATTACCCAACTAAAATATAGTTAGCGGTCTATAGATCGTGTGATATTAAAAAATATGTTTACTTAGCGTTTTATGAGTTTCAAAACTTTTTTATTTTTAAGAATTTTGAAATGAATTTTTTTGTAGACGTAGATAATTGTACAATTATTGTATTGGATTAAAAAAACAAATTTGGTGAAAATCAAGTTAGCGTAGTATGAGTTGCTGGTGTCATATACGTATGTTTATCCGTCGTCTAGTACCCATAGTACAAGCTTTGCTGAGTTTGGGATTAAAATTACGTCAATTGGTATCCATCGTCCCATGATTACATTAAATTGATTATTTATTACATATCTTCAAGATTCTGTGTTGCAACTTTCAACGACCAAGATCACACATTTTTTTCACTTAAATTTTTACAAGGCATTTTTTCACTTTAATTTTGTCTAAGTACACGTTGCTTTAGCTTTAATATTACTCAAATTCTCATGGGACGTGATTGACAAAACTAAAAAAAATACCACCTACCGCTACCATCGTTAACAAACTCGCCCTTGGAAAAGGTTTTCTAAAACGATCGAAGCTAAAACTAGTCGGACTGTTCCTATTTTATAAATTTTTAGCAATAGCTTTAGTTTACATTCTTAATTCTTTCTTTGCCACTTAGAAAACATGGCTGGTTCTACTTAACATGTCACTATAATGCTGATTAGTAGCAATTTATATTCTATCTCGGTTGCTTTTAAACTTATTTGCATGGAAAGTAATTATAACAGAGTGTTAAAGTTAACTAGAAAAACGCTACAGGACCTACTATGAGTACTTAATACTGAACAGTCAGTCATTTAAAGTAATTTTAATTTTAATTTCACGTTAAGATGTACTATAAATATTGATTTAAATTTTTAATTAATTATTCGATTTTATAACTCCTAACATTATATTAAAATTTTAAGATTGTATGTGTACAATCAATGATGAGATGAGATCTATGTTATCATGAAAAAAAAATTAATTCATTCATTCATTCAAAAAACTTGAAATTTTTTTTTTAATTTGTTCAAAATTTGTGCTATGTGGAAATGTACATAGTAATCCAAGGGTGCTGCTTACAAAAGGCTAGTCCAGATCTGGGCTACGCTAGACGCAGGCCCAGCCAAGATAGGCGCAGCGGCGCTCATTAAAATATGTAAATGCACCGAGACATTACGCAGATAGGTGCTTCTGACTTATTGACTGGATCGGTTCATGCAGGATGTCGGATTAAGAATATATACCTATTTTTTAATTTTAATTTAGTTTTTTTTTCATGAAGCCACTGTGTAAACGAGCTTGTAGGTCACCTGATGCTAGCTGACCATCAATAGGTACTTATAAATTACATATACCTACCTATACAATTTTGGGATTTTTAGGTATCGGATTGTGGTACCTAGCGCATTAAATTGGTACTTATTAAATCTACACACACTTTAGTTCTTTTTGAAGTCAGTTTATTTTTTACTGGCTATATTAAGTTCGTCTCGCCTATAAAAATCTCGTATAACGTCGTGGTTTGACCAAAAATCTCTCGAGGTCGTGCGTTCGAGCCCGTACCTCTTGAGTTTTTCGGAATTAATATGCGAAATCACATTCGAAATTTACTATGAGCTTTACAGTGTAGGAAAAGTGCGAAATAAAGTGTGTGAGTGAAGTTCCGAATGCGCGTTGGACCCGCGTGGGAACTACGGCTCAAATTCTCTTGTTTTGAGAGGTGGCCCGTGCCCTGTTATGACGTCTAAATAGTACGTACGTACGTACTTATATTTCATACTAAATACAAACTGAAACATGGGTACACAGAAAAAACCAAGAATTCCCAGCGCTGGTCTCTTTTTCTTGGTTTTTTCTGTGTATCCATGTTTCAGTTTGTATTTAGTATGAAATAAATGGATTTCATGGGATGATGTCAAAATGGAGTTGAAAAATAAAAAATACAAAAAGACTGTAAAAAACCAGTCTTAGTAGTACTTACTTACTTAGTGTTAGTTGTTGTTGTAGTTGAATCGTCTTGCATTCGCACTGCCACGTACGGATGGTGTCATCCATCGAGGTCCTTCCTCGCGACTTGGCGACTTACTGCATCCCGCCGTCCGCGCATCACTCGCGGCCGCGCACCTACCGCGCGCTATTTAGCATCATCACTAATGTCGCGAGCGTCCGTCCGTCTGCGCCGGCCATTATTAATAAGTATTCCAACAAGCAGCGTGGAGGAAGGTTTGTATTTCTTAGAGAGGAGTTCGATAAAGGAAAACACTTGCGGAAATCTGGATATTTGCGAATCATTTAAATTACAAAAACTACTATTGTGTAGGTACTTTAAATTTTAATGGGATACTATTTTTTAAGTACAATACAATGACTCTTTATTGTACACCACAAGTAATACAATACAGAAAAACTAGTACCTACATGAAAAAAACTACTACTAATATCATTTAATGTGAAACTAGGGCTATAATATAACCACAGTGTGCATATCAAGCTAAAATCTAGGATACCTAAGGCCTTAGCACTAAGTTACGGCCTTAGGTATGTCTTTTTATATTTTTTTGCCCAAATAAATAAATCAATTCAATGGTCTGTGTGAAGTTCCCGATCGGTTCGCGTTGTATGTATGTATGTATGTAAACACTTTATTGTACATAAAACACAGAAATAATACAAAACAACAAAACAAAAAGAGTACAAAGGCGAACTTATCCCTAAAAGGGATCGTTGTAATTAACGACTCAAGCCCTCTCATTCTGAGTGGAGGCCTGTGCCCAGCAATGGGCATGATAGTAGACTAAGCCTCTGGTGACCTGTCGTAGATTAGCGTTCAGGGAGCAGATGGCATGTCTAGATCTGAATAATTAAAACAAGCGATATCGCTCGCTGAGCTCGGTGATCGCTGCTAAAGTTTGTGAGCATATTTATGTAAAAACGGCTGGACGGATTTTAATGAAATTTGGTATGTAGATAGCTGAACGTCTGGAATAACACATAGGCTACTTTTTATCCAGATATTCCCACGGAATCCATATAAAATTGGTTGTTTGTCCTACAACGTAAGTGAAGACCACCATGTCATCCTTGGGAATTCCTGCACAAAAACGCGGGAAAAGTCTAGTCATTTAACAAAAGTATCTAATCGTATATTTATCAATTTATTCTTTCAAACTTAAATAGGGTATTAAAAATTGAAGACATTCTTTTTTGACTTTCGTTCTGTTTTTTCGTGATCAGTAATTTTTGCGGGCATTCTAGAACCGGTTTTATTTAATACCCGTAGGTATATAAATTGTCAAACTATTACCGGTAAAAAAACCTACATTCTAATTAGAGGTATTATTATAATTTCGCTTTTGTCTTTATCGCTATGCAATACTTTACGATATTAAATACCTGTATTCAATGCCGCTATTTAAATTCCACCCGAAAGGTAAGTGTCAATAAGGTATACTATACTACTAAAACGCAACGAATAGCATGTAACGTCACGCGATAACATTGTGTATGGCTGCCTGAAGTGTCTACTAGTACCTGTAATGGTTTTTAAGGATAAAGTATCAAATAGAGGTAATGTTGTCAATTGGCAAAACTGCTAATATATTTGAATACCGGTATTGATTATACCGCTAATCAGAGCTTTAGCGATATGAATAGCGAAATGCAATTATAACCGGTTATACCTTACTTAAAATCGGTAGTAAGAATACTGGTAACGATATCCAGTTTTTTGTAATAAATCCTCGTGTCCACCAATATTTTTCTTGTTTTTATTTGTCCCCTTTTAACATTATAAAAGTAGGTAGGTACATTATATTAAAAAGTCTGTTTCCTCAGCAGCCGGCGCGGGCGCAGCGTTCGTTTTGTTCATCATTACACTGCTCATTACGGGAACAGATCACTCGCTTAATTTGTGCATTTCCGATCCAAAGATATTCAAATTTCAACCCTAATGACGCACGGGAAATGCTAATAAAATGTTAATGCGGCGAAAGCGGTTGTCCCCGCTGCAATAAGTGACAGATTTGCTTGACTTGACATTCAGCTTGTTTGCTTGGATACTCGGATATGAATAAGTCACGAAAGGTTTTTTGTTCGTTTAGTTTTAGAACATTGGATTGCGCTAGGAATGTTAACTAATGTAAATACGTTGTTATTTAGTTGGACTATAATATGGGAAAATGTAACGCGGAGACAGACTGAGAGGGTATGAAAAAGTACAACATCCCAGCCTACTGCAGGACACAGGCTTACGCCCAGAATGAGAGGGTTTGGGTCATCCCACGCGATGACGCGACCCAGTGCGGATTGGGAACTTCACACACAATATATAATAATAATAATAATAATTAATTAATATATAATAATAATTAAATAAAAAATATGCGAATTCTTTGCAGACGCAGTTACGGGCAACAGCTAGTGTAAGTATATTTTCCCTTCATTGTACGGAGCCCTCGGTGCGCGAGTCCGATTCTCACTTCGCCGGTTTTTGATATATATATTTTGAATCTCGCAGCGCATTGTTCGTTACTGTGATGCTGTATTTCTTATTGATAAATTCTAAATGTGCATTACGTTCATAATTAATCGAACTGATAAATGTACAAGTTAGGTAAAGGCACTTCGTCCCACGCGACCGTGTTCTGATATTCGCGCGATGCATAATGCATTGCGATCTGCATGCGCTGGTATTAGCTATGGTAAAAACTGCATTTCTAATTTACTATGACTCCTAGTTATTCTAGACTGAATCGTAACAATTTCACAGAAAATATCATGTTTATTCGGCAATGAAAAATAAACACAGGAATTATCTATAGGTACAGCTACACAGGCAATAATAGAATTAATTGGAGACGAAAAGGTTGGCAGCTCAAGAATGCTGAGGTACGGAACCACAGCGCCTAGCCTTCAGCTGCAACCAAAATATAAATAAATTAAAAACCGGTTGTCTGTGAAGTCGGTTTACGGACGATATTTTAACGTAACACTAACGTCATAACAAAACATTCAAAAAACAAAATGAAACCAGGCGGTCACCCATCCAAGTACTGACCGCGCCCGACGTTGCATAACCTCGGTGATCGGACGAGAACCGATGTTTTGTCAAATATCTTGAAAACGGTGCATCCTACGGCAAAATCAATGAAATTTTCATCCCTGTTAAATATTCCCGCACCCCCATCCCCGCACCCCCCGCACAAAAATCACTTTTGTTGTATGGGACCCCCCCATAAATATTTGTTTTATTTTAATTTAACTATTTATTTTTAAAGTGAATATATAACTAAATACTTATTCTGTGATTATTTCGAGCGTCTACCTGTTACCGTTATCAATATCGAGCAAAAACAAGCATTCTATTTTTTTAAAGAGTAATAAAAAAAACATTATTTATATACAACAGAGAAAATAAGTCTCGAAAATTTATCAAAAATATCTATAATATTGTACCGAATACTCCGACCCCGAAGCCGTCGTGGGACCACGCACTGGTGGCCTAGTGGTGTGATCTATTGCTTCTCAAGCAGAGGACCATGGGTTCGAATCCGGGTTCGCACCTCAAGAGTTTTCGGAATTTACGTGCGAAATTATAATTGAAATTTACCATGAGCTTTACGGTGAAGGAAACATCGTGAGGAAACCCGCACCCTCCTGAGAAGAAATTCAATGGTGTGTGTGAAGTTCCCAATCCGCACTGGGCCCATGTGGGATCTACGACCCAAGCCCATTCATTCTGAGAGGAGGCCTGTGCCCTGCGGTGGGATGTATATAAGCTGGGGTGATGATGATGATGACTCCAACGTCTCCATACGGAAAATTACTAAGCGCTTTGTAAAGAATAAATTTGTGGATAAATATTAAGTTTTAAATCGTTTTATAACGAAATAAACATTTTTCATTTTTTTTTTCATTCATATAGCGTTGCAACATTACAATTTAAATTTTGGATAAGTTATTGAATTGCAGAAGTTAGTAGAGGTGGCAAAAATTGTATAGTCTCGGCGCAAATTTGTACAGTCAGGTGTAAAAATATGGGTGCACACAACTTGCTCATAAATATGTCCCATAGCTCTTATGTCGTCGAATTAAGGTATAGGTATGTAACGATGGAAGGATTAAATCGATACTTATTTTTGCACTTGACCGTAGGTACATACGGCACTGTATTAAATACCACGAAGTCAATCAGGCCCTAAGACACACGTACTTTCTTGATCACCAATCATATCACCCCGTAAACAAACAAATATAGAACAAACAACAAACCATACCTGTGAAGGCCAACATGAAATTCATTAACAGGGCTGCCTAATAACACCCCCCCTCTGACCGCAGGGGGCAGTGGGGTGACAAACGGCGCCCTGTAATGTGCTACTGTTGAATTGCAAAAATCTCATTATCCTCTAACTGTCGTTTATAGAAGTAATTAACTACTGGGGCTAGAGGTGGCGTGGAGTATCCATTTTTACAAGCTCTTATTTTACTCAAGATTTGCCAACGAGCAATGGAGTACAGCAGAGGGTGATAGAGAGGGCTATGCTCGGAGTTTCTCTGCGGGATCACATTAGAAATATTGAAATCTGCGCAAGAACTAAAGTCACTGACAGCTCGAAGAATCGCCAGATGCAAGTGGCACATTGCTCGTAGAACTGATGGCCTATGGGGCCAGAGGTTTCTCGAATAGCGTCCACGGACCGGTAGACGCAGTGTACCTAGGTAGGGCTCCAACCTATATACGCGAAGTAATAATAATAATAAAATTATTATACTTGTTTTTTTTTCGGTTTGTTAAAACTTCCATTCATCTGATCAAGCTTTACTTATCATGGAGGGTTGGAAAGATACCCTTATGATTTAAATCGTTTGTTATTGTTGTTTGATATTCACCTGTCAGAAAACCCACACTGAAATTATTTTTGCAATGACAGTTTGCGCTTTAAACGATTTCGCATGTCACGAAAGCAGACGATGAATACAGTTAGTGTAGGTAAGTATTATCTGTCCACCCATATCAGGAAGTAAAAGGCTCTACTGTAAAATTAATGTCTGTAAACTATGAAAAAAACACCATAAACAACTCTTTTGGCACACATTTTTGCCGATTTAACTTTAAAAGGCAACTCTGCAGTTTTCTCTGTGCCCCAGTAATTGTGTTTCGTTATAACGAGTTTTTTGGCGACGGCCCGCGGACACAGCGCGGTTGCTTTGCTCATTTTAATGCATATCTGTTCGGATTCGGATGTACATTTTTACCTAGTATATTTTTAATTGGTTATATAACGTATATTTGGCTTCAATGTCGTTGGTTAAGCCCAATTGAATATTTAAGAGTGGCAACACTGTTTTTTGTAACGTATAAATCACTACGAAACTTATTACGAAATTCGATTTTCGAACTTCATAATTATCGTGACGTTCCGTTTACGCTAATAGTCTTAAATAGAAGAGTGAAAGGGACGCCACGATAGGAATTCCGTAGCCCCCCTTTCGATGTTTTTAACCCCCGACACAAAAAGAGTGTGTGTGTGTGTCTGTCTGTGGCATCATAGCACTTAAATGGGTGAACCGATTCGGATGTGTTTTTTTTTATTTTAAAGCAGGTTTCTTGGCAATTTTTTTTAGACATGTTTCATCTAAATTGGTTCAGCCGTTTCAAAGTTATCAGCTCTTTTGTTAGCTGCGGAAGAGATCTTAGGCGCGTAAAGGGAATTTACTTTATTTTCAAGATAAGTGTTAACAATTTGCGTCGGGGGTTTTAAAATTTTTAATTTATAGTTCTGTTATTGTAGTTTCTTCTCGACAAACAAACTAGTTCCTCAGGCTTGGGCGGGACCCAAAGGGCGCTCCCACTGGCCAGTAAAAGAAACAAAATGAGCGGGAAAATTAGCTAATCAGGAACCGCTACGTCATAACAATCAGTGTTGCCACTCAAGTATTTAATTAAGCTTCAAATAAGGCTATGATCCGTTTTACGAGGGGCGTTCAATATAAAGTGAGAATGAAATGCAAACTCTTTTAATATTACGAAATTAAATACTGGCCGGTAAAGCTAATCTATCTAGCTGATTGCTATGAAAAAAAAAACTAACTGTCTTTTGTTTAAAAAAATATACGGTAATTTCTTTGCAATGCTATTGAGTATGTTAGCGAAAATGGAGAAAATTGAACTGCGCGCCGTTATCAAATACTTGTATTTGAAAAATTTTTCTACGGACCAAGTCAATTTGGATTTGCGGGACACTTTAGGGTCTAATGCTCCTCCGTATTCGACAGTCGCACGTTGGTGCGCCGACGTCTAAACGTGGAAGAACATCGACAATGGACGACCCCCGCTCCGGACGCCCTACTACAGCAGTAACTGAAGAAATTGTGAAAAAAGTCGAAAACTCAGTTTTGGCGGATCGTCGTGTCACAGTTCGTTTTATTGCTGAAAATGTAAAGATTTCAACGGGGGCGTGCATAATATTTTACATGAACGCTTGGGTATGAAAAAGGTATCTGCGCGTTGGGTACCAAGAATGCTTACTGACACGCAAAAACAAACTAGACTAGAGATTTGTCAAGAAGCTTTGAACCTGATGCAGCAAGACCGGGAACTTTTTTTGGCACGATTTATAACAATGGACGAAACATGGCTCCATCATTACGACCCTGAAACGAAACTGCAGTCTATGACATGGAAAAGGCCATCATCTCCAACTCCGAAGAAATTCAAGGTGAGCCCATCTGCCGGTAAGGTCATGGGCTCTGTTTTTTGGGATGGTAAAGGGGTATTAATGATTGAGTATCTCGAGCATGGAGCCACTATTACGGGCATTTTATACGCCAAACAAATAGCAACATTGCGCAATGAGATCCGCGAAAAACGGCGAGGTAAACTCTCGAAAGTTGTGCTGTTCCACCAGGACAATGCCCCGGCACACAAGTCCGCCGTTGCAATGGCTGCAATTCGTGATGCTGGGTTCGATATCCTTAAGCATCCTCCGTATTCACCAGATCTCGCTCCCAGTGATTTCTACCTATTTCCGAGATTGAAACAATACCTGAGAGGCCAGAAATTTGAAGACGACGACGCGGTAGTCGCTGCAGTACAAGATTTTTAAGTACTCAAGATGAGACCTTTTTTAAAAATGGAATTTTAAGTTTAGAAAAAAGATATACTAAGTGTATTATGCTAAAAGGTGACTATGTCGAAAAATAAAATGACTTTTAGTAAAAGTTGTTTCTAACATACTCATTCTCACTTTTTATTGAACGCCCCTAGTAATGTAAGGTAAATTAATGTTTTTTTTTTGCTTTACAGAGCTTCTGATTCGTTTTCAAATTAACAAATATCTATATATATAAAATTCTAGACTGACTGAGTGACTGACTGTTGATATATGAACGCACAGCCCAAACCACTGGACCTAGAGACTTGAAATTTTGCACATAGATACCTTATACAATGTAGGCATCCACTAAGGAAGGATTTTTGGGAATTCCCACGGGAACGGGAAAAAACGGGATTTATATATTCGATTCCGAGTGACCGTATCTCAGTAACTATAATAACTAGACTCTTCAAATTTGATACACAAGTAGGTAAAACAATAGTTAAGACATTAATTTCAGGTTTTTTCAAAATTCCCACGGGATAAGAAAAAAACGGGATTTATATATTCAGTTCAACGGAATCCTATGAACTATAATAACTAGACTCTTCAATTTTGGCGTAGAAGTAGGTAATTATAATAGTAAAAACTGTTTTAGGGATTTTTGGAAATTCCCACGGGATAAGGAAAAAAACGGGATTTATATATTCAATTCCAAGTGACCGTATCTCAGTAACTATAAAAACTAGACTCTTCAAATTTGATACACGAGTAGGTATTACAATAGTTAAAACATTAATTTCAGAATTTTTCAAAATTCCCACGGGATAAAGAAAAAACGGGATTTATATATACAGTTCAACGGAATCCTATGAACTATAATTACTAGACTCTTCAAATTTCGCATAGAAGTAGGTAATTATAATAGCAAAAAACAGTTTTAAGGATTATTATTTATTTTATTAGCAGTACGGCTGCTCACCGAATCTAAGATTATTTAAAAGCGAAAAAGTTTTTTCGGGTGCGCCGGTGGGATTCGAACCCACGTCTCCTGGGTATGCGCGCCAACGGGTGTTCTACCAATTGAACCACGTCGCATCCAACCGACTCCCCCGAAATTCTTAATCGCTTACATACGCCAACAGTGGAGTTTTAAGGATTTTTGGAAATTCCCACGGGATAAGGAAAAAAACGCGTTTTTTCGTTTTACTGGTCGTAGAAAGCTGAAATTCGGCATGTAGGTTGCTTGGGGAGTGTAGAGGAGCATTGTGAGAGGAATTTCCAAAATTCCCACGGGAACGGGAAGAAACAGGATTTATATATTCGATTCCGAGTGACCCTATCTCAGTAACTATAATAACTAGACTCTTCAAATTTGATACACAAGTAGGTAGGTATTACAATATTTAAAACATTAATTTCAGGATTTTTCTAAATTCCCACGGGATATGGAAAAAACGGGATTTATATATTCAGTTCAACGGAATCCTATGAACTATAATTACTAGACTCTTCAAATTTGGCATAGTTGTAGGTAATTATAAAAGTAAAAAACAGTTTTAAGGATTTTCGGAAATTCCTACGGGATAAAGAAAAAACGGGATTTATCGTTTTACTAGTCGTAGAAAGCTGAAATTCGGCATGTAGGTTGCTTGGGGAGTGTAGAGGAGCATTAAGAGAGGACTTTTCAAAATTCCTACAGGAACGGGAAAAAACGGGATTTTTCGTTTTACTGGTCTTAGAAAGCTGAAATTCGGCACGGCACGAGGTTGCTTGGGGAGTGTAGAGGATCATTGAGAGAGGACTTTGCAAAATTCCCACGGGAACGGGAAAAAAGGGATTTTTCGTTTTCCTGGGAGTAGAAAGCTGAAATTCGGCATGTAGGTTGCTTGGGAAGTGTAGAAGAGCAATAAGAGAGGACTTTCCAAAATTCACACGGGGACGGGAAAAAACGGGATTTTTCGTTTTACTGTTCGTAGAAAGCTGAAATTTGGCAAGTGGGTTCCTTGGGGAGTGTAGGGGAGTATTAAGAAAGTATTTCCCGAAATTCTTACGGGAACGGGAAAAAACGGGATTTTGCGTTTTAATGGTTGTAAGCTAAAATTTCAAAATTCATAAGTTTATACTGTAAGTAGGCCGCAAAGGGCTCTTTAACCGACTTCAAAAAAAGGAGGAGGTTATGCATTCCACTTAATGTATTTTTTTATGTAGGTATGTTCACCGATTTCTCGGTCAATTTTGGACCAATTTAATAAATACTTTTTTATTCGAAAGAATATAATGACCTGAGATGACCTGGTCCCATGATGATGATGATGATGAGATGGTCCCATTGTCACGCAAGCAAGCAACTTGCATCTTGCTTGCATGCTTGCTTGCATGCTTGCATGCTTGCTTGCTTGCCTGTATGCTTGCTTGCTTGATATCTTGGTTCTTTGGAATTCTCATGGTACACGCGAGCGAAGCCGCGGGCAAAAGCTAGTCAATAATAAGTGTTCAATTATTTTTACACTATTAATTATACGAATAGGTATGTACTTACCTTTAGCCGAAATTGGCAAGCATTATAATTAGATAAACTTTAAAAGTAATAGAAAAATTAATTGTATTTCAATCAAAAGTAAGATCAATAGTATCCTCAACCGACATATCTTGAACTTCGTCTGTAATTTTATTCTCCAAGAAGTCGCCGATTTTAGAACCGCCTTCATCCAAATCCTTCCTGGTTTCACCTAAATCCATTCTGGTTTCGCCCAAGACCGTACTGCTTTCACCTAAGTCCGTCCCGCCTTCACCTAAAAAACAAGATTTTTAAAATTACTCGTAAATAAAAAGACAAAGAATCAATGTAAAGGAGATTACTATAAAAAAATGTAAAATTTAGTGTAAAATTTTACCGGCTAGCCTGAAACATAAATATCTTCTACTTGTAAACAATCATAGTAAACAGGATCGTTTCACTAATTTGGTGCAACATAAAACTGGCACAAGGTTAATGTCTAAAGGTAAATTTGAAATACCCAGGGTACAAAATTACTATGGAGATAGAACGTTAAAAAAACGAGTTCCGTATTTACTCAATAGTTTACCCAAGGACATAAGACGTGAGCCTTCACTTGCTTAATTTAAGAGTTTATTAAAAAAAACACTTGTTAAATACGTTGTAACCATTTACGTAAATTAATTGTATTATAAGTATAATCTAATTTAATAATTTATAACCTATGTTTATATAAAGCGAGCTACCTGCAGTCAAACTGCGTAAGCAGTTTTGCGGGGCATGGTTTAAATGATAGTGTAACTTTTTATGAATAAATATATTTCATACATACATAAGTCCTTTCTGAGACCTCTTTCGCCTTCATCATTTCGTTTTCCTTCAGTATTGGGTCGGAGTGTCTCTTTTTGTTTTGATGCTGGCGTAGTAATAGATTTACTTGAAGAAATTACTGTAGCAACGGTTTTTCGACGTTTATCTTTTGCCGGAGGATTCGAAGGCTGTAACGTGTTTAGGCGTGTTTTCTGTAAAAGAGTGAAGATATTTTATTTGCGGATATTACGTTAACAGTGTCGACCACAGTACACAGGATGTAATCAAAATGGTGATCCAAAAGTAGTGTTCCTTACTCAGTTAATGCTGGACAATATAATGCATTAGCTCAATTGCTAAAATGAGTCTGATAAAATTTGGGATGTTCATACTTTGTTGCCATGAAATCACCAACTCAATGTATGGACACCTCGAATTTTATAAGACTAATTACTATAATTATTAACTATTAGTGCATTATGTTGCCCAGCATTAACTGAGGGTGCGCCTCGATAGATATAACAACATTTGATATAACTGTAACATTTGGTATAATGCTACATTTGATATAATGCGATTTACTCAAAAAGTAAACTTCGGAGGATTGATATTAATTCTATTTGATATGCATTAGGTTAGGTTAGGTTAGTTTATTTTATAAAAGAATCGTAGAATGTTTACTTCTCGAGTAAATCGAATTATGTCAAATGTAGCATTATACCAAATGTTACAGTTATATCAAATGTTGTTATATCTATCATTACACACCCATTAACTGAGTAAAGAACACTAGTTTTGGATCACCATTTTGATTACACCCTGTATATATGTACCTATAACAGTTTATTGTACAAATTTAAAACACATGAAATTAACAAATTATAGGATAAACAAGTTGTAGCCGCGGTAGCCTAATGGTTTGACCTATGGCCTCTTGCAGAGGGTCGTGGGTTCGAGCCCAGGTTTGCACCTGTGAGTTTTTCGGAATTTATACACAAAATGAAGACCGGATAACCTGACTACGGAGCTTGAGGTCCTGGGTTCGATTCCCGGTTGGGGCAGATATTTTTGTGAAAAATACGAATGTTTGTGCTCGAGTCTTGGGTCTTTAATATGTATTTATCTTTATAAATAAGTTTATCCGTTGTCTAGCACCCATAGCTTTGCTTAGTTTGGGACTAGGCCAATCGGTGTGAATTGTCCCGTGATATTTATTTTTATTTTATTATTCTAGATTTGAAATTTACCATGAGCTTTAAGGAAAACATCGCGAGTTTAGCTGCGCACACCACCGAAGAAATTCAATCGTGCGTGTGAATTCCCTAACCCGCACTGGGCACTCGATGATGATAAACAGATGTCTAAAAAGCACCCCTGTATCACCACTCTCTGTTAAGTTCCTGTTATTTTACGGGTTGCAGTTAAAACACGACCTGTATTTGTCAACCCGGAATGAACAACAATAATACACGACCTGATAAGTAATTCAAACCTTTATGGCAATAACATGAAGTTTTGAATTATCAGGTCGTACAATTTAGTCATTCAATCTGAGTTGACAAATACAGGTCGTGTTTCGGTCGCACCTCTAGCTGGGAAGCTAAGACTGACAGATGTCAGATGTGATCTATTAAATTGGCCCTACTTTGATAGAGGTAATACAGGCTCTAAATAAAACATTTATGGCAATAACGTCAAGGTTTGAACTATCAGGGGCCTGTTGCATAACAAAGTACAACTAATATTACAAGCAGAACTCTCGCTTCAGTTATATTAACTAGAAAGGGAGTTCCGCTTGTAATATTAGTTGTACTTTGTTATGCAACAGGCCCCAGGTCGTAATTTTTGTCATTTATTCCGGGTCGGCAATTACAGGTCGTGTTTCAACCGCACCTCTAACAGGGAAGCTAAGACTGACAGATGTCAGAATAGATGTGATCTAATAAATTGGTCCTACTTTCACAGAGAGGTGAAACAGACTCTAAATAAAACATTCATGACATAATAACAGCATAACGCAATCAAGACTAATGCTAAACCAATGCCATGTCGCATTAATATGAAACAGGAGATACATAAATGATATTCATCATATTTTACCATGCACAATCGAGTTTACATTAAAATTGGGTTTTAAAATAACTCGGGGCCAATCTACCTGGCGACGAGTGCTGTTAATATTTGAATGCGACGTTAAAAAGGGATATTGGTGGTGTTATGAGTTATGATGTTTCGAGTAGCTCGCTCGCATGAATAGATTTGAATGGAGCAAATTATAATGATGTACATATAGATAAGTAGGTATATAAGAATACAGAGACAGTATTTTAAATCATTTCAACGGGCCCTGATTATTAGTAGTTAGTAAATAGCAGCCTGACCTATAGTATATTGCTTTTTTAATACGCACATTATAAATAATAGTAAAATTAATAAGATCTGCAAGGATTTTCTCGTAACAGCTGCGGAACCCTATCCTGGGCGTCACCGACCCGCTCTTGGGCAATTTTTTGAAAAAGCCTAAGTTGTATCGGTTCGGAAATATTGGTGTTGGTGTGGGAAAAAGTTACGCAAAAACCAAACCGTGGTGGTCGTCTCCCAACGGGATGGTGAGGATGAGGATGTAAAGGAATTTTCACCTCACTAGCTCGGAAAGCCCTTTTTGTTTGTTTGACATCTATTGAGAAAATCGCTTTTTATACACTTGTGAAGAAAGAGTTTTGACATTTGAAGGCAGCTTAAGTGATATTTGACAGCTATCAAAACGCAAAACGTTAAAAGTGCTGAATTTTTAACATCACAATTAATGAATTGCATCGAGTAAAAAACACTAAATACAGTCTTACAACTTCATTTTAATTCATAAATATCAGCATTCAACATTAACCTTCATTCTTGTTGTAAAAACGGATACAATGTTCTGACAGTCCAAGTAAGTCGATGTGCGAACAAAACGCACCCGAAATAATAAAAAAAAGCTTAAGTCAATCAAAACTTTTCAATGAAGCCGTCAGACCAACGTTAAATATTCGCATGTTTTTCTAGTTATTTTGTTATTAAAAATGAGTGATTCGAGTGACGAAGACGTATTAACACCTGTGGAATTACGGGAAACCGTGCAAAATGCGGAATTGAGCTTGCGGAATGTCGGTATTGGAGTAGTTCCATAAAGCCTGAATATGCTTAGGCTATTTTGCATTATTTTTGATTTTACCAATATTTCTATACCTACTTCAAAATTATTGTATTGACAAAGAGGTAAATAAATAATAATTGATAGTACAAACCCGTTTTCTTATTTTCCTCGCTGTAGTGAGGTGAAAAGTTATTATACGTCTCGTGTGTTGAAACACTCGCTATCAAAAGTATTCTATTTTTGAACCACTCGCTTCGCTCGTGATCAATCATAGAATCCCTTCGATAGCTCGTGTTTCAAATGAACACTCGCAGGTAAAATACAACTTTCCCCCCTTGTATAACAAATAACTATTGGTTGCTATAAATAGAAGTACACTATACTTAGTTACATACTAAAGATGGATTTCTTCGCACAAGAAGTTTCACGTCTTCAGAGTTGACTGTGTTTCGTTTGGCATGCCTGAAAAATAAACAATTATAAAACCAATGTAAATTCTGACACTAGGCGCGCTACAGACGGACGGCATTCCAACTTTTCCAACAACAAGGTTCAGTTGCATTGCAGTCGGCAAAACTGCGACTGAAATGTATGGGCAGTCGGCAGTTGCAGTTACGTTGCAGTCCGTCTGTGACGGCCCTTAATTATACTTAACTAGCTGCTGTATGCCAATTCGTCTGAATATCGCATTTTCCCGGTGTAAAAATTAAGCTATGTTAATCGAGGTAGCTTTTCATCAGAGAAGTTTAGTAGTTCCAGAGATTTTTTTATGATATAGTGTAGGTAATAAACGCGCAAGTGGGTCTCCTGATGGAAAGTGAGCACTACCAACTGTAGACAATACCAGAGAATAGGGATGTTGACGCCATTAAAAAATAATTCGAAGACACGACTCCAGTAAAAAAACGCTTTATTTTAGCCCTGAAAACCAGATTAATTTTCGATTAACTGCAAAATTACATTTTTTGTTGCTTTAAAACAAATACCTCTTTATAGAAATAAAGAATTATTATAATTATTATTAAATAAGTAGTTAGTTGATTGAGTTGGCGAACAAGTGCCGTCATAAGTTGCTATTGCCATTCAAACTCTATGGGAGAATTGTGTTTTGACAGCTCGTAAAAAGTACGTCAGTTGATTGGTGGTGTCAACATCCCTATTGCAAATGAGCGGCCAGGCTTAAGACTGTACCCAGAGGGCAGAAGGGCGCTTCTGGTGTTGCACCCATGTGCTGAAATATCCCTAATCAATTTCATGATACCATGTATAACGCCATGTGCATAATGATTCTGTTAATGGTGAAAAAAAACTTGTATTTACTTTGAAAAAGCTTCCAAGTCTGTTGCATATACAGAGAGCTTCTTGTAAACGAGTTCCGCCACTATGTCCATTGCTGGCTTGGTCATTTCCATGCCTAAAAAATGTAGAGATTCTGTGCAAATGGCTCGGACATCCTTGTGTAGTGATGCACGCAGTTTCTGAAACAACAATTAAATAATGTGAATTACCAATAAAATTCTAGAACTTTCACTTAAATAAGCGCCACCTAGTAAAATTATGATAAATCGCTGAAAGTTAAACCAAGGTTGAACCATGTTGCGTACAACAAGGTAAGAGTTGCTATAGTTCAACGATTCAACCACAGATGTCGCTATACTAAGCATTACGTTGACACGTGATCCGTATGCAGCTGATTTCTGATTTGTTTACTATTTTATTGTGCCAATCATTGAAAAAATATCTAAACCTAAGCCATCTTAGGATACATTTTAAAATATTAATAAAGTTTCAAAATGTATTTACATAATAATTGAAGCAGGCTTACCTGTGATGTTGAAAGGTTTTCAAAAGTAGTCATTATGCGTTAGTTTTTTATTATTTTATTAGAACTACATTAGGTACATAGTTCTTACTCTATTTAAAACCTTGTTTTAGAGCTTTCTTAATTATAAAACAACTAAATTAACTGAAAAACATCGAAAGATGAAAATAAACAGGTCGAAATTAAAAACAAACGTTTGACATGATTTGATTTTGACATAATGACATTGACAGTTGTTAAATAACTTTACGTTTTGTTTTTGCTTAGAAAGAAACAAAACACGTACCTATAATTTTACAACATCATTTGAATTGCGGATGTCACCACTAATTGTTTGTTCTATTTTCAGCTCCCGAGGAAAGAAATCGAACCGAGTTACGTGATCTGATCCAAGAGCCATTAAACTCTTGGTGGTTATTTTAAACCGCGGTACCTGGTCAATACGCAACTGTGCAAAAAACGGCTAATGTTAAATTTAACCCTTTTCCAGGCCCCGTCTATTTAGGTACTTACGCTACAGCAAAATTAATCACTGTGTTGTATTGTTTACCTATGCAGAATTAATTTAAAAGTGAGTCGCACTTTAAACAAATTCAATTAATTTTCTACCATATGTACCTATATTGTAAAGGGAACAAGGTCGAATCTTTGTGTAGATTTATGTGGTCGCTTTATGCACTATGCCTGGAAGTGTTAAAGTAGGCATTATATCTCAAGACTCCTGTTACCTAGTTTTTTTTACACGCATTTTTTACTGTACTTATTGTTGTGCGTTTCCTCTAATTTTTCGAAGGCTTTCATTTCCAGCTTTTAGGATTCCGTAGCCTTTATATTAGTAGAACCCTTATAGTTTTGCTATGTCCGTCTGTCTGTTTGTCCACCCGAAGCTTAGTTTAGACAGTGTTACTGCTAGGAACCTGTATTTTTACAAATTGTTATTTGTAACGGTTAACGCTAGTAATAATAACACCGAATTCATTAGCAATTAACCAGTAGCATCAATGGAGGAAGTAGGTAATAAGTAAAACGAATCAAATGTATTTACACTTTACTGAGCATTCTGTACATTCAATGTAAAACATCCCACACTATATGATGAACAACACAATAGCAAGCATGCTATTCAGCACAGTGTGAACCCAATCCCCCCCTTCTTGCCACTACATAGACTAGTCTAGTACCTACTTTTTTCTTGTCCGTAATGAAGAGAGGCAGAATGGAGATGACTATGTTCCGATACATTTTCCTGTATCGAATAGCACATTTTACTAGTTTGTTCTGATATCGAAGTCATTTACATAAATAAAATTTAAAAAAACTGCTTTGCATGATACCAATGAATAATAATGAACACGGAACTTTTCACACAGCTTTTTCAGGTATTCAAAAGCACTTCCACTCATAGCTAATACAGATGCCGGCAAAAGCACTTCCACTCATAGCTAATACAGATGCCGGCAAAAGCACTTCCACTCATAGCTAATACAGATGCCGGCAAAAGCACTTCCACTCATAGCTAATACAGATGCCGGCAAAAGCACTTCCACTCATAGCTAATACAGATGCCGGCAAAAGCACTTCCACTCATAGCTAATACAGATGCCGGCAAAAGCACTTCCACTCATAGCTAATACAGATGCCGGCAAAAGCACTTCCACTCATAGCTAATACAGATGCCGGCAAAAGCACTTCCACTCATAGCTAATACAGATGCCGGCAAAAGCACTTCCACTCATAGCTAATACAGATGCCGGCAAAAGCACTTCCACTCATAGCTAATACAGATGCCGGCAAACTTCTGCACCACTGGGCGACGTGATATGAGAACATTTGTGATTGTTCTTTACTGCCAAAGTTGCATTTAAACATCCAAAACTATAAGCTTTACTTAACGTATTCGCAGCCGGCTGTCAGACTCGAGACGTGCCACAAACGCACATGTGCGTTCGACTGCCGAACTATGTTACGAAAGTTACTAAAACGCGTATATGCGTTCCCGGCGGTGAATGCGTAAAGAAGTTTGCCGACATAAATGCAAGTAGCTTCGTCTCGCTTTGTCGCTATGTGCATCCCTTTTAAACTCTAGTAAAAAAGGCTTTAACTTATAGACCAAAAGTTCGTAGTCGACCAAGAAATTCCTTTAACAACATAAGGTTCAATGTCAGTCACTGCTTTTCTAAAACAACGGACTAATTCGAAATGGGTGTACTTCCGTTTGGCAAATTATTTTTCTCAAACTGATTCATTTGGCAAATGTTTCATTTCCAAAATGTTTATTTTTTCTGAAACTAAACTATTCAGGATATATTTCAGGACTATTCTGTAGGTTAGGTTAGGTTAGGTTTGTTTTATAACAATCTTGAAAAGTTTACAGTTTCAGATAAAATAAAAAGTTGGGAAATTTAAAGATTTATTGAACATAATAACATGCATATTTTGAAACAATTAGATCGTAAGCAGCTGCATTAGTATAAACTGTGTCGCAGCTGTTTACGCCCACCTCGGGACATGGAAGCAGTTATGTTCTAAAATGATACATAATAGGTTAGTAAGTGTACTTAATTAAGTATTAAAAACTATATTAGAATAAAAGTAGAATATTGTACGTAACATAGGTCCATTAAACATTTGCCAAATGAATCAGTTTGGGAAAAATAATTTTCGAAACATTAGTAAACCACGCCATGATACGCTGTGTAATTAATTATACACCTTATTTACAATAATTAAAGTATTAAGTTGCACACCGCAGTATTTTGGATTAGGACGTTGTTTTAGAAAAGCAGCGTTATACGGCTTAAAACTTCAAAGGCTATTTTCACTTACAAATCAAAGTGACAATCAGCCTTATTGTTTATTTCTGACGAAGGAACTGTCACAAAACAAGGACTTACTTGGTCGACTATATATAGGGCGTTTAAAATAGCGAACTTTGGAAACGCGCGTTTCACGAACCAAGACGTCCCAAATCGCGGTACAGTCAAGGAATTTAATTCCCCGCCCATTTCGTAAAAATGTCGTGTAATATTCGAAATGCATTAAAGTCGAAATGTCAATTGCAACACGTCAAAACAACATCGTTGCTGGCTCTTATGGTGACAGTTTGCCGTACGATATTCAAACTTAGGTGGGTAGGAAATTAAATTCCTTGACTGTACATACCAGAAGCAGGCATCGGCAGGTATACACCAAATTCTTATCCAACGCGTGGGCGCTCGCGATCGCATTTTCCATCTCGTTCTACACTCATTCTTTACCGTATGACAGAAAGGAGACAACGGTCGTGTGCAGAGTGCGTTAGACAATAAGGGTTTGTATTGTACCTATGCTTATTGTCTAACGCACGGACGCTTGCTATCGCATTCACTATTTTTTTCAGTTAAATGGTATAAGATGGTGACAGAAAGTGATAGCAAACGCAATAAGCAAGCGCCGGCGCATTCGACAATATCGTCACTACTTTGAAAAAAGCTCGAATCTCAAAATCGATAATCTGGCTAATTGAACTTTACTGAGTGTGCAATAAAGTTCAGTTTGGTTTACATATTGATTTGAGATATGAGATTTTTTCAAAGTAGTGACGATAACGTCCTCCGGTCTCATTTCATAAAACTGTTTCTGTCAAGCGAGAATAAAAGATGTTCAGTCAATTTTCGCACAGATTATTAGTATCTCTTATACATACTTATTATGATATTGGTAGAAAACTTAAACGAAACAAAGAGCATCATTGAATTAGTAAATGCGGCGTAATAGTAACGGATAGGCAAAAAAACCCAGTGAAAATGTCGATATCGTGTTTTTTTTAGCATTATAAATAGGGTAAATAATCTTGATGGGTCTTTTTATTGAAAAAAGCTTTTATAAAAGTAGTAACTATTACTTATGAAACCAAGACAATGTAAATGACCATATTATGCCCTTGCTGATTGTTGCATATTTGCTCTGACTTATTTTTCAAAAGTGTTTTTCAATAAAAAGACACGTCAAGAACGCTTACCTTCTTTCTAATGCTAAAAATACGAAATATAGATAGGTACATAGATTTTAGAATTTCATAATCCAACAATAACAATTTTTGTCGAGTCTCTGAAAGGATATTAACACGTAAAGACAATTACATACATACGGGTGGAAATTACATACATACGGGTGGAAAAAAAAATTAAACACTTAAATGCCGGTAGTTACAATCAGTATGAAAGTGTTCCATACATTAAATTGTATGGTATTTTTTGTATCACAACTGAACTTTAAATTAAAAAAAAATATTTAAGTTAAAGCACCTATTATCAAACTAACTAAAAAAGTCATAGTAACATCGCATTGCTTGACAAGGGAATTAATTATGAAACTTACTGCGAGAATGTATTATGTTGGGTAAAACATCAAATGGTAGATAGTGCCTTGTTTATCATCAAATATCCCATCAGACACTCAATCATTCCTTCCAACCACACTCAGATACATCAACTAAAAATTTAACCGTCGATTTGCGAAAGATTTTACACAAAAAAAAAATAATTTAAAACAGAACAAGTATAGGTAACGCCACGAGAGTTGAGGCGAATGATTACACACACAGCTACATGAAGTACTGATTGCAAAAAAGGTAGTGAATGAACGAATGAATGAGTGAGTGAATGAAAATGTAAGTTATATGATCTTATGATGAAATACTTACGCAATACTATGCATATTATAATTTTTCTTTTTTCATATAACCAATTTTTGAAATAAAACAATTTGAAACTGATAAGAAATATTCGTAACAAAAAATCGGTATTTGATACATAGCGAAAAATATGCTTATCTGATGAAATAAAATAGATCAAAATATTTTATTTTCTGTTTTGTTTAAGCTATATGTATTTTCTTAAATTATTCTTAACGAAATAGGTTGAAGAAATTTTTAGTCAATCTTGTAATTCTATGTTGAGTCTGTTGAACTTGCTATTGGTACGAATAAATGTCAAAATCCCGCTGTCATTACATGATGTGTTGTTGTGTGCGATCTCTACTCTGGTGGCGTTACCTATACTTTTAAATTAATTGAAATCTCCGAGTGCAGTAGCTAGTGCTTCGATTTACAAAATATATATTATTTGTATGTTATTTATACTTTCTTGACGATTTGGACGACGTCTTCATCGGCTAAAACATGTTCGATGCCCACTTTCTGCGGCTGATGTTTCACGGACGAACCCCAGACCAGAGCACTGTAGAAAAACAAAATAAATATATTACACATAGTAGGGGAGCCCAAGAGGAGATTTGTGAAGTTACTCGAGCGTGGCAGATTAATATACAGGAGGATACCTAAGGGCCTAAGCACACGGCGTATTTTTAACGCGCCGTCGACGCGCGTTTACAGCGCGTTTTTCATTCCATTAGAACAGCCTTAAGGCCCCTAGCACACGGCGTTTTTTAAATAACCCGCGTGCGTATCGCGTTTGTATCGATACAAAATAAGCTATCCAGTGATATATATCATGTCCTTATTGGTCATATAGTCCAATTTGCCCATTCCTTTAATGATTCTAGCTAGGTCTATGGAAAGTGCCATATTATAGCCTCCTGAGGCCCACGAAAATATTGTTTCAATGAACTTTAAACTTTATGTCACTTATGAGTGAGTTCGATATCACATTAGAATTATTCCTTTATAATAACTTACTTCTAATGTGATATCGAACTTACTCAAAAGTGACATAAAATTTAAAGTTCATTGAAACAATATTTTTGTGGGCCTCAGGAGGTTATGCTATGATCTCCCTGCTAAATGTTAGAAAATAAGGCTCAAATGCCCGTATCTTTCGATTGCGTTGACTTAGCTTAGAAGCTTGATTTTATAGTTTTTACTTACATTTTAAATTCCTTCACAATGGACCTATGCAGCTTGTTGCAGAAGTCTTCCACGGTAGTGCGGTCGGCGTGCAACACAACAGGCGAGTTATAGTCAGGCAGCTGACCCTTCGGCTTCGTATATATCCTGATCAGCTTCAGGTATTCCCACATCTTTTCTAGAAGATCGTCGAAGTTCCACCTGTGGTGGGCCGATATTGGGACGCAGTGGGGTATCTTGTAGATAACGTCTAGCTCCTCTATGCTGATTTGATCTGGAAGTAGAAAATCATTTTGCCAATGGGCGTTTTCATTTAAAAGTGAGCACATACTCCGGGTGTCCTATTTAGATGGGTCTCTAAAACTAAGACATAGAAAGTTTTGTTCTCAAAGTAATTTTTTTTATTAAATTTAGGCATCAAGTGATGCACCTATGAACGTCGATGAATCTACCAACGGTTCAGCAAAAACCTGTTGAAAAGAATCCGGCAAGAAACTCAACTAATGAACCATACCATATCATCGATTTTTGTGACAAGAAAAATTGAAAGAAAGAAAGAAAGTAAATACATTTATTTACAACAACACAAGCAACACAACTGCATTCATAGATCAAAAAAACCGGCCAAGAGCGTGTCGGACACGCCCAAGATAGGGTTCCGTAGCAGGTACGGCTAATCTGCAGTCTACTAGAACTAGTAGTATGTTGATGGTTTTTCAGATGTAATTCTTTATTATATGAACCGATTTTTTTTTTATTTGAAAGAAAATACTGTTAGCGTGTTCTTGTTGGTACCTAAAGAAAAAAAATGCTTGCAGTGGCGGTTAAATTACAATCTTAGTTTAGAAATATTTTTTTACAAAAACTTAAAAACTGCTCAACTGATTTAAGTTGAAAATAATTTTCCTAGAAAGTTTTTATTAAGTTTAACTTACGTGATTTTTTTCATATTTTTTAGACGTGCGGTTCAAAAGTTAGAGGGGGCGGACACATTATTTTGAACTTTCGGAGCGAATATCTCCGAAAATATTCACTTTATCAAAAAATGGTTTTAGCAAACCCCTATTTATTTTAAAATACCTATCCGATGATACCCCACACTATAGGGTTAGTCGAGAAAAAAAAATCACCCCTACTTTACGTCTATGGGAGGAACCATAAAATTTTTTTTTTTACCATTTTTTATTTAACCACTTTGTCGGCGTGACTGATATATGTATATATTCATGCCAAATTACAGCTTTCTAGTACTAACAGTCTCTGAGCTTAGCCGCGGACAGACAGACAGACGGACAGACATGGCGAAACCATAAGGGTTGCTAGTTGACTACGGAACCCTAAAAAGATTTCCGGCCGAGTAGTTATTGAGGGCCGAGTGTTAACGAGGCCATCTAGATATACGAGGCCGACGATCCCTGTTCACGGCAGAGGCTTGTATAGGCCTGCAACGTGACCCTTCGCGGCCTATTATAAGGAACATAACGTCAATATTTCATAGCATGTTTGAGAAAAAATATTTACATTCCAGTCCCGGTACCATTTTGTCGGTAACCAAATATGGATCAGGTAGATGACAATGTAGCCTATGTTTGGTATGGCAACTCACCAATCTTATTAAGCAGGTAGATACAGGGCACATAGATGCGGTTTCCTTCAATAACGTCAATGAGGTCGTCAGCGGTGGCGTCATACCGCAAAGTAATATCAGCGTTGTGAATCTTGTACTCGGATAGGATGGACTTCACCGCTTCCATGTCCAACTCGGTCTGCGGACACTGTTGAAAGAAGAATAGCACCTCTATTTCAATCAATTATTATGTGATGCCGTCTCTTGTTTGTATCACATGATGAAACTATTGAACTTCTACATTTGTCAGTACAGTGCGAACTTAGATTCTGGAGCAACAAAACCAAGCCAATGCTTGTTACAGTGAACGATTTTTTTAAGAATGTAGATATACATAAAAGCCAAGTATTAAATATGTATACAATTGGTATATGGGTATCATATATTGACATTCAGGCTTGTGTTAAATGTTTTATAGAGCTTATAAGCAAACCTAAAAGAAATATACCTATTGATAGCCTTAGGTATAGTGTTATTCAAATGATGGTTGAAAAATATGCTGGATTCTATAGATTGTATACTGACGGATCCAAGAGTTAGGGGGTTGGGGCTGCATTTTTTGATCCACATTTAAACCACTCTAAACAGCTTAAATTGGATTCTAGAATTTGTATTATGAGAGCAGAGTTAATTGCCCTGTATGAAGCTCTTTTATATGCTCAGACTATCGCAAAAAACAAGGTGATTATACTTTCAGACTCAAGAAGTGCACTTCAACACCTGGCTCGATGTGTCTCGGGTTGCAGAGGTATGCCGATAGCCTTTGACATTTTGAAAATTATATACTCTTTGCAATGTAACCATGTCCAAATTGTTTTGCAGTGGATTCCATCTCATATTGGGGTAGCTGGTAATGAGCAAGCTGATAAATTAGCTGGTTTGGCTGTCACGGGAGGGATTGGCTGTTTGTCTAAGCCCTATGGTACAGAATTAATGCAATTAGCAAAAGAGGAGTGCTATTTAGAATGGCAAAAACTTTTCAGTACTGCCTATAGTGTGAAAGGGATTTGGTACAGCACCATACAGAGTAAGGTTTTCAAGGTTCCCTGGTTTGATTGTGCCGGCCTTTCCAGGGACCTGCTTGTATCAGCATTACATGTTCGATCTGGTCACATTCCAATTAATTCTTTTTTTAATTTGATGGGAGTCATGCAGTCACACTTGTGTAGGGTTTGTAACAGAACCGAGGACCTCTTGCACTTCCTTCTGGAATGTGACCAGAATGGAGACGTTAGGAAGAAATATTTGGCTCATTTAAACATGTATAATGGTGGTGTAAATGTAATAGGGATGTTGACACCACCAATCAACTGACATACTTTTTATGAGCTGTCAAAACACATTTCTCCCATAGAGTTTGAACGGCAATAGCAACATACGACGTCACTTGCTCGCATACTCAATTAACTAACTATTTATTTGTTTTAAAGCAACAAAAAATCTAATTTTGCAGTTAATCGAAAATTAATCTTGGTTTCAGGGCTAAAATAAAGCGTTTTTTTACTGGAGTCGTGTCTCCGAATTATTTTTTAATGGTGTCAACATCCCTATTCTGAGTAAGCCGGTGTTGGATGAATGCAGTACTGATATACAAATTCATCAGAAATGCTTTTATACAGAGACTCCATCTCTGAGCTAGGCAACAGTTAAGTGTGTTGTAGTTTTCTGTGGCTTCCCATGAGGCTGACATAGTCACATTAGGTGTACTTAAGCCTCGTTAACATATTAGAAAAAAAAAAAAATTGTTTGTTTTGTTCAAATAGACTGAGCCGGCATCACATTTATCCATCAGTTAAAATTGGGTGGTGAAACAGCCCCTTAGTTTTCAATGGCTACTTTTTTTCGTGGACAAGCCTTACTAGAAAACTCATTCCATTATGAATGTTTTATTTCACTCACCGTTGTATTCAAATTGATGCCTCCTTTGTCTTTCTTCCTAAAGTATATGTTCGGAGGCTGCTTGTTGAGCCTCAGCCCGAAGCCTTCCAACTCGTGCTCGAGCAGTTTCTTGTGCTGCAGCGGTTTGAGGACATCCAGGACTATGAAGACCAGACTGCAGGTGCGGGCGACGGCAATGACCTGCCGACCACGACCCTTGCCGTCTTTGGCGCCTTCGATGATACCGGGGAGATCGAGAAGCTGTGGGAAAGGTGGGAGTGATGAGTATCAGGTTTTGAAATAAAAAGCTACAGGACACACAGTTAACTTGGAATGCATTAGGCTTAGATTATTTATACACTAGATAGAGCTTAGCTGGCATGAAAATGTCCCGAAAAATATAAGCCAACAGTTGGCTTATATGTCATTTGCCCCCTTCAGTCTGAATGACGTAACGCAATCGTACGATGAAGCTGTCAAATGGGTTTTTGGACGTTTTGTATCGTAGTGTTTGCTACTGACACTCTATCTAGTGTAAAAATAATCTAAGGCATTAGGACCATTACAGACAATCTGTATTCTAATTGCAACGTCAATGCAACTACAGACTGCTCATACATTTCAGTCGCAGCTGGCGTGCAATTTGTATGTAGTTTTCGACTGCAAAGCAACTGCAAAAGAAAATGTACAGGCAATTGGCAGTTATCTTTTATCTTGCAGTTAGAATGCTGTCCGTCTACAACGGCCCTTACAAATGTAATGGGTGGAATAGCATTTCATGAGTAACTTCTTTAACTTATCGCACCCCCAGCCGAATAAAGCGGTAATATGAAATGCCTTAGTTTACAAACTAAGCCATAAAGCGACCGGATAAAGCTTAGTTTACAAACTAAGGCATTTCATATTACCGCTTTATTCGGTTGGGGGTGCGTTATCATCATCACACAACACACGCACGCACAGGCCTCCTCTCAGAATGAAAGGGCTTGGGTCTTTAACTTATGCTGAATTGTTATTTTTAATTTATAAAATTATTTGTACTTGTATACATTTTTCTTTTCTATACATCCTTAATAAGTCCAATGTTGCTTGTACGATTGGAAACATCAAAGATCATTTTCACATAAGCACACTGTCACAAAAAATGATAAGGCATTTACTTGGTTGACTATACTGACTCAGCAAGCCATCAGAAACAAAATGTCCAATTGGGGATGTCTATTTTTTTGCAATGTATAGAAAATCGAAAACCATTTCGAGATAAATGCTTTTTACATACAATACAATACAATGACTCTTTATTGTACACCAGAAATAGTAAGCAATACAGAAAACAGGTACACAGAGAGAAAGTTACAAGGTAAGCAATAGGCGGCCTTATCGCTTAAGAGCGAGCTTTTTAAATTGTTTTCTGTAGTTATTTATTTTTAATATTATGTAATGAATTTATTATATAACAAATAAGCAACCTTCATTTGACATTAGTGTAAATTGCGTGACCGGTTCAAGTCATACTTTATTCTGTGTGGTTAGAATTCTTCACAATTTACGCGTGGATTATACTACGGAGTTTGATTTGGACCTGCTGTCTGACATCTAGCACTTTGTCAGTGCCAGTAAAGTGACACAGTATATAGTGTACCACTACGCAAAAAAATAATTAAAGGGGTTGCCTTATCGTACGCATTTAGATAGATTTAAAAATTTGGCATTGTGGGAGCCCTCAATTATAATCTGACATCATCAACTGAAATAGTTTCAATAGTTAATTTTGAAAAAAGTAGAGAACTAAATGACAAAATATCGAAATTAGCTTCTTATAATTGACTTTTCTATACAAAAAAAACATAAAAACCACTGGTAATTTTTTTTAGACATTCCCAATTGCATCAATTTTCTAATCATAAATTTCATTAATGATTTGATTTTTATTGCAAAGACTGAACAAAATTTATCTATAAATATTTATCAATAAATGTTTATTAGCTGATTGCCTGAAAGATAATAAGACAGTAAAAGCTAATTAGGTAGGCTATTTTGACACCATCAATAGACATACTTTTATGATCTGCGAAAATGCAAATTTAATCCATTAGATTTTACATGGCAATACTGAACAGCAACATCATTTTATTAGCCAAATCAATTGGCTATTTATTGATTACAAATTTACTGAAAATGTTTTTTTATACTCAAATGAAAATTAGTCTTGTTTTCCAGGTTAAAATTAAGTACTTTTCATTAGAGCTGGATCTCAGAATTATTGTCAGAGTGAACATGAAGTAAGTTCCCAAGCCGCACTGGGCCCGCATGAAAACTACGGCCCAACCCCTCTCGTTCTGATAGGAGGCCTGTGCCCTGCAGTGGGACGTATATAGGCTGGGATGATGAAAATGAAGTGTGTCCGTTTCAATATTTTACATGGTCAACAAAAAATATCTAAAACCTAGTTGTATGGGGAAAACCAGTTTCAGATGTTCTAGGTCTACAGTTCATAGAGTTACTAGTTAGATAGAACCTTTTGAACGCCACACATCGTTTTTGTTAGGAACAAAATTGAGTCTTATGTGGATGCGGGTAGGTTTAATTTTACAGTACTGTTGTCTATAGCCGACGCTGGCGTTCAATAAGTTAATTGGCTAAGTAGAGTTTTTTGAAGAGGTGCTAATTATATTTTTTTCGACAGTAGTCATCTTCAAGACCGAGAAACTGCAGCTGTTTTTTTTTTATCTCCTACTATTTATTGGAATCGAAACGCAAACGGTTTGACATGGAGAAAAGTGACAGATGACTTAGTTTTTTTTCTGTTTCTACTAAGTACTGAGCACGAACGGCTTGTCAGCCATTAAGTCTCACAAATGTCATCTCGAACACTTAAAAAAATATTTCCAGTAAACAATAGGAGATAAAAATAAAACAGCTGCAGTTTGTCGGTCTTCAGAATGCCAACAGTCGAAAAAAAATATAATTAGCACCTCTACAAAAAACTTTACTTAGCCAATTGTAAACACAAGTCCACCTGTATCTTAGCCCCCTTGTATTTAATACAGCCAGGCACAGTAGTGAGCGTTGTGAACTCATATGCTGCCACCTCCGAGTACACTCCTGCCAGATTGGAGAGCAATGTGGATTTGCCCACTGATGGGAAGCCCACAAACCCGATACGAGCATCACCAGTCTTGGCGACATCGAAACCTGGAAAAATTTCAAATTTGTATTTTAGGGTCTGAAGGATGACATCTCTTCTTATCGAGAATAGTGCCACAACACAAAATTAAATGCTGTTCCATTTAATATTATATCTTTTACTAGTAAGATTTGAAATCAAATTGCATTCCATTTTGTTTTGTGACACTTTTCATGAGAAGCAGTACGGTAACATATAAAAAAATAAAGGGTGTGAAAAAGTCAGAAATACATCATAATGACTGTTTGTTAATTACTTTATGATGGTAAAACCGCTACACCAATAAAAATGTAATTTTTGCAAACAGGTTTACCTAAAATAAATTTATTATAAGTAGTTGCAATTGCAACACCATTCAATTTCTAAATTCTAAAGACATACTCAATGTCCATCAGCTCAGCACAACAATTGGGGATGTCTATTTTTTTGCAATGTATAGTAAATCGAAAACCATTTTGAGATAAATGCTTTTTAACTCGTTTTCTGTAGTTATTTAATTTTAATATTATGTAATGAATTTATAATATAACAAATAAGCAATGACCTTCATTTGACATTGGTGTAAATTGCGTGACCGGTTCAAGTCGTACTTTATTCTGTGTGGTTAGAATTCTTCACAATTTACGCATGGATTATACTACGGAGTTTGATTTGGACCCGCTGTCTGACATCTAGCACTTTGACAGTGCCAGTAAAGTGACACAGTATATAGTGTACCACTACGCAAAAAATAATTAAAGGGGTTGCCTTATCGTACGCATTTAGATAGATTTAGAAATTTGGCATTGTGGGAGCCCTCAATTATAATCTGACGTCATCAACTAAAATAGTTTCAATAATTAATTTTGAAAAAAGTAGAGAACTAAATGACAAAATATTGAAATTAGTTTCTTGTTGACTTTTCTATACAAAAAAAATATAAAAACCACGGGTATTTTTTTTTAGACATCCCCAATTGTAAATATTATCTATGCTCTAGATAATTGGAATTTAAAGGAAAATAGATTGTGGTTTAAAAAATTGACCAAAATCACCAATCAAACATGAAATATCAATTTCATTTTTTTTCTCTTGGCTTTCATCCCTGCCATTTTTACTACACTATGGTTATATTCCTAAAAACTCCTAAATCAGAATATTTTTACTACCTAACACGAGTTTTCGTATGTAAATAAATATAGGCAAGTAGTTTCAATCTTACCTTCACCCGTGGCGCCGCCGCCACCTTTGGGTGTGATCAGTTCACGTCTCAATTTTGCAAGTCGGGCTTTGAGCAAGCCCAAATGGAGCGCTGTGGCTTTGTTTTTTTGCGTGCGAGCCATCTGAAACATCGCGCAAATCATATCATAACGCATCTTATTTTTTTAATAAAACTACAATGGATAATACTTTTCTAAACTGCCTATCATATATTTTAAAGAAATTGTGTAAGGTTTTGTTCATAATAAAGTCTGAAATACGCCAATTTAAGTCATATCATAACCTCTACTACAAACCTCGGACTCTATAGCCGCAATTTTCTCTAGTATAGTACTCATGTTTTCGGTTTCTACTTAACACCAAGCTATAATTTACAATAATTGATTAGTTGAACTAGTTGTCTTATTAAGATAAATTAATATAAAAGGAAAGCGTGACAATCTTCGTGGACGTAAACCAATTCCAGAATTTGAAAGAGCCGGACTGTGTTGCTAGCGGAAAAAATATTCAATTTATTGAAAACTGTCAAAAAATCCTAAAATGAGAAAATTTCAATGCTTTCTTGATTACTAATTATCATAAAAATTTTCATCTTAAAAATAATGAAAATTGATAAATCTAAAAGAAAAACATTAAAAAAAGTTAAATGTTAGGCATTGCCATCTATTAGCGCAGTACAATATTAGATAGAAAAAGAGCAATGTAGTACGCAGCGCTAGTAATTAAAGCCGGTATGTAGCACTAGATGTCACTATAAATTATAGTTTTCTAACCACCCAAGAGATGGCGCTAAATACAACGTAAATAAATAAATTAAACCACGTGGAAAGTTCTCCGCAGGTTTGCGCAGGGAAGTACAGAAGGAAGGGAACATTGGGAAAATCGTGTGTAGGGTTTGAAGCTATGCCTCAGTCAGTGGCAATTCGAACGTCGGTTAGGGTAGCGACCTTGCTCGCTCGCTTCGAACATTCGTTCAACTTTCGTGCGTAATAAACTGAAACTGATTTAATAATTAGTTAAAGTGACTAGTAAATAGTGAAAGTAGTGATCAAAATGGATAATTGAAGTTGTAAAAAAGTTAGATTAGCTTTAAGACTTTGGTGTTGTGTGATTAGGTGGGTATGCGTTTGCGGAGGTTGATTACATTTTTAATTTAGGTAGGTAAACTTGATTTTAGTTTTTAATGAATGTACAAGGGTTGCCAAAATACCAACATTTAGTTTCCAGAACTAAAGCGGTACTTGAAAATTTAGTTTGAGTTAGGTAGCTTATGAAAAGTTTGCTTACTAGATCTGCTTTAATAATTTAATGTGAAGATTGAAAATACTAATCTAAAGTGGTAAAATATACTTACGTTGAAATTTGAAATAAGAGTGGCAAAATTAAACAAAAACTTACCGATTTAAATAATAAGTAATTTTGAAGCAAGTAAGTAGTTTATAATTTCATCCAAGCTGTTTTTGTCCTGTCAATCGTTCAAAAGTTAACTGGAAGAGATCATTTAAAATTATAATTTCGCGTCCGTACATTTGTTTCTCTTGCTATCCGTTATTTTTATGTTTTACGTACAAAGAGTGGGACTTAAATACATATTATAGGAGTACATAGGTAGGTACGGTAATTAATTAATTACGGTAGGTAATTTTCGAATATTATTTTTACTAGCATTAATAAACAGACATAGCTATAAAATATGCTGAATGGGACATATAAATGGGCGTGTAGATACACTACGGAACCCAAGAAATGAGAACTTTAAATATGTAGAAACATTTTCTAAAATCACGAAACTGGGTGTTTTCGATTTGGTCTGTAGCCACTAAGTATATCTGTTAACCCTTAGTTTGATAATGTAGCCACAAACACAGGTCATACGATCTAATGGCACCTTTTTGTATTTTTTTGATTTAGAATTTTCAGTACCTAGTACTAATTTAAATTGGGTTTGATTGCAAACATTTAGAAATTATGCCAAATTAAGGGTTAAAAAAAACTCTTGATTTAGGTACATACGAGGTTATTTATGTATGTAATATTCGTAATTGTAAAAAACCTAATGCTACTTTGTGAAGCTACAACTTTAAAAAGTCGACAGGATAAAATTAGAACTGTAACTTCCTGCTAGATGCTCTCACCATCATTTTAGCCGCAGGACGTCCACTGCTGGACAATTGATACCCAATCATTATGGTTGGAAGCGCTTTCCATCCACCGTGAACCTGCGGCACTTACCAAATTATCCGTCCATTTCCTTGATGGACATCCCACGCTGCGCTTGCCAGTCCGTGGTCTCCATTCGCAAACTTCTCGGCCCCATCGGCCATCTGTTATTGTGTTGCTATATGACCTGCCCATCGCCGTTTCAACGAACTAATCCGTTTGGCTATGTCGATGAAGTATTCATAGGTAAGTATTCCAAATTCAGCACAATTTTTCAACAGTTCCAAATGGTATTTTCAAGATTTGTGATTTAAAAAATCGGTTCCCTGAGCTTCTCAGCTTTGCTCGGTTTCATAAAAAGTGTACTTGGAGATTGGAGAACTTAAAAAAGAACTATTCTTGATTCACCCATTATAGTACTACCTATTGTAACCGCCATTTAAAGGATCATTATCTGATTCACAATATTTCAGTTCATTTTACTTTGTACCTACATGCTTTCTGAGATTTATTTCAAACATACATTTCAATAAGGAACGTATTCTTAGAAAGGAAAATAAATACGTAAAAATACTAAGTGCTTGAGGTCTCCAAGGGGTTCAGAAGATGTCTTCTTTTTAAAAATAGGCTTTGCGTTATTTTCGTAATGTTCACTGACGATTTATCGACAGTTATTCAATTTAAAAAATTATTTAATCCCTTAATTTCAAATCTAAAACGTGTAACAGGGATTTTGAACAAATCGCTAAACAACCGCCAACGAACTGCTATGCAGTTTGGCAGAGGTATATAGATAATTATTTCTGTACTTCTTTTGTTTGTTTTTAAGTAAATAAATTTAAAAAAAAATCTAGTGAAATGAAAAATGAGTTTCCTTTTCACCCCGACTGTCGAAGGAGGGTTATTTATTAGTCCGATTTCTTTTTTAACAAAAACTTTAATTGCTGTGGTGGCTTTACAGTCATGTAGGGGAACTTATTTGCCCCGGACAGCTTTTATTTTTAGAAAAATAACTTAAGCCGTAGAAGGGCCGGGTATGCAAATATCTAAAGATACATTATTAAGCTACATTATGCGAGTGATACCAAAGCGATTCATTTATTAATTTGGACAGGATAGGCTGATGAAAAAAAGGGAAAAGTGTCCTGGGTACAACAGTTTCCCCTATGTGCTCGTACATAGTGTTATTGCGATAGCGATGATAGTCTATCGATATTATCGTGATACATATCGTGGCCTTGAAAATCAATCATACCTACTATCGATAGTCCTATCGAAACTATCGACCCTTGACGATACTATCGATAGTATCGATACTATCGACCAAGTTCAAAAGTATCGCCTAATTTTCACTATCGATACTATCGATAGCCGATATAGTTACGATAGTATTTTTTTTTTTTTTTTTTTATGATATAGGGGGCAAACGAGCAGACGGATCGCCTGATGGTAAACGATTACCGTCGCCCATGGACACCTGCGACACCAAAAGAGTCACAAGTGCGTTGAAAATATAATAAAAATACTATCAATAGTATTGATTAGGTATATCGTCTTTTGATGCAATACTATCGATAATATCGAAAAGCATATCGATATTTTCGATAGTACGGTCAAGGACTTTAATTCATGAGCCACCATGGAACCTTCTCAAAAGAAAAGTCATTACGATTTTCCTTGTATATTGCGATGTCACTATGACGTTTACTGTGAAATGGTTCCATGGTGGCTTATGAATTATAAAGTCCTTGACTGTACTATCGCACTATCGACTTTTCTCAAGGTCAAACTATCGATAGCGAAACTATCGCTATCACAACAGCACTGCTCGTACAATATACTTAAGCCTCATCCTAAATAGATGATGTTTTCTTTGTAGACCTGCTAGTCTGTTCAGACTCTTACATTACATGTAGGTAGGTTATGTATGCAATGTACGTAATGCATCCTTTGAATGCATCGCCGTGGTTGAAATTTTCCTTCGCTACTCTTTAATTAGAGTAATTAACTAAGTTTTCACTGGATTTTTTAACTTCAAAAGCTTTGTGGTTTTGTAATATCTGTTGTTTAAGCTCGTTTTAGTACTGTGTTCTTTAATAATCTTTACTTACATGTAAAAATAAAAAAGTCCTAACTGACTTACTGACGGATTGGAAAGCTAAAATTTTCCATAGATATTGTCTTTATGACGTAGGCAAAGTATAAGGACGGATTTGTTGGAATTCCCACGGGCCACGGGATAAGGAAAAAACGGGATTTAAATACCATATTATCTATTACATATGTAATTTAGCACATAAATCATATACCTATATCAATAATATCGAAAAAATCAGAGGTGCGACCCGGGATTTTAACCCACGACCCTCTGCTTGAGAGGCCATAGGTCAAACCGCTAGACCACCACGTCTTTTTACGTTGCAAGTTAAATAAAAGTGACCATGTGTGTGGTATGACTCCTACATTTAACTTATTACTTAAGTCGCGTGTCGGTCAAAGAACCAGATAGTTGCAGATATTTTTTTTTCGGTGGCATCTTACTCCTTTGCTTGTTCCTTTTCGAGGTCGTAATAAGCAGGCAAAACATTCTCGTCTACTGACCACAAGCAATATACGAGTATATATAAAAATAAAACAAAATCTCGAATATCCTTGACTATGCCGCTCCACGCGTCATTTCCCCCGACCCCAGCGCCTCGCGTTGGACCCGACCGTCCAAACTTCTGGCCCCATCCCTCTCGTTTTACAGTATAATGAGAGAGACAAAAAATTGCCATACGGTCCGAATCGCACCGACGAGGTTGCCAGGGATCAAATTTATGAACTTCTGAAAGTAAAATACAAATACTTGCCATCTCATTCCACTCAATTTCCTCATCTCGACAATTTGGATCACATGGGACTAGGGGTGTGGAATTCCAAATGTATGTATGTATGTATGTAAACTCTTTATTGTACAAAAATAAGGAAAAAAAGAAATGCATTATTGACAACCGTTGAAATGCATGTACAAAGGCGAACTTATCCCTTTAAGGGATCTCTACCAGTCAACCCTTGAGTGGATGAAAGGAGCATTTAGTAAGGGACCGACAAAGAGTAAGTCAAAATAATACAGTCGGACAAAGCAAAGGCTACAATACAACTTTTAGTAAATACAATACATAAACTCATAATATAAAGAAACCTAATAAAAATATACTACCATATACAACATATATATGCAAAATACATATAATAAATAAGCAGTGTTCTCAATATATTAAAGTGATGGTGTGAGCCACATCTTCTTCAAAGCTTCCCTGAACGACACCACGGAGGGAGATTGCCTAATGGAGGTGGGTAATCGATTCCACAGTCTAGCAGATTGCACAGTAAATGATTTTGAGTAAATTTTGGAAGAAGTAGAAGGACAGGCCAAAAGAAGATTGGTACTCGACCGCAAACGATGCTGGCTTCCTTCAGCCAAGTAGCTGAAACGCTAGGAAAGGTATAAAGGGGCGGAAGGTCTAGTTTACTTAGCCGGATTAATTTTAATAAGGTTATA
The DNA here is from genome assembly GCA_947859365.1 of Archips crataeganus. Taxonomy (NCBI): domain Eukaryota; kingdom Metazoa; phylum Arthropoda; class Insecta; order Lepidoptera; family Tortricidae; genus Archips; species Archips crataeganus. The sequence continues at coordinate 14,951,493 of OX402057.1, read as the reverse complement.
ATATTATTAATAAAGCATTATTTCCATAAAAGGGCCATCTTCATAAACCCGATAATTTTGAGTCTACATATTTATTTGGATAGAAAAAATACATTTCAATAGAAACTACATACTACTTACTATATTATACTCTGTCTTCAGACATGTTGAAACTTATGTATGGGTCATACATGTATTTATTTAGTCTAGTTTTTGCGTGGCTTGTTTCGAACTAGTAGGTACGCGAAACTTGCAACGGAAGGGTTCTGTCTTCTGTACCATCGCATCGAAAAATAAACACGTTTCTTGTCTGAGACTGAGACTCTCACTTTATTATTTGTTGTTTGTTATAACGGCCACGGTATAAAACGGCCAAAGTATACATTTGTGGAAAAGAAAGATGGACATAACTAGGGCCCTGTTAGCGCTTTTTGGGTATGAACCCCTAAAAATACTTCTTATTTATATACCGATTTCAACAAAATGTCGATCCTTTTTGTTTGTATCAACGAACAACAGTTTTCGGGACCTTTTCATTCGCTGGTAACCCTAGCCTCGGCAATTTCTAAACCTTTCAAAGCAGTGTCGTCGGATCATTTATTACCGTACCGATTTCTGTCGACAGTGTGACCAGGCGATACAATATGTGTAGTAAGGTTCCGCATTTAAAAAAATGGAATAAGTGTTTATGATGGCCTGTGATAAAATAAAAATAATTTAGTCAGCGAATACGCTGCTCAGAGCAGGGGGCGATGGAGAGGGCTATGCTCGGAGTTTTACTGCGGGATCGCATTAGAAATGATAATATCCGCGCAAGAACTTAAGCCACCAACATTGCTCGAAGAATGGCCAGCCTCAAGTGGCAGTGGGCAGGGCACATCTGTTCGTAGAACTGACGGCCGATGGGGCCGAAAGGTTCTCGAGTGGCGTTGGCGGACCGGAAGACGCGGTGTATAAGCCTCCAACAAGTTAGAGTGACGATCTGGTGAAGGTTGCGTGAACGCGTTGGGTGCGGATGGCGCAGGACCGATCTGGCCTTATACTACGAAATTTTATAGTACTAAACATAAGAGTGAAAGGGATAACACGATACGAAGTTCAAAAATCTAATTTCGTAGTAGCCCCCCTGTTTGGCGAGCCTTGGTAGACCTATTTTCAGCAGTGGAGGTCTTTCGGCTGAAATTATGAATACGCTATGATGAGGAATTGCAAATGCTAACAAAAATGCGTAAGTTCATCAGAATATGTAGATAAGTCCGGTGATAATACAATAATCTCGTAGTAAAATTCTGGTGGTCCAGCCAGGAACGTCTCAGAAGGACGAAACTCTTCAACGGTCAATGGTATCGATTTGTAACTTGATTATGTATGTATTGATAACGCAAGTACCTACTTACGTAATTGATTGATTCAGTACCTCTACCATGAGTTTACACTAGTTTACAGTGACCGTACTCGCTAGCGACGGCGTAAATTATTTGTATGGAGAATTGTACAGCGCCTCTAGCGGTCACTTACGGAAGTACAATTCTCCATACAAATATTTACGCCGTCGCTAGCGAGTACGGTCACTGTGAACTAGTGTAAACTCATGGTAGAGGTACAGGAGTTATTTTGGGAGGTTACCGTAAGCCGGGGGACTTTGAAAAGCAGTTTGCCGACCAACTCACACATTTTTGTTAGCGTTTGCAATTCCTTATCGATGTCTTCTGTGATCTTCTTTTTGTCTACATGTTAACCATATACCTGGACAGCTGGACAGTGTAGATTTTATAGCGATTTTAAAACTATCACAGTTAAGCCCCAACTTGATCAAAAGCACGCCGGTTTACGGTATGAAAGAATTCTTATATTTTTAACATGGTTCTTCGCTGCGCTTTGTTTGGGTAGCAGAGAAGCAAGGTAAAAAATATATAGTTCAATGTAGGTATAGTAAAAAAAGTATGTGTGTACCTATGTAAACTCTTAATTGTACGATAAATAAGACAAAAACAAAACACTATTGACAACCGAAAGTTTACTATGTCTTGTAAGAAATTTTTAACAAAAATAATAAGTTAGGTTGGTAGAATAAATAATTCAACCAGCGCATTCGGAAAAGTCGTCATTACCAAGAAGTATCATCAGAAACTTGGCAAAAAGTTATAAAAAAAACTTAATCACTAGTTTTTTTTTTATGTTAGAGAGGCCAGACAAAGGAACTAGTGGGCCACCTGATGTTAAATGATCACCACTGTCCATAGACACCTACAGCACTTTACGCGATGCCAGTGCGTTGTCGGCCCTAAAAGGGAGAGGAAAAAGGAAAGGGAATAGAGGAGGGGAGAGGTATTGGGCCCCCGGCGCTCTCACTGACCGTACGAAACGCAGCAGGAGTAAGTACTGCTGCTTCACGCCGGTGTTCTATGAGAGGGTGGTACTGCCCCGGACGAGCCGGCCCATTCGTGATGCAGCGGCTAGCTACAACATGGCTCTACCACTACTATTATTTTTCACCACTAGTATTTTTATATGGTTTTCCATCATCATCTAACAACATATTTCTAGGATAAATATCGGTTAGGTATGTGTTGTTAGTGATTTAGATTATTTGATGTTGATATATTAGTATGCGTGATCTAATATTGGGCCTGAACTTGATGCGAGTAGGTACTCTTCCGTACCTACCTATTACTGTATATTACAATATCAACGATAGGGCATAAACAAAAACGGAATAGATATTGTAGGCTTAAAGGGTTCTTAAAGTACGAAACCCCAAAAAAGATTTGCCGGCATTCGGGATGTGTGCAGCATACGCACTGTGCCTCAAACTAACCTAAACTATGTCACTCCAGATCATTTATTACTGCTCCAATTCCGCGTGACAGTGACTAGATGGTCACCCTAATTCACGTTTGCTGAGTTTTTGCGTTAAACAGACAATGAAACGGGTGGAGTTTCAGTTCAGTTTCGTCGCTCAAAAGAAAATCTGTTTATTTACGATTTGCTTTCTTTTTTAGACCGGATGAAGCTTGTTTATGGGGATAGTGCATTTTATTCGTGTTTTCGGAGGACCTACTTAGTTAAGGCATGTAGGTATGTAGGTTATCATAAGGCTCTAACGTCAAATAGACCTCACCACGTTAAAGCCATCTAGTGATTACCAGTCAAAAAACTGACTCATAAGAAAAATCTTTCTTAAATTTCGTCACAAGATCGCGCAATCAGCTTTTGTTTTGTTTCCGATAACCATCTCGCGAGACGCGATCGATAGCATTCGTATTTACACAAAGCAGGGCTGAAATGAAAATAAATGCTGCCCTACTTATCCTATCCGCATTAGAATACTAAAAGGGTCACATAATGGGTGTAATAGACACACTACGGAGCTACTTAGGGAGTACAATCCAGCGTTCCTACAGACAGGGCTCGAAATACCGGTATTTTCCGAAACCGGTATCGTGGCTTTACACCAGGAATGGGTATTAGTTCTGGTACCTGTACTGGGTTACCAGTACCAAGCGTCCTTAGGAAACGGTTAATTTACCTGGTTTAAGAAGTTAAAATACCGGTATTCAAAAGTGAGCGTGGAATGAATGAGAGAGAAAGAGTAATAATATGTTGTCTAACAAAACCACCAAACCAACCAACCACCAAACCACACAATGGCCTAGTGGTGGTTAGAGAACCTGACTACGAAACACGAGGTTCCGGTTTCGATTCCCGCGTCGGGGCAAATATTTGTTGTACGGAAAATACGAATGATTGTTCTCGAGCCTTGTTCGTTTAATGTGTATTTAAGTATATATTTATTTATATAAGTATGTTTATCCGTTGCCTAGTATTCATAACACAAGCTTTGCTTACTCTGGGCAACGCACTAAACGGCAACGTCGCATACGCGTGTAAGAACCAGTATAGAGAACTGTTATTTTTCGGTGCTAATACCGGTAATTCTTTATTGCCGGTTCTCTGGAACCGAATCGAGGAAAGAAAAAGTGAGAAGAAATTCAATGGTGAAATTCCCAATCCGCAATGGGCCCGCGTGGGAACTACAGCCCTAGGCTTAATTCTGAGAGGAGGTCTGTGCCCTTCAGAGGAACGTATAAACGGTGGGATGTTATTTATAAATACCGGTATGTTACAGGTATTTTCGGTACCAGTTCCAAGAGCTGCCTACAGGGTTAAAGCCGTCACATTTATTTGACATTATCTTTTATTGTCGGTATATCGAGCGCCCGGAGGGTCGTTACATGTCCATTCCTTTTATCGAAATCGATTATGGCCCATCTTTAACCCTTTTAAAGGTCTTCAATAGGCTTGGACAGTACTAGAGTTGTGACTAGCACGTGAATACGTCTATTCTGGCTGTCCCTTTTTAACTGTTCTCGTAGGACAGAGATGTCATCGGCAAAATATGAGTTGCTCTTTTTAGTGCTCCGTGGATCGAAAGGAAAAACGGAACGCTTGTAAGATCACTCGTGTGTTCGTCTGTCCATCTATCGGGGCAACACATGCGTTTTTGTGACCCAAATACCGACGTGTAATGTAAATAAATGAAATTTGACTGTAGGGTCACTTTTAGGGGACCAATCAAAATATAAATGGCTTTTAATAAGGGTGTAAAAACAAATAAATCTAAGTTATATAAGAAAATTAAAATTTGTCATCCTCCTCTCGTTTCTCCATAATTTTAAAAATTAAAAATAATGTTAAATACTTTTTTACTTAAAGACTACAAGATCTCCCAATAATATACGAACATACGGAACCCTCAGTACGTGAGTACGAACTGCGCTTGGCTGGTTCCATTTTTTTTCACTTACCTTCTGAGATGCTTGGGAACGGATCCAACCTTCTCTGAAGATTAGAGACTCGGGCACACAAGCATTTGAAACGGACAAAAGAAGAAAGGGCTTATGTCCGCTACTATGTGAGCTATAAGAGTTGGGCCAAACTGCTACATAACAGAGTACCTAGAAAACGAATTAAAGAGGAACTAAATATTCACTAAACATGCTAAATTGTTACCACAATCAAGTATTTTAAGTTAGTAAATTTTCTGTTGGATGACCATCAACTCCTTTAACCTGTCTGTCCTTTTCGACAGCTCCTTGTATACCTTGCTTGTCTTTCTTCTTTAAGTTTTCAATCGTCTTCTCATCGATATCAGGCAGCTGTATCTTGTCTAGATCTGCCAGCCTGGGCTGGTTGGACTTCCTGCCGAAATAACGCTGACGGTATTTCACTCCAGCCCACCACCTCCAGCTTTATAAGGCGCAGGTTCGCCCACATATGGAATACTGCTCTCATCTGTGGGTGGGGGCTCCCCAGTACCAACTTCTCCCTCTGGATCGCATACTTACAACGGAGAGCGACTCGAATAGTCGGCTGCCAACGAATTTCTGATCGACTTGACTCCTTGGCGCTGCGTAGAGATGTAGCTACACTGTGCATCTTCTATCGCATGTACAACGGAGAGTGCCCCGAGGAGTTATTCGGGTTGATCCCGCCCTACGCGACAATACTTCCATCCTCACTATCTGGATGGTTGGCAGTCTTCTACCGTGCGTTTTTCCATAAATTTTCTGCCTCGCACAGTAAAGGTCTGGAATGAAGTACCTGCTGCGGTATTCCCGGACCGATATGACCTTCAAGCATTAAAAAAAAAAGAGCGTACTCCTACCTAAAAGGCCGGCAACGCACTTGTGACTCTTCTGGTGTCGCAGGTGTCCATGGGCGACGGTAATCGTTTACCATCAGGCGATCCGTCTGCTCGTTTGCCCCCTATACCATAAAAAAATATATAGTAAAAAACGTCTTCAAAAAAAGTTCCTCCCATATTTTTGCACTCAACCTTTACTTATGTACCTTTAGAAAAAATATTTTTCTAATTGTTTCGTAATCATAATAACTGATGACGTTCTGATGTAGAAAACACAATAAACATACGACTGAACTGAGAACCCCCTATTTTTGAATTCTGTTGTAAATGTGACGGTAGGGAAAATTACATCACCAATCAACTAACATACTTTTTGTAAACTGTCAAAACACGATTATCCCGTAGATTTTGTATGGCGATTGCCAGTTATGACGCCACTTTTATGCCAACTAAATTGACTAAGTATTTATTTGTTTCAAAGCAGCTAAAAATCTAATTTTGCAGTTAATGAAAATTGATCTGGTCTTCACGACTAAAATAAAGAGTTTTTTTTTTTTAAATAAAGTCGACTCTTGGAATTATTGTTTTATGGTATCATGATTACCTAAGGGTCGGAAACACCCGTTATTTTAAAAACCTAATCCTTTTTCGTGCAGTAAATACTTCCTTACAATGTTACAATACGCTCCAATGACATCCGTAGACTGGGAACAAACTTCGTCAACTTATAAATGGGTCCTAAATTATTGTCGTCGTTATACACTCAAGTACTTTTAATTTTTAGGTACCTACTCTTTTATGTGAGTACTAGCTTTTGCCCGGGACTCCGTCCGCGTGGAATTAGTAATTTGGGCAGCTTATTTTGGCTCTCCTTAGTTCCTCGATATAAAAAAGTTACCCGCCCCCGCACCCACTCCCTGACCCCCCCTCACCACAGAACCCCCCCCCCCCCCGCGTTCACATTCACCACCGTACTCTCCCAAGTCAAGCGTGCCTATAGAAGCTTTACTTCAAAAACCCCCGATTTTGAAACATTCTTCCGCTCCGCTCCGCTCCTATTGGTGTTAGCGTGATGATATATAGCCTATGTCCTTTCTCAGGCTCTATTAGACTATCTGTGTACCAAATTTAATTTAAATCGGTTCAGTAGTTTTAGCGTGAAAGCGAGACAGACAGATAGACACACAGAGTTACTTTCGCATTTATAATATTAGTTAGGATTAGGATTGTTTACTCGACTAAACAAACCATTTGTACAAACCGTTCATTCTGAAAAGGACATTCGGTTATCGCACACGAGTATCGTTATGTTACTTTTACTTCAAGATAGCTTATCTACCTTTCACATTCACATCTCTGATGGTTTCTGGCGAAGCCCGAAGGACGTTTCAGTTTCTGCGGGAAGAATTTCGTCCTTTTTCACAAGCACAGGTTTTTTTTACCTCCATTTAAATATGTGCTGAGTAACTTGCTTCGTGCTATATTGTTTCAAACTTTCTAGACTATCGCTCATTATTACTGCAATTCACGGGACTTAATGTTTACTAGGTAATATTACAAATGCGGTAGTAACTCTATTTGTCTGTCGGTTACCGCTTCATACTTTAATCGTTGGACCGATTTAGATTATTTGGTTTGGAGATTTTTTTGGCACTAAAAGGGACACAGGAAAGTTTTTATACCGGGAAATTGCATAGTTCCTGCGAGATAGCAACAAAAGAATTCTTCGCAGACAGAGTCGTAGGCAATAGCTAGTTTATAAAATACTATTTAAATTATCTCAAAGTTTCGGCCATATTGCAGCGGCCGTGGTATCGAGAACTACCACCTCTAATAAAATTTGGCTGCTGTTTGCACCTAGTTTCAGTATGGACAGAAAAACCCAGAAAAAAGACCAGCGCTGGGAATTGAACCCAGGTCCTCAGCATTCCGTGATGCGTTCTAAACCCATACACCACCACGGTGACTAGTGACTGGTGGTGGCGGTGGTGGCTGGTGGCTGGTGTGGTGGTGGAGTCGTGGTTGACCAGTACAAAATCCGAAAAACAATCTTGGTAGTTTACTCGTCTTATATTTCTTCATTGGACCATTATTCCTTTTTCGGACGTCTTTTGTTTCCTCAGCCACACAACCGATCCTAGACAGAACGAATTTTGGCCCGCTAAAGTAGTTCCTCAATCCAAACAGCACAATACTAAATGTATGCAAAAGTAAAGCCATTATAAACTTTTCATAGCCAAGTTGGTGTTATTTCCTACAGGATTGAGACCTAGATCCATAAATCAAACATGACGTTGACGTGAATGAACTCACGAAGGCATAGTTTGATGTCAGTTTTGATACAGTTTATAGCAGCTGTATTCAACCTACGGCCCGGGGGCCACGTGTGGCCCTGCAGGCTTCTATGAGTTGCCCACCTAGCATAAAAATTAAGTAGGTATATTAAGGCCTTTTGGCGCATTTATTGCATTCATTTAATCCCTTGCTGTATCATTACTAGCAAAGCAGTTCTGAAATTCATGTGTAAGATATTTGAGGATTCACTCTAATGATCAGTAATTTTCGAAACACGATTACTTGTAGTTTGCTACCTACTGCATTCTATTTAGATGGCATTAAAAAAAATTATCGGTACTATTGTACACTTTTTATTGAAAACGCTCGTCAACCAATTTTTAATTACAATTTTTATTTTTTTCTTCCTACCGGCGGGAAGGAGCGCGAATTTTTCTTTATTGCAACTGGAATTGCGTCGACTGCTTTTCACTTTGTTTTGCACTATATTAACGATCATTTCTTACTGCTTTTGTGAGAAGTGGAAACTGGTGGATTCCATTCTGCTAAATTAAGTTTTTCATAAATGCAATAGAATATTAAACGAGATAAGTAAGTAAGTATGTACGCACTGGCAAGCGCAGCATAGGACGTCCACCAACGAGATGGACGGACGATTTGGTGAAGGCCGCAGGTTCAGGGTGGATGCAAGTCGCTTCTAACCGTAATGATTGGGCGTCAATGAGGGAGGCCTATGTCTAGCAGTGGACATCCTACGGCTGAAATGATGATGATGATGATAAAGTATGTACCACAAAGTATTTCGTCCAGTACGTCCGACGACCGGATAGCCCAGTTGACTACGAAGCTTGAGGTCCCGAGTTTGATGGAAAAGATTTTACGTATGAAAAAATACGAATTTTTGTTCTCGAGTCAAGACTCAACCCACCCACCTATGTTTATATATGTATCAATAAAAGCATGTTTATCCGATCCCTAATATTTATAACACATGCTTTGTTTACTTTAGGACTAGGTTAATAAATGATGTCAAGTGTTGATTCCCTCGAATACGTGATTGACACGTGTTTTTTTATTTTAGTAATTATGTTTGTGTCTCATTTTAATTTAAATTCAATAATACTCGTCGTTGATACGCTTAGTTGATACGATACAAATATGGCCTCACCCAAGATTTAGCTTCTTTTACTTATCTTCATATTCAGACCAGATGCATAGTTTCACCTAGCTCACAACAACACCAAAACTCCCATTACAGGTAAACTTATAAATAAATTACAAAATGGCCGAAACAAAAGACTACTCGTCAAACGACAAACGGAAAATTGAACGCTAATTCAAAATTCGAAATGTCTTCGGAAGTGTCGTTGGACGCTCGCGAGCGCGGATTGGCTCGCCGCGCGGTTGCCGGTTGCGTACGCGCAGCTTGCTCGCAAATTGGTCTAGTGATCCTTGTGGTGATATATGTACTCCTTGGTGCGTTGCTGTTCGAGTATTTGGAGTCAGGGCCGGAGGTGCAGAAGAGATCTGCGATACAGCGGTCGAGAGAAGAATGCTTGAAGGAGCTGTGGGCAATTACAGGTGAGTTTTTACTATTAATTAAGATGCTTTTAGTTAGACATAGACTTAAAACTAAATACAAACTGAAATATAGATGCACAGAAAAAACCCCCAGAAAAAAGACCAATGCTGGGAATCGAACCCAGGTCCTCAGCGTTCCGTGCTGCGTGCTTACCCCTACACCATCACTGGTCTAGAAGTTAGCGACGAATCTTTCCCATAAATCGTACACTTCAGTCTGTTATAATCACATTATGGAGTGATAAAGCCTCTCGGTAGAGGGCATAACATAGATGCGCGCTTTATCACTCCATAATGTGATTATAACAGACTGAAGTGTACGATGTATGGGAAAGATTCGTCGCTAACTTCTAGACCAGTGATGGTGTAGGGGTAAGCACGCAGCACGGAACGCTGAGGACCTGGGTTCGATTCCCAGCATTGGTCTTTTTTCTGGGGGTTTTTTCTGTGCATCTGTATTTCAGTTTGTATTTAGTTTTAAATATATGGTTTCACGGGATGACCGTAAAAGTAATAAAAAAATGAAGTTGAAAAAAAAAAATTGAAAAAGATATTTCATACTTCACTTGTTAGACATAGACCTTTACTTAGACATAATTTTCTAAAGGTAGATATGGTGATTACTTTCAATGAGCTCTCGATATATCGACGCATATACTTAGTTACCAATAGTGGTCAATCACGGGTCATATGTACAAAAAAAATACTTAGGTACCAGCGAAAATATCACAATTTGAAGACATTAGATTTTTTTCTAAATGGAAAATGTTTCTGGTGTGCCGGACGGGATTCGTATCCGCATCTTTTGGTTATACGCGCCGAGTATGCTACTAACTGTACCGCTGGTTGGGGGCGATCCGAAAACTTTTCGTTTTTATTAAGTAAATGTGTTAGATTTTAACATGAAACTACCGTGAGACTCATTCATAGTGAAACGCGCGTTTGGCAGCCGCAGTGTCACGTGGCGCCGGGAAGAAGGGCTACGGATTAGCCCGAAACATGTCGAGTTAAACTCGTTTTTAGACGTGAGTGATCCGTATATTTTCACTATAAATGTGTTAGATTTTCCTTGAGAAAGTATTCCACTAATAAAAACAAAATTTGGATAAATAAGGAAAACGAAAACCTCCGACTTCCCCAGTAACAGTATGGGGCCTGTCTTATCTGACCACGAAATTGGCGAATCATTGCACTAATCGATAGGGCCATTATCATGATAAATAATTGAATTAGTGAATACTTGAAGTTTTAGGGCCTGTTTATTGATCGAGTCGAAAGATCTATTCAAATATTTTTTTTAGAATAATGTAAACGGGACGTTAAGGCCCTACCGAGCTTTTGGCGCATTTATTGAATTAATTTACCTAATCTCTTGCTGTATCATTTCTAGCAAAGCTTTAGTTCTGAAATTCATGTGTAAGGTATTTGAGGATTCACTCTAGTGACCAGTGTTTTTCGAAACACGATTACTTGTAGTTTGGTTGATAGAAAAAAAATCCAAAGTAGTCTCTAAAAAATAAATTAAATCTTTAGTACGGCGTAATACTGCACGGCAGGTCATGACTTTTTGAATGTTAATAAAACAATATATTATCTAGGGCCTTGTATTGCTACATTTTTAAAATACGTATTTGTTTTAGTAATACGATGAAAATAATATGATGAATCTAAATACACGCGCGCTCTAACTAACCTATCTTGAGCCGTCGTGCTTCCCCCTTGTCCATATAGTTAGTTGCGTTAGTTCTCCTTTGGCCATCGGACGGGGAACTTGTGTCGCTTGCGCTTACGCACGGCTTTGAATCTAGCCTCTCTTACGCACACACACGAGTGCATAGAATACCTAAAAATGATAAGCGCAAGAAGCTCGGTGGGGCCTTAAGTTAAGTATGACCTCTTTATACTAACATTATAAAAGAGCTATCGATCTAATTGCAGTTCACAGCTCCGGAAATGTTAACCATGAACTTTTTATTTAAATAACTCTGTTTGGATCCTCTCCGTTCACAAACAAACAAATCAATACGCGGTCATACCTAAACGAATAAAAATACGTCCGAAATGAAATAAAAAGCTCCTAATGTGGGATACTTTGCCTCTAGATCTGCTTTTAATTTCCCCAGGGCAGTAAACTACAAAGGAAACCCATCACTCAGTGTATTCAAATAAGAGGCCTTTTGGAAGTTAAACTAACTAATGAAGAGTACACGTTGCGGGACCTCTTATTTTTTATTTATTTTAATAGCTTTTTTATTCCAAATTAACTTTGACATTAAACTACCTAACTACCTACTGTATTAAATTGTCAATTTCTCAGCTTGGGGTACCTTCGTACCCCAAGGATTTTGAGTGGGAGTTCTTTTTGAGTGGGATATTATTTTGTCTTACTTCAATACAAAGATAAGTCATAGAAGCTTTGTAAACGGATGTGTGCGTTTTTCCACGCGAAAAGAAAAACTGCACACAGGTAGGTACAGTCAAGGGTCTAAATATTATATGTGTGTACGTTACCAAGGCGTCAAAAATATCTTTACCTACTGTACAACTCTATGTAATTTATTGAATCAGGTGTTACTTTTCGGAGGTCCATGATGATGATGATGATGTATAGGGACGCCTTGCTGAGTCAGGCGGGCTATCGATCGTTTTGCACAGTCATTCAGCCCAGTTCCCCGTGGTTGGAGCCGACAGGTTACTGTCCCAGCAGCGCTCCCACACAGCAACTCTCCTCGAATCTTCTCGTTCTCCTGCTGAACAAAAGGACATCTTTGAGACAGACATCCTTTAGCTCCTCCTCCCTCAGCTCGTCACTCCCGAATACATCACGCCGCACTGCCGCGTACATGAAACACTCGGTTAGGATGTGCTCACTCGTTTCCTCCTTCCCACAATGTGGACAGGAGGGGTCACTTTTTATACCTATTACGCTTAAGTGCCTATTTAACAAGTTATGGGCAGTAATTATGCCAGTTATAGTTCTTAAGCTACTCTTACCTAGATTTAGGAGATACCTAGTTCTTCTGTGGTTTATGCCATCCAGCATCATCTTCGATTGTCTGCACCCTACAGCCTGTTTCCACTCACTGTTTGCTTCCTGTTCCTTCATTCTATCTATAACCCCCTTGGTGACTTCTGCAGGCATTGGAAGTACCGGTTCAGGACCTATGAATCCCGTATCTGCTCCCTCCCTTGCCAGCTCATCAGCCTTCTCATTACCCGTCACTCCCTGATATCCTGGGACCCAGGCCACCGTAACCTTCGTACTCTCTCCTAGTTTATTAAGTGCATCTCTACACTCCCTTACCAAAGAGGAGTTAACTGTCGGCTTGTTTAATGCCTTTAGCGCTGCTTGACTATCAGAGTAAATCACCACTGTTCAGTCACTCAGTTTTGCTTGTATAATCTGAGCGCACTTCAACACTGCGCACACCTCAGCCTGAAACACACTGGCATATCTGCCTAATGGTATAGCCTCTCGAACATTCATCTTGGGTATTATTATACCTGCTCCCGCAAGTTGGGACGTTTTCTTCCTTGATCCATCCGTAAAACAAATTGTAGTCGGATGCTCAAGGTCTACCTTCCAATCATCTCTCCCTCCTATATGGATTCTGTATTTCTTATCGAAAACCCTCTGTTTCTTAATTAAGTCGTTATTCTGTGCTAGCATTCCTAGCTTTAATAACGCCTCCTTTTGTATAAGTGTCGGAGGTCCATAGTTAATGAACTGAAACAAGTACTTTGCTCATCCGCGACCTTACGATAATTACGTTTGTAAGAATGCCATATAACCCGAAGAACCAATAACCGTTGGGGTAGACGAGTTCTTGAGTGGAGACCACGGATCGGCAAACGTAGCGTGGGACGTCCTCAGACTCGGTGGAGCGATGATCTTCGCAAGGCGGCTGGCAACAGCTGGATGAGAGTGGCTGAGGATCGTGCTCAGTGGCGTGCCATGGGAGAGGCCTATGTCCAGCAGTGGACGAACATAGGCTGATGATGTTGAAGAAATGCGTGTTCATGCAGTTCCCGTATGAACACACACAAATCACACAAAACCAACTATCGCCACCACCAAACTACACTGGCTCGTGTAAATTAAAACATTTGTTTTGGTTTTTTAGTCTAACATTTGGTAGCATAGCGAACGGTTGTGGTACCTACTCTGAAGATGAGCTCTGCTTGAGTTCGAAACGCGTCAGTGTAGTTTGGTGGTGGTGATAGTTGGGTCTATTTTGTGTGTGTTCGTACAGTGTGGAGGTGGAGGAACTGCATGAACACGCTTTTCTCACATAAACGTAACTATCGTAAGGTCGCGGGTGAGCAAAGTAATTGTTTCAGTTAATTACAACTCTATGCCGATAAACATAAGGTTGGTGTTTTGCATATTTTTGATGCGATGGCTGTATAGATATTTATGCCTTCGACTGTACGCACCTATAATAGAGACGCCGACATAAAACATGCCATATGCCGTATTTTTGGGTGTGACTCGTAAAAAGAACGATATGGCACCGAACAGATGGCACCCATGGCAAGGTTGTTATTGCCGAACTGAATTACGCATGGCTTCAGTTTCAGTTGGATTTGCATGCGAGGTCATTGACACGGGTGACGTATCGGGAAAATGTAAAGCTTAGCTGGAACCCTGCCACTGTAAAAGTTGGTAAATGAATGAAGTATATTTTTAACCGACTTCAAAAAAAGGAGGAGGTTCTCAATTCGGTTGTATGTTCTTTTTTTTTTTTTTTTTTAACGTGTGTTACCTCAGAACTCCGTCATTTATGAACCGATTTGGAAAATTCTTTCGTTGTTTGAAAGCATATGCTTCAAGGTTCCATCCAGTTCTGATGATGGGATCCATGAGGAATTGAAGGAACTCTTCAAAAGTTCAAGGGAAATGTAAAGCGATTTTAGTATTTTCAGTGACAAATCGAGCATTTGCATTCATAAAGTGTCATTTGGTAAACTAGATCTGATGAAGAAGACCGCAGATGGCCAACGGAACTCCTCAACGGGTCAAATCTTGCAAGTTGAATTTGACTCACTTCCCGGTTTCTGATTGATTTCATATTTTACATGCATGTGTAAATCAGGTGACAATGCAATATTATTGTGACATGGAGCTAATCTGATGATGGAGTTGGAAGGTGGCCATAGAAACTCTGTAATAAAACAAGACAACCCCGTCGAGTTTGGGTTCATTTGAAACGTCTTGACGAGCACTTTGATCCCAGATGGTAACCAGGGTCTGATGATGGAGCTGGAAGGTGGCCAAAGTTACTCCATAAAGTAACGGCACTTACCCCATCGAGAACGGACTCATTTGACTCGTCTCAACGAGTACTTTGGTCCTAGATGGTAACCAGGGTCTGACAATGAAGTTGGATGGTGACCATAAGAACTCCGTAGTAAAACGACATAACCCCATCAAGTTTGGTCTCGTTTGATTCGTCTTGATAAGTACTTTGGTAACCAGAGGCAAAAAGTACAGTCAGTAAAGAGTGCCAGTCCAGGCCATTAGCAACAACTAAAAAGAAAAAAATAAAAAATTTTAAATAAAAAATAAAACCGCCTTCAAAAAACACCCAAAAAAAACTTGGAAATAAAAAAAATTTAAATAAAAAATAAAACCTTCAAAAAACCCCCAAAAAAACATAAAATAATAATTGATTGAACCGACCACAATAAGCATGAAAATATCTTTCTACTAATCTGTTTGAAGCTGGTGCCTCAGCACGAGCCAGCAGGAGTGGACCTAGTAATCTAACTTACCTACATACCTATTATAGGGCTTCTACACTCCTGCTGGCTCGTGCTGAGGCACCAACTTCAAACAGATTAGTAGAAAGATATTTTCATGCTTATTGTGGTCGGTTCAATCAATTATTATTTTATGTTTTTTTGGGGGTTTTTTGAAGGAGGTTTTATTTTTTATTTAAATTTTTTTATTCAAGAGAATGACTTTATTTTGTACTAGATAAAGAAGTACCTAAGTATTAATTTTATACCTATTACCTTTAGTAATAGCCGTGGTGGCCTAGTGGTTTGACCTATGACCTCTTAAGTAGAGTATCGGGGGTTCAAATGCCGGGTTCGCACGTCCAAGTTTTTCAGAATCCATGTGCGAAATTACATTTGAAATTTACCACAAGCTTTACGGTGAAGGACAAATACTGTGTGAAAACCTGCACTCCCCCAAAACTGTAAAAACCACAGAATCGTAAAATCCTGAAAAAGATTTACAGTGCGGCAAGTCAAACTTTCCCAACCTCCGCCACCACCGTGTCAGCCTATAGGTCTCACTGCTGGGCACAGGCCTCCTCTGAGAATGAGACAGTTCGGGCTGTAATTCCTCCTCGGGCTCATTGCGGATTGAGAACCTCACACACATACACCACCATT
Source organism: Archips crataeganus (assembly GCA_947859365.1). NCBI lineage: Eukaryota > Metazoa > Arthropoda > Insecta > Lepidoptera > Tortricidae > Archips > Archips crataeganus. Next base: position 14,935,586 of record OX402057.1, on the reverse strand, counting down.
GGTGATGCAGATTTCCTCACGATGTTTCCTTGTTTGCGTTCACTGTATACCTAACTCATAAATAAATTAAAATAAGGTAAATTTTAATGGAAGTTCGCAAAATCCCGAGCTTCAACCCACACCACAAGCTACTAGGCAGCCACGACTATTACTTCATTTAATTTAGCATTGAAAAGCACAACAACATTATATTGCGTCTGGTCAACTATTTCTTACCTAGCAAATAGTACAGAACAATAGTTTGGGAGCCGCAAAATAAAATTGTTTTAATGCCACATTATTTGCGTGTCGTCAATTGTTACTCTAGTACAAATTGTAAAGAGATTACAGTTCACGAGCCGCAATATAATGTTGTTGTGCTTTCCAATGCTAAATTAAAATGAAGTATAGACTCATGTCGTAAAGTGCAAATTATAGCATCTAAAACTAAACCCAAACACGCCTTAGCATGAATATAAATTTATGGCACTAACCTTTTTACGCATTAAAAAAGTAAATAGCAGGATAATAACGGTCGCGTGTAACACTGGTGACAAATAGCCGAGCAGCCATGTAATTTATAAAAAAAATAATTTCGATGAGTAAATTCCATATTTAAATTTGGACGGCCCAAAATCTTGATAACGCTCAAATATTAAAACGTTATTACGGCGTGGTGACGTCTAAAATGTTAAAGGTCCGTGTTAAGCTAATTTATTTTCCTCTTTCATCCAGAGAGAACGATAATACCAATTTTATTGCTTTGAGATTGTTGCGTAAACTAATTTTAAGTTGAATTTTTATTCAAAATATCCGACGGGAAACAGGGATAGAAAAGGGACTTACGGTTTCGTGTGAAGCTGGTTTGAAGAGAGTTCTCTTGTGCTGAGGTGCGCGCGCGGTCGTTTTTTCTCTTAGACTGGTGTAGCCGATGTACGGCGGGGGTGTGTGCGCGGGACCCGTAAAGCAGTGTGCGCGCGGGGCTCGTAATAGCAGCTTACACTTGCCCCGATAGATGGCGTTGGATGGTAAAGATGGCAAAGGAAGGAAATGGGATTTGTCGGTTACCTAACATTTCCCCCCACCGAAATCAACAATGATTTCAAAATAGGTAAACACAAAGAAAATATTGACATAGTTGTGTAGTTTGTGTAAAAATGTTGTATTTTGAAACAAAAATGAAAGCTAATGGACTGTATAAATAAATAGTATGTAGTTAGTTGAAAGAGATACCTATAAGAAAAATTATATAATTATAAAATAATAATAAATAAAAAGGAAACTTGTTATTGTGAAAGTACTATTCGTCCAGCTGTGTTGGCAGAGGACTCAATTTATTGACAGGGCGTTGTAAACGCGAATTTTGTGTTCGAACCGTCACAACACGAACTCTACCATCAGGGCCGGGATGAACTTGTTCCACACGTCCCAGGCTCCATTGTTGACATGGACTATTATCATTATGAATCAGTACCAGATCATTGGTAGACAAGTTAGGCGTATCAACTAACCACTTGTGCCTTTGTTGAAGCGTATGTAAGTATTCGGATTTCCACCGACGCCAAAAATGCAAAGTGGCTTGTTGGATACATTGCCATCGCGTCAAGCGATTTATAGACGCGTCCGTTAAGTCGTAATTAGGAACCGCCACTAGTTGACGACCAACTAAAAAATGTCCTGGTGTGAGGGCGTCGAACTCATTTGGGTCGTTTGATAGACTACAAAGTGGCCGAGAGTTCAGGATTGCCTCTATGTTGGCAAACAGAGTACCAAGCTCCTCAAACGGTAACGCGCGTGTACCGACGACACGTTTTAGGTGGTATTTGGAAGACTTGATTCCGGCCTCGAAAATCCCACCAAAATGGCTACCTGCTGGAGGATTATATTTCCAGATCACCTTCCTAGTTGTAAACTTATCAGTCAGTTGGTTCCGATTGCTATTATAAAACTCGAATACTTCAGTCAAATGTTTGCCAGCGGCAACGAAATTTTTACCGTTGTCTGAACAAACCGTATGTGGAAGACCACGCCTAGCTGTGAATCTGTCAAAGGCCGCCAAAAAACATTCTGTAGTTAACGCTGAGACCACCTCAAGATGTACTACGCGCGTTGAATAGCAAACAAATAGGCACAAATAAGCCTTCGAAATTTTAGCATTACGACGGTTTGATTCCTTTGTATAAAAAGGGCCGCCCATATCGACTCCAACCGTGTGAAATGGATACACATTCTGTAAGCGAGATTTAGGTAATGAACCCATCTTAGGCTGGTTAACAGTGGGCCTATTCTTAAAGCATCTAATGCATTTCGACAAGCGCGATCTTATGATGCATCTAGCGGATACGATCCAATATCTTTGAGCTAGTATGTTCTGCAGACTCCTAGGTCCAGCGTGTAAGTAGACTTTGTGATAATAGTCGATCAAGATGTTAGTGAAGTGCGACCTTTTAGGCAAAATCAACGGATGACGTTGAGAAAAAGGCAAGTTCGCTTGGGAGAGCCTACCCCCCACCATGAGGAGACCACGGCTATCAATGAACGGGTCGAGTTTACGTAGGCTTAGAGAACATCGGTTGTCCTTTTTTAAAGATTCAATGTCATCCTTGAAATTCATAAGTTGGACCGTTTGAACGAGTTTGTCATGTGAATTATTCAGTTCTACAGTAAGCAGAGCGCCTGTGGTTCTATTAGGAGCAGGAACCCTAGAATTATTAATGAACCTAAGACACCAGGCTACTACCCGCTGTAGTTTCAGAAAATTTGAATATTTATTAATAATTGACTCTAAATCCGTATTTAGATCGGAACCTGCACTCAATAACGTGTTCTCCGTGACAGGTTTGAGTTCCAACGGTTCACCTTTGAACTCGTCAATAGACCTAACTGGCCACGTGTGCTGCGGTCCGTACAGCCACTGTGGGCCTCGAAACCACTGGTCTGCGATCTGCACCAGTTGGGCCGGTGTGGCGCCGCGGGAGCACACATCGGCAGGGTTGTCAGTGCCGTTGACGTGGTACCATTGCACCTTTGATGTACCTTCATTAATTTTAGCAACGCGATTAGCAACAAAAGTTTTTAATTTGAACGCTGGTGTATTTATCCACGTCAACGCCACTGAACTATCAGTAAACGCCAATACGTCATTGATCAGCACTTCCTTGGCCAAAATCGCTAGTACATATTCCAGGGTCTTGGACAATAAATGAGCAGCCATTAATTCAAGACGTGGAATCGAAACTGTTTTTAAGGGCGCAACCTTAGATTTAGATAACAGTAGGCTAACATTGACGTTACCCTGCACGTCTTGACTACGAATGTACACGACTGCTGCGATCCCTGCCATCGAGGCATCACAAAAACCCATGACCTGCGATGAGGTATGCTTTTGGACAAAGACGTGCCGATCATGTTTAAGAGTCGATAGCAGCGGTATTTGAGATGAAAACGTTAACCATTCATCAATAAGTAATTTAGGAAGCGGATCGTCCCAGCCTAATTGTGCGCACCATAGCTTTTGCATAAAATTTTTAGCTATAAAAATGCACGGCGCAACGAACCCTAAGGGGTCGAACAGTTTCGCTATTTCCGATAACACCGAGCGCTAAGTTACGTTACGTTCCATTTGAGTCGTACGAAATGAGAACGCGTCTGCGTTAGGTAGCCAATGTAGACCGAGAATTTTAATAGACGTGGTTTTACCGTCGTCGAATTGAACCGGAGGCTCCAGTTGATCACAAGGCAATTCGTTTAATACTTGAACGCTACTACTTGACCATTTACGTAACTCGAATCCACCGAGTTTAAGTAACTCCACTAATTGATGTTGAATTTCTACCGCCTCGTTCACACTATCAACGGACCACAGTAAATCGTCTACGTAGAACCCTTCCCGCAGTGCGCGCGCGGCGGCGGGGAAACGCGCGCCCTCGTCCGCGGCTAGCTGTTGCAGCGTGCGCTGCGCGAGGAACGGGCTGCTAGCCACTCCGTACGTCACTGTGCACAGCTCGTATACTTTGATAGGTTCACTGGGCGAATCGCGCCATAGTATGTGTTGAAATTTGCGTTGAGACTCATCAATTAATATACAACGGTACATTTTAGATATGTCTGCGCACAAAGAGACTTCGCGCAGACGGAATCGTATTAATAATTCGATTAGATCAGCTTGCAGTTTCGGACCCGTGTATAAAACTGAATTTAACGACTTATTGTTCGTAGTCGAACAAGAAGCGTCGAAGACTACCCGAAGTTTAGTCGAACTGCTTTCAGGCTTGAGAACGCAATGGTGGGGTATGACATATCCCGACTCCACTTCCGATACGTCACCGACAGGGACCATATGACCGAGCGCCGCGTAGTCATCCATGAACTTTTTATACTCGCTCCTCAGAGTAGGTAAACGAGACAGCTTGCGTTCTAAATTTTGATACCGTTTAATCGCAATTTGTTTCGAATCACCTAATTTAGCGTCAGGTTTGAACGGGTAACTTACAACATAACGACCGGTGCTATCGCGCTTATGATCATTCACAAACATCTGTTCAGCGATGACGTCATGCGGATTTTTTGGTATGCTACAGTCTAAATTTTCAGTTTCCCAAAATGATTTAATCAAATTATCGATCTTTGTCGCGCTAGTGAACATACACGTCGATACATTTTGAATATTATTATTAAGTGTCAGCTGTCCCGTAACAACATATCCGAACACGCTACTTAATGCCAGCGGCAACCCTTGCCGTGACGGATGATATTTGCCACCATCGTACACGAATGGAAACACGTCACTACCCAGCAACATATCGATGCGATTCGAGCGGCAAAATGTAGGGTCAGCTAACACCAAATTTTTATACTCGCTGCATAAGTCTTGTGACAAATTAACCGACGGCATGTCAGTAGATATTTTCGGAATTATTACGGTTTTTAAATTGAAAATTGGATCATTTGACATAGTAGGTTTAATTTTACATGATACTATGCCTTGATCGCGAACTACTGCTCCGCCTAGACCTGACAGCTGAGTGTTGCACTTTTGACGCGGCAACCCTAAACGCTGGGCACAATCATTCGTCATAAAGCTAGTTTGAGAGCCACTGTCGATTACCGCACGTACGGGTTGATATTTGCCTAAAACGTCCATTATGTGTATAATCGCAGTGCCTAACATAACTGTGGACCCAGTCGAACACGTCAACGAGACTTGATTCCCTTTATTATCAATGTCCTCACTACTAACGAATTGAGTTTCCGTGCTTACTAAATTTACGTTTACATCCAAATGTAACGTGTGGTGATGTTTGTTTTTGCACACCGTACACGTTATCTTCGAAGGGCACTCATTAGACGCGTGACCTTGACGGAGACAATTCTCGCACAAGCGCAACTCTTTTATTTTGTTAACGCGCTGCGTCGGTGTGAGTGCGATGTACTCGTAACATTTATAAATTGAATGGAAAGGCTTATTGCAATACAAACAACCTTTTTTTGTACTGTTGTTATTAGTAGCTGCACTGCTTGACAAACATGTTTTGGAATTTACATTTTTTGGGATAGGTTTATTATTAAACTTATTTTGAATCGAAGGGACGAAGGGTTTATTCGTCACGGGCTTCGAAGAAATACTCGTTGACATTTCCAACATACGAGTGTGATTTGTGACAAAATCGACTAATGTTTTGAATACTGGAATTTCCTTTTCATTAATTTTTTGTTCGAATTCACGTCTAGAAACCGGGTCCAAATTACGCAATCCGATATAACACAGAATAAATCCCGATAAATCATCAATTTTTAACAATTCTAGCGCTTGAACACACTCTTGAAATGTTTCTAAAAAAGAATTTAATCCGTTTACGGATTCGTTAGGCAACGGCTTAAACGCAAACAACTTATCCATATAGCGCGTAGCTATGGCCCGTGTATTCTCATACCTATCACACAAGGCCTGCCACACGATATCATAATTGTCACTTGACACTGGCAAACTTTTGACTATTTGAAGTGCCGGCCCCGTGACAACAGACGTTAGGTAATAGAATTTCTCGATATTACCTATCGATTTGTTTGAATGAATTAAACTCGTGAATGTATCGCGAAATGTAATCCAATTCTCCAATTTCCCATCAAAATGAACTAGATCAATTTTAGGTAAGCGAGGCTGGGCGCCGCCGCGTTCCGGGTCTGTTTTGATTTCGTTGACATTTTTTAACGGTTTTGAAACGCACTCGAATTTTTGAAAGATACTTTTTATCTCGAAATACAATTCGTCGAAAGCTGATACCTCCTGGCTACTGAGGTTATACGAGGGGTCCCTTGATAATTCGAATTCTGCAATCTCATCGACAATATTTTCAAAGAGCTCCCGCGTAGATTCAAGGTCATTAACACGCACGGACAATTTAATAAGTTCCGAGGGATTACTCTCGACCACTTTCGCCAAATCGTAATATTGTTGAACGCGTCTAAAATATCGCTCTTTCTTATTAATTAAGGTTTTAATTTTGATGTCGAGATCGTCTACGGACAGTGATTTCACCATTTTGAATCGAAGAAAAATGAACGAACTAGGTATACACACCGGACCACGCGCCGCAAGTAACAATAAATTGAGTCGAAAAAAGTAATTAATACCGCAGAAATAGATATCGTAATATTTGACCGCGAATACTACTACAATACTGTCATAAATAAAACTAGTGAACGAATATTAATGCAATAAATAGGGTGTGTGTGTAAAGTGTGTAGGTATCTATGAGGTCAGAGGTTATTACGTGAAAATTGTGTTTGAACTTGTTTTTACCTATTCTGAAACCTTGGATCCGGCTCGAAGGACCAAATATGTTGCGTAAACTAATTTTAAGTTGAATTTTTATTCAAAATATCCGACGGGAAACAGGGATAGAAAAGGGACTTACGGTTTCGTGTGAAGCTGGTTTGAAGAGAGTTCTCTTGTGCTGAGGTGCGCGCGCGGTCGTTTTTTCTCTTAGACTGGTGTAGCCGATGTACGGCGGGGGTGTGTGCGCGGGACCCGTAAAGCAGTGTGCGCGCGGGGCTCGTAATAGCAGCTTACACTTGCCCCGATAGATGGCGTTGGATGGTAAAGATGGCAAAGGAAGGAAATGGGATTTGTCGGTTACCTAACAGAGATTAAGAACAAATTCTAAACTAAGTAAAAAAACTAATTTTTGGTTACTTGCGCACGATGACTAGTGTATGTAAATTTTGACTGTGATCCAGTAACAAGACGTAGTACGTCCCCCTACTGATAACAGGCCTCGTCTCAGAACGAGAGGGGTTGGGCTGTAGTTCCCACGCGAGCTCAGTGCTAATTGGAAACTTCACACACACCATTGAATTTCTTCGCAGTTGTGTTCTTCACGTTGATTTCCTTCACTGGTAAGCACGCGGCAAATTTCGCATTAATCTAGATTCTAATTATGATCTAGATTATTCTGAATTAATTAACACGGCAGTAGAACGTTGTTTACACTTTTTTTTAATTCTATTATTTTTACAGGTAAATTATTCAAACAAGGTATAAAGTTACGGTACATAATTATTTCTGTAGCGATTAACTAACTAACCGACGAGTAAGTGGAATATTATATAAACTACCTAGCTGTTGCCCGCGAACTATGCAATTTTTCGGGACAAAAGTATCCTATATGTTAATCCAGGTTACAAACTACCCGAGTGCCAAATTTCATTAGAATCCGTCAAACCGTTTTAGCGTGTGAGAGTCTATACATTTATCCATACAAACTTTCGTGTTTATAATTTTTAGTAAGGCCTCATTACACGTCGTCGTATTATTCTGCCGTTCTTCTCTACAAAAACGACTAAGAGACCGCAGCAAAATCGTCCGAATTCAAATTAATTTGATTTTATTGAAAGTGAAAACAATTGCCAAAGTTATTAATGGCCAGCGTACAGATGGCGCTGACCATTCATTGTTCCACCTCCGATATTGAACTTGCAGCTTAAACGATGTTTCACAGGTTCCCCGGTAACCACTAAAGTTGAAGTCATTATGATTGTAAGCTGTAATTAATTCTTAAGGTGGTATTTAGTGTTTCGATTTAATTTTTGTGGTCAATGACGTGGCCTTCGCTGTTATAGATTGATTACTTGGTTTTGCTGATGCAGGATTATGTTCACCATGAACTTGGAGTCAAATTTAGATTAAATAGTTTTTCAAACCTAGGATGAACCATTTGGCGGGATCGATATAGGCTTAGACTTGAGCAGAATCTATTTCCAAAAGTAAAAGTTTCATAATGTTTAAAAAAAAATTCAACCCACATCAAATCAGAACGAAATGACACTGAAAGTGAACATTCCTGCCAATCTAACAAAAATATACACAACATATTCCAAAATTAAAAACGGGCGATTTGTTTGATATATTCTTATGAAAAAACGTGACAGCGCCAGCAAATTTAAAAGCAATTTCTGGGGACACGATAAGGCGTTTTAATATTCACGTCGTGAGGTGGATCGTTTGTGAGGCCTTAGCACACGCACGTTTATCGCAGGCATAAAGCATCCGTCCCCTACGCAGACGCGTGGTTAGAAAGGGACATCATACTTTACCCGCAACAAAACCAAGTGTGCTTGGCCCTCTGACGTATCAAGGAAAGTGGGGTAGCCACATTGTGACGTCACAGGTCTTGTTGCCATAGAATTAAAAACAAGAGAAATGGAAATAATATCCTTCAAAAATAAAAGTGATCACTTTTGATTCCCTTGCTATTTATGTCCACCAGTAGATGAAAGTGAACATGAAACGCGTAACAATAACTGAGAATTAGGTAGGTACATAGAAAAGTGGAAACTATTCATAAGGGTAATTACTGATAAAATATTGATAGCAATAACACAGAACTTTCTGAAATTGCGAAATGAGATGAAATGAGAAGGTGTGTGAATTAAGTATGATTAAAGAACATAGGCATAACGTGACAACGTTGATGCTCCGCTAGGTGGAGCTCCTGTTTATGTGTAGTATGGGCCTCCAGCCCTGATGCAGTACTAATCTAACCTATTTACCTAGACATAACATTACTACCTTTTGTATCAAGGTACTCAAGTGTTTTTGTTTTATAAGCAGCTATTTTTTTTTGAGAGACTTACAGTACTAGTTTTTTTCTTATTTAAGAGTTACACTCTTGTCGGTGTAGCCGATGAATGGCTCTCCACTTCTCTCTCCTCAAAGCCTTGACTTCCTTATACGACATGGCGGCTACCTTCTCCTTTATTTGATTTACATAATCAATTCTCGGCCTCCCTTTTTTTGCTTCCCTTCTACTTTTCCTTCCAAGATGACACTTATGAACTCATCATGTCTTATAAGATGACCAAACCAAAATTACCAAAGTACTAGTTACGCGTCATAAAATTATGTTAAGCAAAGTTATGCAAATATTATGTGTATTAACTTTATGCTTAATAAAGCATTATGCATTTTTATTGTTATGCCACTCAAACCGTATGTCAAGTCTGTTACTTATGCGTTTTCATGTTAGAACAATTAATGCTCTACCAATTAAGGGAGACCCCTTTGCCATACATGTTATCACTAACGTTAAAACTTTAGATAACGCGGTGAGAATCGAGTTGTAACATCGCCTCGCCGATACCCACCTTTTTTCTGTTTTCACATGTCTCAGTTAATTACAATTTTTTTTTCAATAATTTAATTTTGTTGGGCAATTAATTTCGATACAAGCTGAACGGGGAAAGGTTATGGCTTCTTAGCCACATAAACGCCTCGCGCTTTTAGTTTGCGTGACATTTCTATTTCTTTTATCGCTTCTATGGACCCAACGGTCTCTGGAGTCCGAGATATTGTGTAAGGAGTTCTTATTCGGTGTGGCAGCTTATAATAAGAAAATGAGATCTGTAATAGTTGTGAAAGCATTTTTTTCAGAAAAGAGAAGTGGGTTGCGTAAGCATGAAACCATAATCGTAAACATAAGACTCAGTTTAGCATAATTTCGGATATTCTTAGCTAACCGTAACAGTGTAAATTTGGTTTTATTAAAAATATGTTTTTATAATACAAGCTTTTTTACTGGCATTCCAATAACATTTCCGTACCAAAATGTCTAGTCAATCCGATCACTAGAAGTTGTTTAAATAGACTTATTGGATTTGATCTTAGGAAGGAATACAAACATAAAGACAAAACATTAAAAAAAAATCCCAAAATCTTAATCACTAAGTCTTTTGCACAGGTGTTCGACGACGTAAATTAAAATGACGATGGAATTTAGTAAAATCCTGGATTTTCTTCATCATCATCATCATCATCACAGTCTATAAACGTCCCACTGCAGGGCACAGGCCTCCTCTCAGAATGAAAGGGCTTGGGCCGTAGTTCCCACGCGGGCTCAGTGCGGATTGGGAACTTCACACACACCATAGAATTTCTTCGCAGGTGTATGCAGGTTTCTTAGTATTAATATTCTACCAGATTCAGAGATCTTATCAGATTTTCTTATTATTATTCTATCAGCCAAAAGATGTCTACTAATGGACAAAAGGTGTGTGTGGGATCCGCACTGGGCCCGCGTAGGAATTACGGCCCAAGCCCTCTTATTCTGAGAGGAGGCCTGTGTGCTGCAGTGGGACGTATATAGGGTGTGAAGATGATGATGATGAACTTGTATCTAATTTAATAACATTGTTGAAACGGCAATGACGAAAAAACACCGCAAGAACGTTCCTATTAACCCAAGTCGTCTTTCCTCATAAAATATGGATTGACATTTTGACATGCATCAATTTATTTACGCAGGGGCGTAGCGATGATCCCACGCCTGTCTTATTAAGGAGTTTTTTCCAAAATTAACGAATAAGGTAAAAGTATCACGTAAAATATCTATATAAAAGAGGTGTAGGTTTAGTCACATATAATATAAATTCATCTTATAGTAATCTATACTAATCTATACTTATAAAGAGGAAAGATTTGATTGTTTGTTTGCATTGAATAGGCTCCGAAACTACTGGACCGATTTCAAAAATTCTTTTGGCGTTAGAAAGCTACATTATCAGTATCACTGAGTGACATAGGCTACTTTTTACCGCGGGAAAATACCTTTTCCTACGGGAAAATTAATTTATCGCGGGCGAAGCTGCAGACGGAAGGCTAGTTATGAATATGTAGCAGGGAAATGGCCAAAATAGAAATTTGAAGAAATCTCGAAGGGATATGATCAAATCGCACAGGATGTTAAAATGGGGAATTTATTTTATAATTTCCCTAGAAAAAAATCAGTCATTTGATCAAAAACCTGAACCTGAGATATACAATTATCCTAAAGTAAAATTGGGTATAAAAAAGTAAGCTAAAAGCTTGCCATAGGTACATCGAGGAAACGAAGCCAGCATTATGGGCACCCTGCCCATTAGCAGCGATCTGGGAGATATTTGCAAATACATAAGAGGGTACGATGCGCACCATTTCTCCATACAAACGTAGTCCCCTGTTTCCTCCCTGGATAATGGCTTTAGAGCCAAATTTTGTTTACTGTGTAATCTGTATCTACCACAGCTATGCCCCTATGTTTCGTTTTTTCCATATTTCAATTAACATAAGAAATATTTTCAGACACTCATCAGAAACAAAAAAAGGAAAACATAGGGGCATAGCTAAATCTGTCCTCTAATTATTTATGATTATTTATGTTTTCGAGAAGAAAAAAAGGGGATTACGAAATGCTGTTATGATCAATTTTACGCGCCTATTAACGGTCTGCGCTGCAGTTGTCCCGCTCTCGCTGTACTGACACGCGGGTTCGGGCGAGACAGCGACATTTTATTAAAATACCTATTTCTCAAAAGTCTCTCAGCCATCATACCCTCTTAAGTTAATGTAAGTTTTTATTTTTGTATTTTAAAATATGTTTCTGTAAATATGTAGGTATATTTTGTGTAAATAAAGCTAAAAGTAGATAGATATTAAGAAAAGGAGTCCCTTTAGCCCAGGTTCTTAAGATACTGGCAGTGTTCCCCTTTGAAGAGCTAAGCTAGTTCTCTTTCCGAGGTAGCTGCCAGCTCTTCGGACTCCTGTGACGTCGACTAACCTCTTTGCTATTTCCTTACCCGTAGTTATTATTATAACCGGGACTTATCTATCGCGATACTTTATTTTCAAAATTACCTTGATATTTTGACCACAATAAGAAGACCGCGGCCACAGAAATTTGGTCAAAACGTTGAGTTAATTTTAACAATAAATTGTCCCGCTAAGTCTGGGTGTAATAATACTTTACTAAGAGCATTTTAGTACAAGTACAATTTCAAATATCAATTTTAGCCGTGATAAAACTGACAGTCCGGTTGACACCGTTTTTTTTACGATTTTTTGGAAATGAAATAATCAAAATGGGCTTCAAACTTAAATTACATTAACAAACGGCAAAAAAGGCGATCACTGAGTTTTTAAACGTACCAAAAACTCATGCTACTCTAGTACATTTTCTTTTCGTAATTGTTTCCATGACACACCATGCCAAAAACAGACGCCTGAAAGTTTAAAATGGTCGTTGTTTAAACATACGCATTGGTAAATGCTTGAATTTAACTCGTTTAGAGAGTGCTTAATGAAGTTTTGCTCGCTACACTTCAAACACTTTTTTTTAAAACTCTCAACTGACTTAATGGCACGTTTTTTATTTGCCACGAAGACTTTTTCAATTTATTTGATTAACTGATGCAGGTTGTTCTAGCCCGACTAAAGGCAGTTGAGTTTTGTAAATAATTCGTCCGTGCCACAAATTGTCGCGGGCAATCCAGAAAATACGACAAAGTAAAAAAAGGTCCGCTCCATAAATCAGATTTTATGAAATTTCGACCTTATACCAATATATCGCTAGCGGAGGGCCGCTCGGAAAATACGATGGAATTAAATTGCTCACGAAGCTTCTAATTTTCTCGAAGACTAGGGTTAGTAATAAATAAGGTATTTTGAAGTACCTAAAATGCTAACTAGCTTTTTCCCACAATTTTATAGGAATTTCGTGGAGTTTCAGCAATAACCTGGAAAAAGTACCTAGGCTATTAGTATGGAATAGTGCTGCTTTCCTTTGGTGAAAGGATTTTTTAAGTCTGTTTAAAAGTTTCAGAGACTACTCTCCACATTCAAACAAACGGTCTAACTCTCTATACGGGATTCAGTCTGGTGGCATAATTTTTTTACGCATAATTCATCATTTTGTATAACTGTTTCTCAGAAACCGTAAATTATTCAGGAATTTGGAAATGCTTATACTGTAAAACTCTATAGGTTGGGTTTGGTTTACTTTATAAAAAATCTGAGTAATTAATGGTTTATGGAAAAAGAAAGTTACGCAAATGTTAAATTATTTGTAAAAAAATTATGCGATCCAAAATAGTGAATCAGTCTAAACAATGTCTAGCAACAACAAGGTAAAAAGATGTATTTCTTTGTTATTCGAGCCTAGAAATCGAAGATTCAATACAACAGATACTTTCTTTACATTCTAAATCGACGACAAGATGACCACCGGATACTCTAGTAGTTAGAGAACCTGACTCTGAGTTCCCGGGCTCAATCCCCGGTCGGGGTAAATATTTGTATGAAAAATTCGCATGTTTGTGCTCGAGTCTCGGATGTTTTAGTTAATCATGTATTTTTCTACATAAGTATGTTTATCCATTGCCTAGTAGGTACCCATATTACATATAAACTTTGCTTAGTTTGCGACTATACCTTGACAAGCTCGTGCGCGGCGCTCAACGGAACCCTGTCGCAGGGAGCCTCTGCTGTCCTTAACGAGATTGTCTTTAATAAGTGCGGCAAATGCTGACTGCGACAGGGTTCCGCGGAAATGAAATGAAATGAAATGAAATGAAATGAAATGAAATGAAATGAAATGAAATGAAATGAAATGAAATGAAATGAAATGAAATGAAATGAAATGAAATGAAATGAAATGAAATGAAATGAAATGAAATGAAATGAAATGAAATGAAATGAAATGAAATGAAATGTTTATTCTGCCAGAAAAAGGGGAAAAAGGGGAGGGGTAGGGGGAAAAAGGGCGGAGAGCCGCGCACGAGCTTGTCGGACTATAGATCAATTGTTGTCAATCGTCCCATGATTTATTATTATAAAAAAACAAGTGAATAAGTATATTTCATACTAAATACAAACTGAAACATGGATGCATAGAAAAAATCCCAGAAAAAAGTCCAGCGCTTGGAATCGAACCCAGGTCCTCAGCATTCCGTGCCGCGTGCCATACCCCAACACCACCACTGGCCAGGAGTTTAGACACAAATTTTTCCCATACATCGCACATCTCAGTTCGTTAACTAATCACATTTATGCCGTGATACAGCGCCATCTATGTTACACCCCCATCGAGAGACGTCAACACTAAAAAAATACTAAAAGATACTTCGTAGCAAACTTGTAGTGAATAAGTGTTAAGTATGTTTCGGTAATATTTACGCAACACGCACACACACACGTTCTTATACCCATGGATTCAACAGTCATAAAAAAGGTAATACTATATGCAAATGTTAATTATGACTTAATTAGGCTCTCTCATTACCTTATGGATAAATTTAAATCGTGCCAAATTCTGCAACGCGAAACCGTACAAACAATATTGATGATTCCTACCAAACAAAACAAAAGAAGGAGAACCCAGTTACCCGAGCTGTCGCTTCCTTTTATTGAATCTAAACTCTAACATATCACGGCTATAACACTTTACATCACATCCATAGCCTCGTGTCGTCCAATAATAACAATAGACGTTGCGTTACAGATGTCAATGGATTGCAAACGCCTTCTTAGCTCCATGTAAAGCAATGCCTGTATTAAAGTAAAGAGCTCAAGGATTTTGTGTCAATGGCGATTTATTAAATATCTCGTAAATCTTTTTATCCTTGTCGGCACTTTGTTACTTGACTCTTGCTTTTGTTTGCTGATAAAATATTCGAACTTAAACTTGGTTCAACTCCATCATTTAGCTGGATTTGCGAAGAAAGCACTCTTAATTTAGGGTATTTGAGTAGGTATTTAAGAGTTAAAGCTTTGTGTTCTTACAAAGTATACTAAATTTAACGACGGTCTTAATTCTTTGTCTTGTCTTATAGACGTGAGAGATAGAGATATTTCAAAGACAGAGTATATTGACGGCTTTGTTCCCATAAGTTAGCTGAGTACGGTAGGCACTTGTACTGTTCTTAATTCAGTCTTCCTACTAATATCATTAACACGGTAGTGTGTGTGTAATTGATTGATTTAGACATACCTAGCATTAGTTGTAAAAAAATTGTTATCTACCGTTATTTAATATTTTTTTTATTTAACTACCCATAATGCGGTTAATAACGGGTATTTATCCGACTGCGACCTATAAAATTTTGCGCAATGCTCGGTTCAAGTGAAAATCACGCTGTTCAGGGCGTACTGTCGTCAGGCGCACTATACGAGTCAGCTATGGTACAAATATACAAAGCGGTCGTTTAACACGTTACGAGTACAATATAATAACGCATTTCGTGCCATGCTAAGACTCCCTTGGCGTTGCAGTGCGTCTGGGATGTTCGCCCTCAACAGAGTGGATAACTTTTACGCTGTCTTAAGAAAACGTCACTTTTCTTTTCTGGAGAGAGTGAGTGGATCCGGCAATGAGCTGGTAAAGACTGTTTGCGCTGCGTGTCACTTTGTTATGGCTCCTATAAATGTTTAAATGATGTTGATGATTATTATTATTGTTATTATTATTAATGTAGTGCTTAGTGTTAATTTTTGACATCACGGGACGGACATTTAGTGACATAATGATTGTATTGGATTATTTATATTTAATCGAATTGTATTGTATTGTATTGAATTATATTGAATTGTATTATGTATTATTGTAATTGTGAATGGGGTTATTGCCTAAATAAATAAATAAATAAATAAATAAATAAATAAAAGTGGTACTATATTTGTTGCTTTTTAAAACAAATTATTGTAACTAAGATATTAATTAATATTACAAAATAATACCTACTATATACGTAGAGCTTGTCTAATTTAAAATGACGCGCCCCACCACCGCATTTGACATACAGGATTTGAAACCTATATTGGTGAAAATAGATTCGTGAATTATAGTAACGTAATAATTTTATTATGAAAGAAATAAAGAAAGAAAGAAATAAATATAGCCCGGGACAATTCGTTTCGCATAAAATGCGGTTAATAATAACCGTTATTAACGAAAAATGCTTTTTTAATCGCTCGGTTAAAATCGTTAATAACCGGCTGCGCATTTATATCCAGGCGTTACATCGGATCACCAGTTGTAGGGTTCTGTAACCCGTAGGGTACGTGGATGAGGAGACTTTACCCTAACTATCCGCTACTTGCCTGTCTGCTTTTTTGCTTGTTTGTTTGTGCGAGCGTGTCTGTGTGCATATCAGTGTCTGTGTGTGTTTGTTTTCAACCTACTTTATATTCTAAACCCAGTCCGATAAAGTAAGTATTCCAGTTTAAACCAGAATTAGATTATTTGTGAGTTACTAAAGTCCCAAGCAGCTAAAGATACACGTAGGCGCCGACACACCGCTAACACGGTTATCCCGTGATCCGAGGACACGTAAGTTTTGTTGATATCCCTCTCAATGCGGGGATTAAATATTGGATTACCTTATTTAGGGCTCTGTACCCTACGTGACCATATTAATCTTATGTCTTTCCGTCCGTCGGTCTGGATACAGCACTGTCTTTTAAGCCGTAACAGGTAGTAACTTGAAATTTTCGCAGAGCTGCTACTTAATAAGACAAAAACGTATTTTTTGGTGGTTTTTCTTGATCTTAGCAATATGGAAAAAAGTAAACGAATTAACGATGGTGATCACGCAAAATCAACAAGGTATATTTTTTAAACTCTACAATGTAATTTATTTATATTATATACATCTAAAGTATTTACACAGCTATTTTTTATCACAGTAGATACTCTATTTGAAACTAGGGATCGCTAATGCGGATCGGAATTATTTCCAAACATCCCTGTCCATGGTGTGATCATTAATTTTATAGTGCCGTAAACCGGGGTTAACTTTGAACTGCGGGGCGACTTTAGAAAGTAGTTTGCTGACCAACTCACGCATTTTTGTTAGCATTTGCTATTCCTTGCATTTGCTGTCTTCATCGATCTTCTTTTTGTCTGCATGCCAACCATTTACTTCAGGACAATGTCGACTTTATAGCGATTTAAAAACTATTAAAGTGGCCACTATTTGATCCAAGGCACCCGGTTTACGGTACACCTTTAATCATCATCATCATCATAATTTCAGCCGAAAGACGTCTACTGCTGAATATAGGCCTTCCCCAAGGCTCGCCAAACTGATCGGTTAACCAGGTCGGCGCTCCAACTTGTTGGAGGCCTACCTACACTGCGTCTTCCGGTTCATGTACGCCACTCGAGAACCTTTTTGCCCAATCGGCCATCAGTTCTACAAGCGATGTGCCCTGCCCACTGCCACTTGAGTCTAGCGATTCTTCGAGCTATGTCGGTGACTTTAGTTCTTGCGCTGATTTCATCATTCCTAATGCAATCCCGCTGAGAAACTCCGAGCATAGCCCTCTCCATCGCCCTCTGAGTGACTTTGAGCTTGTACACCTTTAATGTTTTCTTGAGAATGGATTTGAATTTTCAACGCGGACGAATCTGATGGTAGAGCTATGTCGTATATATCAGGGTCACAAAATATAACACCATTCCCCTAACTAAATATAAACTATTTCTTTGCCACGGAATCAAGAGCCCGGTCCCGTATTTCACAAACATAATGCCAGTGAATAAAAACGTCAAGTTAGTTACGAAGTTGTTTCGTGACCTTTCACAACTCATGCCATTCAATGGAGCCATTTGTGTCTTTCTGACAGAAATTTGTCCTCACTTGAAATTGGAGCTACGAAGGAAAACTACTGAGTATCTTTGCATGTTGTGGTTGACAGGATATTCTGGGTAATTCGGAACATTACTTAACTTTTAGTTTAACGAACTGTCAAGAGATAAATGGCACTTGGGTTTACTTTTGACTACTATTTCTATTAATAGAGATAATATTGATCAGATTGGGGATATCTTGAAGAAAGGTGAGGTTAAGTGTACCTGAAGCCGGCGAGCATGAATGAAAGACTAATGAGTGTTGTGGAAGCGAAAGATGTATGTCAGGATCGTAGCAGGTGGAAACAAAAAGTCTCTGCCTACCATAGCTGGGTATTGACTCCTTAATCCGTTAATCGTTAATTAATGAAGTTAACATTTTGAGTAACGGATTAACTTATAAGTTGAGTTTAAAAATTGTTAACGGGCTCATTAACTTCCGTTAAACATCATCAAGTCCGTTGATTGTTACTTCAGTGCCAGTACAACAAAACTGCGAAGAAATTCGATTCATATGATGCGACGTAGAAACAACGCACAACTTAAACTCTAAACCATAGCAACTTCATGTTCATTTAGATTCATGTTAATAATGTTATTTATTCATCATCATCATCATCATCACAAGCCAAACAAAGCAAAATTTTTTCGAAATTTTTAATCATTCAGGAACTAGACTATTTTTATTCGACCTTAAAGGCTACGGACACAAAATATTTAGTTGAGCATCAAAGAATCAACTTCTCATTTCCCAGGGGACCTCAAAATGCGATCTTACTATTAACAACACATTTTACCCGACACAGAGCGATGTGAAAGCTATAAATCAGCCCCAGCTTACCCAAAGCGCAACACACAGATATCACGACTCGAAGGTGCGGTAATAGGATTCGACCTTCGAAAGGGTCTGAACGCCCCATGTCGGATAATTTAATCTGCTCATTTCGTTTTGAGTCCACGTGATGCTGGCCGTAAATTCGAACGTCAATCCGTCATATTACGGTGATGGGTTGCGAAACGTGTGATGTACAAGGATTTGGTGAATCGGTGTGAACCGTTTGAATTGAACGGTCGAATAAGGGGGCCACTACGAAATTAGAAGTTCGTATCGTGCTGTCCCTTTCTCTCTTTTCTTTAATACTATTAGCGTGAACGGAAGGCCACAATACGAAGTTTGAAAATTGGATTTCGTAGTATAAAGCTCGTTGAAACCCATTTTACACTACCGTGATATTATATCTATAAATTGCTGTTATCTATAAAAGTCCTCCACTCCACTTTTTAAACAATTTCAACGATTTTGCTACTCAATCGTTAAAACCTATAGAGTAAGTATCCTCTATACATTGAACTTGAAACTTAATGATTATTTGACAACGTTTTAAAACGATTGACAAATCCCAGACAGTCGATTTAAAAACAAAATCTGTTTCCACCGCCAAACCTAGTCTAAAAAGTGAAATCGTGAAAACATCCGATGTTGGGACAAAGCCGTCGTCACGTCAAACCGAGTGGCTTGCCGCCGACAGTTTTAATTAGGTCCTATTGACTCGAACCTTCTGCTATGGGATTAATAATGCCTTTATGAATGCAAGAAAATAGGACTTCAACAGAACCTTTTTAACGTAGCTCAAGGATTTTTCGAAATTCCCGCGGTACAATATCATACAATACAATACAATGACTCTTTATTGTACACCAGAAATAGTAAGCAATACAGAAAACAGGTACACAGAGAGTAAGTTACAAGGTAAGCAATAGGCGGCCTTATCGCTTAAGAGCGATCTCTTCCAGGCAACCCTTAAACAGAAAGAAGGAAGGACTAGTTTACAGCAGGTGGTGCAACAGCAGTGGATCAGAAAATTAAAAACGCAACCCCGGCGCCACACATATTACAAATGTTTCAACACATATTTGAACAGATATTTGATCTATGGTTGATTGTATGGTAGTTCTATTGAACAAATAAGCAAATAACGGTGCTACACATGTGGTCAAATAAATGTGTTCAAACATTTGGGCTATGTGTGTCGCCGGGGCAACAAAAATAGTACATCTACTCATACATAAGTACATCGTACATATAATACACGTCAAAAATTAATATAGGCAGTGGGATAAACAGCCACATATAAACAAATAAATAAACTAGGTATAATAAAGCTAATTATTACAAGATGACAGATAGTGCTCCTTAAGCATAGATTTAAATATTGACAGAGATTTTGCCCGTTGTAAGTCAATCGGTAAGGAATTCCACAACCGAATAGCCTGGACAGTATAAGAATAGACATAGAATTTGGAGTTAGAGAGAGGCACGGTAAGGAGAAAGTTTTGAGAGCAACGAATAGAAGTTACGTAGCTAAATCGCTCTTTGAGGTAGCGAGGAGTTGCAGGGTTAAAGAGAATGCCGAAAAGAAGGTGGAGAACGCGAGAGTTACGGCGGCGGTATACGGCAAAAAGAGGATTATTTTTAACGTGTACCTATAGCTTGACCATTTAAATGAGTCCTCGCTATAGCTGTTATAGAGATTTGATACTTGGCAGATATCTTCCCTAAGGATCATAGAAGTGCAGTAAGAATGGATTTTGGAATTTCCCGCGGGAGATCGGGAGTTGACCATTTTAACTGTGCGCAGCGCAGACGCTGTCGCTGGCAAAAGCTAGTAAATAAATGAATATCATGGGACAAATGACACCGTTTAACTCAGTCACAAAGCACGAGCAAGTCTTGTACTAAGCAATGGATAAACATACTTAATACATAGTTTAAACACGTAAGACGCGAGATCAAATTTTTGTATTTTTCATACGTGATACCTGCCCCAACTAGGTAGGTAATGAGTTTTTCTAAATACTAATTGAGTTGATAAATATCTAATAAATGACGTGGAGATATGATCCTTATTTTCATATTCGTAAGGATCATATCTCCATCTCATTTATTGCGGACATACTGGAGTTTGATATTTGTTAACTCAATTCGTCTAATAATGTTAGCTTAGTAGACTATTATCAAGAATACTCTATACATAAGGGATAAGTTCGCCTTTGTACATGCATTTCAACGGTTGTCAATAATATATTTCTTTTTTTTTTTCCTTATTTTTGTACAATAAAGAGTTTACATACATACATACATACATACATACATACATACATACATTTCCACTGAGGAAGATTTTTAAGCATACAATGGTGTCGATTGGTGGTGTTGATGAGTTATTAAGCTTCAAAACTCGTAACAATTGGGGAATTTACTTGCAAATCCTGCCACCAGCAACAGCACCTACTAGCACTGCTATGTTCCAGCGTAGAGAATGATATCCGGGAAAATTGAAGTACTTACTGCTCATTCTTTGCTCTCTATGCCAGGCATCCGTAAACATTTTAGTGTTTAGAGTGTCTATTAGCACGGCGTTTTCTTACCAACAGTTGATAATTAAACTTTATCCCTTGTCATTATTGTAATTCAGAGCCCAACCCTTGTCTCTATTGTATTGTACAAAACGCATACCAACCGACAAAGTTCAAGATATCTCACCATACATTCGCCATAAAGATAATACCAAACTCTAAATCCAACCTCCTGTTTTATGCATAGAGTTTCCTTCCCGCGGATATTGTAAGGAAATGTCGGTGACAAGGTAAAACAAAAGAAGAATATTTAAAAACTTGACTGTTTATTTAACCGTTGTACGGCTAAGTTACGACTATTTACGCGTTTTCTCTGTTCATTGCGTGTTAAATATAGTGACCACTGTGCGGCGAGCATCTCAGCCACGCAATGGATATAAAAAACGCTTGCTGCATCGAACGTTCACGCCTAATGTCGTGGCAGGGCAATACTTTTGCCTTTGCAAGTTACATTTAAGTTTATAGAAACGAGTGTTTTGTGTGGACGTTGTTCAAATTAGGTAAGCCGGTAAGGGAACATTCGGGATATTTGTTTATATCAAACTAGTTTGATTTTGATTCTTTGTCCTAGCTACGAATTTGTTCTATCCAGTGGAAATTACCTAAAATATGTCCTAAATTCTTGTTTAATTACATCATAAATGGAACTTGTACGGGTTTGGGCATGACGTGGATTTGAGCCAGTCAGAACTTTAAAAAAATATTATTAGGGATCTAGTGACAACTTTGGAAATAATGTTTTGAATGTTCAACAGGAACAGGTGCTCTGGTTGATACTTCAACCAGAGCAGGGGCTTTTCAGCTGATATAGCTATTATGAAGATGATACTACAACAATACGAGAACGTAGTTTTAAAATATCTTTACAACAGACTTTTGTAGTTCGATGTCGGTGTTCTGCTTGACACATACATATTTTCCCTGTCCGTACCTTAAAGTAGAACCTTATTACAATGGTATAAGAGCTATCGTGCCCCACGTATGCACTGTGAACGTGTCAAGGGCATAACGATTTATTCATTATCAAAATCTAACCTGTAAAGCAGAAATTTAAAAAAATTGCTTTTTTTTCGACTGACTAAAAGAAAATGTTCACAGCACGCTATTGATAAATATAGTCACCAATTGAAATTATAACAAGTAGGTAGTTGCAATATCCCGTGGGATTATAAGATTGTAAATCAAATCGCAGGATCCCACCGCCGATATTGAAATTGAATGCCTGTGTTACTCGTAATAATGACATTCAAATACAGGATGAATGTGCTATTTGAGTAATTGTGTTTGTGAACTATATCGATTAACAATTATTTGGGTTTCAACTTCTAATTATGGCTTTGTATTGGTGTGGTTTCAGTCGCAGAACTAACAATAAAGGCAGTGGAAATGTCACGTTAGCTTAAAGCTAGAGGCGTAATGCAGAGCCGTTTTAGGCAAGACAAATCTTTAGCTTCAATTTAACATAAGTTATCTAACTTGTGTAAATTTTCGACAGTTCAATATAAGAATTTATATTTTTAATTATAAAAGTATTAATGATAATATTTACTGCTTTACTGCTGTAGCAGAGAAAACAAAGAAACGGAGTGTTTGTTTGGTTAATGATGTTATTTGTTATTAGAAATCGATTTCAGGATTATCTACAGAACTTGGCCCCCATTTAGATCACATTCCTTTTGTCAGCGATGTCCTTCTTCTTCTTTAAGTGCCACTACAATTACTGAAGGCCGGCAGTCAACTCTTTAAACTTTTCCTTGTCCAGAGTAAGCCTGAACAGATTTAGATTTTATTCTGGTGCATTCTCTGATGTACCTATCGAAGCCACGACATCTTACGCCTACCAATCCTGTGCTTTCCATCAATCAGCGAAGTCCACAATCAAGCATATTTTTAGTATTGAACTCGGCTAACATTTTCCACATTTATGTTTTTGCTGGGATTGTAGTTTATGGAAATATACTTAATCACTCTATTAAAATAAAAAAGTGACCCTGAAGTAATAAAAAATATACCTTCTTACAATTAGGTAACCTACTTGTTATTTCGGGATTATATAAACAGCGCTGCGCAAATAGCTTCAGAACTCGACTTTTTACCTGAAATTATCACTACCTGGACCTTTTCTTACATCATGCGGAAACCACCAGGGCTTCCAAAAGTTGCGCAAACTTTCAGGTATAAAAACACCCTAAGTTTCGCTATCCAATCAAGCCGGTTGTTTTGTAAAATTGATAAGGAATATAACGTTAAAACTTATAACCGGACTTTGAGAAATTAGGAAGTTGATGAAAAAATGGGTAGTTGCCGAACTCGTTTTCTAAAATTGAATTTCTAAGTAGTGTCTGAGTGGCTGCAACTTATTTACTCGTATAGTCGACCAAGTAAGTTCTATTTTTCTTTTTACGTTTTTTTTTGTGACAGTTTCTGCTACAGAAACAAAAGTGTGGTAAAGGAACTTCTTGGTCGATTATCCATGTGGTTTTTCCTAAAAAAAAATTATCGATGTCAAAATACATTTTGGATACAAACACATTTGTATATGTATTTGCGTATGTTCTGACAAATAAAATTATTGATTGTTTGGTTGACAAAAATCGTGTGTATGACCAAAGCCCGATTGTTTAATGCACGGATGCTGCTATCGCATTCACTATTTCTTTCTGTCAAACGGTTTAAGATGGTGGCAGAAAGAGATGCTGAAAGCGAAGGCAAGCGCCCGCACGTTAGACAATACGGCCTCAGGTTAATAAATATTCGCGGAGAATCCTTCCTTCAGCAAGACGCCAACGGTTTCAAGCTCTATACATTCCTCTTCAAACCTACGCGTTAAAATGGGTTACAATTTTGCTTTTCTGTTTGTGATAGTTGAGTCTGTGAGTTCTTTCACACGTGAAAGGTAAAAGGTCATAGTTTATTGCAATAATAGTAACCAATCTCAATTTTATTCTTATCCTATCTTGTCCTGGATTCAAGTAAAATTAAATTACAGCTCAAAACCTGAAACCCATCTCCGTACCTTTATTTAGATATCTGTTGGAGACACGAGGTAATTCCCACTAAGGGTTGTGTGAGGGATTGAGAATTTTTAAAATTAAACCTTCTCTTTTGCTGTCCCTTTGTGCGCTTTGAAATCCATGAGAGAAATGTCAAGGGCGTTTCCGAACCACTGGGATCCAGTAACGCGTTTAATTTCTTACATATTTAGGATTGTAACTCGATAAATTGGACTTCGCACATTCAAAAACCTTTCAGTTCGTGTCACAGTCGAGTTTACATTCAAGTGCTGCTGTCTGTTAAAGAGGAAGTTTTTATGCGGAATTTATACTTAATGTATTAAACTTTCGCGATTCTCACTCATGACTAATATTTTTCGGGACTTAATCACGAACTACCTGGACGAACTATTTAATTTTAAAAAGTTCGTGTTAAACTACTATATACCTACTACTAGTAGAGATAGATGGCTAGAGTGAATAGGCTGTTACTGAGCCGGTGAGATACACTTTTGGCCTCATCTGCACTTCTCAGCAGGCAAGATAGGGACCCAATCACGGATGAGTCTTATATTATACTAGCTGTTGCCCGCGACTCCGTCCGCGAACAATAGGTGTATAAAAAATGTGTATGTATTACAATACCGAAGTACGAAAGACCGATTGTATTAAAACATCGAATGGGTCAAAAGACCGACACGGTTTTTTTCTGAAACTGTTAACTTTTTAAGATTGTTATAAAACAAACCTAACCTAACCTAATGGGTTCTGTATGATGCCGTTTTAATAAATTCTGAAAAGTTTACGGTTTCAGAAAAAAATCGTGTCGGTCTTTTGACCCATTCGATGTTTTAATACATTCGGTCTTTCGTACTTCGGTATTGTAATACATACCCATAAAAAATAGCCTACGACCTAATTCTCAGACCTACCGAATACAGACAAAAACGTTTCATAAAAATCGGTCAAGCCATTTCGGAGGAGTTCGATAACAAACACCGTGACACAAGATTTTTCTATATTAGAAAGATTAGATTAGATTTCAAGCGTTTATTTAAGTCAGGATATTTAAATATCTTAAAATACTTAGACTAAATCATTTTAGCAACTGAAATTTGAGCTTACATTAGCTCAAATTCCATTTAATTTAGCAAATGAAATTCTATAGCAAGGAAATTAAATTGTACTATTAATGTTTGTTCACTGTTAAGCCTTAATTCAACATTCTTCAGTAAAGCTATGAATACTACTAATGATATAAATGCGTAAGTTTATAAGTGCGTACCTACCTATGTGTGTTTGTTTGTATCACGCTAAAACGACTTAACGGAATTATATGAAATTTGGGAAAAACGTAGTGCCTAAGCATGCTCTTGTATGGAGCTGAGACCTGGAGGACGTCGTATGCCAAACAGAAACGTCGGCTAAACACTATCCACATGCGCTGTCTTCGGAGCATCCTTAACATCACTTGGAAGGACAGGGTTATAAATGAGAGAGTGCTGGAGATTGCACAGCTGCCAGCATCACCGCCCTCCTCAAACAGAGACGACTGCGCTGGCTGGGGCATGTGCATCGCATCAGCGGCATTCGTTTGTTTGCCCAGGCAAGGTTTTGTTGAGCGAAGTGGCATTTGCGAAGCGTAAGGTAGGACGACCCAGTCTTCGCTTCAAGGATTGCGCAAAGCGTGACATGGTCGCCTTCAAAATCGATCACGGCGTGCTGGAGAATCTTGCTTCCGATCGCAATGAATGGAGAAAGACTCTCGCGGAGGGTTGTAAAACCCACGACAAGGCCTGGTTTCAGAGCCTAGCACAGAAACGGGCGAGACGGCACGATTACGATGCAGTTTCTGCTTCGTTGCCGGGCCCTCGGTTCGTGTGCCAAAAATGTGGACGAACGTGCCATTGTCGGATCAGAATTTACACAATAAAATTTGGAATTTAGTCATGAACGGCGTTGTCTCAAACGAACGCTGCTTAAATCATCTGTCAAGTTGTAAGACGCCTTGTATGTGGTTCCTTAGAACAGATCTTTGTATGTCTTATAGTTACAGACTTGTCCATACTGAGCGATCTAAATGTACCACCCTGTATAGTGGCTGTCAAACGCGAGTGTCGACTATCAGCGCTAGTAGAGAGTAGGTACAGGTGGCGGCATAGGTTCTGTCGCACACGCAATTGTTGTTTCTACAAATTGATTACAATGATCTTTACTAATAAATATTATATACCTAAGGCAGTTCGTTTAAACCAGTATCATCACTAATCCCCCGTGATACCTTATTTTCGACTTCTGCGCATCAACGGTCAGCGCTAGAGTTTCGTGTCGCTACTTGTACTTCAACATAGGTGTGTAAAAAATTAGCATCGGTTAAAAAGTGGCGTGGAAAAGGTACAACCGGTGTCACGAAGGTGTGAGAGAGACAAATTACAGGGGCAGGTGTAAACAACTTTTTATTCACGAAACTCAAATAATGTAGACGTCGCGCAGCCCTATTAATCAGTGTTGGAACTAGCGCAATTTCCGTACAGAGCTATTATTCAGCTTTTGTACATAAAGCGAAATGGTTTTCTATTTCCGCATTCTCGAAAAACGGACTTTGTGGGTAAGTTAATATCCTGAATGATAAAACGTTTCCCGCTACCAATTAGTAAATTGTATTTCTGCATTTCTTGCGCGCAATTTAATATACTTAGTATGTAAATGTGACTTAGCATTGTTAGTGGGTAGAGTGAAAATAAAGTTCTATTCCTTTGTGGTTTTAATATTGGAATCGCTTCTTTCAATGTTTTTCGTGGAGAGGTATTTCTAACGCTGGCAATGCCGCGGATTAAAGCTAGGTAATTATAAAGTTCTACTCCAGGTTATAGACTATTTTCATCCCGAGAAAGTGCAAAGTTTCCACAGGAAAATATGCGGTCACAATTTGGCAAAATACGGCTTCTTGTCACATACAGTTTAAATTCACGTGAAAATTTAAATAAAACAATTAACACATAGATTCCGAGGGTAACAAAAGAAAGCATATTTCAACATCTAGGTAATGATCTTAAATGTTCATTATCATTATGATTGACAGTCTAAAAAATCTCAAAAACAACCATTTAATTCTCTTTGTATTTTATTCTCGTAAGGCTCGGCACTTTAAAATAAAAAGGTACGAACCTGAAATGTACGAATAAACCTTTTGTCGGTCCGGCCATGTCCGTGTCACGGGCTTTAAATAAAATATGGCCCTGAAATATGATATATAACGCGGTGGGCCTCGGAAAAGAGTAATTGTGGCTAAAGTTGCAAATATTAAACAAAGTCTGAACGAAAACGAAAAGAGTTTTGTTTCAACATTTAAAGTCAAGATGGCTCAGGCTTTTCGAGGTTTGTCTTTAAATATTCAACTTTGAAAACTTCATTTTGTTTTCATTTCGTTTTGTGAGATGCTGCTAAGTCGCAATGGTTCGTTGCTAAGTTTCAACAAAATTGATGTAACTAACTATGTAAGTTTTTGTTAAAAAATCTATTTTTAATACAAGCTTTTTTGCTGACTGTCCCTACGTTTGGCCTCTGGTAACCAAAGTACTCGTCAAGACAAATCAAACGAGCCCAAACTCGATACGATCGTGTCGTTTTATTACAGAGTTCATGTGGCCACCTTCCAGTTTCAATATCAGATCAGCTCCATGTCATAATAATATTGCATTGTCATCCAATCTACATACGCATGCAAAATTTCAGCTGAATTGGAAACCCTAAAAATCGTATTTATTTCATTAAAATAAACAGAATTGCTTGTCTGAAGGTATTAGATATTACTTGTAGAACAAGCAATCGCGATCGCGTTGGATGCGGATGGCACGGGACCGATCTGTTTGGCGAGCCTTGGGGGAGACCTAAGTTTTAGGTGTGGACGTCTTTCGGCTGAAATAATGATAATGATAATGATAATGATAATGAGAACAAGCAAGCAAAGGCAAAAAGCCAAATGCAAAAGAGCAAAGTAAAATGATTGTGGTTCATTAATACGGATCTCCGAAAAGTAATTCCTAAATCAATCAATTATTTAAAATTATCGTAGTCAATTTTGAATGGATATTGAAATAAAACTGTCGGGGTATTTTTTACTTTTTTAATTTTAATTGTCATACTTATACGAATGTTAAATAAATCGTGATTAATTATTGCCCTGTCGAAAATGTTTATACTTCGTAAATCACAATAATTAGACATTATGTTATGATAAAACTTTTCCAATTCATTTTATCTAGCTAGACAGATCGGTTTTATTGTGAAAGTAGTGAAAACTTTCGAGACGTAATTATAGTACTTATCTTTACTTAGTTTGCTAAAGGACGTTTATTTTCTTGAGGCCTTGGGTGAATATTCGAGCGTTTTGACGGCGCGGTTAAACGTCATTAACATTCGACGATTATTACCACAACCGAAGGACGAATCGCGCGAAGTTTCATCAAACTAGATTCAGCATCGGTACTTTCTTAAGTTTTCATAAAAAGTTAACCCTAAGTATCATCCATTTTAATAATTTCTGCTCAAATGGTAATGAATAAAAAAAACGCCGGAAAAACGCTGAATATTTACCCCCTTACAGCCTTTGTGTTTACAAAAAAATAAAAAATTACTCAATATATTTTATACTTCGATATTCGGAATAGATCACATTTTAAATCTAATGACATTTCTTTAACAAATTGTAAAGGAATGGGTGGATACAGTGTCTTTTGGGAGATGTGACCTTTAACAAGGCTGCAGTGTTGCCGCTACACGCCGGAAAGTTCTTATGGCCCGGAAAAGAAAGTTGAATGACCCGGAAATAAAAGACTGGTCCTCCGTGGGTCACATTGGCAACATATTATTTCCCGTGTCATTAGAACCTCAAACTCTGCCTAAGGGCCGCAATTCAAGGAAAAAACTGCAAGAATATCTCCCCAATTAAAAGTTTTTCAAATTATCCGCCTCAAATTATGCAAAGTTCCGAAGTTACCGAGATTTTTTTAAGTAAATTCCAAAGACTTGAACTTTGCGTTTTTAGAAGCCACTCAATTTTCGCGTATACCTTTATGAGGAAATGAAAATATTATTACTCGTGTTGGTAATTGGTGTCAACCGAGCATCGGAAGGAGACAGTAGATGAGCGGGATACTTAGTAGGTATAGACGAAAGGAAGCTATTGGCTGCTGGTTGAACTGCAACTTGAGGAAGACAGCTTCGTGAAATTCAACATGATACAGACTCAACTATCACAAACACCACGCAAAATTCTAACGCGTTTCAAATTATAAAGCTACAATCTGCACACAACCGTGTTCATGTTTTTCTCTATGCACCTCTTTTCTGTATTGCTTTTATTGATGTTCAGTTTGGCCAGAATGCTTGCGTACGTCATCAGTCCGGCTGCCTGTTTTCCTCTACAGGACACATTTCTCAACCAATCCTCGTCAAATTTTGGGGTATGTATTACAATACCGAAGTACGAAAGACCGAATGTATTAAAACATCGAATGGGTCAAAAGACCGACACGATTTTTTTCTGAAACCGTAAACTTCTCAGAATTTATTAAAACGGCATCATACAGAACCCATTAGGTTAGGTTAGGTTTGTTTTATAACAATCTTAAAAAGTTAACGGTTTCAGAAAAAAATCGTGTCGGTCTTTTGACCCATTCGATGTTTTAATACATTCGGTCTTTCGTACTTCGGTATTGTAATACATAACCGAAAATTTTGTGAGCAAGATTGATAATTATACGGATTTAGCAACTGTGAAAAACCCGCGAGGTCTACCTACGGCTCACATAACTAGTAAATAAAACCGTTTACTAATAAACTAAATAACAATGGGCCCGTCATTTAAAAAACAAATAAAAGTGAATCGACAACAAATTTCATGAGGCGACAAGTAGGTACGGGAGAAAGCCGAATAAACGAAAGCATATTTGCCCGAGCTGAAAATGAGATTTTTCGCACTTGCACGGTCAATAAAAAACTCTAAACATAACGTACATTAACTGTATAAAATAAACAGCACATTCACTCTTCAAGTTCATGTACAACGTCTTAAAACCATTACACACGCGGAAAGAGTTCCTTAGCGACAATGAGAGACATTCCTTACTACTCTCGAGGTATAAAACATAACCCATAACATACCCTAACAGAACCAGCACAGGGTCGCTTTTGTACAATCTCGTACCGCACCGAATAATCCTTTCGTGTCTACAAAGAGATTTTATACGTAAAAGACATTCTCTCTAATGCGACTTGTTTGTTTGAAGTGATTTTTTTCTCGAGCAAAGTGCTCTGGACCATTAGTCGCGAAACGGTTGGATAATACAGCAGGAGTAACGACGTACGCAAGCGAGGTGACGATTTACACCCTCTTACCTGTACGATCCTTAAACGGAATCACGGGCACATACAGTAGCGTTTCCTCATTTATAGACGAACTAGCTTGCCTCCGCAATGTCGCCTCCCTTGAATAACTCCTTACCACAAATCCCGACCTTTTTCCTTGTCTACATCCTACATCATAAAGGGAACCTCTAATACTTCTATGCAAAAATTCAGCATTCTAGAGTGAAGAGATTGAGTAAGCGTTTGCGAGAAGTTGGTCAGGAGTTTTATTTTTATCAATACTTAACTAGTTATACTAACTTCGTGCGAGCAGAATTCAAACTTGTGGTAAAGCTTCGCCATCTCTTTCATTGAACAAAGACAAAAATCCGGCAACGGCGACATCCAAACCTAACATCCATCATCATCATTCATGGAACTGTCAAATTATAAAATTTCAGAAAATTGTATAAAGAATTTTCGAACGTAACCATAGCGTATTTGACTGTTCGCGCGTTACGTTTTGTGAAAATTTATAATTTTCTTCGCGATTTTCTTAATTTTGTTTCCGTAAAAATGTTCTACAAAGTGTAAAACATCTTTGAAAAAAAAGGTGAACAAAATCGTTCTCAAGTTATGGCGTAACCAAGGGAAATTATAATAAATAGACTAATTTACTCTTGCAGTTTCGTCCCCGTTGCAAAACTCTCTATCTCTTGAAAATACGTCTACGTCATAAAGGATGCCCTTATGAAAATTCCAGGTTTTAAGTTCCAAAGATTGAACTGGGCGTTTACGAGTCAGTTAGCTAGTGCAAACTTTTCTTATTTATACACACTATTATTACTTACTTACTTATATTAATGCATCTTTTGCAATGGCATAAGCAACGGGTTTAACTTATAGGATGGTCGTAGCAGTAACGCTATTACGTAGCTAGGACAGTCAGTACAGTCACCAGCATTAATATCTGCCACAACAGAGCGTGCAAAATTATCTGACATGTCCTTCCGGCCCTAGAAATAGAATCTCGTATCAGATATTTATGCACGCTTGTTGTGTCAGATATTGGTGCTGGTGACTGTACATACTACAGGGCCTAAAAGAAAGTAAAACCAAGGTAAAGTCAAAGCTAAATATTTATTTACATGATCAGAGCCAAAGTGAGTTAACCATTTTCTAAATTAAAGAACAGAGTTAAAACAGCTGGTTCTGAAAAACTTGGCATGCCAACAAAGTAATCATGTACTTAACGCTGTTCTAAATTAATAAATATTCTGTTAACGTAGTGCCGGATAGAACTCGCAAAAAGCCCAAAATAAACCGTGCATAATTAAATAAGCCATAGCAATGATAATTGCTAGGTTTTCCCAAAAAATAAACAGCGCAGAACGCCAATGGGGTATTTTTATTTCATTTACGCTTAACAAGTCTCCTCAGCATTTTTTCCAAAGCATCGGCGGCCTTTCATGTATTGTCGTTGATTGTTTGAATATTAACATAAAAACAAAAGGCATTTTCAACGGGGACAGCCCGCGGAATTTATTTCACGTAAAACGGGGCTGCTAAATAATTGAGATTCGAAAGTCAATTTTCTAAAAAAGCAAGTTTAACCGCTGTCGCTGCAGTGCCTTTCGAGGTTTGGAGTTTTTATATTTCTACTATTTTCTACGAGTGTTTGGGTAGCAGCGCAGTTTGCCCATTAATTAACCTAACAGCTAATTCAAACAATAAGCTTGAACATTTCTTTTATTATTATGAGAGGGAGGAAAACGAGCAAGAGGGTCATCTGGTGGAAAATGATCCCCACCGCAAATAAATACCTATCAACAACTTAAAAAGAGTCACTGATCTGTTGCCGGCCTTTAAATGAAGTATAAACCCTGTTTAACTATGAACCTACTTAGTTTCTGCTAGAATTTAATTTGAAAATATCGAATATGGAGTAAGTATATCGATTCAAATACAATCTTCCCAATAGATGTTTAGTTAATCAGTAAACGTAGAAGTTCATGATCAAGTTACAGAAACTGATGTTTCTTCAATACAAATAAAACGTCTATTGTTCGGATTTGAGTACTCGTCTAGGTAAAGTGAGTATACAGCAAAATTATCGTAAATCATAAATTCAATGAAACTTCTAGTTATTAGTTGTTTTTACAATATTTTACCACGTATAAACAAAAGCAAGGTAACGAAACAGAAATAACAAAATCCAGAAATCTTCATAACCAAACTTAGTTGAAACTTGGGATGTGATTTAAATAATGATTTTAATTTATACATCGCACTGGCCGTATTATGCATTGAATTTAATTTTGTTTAAATTGTATCCGCCTCCGCAAGTTCAGAATTTATTTCAAAAGTTTCCAAATGAAATTTTTCGCCTTCAAGTAGGAGTAGGATGTTGGACATAATTACATTAAACAATTCTGAGAATATTGTAACGAAACAAAAACGCTAGATTGTGTTGTTAGGTGTAAGTAGATTGTGTAGGTAGGGCTTTACTTTATCTTAAAACTTCATTAGAGTTCCTTTATATCCTCTCCATTTCTTTCAAGCACCACATCTAAAAAAAAATCCACTTATATCTGTGTATCTGTGTCATTTACCAACCCGACATATGAGGATGCTTCAGATGTATACTTTGATATTTTGCCTTTAAGTAGATGTTTCTTTTCATTGAATTAGTTTTTAGCCCTATCTTCTGTATAATATCTGCAAAACATCTGGGTCACTAGTTATTTTATTATGCTACCTAAATACCTACTTAAATGTTTAAATTTATTTACTTGATCTGTTGCAGTATCATTGATTGGTGTAATTGCCAGTTATAGCAAACAACTGCGAAAGGTTATAGAATTACTACGTGTCAACAATGGTAGGCAAGTACTCTGTTGTATGGAGTGACTAAGCACTGATGCCATGGTAAAATATGAAAGCGCATAATACCTTGCAATTTCACCAGTCAGCTCACGTTTAACCTTAAATTGTTGGTAAACAACCATCAAATCACGCATCTCATTACCTTACCATATTTTTCTTTAATATTAGTGGAGCTAAATCACGAATGGGGTCCATTTATTTTGTGTGAAATTATGATAATAAAGCTATTATATGCAATCTCATCGCATGACTAGGGCCTATTTGCGAGAATATAAAAAGTGACGTTATAAAATGTGCCTCCGGACTTCCTAACTGGCTTCCCGACGGGAGGAAACGTTTAGCCTTAATAGTTATAATGTGTGTGTGTGAATTATCGAAACTTGCATTGGACACAATCCAGCCAATGTTTATGAAGAAGTAAGAAACATAATATCATCATCTGTATTTGAATCTGCTTCTTGGTGCTTTCGATACACCTCTCACAAACAATCAATTCGAACAGACACTTATAATGAAATTAACCAGGCTAGTTCCTCTGTGACTTGATCACCATTATACATCTGAATAGACTACCCCGATATCAAAATTATGTCTATTGCGAAGTTTACTCTGCTAATGCTACTAATGCATGCATACATTAGCCGTAGTGGTCACTCTCCCTTCATTAGAGGGGATGACCTATGTCATGCGGCAATACTGGTTATTAGAACTCAAATGAATCATTGAACTTGAATTATAGCACAAAAGGATTAATCGGAAGTACCCAATGTTGTTTTCCATGGTTATTTATGATAGATCAAAGGCACCGGATTTATTGATACCTATCAATAGGTAACTGTGGGGAAATAGGTCGAATAAATTTGGTCTATACAAATATTTACCACATACTTGTGAGCACGGTTGCTGCAATGTATCCAATACGTCAAGTTAATTTTAGCAATATAAAAGGTGTGTTTATAATTCGCGTATTTGTGTGTGTGTGTGTTTAAATCGCTCCTATTTCGGTCTATTTTGGATAGTGAGAGTTCAAGTGGGACAACCCACCACCTTTTCATTTATGTCATCCATCCATATCATTTGTGGAGATGAAATCGTAAGTCGTCACATCAAAATAGTATTAAAAAATACTCTATAATTGAACTCTGTTGGGACCGAACATTCTTAAAAATTTATTTTTAAATTATTTTCGTGGCAGCTCAAAAGAAACCATGAGACTGAAAACTTTGCACGCAAGTAATAATTTGCAGTGATGTTTAAGAAAATGTACGGTCGTTTTAACGTCAAATGCATGCACGCCCCTCTAAACTTGCACCTGAAAACACTTTTCAATTTCGCTTGCGTGACAAAAATAACAAATGAAAAATATAACAAAGGACGATCGTCATTTTAAATCGCAGTGTCGTCGAAAACGATGGAAGTCATTAAGCTGTTTCAAAAGCGAGCAATTAGAGACCCGAGACAAAGTGAGATGGAAAATATAGCACATATTATAAATAGGGGCGAGATATTGTTCATTAACTTGCGTTATTTTATAATAGGTCCTAAAAGCTTCTAATAAATTAATTAATAATACTCCTTTCTCTCTTTGATATTTTCGGTATTCGTAATATGAGCGATAATTCATGTAAGGGCAAAGTGGAAAATATAAGCTTAATTTAATTATATCGCCTTAAAAGAGCGTAGTTCTTTTTATTATTTTCTTTTAGACATAGGTCATTTAATGTATTTTTACTAAAAATCTATTTTCACACAGTTAAATCATAAAAATGCCCTCTTGAAAGTTCATTTTAGAATTCGAATTTCGTTCACTCCTAAATATTATCAAAATTGACTTGAAATTTGGTGAGAATACATAAAATAGGATGGCAATGCTAGTTACACACATAGTCAACAAAAAGTATAAAGAGCAAAAGAAGTTCGCAACAAAAAGTTTTTTTTTTTACAAAAATGTATTGTTCTCTTGGTTGCTATTTAGGCATTATTTACATACAACAGTTACATTTAGAGAGATAACCGTATGAATATTTAAATAAAAGGAATAGTTTCAGATTTTAATGTAGGTAAGGTAAACGTACCAACCAATGCTAGACACCTCAACGCCCAGTAGATGACACCCATCTGTCAACTCTCTTAGTATGACATAAGATTGAAGGTGCCATGTATTGGGTCAATGTCGAGCACAGGGACGTTTTACTTGTAAATGATTTTATGATAAAGACAATTTACTTCTTACGATCTTACGAAATAAACTCCCAGAGTTCAGTCAATTATTATCATAAGCTTTTATTCCTAGAATAAGAAGTGAAAACTCAAAGTTACTGTTTATTTAATTTCCAATATTCTTGTTTCACCTTCTTCAAGTCACGTTTACTAAAAATCCTGCTTTGGATTTTATTATTAAATTCCCAACCAATTAATCCCGTTTCTCAACAGATTTACTATGTAAATTATTTCACAAGCATTCATTAAATTCCACATTAATAATTTCGCCAACATTTCTCTTTGGACTGTTAATATTCACAATTGAATTTATACAAACATTTAATAATTTTAGGCCCGTTTTACGGTTTCTGTGATCTACTTAGTATGAATAAATCTGATTTGCCGTTGGTAAGCGTAATAGTTTTGCGGTTTGTCACAAATGCCTAATGAGTCTAATCTAATTAGTTCAATACGTATCAATTAAAATTTATTGAAATATTAGTAATAATAAAGGATACAAGAAAATCAGATCCGCAGCGCAGGCTTCGTCAAGCAAACATATTGTTATCCGCAACAATCTTCGTCATAACAACAGCTTCGCAGGCTTCGTCAGCTAAACAAAAATACAAAATCCGCTACAAGCTTCGTCATGTAAACATAGACAGCCCCAAAACCTCATCTCCAAGTCGATTCAACCCAATAACAATTACAATAACAACAGTAACATAATAACAACATTACAGTAATAACAGTATCAATTACAATTTTAGAAGTTTAAATATAAGGACAGTTTAAATACATACATACATCACGCCTGTATCCTCAAAGGGGGTAGACAGAGTACACGAAACGTTACATTGTCGTTTCGGAGCTACTTTTAGTAATTTTACGTTTAAGGTTAGATAAAAATGGTACAATAGTGACAGGTTGCTAGCCAATCGCCTACAATATACCTTAACTAATTACCTTAGTCGGTTTTTACGACATCCACGGAAGAAATGGAGAGGTGAGATTCTAAACCCGACACCACACGGGTAAAATCAGTCAGGACAATCAGAGCAGTTTCAAATCCCGATAAATATTACAATCCCTATAAATAGTACATTACTGCAGAGGCCGTGAAGTAAGGGGTTGCCGGCCGAGTGGTACACGATGCCGGCGTGATACGAGGCCTGCAACCCCTGTTCCGGCCGAGGCTTATATAGTGCTTTTCTCAAACATGAAATGAAATAAATAAAAACTTCAGGAAATTAAAATTGCAAAAAGCAACTATTGATTTTGTTTTTTTAGGGCTGAATGCCATGACGCCATAGACCTATAAACGTCATGATGCTGTGTCACATGAAACAATAGACTATCGCTTTCCCGGCCAAGGCCTGCAATTCTGTATGAAAATCCATTACATAACACTTCTCTAACCGCGCCCGCAATGTGATACTTCCCGGACTTTTATTTGGAACGTAAAGTTAAAAATTTCATTGGTTCTTTGAGAAAATGTTTACTTTATATTTTATATGAATTAAACGCAGTTCTAGAATGTTGACCGAAATCTTTATTGTTTTCGCTCACTGTTCAACCTTGCCGTTTAGTAATGGTGGTTGTGGTTTGATGCCACCGTTTATTTCTCGTAAAATAAGATATTAAGCCCATCGGAGCACGAAATGATTAATTAGGTCGGTCAAACTTGAAGTTACGATACAAAACAAACTAATCTCCGTTAAATAATGATAGTTATTGAATGTAAACAGCCCAAGGTTCTGGGATAACTTCACAAAGCCTAAAATAGTAGACAATAATCCTTTTGCGAATGGACTTGCGGAAGTTTGTATTTGAGATCCCATCAGTTTAGAAAGTTTTGTACTAAATATCACAAGTTTAAATAAATATCTAGTTACTAAACGTAAAGGTCTGGCGTTATCCAAGTGAACGAACGTTGTGATATAAAAAAGTTGCTGTAACATTTTCTTAGACCAAAACTCTAAAAAATTGGAAATATTATGATTGTGATTGTGTTGTCTAAGATAGTGAATGTTTTTCGTGAATTCTTAACGTGGGCAAAGCTGCGGGGTATAGCTGGTACTGACGTAAGGTCTCCTAGGCTATACTTAAATAAGCATTTGAAATAAGTTTGAAATACATAAATAGCCTCAATAAATATTCTTAAATTGAACTCCCAGTTACCTAATCATATTAAAACGCAAAGCTGTAACCACTGAAATAGTTAACTACGCGCAAATGAGGCTCATGTAAATACCAAGTTCACAGCCTAAAATAATTAGCAGTAGCATCAACTCCTTTCGCCAGATGAAGAGGTGAAGCCTTACCTTCTCATATTACGGGAAGTAGATTCGCGAGATAAATTACATCTCGAGATCATGTAGCTGTTAACAACATCTTATCACGGCTCCTTTAAATTAATTATAGTCCTATGTTACCTCACCGTCGGTGTAATCATTTTAGAGAAACAGTACATTATCTGGTTAGTAGTTTAGTAGTTTCATGTGTTTCTGAGACGTGGCTGCTAACGATGGGCCTCATAAGAAAGCTCAAAGTTACTCAGAGGGCGATGGAGAGGGCTATGCTTGGAGTTTCTCTGCGGGATCGCATTAGAAATGATGACATCCGCGCAAGAACTAAAGTCACCGACATAGCTCGAAGAATCGCCAGACTTAAGTGGCAGTGGGCAGGGCACATTGCTCGTAGAATTGACGGCCGATGGGGCCGAAAGGTTCTCGAGTGGCGTCCGCGGACCGAAAGACGCAGTGTAGGTAGGCCTCCAACAAGATGGAGCGATGACCTGGTTAAGGTGGCGGGAACGCGTTAGATGCCGATGGCGCAGGGCCGATCTGTTTGGCGAGCCTTGGAGGAGGCCTATGTCCAGCAGTGGACGCCTTTAGGCTGAAATGATGATGATGATGACGTATTTCTGACTTCTCTCATGTGTTATTACTGGGTGCAGCTCGATACATATAACAACATTTGATATCTTCTTAATATATAAAAGAAGAAACTGACTGACTGACTGACTGACTGACATATCAACGCACAGCCCAAACCACTGGGCCTAGAGATTCCAAATTTGGCATGTAGGTTCCTTATAAGGTCTAGGAGTGCACTAAGAAAGGATTTCTCAAAATTCACTCCCTAAGGGGGTAAAAAGGGGGTTCAAAGTTTGTATGGGGAAACAAGATTAGTTCGACTATTTTATTCGAAACTTCACAGAAATACTCCTAATGATAAATGAGTAAACACGTGTT
Source organism: Archips crataeganus (assembly GCA_947859365.1). Classification (NCBI taxonomy): domain Eukaryota; kingdom Metazoa; phylum Arthropoda; class Insecta; order Lepidoptera; family Tortricidae; genus Archips; species Archips crataeganus. Next base: position 14,896,565 of record OX402057.1, on the reverse strand, counting down.
TCAGGTTTTTTTGAGAATTCAACCCCTAAAAGGGGGGAAAGGGGTAACAAAGTCTGAAAATCAACATGGGTGTTATTTCTATGGTTTATCGGGTCGCTGGTTATGAAAACAACAACAGTTTTAAAATCCGACGTGGCAGACGTAAAATACCATCTCCCTGGATGGGGTGCGATGGGGTTGAAATATCTAAATAAACGAAATGACTGTTGATATATCAACGCACAGCCCAAACTACTGGAACTAGAGACTTGAAATTTTGCACATAGATACCTTATACAATGTAGGCATCCACTAAGGAAGGATTTTTGGGAATTCCCACGGGAAAGGGAAAAAACGGGATTTATATATTCGATTCCGAGTGACCATATCTCAGTAACTATAATAACTAGACTCTTCAAATTTGATACACAAGTAGGTATTACATTATTTAAAACAATTTATTGAATCAGGCGTTACTTTGCGGAGGTCCATATTAATGAACTAAAACAATTACTTTGCTCACCCGCGACCTTACAATAGTTACGTTTATGCAAGAAATGTGCGTTCATGCAGTTCCTCCACCTCCACACTGTACGAACACACACAAATCACATAAACCCAACCATCACCACCACCAAGCTACACTGACGCGTTTCGAACTCAACCAGAGCTCATCTTCAGAGTTACCACAACCGTATGCTATGCTACCAAATGTTAAACTCATTAACACCAGAGTTTAACATTTGGTAGCATAGCATACGGTTGTGGTAACTCTGAAGATGAGCTCTGGTTGAGTTCGAAACGCGTCAGTGTAGCTTGGTGGTGGTGATGGTTGGGTTTATGTGATTTGTGTGTGTTCGTACAGTGTGGAGGTGGAGGAACTGCATGAACGCACATTTCTTGCATAAACGTAACTATTGTAAGGTCGCGGGTGAGCAAAGTAATTGTTTTAGTTCATTATTTAAAACATTAATTTCAGGATTTTTCAAAATTCCCAGGGGATAAGGAAAAAACGGGATTTATATATTCAGTTCAACGGGATCCTATGAACTATAATTACTAGACTCTTCAAATTTGGCATAGATGTAGGTAATTATAAATTCCCATGGGATAAGGAAAAAACGGGATTTTTCATTTTACTGGTCGTAGAAAGTTGAAATTCGGCATGTATGTTGTTTGGGGAGTGTTGAGCTGGATTGAGAGAGGACTTTCCCAAATTCCTACGGGAACGGGAAAAACAGGATTTTTCGTTTTACAGGTCGTAGAAAGTTGAAATTCGGCATGTAGGTTGCTTGGGGAGTGTAGATGAGCATTGAGAGAGGACTTTCCCATATTCCCATGGGAACGGGAAAAATCGGGATTTTTCGTTTTACTGGTCGTAGAAAGCTGAAATTCGGCATGTAGGTCGTTTGGGGAGTGTAGAGGAGCATTGAGAGAGGACTTTCCAAAATTCCCATGGGAACGGGAAAAACGGGATTTTTCGTTTTACTGGTCATAGAAAGCTGAAATTTGGCAAGTGGGTTCCTTGGGGAGTGTAGAGCTGGATTGAGAGAGGACTTTCCAAAATTCCCACGGGAACTGGAAAAAACAGGATTTTTCGTTTTTCAGGTCGTAGAAAGTTGAAATTCGGCATGTAGGTTGCTTGGGGAGTGTAGATGAGCATTGAGAGAGGAATTTCTCAAATTCCAACGGGAACGGGAAAAACGGGCTTTTTCGTTTTACTGGTCATAGAAAGCTGAAATTTGGCAAGTGGGTTCCTTGGGGAGTGTAGGGGAGCATTAAGAAAACATTTCCCGAAATTCTTACGGGAACGGGAAAAAACGGGATTTTGCGTTTTACTGGTTGTAGAAAGCTAAATTTTCAAAATTCATAAGTACTGTAAGTAGGCCGCAAAGGGCACTTTAACCGACTTCTAAAAAAGGAGGAGGTTATGCATTCCACTTTATGATTTTTTTTATGTAGGTATGTTCACCGATTTCTCGGTCAATTGTGGACCTGCTTGCTTGCTTGGCTGTATGCTTGCTTGCTTGATATCTTGGTTCTTTGGAATACTCATAGTACACGCGAGCGAAGCCGCGGGCAATAGCTAGTTAAGTATAAGTGTAAAGCCCAGTTTAGACTTGTCAGAAAAATCGTGCAAGTTGCATGATGATTGATGACACTCCGAGGCCGTAAAGCGAACGAATTTGAAGTGGTCAATCGACTTACATGCTTATTTTGTGTTTATACGTACCTACCATCGTCACAGAATATAATTATGAATAGTGAAAATCAGAATAATTAGTGATAGGATAGTATAAGTAATTAAGTGCTCTCGTACTTGTTTAGAACGGAAAGTAATAAATGATATTTTATCAAAGAAATAGTGAACAAGTAAAATTTTTTTACCAAGTAGATCGTCAAAGATGACGCAGGCGTGGATTTCCTTTGCGACGTCAACTTTAAAATGTCTTTTAAATGTGTTGCCTCAAGAAATTTGAACACAGAATAGCGACAAAATAACTCTTTTGATAAGAACATCAAAGATGAACATTTTAATATATTTTCAAGCCGGTATGGCATGCTTTATGTACAAAATGATCTGAAGTATGTTATTCGTATGTAAAATTTGCGTTCAGAAACAGAAAGTGAATTTTATTAATATTTCATAAACCGAAAGATTTTGGCTTCCTTGGATATCTTGATCTCGTCCTTAAGAATGAATGAAACTCTAAATATGTACCAACTGAAAAAGAGCCGTAGGCTTATTGTAAAATGGCGGTGGAAAGAGAATTGTGTTTGGGAGTGCAATAGACAGGTAAGTGCTTCAACACTTGATACAATATAGTATTTGCCTACGACTATCGCACTCAGTGGCAGTTGACATTCAAAAATGAACTCTGTGACTTAGACCGTCGGCGGTGAGCCAGCAGGTAGGTGAGTATAGCGGTTATCAAAGACGAGTATCGATTCTATTTCGTAGAAACTATGAAGTAATCTGTGATATATTATAGCCTTGGTTTTTGATCTCAATGGCGGTAATAATTATTAATAAACGTACTTAGATGCAAAAGCCTGTGATAATTCTCCCAGTTTCTCTTCTATTAATTTTTAATATTAGGCTACTTCGTACGGTTATACTAAGGTGCACATCCATTGAAACGATACAGAGTGAAAACTTGCAAAATACATAAGTATATGACCAATCACAATGTTGGAATCCAGGTCTCGCCCAATTCCTTGGTACACAATTTGACATAGTTCCGAGTTTCCGAGTAGTTAGTTAATAACTACTCGGAATCTGTACCTCTCCCCTTTAACGGTTCTATGAAATTATACGTACTCCTTAAAACGATCTTTAAATTATCAGTTGTCACATTTAAGACATTACGAAGACATTTCGAATTTTCATTGGCAGTTCCGTAGTATTTTTTGCGGTAGTCGCGAGACCTCTCTGCGGTTGACATCAATGCATAAAAGATGAAAGAGTCCACATCTAATGTAATGTCAGACTTAATTTCGTTTGTGTTATAATATAAACATTGAATCTGGTGCGGAATAATGAGTGTTTTTAGGTTCATAGTCAAAGCAGCATTTGGAAAACTAAGACGAGAATTTCTCGTCACCAGTACCGCAGTGCCAGTTCGTATCGTAACGTTCCGTTCACGCTAATAGTATGAAACAGAATAGTTAAAGGAATAGCATGATACTAACTTCGAATTTCGTTACATACGGAGCTGAAACGTGGATATTCAGCTAGGGAACGAGCTATGCTCGGAGTTTCTTTGAAGGGTAGAATTTTCAATGAGACTGTCCGATACAGAACTAAGGTAATCGACATGGCTCAGAGAATTAACAAGTTGAAGAAGTGGGCAGGTCATATTTACCGAAGAACTGACAACCGTTAGAGTAAACGAGTCCTTGAGTGGAGTAGTTTGAGGCTCCAAACATGGCCCCAAGGCTCGTTTAACAGATTGGTCCTGCGCCATTCGCGTCCAACGCGCTCCCGCAACTTTGACCAAGTTGTTGCTCCATCTTCTAGGAGGCCTTCCTGAACTGCATCTTCCGGTCCGTGGAAGCCACTCGAGAACCTTTTAGTCCCATCGGCCATCAATTCTACCGACTGCCCTGCCTACTGCCACTTGAGTCTCACGATGGGCCTCATAAGAAAGCTCAAGGTAATTCAGAGGGCTACGCTCGGCAATTCGTCTGTGGGATTGCATTAAATTTAAAAAAAAAAAACGTGCAAGAACTAAAGTCACCGACATAGCTCGAACAATCGCCAGACTCAAGTGGCAGTGGGCAGAGCACATCGCTCTTAGAACTGATGGCCGATGGGGCCAAAAGGTTTTCGAGTGGCGTCCACGGACCGAAAGATGCAGTGTAGGTAGGCCTCCAAGAAGATGGAGCAACAACTTGGTCAAAGTTGCGGGAACGCGTTGGATGCGAATGGCGCAGGACCGATCTGTTTAAGGAGCCTTGGGGGAGGCCTATGTTTTGCAGTGGACGTCTTTCGGCTGAAATGATAATGATGATGATGAAATATCGCTAGCCCCTCTCAGTGTAAAATATGTATACACGAATATCAGAGCATAGGCGAAGGTCTAAATAGTCCGTATGGAGGGCTCTTATCTAGTTGGAGAGCAGCACTCCCGCCATTTCCGTGCTGGTCAAGGCTGGGATAAACGCGGAAAATATATCGCGGCGTTATAATCTGTATCGTGGAAATGTGTATGAATTTTGAAAATGGAAATTTGTTTCGTGTTGAAACATTCACTGTTCATCCCATCCCACTTATATTATAAACGTGAAAGTTTGTAGGACGGATTTGACGGATTTTGATGGTTTTTACGGATTCGGATCAACGCAAAATTCATATTGTAATTTTTATCATGAAATAAATAAATGTAAACGTAAGTCCTTTGGACTAGAGTTCACACAAATATGGCCTTCGCAAGTGTATACAAGTTTCCTCTTACACGATGTTTTCTTGCACCGAAAAGCTCATGTTAACACTTTGAAGGACACTACGTCTATAGGCGTCCAGATATTTAGCTTAACAACTCTAAAAATATGTTTCTGTAAATATGTATATTTTGTGTAAATAAAAATTACTTATTATTATATTGAAAGCACTGTCCATCAATCTGTTGAGGATACGAGTCGTACCTCAATCCAAGACTTTACTCCAAGCTATTAGACAAACACTAGGTACTGAACTAAAATCAAAAGCCCCGCGCTTCTCAAAAATATTAAAACGCTAAGAGCTGTCCTTAATCCGGTATACACCCTGTTTGCTTCATTTAACATCAATAAACCCTTCCAAACAAGCCATTAAATATTTTACGGTGCGAAATCCGATCCCTTCCATGTCATCCCGTTGTCAAAACACTAATTGCTGGCACCAGCTTAGGGGTGGCAGGGATCTCCGCTCTTTACCAATCAGATTTAAACTTTAGGTAGGTATTTTTCTTTTTATAAGCTCTTGTTTCACTTGCACTGTACGTATAGGTCTCGACACGATAGTTGAGGCGAATGATTACACACACAGCTACATAAAGTACTGATTGCAAAAAAAATAGTGAATTAATTAAATGAGTGAGTGAATGAAAATGTGAGTTATATGATCTTATGATAAAATACCTATACGCAATAGGTACTATGCATATTATAATCTTTCTTTTTTCATATAAATACTTAACCTATTTTTGAAATAAAAAAAATTTAAACTGATATGAAATATTCGCTACAAAAGAATCAGTATTCAACAAATAGCTAAAAATATGCTTCAAACATTTACATTTATCATCATAAACGTCTGGCGCTACCGGCATTCGAACCCGGGATCTTTAGCTTATTAAGCTAATCAAGGTCAGTTACGACTTAGCTATCCGGCCGTTAAAAATGTATTGAATATTTTTAGGTTATTATTATTTTATTAAGAAGCTTTGAACGAACAAAATACGTAATACCGTAAAATGTTGGTTCTATTTCAAAAGCTCAACGTATTATGTACGAGTATACGTTACATCAATCATTCATTCCTTTTTTAGGCAAATTCTGTACCGTTCGAGCATAATTTTGGACAATCCCTTCTTAGCTGCTTGTCTAAGACGCATCAATCTTGGAGTTTGGATGATAAATAATAAGGCGGATATCCGAAGGGCTGGGCGGTGATTTATACAGCTCGGACGGTTTGCAAGTATTAGGGAACAGATTGCACCGGTGATCGATGTTGACACCCCTAGTTCATAAGTCCCGCAGGCAGTTTTTTTCTTTTCGCTGTTTATTACGATTTTCTACACGCGTCCCGGCGTGTTGAAAATTGCCGAGGTAAATAAAGATTGGAAATTTTTTGGCGAAAAAATTGAAACAATGTGCTATTTTTTACCTGACTGCCAAAGGAGGGTTATGTTTTCTATTCAGCTGTTCCTGCCATAGGTACAGTATTTTTTTCCCAGATGTTGTTAGTCATTTTAATATAAAAACCATCTTCCAAAGTCAACTGTAAAATTTATTAGGCGCACATTTAGGCACGTATCTACTTATTTGCAATTTTATAAAATAAAGAAACAAAACGATTGACAAACATTGAGATACATGACAAAAGGTGAACTTGTTAGACGAGGCTTGTATCATTTTGTAAATATGGATCAAAAACATGTTTAACTCATATTTACAAAAGTAAACTCCGCATCAACATTACAGTTTGCTTTACCTGCCTCGCCTAATATTTCCATAGCAACAAACCGAACAGAACTAACCCGGTTATCATGTTATTTAAGTTTCAGCACCGGGAAATGCACTCCTCGTTTAGCTACCGCACGTTACGGCTATTCCAAGTTTTGCTTTCGTCTCTCACGAAGGCTTTAGTCTAATTCATAATCATAAGAGTCTCTAGTGAGCCGCAAGCCGCATATTAATATGGAACCCTACAGTTTGCATGGCGTGACATGCACTTAACAAGTTTTTTCTATGCCGAAAGTGTAACAATTTTGACGAGCTTTTTTTATTAAAAAACGCTTTGAAAACCAAAAGAATGTAAATGAACATAATATGTCCTTGGTTATTATCACATATTTGCTGTGACTTATTTGGATCGTTTTAAAAAATGTACATACTCGTAGTATAAGGGCTTAATCAAAACAAAATCATCATCGCTTTTTTGTATACCTAACGAAAGTTAGACTTACAAAGTAGGTATATGGGTAACTCCGTTATAAAAATAAAAAAAGTTTTGTTTTTATTAAATCCCTAAATTGCGTACTTTTTTTTGAAAACGGCTCATTTTTTAAAAGTGTTTTTCCATAATAAGACATGTCAAGATTTTTTACTCTTTTCTAATGCTAAAATAAATGAACTGTAGAAACAGCTCACATTGAAGATGTATAGGACTCTCATGCTTGGAATCTTTTTCTTGAGACGTTAGGACCTCTAATGCCTACGACATTTTAGTAATAACAGTGGTCGTCATCATCATTTCAGCCGAATTACGTCCACTGCTGAACATAGCCTTCCCCCAAGATTCACCAAACAGACCGGTCCTAGGCCATCCACATCCAACGCATTCCTGCAACCTTGAGCATGTCGTTGCTCCACCTTTTTGGAGGTCTTCTGGTCGGTGGACGCCATTCGAGAGCCTTCTGACCCCATCGGCCACCAGCTCTACGAACGTTGAGTTTTTTAAATTTTTGAGCTATATCGGTGATTTAGGTAACAATGTTATAAGGTTAAGTATGAAGTATCTTTTTCTATTTATTTTTTTATTTTCTTCAACTTCATTTTTTTTGGTGTAGGGGTAAGCACGCAGCACGGAACGCTGAGGACCTGGGTTCGATTCCCAGCATTGGTCTTTTTTCTGGGGTTTTTTCTGTGCATCTATATTTCAGTTTGTATTTAGTTTGAAATAAATGTTATAAGGACTAAAATTGCCGATCAATGTGAATATAACAATATGAATACACAAATATTCGTGTTTATAAAATAATTGTAGTTTTCGCCTGGCCTTATACCTACTACGAAATTCGATTTTCGAACTTCGAGCTTCGTTTCGTGCCGGCCATTCACGCTAATAGTATTAAAAAGAAGAGTGAAATCCGTTTCATTTCTTGAATTTAGAATTTCGTAGTAGTCCCCCAGAGCGCTGCGCTGCTCTTGCGTGAAGTGTACCGACATGTTTTTCGAAGAAGATTAGAAGAAAGAAGTCTAGCAGTTTACTTACAATTTCGCGAGGTACCGTATTTATTTTACGGATCTCTGAGTTAACTCTGGAATAAAACGGTTCATTTCAGGCGGATAACAAAACGTAGTCGCGTTTACAGTTTGTTCTACCTGTTGGCCTCAATACGCGAACAAATAAAATGTTGTCCGATCCGATTTTCATTTGTTTTTGTTTGATAAACAAGCAGTGCGGGCTTGTAGAGTTGCGAAGTTTAAACAAGAGACGGGAGATGGGATCGTATCCGTCATTTATTTATTTTACTAGCTTTTGCACGTTACTTCGTTCGCGTATAATATTCAGAGCGTCTTTTTCATCGAATAAAGCAAAAATGCGGAAAGCAACATCCAAAAATCCATTACCATCATTGGTATCATTAAGTGAATATGTAAATCCTGATTTTCCCTCTCCCGTGGGAATTTTGGAAAATCCTTAAATTAGTTTTTAGTTGTAAATAAAAATCCGGACACTACTGGATTTTTATTTGTACTGATTCTCGTGGTTGTGGGTTTCGATGTGATGGTTAATTTTTAAATTTTTATGCGTAGCGAGGGCGAGGAAACTGCATGAAAAAGCACATTTTCAACACAAACTTAGTTATTTTGCATGACTTAACCTCGCTACTTCAAGGAGGATCAAAATAAATACTCTATATATTTTAATATAGAACTCCGCAAAGTAACGCTTGATAACTTAATTACTTACTACGTTGGCTCAGCGACCCGAAGTGGATCCTGGCCTCCAATACGAGTTGACGCCAACGCGCCCTGTTCTCTACGATCTCCTCTCAGTTTTATGCGTGTAGAGCGCGCAAATCCTTTTCCACTTCATCTTTCCAGCGGTACTTAGGCCGGCCAACCGGCCGCCGATCACCAGGCCGTCCCGCGTACGCTCTCTTTACCGCTCTGTCTGCTGGCATCCTCTCAAGGTACAACGCTTGATAAACACAGATAAATATATAATTGGTGAAAATTTCTAGTTTCTAACTATTACGGTTGCAGAGATAGAGCCCTGTGACAGACAGACAGACAGACGGAGATACCTACAGCGGAGGATCCCTCTGGGTGTGGAAACCTAAATATTACGGCATGTGAAGATTGCTCCAGGTTCGCTTTTAGCTTAAACCACACCCCAAAGCCATGAGTCGGAGGTTCTGTGCCACAATTGACTAATCCACGAGGACTTCGTTGCCACCATTTATCACGTTGCCACGACGTGTGAGAAAGCATGGTTTAGTTTCGACGTTATCATTAGTTGCGATAATACACGCTTTGTTGGTCCTTTTGTAATAGTTTGGAAGGATGTCTTAAAACTTTGGATTAAGGTCTATGATCAAATGATTAAGTTACGCAGGTAACTATTGTGGGGTTCGGCGTATTGGAAATGACGTGCTTCAAGCTTGTGTCAGGGAGAGTCATCACGATTAAGGTCTTTGCCGGCATTATAGGCTCTCCGACGAGGAAATACTAATTCAATACCAGCCCAGAACTTTCTCGGTTAAAACTTCTTTGGAATAACCTAATGTGTCTATCAACACTCACTTTTATCTAGAAATGCATGTCAAGCCAAGTTTATAGAAAAAAGAGCCAAGTCAAATTATGAGCTTTAATTTATTATAAGTAATTTGCTTTCCCTTTTCAGGACTATCAACAAAACTTGGCATCCATTTAGATTACATTTTTTTTGTCGGCATAGTCGACGACTACATTATTGTTAATAGGTCAACACATGGACCCCATTTTCACATTTATGTTATTGATGGGTTAAATGTCAGGAAAATCTCTATCATTCTTACAATTGTTGTATGAATATTTATTTATTTACCTCGACGTTTCAGCCACATTGCAGCAACCGTGGTCATGAGTTAACTCCACTCTTGTTAACTCGCGACCACGGTTGCTGCAATGTGGCCGAAACGTCGAGGTAAATAAATAAATATTTATTGCGTGATAAGTCCCGTTTAGTTTAGTAATTATGACTGAAAATCACGAAAGTTTAAAACAGTAAATTGTTGTATGTTGTTGCTACAAGTTTGAAATGTCGACGGTCTGCCTATGCCCTATCATACTAACATGATAAATGAAAAAGACTGTTAAGATATTTATTAAGTACTTCAATCATACATTAACACCTGAACCGAATTAGAAATTTGCAGAGTATGCTTGTTAATTAAACGGATCGCTTCCAACTAGATAGTACAATCGTGCAAATGTTAGTTCGACCATTTAGTTCTATTAGTACACTAGTAAGTAGTAGAGTCTATGCATGATTTGCTCTCGTTCCAATATCCGCTTAGTTTTTTGTTGCTATCTCACTTTCATTCAAACTAGTACATTCAAAGAATCCTTCACTAAGTCCATACCGTTCAGTTTGATTCGGTTGGCGATTGGCTCGGAGCTATTCGGAGTACTTCGGAGCGATCCAGTTTGATTACTGGCTCTTGAAATATTGTACGATCGCGTGCTTTAATTTAGGACCCATTTAAAAAAAATATCCTTTGAATTCCTATACAATATGACAGGACTGCACCTTAAGTGTGTTCCAAATCAAAGCTCGTGACGTGACTTCTCGAAAGCTCGTAAGAGTAGAAGTGAGATGGGAATAGTCATTTTAGTAGTGTTAGGAACTAGGTCCTTTTATTTTCTTTAGTAGGTACGTACTTAGTATGTGTGCTACACAAGCGTAGAAATTTGGGATGGAGATAGTTTCGGTCAAGGAGAAAGACATAGACTTACATTTTATCTCGAAACTTTCTTTTAGCAACATTAGCTTTGATAATAATAAGAGCATAATACCTAGCACCACATCGACAAAATCCATAGCAAGTAAATATGAAAGTTACCTCTTCACGCTTAAACCGCTGGACTGACTTAGAAGAAACTTGGCATGGAGATAGTTTGAAGGACATAAAGATAGTAGCGCGCCGCGCGCGCTGCGCTCTGTCACAACAGCGTGGCGACGGGGAGTGCGCAGCGCGGATTGCGCACTGTTGCCACGGTGCGTTAGTGACTTAGTAAAATAAAAAATAATTATATTTTAAACAGATTTTTCTTAATGTAATAACGCACAGTAACTATCAAATATTATTTCATCAAACGAATTCACCAGAGACTTTAAATCTGATTACCTTTCACCCAACCTTCGTTGGCTGAAAAGCGTAATTGACATTTAATTTAAATATGGCTGTTTGAAAATGAATTAATACTTCAAATTTATTGGGCAAAGTTATCAGAGTGGGCGTTGGCGGCGATTGATAAATTGACGGTAATTATGATGACCATGCGAGTGAGCGTAATTTCTGTTTTACCTCAGTCTTTTGAAATGTGTGAATGAATATTGTGTACACTGAATTCACAACAGAAAATCTGTGCCATTGAACTAATAATGTACGACTTGATAATTCAAATCTCCATGTTTGTGGAAAATATAAAATAGCTTATTGGTTTGAACTATGACCTCTCAAGCAGAAGGTTGAGCTCGCACTTCTGACTTTGAATTTGTATGCGAAATTACATTTAAAATTTAGCATGAGCTTAACGACAAAGGAAAGTATCGTGAAAAACTCAAATGTGCTAAGAAATTCAATGGTGTGTGTGTGAAGTATCTTATCTGCATTGGCCCTGCGTGGGAACTACGACGCAAACTCTCTCATTATGAGACGAGGGTTGTGCCCTGCAGTGGCTCGTATGTAGGCCGAGACGATGATAACTTGTGGTTTAAGTTATTGAGACGACACGGTAAGAAATCATTTTAAAACATACATCTTCTTACCTCTAAGCGTTTTCTGCTCACTTCTTATATTTGAACGTTATGAAAAATCAAAGTCACTCAAAAAGAAAACAACCCAATCCCCAACTTTTTATTTCAATTCACGAACGGCTATCAATTTGCCAAATTCAACAGCCGTGAATTAATTCCGTCGCGAAATTTCATATCGTCAATTATTAAATCTATCTAAACTGGAAATTCTGTTGTTATAACAATGATTCCAATTAAGAGCCAAGGTTACGCCAAGGTTCCAGAATAAGAAACAGAGCAAGGTTGGGCCGTGTGGAGGGCACTGGTGTGGGACACTTCAAGGTGCCACTAGAGACGTAGTGAGGCTAATTCTGTTATTCTAACCGGAAAATGTTGTGGGGTGAGATAAAACTTAACGTTTGTTTTGTTTTTGGGTTCCGTAGCCTAAAGGTGTCAAACGAAACCTTATTAATGTCTCTAGATTGCCCATTTGTTTGTCATAGAGCTGTAATGTAGACAGCTGATATTTATACAGGGTTATTTGTAATTCACTGACATCCTCTTAACCCTGAATTCCTACCACTCAAACAAATGTTTTTTGTTTTACGACTTTTTAAAATGAAGCACTTTTTTTCCCATACAAATACACAGAGTATCGTAAAAATAAGAGGTAATCTCAAATTTTCAAAAATATTAAGTTATGACAATAGCCGTAAAACAAAAAACATTTGTTTAAGTGGTAGGAGTTTAGGGTTAAAAGGATGCTAGTGAATTACAAATAACCCTGTACATCAGGTGTACATATATAGGTGTAGGTGTATATTTACATTGCCACTACATGAACAAATGATCAAACTAAGATTGAATTTAAAACGGTGGCAGAGGGCAGGGCACATCGCTCTTATAACAGATGGCCGATGCGGCCAAAAGGTTTTTGAATGGTGTCCAGGAATCGAAAGACGCTATGTAGAAACCAAGATTGAATTTAAATCGGTGGCAGGGGCAGGGCACATCGCTCGTAGAACAGATGGCCGATGCGGCCAAAAGGTTTTTGAATGGTGTCCAGGAATCGAAAGACGCAATGTAGGTAGGCCTCCAACAAGATGGAACGACCTGGTTATGGTTGCGGGACCACGTTGGATGCGGATGGCGCAGGACCGGTAAGTTTGGTGAACTTTGGGGAAGGCAGTTGACGTCTTTCGGCTGAGACGACCGGATAGCCTTGTTGTTAGAGAACCTGACTACGAAGCTTGAGGTCCTGGGTTCGATTCCCGGTCGGGGCAGATATTTGTGTGAAAAATACGAATGTTTGTGCTCGAGTCTTGGATGTTTAATATTTATTTAAGTATGTATTTATCTATATAAGTATGTTTATCCGTTGACTAGTACCCAATAGTACAAGCTTTGCTTAGTTTGGGACTAGGTGGTGTGAATTGTCCCGTGATATATTTTTTTTTAGATGACGAATCATGAAAAATTTAATGTTGAATACAACCTCTTTTTCTCATTGTACCAAAACGACCACTGGAAGTGAGTTAAATTCGCCTTTCAAAGTTTTACCCAAACATAGTCTAAATAATCAACAGGGCATGGAAATAAAAGCTTGTAGAAGTCCTGTAAAAACGTCATTGTTTGTTTTCCTGCAATCTCAACCGGTGCATAAAATAAAATACCTGTGCAGTAAACAACTCTATGAGCACCTTTTTTTACTAAATGCGAGGGCTTCCAAAGTTTCGCAAACGTAATTACAAAATCATTTGAAAGTTCATTTTTTGCCACAAGACAATGAGAATCAAGATGCAGTTAGCGAACTCTAAACTAATATAAACTCGATGCGCCCACGATAACTTGCCTTTGAACTTTAAATTAAACTTTAAAAATAGAGGTGTATTTTGTGTACCAGAAAATGTTATTTAGCTTATTACCGTTTCGCTGTTAGTTTAAGGCGTTTAAAGGAAACAATAAACGAATTTATGTTAGTTTCACCTGTGGATTGAATCTTGTAGTTGAAGTTTAAGGATGTGGTTAGAACACGACCCGTATTTTTCGACCGGAATGTACCACTACAATGTGTGACCTGATAATTCAACCACTTAAGTCTGGCGATTCTTCGAGCTATGTCGGTGACTTTAGTTCTTGCGCGGATTTCATCATTTCTAATGCGATCCCGCAGAGAAACTCCGAGCATAGCTCTCTCCATCGCCTTCTTAGTGACCTTGAGCTTTCTTATGAGGCCCATCGTGAGACTCAAGTGGCGGTGGGCAGGGTACATCGTTCATAGAACTGATGGCCGATGGGGCCAAAAGCTTCTCGAGTGGCCGTCCGTCCACGTACGGGAAGACGCAGTGTGGGTAGGCCTCCAACGAGATGGAGCGGGGTGAATCAACTTGTTAGTACCACCCGTGGCTATGGTTAGGTACTTACACAAAATTTTTCCCTGGGACAACCTAAGCATTTTTCTATGAAACAGTATGAAGTGTCACTTCGACAACCGGTGAGAGAATAAACTAGACAAAAGTTGATTCACTCAGGGACGAACTGGTTAAGGTTGCGGGAACGTTGTGGATGTGGATGGCGCAGGACCGATCTGTATGGCGAGCCTCGGGGGAGGCTTATGTTCAACAGTAGTCGTCTTTCGACTGAAATGATGATGATGATGATGTTGATAATTCAAACCCATTTGAATTGACACTTGTATACATTTATTTACTGAGCCGTGTAGGTTGATCCCGGTCAGGTTTCCAGAATCACCTGTATGCAAAACTAAATTGTCAGAAAGTTGATAATATTACCGTGAGTGCTTGCCGTTGCCTACCTCATCAGCGATTTCAACCGTTACCATGATAATCTCGAAGCGAAAGCTTGCAGAACAGTACCCATTGTTTTAGCCGAGATGCTAATTTGTATTTGGCATTCCAAATTATACCGAACGTTTCAGTATTTTTTAATTAAAACTGAGAGCGCTCTTTGTTATGCAGTCATCACGTTTTCCGTATTTATAACGAGTGCCGAAGAGGTCAAAGTTTCTTTGCGATGAGATTTTGTCACTAATAATTCATAGAATTCCATACTTAATATTAAACATGTGAAAGTGTGTTTGTTTCTTTGTATGTCCTTCTTTCACGTCGAAACTGACTGATTTTTGTATGGACATAGTTGAAGGGCTGGAGAGTAACATGGGCTACATTTTACCACGGGGAAATGTCTCGTTCCCACGGGAAAATACGTTTTAATCTACTTCAGCGGGAGCGAAGCCGCGGGCATCAGCTAGTAACAAATAAAAATGTCGTGACACTTTACACGTCATTGACCTAGTCCCGAACTAAGTAAAGCTTGTGTTATGGGTACCTATTAGGCAACGAGATAAACATACCTACTTACTTAATCTTTCTTATGTATAAAAATCTCGTGTTACGGTGTTTGTGGTCGCACTCCTCAGAAAACAATTTGCACATTAATTAACAGAAGAGACGAAAAAGTAGCGACATTTCTATTCCTCTTATACTTTTGCCTTTGAAATGCGTTAACTATTCTATTGTTATGTTTGCCATATATTTTAACTATTAGTTTGTTTAACTATTGATCAAACAACAGGCTCTAAATTAAACTAAGAGACAGACACCTTGATACTGTTTCTAATCAATTGATTATTCGTTTTTTCGCCAGCACCAGTTAATCTAATAAGTTAACATTACTTTTTTATACAAAGGGCCCTTAGCAAAATGCCCAACATACGTCGTGGGTCTCCCTGTCCACAACCCAATCTTCCCATAGCTTCCATTATTGCACTCACAAAGCCAAATCGATGCCGTAAAACCACAGCCATCCCTAAACTATTCGGCGCATAAACAACCGCCGCGATTCAAATTCACCCTAAAACAATATAACATACCTTGGACATTCAAAACACATTGGATACAAAATCCCCTTAGCTTAATCCAGTATGAGGGCCCTGTTATCTTTACCTTTCAACTGAAACACATGCGAAGGTAACTCCTAAATGAAAAGATTAAGGTGACCGGTAGCTACCCCCATTTGAATTCGCTCCAGATCACGTATACGGCCCTTGATAAGAAATTACGAGACATCAAAGGGACAGCCCTAAATTATGTATTCAATTTTATTGTGGATTAGTGAGTGAGGCTGTATAATCAATTTACCTGAAGGTGGAGGTAAGTTATGTGTCAGGCTGGAATGAGAAGTGAAATGATTGTCTTCGTGAAATTTGTATTACTTAGAATGGACCATGTCTAAAGGACATTATTAGTAGTTAGGAGGTACATAGTTTCATGTTTAGGTAATATGTCTAAAGGGTTTAAGGGCGTACTGTACGTATTACGCGGATCAAATGACGGCTGGATTCGTTAGGTACTCGTAAAGTATAAAAATATGTTGTGACAATAACATTTAAAAAATAAGATAAAAAATCAACTGCTTAAAAATGTTTCACCGACTTAACTAACTAACTCAATTTGAAGGAAGTTTTGTTATCGTATTAAGTGTATCAAAAAATAAGCAAAAAACAAAAATAATTGGATCTAGTCTACAAGATATCCAAAACGTGCTCCATCTTATTCGCATCTTGGCTTCCCGTCAGGCATTAGGTACAGTGACCGATATCATGAATCGTCAGTGTATAGTCAACTACAGATATATTTTAACAGTTTCAAGAACTATTCCAGCTTAACGATAGTTTCAGATAAGTCGCCGAAGTATGAACATCAGTGCGGCCAAACAATTTCTAGGTCCGTTAAGTACACGGTCAAATAAACTTTGGCTTGATGGGCTCAAAATCTACGTTTTATTACAAAACAACTAAACATAACAACCATCAAAGATTTATACGAGTTTTATACGACTATAAACAAATGAAGAACAACGGTTTTCGACAAATTGAACTTGAAACGACCGGAACGCTCAAATTCAGAATTCCAACGGTCGTAGTAAAATTATGATTATGACCCAAATGTGAATGTTAGATAGGACTAGATACCTCTAACATTATGCTCTGAACGGCCTCAAAGTTGGCTCGCCTCCAGCGTTGGAAGAATTGAGTATCAAATGTGCTCCACATCTACATTCTTGGATTAGAAGTGGATTGGATGATGAAACTAATCCGTATAAAACATTTTGTTAGTAATGTTGAAACTTCAAGGTCTAATTTGTTTGCAATTTAAGTAGGTATATATACGAGGGGCGTTCAATATAAAGTGAGAATGAGATGCAAACTCTTTTAATATTACAAAATTAAATACTGGCCGGTAAAGCTAATCTATCTAGCTGATTGGTATGAAAAAAAAAACTAACTGTCTTTTGTTTAAAAAAATATACGGTAATTTCTTTGCAATGCTATTGAGTACGTTAGCGAAAATGGAGAAAATTTAACTGCGCGCCGTTATCAAATACTTGTATTTGAAAAATTTTTCTACGGACCAAGTCAATTTGGATTTGCGGGACACTTTAGGGTCTAATGCTCCTCCGTATTCGACAGTCGCACGTTGGTGCGCTGAATTTAGACGTGGAAGAACATCGACAATGGACGACCCCCGCTCCGGACGCCCTACTACAGCAGTAACTGAAGAAATTGTGAAAAAAGTCGAAAACTCAGTTTTGGCGGATCGTCGTGTCATGGTTCGTTTTATTGCTGAAAATGTAAAGATTTCAACGGGGAGGGTGCATAATATTTTACATGAACGCTTGGGTATGAAAAAGGTATCTGCGCGTTGGGTACCAAGAATGCTTACTGACACGCAAAAACAAACTAGACTAGAGATTTGTCAAGAAGCTTTGAACCTGATGCAGCAAGACCGGGAACTTTTTTTGGCGCGATTTATAACAATGGACGAAGCATGGCTCCATCATTACGACCCAGAAACGAAACTGCAGTCTATGACATGGAAAAGGCCATCATCTCCAACTCCGAAGAAATTCAAGGTGAGCCCATCTGCCGGTAAGGTCATGGGCTCTGTTTTTTGGGATGGTAAAGGGGTATTAATGATTGAGTATCTCGAGCATGGAGCCACTATTACGGGCACATTATACGCCAAACAAATAGCAACATTGCGCAATGAGATCCGCGAAAAACGGCGAGGTAAACTCTCGAAAGTTGTGCTGTTCCACCAGGACAATGCCCCGGCACACAAGTCCGCCGTTGCAATGGCTGCAATTCGTGATGCTGGGTTCGATATCCTTAAGCATCCTCCGTATTCACCAGATCTCGCTCCCAGTGATTTCTACCTATTTCCGAGATTGAAACAAAACCTGAGAGGCCAGAAATTTGAAGACGACGACGCGGTAGTCGCTGCAGTACAAGATTTTTTAAGTACTCAAGATGAGACCTTTTTTAAAAATGGAATTTTAAGTTTAGAAAAAAGATATACTAAGTGTATTATGCTAAAAGGTGACTATGTCGAAAAATAAAATGACATTTAGTAAAAGTTGTTTATAACATACTCATTCTCACTTTTTATTGAACGCCCCTAGTACATAATCTAATTATGGTTCTGTGGTAAACATAATGTTATCCTTCTTGAAACTATAGAGTAGCTATTTTTTTATAAGTACATAAAAACATACACCTATACACCCCGCGTGGTATCCCAAAGGGGGTAGGCAAAGCACACGAAACGCCACATTTACGTTTGGGGCTACTTTTAGCATTTTTAGGTTTAACCTTATCAACACCAAAGATGTACACATGCGTCACAAAGTACAACGTTAAGTGATCGTCGGGCAATGGAATAAAGGTTCAAAATAACTTTACGTTTTGGCTAGGCTTGGCTTAATATAAAAGTGGTATAATAGTGACAGGTTGCCAGCCTATCGACTACAGTATTCGCCTATTTCCTTACTCGCTCCTTATGGCATCCACAGAAGAAATGGAGAGTTGTAATTCTAAACCCGAGACCACACGGGTTTTTTTTTATTATAAAAGCGGGAAAACCGGCAGGGATCTCCTGATGGAAAGCACCCACCGTCACATATAGATTTTACTTCCGGGAATTTTAGAAAAGGGACGGTCCATGAAGAATAATTATTTTTTCACGAAAATCAAGTCATAGCAGTTTCACGTACAAATTCTTCTCCATTGCTCTGAATTTCGTCGTTTTGCTTCCTTATTTCCGGTTAATTTGATATGAAAAGAGTCTGTCATGCTTTCAAAATAATGCCAGGGCTACTTACCTTAAAAATCTCTTAAGGACTTATTATTATTTGGCCATGTTTTGAAATCAGGAAACAAATTGTATTTATATTTTATTAGTGGGCATTGGTAAACTTTACGTTTTGTCTTTCGTTTGTGTACACATTGTAGGATCCAAACATAACTGTACATCATATTGTAGGTATTATTATAAATTTATAGCTGGCAATTATACTTTTTTATTTATGAAATATCAAATGCTTAGCAGTTTTTCGGATGATGTCTAAGAATCTCAGTTTCCAATTACAAATCGCGCTTCATCGATTTTTTTCAGACTAGTGTATTATGTATTTGTTTGTTTAGTAAAATTATCATTTTGATGAATAATATTTATTTAATGTTTTTGTTTACAGGTAACAATGGGAGCCGCGGGTCTAATGAAGATCCAAATGCTTAATAAAATGTGAGATTAGATCAATTAGTGAATTAGTTAATGAAGGCCTGAATTTCACCATCGTGTATGTTTCCTACTACAGCGTTAACGGATTTTAAGATTTTGATTATATTCTTAAGTATAGTCTACCAAGAATTTTCTTTGATACCCTAAAGTTTAATGCCAGCATCACTTACGAGTCAATGTGAAAATAAGCCTTATTGTTTTTATTCTGATGAAGAAACTGTCATAAAAAATGGTAACTCACTTACTTGGTCGACTGTACAAGCCTTGCTTACTTAGTTTAAGATTTTTGATTGACTAGTGTAATATGAACAAATAATTGCATTGCAACCTTTTAAACCAAATCAATATCACACTCACCTTTTTCTGACGGTGATCAAGCAGCAATTACTAAAGAACACAAGACAACAGATGTTACAACAATAATCGACCAGTCGCGTTTTACAACGCAAGTGGCTACACATTACACCTACACAACCAGACCTTTGCTCACTAATTCAACCAGCAACGACCTTTTATTTGGGAATGAGCAGCCCCAAGTGAGCATAACTCAACAAGTTGTGACGAGACGCCCGTTTCGACGCTCGCCATAAATTTACAAGGATTACTGACTTTTGGGTAATTATTCAAGTTTCGTTGTTGATTTACGCGGCGAGTGGTTGAGTGGTGACTGTTCTTGAGTATTAGAGTGAGACGTTCACTTTTAAAATAATTGATGGAATGAATAAAATGATATGATGGCCGTTTTAGTCATCGCCGCAGTTTGTTAGACGCGAAGAGATTTTGAACGATAGAATTTTTCGATTACATAACAAAATGCTAACACGGGATGCTTTGTGAGAGAATAATACTATCTTTCTCAAATTTTCCTGCGTACAATTAGGAACTAAAATGGATGAGCAACTTTGAAGGTGAAATAGTAAGCCTCTATTAGTTTGACAGTTCAGCCGCGCTTAGATCGTTTTGAGCTCCACAGCGGCTCATCCACTTTTGCTGCCGACTGTATTTTGCAGCTTTCCTACAACACCTTCATTGTTAATGTACCACCTAAGAGTTTTTATATCTACTAGCTGACCGTCAGGCTTCGCGCAGACCGTGTATTAATGAAGAAAATGAGACCAAATCTTCAATGCAAGTGTCTTCCGCCACACTCTGTTTGTTTTATTTTTGTGGATATTTTTTTTACTTTTTCTTACTAATTCAAACATTTTTTTATAAAAACTTTGTCTAGGTAATTAGAAATTCAACAAAGAATATTTAGATGAATAGGTGTAGCCGTTCTGAAGTTATGCGATTACATGCATTCAGCGACTGATTTTTATTTTTTCTGGAGACGGATTTTTCTAGATTTAATATTGCAAAAGTAGTCATTTCGAGAGGCACAGGCATTTTTTTGAAATTTGATATTAAAACCTAAAAATATCTTCGTTTCGGAATTATACAATATGAACGTTTTTCGTTATACGTTGGCTCTAAAGTATCGCAGCTCTCAGCGCGAGTCAATCGTGGAAGTGCCCCGAACGGGGTCAGCTTGGCTGGGGCACTGGAACGAGTGGCGGCGAGATGACGATTACTCTGCGGGAAAAGGTTGCAATGATTAATTAAAAAAATGGAATAACATGTTTATCGACATCTGGGGATACCGTCGATGGTACTATCGATATCCTGAAAATTTTCGAGATCAATAATCAAACTATCTATACAGGGTGTTAAAAAATTACCCGTAATAACTGAAGGGTATGGAAGTACTCCAGTAAAGAATTAAATTTGTATATATTTTTTTTTATTTCATAGGTATGTTTTCAATGTCGGAAAAATAAGTGTTTTCAATAGTAAATTAAAATATCGACTGAGATTACGCACATCACTATTTAATTTCGATATCGGTTTTTTCCATAACCATTATAGCTAGAAAAAAAGAACAGCGCGCAAAATTACAGTTTTATTTACTGTTCATGGGGTTTCAGGCTTTAGGGGTTATTTTGTAACACCCTGTAGATCTGCAACGCTGTTGCGTTCTTTGAGACAGGCCTATGTCCAGTAGCAGACGCTATTTGATGGACTAAATATGGTGACAATTATTAGCAACTGATAAAACTGCAGGTGATCTCCACTATCACTAAAGTTTAGCTTCAAATTTATAATGAAGCTATAAACGAATTCGGAAAGCAATTTTATCGCTAAAAGTCAGCGGCAACACTAATCTCGTTTGGCTCGAGTTGCCTCTTATATAAAATTATCGTCGATAAACAAACAGGGTGCTGGGTTTTTGGACTTAAATAACTTTTCACTTATTCTCGGAACACCTGGTCTCGGGTTACCTTTAGTTTAATTATCTTGAATTTTGGTAGGGATTCGTGTCAAAGTCAAAGTCAAAATTCTTTATTCAATTTAGGCATCAATTGATGCTCCTATGAACGTCGAAGAATCTACCACCGGTTCGGAAAAAACCCTGTTGAGAAGAAACCGGCAAGAAACTCAACAAGGTATATTTTTTTCAATCAGATCTACATTGTTATTAAATTACATACATCTAAAGTATTTAATACAATTAAATTTTTTAACACAGTAGATACGCTATTTGAGACTAGGGATCGCCAATGCCGTCGCCGTGCCGCGTATGCCGCGTGTCGCGTATGCCGTGTTTAAGTCGACTTAGGGCCCAAAGTTTGGTTATTTATACTAACAGCATGCTATGACCTAAAATCAGAGCAACAGCTATAGGTAAACCGTTTAAATGACTTTGAATGAGGGGCTCCCGGCCCCTTTGTCGTCATACCCCCCAGCCCCTGTACCGTGCGGGCAAGGACTCATTTAAACGGTCTAGTTATACCATCTGTATGACACTTAGATACAAAATGTAAAAGCATGGGTAAGTACTCCACTTTCGCGTAAATAAACATACGTCAAATATATCGGTCTCCTAGATCAAAAGTCAACTAACTTAAAATACGAGTAATACCCCATTATAATTTAGACTTCATTTTTACTTTCAGGAGGGTCTAAATTAAAATCGTGAAATATTTTGATTTAGTTGACTATTGATCTAGGAGTGTGATATCCAAGCCGTGGTGGCCTAGCGGTTTGACCTATATAGCCTCTCAAGCAGAGGGTTGTGGGTTCAGATACCGCCTCGCACCTCTGAGTTTTTCGGAATTTATGTGTGAAATTACATTTGAAATTTACCATGAGCTTTACAGTGCTGCGAGCTGCGAAGAAAGAAGTGTGTGTGTGAAGTTCCCAATCCGCACTGGGCCCGCGTGGGAACTACGGCCCAAGCCCTCTCATTCTGAGAAGAGGCCTGTGCCCTGCAGTGGGACGTGTATGTATAGGCTGATGATCATGATGATGATGATCCAATTATTATCGACATCCATCACACACGGCGGCTTTAAGAATTGTGTTGTCCTTTCAAAGTGAACTTGTATAAAGTTTGAGACGTTTAAAAATCGTTCGTTTAATTCAATTAACACCATTTTTGCAACAAACTGTAATTTCATTTAAAACAAGCCTTTACTGGCAGCTTCGCTCGCGTGAACCATTGAAATTAGGAAATTTAACTAAATTTCCGTGGGGATTCCGAAATATAAAAATAAATAAATAAATAAATAAATATTAGGGGACAATCTTACACAAATCGACCTAATCCCAAACTAAGCAAAGCTTGTACTATGGGTACTAGACGACGATAAACATACTTATATAGATAAATAAATACTTAAATACATAGAAAACATCCATAACTCAGAAACAAATATTCGTGCTCATCACACAAATAAATGCCCTTACCGGGAATTGAACCCAGGACCTCTTGCTTCGTAGGCAGGGTCACTACCAACTAGGCTAAAGCGGTCGTTTATCAGCTTTACTTTCGTTTACCTTATATGAATACTCATGCAAACTTTCATGTCTCAAGTTCTGGATACCGTGGGAATATCGGAATAAAAAGTAGCCAGTGTTATTCTCGAGATCCACTTATCTACATCAAAAAAGAAAGAGGAACACACTTACAAACTTGCGTATTTATTAGAATACTCGTAGTAGGATTTACTAAGGTAATCTCGGTACCATATTTTACTGGGCATGTTGTAGCAACCGGCAACTACTAATAAGAGGATTCCACGGGCGTTTCTATCGCTGTTAGACCCTAGATTAAGATTTTTATGAATTGGCAAGCAGTTTTTTTTTAAATAATGTCGTTAACAGCTACTGTTGCTAGGCCCTGGCCTATCTATCTTACACGAAAATCAATTAATAGGAATTATACCTACATTTATCAAATAGCCGTGGTGGCCTAATAGTTTGACCTATTAGCCTCTCAAGCAGAGGGTCGTGGGTTCAGATACCGGCTCGCACCTCTGAGTTTTTCGGAATTTATGTGTGAAATTACATTTGAAATTTACCATGAGCTTTACGGTGAAGGAACATAGTGAGAAAACCCTCATACACCTGCGTATAAGTTCAATGGTGTGTGTGAAGTTTCCAATCCTCACTGGGCCCGCGTGGGAACTACGGCCCAACCCTCTCATTCTGAGAGGAGGTCTGTACCCTGCACGTATATAGCGTGTATTTTTGATACAACCACAAACTTTAAAAGTTCTTAGTATAGGCCCTAATGATTATGTTTTTCTATAAAATTATTAAAAATGCAAAATTTTTTTTCCTTACAAAATACTTCAGCGCGCAATGTATCTCATTTTTATTCGCACGTCACAACTGTCACAAGTGATAACTTTAATCTAACACACGTTAGCCAAGTGTCAAATAAGGTGTACGCAATACAATGCTGCTCGAAATTTAAAAAAAAATTAATAACGCTCTGGTAGTTCACACTAAATTAACAATTTGTCGTAATATCGGTTCATAGCACTAAAATCTACTTCTGGTTACAGTTTGTGGTTGTATCAAAAATACACGCTGTATAGGCTGGGATGATGATGATGATGATATTTTTTAATGTTAATGGCTAGGGACTGACAGCGGTTGAGACGCCCGTGGAGTCACGCAATAGGCATTTCCCGGCCACTCCGCATAAAAAACACACTGTTTTCACATTCCAAGAGACCATACTTCACCCTAAAACCGCTAAACCACACTTTTTCGATGACAGCATATAGATCAGGTGGGACAAAATGTAGGAACAAAGAAAAGTGGGCGAGAAAACTCATGCCATAAATCACCATTCGAATACAATACTGCCATTATTTCCACGTTACCTTCGGCATATTTAAGTTTACAGCGCTACCTATTCAGTTTGGTGACAAATAAGTTCGCGTTGAACAATATTTTAAAGAATTGTGGATTTGGCTTTAGGATTCTGTGGACAATGTTATTTGAAAGCTACGGCATAAAATACGTGGTGGTCTAGTGTGCACTTATGGTTTATCATGGCGTAGCGTAATGAAATAACAAAGGGCCCAAAGGAAGCTATCCATTTAATCTTCTCTAATCTAATACAGGGTGTTACAAAATTACCCGTAATAACTGAAGGGTATGGAAGTACTCCAGTAAAGAATTAAATTAGTATATATTTTTTTTAGAAAAAAAAGAACAGCGCGCAAAATTACAGGTTTATTTACTGTTCATGGGGTTTCAGGCTTTAGGGGTTATTTTGTAACACCCTGTATATAAAAATCTCGTGTCACGGTGTTTGTTACCGAACTCTTCCGAAACGGCTTGAGCGATTTTTATGAAACTTTTTTCTTTACATTCGGTAGGTCTGAGAATAGGTCGTAGGCTATTTTTATACCCCTATTCTTCGTGGACGGAATCGCGGGCAACAGCTAGTATAAGATAAAATATGTCTATATCATTATGGCATATGCAATGGCTGGCTTTTTGTGGTCCTAATAAAGAGGAACAATTCCATTAAATAATTAATTCGTACCGGTACTAATTGTATAACATTTCATAATGATACCGAAGTCATGGTGGGCCTGTGGCTCTTAAACAGTGGGTCGCGGGTTCGAGCCTGGGCTCGCACCTCTGAATTTTTTGGAATTTGTGTGCGAAACCCCATGAACTTCACGGTTAAGGAAAAACATAGTGAAAAAACCTACACACACCTGCGAAGAAATTCAAATCTATGTATGAAATTCCCAATCCGCACTGGGACTTCTGCAAGTCCTCCAATGTTGTGAAGAGGGCCATGCCCTGTAGTGGGATGATGACACATGTTACGAAAACCAGCGCGAAGGTATTACACAATAATTATGTACCTTCACATGTAAAAAAAATTAAATTACCAATTTATACTATTCGATATTTTTTTTTTATTTGTAAATTTCCTGTCAAATGTATTTTTTTTTCTGTGTTTGTATCGAATATGTGTAAATAAACATCTCTCTCTCTCTCTCTCTCTCTCTCTCTCTCTCTCTCTCTCTCTCTCTAAAATACGAAGACCAAAGCGAGGTAATCTAAGTACTACATACATAAATAAGTACATAAAATCACGCCTGTATTCCCAAAGGAGATAGGCAGAGCACACGAAACGTTGCACTTACAGGTAAAAAGTGGTATAGTAGTGACAGGTAGCTAGCCCATTCGCCTACAATAATCCTTAACCTAATTCCGTAGTCGCTTCTTACGACATCCACGGAAGAAATGGAGAGGTGTAATTCTAAACCCGACACCACACGGGCACACATACCCCTAAAAAGTGGTATAGTAGTGACAGGTAGCTAGCCCATTCGCCTACAATAATCCTTAACCTAATTCCGTAGTCGCTTCTTACGACATCCACGGAAGAAATGGAGAGGTGTAATTCTAAACCCGACACCACACGGGCACACATACCCCTAAAAAGTTAACTTTTATGTATAACCTAGTATGAAGTATGTAAACTTTCGTGGAATACATTTATTACAGGGTAGATAGGATAGGCCTACTCGCGGCAGCTTGTGCCGGCCGTCACGACCGACGTTCACTGACACATAAATGTCAGTTTCGCGTGCCTTCGCCACAGTGAACAGAAAAACATCAGTAAGGCAATGGGTGTTCTTTTTAATTACTTAATTTTGAAAATCTCCCCCTTCTTCTTCACACGTTGGACAAAGCCTACGCGGTATGTAAAAACAGTACGGCAAAGGTTAAACAAAAATTCGTTTTGATGGAAAGTTCATATCCCTTTGTATTAAGTGCAAAAGTTTAAACAACCTGAAGTGTCCCACTTGTTAGAGCAAAGGATGAAAAACGTAAGTTTAACTACTAATTTAGATGGAAGAAGAAAATGATAGCAAAATCAAGGATTAAAAAAATGTGTATCTTCTAACCTAGCTATTTTAAGTTTAAAAATACGTGTGTTGACTAAAGAAGCTAGATGGTAATTTTTACAAATTTTTGTTTAACTTGATTTGCTTGCTTGTTTTAGTGTGTAAATATATTTTTCACCTCAGCACCTCAAACAGGCAGGTTTTGCTACTAAAAAACAGTGAGCAAAATCCGATTTTGCTCACTGCGTGAGACAAAGTAGCTTTTTAATTATTTTTTTAAAAGTCAAAGACAATGATGGGTCTGCTTACTGAATGCGAAAGATTTGAACTTCAGTTTGATCTGTCACTTTCATTTCGATACGAAAAGAGCGAGAGATAAGATCAAATCGATTCGAATTTCG
Source organism: Archips crataeganus (assembly GCA_947859365.1). Taxonomy (NCBI): domain Eukaryota; kingdom Metazoa; phylum Arthropoda; class Insecta; order Lepidoptera; family Tortricidae; genus Archips; species Archips crataeganus. The sequence goes on along the minus strand of OX402057.1, from coordinate 14,869,441 downwards.
ATTTCAAATTCTATCCTAGGTAGTAGACCTAAAAATAAACGAACGATTGAACGTTCGGATACTCATAATAAGTTCTTAACCTTAAAATTGTAATTCGTCTGTTAAGGTTTTAAATTAAATTATTGTAGGTACTTTTTTAATAATTGGATTATATTTTTATATAATCAAATTAATAGTAAAAATGTTGTTAAAAAACAAAGTTTAAACATGTATCTATATAATTATTAACAATTTTAACAATCTTGAACATCGTGGTAAATACAGCGGATGCAGCATCAGAACGCAGCGGGTGTAGTATCGGAACGCATCTTAAAAAAATAGCGGGATTCAAATTTTAATTCTTTTCTTCTGTTTCTCTAGCTACAGAGTTCGATATCTATGAGTTTGGTACACGATCAGAGGCAATTTGGAAATTATTAGAATAGTAATAAGTACTTATTTAATACATTTTTGAATATGATATGAGTGAATTGAGTGAGTCCAGTGACGAAGTCAACAATTGAACACCAGACGAATTAATGGAGTAATACATAATGCAGAGTAAGTTTCTTACTTGAAAAGTCTCGGGAAAAATATTTAAAAGCTTATGATATTTTTAAACAATGCAAACACTTTTTCGGAGACTGTACCTATTGTTATATATATAATATGAAGTATTTACTCAATGTTGAAAACCACAACAAAGACAAAAAGACGACGTTCATATACCTTTAATAATTTATTATGTTCTCGCTGCTGAGGTGAAAAGTTGTATGTGTCACACGAGATCAAAGTTTTTTTGCATCTCGTGTATTTGAATCACTCGCGCACTCAGGATTCTAACTTAGAATCACTCGCTAAACGCTCGTGATTCAATTATAGAATCCTTCGCTAACTCGTGATTCAAAATCAGCACTCGCAGTAAAAAACAACTTTGCTCTCTTGTTGCACAAATAACTATTTTTATTTATTTTAGTGATCGGATTGACTTGAAATTTATTACGAATATATAGTTTGAATGCAATTCACGTAGAGTCAACAAAAAAACTTATGTTTTTTTTTAATCAAAACATTTTGATACTGTTTACTACTTCTGGCTCTTATAGGTATTCTTAGGTAGGTATCTTGTAGGTACTCTTTATCTTAATATATAAAAGAAGAAACTGACTGACTGACTGACTGACTGACTGACTGACATATCAACGCACAGCCCAAACCACTTGGCCTAGAGATTCCAAATTTGGCATGTATGTTCCTTATAAGGTCTAGGGTTGCACTAAGAAAGGATTTTTCAAAATTCACTCCCTAAAGGGGTGAAACGGGGGTCCAAAGTTTGTATGGGGAAACAAGATTAGTTTGACTATTTTATTCGAAACTTCACAGAAGTACTCCTAATAATAAATAAGTAAACACGTGTTTCAGTTTTTTTGAGAATTCAACCCCTAAAAGTGGGGAAAGGGGTAACATAGTCTGAAAATCAACATGGGTGTTGTTTCTATGGTTTATCGGGTCGCTGGTTGTGAAAACAACAACGGTTTTAAAATCCGACGTGGCAGACGTAAAATACCATCTCCCTGGATGGGGTGCGAAATGTCTAAATAAACTAAATGACTGTTGATATATCAACGCACAGCCCAAACCAGTGGACCTAGAGACTTGAAATTTTGCACATAGATACCTTATACAATGTAGGCATCCACTAAGGAAGGATTTTTGGGAATTCCCTCGGGAACGGGAAAAAACGGGATTTATATATTCGATTCCGAGTGACCCTATCTCAGTAACTATAATAACTAGACTCTTCAAATTTGATACACAAGTAGGTATTAAATTAGTTAAAACATTAATTTCAGGATTTTTCACAATTCCCACGGGATAAGGAAAAAACGGGATTTATGTTTTCAGTTCAACGGGATCCTATGAACTATAATTACTAGACTCTTCAAATTTGGCATAGAAGTAGGTAATTATAATAGTAAAAAACAGTTTTAAGGATTTTCGGAAATTCCCACGGGACAAGGAAAAACGGGATTTTTCGTTTTACTGGTCGTAGAAAGCTGAAATTCGGCATGCAGGTTGCTTGGGGAGTGTAGAGGAGCATTGAGAGAGGACTTTCCAAAATTCCCACGGGAACGGGAAAAAACAGGATTTTTCGTTTTACTGGTCGTAGATAGCTGAAATTCGGCATGTAGGTTGCTTGGGGAGTGTAGAGGAGCATTGAGAGAGGACTTTCCCAAATTCCCACGGAAACGGGAAAAAACGGGATTTTTCGTTTTACTGGTCGTAGAAAGCTGAAATTCGGCATGTAGGTTGTTTGGGGAGTGTAGAGGAGCATTAAGAGAGGACTTTCCAAAATTCCCACAGGAACGAGAAAAACGGGATTTTTCGTTTTACTGGTCATAGAAAGCTGAAATTTGGCAAGTGGGTTCCTTGGGGAGTGTAGGGGAGCATTAAGAAAACATTTCCCGAAATTCTTATGGGAACGGGAAAAAACGGGATTTTGCGTTTTACTGGTTGTAGAAAGCTAAAATTTCAAAATTCATAAGTTTATACTGTAAGTATGCCGCAAAGGGCTCTTTAACCGACTTCTAAAAAAGGAGGAGGTTATGCATTCCACTTTTTTTTATGTAGGTATGTTCACCGATTTCTCGGTCAATTGTGGACCTGCTTGCTTGCTTGCCTGTATGCTTGCTTGCTTGATATCTTGGTTCTTTGTAATACTCATAGTACACGCGAGTGAAGCCGCGGGCAAAAGCTAGTTGTACATAAAACATGAAATTAAAATGCTCTTCATGGTATTCCAAAACTGTGTACTGTCCGTCCACGATCCGCAAATAAACAGCTACGGTCAGGGATTATCAGATTTAATCCGATACGTCGTATTGGCGGATTTTATTCCACATTGGGCCTTAAATCTTCGATGACACGTCGATATGGGGCTTCGGATTCCATTTGTAAATTCAATTATATTAACAACCAATTTGTTTTGTGACAAATATGTATGCTCTGAGTCGGAAAGGTATGAATATTTTAGGATCCCTAAGTTTGATCATACATTGGGTTCCGTGGGATGACCGTTGAAGCACAGCCAGACCAAAAAAAACGATGGCGGGACGACCCGGACGACTATATCGAATGTCAAGACAGATACGAGTGGCCGAAAGAATGTAAGGCTTTTGTCCAGAAATAGGACACTTATAAGGCTATCAAAAATGTTTGACAATGAATAAGGTCATCGGTATTACGGCAGTCTACTGCTGGACATCTTATCTTTTCTTATATTATTAAAAGGGATCCTTTCGGATACACTTCGACCAGTAGGGATCTTTTGTGTAATTATACCTCCTTCGCATTTAGTCCATCTCTTTTGACACGTCAACCATAAATTGGATGATTTGACGTAGCGGTAGTGCCTTGAAGTCTCCTGGTGCGGGGTATCCGTTGCCAAAGAGGCTCATTCTTAATCTGCTGGACATAGATCTCATCTAAAACGCCTCATTAACCCCTCTTCGCATCTAACTTCCCCCAGGCGCCAGCTACGTTTCGCAAATCGAAACTTCATCTAACAAGAAGGTATCCTCACGCTTGTCAAGACTTTTTAATGCCGTTAATTCTACCAATCCTGTTAACATATCACAAATGGGAAAGTTTAGATGTTTGTTGATTTGGGTGAAAGGCTCATCCTGCATAACTGCATAGTTCGCGTGGTATAAACGCATGCTTCGCTAATGAAGTAGTAGATACCAGTATTATACTTACTCCGTTGGCTCAGCGACCCGATGTGGATTTTGGCCTCCGATACGAGTTGGCGCCAAAGCGCCCTGAGGCCGTATTGTCTAACGCTTCTGACGCTTGCCTTCGCTTTCACCATCTCATTCTGTCATCATTTTATAGCGTTTGACAGAAAGAAATAGTGATTGCGGAGGCAAGCGTCAGAAGCGTTAGAAAACTTAGCAACTTAACTTAGAATAACGGAAATACAAACACTGGTCCAAAAAGCTGTTTAGCACGCCTCCGTCATATAAACACATATCTGCGGAAATTGCACATTGGACCCTCGCTTAGTGAGTAGATATATCACCGACGGCCGGGGATATACAATTTTGACACGTATTTTTGTAGGCAAATGCTCTGAAGGTTATCCATGAGTATGTAAATACTAGCTTTTGCCCGCGACTTCGTCTCTGACTTTTTCGGAAATTATGTGCGAAATCACATTGGAAATTTACAATGAGCTTTACTGTGAAGGAAAACATCGTAAGAAATTTTTCATCATCTGCAATTTCATAGTATGTGTGAAGGTCCCAATCCGCTGGGCCCGGGTGGGAAATACGGGCCCAAGCCTCTGAGAGTAGGCCTGTTAACTGCGGTGGGACGTATATAGGCTGGAAAATGAAGAAGATGAAGCAGGCAGGGGTTGGGTGAAGAGAGCTGACTATTGGGCTCAGTGGTATGCCATGGGTGAGACCTTTGTCCAACAGTGGACTGGCACAGGCTGATGATGATGACCCTTCATGTGCGAGTCCAGCTCGGACTTGACCAGTTGTCATGTACGGGATAAATACCTAAATAAAAGAATTTGCTAACCAATGAGTTTTGGTTAAAATGTAATTTTATAGTGAACTAGCAGTTACCCGCGACTCCATCTGCGGATAATTCGTTTACTGCTATCCTGCGGGAACTATGAAATTTTCCGGGATAATTACTATTCTATGTCCCTTCCAGGATCTCTATCACCAAATTTGATCTGAATCGGTCCAGCGGTTTAAGTGTGAAGAGGCAACTTTCGCATTTATAACATTAGTATGGTATGAATTTCATTAGTGTCACGCTCTCGTGCTAATTGTACTCTTGTTATTATGATATGAAGCAATACTACGAGTAAAAGCTAAAGTTTCGTCAAATTTAGCTTTTAAGTGTCTTAATACAGCTCTGGTTATTGAAGTAATTAAAATCTAATGTTGCAATGTTTGACAAGCAATTCGAAAAGCAGCTAAATTGGCCATTAAATTTAATGTGCTTGCCAACACCTATTTGGAGCTATGGAGTTTTAAATTGAAAATTGACGGTAGTGAAAATGGCAGTTTGGTAGAGTTATGGAAATTAAACGTTGAATAGTTGAGTGCCTTGTCAGGTTTCATTATCTATCCAAATAACATTGTAAGTAAACCTGATTTGAAAAAAAAACCGACTGCTTAAAAATATTTTGTCATTTACCTCCAAATGACTGTGTGTTTAAAAGTCAGTTATTTACGTTACACGTCCGTCTTTGAGTTACCAGCCTAAGGTTCGGCCATACCGCCGCGCTTCTTAAAATACGGAGACGTTACGAAATCGCAGTGGCGCATCGTAACCGTACCATTTTTTTAATGTAAAATACGCAATCGGTGCGGAATCCCCGTGTCGTGGCTGTAAACGTCACGATTTTACTGTGTAGAGCATGCGGTAAAGTCTCTCGCGGTATTGAATACAAACCTCGGCTTAAGTTATAGTTTTTCTGAGCTAAGCCTTGGACAGACAAACAGACGGACTAACCTTTATTTTAATTAGGCCTATATTTCTATTTTTGTACGGGTTTAGTGCTTTTTATCAGCTATTCACGATGTTATTCATTAATTACCTGACAGTCTAGACGGCCGTATTCAGCCAGACATATTCTTGCTTTACTAGCTGCTGCCCACATACTTTAAACTAAATTTTTGGGTGGAAATAACCTGAAATATATATTTTGTTTTTAATCTATCAGGTTACTTGTCAGCCAATGTGATTATCATAAGTTTAAAAATAAAACTTACACACCTATACTTCGTTTTTTCAGCATTAGAAAGAGGGTAGGTAAGCGATTTTGACTTGTCTTTTCAACCGACGAAAACAAAAGGAGGAGGTTCTCAAGTCGACGTGTTTTTTTTTTTTATGTTTCATCAAGCATAACTTTTTACAGAGTAGTCCGATTTTGATGAATCTTTTTTTATTGGAAAGCGTATACCCCGAGGGTGGTCCCATTTTTTGGAAAAAATATACCTACCCTGAGGGTAGGAAAACAGAGGATGATTGATTGTTCAGTCACTGATTGTACTATATGACCACGCATAACTTATTACAGAGTAGTCGGATTTTGATGATTCTTTTTTTATTAGAAAGCGTATACCCCAAGGGTGGTTCCATTTAAATTTGGAAATAATATTCCAACCCTAAGGGTAGGAAAACAGGGGATGATTGACTAACTTTTTACAGAGTAGGTAGTCTGATTTTCATAATTTTTTTTTATTGGAAATGGGAAAAAAATATAAAATAAAAACTTTTTAACAAAAAAATTAAACCGCCGAAAATACTGAAAAGTAAAAAATAATACCTTTTTTGTTTGACCTTAATCTAGGTACCAGTTTGAAGTCGGTGCCTCAGCACTAGCCAGGAGGAGTGGACCTATAATCGTCTACCTGTTTGGCTGCTATCACTCCTCCTGGCTCGTGCTGAGGCACCGACTTCAAACTGGTACCTAGATTAAGGTCAAACAAAAAAGGTATTATTTTTTACTTTTCAGTATTTTCGGCGGTTTCATTTTTTTGTTAAAAAGTTTTTATTGAAAAACTCTTTTGAAAAATAAATCACAGCAAATAATATGTAACAATTAGTAACAAGGAAATATGGTTATTTACATTATTTTGGTTTCATAAGTAATAGTTAATATTTTTTAAAAGCGATTTTCAACAAAAAGACTCATCAAGATTGTTTACCCTATTTCTAATGCTAAAAAAAACGAAGTACAGGTTGATTTTACAAGTTACTAACAGTTGATCAAAATTTACTACGAATTATTTGCCCCTTACTGCCTCATATTAATAAGGAATATCACAAAGCGCGTGGTCTGACACTTCTGACAGGCTTTTGGCGGATTTTTCACCCACTGTCGAATGTTCTGTCCTTACGTTCTGCGAGCGTATGTATTTACTTATGTAAACTATCGGTCAATTGAAATTGCAAACAATGTAAACAAACCTTGTATTTAAAATGTCTTTAATTTCTATTTTCCCTCATGAAATACTGCTAAATCCGTGTGTTATTTAATCAATACTTACCACAACACTATCATAAACCATTAAAACAATAAACAAGTGCTAGAATATGGATATTTCATTAAATGGTTTATTTACATTGTTCGCAATTTCAATTGACAGCGATTTTATCTATGTATGCGGGTATGTATGTATCATTCTTTGGCACGCCCTGCAGCCTAAATGGCTCAATGGATTTTAAAATTGAGAGGTGTCATTAGATTCGTCTCAGTTGCGAGAGTGACATAAGGTATATAATTTTCCCGGAATTCCCATGGGAACGGGAATTATACAGGCAGGTTTTTTCATTTCGCTTCTATACATATAATAAATCTGTAACAAGTCGGTGTCTGTACATTGAAGATATTTGAGAAAAACTGTCACTAGGGCTATTTATTAGCGCAATAGAACCCGAAACAATGATTTTTAGAATTATTGTCTGTTTGTCTGTTTATCTGTTTGTCTGTTTGTCTGTGCGTTTGTGCGCGCTAATCTCAGAAACGGCTTAACCTAGAAGGATGCGGTTTTCACTGATAGGTTGGTATTTTCTTGGATTAACATTTAGTGTTTGTTTCATTTCAATTGGTTCACAAATAAGAAAGATACGTCTATATTAAGAATTTATCGAACAGTTTTTAGAAGAATAAATAAGCTGAAGAGTTTGTTTGTTTGTTGTTTGAACGCGCTAATATCAAGAACTACTGCTCCGATTTGAAAAATTCTTTCAGTGTTAGATAGCCCATTTATCGAGGAAGGCCATAGGTTATATATCATCACGCTAACACCAATAGGAGCGGAGCGGAGCGGAAGAATGTTTCAAAATCAGGGGTTTTTGAAGTAAGTAGGTACGGGGGGTTTGGTGAGGGGGTGGGGTTGGGAGGGGGGTTTGCGGAGGGGGGGTTGCGGGGCGGGTAATTTTTTATATCGAGGAACTAAGGAGAGCCATAATTTATGAAAAAGTAAATTTGTTAAAAAGCATAAGCTGCCCAAATTACTAATTATACGCGGACGGAGTCGCGGGCAAAAGCTATATTAAAATAAAGTTATTAAATTTATGATACAGGTAATCACATAGGCTGACAACTGTCAATTAACCTGATAGATTTAAAAAATATATTTTTCTGGTTATTTCCACCCAAAAATGTAGTTTAAAGTATGCGGGCCTTATAAGAAAGCTCAAAGTCACTCAGAGGGCGATGGAGAGGGCTATGCTTGGAGTTTCTCTGCGGGATCGCATTAGAAATGATGAGATCCGCGCAAGAACTTAAGTCACGGACATAGCTCGAAGAATCGCTAGACTGAAGGGGCAGTGGGCAGGGCACATCACCCGTAGAACTGACGGCCGATGGGGCCGAAAGGTTCTCGAGTGGCGTCCGCGGACCGGAAGACGCAGTGTAGGTAGGCCTCCAACAAGATGGAGCAATGACCTGGTGAAGGTAGCGGGAGCGCATTGGATGCGGATGGCGCAGGGCCGATCTGTTTGGCGAGCCTTGGCGGAGGCCTATGTTCAGCAGTGGACGTCTTTCAGCTGAAATGATGACAATGATGATGATGATTGAAATTAAAGTTGTTTATCGTTGCCATTAAAAAAATCACTTCCAAATGAATACCGATCAAACTTTCCTTGAGGCTCCGTAAACAAACCCATCCGAGCGATTAACTTGAAAAATGTTTTTGTAGCCGACTAATCGCAGCTATCCCTCGTAATGAGCGTTTACAGGCTTTAGGATACATTTGGAGTCTTCAGCTCATTTAAAAAATATTTAATAGGTCTAAAATATAAATAAGTATACTAGCTGACCCGGCGAACTTCGTTCCGCCTTAGAGTAGAGGCAATAAATGAGCAGATTTTGGATCCCTCCGCACCCCCCTTGCACAAAAGTATGGCCTTTTTCCTACTTTCAAAGTTCTACGTCTTCATTCTTACAACTCTAAATGAATCCAACCTTATACTACACGTTATACAGGGTTAAATTTTGAATCAAACATGGCTTTGTAAATAGTGCAATATCTAAAACTCAATTACTCCAACTTGTCAAAGTCACATCGACATCCAATAACGGAGTTGAAGTCAAAATAAACTCGCCCCTATTTACATAGGCATAGGTGTGGCAATATATTAAATATTAATCGGGAAGGTACGCGGAAGGCAAATGGCACATTTATGGAATTAAATTTTGTGGAGTTATATGTCTTTGCATATTATATCTGTTTGGTGTGTAAATAATTTCACCAAAAAACAATATTATATTCAGGTACAGTCGTCATGTCTTATACTTTTCTATCCTAGCTACTAATTATTATAAATAAGAAAGTTTCTTAAGATGTTTGAAGTTTGATGTTAGTTAGTCAATTGCGCAATGGCGGCTGAATTGATTAAGACGAAACTTAGTACATAGACAGAATCTGTATTGGGACAAAGTATACTGAATAGCAGACGGCTTATCTAAAAGTACATGTCTACCTTTTTGGAAGCAGTTTTTCTAGTTTTAAAGACGCTATTGCACCTTGATGTTAATATTTTTTTTTTTAAATATAGCTTCTTCGATACTCTCGATGATTTTGCCAGTATGTTGAGGTTGATAAATTCCTTTTTCGGTACCTAACTGCATGTTTTTATGAATAATTTTTTATTGATTGTTTATAAATTAAATTCCAGCTCTTTCATTTTTGCTTCTGGGTAATTTCAAACTTGTGGATAACCACAATGTCGGAATCTGACAGACATCATCGCATTGCCCACTCGGTCCTGTATACCCCACTGCGACACAATACTCTCTTTCTAAGCTGCAAACACAGCCACATTAAAACATAATTTATTGAATCAGGCATTACTTTGCGGAGGTCCATATCAATGAACTGAAACAATTAATTTGCTCACCCGCGACCTTATGATAGCTACGTTTATGCAAATAATGTGTGTTGATGCAGTTCCTCCACCTCCACACTGTGCGGACACACAGAAATCACAGAAACCCATCTATCATCACCACCACACTAACTGTCGAAACACAGAACTGCAGGAACTGCATGAACACACATTTCTTGCATAAACATACACATACTTGCCTAAACATACTTAAGGTCGAGGGTGAACAAATTAATTGTTTCAGTTCAGAGTATAATAAAACCGAATTTTTATTCGCATCATCATCGTTTCATAGTTATTATTGCAATACGGGACTTAAACGTGACAAGTTATTGCTAAAATTACCTCTAAGTTTCGACTACATTGTCCGCTCGTGACCAACGGCTAAATATACAACATAAAATAGGTTATGTATAGGTACTGTAGGCACGGCTCGATACCGCTAGCCAGTGGTAAAATGTTGTCCAACTGGCAGGTTAGTTTAATGTTATTATGTATAAAATTTGTAAATAATAAAAAAATAAATTAGAAGCGTCAGCGGTATGCGAGTCAGGGCGGATTGCTCCGAACAGCCAAAGGTGCTGGACATAATATTGTAGTAGTTATACTAATCTCAAGGAATAAATCCACATATAAAAATATATATTGTTATTTCTTATTGAAGTTTAGCATCACGCGCGTATCCCCGTACTAGTTCTACCTAGACTCTAGTTAAGTCCCACAAGTTTCCATACACTTCACGCGCTCCGTTTATGAGTCAAAGCGCGACTTTCAACGGGGAATTGGTCATCCTTCATTTACCGCTCACGGTTTTTCTTCGCCGCCCTCTGGATGGCTAGCTAGAACATAAAAGACATCGACCGCGCCTAACCTCCACCAACTTGTGGGACTTAACTAGAGTCTAGGTAGAACTAGTACGGGGATACGCGCGTGATGCTAAACTTCAATAAGAAATAACAATATATATTTTTATATGTGGATTTATTCCTTGAGATTAGTATAACTACTACAATATTATGTCCAGCACCTTTGGCTGTTCGGAGCAATCCGCCCTGACTCGCATACCGCTGACGCTTCTAATTTATTTTTTTATTATTTACAAATTTTATACATAATAACATTAAACTAACCTGCCAGTTGGACAACATTTTACCACTGGCTAGCGGTATCGAGCCGTGCCTACAGTACACAGGAACCTAACTGTCTTATATGTGTGTAGTAGTACCTAATTAATAGTACAAAGCAGAGCTCGGACAGGTCATAGCAAAACAATCGCAACGCAGTAGTAGAACAAGATTAATAGAGTCTTATTACGTGCAGTATTATTTTATATTTTTCAATTACGTTTCTGGTAGCAATATCTTCCCTTTGTGAGTTTTTGAGGTAACATATTAAATTTGGCGGTATTAAAGAATAAAATTTTGTGGTGGCCTAGCGGTTTTACTTATGGCCTCTGAAGCAGAGGTTTGTGGAGTCAAATGCCGGTTTGCACCTCTTGAGTTTTTCGGAATTTATGTGCGAAATTACCTACATTTGAAATTTCCCATGAACTTTACGGTGAAGGAAAACATCGTGAGGAAATCTGCATACACCTGCGAAGAAATTCGATGGTGTCTATGAAGTTCCCTATCCACACTGGGCTCGCGTGGGTAACTACGGCCCAAGCTCTCTCATTCTTTGAGAAGGCCTGTGTCCTGCAGTGGGACGTTATATAGGTTGGGATGAACTGTTTAGTATGAATGTCACACGCTGTACACAATATTTCACAAACATTTTCATCAGAGAGCTGGGGACAGTTCTTAATCCACTTATTTTAACCGTTTTTATTTTCTCCATATTTACTTACAATATAAAAATCAAAATATGAATCTTAGTTATTACGACTCTATTTAATCTAGTTCTATTTCCGTATCTGTTTTTGCTATGACCTGTCCGAGCTATGCAAAGTCTCAGTTTACAGGGTGACTGCTAAGTCGTGAACAATAATTATTGTTGTAAATTTTGTATTATACTTAAATAGATAGATATACGAAATGGAGCGACGACCTGGTTTAGGTTGCGGGAACGCGTTGGATGTGGATGGCGCAGGACCGATCTGTTTAGCGAACCTTGGGAAAGGCCTATGTTCAGATGTCTTTCGCCTGAAATGATGATACTTAAATAGATAAATTCATACTCGTATAAAAATACATTTCTATTATTCGTACATAATATCTGCCTCGACCAGGGGTCGAATGCGAGGTTCTCTAATTGGTTATCCGGTCGACCGTATTATAAATGTAATTGATATCGACTGCTAAATAAGTATAATTGGCAGAATTGGCTCGTGGATGCAAATTATATTGGTTATTTCGCACTTCAGCGTTGCAGTTATTTTTACCCATAGTAATTGTGATGTTGACGCGAACGGTATTCAGGAGAGGGAGGATTTATTTCACTTTTAAATTTAATTTTATTTTTTATCTGTCAGTATGAGCAAGTCTGTAAGTATAAGTCTTAAGTATAAGATATACAAAGGTCTGCTCTAAGAACTCACGTCATTGATTTTAGTGACAAGAAAAACTGTGTTGATAAATTTAAAAGATATGCCCATATATAACCGATCTATTTAAATGTACAGTCAAGTGTAAAAATATGGATGCACACAACTTGCTCATTAATATGTCCCATAGCTCTTATGTCGTCGAATTAAGGTATGAGTATATAACGATGGGAGGATTAAATCGATACTTATTTTTGCACTTGACCGTACCATCCTGAATATAAGGTTCTCTTCTTCTGAAACTGGTCGACTCAGAATTATTTACGCCATTTGACAAACCCACATCAACCAAATACAGTCTAACGATGACATAAGTACGTTGTTTTACTTTACTTTGCTACGAGAATTTCTCTTGAATAGTTGATCGAATCATCGCACGTACTTTGTCAAGGTAGTCTCATGAACCGCGCCCGTTTCATCTCAAAATCCTATCAACTCTGTTAACACTGCAAACAATAAAGTGATAGCCCAATTCATTCCCCCTCTAATCGAGACAGTGAACTTAGTACAAACCACAACCGCGAGAACTTCCCTCATTAATTAGAGCCCTCGAAATCCACTAAAAACTACACAAAAGGCTGCAATTTAAATAAAACTTGTAACCTTTGTGAAACTTTGAACTATGTTGGTAATATTAAGCAGCGGCGAAAGGAAGTGGAGGGTAAAATAAAGTTCAGAGGGAAAGATGAAAATAAAGTTGCGGTTGGTAAACAAGACGGAGGTAGCTCCAGTGTGGTGGCTCAGAAGGCTCTATTAAAATCGGTCTAAGCTCACAACGCACAATGAAAACCTGAGTTAGTATAGTAAGTTTTAGACTTAAAAACCGGCTAAATATGTATGTGTCAGGTCTCTTATTTATTAGGCTTGCGCTATACATCAAAACTTACAAGTCTACGCGTTGACAAGTTACACGTTACAAGTGTAAGATGCTGCAAGTAAAAACACTAGGTACAGGGTTTTTAAAATTATTAAATTAACAATAAATTAATAGTAAGTTCTACACATTTGAAGTAAAATAAAAAAATGTACCGCGATATTCATGTCCCGCCTTTTTGTGTTTAATTTAATATGTTCGATGGACGAATAAATGTTTTCGTTTGTTCATCATCATTCCAGCCGAAAGTCCACTGCTGAACATAGGCCTCCCTTAAGGTTCGCCAAACAGATCGGTACTGCGCCACCCGCATCCAACGCGTTCTCGCAACTTTAACCAGGTCGTTGCTCCGTCTTGTTGCAGGCCTGAAGATACAAATACAAATAGGTATATTTGTGAAGTAAAAAAAAACACAAGATTTAAGTTTTGATGAACGCCACTGGTCGACAAATATTTTATGTGTAGGAGTGATAGATAGTGAGATCGCTCTTAAGCGATAAGGCCGCCTATTGCTTACCATGTAACTTACTCTCTGTGTACCTGTTTTCTGTATTGCTTACTATTCCTGGTGTAGAATAAAGAGTCATTGTATTATATTGTATTGTATTGTATTACCTTATACATAATAAAGAACTCGTGACTATCATATTTATTAAACACATTTACATTATTACTATATTATTCAAGCTCCATTAAGCCCACACTTAAAGTTAGTCCGGTGGATAGCATTCAGCTGTTGACATTTATCAAAATTTTCCCGTCAAGCAACTATCTATCATGGATGATAAATCACAGTCGGAACGACACGTTTCAGTTTTAATTCCAGTCTTTTTATACATGGACATCATTCACGTTAGTAATCATAAAAACTAATCTTGCCACTTTTAACGGGTCTAAAAAATAATAGGTAAAATTTTTGGATACGAGTATAAGCTTTTTTTTTTGCTGGTTTTAATTTTTTTTATACAATATAGGCTTGCCTTTGACCACAATCACGCCTGATGGAAAGCGAAGATGTAGTCTGCGATGGAGTACGCTTGCTTGGTAAATGCTAAGAAACTTACATGAATATAGTAACCGTGCCAAATTGGATACCTAGAAGTATTCGAAATAAGGTTTGCAAATTTTGAAACCACCACTAACATACTTACAGAAAACATGCGAACGTTGCAAGTTAAGTAAAATCTTGTGACACAGACAAGTGAAATAAATTCCCCTAAAAAAATTGTATCTATTAATTGTTAGAATTATGGCTCATCGCAAGCTTCGAGGTTAGTAGTGACGATCTTTAACTCTCAAAAATATTTAATTCGCAAAGAGCGAAAAAAAGAAAAGGGAGCAATAAAGAAGAGAGAAGAAAAGAGAGTAAAAAAGCATGTGCTTTTTCTCCAAGAATGTGACTCAAAACATAATATTCTGAGTAACATTGTTTCTCATATGTGTTTATAGTCTACTCGTTGCCATACCTATGCCCACAGATGTCCGCACCCTCTTGTTTATTCTGTTAACGACTGGTATTTTTTCCTAGTTGTTCACACTGTAGACAAGTATAATAAAAAAAAACACGCTTTAAAAAATAAAAAATAAATTTTAATAAATTTCAATTCACTATTCTTATAGTGCAGTAAAAAATCTTAATAAGCAATTATTATATTGTTATATCCAGATCAAAATTTGTAAGCAATTCTAAATATTGATAAAATAAATAATAATAGTTTAAAATATTTTATTGTAAAAAAAGCGTGGGGTGCTTTTTAAGATGTTATCAAAATGATAATCCTTGACAATTGACACCATGCACCCCACGCTTTTTTTACAATAAAATATTTTAAACTATTATTATTTATTTTATCAATATTTAGAATTGCTTACAAATTTTGATCTGGATATAACAATATAATAATTGCTTATTAAGATTTTTTACTGCACTATAAGAATAGTGAATTGAAATTTATTAAAATTTATTTTTTATTTTTTAAAGCGTGTTTTTTAGTTTTTTTAAACTATTATTTATTTTCTATTTTTTAGTTGCATTTTTTCTTTCTAACTTTACCCCCTCACCTACAACCCCCAAACCCCCTCACCTACAACCCCCAAACCCCCTAAACCCAACCCCCCCACATCCCCCACCTCATTTACCCAAACCCCCCCCAAACCCCACACCCTTACCCCCAATTCCCTAAACCCCCCTTACCCCCTCCTCATTTTACAAACCCCCGAACCACCTAAACCCAACCCCCCTAACACCGAACCCCCATACACCCGGAACCCCCCCCCCACCCCCGCTCCCCCCCCGTCACCTGCCCCTCCCCCCACTCCCCCCACCCCACCCCTCCCACACCCCCCACCCCGCCACCTACCGCCCCCCCTTCCAGTTCCATCATCAAACCCTTGTTACCATCTAGGCCTCTTACCCCCTCCCCATTTCCCACAACCCCCCAAAATCACTTACCCCCGAACTACCCAACACCCCCACCCTATTTCCCGTAAACCCCCCCCCCCATCCCCTAACCCCAACCGCCACACCCTAACCCCCAACCCGCCACCTACCCCCCTTCCAGCTCCATCATCAGACTCTTGTTACCATCTAGGACCAAAGTACTCGTCAAAACGAATCAAACGAGCCCAAACTCGATGGGGTTGTTTCGTTTTATTGTGGAGTGCCTTTGGCCATCTTCCAGCTCCATCATCAGACCCTGGTTACCATATGGAATCAAAGTGCTCGTCAAGACGAATCCAACGAGCCCAAAATCGATGGGGTTGTGTCGTTTTATTGTGGAGTGCCTTTGGCCATCTTCCAGCTCCATCATCAGACCCTGGTTACCATATGGGATCAAAGTGCTCGTCAAGACGAATCAAACGAGCCCAAACTCGATGGGGTTGTGTCGTTTTATTGTGGAGTGCCTTTGGCCATCTTCCAGCTCCATCATCAGACCCTGGTTACCATATGGGATCAAAGTGCTCGTCAAGACGAATCAAACGAGCCCAAACTCGATGGGGTTGTGTCGTTTTATTGTGGAGTGCCTTTGGCCATCTTCCAGCTCCATCATCAGACCCTGGTTACCATCTGGGATCAAAGTGCTCGTCAAGACGAATCAAACGAGCCCAAACTCGATGGGATTGTGTTGTTTTATTACATAGTTCCTATGGCCACCATCCAGCTCCATCATCAGATCAGCTCCATGTTACAATAATATTGCATTGTCATCCAATTTACACATATGTGCAAAATTTCAGCTCAATCGGAAACCGGGAAGTGGGTCAAAATCGCGCCCTAAGGAGTCGGTTACAAACAAACATACAAACATACATACAAACATACAAACATACAGGTGAAGCTAATATAAAGCGTGTAAAAATCACAGTACTCCACATTGCTTGCCGCGGATCAACAACATACTGGGAATGTCATCAGTGTAGACTACTGGAAATGTCGTCATTCTACTGGATTTTTTTTCCATTTGTCATGTGAGAAAGCGACACTGATTAAAAAAAAATAGTAGTATGAACAAAGGGGTGCAGGCGACTGGGAAAAGCTCTAATTGAAACAAAACATTGAACCGTCTTACGCACTTACCTTGTGACTTAACAACAAGTACAGGATGTTGAATTTTGCCCAAGGAATTCGGGTTACGTTTATCTCGCTAACTATTTGGAATTCATTAGCCCGTTTTCAGGGCACTAAGCGTACTATTGGACTAAGTAATTTTGTCGGAATTTGAGATCGTACTGTATATTGCGTCTGTTTCACTGACGGACGTCTGTTTACGTATAGACCGTTATTTGATAATTGAGCGTCTAGAGATGGGTGTGAAGGTAACAGGACTTCTTGCTTTTCCATCTCCACTAAGCACAATATAGATTCTAAATAAGCGTTTCTCATTTGTTATTTTTCATATCTGGCATGTTTCTTTGAAGTTTAAGTACCTACTTTAACAGATTTTAATGGTTCACGGTTTGACATATTTTCTACGGGCTTTCTATATACTACTAATATAATAAATGAGGAAATTTGTGGAGATGTTCGGATGTTTAAATGTTTGTTAGTCAATCACGCAATAACGGCGCAACGGGTTTAGGTGAAACTTAGTGTACAGATGGACAAAGATCTGGATTGAGATATAGGATACTTAATATTCCGGTAATGAGTTCCCATGCGGAAATATTTTTACTTTAAATAAGAATAGAGAGCGATGTCCAAAAACGTATAAGTACCTCGGCTTTCAAGATGAAGTGTTAACTTCGTATGCAATCATAGATGGCGTTACCCGAGCCTTTTTTGATGAATATCAAACACGGGCTTAGCCCTGGGATAAATCTAGTCTAATAGTCTAATCTAATCTACAGTATATCTTAATAATAAAATACACTAAATTTTTGAAGGGTGAAGCTAGTTGTAAGGTAAATATTGAATTTGTATTTTTGTTCATTAACCGCCAGACCAAGACGTTTCCTCAACCATAATAAAGGCGGCTGCAAATTTCAATATTGGAACTAATCAATCAAGGCGGCGTGGAAATGAGTACAGGCGTGTGGCCATTTATCAAACACCCTGTAGATGAAACATGAGGCAAGACGGTGGGTACGATGTTAAGAGATTAGAGCGAGTTTTTATTTTTTTTGCGTTCCAATGCGTTCCCGCTACCTTCACCAGGTCGTCGCTCCATCTTGTTGGAGGCCTACCTACACTGCGTCTTCCGGTCCGCGAACGCCACTCGATAACCTTTCGGCCCCATCGGCCGTCAGTTCTACGAGCGATGTGCCCTGCCCACTGCCACTTCAGTCTAGCGATTCTTCGAGCTATGTCCGTGACTTTAGTTCTTGCACGGATCTCATCATTTTTAATGCGATCCCGCAGAGAAACTCCAAGCATAGCCCTCTCCATCGCCCTCTGAGTGACTTTGAGTTTTCTTATAAGATTCATCGTTAGCAGCCACGTCTCAGTGCCATTAGTCATCACTGGCAACACACACTGGTCAAAGACTTTTGACTTAAGACACTGCGGTATATTGGATGACAAGATATAGACCGCTATTGGGCCGATTTGTTTGGCGAGCCTTGGGGGAGGCCTATGTTCAGCAGTGGACGTCTTTCGGCTGAAAGGATGATGATGATGATGACGACTTTTTACTTGCTTCTCCGATAACCACCGTGCACCACATCCGTTCCACACCAATCCGGTTAATTGTTCGTGATGACTAACTTTCCGCTATAACTCAAAAACTTGCTTAGGCGACTGCATAATGTTCGTACCGTGTACCCTTCATGTAAAAGAATAATGTGACTAGCAGACTGATTGGCTGACAGACATCGCTCCGAAGCTAGAGACTTGAAATTTGGCAGATTTTCTTTAATAATCATAGAATCGCTCGTTCCCTAAATATCAGAATTGCAAAATACTAGATTGCCGACGACTTACCCTATTTCTAAAGTACCAAATTCCCAGAATACCAGACTTTCCAGTGACCGTGTTTTTCTCTATATCGGATTGCCAAAAAAGCTTGTTTTCAATACACCATGCTTCATTCAAAACCGAATTCCCATAATACCAGATAGTGAAATCATCAGGCTCGTAAAACACGACCCCTTGGCCTCATTGGCCTCTTTAGACGACCAGATGGCCTAGTAGTTAGAGAACCTGACTATGAAGCTTGAGGTCCCGGGTTCGATTCCCGTGTCGGGGCAGATATTTGTATGAAAAATACGAATGTTTGTTCTCGGGTCTTGGGTGTTTAATATGTATTTAAGTATGTATCTATCTATATAAGTATGTTTATCCGTTGCCTAGTACCCATAACACAAGCTTTCCTAGCTTACTTTGGGACTAGGTCAATTGGTGTGAATTGTCCCGTGATATTTATTGGTGTATTGAAAACAAGCTTTTTTGGCAATCCGATAAAGAGAAAAACACGGTGACAGGAAAGTCTGGTATTGTGGGAATTAGGTATTTTAGAAATAGGGTAAGTCGGCAATCTAGTATTTTGCAATTCTGATATTTACGAACGAGCGCATATTAGAATCATAGAAGAGATTTTCTGAATTTTCCACAAGAACAGCCATTTTTTTTTACTAGGTTGAAGTCGCGGTTTTGGTAAAAAACATTCGGGTTGTGGTTTTCGGGAGCGAATAATTAATTAATCTAGTTTAACCTTATCTCTGGGAAAACGTGTGATATTGCGCTTTACCTCTACTGAAGCTCGGTCACCCCGGTACTTACTAGTTAGTGTATATCAAATATGTACTATGATAAAAATTAAAACTAGAATCCTAGTGTCGCTATTTTCCCGTAACTTGCACCGAAAAGTTCTAAATTCCTGTTTTGTGTTCAACATTTTGTTCGAACAAAATACAATCATTACAATACGGTTCGAGAAATCATTTAATAATGATATCGGATTTGCGTTAAACGTATTGTGAATAATGACGCATTGTTAACCAAGTTTTTGAGTTTTATTTAAGTTGGCGAAATTAATAGGACATTTTGGTAACTTATTTTCATGATCATCATCATCGTCCTAGCCTATATACGTCCCACTGCAGGGCACAGGCCTCCTCTCGGAATGAGAGGGCTTGGGCCGTACTTCCCACGCGGGCCCAGTGCGGATTGGGAACTTCACACACACTATTTAATTTCTTTGCAGGTGTATGCAGGTTTCCTTACGATGTTTTCCTTCACCGTTAAGCTCGTGGTAAATTTCAAATGTAACTTCGCACATAAATTCCGAAAAATTCAGAGGAGTTAGCCAGGATTTGAACCCACGACCCTCTGCTTGAGAGGCTATAGTTCAAACCGCTAGGCCACCATGGCTTAAGTTATTTTACTTATACCTACTTATTAAACTAAAATTCTATGGATTTTATTATCTGAAAATAGATTATAGAGATATTATTATTAACTCCCCGCACCCCGCCATCCCCTCAGTCAAAAAATAGCGGGGCGCGTCTTCTTGGATGGCTATCTATACCTATTTTTGCTGTTGAGCTCTTGCAGTGTATTTGCGCCATCCCTTTTCTATTCAATAGAACTCTTTACCTTGTCTTAAATACAGTCTTTATTTAATTATTCAAAGTGCGACTTTTCAAACTCGATTTGCCATTTCACTCCAAACTGCCTCTAGGGGCCAATATTCGGACCTTTCCCAGAATGAAAAGATCTAATCTGACTTTTTATCCAATTTCTTTACGTCATTTCGGGTCGGTCTTGGCTAAAAGAGCAATTGCGCCAAACTGTTTCTGACGAAAGGAAAACTATTTTCTTTGTTGCTTTGCAGCTGTTAATGTAAATAAGATGAAATTGACTGGTGTTGAGTTCAAAGTTTAATGGTACTGGTTTTATTACACCTTTCTATGTTCGCAAGCTGAAATTAATGTCAAATTCTAGGTCTACGAGTACAATCCCGTGCAATTCTTAATAATCAAGTTTTCTCAAAGATGCAATGAAACGTAAACCTTACATTCCAAATAATAGGCCGGGACGTATCACGTTGCAGACGCGGTTAGACAAGTGTTATGTGATAGATTTTCATACAGAATTTCAGGCCTTGGCCGGGAAAGCGATCGCCTATTGTTTCATGTGACACAGCATAATGACGTATACACCGTGAAATTTTAGTGGTTGTTTTCCCGAAACGAGGTGATTTAGTATCGATTGTACAATCGATTTATAATTACTATTTTGACTAGAGTCAAAAATCCAATTGTGAAAAACGAAAGTCGAAAATGACCGCAAACCAAGAGTAACGCTTCGTTGGTACAAGTAGCGTACGATCGTACGATAGGTTAGGTACCAACGAAGCGTTACTATTGGTTTGCGGTCATTTTCGACTTTCGTTTTTCACAATTGGATTTTTGACTCTAGTCAAAATAGTAATTATAAATCGATTGTACAATCGATACTAAGTCACCTCGTTTCGGGAAAACAACCACTAAAATTTCACGGTGTATAGGTCTATGGCATCATGGCATTTAGCAATTATTTTTTTTTCTCTGTGACTTTTCTAAAGACTCTTTGTTTTAAAAGCGATGTCATAAAAAATGAATACAGCCATACCGAAAATACGATATCGGTAAAAAATAATCAAAGCATCATTATTTTCCTGTTCTTTATCGTGTGTTTAATTAAAACAGTTATTTTTGCAAGAGCTCCAATTTTCAAACACGGTCGAGTTGTCAAACATTTATTTGAACGTGATATTAAGGCCATAAAAACAGTCGAGCAAATAAATAGGGCGGTCCTTTCACGTTCGCATTTGGACTGCAACGTAGCTGCCGCCTATCGACGGCTAGCATGCAGTTTTTGCTGGCAACAATGGAACTTGCGATGGAGAGGGCTGTGCTCGGACTTTCTCTGCAGGATCATATATTAGAACATAGCTCGAAGAATCGCCAGTCTCAAGTGGCAAGACACATCGCTTGTAGAACTGATAGCCGATGGGGCCAAAAGGTTCTTGAATAGCGTCCACGGATCGGAAGACGCAGTGTAGGTAAGGCCTCCAACGAAATGGAGCGACGACTTGGCTAAGGTTGTGGGGTTCCGGTTTATTTGGCGAAACTTGGGGGAGGCCTATATTCAGCAGTGGACGATGATGTTAGATGATGGTGGATGATGATGAATGATCTTCAAGCAATGTGTCCTGCTGGTTTTAACTTAAGGAGCAGAGACTTGGGTAACAACAAAAGCTGTGGTCGAAAAGCTCCGCGTTGCCCCAAGAGCAATGGAGAGAAAACTGGTTGGAGTTACAAGGAGAGACAGGAAAACCAACAAATGGCTCAGAAAGCAAAGTAAAGTCGCCGACATTGGTAGAAGGATAGCGAAGCTCAAATGGCAATGGGCGGGACATATTGCCCGAAAAACCGATTCGTGGTGTAGAGCTGTCCTGAATTGGAGACCATGGGAACAGAAGAGACCAGTGGGCAGACCGCAAATGAGATGGAAAGACGATATAAAAAAGGTGGCGGGCTGCAACTGGACTCTAACTGCCCAAAATAGATCGGAATGGAAGAGGTTGAAGGAGGCCTACACCAAGAATTTGGTAGAAGAAGGCTGAGATGAAGAAGAAGAAGATGATGATGAATGAAACTGCAAAGGGAAATACGTATGCGCGATCTGCATACTGATTGTTTATTTACAGTCTGGTCTTTTTCATAAGTAAGGTAACGATTTTAATAGCAACAATAATAAGTATACACTACAAAGACTCTTTATTGAACACCATTTAGTAAGCAATAAGTAAAGAAAATAAATTATACTTAGTATGTAGAGAAAGTTTTACGAGGTAAGCAATAGACAGTCTTATCAATCCAGAGCGATCTTTTCCAGGGAACCTTTTACAACACAAAAAAGGAATAGATTTGAGTAGGTGATGCAATTTACAGCAAAATTAAAAGCAATAACAAAATTACACTAAACTAAATAAGTAATCATACAATACACAATAACAACAAATGTCTTAGTAATATTATGCAAGCGAAAGTTTGTATGGGTGGATAGATTATAATAAAAATATCCCGGAAAATTGCATAGTGTCCGCAAGATAGCGATAAACGAATTCTTCGCAGACGGAGTCGGGGGTAACAGCTAGTAGAATAACATATCTGCTTAAATAAAATCCTAAAGGAACTAACTTCGCAAGGTAAGACTTTAAGTCTTACCTTGAGTATATTCTTTTAAAGAATATACTTATAAATTTTTTGCGCAATCAGTTTTTTGGCAATACAACAGGCAATGCGGCATGTACTTTGGCTCATTTAGTCCAGACCAGAGGCCGTATTGCCTAGCGCGTGGGCATTCGTGATTTGCCTTCTCTTTCTACACCTATCCTATACCGTGCGGCAGAAGTAATTGATAAAAACGATTGTGATTTCAAGTACGATGGACAATAAACCCCTGGAATAGCTTTAGCATTAGGCATTAATGATGAAGTTTGTTGCAGATCTTTAATTTCTTTTGCTGATACGCTATCGTAATTTCTCAACGCGGTTACTTGAATATAACTTCCAATTCTCTTCCTGTAGACTTTGGTTCTCTAGCATAAGTACTACTTGGAGAAGAGAACTCACTACTGTGGCCTCTAACTTGTATAGAACAAGAATTGTCCTACCCTGAATTTTCAATCTCGACACAACATCATCGACATACACACAAAGGGCACGGCTCATTCCGTCAAATCGTCCGGGACACGATTTGACGCCAGAGGCCATTAACCTGAGCCGGTACCCATTTACGTAGAATTACTTTTTCTGAAAACTGCCTGTTAAAAAGTCAAAGTGAAATGTGGAGGCGCGGATACCATTTGATACGTAAATTAAGAGTAATACCAACCTTTTAGGGGGCAAAGGATCGTTATTCGGGTGATTACAATATTAATATGGTGAGATGGGAATGTCTGTTAATTGAGGCTTAATTAACATAATATTTAATCGGGTCCCTTTCTGGTAGCATTGCATTGTGTATTACAGGTAACTATATTTAAGTTGTCTAATTTCTCGAAACTAGGTAGTTTAAGGGGTACCTATGTATCAATCATTTTTTTGAGTTATCAATACTCACTCAACGTTTTTGACTTTTCGACAGTTTGTTATTTTTAAGGCATTATTTAACCAAGCTAGTTAAGAGGGTACGATGCGCACCATTTCTCCATACAAACGTAATCCCCTGTTTCCTCCCTGGATAATGGCTTTAGAGCCAATTTTTTTTTACTGTGTAATCTGTATCTACCACAGCTATGCCCCTATGTTTCGTTTTTTTCCATATTTCAATTGACATAAGAAATATGAGCTTTCAAAAACTGAAAAAATTGCCCAATTTCAACGTCATTTTCAGACACTCATCAGAAAAGAATCCCTGATATAAACAAAAAAAAAG
Organism: Archips crataeganus; assembly: GCA_947859365.1. Lineage (NCBI taxonomy): Eukaryota > Metazoa > Arthropoda > Insecta > Lepidoptera > Tortricidae > Archips > Archips crataeganus. The sequence goes on along the minus strand of OX402057.1, from coordinate 14,845,261 downwards.
AAAACACAAGGGCATAGCTAAATCTGTCCTCTAATTATTTTTGAAAAAAAATAATTTTATTGGTTCAATTTTAGAAGAAAACAGGGGATTACGAAATGCTGTTTTGATCAATTTTACGCGCCTATTAACGGTCTGAGCTGCAGTTGTCCCGCTCTCGCTGTACTGACACGGAGGGGTTCGGGCGGTGACAGCGACATTTCATTAAAATACCTATTTCTCAAAAGTCTCTCAGCCATCGTACCCTCTTAATAACGATTATTTCTTATAACTCGATAATTTGTTGTTTTAGCGTATAATACGGTAGTCTAAGGGACAAATCGCTTTTTACCCGACTGCGAAGACGGAGGGTTATGTTTGTTTGTTTGTTTGTTTATCTAATACCTTTAAACGAGTAATTCTTGTATATATGTATATATATAATCAGGATCTCGGAAATGGCTCCAACGATTTCGATGAAATTTGGTATGTGGGGGTTTTCGGAGATGAAAAACTGATCTAGCTATGTTTCATTTTCAGAAAACCGCTTTTACTCGTGTTTTCCGGCTATTTTTGTTTGCATTAGAATACAAAGCTAAATTTCGCCGGCTTCGAGCAGATCATAATAGCACAGTAGAAATCGGGTGGTCGCGGATCCAGCCGACCTCGGTTCGATTCCACGTTTTTTTTAAGGATTTTAGTTTTTTTTTTTAAGTTTATTTTTCATGAGAAAACGAAGTTTCTTCTTTTGTGAGAAAAAGTATTATAGGGAACGTGCAGTAACTATAGGCGGCAGCACTAATGCGACAAAAGAGACACTATGCGGACAGTAAAACAAACTTATGAAGGTAAAGCATTCAAATTGATGGCACCCTTATGACACCAGTTGGCAGCACCGTCTATGTGCACGTTCCCTATTGGGAGCAAAGAACAAGAAAAACCGGTTGTCTGTAAAGTCGGTTTACGGACGATAGTTTAACGTGGCTCACCCCCCCACCCCCTCCGGTTTTTTTGTCAAATATCTTGAAAACGGTGCATCCTACGGCAAAATCAATGAAATTTTCATCCCCCCTTTGATACTTCCACGCTCCCTCCCACGCATCCCCCCCGCACCCCCTCCCCCCTCTCACCCCCCAACCCACAGAAATAATAATAAATTATTTCTGTGCCCCTACCCCTCCGGTGTTTTTGTCAAATATCTTGAAAACTGTGCATCCTACGGCAAAATCAATGAAATTTTCATCCCCCCTTGAAACCCCCGAACCCCCTCCCCCGCAAATATATAATCAGGATCTCGGAAACGGCTCCAACGATTTCGATGAAATTTGGTATGTGGGGGTTTTTGGGGAAGAAAAATTGATCTAGGTTGGTCTTATCTCTGGGAAAACGGTTGGTACCGAGTTTCTGCCCGAGCAGAGCTCGGTCGCCCAGGTACTACTCTTTATTGTACAAAAGGAAAACAAAAAGGTTACAAAAAAAATTATAAGTACAAAGGCGGACTTATCCCTGAAGGGATCTCTGCCAGTCAACCTATATATTATAGGTTATTATTGGGTTATTTTTATGTACCGTAATTTGAGGAACAACCTTGGTTTATTGGGTAACCAAAAATACTCAATATTAAAACGTATTAATACAACATCTGCCTGGGTCAACATTTACGTAACAAATCATAAAATATTTTGGAGAAACATATGTAACTTTTTATATAATTTTAAATATCTCATAAGCTTATCAAATTTTTCGTTTCAAGAAAAAATTGAGTGACCCAATGGCGAGAATCAAATTAAAAACGTTACTAGTTTGTAATTTGTTGAAATTACAAACTAGTAAGTAGTAACGTAGATAAGTCAACAAAGATCCACTCAAATAAATATGCCAAGTAGAATTTAGCCGTCCTATGAGAGACCCATTATCATAAATGTATCACAAATACTTTTTTTTTGATAAGTCATATACCTACCTAATGTTGAACGCTTTACGGTCTGTTTCAACACTATCTGTTAAATTCCTAATATTTTGTACGGCACATTATTTTGTCCAAATAGTTCCTTCCTTAAAAGAAAAAGTAATGGTAAATTTCAAGTATAATTTCGCACGTAAGCTCCGAGGTGTGAGGTCGGGTTCGAACTCTCGACCCTCCTGTTTGAGTGGCATAGTTCTAACCATTAGGTAAGCCCGGTTTTTAAACCACCATGGCTTTATTATGTCAGTAGTTGCGAGCAATACTATCCGTACGCATACAGTTTAGCGTGTTTTTTTAATGGGCTTGTACAAGTTAATGACGTCGTCACTCAGACACACTCCGCCGTAGTGGTTCTGGTTCACATAAGGTTGCCCTGCAAAGGATTTGCCCCAATTACTCAAAAACGAGTCTGGATTTTTAACAGCGCTCGTTGTCTGTAATGTCACTATGATTGTAAGATTTACATCTAAATGAAAACTATGTGATGTTGGTTTTGTTTTAGGTAATTGACTGATTTGAATTGAACAAATACGTTTAACATGTGTTATTTATGACGATAGCTGTATGGAATTACCAGTTGTTACTTTGAAAAGGAATTTAAAAATGATTAACGACATGTCACATAAACGCATTAAAAATATAAACGTAATGAATGCACCAACATTATATAAAGGGCTTTACGTTTATTTTTTACTTTAAACAATTTATAAAATGGCTGCAACTATGTTCGTTTTTGCTCTGATGATGGCCGCTGCAGTGGCTGAAACGAGAGCATGTAAGACGGTCAAGATTTTATCTGACATCACAAAGGATAGTGACAAGAAATTTTACAGTGAAATTTTTCCGTGGTTGGCTGAGAACGTGGGTTCTGATTTAAAAATGGATTATTATATTAAAGACGGTGAAAAAGGTGGAGCGCTGATGTGTGTTCTAAAAGAATTAAAGAAAAATGTAAGAGTTCAAGCTACATATTTAAAATGCGAAGCTGACCGTGAAGCGGATTGTCTGAGCAAACAGCCAGTTACTAAGAAGAAAGTCTTTAAATGTATCCGGAAAGGTAAGCTTGCAAAAAAAGTGGACAAAGAATTCCGAAAACAGAATCCAACTGTAACTCCACTCCTCATCATCAATAAGGGACAGCAAACAGTCACGGAACCAAAGATGTTGCTCCAGAGAATATGTGCTTTATTCGGAAATAAACAACCTGTTGGTTGTCTGCATCCTTTACCCGAACCTACTACTACAACAGCAACCGCATCATCAACTATCACCACAACTCCTTTAATCACTACTACAGCATCCTCCACTACTGCAGAACCTCCATCAACTACCACCACTTCACCTTCTTCAACCACCACTGAACCACCTTTAACCACCACAGGATCACCTTCAACCACTACTCTACCTTCTTCAACCACAACTGAACAAGCTTCAACCACCACTGAATTACCTGTAACCACCACTTCACTTCCTTCAACTACCACTGAACTATCTTCAACCACAACTACTCTTTCAACCACTACTGCACCACCTTCTACTACTACTGTAATAACTTCTACCACTATTGCTCCTATAACCACCACTGCCCCTGCATCAACTACCCCTGAACCTCTTTCAACTACTTCTGAATCTTCTTTGTCCACTACCCAATCTCCCTTAACCACCCCTACTGAAGCACCAAGTAGTTCTGCAACGTCATCAACTACCGAGGGAACAACTAGGTCAGATGCATTGAGCACAGCTGCATCAGATAACACTGATACACCACTCAGTACCGTCGAACCTGCTTCATCTGCCTCCCCTACTGAAGCATCAACTATCTCTGAAACTTCATCTGATCCGGAAGCAACAACTTTATCCGATACATTGATCACAGTTTCATCAGATAACACTGACCAAACAATCAGCACCGACGAACCTCCTTCATCCACTTCCCCTACAGAAGCATCTCCATCGGATAACGTTGACACAACAACCAACGCCGCCGAACCGATCACAACTCCTGACGACTTTTACTTTTGGAATATTTTTAAGATTGTATAATTATACTATGATTATATAGGTTAGTCCTATTGACAGATAGTCTGTTTTAATGAGTCTGTGTTTAATTTTAAAAGGGTTGGAAATTTAACTCAACTGTTAACCATTTTAAATGCCGTTATTGTAATTTAAGTCTTAATTTAAGGATAAGGGTCAGATAAGTTTCATATCTAGACTATTTTCGGAGTAGAAATAGTATAGTGAAAAAGATAAACTGGTGCCCATTATTGGTCGGTATTTTTAAGGACATCAATCTGGCTTCCTTTTAAACTTACTAACATTATATGTAAATGCAAGAGTTTCTGAGCCGGTCTGTATTTTTATTACTTCTTCACGCTAAAACGACTAAGCGGATTTGAAATGAAAATTGGCATGAAGATAGGTGTACTTTAAATTAACTCCTAATATTACTTTCACAAAATGTTTATGAAATTATTAATAATAACCATAAGCGGACGGACATGTGAGCAGAAGTTATGTTAATAATGGCGAAGAACCAACCTGTTTGACCTGGCACCAGCAATGATGGTCATGATTGTATACACTATTTCTTTGGACAATTTTTGAAACCTTTTAATACAGACAGAAATAGTTTAATGTGATTGGAATGGCGCGTGCTATACAAATGCTCACTGAAATATTGTGACACTATTTTAGAAATATTGTAATAATGTTTATGACTAAGTTCGTGTTGTATTACTGTATTTCAATTTAATGTTAATAAACTTTTTATATAAAACTAAATATAATATTTTTTTATCCTTTCAGTAATCAGTTAACATATAATGTAATTATATTGACAAAATACTGGAACAAATAAAATGATACATGATGATGATGAGTATAAAATATATAAAATACATTTTCAATCAGGCTTTATACATTTTTTTACTAATCACTAAAGAAAAAAAACAAAATAATGATCAAAAACTATTTTAAGTGGCCTAAGATCAAAATAATTAATAGTATAACCAACATTAAATGATTTATCTCAAATATTTTCAATGTGCAGACACCAAAACAGAGTGCTTGCAATTTATATTTCATGCATACTGCGCCTTATTTCTTCAATATATGCGACTGATAATGGTTGAAACACTAGTGAAACTACTCATCATTTATTATGTTTGGTGGTAAATTATATTTTGGCGACCAATTAAATAATAGTCTTGAAATACCTACACCGAATACCTCATGAGTTCAAATCCTTATGCAAAATTGAAATCTGTAAACTGTATGGCATCAATAGCTTTTTTATCACTTGTCCCTTTGTCTGCTTTGAAATCAAGATAAATGATTGCCTGGATTAATGATGGCTGCCACGGCCAGGTCTGACTAATGTTTAGAATTTGTCTGGTATTCACACAAGGGTCCTTAGATGTCCACTAGAATTATTGCCCACAATAATGTTTCTTGGACGAATATTACGGATATTAATGGAAGGAATTGTTGGTACATATTCGGATTTTCTCATGTTGTATCGAAAGGCGTTATACGGAACAATAATTGCAATTTGAGTTTATCGGAGGCGGCTGTTTGCGTAGTTAGCTAACGTTTCCAATTGATTGTACTTATTCTAGAAAATAGTTGTGGTTTTCATATTTTTTGGGTTTAATTCACTTCATTGTGTACTCAGATTTTAGCCGCGGTAATTCCCCTGCGAAACACCTGCGAATCAATTCTATTGGTATGTGTGAAGTTCTCAATCCGCACTGGCTCCACATGGAAACCATACTACAATCCTTTTCATTCTGAGAGGACGCTTGTACCCAGCATTAACCCAGTTAGCCCGACCAGATGTTATAACACCGTATTTTTTTTTATAAATTTAGGTACCTGTTCCTGTTATTTCAAAATTGTAAGTATAAACATATTAAATTAATATAAACTTCTGCCACAAAAAATAGTTTCAGTGTTATCTCGGTTAAGACGTTTTTACCCCGGAGATGTAATGACAAAGTTCAAACTACGGCTCGAGCTTTCTTACAGTGAATATTACATTGATTTTCCTTCTCAGGCATTTCGATGTCATCGAGCCATTTACTTTGAAAAGGTTTCACAAAAGCATACAATTCAACTGGAGCTGTACATGTATATAAATAGTAAGAGCCGTCGTCGCCATCAACATTGTTATTTCAATCACCGTTGACCTTTTCCAAATCGAAAGATGTTATCTCATTTAATTCCACCTCAACTCGGTAAAATCTCCGTGCATGGGGACTATATAGTTCAAATAACCCGGACCAAAATAAACTGGAACTACAGAAACACCTAGTAGTTTACAGTAGATTACTTTGATACTCCGGATTTCTTTGTTAACTTTATGGTGAAATAAAACTTTGTAGCGTTTTTGAAGCCGTTTTAATTCGGAAAGGGAAGGGATTATTCGGAGGTATTTTTAAAGTTCTAAAAGAATTCCGGAACAATGTCAGAGAATAAATTAGGGGGTTATTTCCTTTTATTATCATAAAGTTGCAATTTTAAGGGCGGAGGGAAATTACGAGGTCAAAGATTTACAGACTCAACTTTTTAGCATTACGTGTAGTGTAATGAAATAATAACATTTCTTTTTCATTAAATAAACTAACTAATAACTAATTAGAACTGGATATTTACAATATTATTAATGTTTATACATACTATCTTTCACCCGTGGCTTCCCTCATGTTAAAAAACAATAAAAAAGGTTACGGCAAAACTTTGAAAGAACCAAGGATGATATAGTCTGGTATAGATGATATAGTCCGCAGAAAAATAGTTCGATTATTTAATCTAGATGGCGCTGAAATATAGCCCGAGGCGTTGAAAGCAAAACAATAAGACTACAGATGTTTCATATTACTACAAATGTATTACTTTTCAAAAATATTGCATAATAATAGTCTTAATTATAGTCTTTTTGCATGTTGATAAATAAAATAAAAAATATTTGTAAAACGACAGATTTAAAAGAAATGTTATTGAAAAAAAAATCTCCATATACATACGACATAATAATATTCTTCTTCAAGGAAGACGATTAAAAAGCAGTAAAAAGTAACCATGACACATAAACATGTACGTACACCTACCTTCTGTAGTAAAAACAAACTCATTAAACCAAGGAATGCAACTTTGAAATCGTTATTGAAGGCTGAATAAATGTTATTATTTCCCATTTAGATAACGGTTTTCAATAATTAGGACACCGTAACGTTAACAGCGTTGATAATGATAACATTGTTGACCCGATTCAAACCATTGTTAAATTTATTATTTACCGGTAAACATTTTAGATCTCTAAAGCTGCGCCACCACTAGAGATGTGGGGGGAAGCTGAGCTATATGTGAGGAAAATGAATGAAGTGCGAACATAAAAAAATAACATACAACCGAATTGAGAATTTTCTCCTTTTTTGGAAGTCTGTTAATAAAATAGGTATATAGGTGATTAAATGCAGTTATTATTCTTAATCACAACAATGTTAAAAATTAAATAATTTACTTAGTGCTACCTAACAGTGTGGTCGCACCACTGATAAAGAAGAGATATAAAGATAAACGTATCTCACGTGCCTCAAATGTCCACTTCACTTGAATATCTTTTCAAATATGATTACCACACAATATCATCGCTAAAATAGTAAAAGGGGACAAAAAAAAAACAGTTTTTGTTTTGCGTAAAGATTGTAAATAGCCGGGTCACCACTGAGCGAGCCGGGGCATGATTTTGTTCTACACAAAGCTCACCCTACTACTTATGGGAACTCTAAAACTTATCTGAAAACTCAATTAAAAAAAATATATATTGCACATCACCAATGCGAGGTAGCCACGAAACTGCCTGCTTGATAATGGGGTATACCTACTGATTACGCCTCCAATATCACCCTGTATAATGTTATATTTTCTTGGCATACCGCTCCGCTTCCTCGTTCGTAAGTCGAAGATCCGAATCAAAATCTTACTCTTTTTAGGGCGGCCTTTAATTTTTACCTTAATTATGTTGCAATAGCCAGTGGTGGCTATGGTAAATTTACTTATACTTACTTATTTAAAGATACCCACAACCTGTGACAATATGATCAAATGTAGAACGGAAACTTCTTAATAGGTTCCTTTACTCTTTGAATATGAAACCCTAAAAACGTGGATGGCCTTGTTATATCTTATCGTCCCAAAGAGAGCATGCAACCCGTAACCCTTAAGGTTATTACGTAGTCCACTGGACACCTTGCCCTAAGCCATACTAAATAATGGAAATAACCGTCCCACCGGCAGTAAACTGTCCAAGAAAATTAGGACAGGCCATGAAGACATCTGCAAATCGCTCCCGAAACATAAAAGAGAAAAAACCCAAGGAGGCAATAAAATCGTTGGGCTCCCTCCAGTCTTAAGGGCCTGGTCATTACAATGCTTTGGCGGAAAATTAAATGGATCTCATGACAGTCTATGGGCTGTTTTACGCTTCATCGGATTCAGAAGGAAGCCAAAGAAGGGATCAGCGTTGTAGTTGAAATGATAAGATTCCAATTGTACTTATGCTTCAATGGGATTTCCGAAGACTCTTCGGAATGGATATTTCAAAATTTATTTAACAGGCGTCCTGTCCCATGAATCACACATTTTCTAACATGGAAAGTTATGTCCAAATTTGATCACATTTGATTCATGAGCGTGCCAGACCCTAATTATTAAACTACTAGCTGTTGCCCGCGACTTCGTCTGCGAAGAATAGAGGTATGAAAAATAGCCTACGACCTCCAAAACCTACCAAATATAGACAAAAAAATTCACAAAAATCGGTCAAGCCGTTTCGGAGGAGTTCGATAACAATCACTGTGACAGGCTCGCTTCGATTTATTTTATTTGTTATTTTTTGCACCGAAATTCGGGCCTAAGGCTTCCCGGTAAGACGGCTGTCTCACAAACCGCAGCGGATCTGTCTGTCACGGAAGGAAAACAATTAATAAGAATCAGCCTCGCCGCTGTGAACATCGCTGAGATTTTTTGTTAAGACCCCAAACGAGCCTGTCGTTAATTTAGTTATTGAGGATATTTCTCGGAGGAGTAGGTACACGGTACACATGAATCAATTGATCGAACGTATCTTTCTGCCGTTCTGACCAAGTGCTTTAAGTATACCATTTTTTAAGGGATCCAATCTGGTGGCATAAAAGATTTACGAATTTAATTCATCATTTCGAATAAAGTTTTCGGTGTTTTCAGTGTGTTACTATCATAAATCATCATGATCATCTCATCACAGGCCTCCTTTCAGAATGAGAGGGTTTGAGTCGTAGTTTCCACGTGGACCCAGTGCCGATTGTGAACTTTACGCACACCATTGAATTTCTTTGCAGGTCATGGTAAATTTCAAATGAAATTTTGCACATAAATTCCGAAAAATATAATTGAATATAATTGAATTAAACATTAAGGAGGGTCCCGATAACCAACATAAAATTTGTACGGAACCCTCAGTGGGCGAGTCCGACTCACACTTGGCCGGTTTTTTATACAATGTGGACTTGCATTTAACCACAATCATGTCTGATGGAAAGCGAAGATGAGGCATACATAAATAAATAAATAAATATCACGGGACAATTCACACCAATTGACCCAGTCCCAAAGTAAGCAAAGCAAAGCTTGTGTTATGGGTACTAGGCAACGGATAAACATACTTATATGGATAGATATATACTTAAATACATATTAAACACCCAAGACCCGAGAACAAACATTCGTATTTTTCATACAAACATCTGCCCCGACACGGGAATCGAACCCGGGACCTCAAGCTTCGTAGTCAGGTTCTCTAACCACTAGGCCATCTGGTCGTCAAACCTGGTCGTCGTCATACGATCTAGTAATTGCTCATACACCTTAGACTTGAAAACAGAGATGTAGCAACTCTACCATCTCAGGCAGATAGGGTTACCAAGACTGGGTTAGTGTATAGGGTATAGACGGGAGCTTGCTCTATTTATTCTACCGTCGTTAAATAAGCTACTGTCAGTTAATACCAGTCTAAACTGTTATATTTTGTTACTCTTTTGTTATATTTTATGGCTTTTAAAAACACTTATCGATTTTATTCGCCAATAAAATCGCTGACTGCTTAGTGGAAGCGATTCAAGAAAATCCTATGAGATAAAACGGCATTCAGCCGACAGTATTTTTGCATTAATTATTATTAAGGCCCTACCGAGATTCGATTTGTAGCATTCGAACATGGCGGATGTAGACAGTATGTAATTTTGGTATTTCTGTTTCTTTGGCTAGTTGAAGTATAATTTTGATAGTGCGGCGATTAACCTTAATTAACAGTGATCACAAAATTCTATATTGCTCTCGTGTCTGACATTTTTTAATGCGCAAGTTGTCTCCACGTGGTTTCCGGAATTTTTCTATCAAGTTGCAGAAACTACAATCACCGTACAACGTCGCTCCCAAGAGAGCTTACTTTGACACTGGCGAAATTGTCCTACCTAAAATAGGACAGAAGCCATATTTTTAAATAAATAATAATAAGGCCCTACCGAGCTTTTGGCGCTAATCGATTTTAGGTATTCTATGCCTGAGAGTGGGGTGGGCGGGGCCAAATGGTTCTCTAGTGGGGTGTTCACGGACCGGAAGACGCAGTGTAGGTAGGCCTCCAACAAGATAAAGCGACGACCTGGTTAAACATGAAACTACCGTGAGACTCACTCATAGTGAAAATAAACGGATCACTCACGTCTTAAAACGAGTTTAACTCGACATGTTTTGGGCTAATCCGTAGCCCTACCTCTCGGAGTCGCACGTGAGTGATCCGTTTATTTTCACTATGACCTGGTTAAAGTTGCGGGACCGCGTTGGATGCGGATGACCGTGGGGAGCGGACGTCTTTCGGCTTAAATTTGGAGTATTCAGATAGGTAGATACGTGACCGTTAGACACTTGACAATTTTTCTTAGCATTTGTACAAAAATATTGATTATCCACATTTCGATATAACGTCCGGGGAAAACCCTAAAGGGAACTAAGTAAGTACGTAAATTATGTTAAAGCTTTCGGTCACATATTTGCATGTCCCATGAGAATCAAGTTCACGTAAGTATGTACATACCTATTTCGACGTGATTGAAGTTTCTGGCCGATGGGGACCTGCTGATAAGCGTACATAAAGTTGACATACATTGTATTGTATCGTAAAGAGCGTCCTTTGTAACATAATATTTAAATTAATTAATAACACCCATACCAACTTTCACGTTTATTTATAATATTAGTATTATAAAGGTAACGTCAGTCATTGCGGTTTTTAATCGGGCAGGTACTGACTCAGCATAATACTGAGACGTTTATAGCCACCCAGTGCCGATTTTCAGCTAGCATCGTAGTTGCCATTTACTTTACAACATACGCTTTACACTTTCCAACGGGGCCCAATATTCTTTGGTCTTTGCGACAAAATAGCGAAGCGTGTTATAGATAAAAATAAAACGAAATAAAATTATGTTTACATAATATTTTGGGAATATTTAATGATAAACATAAACAAAAAATAAAGTTATTAAGTTAGTATAGTATATTAGCAGAGGGATAGGGACTAAATATAATAGTTTCTGTTTTAAAATTAGTATTATTTGTAAATCTTTTGGGTTTTTCATGATTAAAAATAAGTTGTGTTTTTGAAGCATAAATGTTAATAGTTTTAAGAGTGAGTACCCTCTCTGGTACCTGTAACTGTCAGAGAACTTTGACAAAAATTGTATATTTCAAACTAAATACAAACTGAAATATAGATGCACAGAAAAAACCCCAGAAAAAAGACCAACGCTGGGAATCGAACCCAGGTCCTCAGCGTTCCGTGCTGCGTGCTTACCCCTACACCATCACTGGTCTAGAAGTTAGCGACGAATCTTTCCCATACATCGTACACTTCAGTCTGTTATAATCACATTTAGGCAGTGGCAGCATTGGTCTTTTTTCTGGGGTTTTTTCTGTGCATCTATATTTCAGTTTGTATTTAGTTTGAAATATATGGTTTAACGGGATGACCGTAAAAGTAATATAAAAAAATGCAGTTGAAGAAAATAAAAAAATAAATAGAAAAAGATACTTCATACTTAACTTGTAAAAATTGTATATCCTGTAGTTTGGTAGTCATAGGATAAGCATTGCAAAAGTAGTAATAAGTTTGGAATGTTACTCTATATTATAAGGAAAATTGTAAAAATTTAAAAGATAAGAAAAGAAAAGAAAATAAAAAGAATAAAAAATAAAGACTCTGACCCACATGTCAGAGGAAAAAAATGAAAGACACACATCGGTTTTTTAGGCGGTGCGAGTCCGTCACTTGCCTGGGTCCTCCCTTCCCAGGCGTGCATAAAACATTTTTCCGGTGTGTGTCATTATAAAAAAAAAAAAAAAATATATTCTTTGTTCTCCGAAGGCCAGGGCATGTCCTAAAAGTGGCCAGCCGCCTTTCGGTCCGCGGTCGCCACTCGAGAATTTTATCCCCCCTATGATTTAAATAAATAAAATAAATAAATAAATAAATATTAGGGGCCAATCTAACACAAATCGACCTAGTCCCAAACTAAGCAAAGCTTGTACTATGGGTACTAGACGACGATAAACATACTTATATAGATAAATAAATACTTAAATACATAGAAAACATCCATAACTCAGGAACAAATATTCGTGCTCATCACACAAATAAATGCCCTTACCGGGATTCGAACCCAGGACCTCTTGCTTCGTAGGCAGGGTCACTACCAACTAGGCTAAGGCGGTCGTTAAAACAAAACAATTTTCATATAAAACAAAACAATTATTGAAACAAGTTGACAAAGCTTAAAAGGTGAAAAAAATCTTTGATGCTTTTGTTCGATAGGGAATTCGGCGCGATATAAGAGGACTGAATACTAAGCAACCACTCTAGCTGAATGTCGAGTGTTCCGAATAAACTTAGAACGATATTCATACTAAGTAATAAGTATTGGGATAATATTTTTATTCTCATCTAAAGTTCCATTTAAACAGTAGGTAATATTAAGTTTAAAGAAAATATACTGTAGGACGAGTTTTAAGGAGCTGACTGCTAATCTTCAATAATGAAGTGGAACTATAAAGCTGCGTACGGACTGCGCGCACATTTGCACATTTGCACTTGCAGCTACGCGTACAGTGTACGCATACATAGCGTACGGACATGGCGTTCCAGGACACGCGTACCTGGGTACGCGTAATGTGCGCGCAGTCCGTACGCAGCTTAAGAAGAAGAAGGAAAAAATATTTTGTGCATATTGTTGTTAAATTTTCTGAAAATTTGGACAGACTGAATTTCTGATATCCGTGTTATGAGAAATGAAAATTCGCAAAACGTTGTTATGACAAACATAAGGTGATATTTGGTACGGATAATAACAGGCAACAAAAAGTGCCGCCGTGAAATAAGCATTTAACTAAATAATTATTAAAAACCGGCCAAGTGCGAGTCGGACTCGCCCACGAAGGGTTTTGTACCATTATCTATAAAAACGGCAAAAAAGTCACGTTTGTTGTATGGGAGCCCCCCTTAAATATTTGTATGTATGTATGTAAAAATAAAAATACAAGTACACAGAGAGGAGAACAAAGGCGAACTTATCCCTAAAAAGGGATCTCTTCCAGCTAACCTAGTTAAGAGAAGAAAATTTATTATATAGTGGATAAGCAGACAGTTAAAATTACGTGCGGTAAAGAAAAAAAAAAAACAGAAATACTCAAAAGAGAAAGAAAATAAATAGTTACTTACAAAATAAAATAAATACAAAATTTAAGCGTCTGTTGCCCCTATCAATATCGAGCAAAAACGAGCAAAAAAATCACGTTTGCTGTATGGGAGCCCCCTTAAATATTTATTTTATTCTATTTACTAGTGTTTGTTGTTATAGCGGCAACTGAAATACATCACCTGTGAAAATTTAAACTGTCTAGCTATCACGGTTCAAGAGATACAGCCTGGTGACAGACAGACAGACGGATGAGACGGACGGACGGACGGACAGCGAAGTCAGTAATAGGGTCCCGTTTTTACCCTTGGGTACGGATCCCTGAAAATTATACTTTTTAACAAAAACAACTTGTTATAGCAGAATTTATTCCGGTCAGTCCTTTAATATGATCCAACTTTAAACAGTTTAAAACTTGCTTTCATTCTTATACCTAAAAGATCTAATTTACCTGGCTTACAGAACATTGGCACGTTTCATCTCGTGTTTCATGGCGCGACGTAGCGTCACGAATCGAGGAGATTCCCCTCGAACGGCTCATTCCTGTGATTTAATAAAGTAAACTGTGATTGTCACGTGGCGTGATGTCGTCATTTCGGGCACTTAAGCTTCCGAGGCAGAAGATATTCGCTGTAGGTACTAAGATAAGCCAAGACGAGCCGATCGATTTGCTGCCAATTTTCTTTTATGTAACTAGGTAAAGTAAAATCCCAAACAAAATAAATGTGAAAACTGTTAGCCGAGTTCAATGCTATAATATGCTTGGTTGTGTGTGGACTTCGCCCACAAAAGGATTGAGAACTAAATGATAACGTTTAAGCTGTATTTATGAAATTAAGTCTATCATATTGTAATAAAATAGGTAAATTACATTCGAATATTTGTACGACAAGTTTTGGTACATTAAGTTATTAGAAATAATGACTTAATTGCTATTCGACACTATTTTGGGCGTTGCTCTTTACTTATTAAAGAACATTAATTACACTAGTACACTAACATTAATTACATTAATACACTAATTATTTAAGTACCTAGGATTTGTCACACTGAATGCGTTCTGCGATCGCGGTCAGGTCAAATTGAACACAGCTCGCATTATGTATGAACAACATTGTCGGTCTCTATAAACTTTTTTTTTTAAGTTTTAAAATATACAAATATTAAGAAACAATAACAATAATAAATTAATAATATATTTTGTATAGATAAGATATGCGATGACCGTGCGATCCGCGCGGTCAGATCGCACGCACGCGCAATATATATAGAGACCGACAATGTTGTTCATACATAATGTGGGCTGCATTCAAATTGACCTGACCGCGACCTCAGAACGCATCCAGTGTGACAAATCCTTTATGGCTGGAAGCACTGAGGGATTATTATTAGTCAAGCAAGAACAAGTAGAATGTTGAGGTGTCTTGTGAATATAAATTTACGGTATATAAGCGTGGGAAAATTAAATGCAAGTTGAATGAATCAAAAATGTGCATAAGACAGCTTGTTACTTCGATAATGAACAAGCCAAATGAGGGACTGGGTCGAACACAGCGTAAGAAACAAAAACAGTCTCTCCTGTGGACATAAAATTAGCGACTCTATGTCAGCAAAGTTGAGATTTATTCAAATAGGCCGAACGTCGACGAGGCGTCCCACAAGCCGATATAGACTTAATAAAAAAATATGGGCTATAGACCCTTTAAGTTTTACCATGTATTGTCCACAGGAAAGACGCAATCAATAAAATGTGTATGACCCGTCTCTGAAGCCCCGCCGTATCCCGTTTGTTACGAAAATCATTGAATTATGTACATGAACTACATAAAACCATAGTGAAAATAAACGGATCACTCACGTCTTGAAACGAGTTTAACTCGACATCAACAACAACGGATCATTAATGGTGAGTGTGAGCGAACCTTTACAAAGTGATATTGTTAGTGTTACCAATGCCTACATTTGACAATGACAACAAAAGTGATGATGAAAACGGGGGTAGTTGTGTGTCGCTGTCAGTTGCGTCGAGGAGCCGCGCGACCAGGGCGGTAGCACGCAGTGCACGTTTGGCAGCCGCAATACTATCGATACTATCGGTAGTATCGATACTATTGAAAAACAATACTATCGATAGTATCGATAGTATTGATGTCTATCAATAGTATTGGTTTGAAATTAAATTACTATCGATACTATAGATATTATCGATAGGCTTATCGATATTGTAACTATTTTTCAAGGTCGAATATCGATAGTCAAACTATATAATGCAACGCTAATCGTCGGTCCATCTTCTAGGGGGCCTTCCCACGCCATATCTTCCGGTTTGCGGTCACTACTCTAGAACCTCACTGCCCTGCCGGTCACACTAACGACCAGTTTAAATATTATGTAACTGAACGTTTAAAGACATCCCTCACTTCGTGCTAAATCGATGTTAATTCTGTTTACTGAACATACAACATTAAATTTAAAGCATAGCCGTTACACTGGCATTTAATGTGCAGTACCAATTATATATTCATTAGTTACCAGTGCCATGCATGCAATGCAAAACGAAGCAATATGTGCACTAAATCACTTCAGGCTTAATAGGTTTGGGACTAATATGGGCGTTCGTGTTGGAGTTAGTTCTCTTAGATTGTGGTTATGAATTACTATATGGGGTAATGGTTTCATGAAATATCTAAAACAGGGCAGTGTAATCAAAAACATAGGAGCTGTTTGTTGTCAAACGAGTACCTAAGCGCGTATTAAGATATTTTTAAGCACCTAGAATGTGGATTAAATATCTAACATTTTTTTTAAAACAGAAACATTAAACGACTTCAAATGTAAAATAAATGATTATTGCTTAACCAGTTTTGACGAAATACAGGGTTATTTGTAATTCACTGACATCCTCTTAACGCTGAATTGGCTACTTTCCTAACTAGTCAGTCTTTTAGATTATCAAAAAATATTAGACACGTAATTTTTCTTTTGACAATTAAACAAAAAATGACGAAGATATGGCGCGTTGAAGTTCCGCGTGACGAGGCGTGACGTTACGCGAAACTTCAACGCGCCATATCTTCGTCATTTTTTGTTTAATTGACAAAATAAAAAATACGTGTCTAATATTTTTTGATAATGTAAAATACGGACTAATAAGAATTATTATTTTTTTACCTAAGAAACATCCCTATTCCTATCACTCAAACAAATGTTTTTTGTTTTACGACTTTTTTAAATGAAGCACTTTTTTTCCATACAAATACACAGAGTATCGTAAAAATATGAAGTTATGACAAAAGCCGTAAAACAAAAAACATTTGTTTAAGTGGTAGGGTTTAGGGTTGAAAGGATGCTAGTGAATTACAAATAACTCTGTATACTAACTGGTGGTTTTATTTTTGTTAATTTTTCTGTACTGTTTTGGTGATTGGTCACCATTTCATTGATGAAGAATATTTGTATTTGTATTTGTGACAGTGAGCATGCAGACATTGCTCGTAGAATCAATAGTGAGCCAACAAATACCAAGAATGACCATACGTTTTGATGTCTGTATAGTTAAGTTAGAAATCCTGTCTACAAAGCTTGCGGTCATGGATTCGATCTCCGGTCTGGACAGATATTTATTATATATTCTTATTTAAGAGTTACACTCTTGTCGGTGTAGCCGATGAATGGCTCTCCACTTCTCTCTCCTCAAAGCTGCCTCCTTGACCTCCTTATAAGACATGATGGTGTTGTGGTGGTGCTGGAGAAGGATGGAGAAAATTAGTTGGACGGAAAAAGTCACCAATGAAGAGGTTCTGGAAAGAGTGAAAGAGAAGAGAACATTAATGAAAACAATAGAGAATCGGAGAGGGAAAATGATTGGTTATCTTATAACTTATAAGACACGATGAGTTCATAAGTGTCATCTTGGAAGGAAAAGTAGAAGGGAAGCGAAAAAGAGGGAGGCCGAGAATTGATTATGTAAAGCAAATAAAGGAGAAGGTAGCCGTCATGTCGTATAAGATATTTATTAAGTATGAAAAATACGAAGGTATGTTCTTGAGTTTAGACTGTTTAGCTATTATCTAGCAATTTAAGTATGTTTATCTAGGACTAGGTCAATTGATGACAATTGTCCCGTGATACTTTTTTAAATAATAATAAAGCGAGCGACTGATAAATTAACTTGGCAATTAAGTTTATAACTGGGCGACCAGTCGCCCAGTTAACTATCGCTGAGTCATTAATTTGTCGCTGTAGTATTTTTTTTAGCATACTTCAAAAAAGGAGGAGATTATGTTTTTTTCTTGTAGGTTAGGTAAGATTAGTTTTTGTTGCTTTTTTAGGGTTCCGTACCCAAAGAGTAATAACGGGACCCGTCTGTCTGTCTGTCACCAGGCTGTATCTTATGAACCGTGATAGCTAGACAGTTGAAGTTTTCACAGATGATGTATTTCGGTTGCCGTTAATAACAACAAATACTAAAAAACACATTTAAATAAATATTTAAGGGTGGTCCCATACAACAAACGTGATTTTTTTTGGTGTTTTTAACCTCCTACACAAAAAGAGGGGTATTAGAAGTTTGACCACTATGAGTGTGTGTGTGTGTGTGTGTGTGTGTGTGTGTGTGTGTGTGTGTGTGTGTGTGTGTGTGTGTGTGTGTGTGTGAGTGTGTGTGTGTGACATGTTTCATAAAAATTGGTCCAGCCGTTTCAAAGTTATCAGCTCTTTTGCATGCTGCGGAAGGGATCTTAGACTGAATTGCGATGGGGGTTTAAACATTTTTTAATTTATAGTTATTATGGATAATACGGAACCCTTCGTGCGCGAGTCCGACTCGCATTTGGCAGTTTTATTTAATTAACACCCATTTTTATTTAGCAACAAAGAAATATGATTTTGTGCACGTGCCTGTTTAAAAACCTCAATTGGCAAACCAATGAACCGCTCCGTTTCCATTCTCAAAGCAGCTGCCGTCTTATCAACACATTGTCATCAACGACGAAGCCCTTTTTTCCGAATTTTTCCGAATGGCTAAGGGTGCCGGCTAAACATCAAAGAATTAATAATTTTGTAAATTTACTCGCCACCCGTCTCTAATTACGGCCTTTCGTTGCTTTCGTCGCCATTTTGAGTGGATAGAGCCTATATCTGACGTTGTTCAAGTGATATCGCAACGATGTTTTTTTTATTTGCTAGGTTCAACTAGCAAGCGGATCAACTGACCGTCTATAGACGACTAAGTGTTTTTTCTTTGATTAATTTTGAAGGTCCTAGAAAAATCCCTAGCCTTTAATGTTTTGACTTAATAGTAATAGATATGCCTATAATGAAATGTTCAAAACTGCCTAGGTATAAAAAACATACATTACGACCAATTTTATTATGATTATTAACTGTTCTGTTATTTAAATATTATGCTTCATAAAATTATGATTTTTATGCCATATTCTTATTTTAATTTGCGGTAGTAGTTAAATGAAAATTATGTCAAAAGTTTTTATGCGGATTGAACGACACCCCGTTGTGACATCAGGTCATACACAATTGTAAGTTTTTTTAAGCGTGTAAGTGTGTATCACAGTACAAGCACGACTGTAAGCCCTCGTCGTCATCCCAGCCCATATACTAGGGGCGTTCAGTAAAAAGTGAGAATGAGTATGTTATAAACAACTTTTATTAAATGTCATTTTATTTTTCGACAGAGTCACCCTTTAGCATAATACACTTAGTATATCTTTTTTCTAAACTTAAAATTCCATTTTTAAAAAAGGTCTCATCTTGAGTACTTAAAAAATCTTGTACTGCAGCGACTACCGCGTCGTCGTCTTCAAATTTCTGGCCTCTCAGGTATTGTTTCAATCTCGGAAATAGGTAGAAATCACTGGGAGCGAGATCTGGTGAATACGGAGGATGCTTAAGGATATCGAACCCAGCATCACGAATTGCAGCCATTGCAACGGCGGACTTGTGTGCCGGGGCATTGTCCTGGTGGAACAGCACAACTTTCGAGAGTTTACCTCGCCGTTTTTCGCGGATCTCATTGCGCAATGTTGCTATTTGTTTGGCGTATAAAGTGCCCGTAATAGTGGCTCCATGCTCGAGATACTCAATCATTAATACCCCTTTACCATCCCAAAAAACAGAGCCCATGACCTTACCGGCAGATGGGCTCACCTTGAATTTCTTCGGAGTTGGAGATGATGGCCTTTTCCATATCATAGACTGCAGTTTCGTTTCAGGGTCGTAATGATGGAGCCATGTTTCGTCCATTGTTATAAATCGCGCCAAAAAAAGTTCCCGGTCTTGCTGCATCAGGTTCAAAGCTTCTTGACAAATCTCTAGTCTAGTTTGTTTTTGCGTGTCAGTAAGCATTTTTGGTACCCAACGCGCAGATACCTTTTTCATACCCAAGCGTTCATGTAAAATATTATGCACGCTCCCCGTTGAAATCTTTACGTTTTCAGCAATAAAACGAACTGTGACACGACGATCCGCCAAAACTGAGTTTTCGACTTTTTTCACAATTTCTTTAGTTACTGCTGTAGTTGGGCGTCCGGAGTGGGGGTCGTCCATTGTCGATGTTCTTCCACGTCTAAATTCGGTGCACCAACGTGCGACTGTCGAATACGGAGGAGCATTAGACCCTAAAGTGTCCCGCAAATCCAAATTGACTTGGTCCGTAGAAAAATTTTTCAAATACAAGTATTTGATAACGGCGCGCAGTTCAATTTTCTCCATTTTCGCTAACGTACTCAATAGCATTGCAAAGAACTTACCGTATATTTTTTGAAACAAAAGACAGTTAGTTTTTTTTTCATAGCAATCAGCTAGATATAGCTTTACCGGCCAGTGTTTAATTTCGTAATATTAAAAGAGTTTGCATCTCATTCTCACTTTATATTGAACGCCCCTCGTACATCCAAATACAGGGCACAGGCCTCCTCTCAGAATGAAAGGGCTTGGGCCGATGATCCCACGCAGACCCAGTGCGGACTGGGAGCTTTACAAACACCATCGAATTTTTTATCAAGTGTGTGTGTGTTCCGCACAATGCTCTTTCACCGTAAAGCTCATCTCATGGTTAATAATTACAAATCGCTTGTTGAAAACAAAAGTGGCACTATACAAAAACTACTACTTTTCAGTATGGCCATTTAAAGTTGACAATATACTTCTGTAATGCATAACTCCTCAAAATTTGTATACTTACAATCATGTTTTTTACTATTTCGTGCAATAGAAAGACTATTTAAGCTTCTAGTTTGAAATATTTTTCAAAATAATAAAAATGTTGAAGTCTAATAAAAAGGTTTTTAAAAAAAGTTCGGTATACTAGTGTCACTTTTGTTTTAATATTATTGCTTATATTTGGGACACTATTCAAAATATGACGGTTTATAAATCAGTTATAATTATAATCTATATTTTCTTAAATTGTTATTTAAAGAACGACACTAAACGGAACATGTCACTTTCAAATTTTAGCAAATTTTAATTGAAGAACTTGATTTGAACCGTCACTAAGCAAAAAGTGACACTTTTTCATTTACCACAGCGATTGCCACGCGGTGTCTGGTTTCAAACTGACATAGTGACGTTTTTAAACTTACGGGACCAACGTGAGCATTAAGTTTAAAGTGACACTACCGCCATCTCTTGGCGGCTAAGGGAACTACGAACGTAGGAGTCTTTGCATTTTGTGCGTTGGATTTTGAAATTAAAAGTGGCGTTAAAACTAAAAAATGGTGTTTTTTGTTTAGTGACACTTTTGTTTTCAACAAGCGAAATGTAATTTCGCACATAAATTCTGAACAAATCAGAGCTGCAAGCTCTCGTATTGCACTAAATTTACGGACGGAGGTGCATATAGTTGCCATTCTGTAGTTGACAATAATCTGTGGCACTGACGACCTTTGTATACCGCGTACATTCTCTGGTTTTCGTGCTGCCATCATATCACTTTGACGGATTAAAATAGGGGTCCTTAGCTTGTTTACCGGGTTTTAATTGACGTCACGCATTATTTTAAAAGGCCTTGCTTTTTTAAAAACTTTGACCGTCTCCTGTTTTATTTATTTTTATGAGCTTTCAAGGTGTCCTTCCACTGGACAATATATCTACAGGTTTAAACATACAAAAAAGTGTTTTGTTTTTTCGGTGAGGTAGTAAAGAAACTTAGCAGAATTTTCAGATCACCTGAGCGTCAATTAAGAATAAGCTTAAGAACAATAATAGAATAATAATAGTTCGTGACCTTGGTGTTTGAAGCAAAAGAGCTATCAGTGTGTATCGGTTTTTGTTTCCTAGGGTCACGTTCGACGCTGAGTCCGTTTGCACTGTGGAAATTACTTTTTCAAAGGCGTGGAATATCGCTTGTCGCCATGCGGGGGTAACGTTTAACAGAAGCCCAAGCAGTTCATTGAGAAAGTCAAAGTAATTCAAGTACAAGCGGCCGACTGAATTTAAATATTTTCGACTGAAATTTGACACCACAAAAATAGATACCTACGCTAATTTTAAAACTTTTGCCGTACTATATTTTTTACCTTGCAAGTAGCAAGCGTTGCCCATTGTATTTGTCGCTTAGGCCGAACCATCACAAATAACACATAAAATGCTAGCGCGTTTCAAATTGAAGGAGCCTAGCCTATGCCCATTTGGGTAATCATTGTAAGTATGTATAGTGGGTGAGCAAAGTAACGCCTGATTCAATAAACTAGTGTGTGTTATTTTAATGTTTTTTGGGGCGTGAAAATTGTGCTGGTTTTATTTTATTTCTATTGTATTTAAACGTATTATGGCTTGATGGTCCCAAAGAAATATCAGCGTCGTTCGCAAGACTGGCAGTCTGGTGATTTAGGACAATTTCGTGACATGCGTATTTTTTATTTTATATTCTTTCTTTTCCATGTTATCACGAATAAATGTTTTCGTTATTTCTTTCTTCTTTTTAAATTCTTAAAGCATAAACACCGAGCACACGTCTGTTGCCAATCAACCGAATGTCGTTATAACCAATAAACATTGAAAGAAACTTATCATTATCCACATTATTTTTCTTCTGAATTAACGCCTGACGCCTCAATTATTTCACTGTACTTAAGTCATCCACAATAGTACAATTTGACAAAGGGATTTTCGATCCCACTGAGTATTTTTAAAATATTGCTTGTGCTTTTAAAATATTGTCGAAGCTTGACACGCGTGTAAATGTAGCATTAGGGCCCTGTCACATACATTCTAAGTCCTACGGTCCGCTTAGCTCATACTTTCACAATGTAAGAAGATGTAAGACCTGCTTAAACCGGAGTAAGTGTGACAAGGCCCTTAAGTTTACCTACGTTGTTTTTGTCTGTGAATGCGTATATTTCAGCCAACGTGTTATATCTACGTACCGTTGATGATAGCCCCTTCAATCTCGAGTGCCCTCAGTGATTGTCATCACAATATGTAGCCGAAACAGCCGCTATGTCGCTTATGGTCGGGCCATTGAGACAGCGGGGACAATCCATACTTCAATACAAATACGAAAGTAATTCTGTCTATCTACATGCGCCATTGTTCAAGCGTTTGTTTAGAATCATTTTCGTGGACATGTTCTTGTACTTAGATATAATGGAAGATTCTAATACAGTTTCCAGTTATCTGGTAGAAGTACAGAACCTCTAAATAAATAACTGTACTATGTATAATAAATAGTATTGGATTCTGTCAATAGCATTGTCTCGTTCCTAGCCATCGATATTTTTTATCAAATAGGCGTCGATTTAGACAATCGATATTTGATTCGATCGGCAACACTAAGTGGTACTAATAGCGCTACCAAAATTATTATCAAGACAATTTAATGGCAACACTATATAGGTATTCAACAACAGCGACGCTTACGCCGCGCTGGGTCAAATAAGTTTTTCTTGTATGTAGCGCATTCTTAAAGACGAGATTCGTATGAATTTGAATGTTATCTATTTAGAATTTTATTTATCTATTGTCAAGGTAGTATCCACCTTTAAAATAATGAGGAAAACACAAAAAATAACGTTATTAAAAATACGGATACAAAAGAACGTGTATCGTAAAATATATTATACATAATATGTTACCTACAGTTACATTATCCCCGGAGGGGCGACCTCTAAAAATCGAATTTTATGTAGTAAAAATTAATTTGTAATAAGTTTTTGTTTCGTAAGTAAATTAGGGTAAAATAATTATTTTTGGGTGGATAAAGTTACCCCATAGGTTTAAATATAACCTAACTTTAAGGTTAGCGATGTGGAAGTATTTGTGGTAATAAAGTATTCTATTAAATTACTTTTATTACCATCAGTCGGGCCAGCGTTGATCGGAATGAGACGGATTGACCGATCGAGGAAAATATATGAGAGGCCATTTTTTGCATGCGTTTTTCATTTACGCAATTAAGTAAAGATTTATTGAACTTGCATTGATAAAAATATACCTTTAACTGAAGTACAAAATTGTAGATAAATATAAAAGAAACAAAAAAGTAATAACTAAACTAATAAACCGTGGTAGTCTAGTATAGTGGTTTGATCTATGGCCTCTCAACCAGAGGCTGATACTTCTGAATTTTTCAATTTTTTGTGTAAGTTCCCAATCCGCACTGGGTTTGCGTGGGAACTACGGTCCAAGCCATCTCATTCTAAAATTCCTTGCCATGCAGTGAGAGGTACTATCGCCCCAAGCGGCGGATAACCACCTTAAAGGCCCAGTTTGCGTGCAGTGGCTAGACATCTGTCCATAACAATCCATAGCAATAAACATCAACGGCTGCAAGCAAATTTGTTTTGATAATGGGTATCTGGCGTCTGGGGCGATGGTATATAGGCTGGGATGATAATGTTAATGGCTTTTTCGCCGCGCGGTCGCATTTTTGACACTCGTGATCGTGACATTTATATTCTTCTTTTAGTTATGTGAGTCACGTTGGTAACAATCGCAGTTTTCGCGGCCCTCGTAGGATAGTCCCTTACACGAAAGACCCCACTAAAACGTTTCCGTGAGAGCCTCCTGGCTACTTTACGTCGCTCATTCGCAGGGCAACTCTCACGCAGCTTAAGCTGGCCGCATTGTTCTATGTTGTATTGAAAACTTTTATATATTAACTATAGCTGGTTCTTGTACCTATAATTTTATTAATTTATTGAATCAGGCGTTACTTTGCGGAGGTCCATATTAATGAAGGTCGCGGGTGAGCAAAGTAATTGTTTTAGTTCATTATAATTTTATTGTTATTTTTTTTTACTAGCCTGCTTTGGTGTCCCACTGCTGGGCAAAGGCCTCTCCTCTCTTGCTACAGTCTTGCCTATTAAACGCGAGCTCCTGCCATCCCACGTGATAAACATCTTAGGTCGTCCCTCCATCTCTGCTTTGGTCTGCAACACTACATGCTGCACTGCATGCGTACATGGGCTAGAGACATGTCTGTTGAATGAACCCGGAACGTTGGGCCAAACTTGTCACGGAATGTATCCCTAGTAGACCTATAAAATCATCATCATCATCATCATTTCAGCCGAAAGACGTCCACTGCTGAACATAGGCCTCCCCCAAAGCTCGCCAAACAGATCGGTCCCGTGCCATCCGCATCCAGGTCATCGCTCCATATTGTTGGAGGCCTACCTATACTGCGTCTTCCGGTCCGTGGACATAGCTCAAAGATTCGCCAGACTCAAGTGGCAGTGGGCAGGGCAAATCGCTGATGGTCGATGGGGTAAAAAGGTTCTCGAGTGACGTCCACGGACCTATAATAAGCAAAGGTTGTTACTATAAGCGACGGGTAAATTATTCATATGCAGATTTTATAATTCAATCATGATAATCATCTTAAGGCCTCCACCGAAGAGTTCCACAACAATCGGTCCTATAGGTACGCTACCCGCATCCAAGTGCTAATAGTCGTAGATACATTGGATGCATACTTCAATGCATACTAAATATCCAAGACATGGGAGCTATTTGTTACTACGGATTAACATGATCCAAATTTTGGAATTCCGGTTGTGTCGTACCCAGGACCTCAAATTTCGCAGTCAAGGTCCTTGACCACTAGGCCATACCTATCGTCGTCTAACTGCTGCTTTTGATTAATCAAAACATTTTATTTTCAGGTAAAAATTATGCAGTTCCGATTTCAGCTTTTGTAAGGTAATTATACAAATTGGTAAGTTTTAATTTGTTTTTTTTTTTAACTTTGTAAATAATTGGAAGTGTCGCTGACGTGACAGTACCTACTTGAAAAGAAAATCTAAATTGAAAGTGTATTTTTTTTTCTCTGATAAGATATATTGTAATCATGTCTTTAGTAATACACAATAGACGTAACGCACATCGAAATCGGCTGGCTAGAAAAAAAATTGAAGTAAGACCATATTTTTTACAAAAAAGTTTGAAGTTTATGCGTCTGAAATTTTTCATATATGTATGTTACTAATGTGAAGCCACACCATCCATAAAAGTGACAAGCCTAAATCCGCTGGGGGCAGATTCACTTAGCTTATCCTGGCTTGGCCTTCCTGCGATTGTCACTTTTATCACTCACGGGAAATAAATTCTTAATTACGTAATAAAATACTGCTTAAAAGTATACCTGCCCGTGACCACAGCCATCGCAATTTTACCATAATGATAGTCCTACGAGTGACTGTTATGATTATGAGCATTTTACCGTTTTCAAAGCTTAAATTCAATTTTTTTCCTGATCAACATTTCGACGCCATGAGCGCTATAGCTTATAACTTAAGCTCCAGTAACTCCCGCCCACCAACCTGCCCGGGGCACTTTTCAGCAACTGACGAAATTGAGGCATCCCGCGCGACCAATGAGTGGCTTATTTAAATTAAGTTTATTGCTATTTAACAGGGTTTATAAGGGATTTAAAGGAAGGAATTTATTGGGTAAGCGCGTGTTGGACGGTACACGAAGTTTTGTGGCGTTGTGTAATATTTTTGAGCTACGAAAAAAAACATAATTCATAGGTACTATAAATACGAAAATAACTCTATCTGTTATCATTTCACGCTCAAACCAACGGATTCAGATGAAATAATTATATGAAATTTGGTATGGAGGGAGACGGTTTAATACCCTGGGACGGACATAGAATAGTTTTAATCAATATATAATTTTATAACTATACAGTTTCCTGCGACTGCATCTACAAAGAGTCGTTATTTCACGGGAGCATTAAAGGTCGATTCATTTCTACAGACACCGAGCGTGTCAGACAAGTACTGCGGCAGACAAAATAATATTTTTTCACCTCACTAGCTCGGAAAGCCCTTTTTGTTTGTTTGACATCTATTGAGAAAATCGCTTTTTATCCACAAGTGAAGAAAGAGTTTTGACATTTGAAGGCAGCTTAAGTGATATTTGACAGCTAACAAAACGTAAAACGTTAAAAGTGCTGAATTTTTAACATCACAAATAATGAATTGCATCGAGTATAAAACACTAAATACAGTCTTACAACTTTATTTTAATTCATAAATATCAGCATTCAACATTAACCTTCATTCTTGTTGTAAAAACGGATAAAATGTTCTGACAGTCCAAGTAAGTCGATGTGCGATCAAAACGCATCCGAAATAATAAAAAAAAACTTAAGTCAAAACGGTATACAATTTAACAGTAATACAGTTTGCTCGTATCTCAAAATCGATAATCTGGCTAATTGAACTTTACTCGATGTACAAAAAAGTTCAGTTTGGTTTATTCATTGATTGGAGATACGAGTTTTTTCAAAGTAGTGACGATATGTCGGTATTGGAATAGTTCCATAAAGACTGGATTTGCTTAGGCTATTTTGCATTATTTTTGATTTTACCAATATTTCTATAAGTACTTCAAAATTATTGTATTGACAAAGAGGTAAATAAATAATAATTGATAGTACAAACCCTTTTTCTTATTTTCCTCGCTGTAGTGAGGTGAAAAGTTTTGTGTTATACACGGGTGAAAAGTTATTTTACGTCTCGTGTGTTGAAGCACTCGCTATCGAAAGAATTCTATTTTTGAACCACTCGCTTCGCTCGTGGTCAATCATAGAATCCTTTCGATAGCTCGTGTTTCAAAATGAACACTCGCAGTTAAAATACAACTTTCCCCCCTTGTATAACAAATAACTATTCTATATATCATTATATGATCTGGAACAGCTTACTGCGGTAACATTCCCGGAGCGTTACAACTTAGGGACCTTTAAAAAACGGTCCTACCAATTCCTAAAAGGGTCGGCAACGCACCTGTGATTCCCCTCGTGTTGCGGGTGTCCATGGGCGACGGTGATCGCTCTTCATCAGGTGACCCGTCTGCTCTTTTGCCCCCTCTTATATAAAAAACAATATATATATAGTTTCTTTTAACGAATTCATATCTATTGTAACACGGCCACGCAGACAACGACCGACACGGATCGTGCCCGGCCAGTATTCGCGGAAAGAATATTATGTCGGTGTCTGATACGGCACGTGTCTGTCACGCTCGGTGTCTGTAAATATGAATCGCTCTTCATATCCAGGTCCTCAAATTATCTCTGTACCAATTTTTATTTAAAGCGGTTTAAGCGTAAAAGGTAGCAGATAGGAAGCTACTTTTAGTATGGGTAGTATAGTTTGATTTTTAAAACGAGCGAAATGAATGTTCAACTCACGTTCGTTTGAAAATTCATGCAAAAGACCCTCTTTGAAAAGTATGAGACTGGTGTATTGAAGATGTTCAACATGTTCAGACGCCTGCAAGAAAGCCTTTGACAAACGTAAGTGGACATGCTTGGACGCGCCACACCTCTCACGGCTTCACAAATAGCCAGTAAAAATATATTCCTCCGGCTTTCAGTTCAAATAACCTCACTGCAGTTTGAAAGTAGTTTCGCTGTTGGGTTATGCACAGCGTGAGAAACAAAAGTTGTCTTTCCTGTGGACGTAAAATTAGCGACTTTGAGTCAGCAAGCTTAAGATTTATTTAAATAGGCCGAAACTTGGCCAGGCACGTCGATGTAGAGACTTGACTAAAAATATTGGCTGTAAGCTCTTAAATTTTGCCATGTCCACACGCCAGCAAAAAATGTGCATATACACCGTGGGTAGGTACGGCAAAAATGCCAGAGTCATGAGATTAGATTTCTGAGCTCATCAAAACTTTTCGGAGTGAAAAATGTTATATTATTATGAATCTGGGGTCTTATCGGCAATTATAACTTTGCTTTAAAAAATATATAATTTTTAATTTCAAGATAACAGGGTCATCTAAACTCCAACACATTCCAAATTATTATGACGTTATTTCTGGTATCTCTTCACGCTTAAGTCTCTGAAAATGATACTAACCTGTATAGAGAAAGTTGGAGTCCGGGAAAAGACATAGGATAGTTTTATCTCAGAAAATTGCTTAATTACCACGGGATAGCGATTATAAATAAATAAATAAATAAATATCACGGGACAATTCACAACAATTATTGACCTAGTCCCAAAGTAAGCTAGGTAAAGCTTGTGTTATGGGTACTAGGCAACGGATAAACATACTTATATAGATAGATACATACTTAAATACATATTAAACACCCAAGACCCGAGAACAAACATTCGTATTTTTCATACAAATATCTGTCCCGACACGAGTAAGTACTTAGTCGCGAGTTATAGCTAGTCTGTTATAAAAGACTGTTTAGGATTGAAGAGTGACAACGTTGCCTATCATTAGGTTATGTTGCATTGGAGAGTTTTCGAAATTATAAAAATAATAGTTTAAAAAAAAACTAAAAAACACGCTTTAAAAAATAAAAAATAAATTTTAATAAATTTCAATTCACTATTCTTATAGTGCAGTAAAAAATCTTAATAAGCAATTATTATATTGTTATATTCAGATCAAAATTTGTAAACAATTCTAAATATTGATAAAATAAATAATAATAGTTTAAAATATTTTATTTTAAAAAAAGCGTGGGGTGCATGGTGTCAATTGTCAAGGATTATCATTTTGATAACATCTTAAAAAGCACCCGACGCTTTTTTTACAATAAAATATTTTAAACTATTATTATTTATTTTATCAATATTTAGAATTGTTTACAAATTTTGATCTGGATATAACAATATAATAATTGCTTATTAAGATTTTTTACTGCACTATAAGAATAGTGAATTGAAATTTATTAAAATTTATTTTTTATTTTTTAAAGCGTGTTTTTTAGTTTTTTTAAACTATTATTTATTTTCTATTTTTTAGTTGCATTTTTTTTCTTTATAACTTTACCCCCCTCACTTACAACCCCCAAACCCCCTAAACCCAACCCCCAAACATCCCCCACCCCATTTCCCCAAACCCTCCCCAAACCCCACACCCTTACCCCCAATCCCCTAAACCCCCCTTACCCCCCTCCTCATTTTACAAACCCCCGAACCACCTAAACCCAACCCCTCTAACACCGAACCCCCCAAACCCCCGGAACCCCCCCCCCCTCCCCCCCACCCCGCCACCTGCTCCCCCAACCCCTACCACACCCCCCACCGCGCCACCTACCGCCCCCCCCTTACAGTTCCATCATCAAACCCTTGTTACCATCTAGGCTTCTTACACCCTCCCCATTTCCCACAACCCCCCACAATCACTTACCCTCGAACCCCCCAACACTCCCACCCTATTTCCCGTAACCCCCCCCATCCCCTAACCCCAACCGCCACACCCTAACCCCCAACCCTCTAAACCCCCGACCTCCTTACCCCATACCCCATTCCCCCCCCACCCCACCACCTACCCCCTTCCAGCTCCATCATCAGACCCTTGTTACCATCTAGGACCAAAGTGCTCGTCAAGGCGAATCAAACGAGCCCAAACTCGATGGGGTTGTGTCGTTTTATTGTGGAGTGCCTTTGGCCATCTTCCAGCTCCATCATAAGACCCTGGTTACCATATGGGATCAAAGTGCTCGTCAAGACGAATCAAACGAGCCCAAACTCGATGGGGTTGTGTCGTTTTATTGTGGGGTGCCTTTGGCCATCTTCCAGCTCCATCATCAGACCCTGGTTACCATCTGGGATCAAAGTGCTTGTCAAGACGAATCAAACGAGCCCAAACTCGACGGGATTGTGTTGTTTTATTACATAGTTCCTATGGCCACCATCCAGCTCCATCATCAGATCAGCTCCATGTTACAATAATATTGCATTGTCATCCAATTTACACATATGTGCAAAATTTCAGCTCAATCGGAAACCGGGAAGTGGGTCAAAATCGCGCCCTAAGGAGTCAGTTACAAACAAACATACAAACATACAGGTGAAGCTAATATAAAGCGTGTAAAAAAAAAACAATTAAATATCTCCCAGACTAAGCCAAGTCGATTTGACTTTGTATATTTTTGGCTTGAAAAACCTAAGGAATCTATGCTTCAAATCTGTCAGGTTACGTGTTATAACGACTGCAGTAGAACTACGTAAGGGTTGCGAGTTGGAATGTAGGCTGTCCGAATACCGTCGCGAAAGGTAATGGAGTGGAAATTCCTGTCCCTTTTCCGCAAAAAGTGAACGATACTGACAAAAATATGTGAATGCGTTATTTGTCGTTTATTGGGGAATTGCTACTATTGAATTTAATGTATTTTTATTGAAATATTTTGCTGACTTTGTCACGGAAAAATACACTTTATTGTAGGAATACCTACTTATTGCAAGAAGGAATCTTCTTATTTAAGATGTAAGTATTAATTAATTTGAGCCAAGCAGAGGGTCTATGTGCAAATCCCGGCTCGCACTCTGAGTTTATCAGAATTTATGTGCGAAATTACATTTGAAATTTACCATGAGCTTTACGGTGAAGGAAAAACATAGTGTGGAAACCTCCATCTGCAAAGAAATTCAGTGGTGTGTGTGAAGTTCCCAATTCGGACTGGGCCCGCGTGGGAACTACATGGCGATGTATATAGGATGATGATGAATATATTAATTAACTAGCCTAGCCTGAACTGAAGCTGAAGTGCCCCACTACAGGCCAAAGGCCTCCCCTTGATTTTCTCCATACGTCCCGACTATGAGCGGTGTTCTTCTAGTCCGCAAGTTACACATCTAGGTCATCCCGCCAACGTGTCCTGGTCCTACCTGATTGCCGTCATCCATCTTATGGTATGCAGTCCGTAGCTATTTTATTTAGCATACCGATTTGTATCCGTGCTCTGCCGTGCAGATTTTAAAACGCAGTAAGTGCAAAAATGTGGTTTCGAGAAAAACGCAAAAAACTACTTCAAACTTCGTTTTTTTCGTTATTTCGAAGAATTTAGCTAAATTCACACTTTAACTATAGAGTAAATGTTACAAGAATTATTTACAAAAAAAAAGAACATCCTCAGACTTATATTAAGCATGAGAGGAGGTTTTTAAGAAAATCTGAGCTGTTACTGCTGTTATATTTTTACTAAAAATCATTCAGAATACCGAATAATATGCAGTAAAAAGCTTGATACTGCAAAAATTTAATCGTGTTTGCAGAGTAAAGTACAGTATTGTCATCATATTTACTGCATTTTTGTTAGAATGTAGCATTCATTAGAAATGCTACGAGTTATTTTACTGCTTTTTGTAAGGAAATTGAACGTAAAAATGTATGAAATGACTGAGTAAAATACTCATTCTACAATATTTTGTTATCGGTATCATTAGTCACCATCATTATGTATAAATAAAACCAATTTAAGTTTTGGATAATAATGAAAGATTACCATTAAAAACTTTAAATTATGTTCAGTCTTAATTGAGAGCAAAGTCAAAATAATACACAAAATTTAAATGTATTTATAACTTTTTATTTAGTTAAAACTAACATGGTAACAAAACAAAATAATCAGTCCCACTGAGTTTACTTGTACTTTGTTTTAAAATAATAGTTATTACTTATAAACCTATAAAAAATTCTTTACGTCACCTAAATTATGTAGAACTAGGAATTTAGTTCTGAGATCAGATTCATAATTATGTGTACATATAATACTTAATTTAACTAAATTAACAACATATATTATACATTCATTTCAAAGTTACAAAAAAATTATAGGTATGGTTTCTTTTAAAAGTATAGGTATACTTAAGTAAAGTCCCACTTGCAAGTAGTTGTAATAAATAAAAAATAGGATTTTAGGTACAGCAAATCAAATGCAGAATGTCGAAAAGGTACAACAATTAATTAAAAGTAATTATTTACTTAAGTTTTTTACCTATAATTCTGTAAAGTACAAAAAAGTTCTACAAGATTTTGTAAAAAACCAAACATCGCTATTAAAAAAAATTAAGCTGTACATAATTTTCGTCAATATGCTTATTAAAAATTCACAACAGTAGGTTGTTCTTCGGATTTTTTTAAATTATTTGTCATCGCTAGAATTTTTCTCGATCTAGAATTAATTTTCTTATTTCTGTAAACAAAATAAAATCTGATGTCAAAGAATTACCACAGAGAGAATGGAACGGAAAAAGATAATCGCGTAACAAACATACAAAAAAAATGAAGTCGGTTGAAAATACAGAAGGTATCTAACGTACAAGTTAAGTATGAAGTATCTTTTTCTATTTATTTTTTTATTTTCTTCAACTTCATTTTTTTTATTACTTTTACGGTCATCCCGTGAAACCATATATTTCAAACTAAATGCAAACTGAAACATAGATGCACAGAAAAAACCCCAGAAAAAAGACCAATGCTGGGAATCGAACCCAGGTCCTCAGCGTTCCGTGCTGCGTGCTTACCCCTACACCATCACTGGTCTAGAAGTTAGCGACGAATCTTTCCCATACATCGTACACTTCAGTCTGTTATAATCACATTTAGGCAGTGATAAAGCGCATCTATGTTATGCCCTCTACCGAGAGACTTCAACACTCCTTCGGAGCTACCCGCTCACCTGGACCAAGAGATGGCGCTACTAGGCCAACTTTTACAAGTTAAGTATGAAGTATCTTTTTCTATTTATTTTTTTATTTTCTTCCTCTTCATTTTTTTTATTACTTTTGCGGTCATCCCGTGAAACCATATATTTCAAACTAAATACAAACTGAAACATAGATGCACAGAAAAAACCCCAGAAAAAAGACCAATGCTGGGAATCGAACCCAGGTCCTCAGCGTTCCGTGCTGCGTGCTTACCCCTACACCATCACTGGTCTAGAAGTTAGCGACGAATCTTTCCCATACATCGTACACTTCAGTCTGTTATAATCACATTTAGGCAGTGATAAAGCGCATCTATGTTATGCCCTCTACCGAGAGACTTCAACACTCCTTCGGAGCTACCCGCTCACCTGGACCAAGAGATGGCGCTACTAGGCCAACTTTTACAAGTTAAGTATGAAGTATCTTTTTCTATTTATTTTTTTATTTTCTTCCTCTTCATTTTTTTTATTACTTTTGCGGTCATCCCGTGAAACCATATATTTCAAACTAAATACAAACTGAAACATAGATGCACAGAAAAAACCCCAGAAAAAAGACCAATGCTGGGAATCGAACCCAGGTCCTCAGCGTTCCGTGCTGCGTGCTTACCCCTACACCATCACTGGTCTAGGAGTTAGAGGTGGTGGTAGAGGGCATAACATAGATGCGCTTTATCACTGCCTAAATGTGATTATAACAGACTGAAGTGTACGATGTATGGGAAAGATTCGTCGCTAACTTCTAGACCAGTGATGGTGTAGGGGTAAGCACGCAGCACGGAACGCTGAGGACCTGGGTTCGATTCCCAGCATTGGTCTTTTTTCTGGGGTTTTTTCTGCGCATCTATGTTTCAGTTTGTATTTAGTTTGAAATGTATCTAACGTACCTACACGAATAAAAAAACAAACATGCACTAGAACTATTAAGTGAATAGATTTTTTTATAAATATTTTGTTAATGTATTATTTAAATTATACCTTGGCTATCTTCTAATCTTTCATATCCAGCTTTAGGTATTTATATAACCAATTTTTTGTTTGTTTAGAGTCAATAAAATAAAACGCATATCCCTGTGACATGTGCATAATACAATTGAATGCGTTAATAATATGTAAATAACCGAATTTCAAGAATAAGTATGTACTTACCTCGAATGCACGGCAGTCCTCGAATCACTTAACGCCACTGACCTATCCTGCTCGTACGGCGTTCGAGACTCCGCCGACCACCTAATATTATATTATTCATTAATTTTACTGAATAATATGCAGTAAGTAACGCCAAAAATGCAGTACAAACATTAAAAAATATTAATCTACTAACTTAAATGCAGCAACTCAACGTATACTGCGATTTAGCTAGTAGACTTATATATTCGTACGATTAGCGAATACCGACCAAAGAACAGTAAACCTTTTATCCGCCGTGAAAATCGCAGTACAAAGTAAAAAAAAAACCGTTAATTTACAAAGTAATACGCAGTAAATTTTACGTATACTGCAATTTAAATAGAATAATATTATTTTTATCTTTCAATAATTACTAACTAACTCAAAGTAAGTTGCCTAATCACTGCATTTTAAATGGCCATTACAGATGAGCGTAAATTGTATCTTTACAGTTTAAATAAAGTAAGTTGTTTCTTACTGCATTTTGGTTAGTGCTACAGTGTATTATTTACTGAGCACTTTGATATACTGCTCGTAGAGGCTTCGAAAGAGGCTCCGGACCAAAAAACCGATTACATATATATGTGCGTTTCGATGCACTGATTCCAAATCACTAATAAACAGAAATCACCCAAAATGCCACTTACTGCGTTTTAAAATCTGCACGGCAGTGCTGCCTAGTCCCACTTTAGTTTGGCAGCCTTGGCACCCACATCAGTAATGCGTGTATTGGAACGCAGCGTAGTATTTCGAATACGGCCAACCCGCCTCACCCCGAGCATACTGCGCTCCATTGCTCTTTGGCAAACCTTCAATTTTCATTTGTTACCTATATGCAACGTGTTTTAAACCAAATAAAAACACAAAAGCATTTTAACACCTTCATTTCATATTGGAAGCTTAGACAGATTTTTCTATTAGCTTCAGCAGTCGATACTCGAAAAAATATAAACACCGTGACTGCTATGTTACTTACAACGTTAACAGGTGATAGGTAGAGCTTGTCTAATTTAAAATGACGCGCCCCACCACCGCATTTCAATTTTTTTTTTGTAATATTGTATGTCAAATGCGGTAGTGGGGTGCGTCATTTTAAATTAAACAAGCTATACTTGAATCATATACTTAACATTTTGTCAAACGCGAATGTCAAATCAAACTGGTTTTATAAATAAATTGACGAGTTGGCTTCTCGACGGATGTTTTTATAGTGCTAAGAGTAACTTGGAAATATAATCCTCATATATAAAAATCTCGTGTCACGGTGTTTGTTAAATACATATTTACTATTTGGGTCAAATAAATATTTACTTTCGGATCATAGCATGCAATAAACGTAAAGAGTTTATAAACATTTTCGCTCCTATTTGTATTTTTTGTGAATTTAGTACAGATTTCGTAACAGTTTTAGTCGATGATATGAGTGAAACTGTCTTTATCCGCAAGGGTTCCTACGGATGCGATAAAGAACTGACAACAGTTCCGTGGAGGGTAAACAAGTGGAGGGTGCTCGGTGGAGATTGGATTCGACTCGGAAGCACTTTGTCAGGGCCGAGCCCAGCTGTTAGCTATGGAAAGTTCGGATAAATCGATCATTCTAGTTTCCGATGCATGGGTAACGGAAATACCTCAGATACACTTAATCCGGAAAATTGTTTTGCTGTATGTGTATGTGTAGACCACTTAAATTGACTACATAGCGTCGAAAAACGGGTAAGTAATAAGAGATAGAAAAACGTATGATGTAATAGTCATAATACATACGCTCACTTTATATCCTCATAAGTCCTGGCGTACTTTATAAAGAAAAAATTATCAGTAAAAATAACGGCCATTCGGCCTTTACTATATAAAGTACTACAAATTATTCAATGAATAAGGAAGTTGAAAGACGTATAAATAAGTTCCAAAATTACAAAACTTATGACTCTTGTCTAGGTTTTAAGTTCTACATCGGTTAGAAAAGGCCGGGAATTATGAGGATGTAACAGTTTAGTATAACGTTCACTGGATTTAATGAACTAAAGATATAATTCATTATGTCTATAGGTATTTTGTTTTTGAGTAGATTTCGTGAGACGCACCGTTTGTTTTGTGTAGGAGTTGCAGTTCTAACCTAACCTACTAATATGATTATGATATTATATCTAACTTTCATTATATCTTATGAACGTCATGACCGTGAGACGCTCCCTCGAAAAACACTTTCAGTTTCAAGCAGTCGTATACACAATTTAGGTTCTCCCTAGAAAATATTTTATTGAAAGCACGTTTTTTGCAATAAAACGTACACAAAATAAAACATCCTACTCAGATTCACCAAAGCCAATAGCACAGCAAAGATCAATCCGACCAAATAAAGGAGTCCATTTACAAAACACCCTGAATAAAATATTCGAATATGGTTGTTCCCAATTTGTATGCAAGCCCATAGCCTGTTGAGCTTGACGTAGCATGTGTGGCTCGATTCCATAATCGTTTGTATTGAGAAATTGTTGGCCTTCCACATGGAAGGGAATTGTGAAAAGCGTAAAACCTCGTGATTTATAATATCAGCCGTCTCAAAGAAATCGTGTGATTTTAGCTTACTGTCAACTAAAGAAATTAAAATAACCCTAGTAAACAACCAAATAGTAAGACAATCGTTACAGATTTTTTTTTAAATTACTACTTATAGGCAACACGGTCTCGTGCTTCCAAATTCCAAGTCCATCTTTATTATGATGAACTTAACCTTTCATCTCAAATTATTAACCGACTGTTGTGAAACCGGGAATCTCCACCTCATACCTCTGTACTGAACCCTAAAGGGTACGAAGAAGGCCACACAGCAGGTATACCGACATCACTAACATAAGAAGACGCTTAAAAGTGACGGTTTTCCCGGAGGAGCTACATTATTCATGGCAAAGGACCGTACACAATTACCTAATTAGGCCAACGGTCCAAAATGCCGAGATGTCGATTCCTACCAGAATAGCTAAAGTAACGGGACCCAATTCATTTTACTTTGAATTACCTGCCGTAAGTATATTAGAGACTCGTGATGGCCATTTCGGGAATTTTGTTTCTTAATAACATGAGAAATTATGAGAAAATGCTTAGGTAATAGATGTAAACCTTTCAATCAGATCTTGTATGTGATAAAAATATTGGTTACTAAAATATTAGCAACATCGAAGAAATACCCTCACATCCCTCACATAAGGTATCCACTTTTGTATGCAGTATGGATAAGTGGATACTTAGGGTTCTAAGTATCTATCGGTAACTATTTGATTCCTGATCTATCCTAGAAAGTTTTTACAGTAGGTATGCATCTTGAGATTATTTATTTATCTTTAGTTTTGTTTAATCTGTAAAATTTATGTAATTATCATAAGCATCACACGTATTCCGATGCCGTTTCTCTGTGATTGATTGGCACGCTTGACTCGGTGACGTATGTACCGCCATATGTCAGCAATATCTCAGCGGTTGGGCATTGTTAGTGCCGACACCTTTATTGGACATATATGTAGTTAAGGCCAAATACTAAATCTTATAATCACAAAGCTAACAGCTTCCAGGCTGTTACGCTTTCAAGGAACCTTCCTGGTTTACTTTACATAACTTTTGGATGCACTTCTAACAGAATCGTCCAATCACATTAGTCGCAACTATGATAATTAACTCGTATAAAGTTTGAAATGCGTTAGCATTTGGTGTAGTTAGTATCACTCAAAGGGCGCGCGATGGAGAGGGCTATGGTCGGAGTTTCTCAGCGAGATCACATTGAAAATCCGCGCAAGACCTGAAATCACCGACATAGCTCAGAGAATCGCCAGACTGAAGTGGCAGTGGGCAAAACACATCGCTCGTAGAACTGATGACCGATGGGGCGAAAAGGTTTTCGCGTTGGATGCGGATGGCACAAGACCGGTCTGTTTGACGAACCTTGAGGGAGGCCTATGTTCAGCAGCGGATGTCCTTCGCCTGTATGATGAAAATGATGATCATCATGACTAAATCCTATGCAAGAGTAAAATATAATGAATTAAGGGTTGTAGAACATTGGACAAGCTTCGTCCGGATTGCTTCGTTAATCTTATTCGTTAATTCTGCCTCTGAGCAATGGTCGGCATAGAGAGTAAGAGAGAGACAGAGAAATTACTATTATTTGAGGTATTCTATACAATACGGACATGTCAGCCATATTGCAGCGGACTTACTAGGGGCGTTCAATAAAAAGTGAGAATGAGTATGTTATAAACAACTTTTACTAAATGTAATTTTATTTTTCGACATAGTCACCTTTTAGCATAATACACTTAGGGTAAGTCCAGGATAGATGCCCCACTTTTTGAAATAGCTTTATAATTCAAAAACTAAACAAATTATAGCATTGCGTCCAATGCGTATGATAACTATGGTCCTTAATTTATTATTTTACTGTACTTGTTTTAATATAAATCGTATGGATTTTGTGTAAATCGTACTTTTGTAGACCCCTTATAAATGGGATAGGTGCCTACCGTGGGGGATAGACGACTCGTTGCAAAAATGCGTCAGAGGATAGATGCCCTTTGAAATTAAACAATTTAAATAAAAGTTATCAGTCTTTTATATTCATTGAAAATTCGCCTTGAATCCTAAAAATTACTGAAACAAATTATAAAAGCTTAATCAATTCCATATAAAATGTGATTTTGTTTCTATTTGCAAATACAGAAAAAACTTCACTAAATACCAATCAATATGTACCTACATTACATAACTATCTAGCTAGGATCAATTGTTTTTCATTTTTGGCAAAACGTCGTCTTAGTGTTATAAACGGTATTCCATATGTTCAGGCTTCTTCATTGACTCCTTTTTCTCCCTTCTTCATTTCCTCGAACGCTGCTAGCAAGCTTTCTTCAGACCAGGCGACGTTACGCGGGACTACGAGGGCGTTTTCTCTCATATTTACAAGGCATTTCGATCGTCTGCAACATAAAAATTTTTTGAAACAAGTTGAGGATAGATGCCCTTAGGGGCATCTATAGCGATCGAAAACGGGGCAACTATACTTTTCGCAGAGGATAGATGCCCTTTTCGATAAAAAATCAAGTAATGATAAAATCACTATAAAATATACTAATCCATGCAGTCTAAACTTCAGTGCAACTAAATGAGTTAGCTAAAAGCGAAAATTATAAGCCAGTCTAAAGTTATTCAAAAACAAATACTTACGAATATAATTTTCACGCTCTACGAGGTCTCGCCGCGGAAGGTTTTGGCACTCATGGACTAAACGCGTTCGCTCTTGCTCATGATAGCAGCGGCCCAGAGGTTTGCAGGGAGCGGGCTTGCTATTATTTAGTGGAATTTTGGTCCCACAGCCTTGCAACTGTAGAAATTGAAATCGAGGCATCTATCCCACTGGGGCATCTATCCTGGAATTACCCTACTATATCTTTTTTCTAAACTTAAAATTCCATTTTTAAAAAGGGTCTCATCTTGAGTACTTAAAAAATCTTGTACTGCAGCGACTACCGCGTCGTCGTCTTCAAATTTCTGGCCTCTCAGGTATTGTTTCAATCTCGGAAATAGGTAGAAATCACTGGGAGCGAGATCTGGTGAATACGGAGGATGCTTAAGGATATCGAACCCAGCATCACGAATTGCAGCCATTGCAACGGCGGACTTGTGTGCCGGGGCATTGTCCTGGTGGAACAGCACAACTTTCGAGAGTTTACCTCGCCGTTTTTCGCGGATCTCATTGCGTAATGTTGCTATTTGTTTGGCGTATAATGTGCCCGTAATAGTGGCTCCATGCTCGAGATACTCAATCATTAATACCCCTTTACCATCCTAAAAAACAGAGCCCATGACCTTACCGGCAGATGGGCTCACCTTGAATTTCTTCGGAGTTGGAGATGATGGCCTTTTCCATGTCATAGACTGCAGTTTCGTTTCTGGGTCGTAATGATGGAGCCATGTTTCGTCCATTGTTATAAATCGCGCCAAAAAAAGTTCCCGGTCTTGCTGCATCAGGTTCAAAGCTTCGTGACAAATCTCTAGTCTAGTTTGTTTTTGCGTGTCAGTAAGCATTCTTGGTACCCAACGCGCAGATACCTTTTTCATACCCAAGCGTTCATGTAAAATATTATGCACACTCCCCTTTGAAATCTTTACATTTTCAGCAATAAAACGAACCGTGACACGACGATCCGCCAAAACTGAGTTTTCGACTTTTTTCACAATTTCTTCAGTTACTGCTGTAGTAGGGCGTCCGGAGCGGGGGTCGTCCATTGTCGATGTTCTTCCACGTCTAAATTCGGCGCACCAACGTGCGACTGTCGAATACGGAGGAGCATTAGACCCTAAAGTGTCCCGCAAATCCAAATTGACCCGTATTGGTCCGTAGAAAAATTTTTCAAACACTAGTATTTGATAACGGCGCGCAGTTCAATTTTCTCCATTTTCGCTAACGTACTCAATAGCATTGCAAAGAAATTACCGTATATTTTTTAAACAAAAGACAGTTAGTTTTTTTTTTCATAGCAATCAGCTAGATAGATTAGCTTTACCGGCCAGTATTTAATTTCGTAATACAATAGTACGTGATGTTATTTACGAGTTAAAACCGAGAAAGTTTAAAGCATTATTTTAATGAAACTAAAATCCCAAAATGGCAGTTGCCCTCGAGGAAGTCCAGTGCTCATTAGTACTTCACTATAATTTATTGCATAATGCCGCTTTCAAGTCTCTCTCATGAAAAATGCATGCCTTATTCATGCTGGAGTTTCTCTAAAAACGCTTTGTACCTCATACGAGATGCCCAGGAAGTTCAAGTTTTTAATGCAAAATGAGCATTGTGACTGTGTAATTTTATACCGTGGGCTAGAAATTAGCATTACAGCGGTGTAGCGTACGGGTCATACACATTTTTTGTTCGTG
The DNA here is from genome assembly GCA_947859365.1 of Archips crataeganus. NCBI lineage: Eukaryota > Metazoa > Arthropoda > Insecta > Lepidoptera > Tortricidae > Archips > Archips crataeganus. Next base: position 14,803,503 of record OX402057.1, on the reverse strand, counting down.
TCTTTCCTGTGCATATGGCAAAAGTTAAGGGTTTACAAGCCAATACTTTTACAAATCTACCTACATCGGCGTGTAGGACATCAGGCCAACTTTCGGCCCATTTAAATAAATCTTAAGATTGCTGACTCAGAGTCGCTAATTTGATGTCCAAAGGAGAGAACTTTTGTTTCCCATGGTGCGTATAACCCGTACACTGCTCGCATGGTTAAGAGGTTAGGTTTTATTTTATTAATAAAAAAAACAATTTAAAGTGTGCCATTTACTTTTTTTTAATAATGAAATTTTGGGGTTTTCTTATTTAAAATCACGAGTACTATTCATTTTTATAAAAAAATGTGTCCTTTTGTGTGTTATTTTTTAAGTCAATTTTCTGAATTTTTTCCTACTGTTTAAATGGCTCATCTCAAAACTGACACAAAAAAATCGTAGGCAAAATTAGGGACATTTCGCGCTCTTAACATGTGGTAGCATGGTGAACGGTTGTGTTGCTCTGAAGATGAGCTCTGGTTGAGTTCAAAATACGTCAGTTAACGTTGGTAGTGTTTATAGATGGGTTTGTATGATTTATGTGTGTGTTCGTACAGTGTGGAGGTGGAGGAACTGCATGATCACACATTTTTTGCATAAACGTAGCTATCATAAGGTCGCGGGTGAGCAAAGTAATTGTTTCAGTTTATTGATGTGGATCTCCGCAAAGTAACGCCTAATTCAATAAATGAGGTGACTCTACCATCCCAGATCAACTCTACCTATTTAGGTATTCCTTTTGTGAACGGTTTATTTCACAAAGTCTTCAGTTTATAAAATAGTTAGTAAAAGAGATTGACGGCTTATTTATTCGTCCACTGTTCCCGGCAGAACCACGATTTATCGTCTTTGTCCCAGTTAGAAAACAAAGGCTCCTAAATCACACTTGACCGCGCTGCATGGTATCATCAACCGTTTCACTAATGCAGTGGAGAATTATTTATTTTACTCATTGAATATTGTGTGATGCGAGGAGACTAGCTTTTCATGAAAAACTAAGTTACTAAAAAATATAATGCGAGTTTTACGGTATATTTTATTGACTGTAGTTTTATTCCAATAAGGTAGGAATACACACGGCTTTAGCTGGCAACCTTACATAACAGCTCCTTGTACGTGCTACCTATTGTCATGGTGTATACACTAACTGACATGTGTTTGGCAAGCAAGTAGATCGCAAGCAATTTGATTTACTAGCACGCAATATAAGTATCATCTCCGCTGATATACGTCCCATTGCAGCGCACAGAGCTCATCTTGGAATGAGAGGAATTGGGCCGTATGATATTTTTGCTACCGTAAAGCTCATGGTAAATTTAAAATGTGCTTTCGCACTCAATTTCGAAAAATTCATAGGTACGAGCACAGACTCGCGCATGGTATAGTGACTCAGCCTTATTTTATTATTCTACAGGAACAAAGCCGCGAGAAAAATCTTAGTTATAAATTACATTTTTAACACGTTGGCTGCCATGAGCATCACGGGTGGGGTCTCTTAATCTTCTCTGTGTGGCCATGAGCGTCACGAATGGGATCAAAAGCTCATTTTTCAGGGTTATTTTGGGGGCCAGATTCAAACTGTGAATGCTATTTTATAGAGCAAGGGTACCCAGCTTGATTAAACCCAAGATCTACTGTTTTCTGACGAAAGCCTAGGCAATCTACCAATGACATAAACGCAGCAGTTGGTGATTGAATATGTCGCGCAGTCTTTTCTATGTATTTATATTTTTTGCCTTGCCACGAACGACTAGATTAATAGCTGCGATCGACCGGTCACTCCTGTAATAGAGGATACTCTATAGTTCATTACAAAAACAAAGATCCTAACAAATACTTGCTAGCACCTCAGTGATAGGGCGATGCTGTGTGTATCACCGGTGGGATCGCTAAAGTTGTATGGGGCGTGGGAGTAACACTTTAGGTGAAGTATGGTGGGCAGCCAACGGGTTAATCACATTTGAAACGAATTGAGTCCAATAAATTCCACCCACTTCCCCCCTTAAAGAATCTTGATTCTATTAAACCAAAACCCCTTAAAAGCTTACTATAACAATAAATTCAGCATTATGACATCGATATCGACTTAAAAAGTCTGAAATTGTTCACCAGGCGGACCAGGGCACAAATTGGCGTTGCATTTTTCATGAGCCAGAGTATCGGATACTATGAATCGTTGATTTAATTATCGTGATAGCTACGGTCCTCTTTGTTTGAATAATGGCTACAGGGACCCGCTTAGAAATACTTAAAAAGGTCAATAGGGTCTTATGAAACAGGAAAATGTAACGGTAAGTCATAGTTTCTGCCTTGAGGCGGTTTTCTTGTTATCTGATAATAAGCAAGGTTTAGCCTCTAGTTAGATAGTTTGTATGAAATTAAAATCATGGAATATAAAAAAAGGTTTTTCATCATCATCGCTATTAACGTCGTCGTCAGTCGAAAGACGACTAGTGCGGACCATAGGCTTTCTTCAAAGAATGCTTCAATGTCCAGACTTGCGTCGCCTTCATCCATCAAACTCCAACAATTCTCATCAGTTTACCTTGTGGAGGGCCTACTGGTCCTGCTGGTCCTGCTGGTCGCCACTTAAAAAACACATTAGCTCCAACGGTCATCTGTTTTTCTAGCAATGTTCCCCGCCTTGGCAATTGGCTCAGTTTGATTTTTCGAACTAGGTATTCGTATGTCGCTTGGTTTGGTTTGGTTTCTCTGCGATTTTGATCAATTTCGCATAGAAACTCAAAGCATCGCCCTCCAATGAGTTTTATACTAATAATTAGTTGCACATCCGGAACTTAATTATGACTTTAATATTGCCGTTGTATTGACGTAGTATTGCCTTTCTATTCACGTGTCTCATTCAAAGATCTAAATCAAAACGTTTATTCTGTAAGTAAGCCGCAGAGAGGTCTTTAACATGTCTATTTTTTCTATTACCAGCGTTTTCGGAAATACCACCATTTCCAAGAAGAATGCGCCGCAAAAAACTTGTCAGAGAATCTTTTCTTAACGAAACATGTTTCATTATCATAAGGAAAATTTAGTTTTACCAGGGATGTATGGGGTCCCTTTGTTAATTAAGTATCTGTTTCGAAACATATATAAGTACATCTTAGAGATGTATATAGATGGTCACAAGTAGATTCGTGTCCACAGCCACTGTAATGAATGAAAACGTAACCAGTCGCTAAGTCTTTAGTGATCAGACATTTTGCAAAAATGTTCTCATACCAACTTTGTACTCTCTGGGAATGTCATTTCGAATGTAATAATAAATAAGTAATAAATATTAGGGGACAATCTTACACAAATCGACCTAGTCCCAAGCTAAGCAAAGTTTGTACTATGGGTACTAGACGACGATAAACATACTTATATAGATAAATAAATACTTAAATACATAGAAAACATCCATAACTCAGGAACAAATATTCGTGCTCATCACACAAATAAATGCCCTTACCGGGATTTGAACCCAGGACCTCTTGCTTCGTAGGCAGGGTCACTACCAACTAGGCTAAAGCGGTCGTTTAATGTCGTTTTTTTTATTATAGTTGGACTTAACAGTTTATGCGAACAAAACCGAGTACAATAGCTAGTTGCACATAATTTCATGATAAGAATATTTTAATTACCTTATTTACTGACGCTGGGCGAGAAACTTTCTCGGATATTTGCTGAGGAATTCCATTAGGGAGCCGCGCGTTGGGCACTGCCTGTTAATGGAGGAGAGAAGAAAAAACTTGGCTCGTAATCATATTTATCCCGTGATTATTATGCAGAGCGTTTAATGGATAACTCGATTACGGGTACATTTTAAACAGTTCATAGAATTATTTTATACGAGCTGCTGTCCGCGACTCCGTCTGCGAAGAATTCGTTTATCGCTATCCCGCGGGAACTATGCAATTTTCCGGGATAAAAAATATCCTGTATGGTAAAACGGATTATAAACTGTCTGTGTGCCAAATTTCATCAGAATCCGTCAAACCGTTTTAGCGTGAAAGAGTAACAAACATCCATCCATCCATCCATCCATACTTACAAACTTTCGCGTTTATAATAATTAATAGGATTCGATGGTCATTGTACATACTAGGTGCATACATTTGGTGTTTTGGAGCGGCTAAGGCTAATGTGACACGATATTTTTGTATATGTATTAGACTAGCTGTTGCCTGTGACTCAGTCTGTGAAGGAAAGGGGTATAAAAATAGCCTACGACTTATTCTCAGACCTACCGAATATAGACAAAAAAGTTTCATATCATAACAATCGGTCAAGCCGTCTCGGAGGAGTTCGATAACAAACACCGTGAACGTGACACGAGATTTCTATATTATTAGATAGATATACGAGGGGCGTTCAATATAAAGTGAGAATGAGATGCAAACTCTTTTAATATTACGAAATTAAATACTGGGCGGTGAAGCTAATCTATCTAGCTGATTGCTATGAAAAAAAAAACTAACTGTCTTTTGTTTAAAAAAATATACGGTAATTTCTTTGCAATGCTATTGAGTACGTTAGCGAAAATGGAAAAAATTGAACTGCGCGCCGTTATCAAATACTTGTATTTGAAAATTTTTTCTACGGACCAAGTCAATTTGGATTTGCGGGACACTTTAGAGTCTAATGCTCCTCCGTAGTCGGCAGTCGCACGTTGGTGCGCCGAATTTAGACGTGGAAGAACATCGACAATGGACAACCCCCGCTCCGGACGCCCTACTACAGCAGTAACTGAAGAAATTGTGAAAAAAGTCGAAAACTCAGTTTTGGCGGATCGTCGTGTCACAGTTCGTTTTATTGCTGAAAATGTAAAGATTTCAACGGGGAGGGTGCATAATATTTTACATGAACGCTTGGGTATGAAAAAGGTATCTGCGCGTTGGGTACCAAGAATGCTTACTGACACGCAAAAACAAACTAGACTAGAGATTTGTCAAGAAGCTTTGAACCTGATGCAGCAAGACCGGGAACTTTTTTAGGCGCGATTTATAACAATGGACAAAACATGGCTCCATCATTACGACCCTGAAACGAAACTGCAGTCTATGACATGGAAAAAGCCATCATCTCCAACTCCGAAGAAATTCAAGGTGAGCCCATCTGCCGGTAAGGTCATGGGCTTTGTTTTTTGGGATGGTAAAGGGGTATTAATGATTGAGTATCTCGAGCATGGAGCCACTATTACGGGCACTTTATACGCCAAACAAATAGCAACATTGCGCAATGAGATCCGCGAAAAACGGCGAGGTAAACTCTCGAAAAATGTGCTGTTCCACCAGGACGATGCCCCGGTACACAAGTCCGCCGTTGCAATGGCTGCAATTCGTGATGCTGGGTTCGATATCCTTAAGCATCCTCCGTATTCACCAGATCTCGCTCCCAGTGATTTCTACCTATTTCCGAGATTGAAACAATACCTGAGAGGCCAGAAATTTGAAGACGACGACGCGGCAGTCGCTGCAGTACAAGGTTTTTTAAGTACTCAAGATGAGACCTTTTTTAAAAATGGAATTTTAAGTTTAGGTAAAAGATATACTAAGTGTATTATTCTAAAAGGTGACTATGTCGAAAAATAAAATGACATTTAGTAAAAGTTGTTTATAACATACTCATTCTCACTTTTTATTGAACGCCCCTAGTAGAAGAAGATTAAAAGATGACCTTGACTGTGCCTAACTTGATGCAACTCGCTTTAAGTAACTTAAATTATATTTTATGTATAACCTTAGCCCGACCCTGTCACAATCGCCATTTTTTCAACCGAAAAATAATTAATTGGCCAGTGCTTTAATTAAAATAAGGCCGGTTAGCAAGGTTAATTAAGCCTTAGTCGGGAATATCTTCGTTCCTCGCCTTTTGTTTAATTAATAGTACTTTTCAGGATTCACGTTAGGGGATACACTCTTATACTGTTTCATTTAATGATGAAGTTTATGAGAAATATTTTTTATTTTTAAAACATTCGAAATTGACTTACATTACATGTATGCTGAAGTACCCACAGTCAACCAATTTGATTCTTAGGCCACTATATAACCTTTTCGCATTAACTGCTAGATAATTACAACGTCAGTGCGGGTCAAAGGATTATCAACTTTCTGATCAGAACGTACAATAAACGCAAATAGTTTATAAGCAATATCGCTCCATGACATGAGAAAAAAGAAGTTTTGACAGACGGACAGTAACAATTTCAAGTTAGTAAAACACAAGTAAACTCCTTCCCTATTAATTTTATTATAGTTGACACATGTTCCCAAAAATCGAGATGTCATCATGACATAATGTACATATCACGCATTAATCACTGGCGTAGAAGATAACAAATTGATTCTTAATGACATGGTTCTATAGTGGTCTAGGAATCAAATTAGTTGACTGTACGTAGGTACAGTAAAATTACATAAAGTTTACCACTAACAGATGGTTTGCCGTCATTTCATATTCAACTTTAACGACCTACAAATAAAGCCAATTTTAGAATACTGTTACCCACGTTTGCAGATTTTGTAATAGCTACTTTATTTGTATGTCGTTAAAGTTGGAAATGAAATGAAGGCAAGCCATCTGTCAGTGGTAAACTAAAAGTAAACGTATTGTACATCGGTTTTCGAGACGATGCATTAACTTCGTCTGCAATCAATAGATGGTGTTGTCTGAACAAACTCTGTGTCATTTTCAAGGAAATATTTTAATGCTTTTAAAACCACCACCAGCTTAAAATAACTATCACGAATAGCGATCATAATAAAATTTAATCTCTTTGAAACCGCTTGGTTACGTTTCTTTTACGATAGGCACTTAAACGCACACAAAAGCTATCACTTGGGGCCGATAACGCTTCGGTCACGTGACTTTCTCAATACGAGGAGGCAATGACTGTTACACCTAGTTACCTAAGGCACGATGGGATCAATTAAATTGTGTGCCACCGTTGAGTTTTTTTGAAGTGTAACTTCTAATGCGACTTCCAACAAGCGTTGCGTTAAATGCGTTGCGTTAAGAGGGTATGATGGCTCAGAGAATTTTGAGAAATAGGTATTTTAATGAAATGTCGCTGTCTCGCCCGAACCCCTCCGTGTCAGTAGAGCGAGAGTGGGACAACTGCACCTCAGACCGTTAATAGGCACGTAAAATTGATCAAAACAGAATTTCGTAATCCCCTGTTTTCTGCTCGAAAGCTGGACCAATAAATTTATTTTTTTCACAAATAATTAGAGGACGGATTTAGCTATGCCCCTATGTTTTCCTTATTTTGTTTATAGGAGGGATTATTTTCTGATGAGTGTCTGAAAATGACGTTGAAATTGGGCAATTTTTTTAGTTTTTGAAAGCTCATATTTCTTATGTTAATTAAAATATGGAAAAAAACGAAACATAGGGGCATAGCTGTGGTAGATACAGATTACACAGTAAAAAAAATTTGGCTCTAAAGCCATTATCCAGGGAGGAAACAGGGGATTACGTTTGTATGGAGAAATGGTGCGCATCGTACCCTCTTAAGTACGCAACGCAACGCAAGTTGATGTTTACGAGACGTTTGTTTTTGAAGTAAAACTTCTATGAACTTGAGAGCGGGTTGGGGGCGGGTTGAGAGCGGGTTGGGGGCGGGTTGGGGGCGGATTGAGAGCGGGTTAGGGGCGGGTTGAAAGCGAGTTGGTAGCGGGTTGGGAGCGGGTTGGTTTATTATGAAGTTTCACTTTTTCCGCGCGGAGGGACTCCACTCACTGTTTTTTTTTAAATAAATATCATAGATAGGTACCTAAAAGGTGCGGTAGACTAGTGGGTTGACCTACCCTAGTAGTTGACTAGTGGGTTGGTGGGTGGGTTTGTCAAGGAAAAGATTGTGGGCTCGACGCCAGGCTCGTAACTCTGAGTTTTTCAGAAATTAAGTGCAAATTTGCATCTGTAAATTTACGATGAACTTTTCGGTGAAGAGAAACTCGAAGAAACCGGGCTGCAGAATAGTTCAATGGTGGGCGTGAAGTTTCCAATCCGCAATTGGCTGACGTGGGAACTGCAGCCCAAGCCCACTCATTCTGAGAGGAGGCTAGTACAGCAATGAGAGGAATATAGGCTTAAGAATGCAGACTAAGTAATGACAACTACATTGAATAAGATTTGTCACTACTGTTAATGTCTTAAATAAACTTGAACCTTTGTCATTACACCCTAGCCGCAGTCCGTTTGTCTGTTTGTTTCATATTCATTAAATTTTATGGATGAAGACCAAAAGGTTGGACCACGTTAAATGGTAGCCATACAAAAAGACTGACTGGAAAAAGTTATTTCGTGACACGAAAATTACATAAAGATGTTCAACTTCTTGATCCTTATTTTAGGACCGCACACCTTATCATCAAAGGAGGTTGTGGATAAACGTGTTCTTGTTTTTTCATGAAGGATATAATGTATGTATCTACTTAACTTGCTAGAAAGGTCATAAAAGTCACCGACGTTTATTTATTTATTTACGAGTATGCGGTACACGTAAGGAAAGACGAATTGAGGCAAAGGGGGGGACTTTAGGTGGCCTTAGCAAAAAAATATAAAAAGGCACACATGGAGCCAAAAAGAAACAGAATGGCTTTACCATAAAAACTTAAGTATGTCTCAGACACGCCCAAAATGACAGTTTTCTAAGAGCGACTAGTGTAAACAACGTGAAATATCTATACGCTTCGAAAAAAAAACTTCAAATTATTTTAAAAGCCGTAGAATCGTTTTACAGAATATATAACACACATGCTTTCGAATTGCTCAGCAGGTTGCGATAGACATTTTGCGATACACATCTCCTCGATAAGCGATAATGTAATAATGTCATACACTATTATTATTTATACAAAGTTACGAATGTGTCACAGCAAAAGGCACGTTTTATTGAAAATATTTTATTAAAATGATGTAGCAGAGTTAGAAAAATTTAAATTGTAATTATAAACCTAAATAACAAGCGGTTCTAAATAAAGCGGTGTGTTACAATTATTATTTTATTACATAAAACTGACCCGTGATTGCCTCCTATCTCACGAGATGAAAATTACAGATGATTTCTTCATAATAATAACGAAAGCCATCTCAATTTTCACAGATAGCGTTTAAAATTAAAACACCAAACGAATTGAAATGATAATAAAAAAAATATGACAGGGGTAACCATAATTGAGACTGTACCTAAAATCACCAATACTCTTGACTAAGGACTACGCACTTCTAAACGTACCGTAGTGAGGAGTAAAATTATTTAACAAACATTTAAGTGTCTTCCCGACTGTTCATCAGGATAATCCGAGGCCAAATTTACCTAAATGGGGTACCAAATCGTCTCAAAAGTGTCTAAACAATTTACTAGGCTACCCTCTCCTCAATTCCTAATGGCAATCGTACCCTAACAGCACTAGAACTATAAAGTAAATTTAATATTGATTCTCCATCTCCAATACTGATTAAGTATAGATGGCTATATAGTTTCAAACTACATAAGTGCTTGGTAGAATGATTGAGAGTTATACCTACTTAAACAAATTCAATATTTATGTCGATTGAGCCCAAGGGTGTTACCAAAATTTGCAGTGAATTATTTTTGTTTCAACCTTTATGGTATTGTTATAAAGATTATCGAAGATACCTAACTTCTGAAAACGGTGACATAGCATTTCTATTCTGGGATTTCTGGGAATGAAATAATATTGATTCGAATAAAAAAATGTATACTTACAAGGATCTTGTAAAGTGTTACGAAAATACTTTTAAAGCGGGAAATTAACCCCTTTTCCGCTTTAAATGTATTTTCGTAACACCTTGCAATCTTTGTAGGTATAATTTTTTTGTCATGGTACCTTGTCAAGAGTCAATTGACAAAATAAAACCATAGTATGACGCTGTGACTTGCCAAAATAAAAATACTTAAGTATTTTAGTAAAACTAGTAGAAGGAAAAGTTGTTTTAAGTGAAACAATCTTGTTCCTAGAAACAACTCCATACCTTTTTGCTAAAATAGTCTATGCCAAATTGGCTGATATCCAGGGCCCGAACCGTATTAAACTGCGAAGATTTCGTAGCACTGTAAGATGAAAGCGAACCATGGAGTCGACATTAGCATTGAAATTTAGTTCTTAGTCATACTCGTTCATTTATTTAATCCCGATATATTTTTATCTATCTATACTTACTAATATTATAAAGAGGAAAGATTTGTATTTTTGTATGTAACGAATAAACTTAAAAACTACTGGACCGATTCCAAAAAATATTTTGCCGGTAGAAAGCTACATTATCACTGAGTAACATAGGCTATTTTTTACCGCGGGAAAATACCTTTTCCTACGGGAAAGTTAATTTATCGCGGGCGAAGCTGCGGACGGAAGGCTAGTCCTAAATAAACCTCCTAAGTAATAAAAACTTTTTATTACAAACTCCTAACTACTGTTTTAACTTTGGTATCTAGGTATAAAATAAATAAAAATAAATAAATATTAGGGGACAATCTTACACAAATCGACCTAGTCCCAAACTAAGCAAAGCTTGTACTATGGGTACTAGACGACGATAAACATACTTATATAGATAAATAAATACTTAAATACATAGAAAACATCCATAACTCAGGAACAAATATTCGTGCTCATCACACAAATAAATGCCCTTACCGGGATTTGAACCCAGGACCTCTTGCTTCGTAGGCAGGGTCACTACCAACTAGGCTAAAGCGGTCGCTATGACTATATTCTCTTTATTCCTGAAAATGTGAAAAAACTCGCAACTATTCACACATTTTGCAAGCAATGTAATGATGAAAGGAACAATTTTTACGACCTCCTATGTCAAGATTTCAGAACTCTTATTCCTGCAACTATATGTTAGTTCTACGAAATTATTGCAGAGTACCTAGATAAAACTTCGAACACCGCACATGACGGCCTCCTAAGGTTCACCCTATTTTATCTCTCATGTATAACTTATTGTCATTTAACATTTGGCATCTACCTATACGTCCTACACATTTTTTCGTTTCATGCATTTTAACTATTAATCAGGTACCTTTTGATGCTGTTCTCTCTAGCCCTGTCTCTCCTTGAAATGGGATTTCACCTTCCGGTGCTATTTTTTCCTGAATTTAAATTGCTCACATTACTTACTAAGGTAAAAGAACAAATATGTCTAGAATCGCATACATTGATCTCACCGTGTACGTTCCGTCACTGTCCGTTCTAGTCTCTATACCCTATTAGTCTAGCGCTGGGGACTCTCTTAGAAGGGTACTTACCTGTTCTCGAATGTTCTCGATTTTATTGTAGGACAGAGGATACGTATTCTTGGATACTAAAAGCTTTTTACACAACTTACTTTACTTACTAAGGTTACGACCTATTTTCTTTAAATCTATGAATCGATTCTACTACGAACGTCCGTACAATACCATGAAAGTTTAAAAAAATAAATATGGGACGATCCAGCGGTCGTGAGCTCGAGCTCTGAGTATTTTGGAATTTATGTGCGAAATTATATTTGAAATCATGAGCTTTACATCAGCATCAGTATCATGAGCTCCGCTTGACATCACAGATCTGCTTGCCAGTGTTGCTGATCTATTAATATATAATGTCGGAGTATATATTATACAGGGTGTCTCATTTGAATCGGTCAGTATGGGAAAGTCTTAAACTATAAGACATACGAAGATCTGTTCTTAGGAACCATGTCATCGATTTTTGTAACAAGGAAAACTGCATTCATACATTTTCAAAAAAAACTTCATACATTAAGTAAAATCAAACACTTAAAAATAAATTAAAGGATATGAAAACAATGCATTTTATTCATTTTAGACATCATGTTTCATAGTAACATTCACTGCTTAAGACCTACACAATCGATATCTAGAAATATGCAGTTTTTCTTCTTATTAAAATCGATGACATGGTTTCTAATAACAGATCTTCGTATGTCTTATAGTTTCAGACTTTCCCATACTGACCGATTTAAATGAGACACCCTTTATAATACATACCAGCCATAAGGGTTTCTTCGGCAGAGTCTCGGTACTGGAGCACTGGAGCGAGCTTGAGACAGACGCATACGTAGGAACTGTCTTACGTTTAGTAGTGTCCATTAGCATAATTCGTTTACAGTAGTTAAAGATAATTAAGACATTTTAAAGTAGCTTATAGTGTAATCAATAAGAAGCCATAATAGTGAAAGACAATTAAAACTATTATTTAAGATTATTTTGTTTGACAATATGAGTGAATACAGCAAGAGAAACCTCTTTCTACGTCATATAGATAGTTGATTTGACTATCGATTGTTGACCTCTAAAACTATTCAGAATATCGATAGTACTATCGACTGCATTGCCACGTGTAGATAGTATACAACCGACACGACCAACCAACCTGCCACAGAAATTCTAACTTAATTTAGTTTTGAGCAGCTAGGTGCTTATATTAGTTTTTGATTCAGTTCTTTAATTAATTAAAGTAGACCTAAAGGTTCCAAATCCAGTCGAACATAAACTATTGGCAGCTTCGTCCAATCACTATAATAACACATCGGTCACTAGGCTTTAACGACCAACTTCCTCTTATCGCATCCCTTATCAGTCCTTATAAACTTGGGATACTAACTCTAGTAGCCATTATCAGTTAACATAACTTACCCAAGAGTTTGAGGGCCGCTGATTAGTGCTATCGTATCCTGAGGCTCGAAGTTTCGGAACCTATCTGTGAGGTTGGTAAAAACATTTTTGAAGTACTGAAGAGCTAGGTTTAGAGATTTATGTAGTAGTTCTGATTATAAAGTTGTGAATTACAGTGGTGTGTGACCTTATGCCCTTAGACAAAATTTTCTGCAGGAAGTGGAATCTGATAATCTATAATGAGCTCCCAATGTTTCTACGTATCCACTAGCGTCATGGACATGGGTAGAGTGAACAAATTCGGGTAATCATCACCCGACTGTCGAAGGAGGGTTATGTTTTTTGAGCGTATGTATTTATGTATGTATTATTCTTTGGCATGCCCTGCGCAGCCTAAACGGCTCAATGGGTTCTGAAGTGTGAGGTGTCATTAGATTCGTCTCAGTTCCGCGAGTGACATAGGATATTTTTCTGAAATTCCCATGGGAACGGGAATTATACGGGCGGGTTTTTTCATCTAGTTTGACAACGCATAATAAATTGAAAACCGTTTGGAGAAATAGGCTTTGTGAAGCGTTTTCAGAAATCAGATTCCAAAAATATGATAAACTGAATTAAATAAAAAAAAATTAAGTAATGACCTTCATTTGACCCTTGCAGTGAATGCAATGTTAAGAAAATTGACAGTTTGAAATGTTGCTGTCCTGCTTATAATAGCAAAGAGTGACAAAGACAGAACTTTAATCACACATGATGCGCACCTGGCTTTAAACAGTTGTCATTTATCGTAAAGTCCGAAATGTGTACGAGTATTTCCAATGTATTTTTACAAATTTAATTATTAAATTACTACGTTACAAGTAAATATAAAAGAATTTAAATATCATATTTTAATAAAAAATAAAAAATATCTATTTACTATCACACCATTAAACAAAGAGGAATAATCGAAGGTAAAAGAAGAGAAATAAATAAAACTATTTGTCATGGTTCATTTAGGACCCTAAGCCGTGCTTGTATTATTGACAATGACAAGACAAATCAGTAATGCCACAGATTATGTTATTATGTACGACTTCTATTTTTCTAGGCAATGGAACGTGTCTCTCTCAGTGTGACGTCATCCAACGCATTTCTTAAAAAAATTATAAAAAATTAAATACTCAACCAAATTCAAAATCGATGAAAATGTTGTCTTAAAATATCCTATTCTTTCCAAAAAAAATATAAAAACTATAGGTTATTTTTTTTTGGTGCATCCCAATTCTTATCTTCTTATCCATAACGACCGCTTTAGCCTAGTTGGTAGTGACCCTGCCTACGAAGCTAGAGGTCCTGGGTTCAAATCCCGGTAAGGGCATTTATTTGTGTGATGAGCACGAATATTTGTTCCTGAGTTATGGATGTTTTCTATGTATTTAAGTATTTATTTATCTATACAAGTATGTTTATCGTCGTCTAGTACCCATAGTACAAGCTTTGCTTAGTTTGGGACTAGGACGATTTGTGTAAGATTGTCCCCTAATATTTATTTATTTATTTATTTATTTATTTATTCATAAGAAAGTTACTAATCACAAGATCACAATCATTATCATCCCAGCGTATATAATACGAGACGTAACTCAATGCAGGGCTTGGGCTTGTGTTTCGACCGTAGTTCCCACGCGGGCCAATGCGGATTGGGAATTTCAAACACACGCCATTGAATTTCTTCTCAGATTTGTATGCCAGTTTACTCGTGGTGTTTTCGTTCACCGTAAAACACATGTTAAATTCCAAAACATAATTTTTTCGTCTGTGTCTGAGAAAATGTGGATTATTTGATTAAAACAGAGCTGATTTTTCATAAAAGAAAAGGTGGAAGAGAGTTAGTTTAAGTTTAATCCATTTGAATAGTGCCTATCTGACGATTTCTAGATACCTACAGCCACTTGACTGGATTATGCATAGGTACCTAAAGGTATGATTACAATCGAAACTAATAAAACTTTATACGAACCTGGACAATTCGATGTCCGGCCATAAATGTCTACGAGATTGTCGGATTCTATTGAAATGGTGTTTATGAGTAAAGGACTTCATTCAAAGAACAAACTTTTTTTTTGAAGTTCCGAAAGTAGTATTCATTTAATAAACAAAAATTAAATAAAAAAAACAGTAAAAACTTAGGACTAACTTAAATCTAACTTTAACTAACTAAAGCTAAAGGTAAGAACAAATTGAATGTTCGGTTAGAACATGTTCTCCAAACAAGATTTTCATAATTAAGGTATTTATAGGTACTGACAAAATTGGAATTCTCGCTAAACACCGATTCGGGTAAGTACCGTTCACCGTGTTAATTGTAGCTAATTATATTATTTTCAAACGAGTCAAACGCCTTGTTCCTTTGTGGCACTGTAAGGGCTCGTTTACACCGGGTCAACAGCTTAACTGCTACCTCCGTCAAAATGATTTCGCCGGGCAAATGTGGTTTATACCAAGAGGGCACTTATTCTTCAGTATCGCAAGATTAGTAATTAAGGTATTACCTACTCATTATTGCTTTAGATTTTTCCAACCAGGAATAGAAAACTTTAATATTTTTTGGATAAAGATACCTACCAGCTTCAAATACTGAGGTTTTTTGGGATGGGCATTTTCTATTTAAAATGTACGTGCTACTTTTCTTCAGAATTAGGAAGTGTTGGGGTTTTTGTTACTCAAAATCAAGAGCACTATTGGTTTTGATTAAAAAAAGGAAAACATTTTTCCTTACATTTTTTTGTATAATTTTGGTGACGAACCATTATATAATCTGTATAAAAAAGGGACAAAACTACATAGCTCACAAAATAAGGATTTGTTTGTACCTAATCGTGATTTTGAATAAGAAATACCACGAAATTTCCTCATAAAAAAAGTAAATGGTACACTTTAAATAGAAAATGCTCCTCTATTGTTCGCAAAACACCATACACATACAGTCAAGGAAACTGAATCGCATACCAGAGTAGAACCTTTTCACAACCAATTTCACGATGATTTCTTTGGCAGATGTATGGAATGTCAACATTTTATTTGCAATGAAAAGGGTTCATTCTTGTACGTGATTCCGTTTCTTCGATTGTACACCGCACAAATCTATATATCACTGCTATTAATTAGTTATAACTTATTCTAAGGCTTGTGAGCTCATAACTTTTCAAGCAGCGTAACTTGAAATTGCATTGAAACAAACAGCGCTGTTAGCTACTTTGTTTAGCACCCCAGGTCCAAAGTTTGCCCGATCCGGAGCTAGCAATACAATTATTAGTTAACATGTCGCGTTGGGCGGCAACTTGTACTCGTAGTTCCATTGCTGTCGATGGCAATGACGCGAGAAGTGTCTGTTGGATGAGTTGCGAGTAAAAATTTCCTCCACAGAACTGTTATGTTTGTAAACCGTTTATTGCACACATTCAAGTGTAATAGTTATTTGTTATACAAGGGGGGAAAGTTGTATTTTAACTGCGAGTGTTCATTTTGAAACACGAGCTATCGAAAGGATTCTATGATTGACCACGAGCGAAGCGAGTGGTTCAAAAATAGAATTCTTTCGATAGCAAGTGCTTCAACACACGAGACGTAAAATAACTTTTCACCCGTGTATAACACAAAACTTTTCACCTCACTACAGCGAGGAAAATAAGAAAAAGGGTTTGTACTATCAATTATTATTTATTTACCTCTTTGTCAATACAATAATTTTGAAGTACTTATAGAAATATTGGTAAAATCAAAAATAATGCAAAATAGCCTAAGCAAATCCAGTGTTTATGGAACTATTCCAATACCGACATATCGTCACTACTTTGAAAAAACTCGTATCTCCAATCAATGAATAAACCAAACTGAACTTTATTGCACATCGAGTAAAGTTCAATTAGCCAGATTATCGATTTTGAGATACGAGCAAACTGTATTACTGTTAAATTGTATACCGTTTTGACTTAAGTTTTTTTTTATTATTTCGGATGCGTTTTGTTCGCACATCGACTTACTTGGACTGTCAGAACATTTTATCCGTTTTTACAACAAGAATGAAGGTTAATGTTGAATGCTGATATTTATGAATTAAAATAAAGTTGTAAGACTGTATTTAGTGTTTTTTACTCGATGCAATTCATTAATTGTGATGTTAAAAATTCAGCACTTTTAACGTTTTACGTTTTGTTAGCTGTCAAATATCACTTAAGCTGCCTTCAAATGTCAAAACTCTTTCTTCACTTGTGGATAAAAAGCGATTTTCTCAATAGATGTCAAACAAACAAAAAGGGCTTACCGAGCTAGTGAGGTGAAAAAATAATTATAACGGGTGTATTATGCTTACGAGTATGCAAGCATAATCACGACATATTTATAAAGATATATGTTCCATAGCACTTTTGTCGTCGAATTAAGGTATTGGTGCATAATGAAAATAGAATGTTTTAAATAGATACATTATATTTACACTTGAATGTACAAAATAAAGAAACAAAAAATTAAAAAAAAAACACGGAGATAAACGCACGAAGGCAAATTTATTCCTTTTTCATCACATTATTATAACGCATGTAAAGGCATGACAATAATTTTAATTTAACTTAAGATTAAAACGTAATGTTAAAATAATGATAAGAAGACAAGTTCTGGGCGTCACATACTGACCTAAATATTGCAACATCTTGAATATGTACATACATGACTAACAATCATTGAATTAATGAAATAAAAAATATACTTATTTTCAGGATTTAGCTAGTTCTCATCTATTTCATTTTTCTTTCACAAACCTTTAGAACTTCGTTCTAATCTTAATTATTATGTATATTGCATGTAAAATATTGTACAAAAGCGTTGAATGGAGTTATTATGTAAATCCAGAGCCGCGTACAATTAAGTTATTTGCGGGTATAACGCTCTTAGGCTGAAATTACTGTAATTTAACCTTTATAAATGTGCCCGGGCAATACTCCAGTTTATGATTTAAAAGGCTTAATATATGGCGCGGGTGACAGGAGGTGTTTTTACAGGCTCTTTGTGGGCCACAGCAATGCGGAAAACGTGTAATTGGAAATTATTATGGAGCTCTCCTTAGTTTCCGATCTCGGTAAACTAAAATTAACAATGGATTGCAAGTTTTGGTTTTAATTTTTTTTTTGCGGCATCAATTAAAGTGGTGATTTTAATTTATCTAATAAATAGAAATAAAATTATGGAAAGAGAAAACTGAAAAAGTAAATTAAAACTGAAAGATATTAAAATAAAATAGAAAATATTCATTGTGGCATTGTGGGCAAATGCTGGCAGGGTTTTCTTAATGGTGAAATCTAGTTTCAAATTGGAAAAATAGTAACATAAAACATTACTCACTTAAATAAATACAGAAAAGATGTCATGAAAAAAAAGCTACTTCTGATACAAAAAATCTTGAAAAGTAGTTAAAAACTTTTAGAAAGCCGTATCATTATAGTCACACGGTCAGTTAGTCAAATAATAGGTATAAGTTATGTCTCTTTTACAAATTTGAGGCATAATATTATTATTGCTTATTTTTATGTGATATCGCAGTGACATGGGTAGGTACGTATCAAAATAAAATGAAGATTAAAAATAATAACGGATGAAATACGAAAAGGTCATTAAAATTTGATACAAAGCAATTTTCTTGGAAATTCTGAACTTTACAGGATTTTCATAAAAAAACCTAACCTAACCTAAACCGATATTTAGATTATACGACTAAAAAAGTTCGTTTAATCAATGGTGTCATAGAAAATTTTAGTATTTAGTCCATTATTCGTTTTAAAATTCATATATTTTGATATGTTCCTCAGTGAAAATAAGTAAAACCATCTTGATTCATCATTTTGCACTTCAACATTTTTACACAATTTTTATTTACTTAGTCAAAAGTTTCCCCTCAAGTAGGTAACTTTCTAGTGACTAAATCAAAACACTAGCAACTTTACAGCATTAAAAGCTTACATATACATTAAAGACTTACATTTCCTATTCATAGCGGGGTAACAAAACCATAAAAACTGCAGTCGATATTGAATTAGAACGCACTCGCGCGATTGGCAACTCGCGATAATGGTATTCCGATCAGTTCCGCGCGCACAATGTCCATTGTCAGACCCGTATAGAAAAGCAGCTTGCTCGTCGTTGAATAAGAGACGATGTATTGTGCGGCGGGCGAGGGAAACGCGAGTAAGTCCTGGCAAGCCTGCCATTGTTCCCGCACGTCAACACTTTCCTGTTCGGAATGAATACGAAACTAGGACGCTTGCCGCATTTTGTCCTCGTTTTCACGAAATTCATAGTGACTCCTATTCGTTTTATGAAAGTTACGTCATGGAAAAATGCTGGCTAATTTTCAAAATTTTGACGAACTCACCGTATTTTCGGGTTCGCTTTGTCCTGAATGGCAACTTTGCCCACTGGGATTAACTCGGTTCAGATTATATTATTACATTGAAATTATGGAACATTGCCGCATGGTTAGTGATACTAACGGCCCACTTTTTGTATTTTTATTAGACCCTTCTATATTCGTATTTGGGCATGTTTAGGTTACATGGCGCAAAAAAAATTAGGAAATTTTGGTGTTTTCTTACTCAGAATCAAAAGAGAGCTATTGATTTTAATGATAAAAAAGTGACCCTAATTTTCCATACAAGTTACAAAACTGACTCAAAAATAAGGACACTTTTTTAGGGTTCCGTACCTCAAAAGGAAAAAACGGAACCCTTATAGGATCACTTTGTTGTCCGTCCGTCCGTCCGTCCGTCCGTCTGTCCGTCAACACCCTTTTTCTCAGGAACGCGTGGAGGTATCAAGCTGAAATTTATATCAAATACTCAAGTCTACTGTCCCTTGGAGCTGCGAAAAAATCAAACTTCTAAGCCAACGCAATCAAAAGATACAGCCGTTTATCCCGCCCGTTTATACTTCCCGTGAACTCAGAATCTTGAAATTTGGTACGAAGAGACGTATTATAGCACAAATAAAGGAAAAATTGCGAAAAGCATAAATTTTTAACGCTATCAAAAGATAAAGCTTTTTATATCTCAAATTTCCGCAAATTCTCGACATGCGCAAGGGAATCAAAACCTACAGGGTACTTCCCGTGAACTCAGAATCTTGAAATTTGGTACAAAGCAACGTCTTATAGCACAGATAAAGGAAAAATTGCGAAAAGCATAATTTTTTTTGTCTGTCTGTCTATATCAGTAACCAATCTACAAAGATCCCACACTGCGCACATTTTGCTTAGGAGCAGGGGTCTGCTAAGACTGGATGTTCACAGATACATATAAATTTGTACGGAACCCTCGGTGCGCGAGTCCGACTCGCACTTGGCCGGTTTTTCTTTATAAAAATGAATAGTGCTTGTGATTCTAAGTAAGAAAACACCAAAATTTCCTCAATAAAAAAAAGTTTTCTGCGTCATTTAAACTCAAAATGCCCATTTAGTTTTCATGTGGGTGAAAGTTACCCTTCATTGGGTCAAACTAACCCGACTTTATGGTAAATAAAAATTATGGATAATTAAATAAGTAGGATATCCATTACAAAGATCAACAAACAAAAATCCGTTCTACTTCTTACTAGCATTACTGTCGAAAAAAAAAAATTCTTAATTTTTTAGACATTTTGTTCATGGATGAAAGGTATGCATTAGCGCAATGGCATTATCAACGATATTGTAACATGAATGACCGATGTTCAAATCATAATGCATAATAATTTAAGCACACATAACGTTTATTTAAATTTAATGAACATGATTTCGCCGTCTGAATCATAGTATGAAGAAAGTGTTGCTAGCTTAAAATTAATTAAGCTATTTTCACACTATATATCAAATCACCGAGGAGGTACATATAAGACAAGTAGCATATACCATTTAACCACGTTAATATGAATAATTCTGTTGTGTGTGGTCATTTGGTTCATTTTAGAAACATCAGAATTACTTTCCTGTTCTCTCTGTATCTTGCCAATGCCAATCTTCGAGGGGAAATGTACTTAACGCCATGGTTCAGTACACTCGCGTTAGTTTGAGAGTATGCAGCTATTTAATTTAAGCGTTTAAGCCGTCTTAAGCTTAGTGAAGTAACGGTTTTGATGTTCCGGCATTGTTAATTGCAATGTAATAATAATAATAATTTATTTAATTCTCTAAAAAATTACAAGATCATAGAACAGCAAAAGGTTTACATGTAATTTAAAGAGCAACGAATTTCCAATCCAATTTGACTGGTCCCTACACTAGGCATAGCCTGTCTCGTAGGTAACCAATTAATTTCCCTGTTACCAAGAACGATGCGAATTGCTAACAAAGTTGACAATAAGAGTCCTTTACAATAATTAAGAAAATAGAACAAAACGTAAGCCTAAGTGTGTCTGTCTGTCTCTGTGTGTGTGTGTGTGTGTTCGTGTGTGAGCGCGTGTGAGTGTGCGTATGTGTGAGTGCAAATAAATGTTCTGGATTAGTCTTTTGTTTTCTGGTTTGAAGGCAAAGAAGGAAAGTTTCTGAGAAGGGTAAATTTGGCCCATATGAAAACTACAAGTAGAGTTAATGAAAACGTATAAACGTGGGCCAAAAAATAAACCAACTTTACCTACATCCATATCGTAACTTCCCTATAACATTCAGAAGCGATAAGTTAATGGCCTATTTAAGAAACCCGTATCTGTGGCTGCATCATAATGTTAACAATAAAGTACCTACCGAAATCGATAAGTATTATAATTACATTCAAATTTCGAATATCTTCTTAAAAAATTAAAAAAACTAAAAAACACGGTTTAAAAAATAAAAAATAAATTTTAATAAATTTCAATTCACTATTCTTATAGTGCAGTAAAAAATCTTAATAAACAATTATTATATTGTTATATCCAGATCAAAATTTGTAAACAATTCTAAATATTGATAAAATAAATAATAATAGTTTAAAATATTTTATTGTAAAAAAAACGTGGGGTGCATGGTGTCAATTGTCAAGGATTATCATTTTGATAACATCTTAAAAAGCACCCCACGCTTTTCTACAATAAAATATTTTAAACTATTATTATTTATTTTATCAATATTTAGAATTGTTTACAAATTTTGATCTGGATATAACAATATAATAATTGCTTATTAAGATTTTTTTACTGCACTATAAGAATAGTGAATTGAAATTTATTAAAATTTATTTTTTATTTTTTAAAGCGTGTTTTTTAGTTTTTTTAAACTATTATTTATTTTCTATTTTTTAGTTGCATTTTTTTCACAGTGAGAGTTTCCATGTGCTAAAAAGAGACAAAACGGTTTTTTGCTCGTCTTAAATAGAATCAGTCCATCTTATACTTGGTCCTTGGTGCGCGCGCACTGCTCTACACTACTAAACGTAAACCTCTTTCTTTCTAACTTTAACCCCCTCACCTACAACCCCCCAACCCCCTAAACCCAAACCCCCAACATCCCCCACCCCATTTCCCCAACCCCCCCCCAAACCCCATACCCCAACCCCCACACCCTTACCCCCAATCCCCTAAACCCCCTTACCCCACTCCTCATTTTAAAAACCCTCCAACCACCTAAACCCAACCCCCCTAACACCTGCCCCCCCCAACCCCTCCCACACCCCCCACCCCGCCACCTACCCCCCCTTCCAGCTCCATCATCAAACCCTTGTTACCATCTAGGCCTCTTACCCCCTCCCCATTTCCCACAACCCCCCAAAATCCCTTACCCCGACCGAACCCTCCAACACCCCCACCCTTTTTCCCGTAAACCCCCCCATCCCCTAACCCCAGCCGCCACACTCTTACCCCCAACCCTCTAAACCCCCACCCCCTTACCCCATACCCCATTCCCCCCCAACCCGCCACCTACCCCCCTTCCAGCTCCATCATCAGACCCTTGTTACCATCTAGGACCAAAGTACTCGTCAAAACGAATCAAACGAGCCCAAACTCGATGGGGTTGTTTCGTTTTATTGTGGAGTGCCTTTGGCCATCTTCCAGCTCCATCATCAGACCCTGGTTACCATATGGGATCAAAGTGCTCGTCAAGACGAATCAAACGAGCCCAAACTCGATGGGGTTGTGTCGTTTTATTGTGGAGTGCCTTTGGCCATCTTCCAGCTCCATCATCAGACCCTGGTTACCATATGGGATCAAAGTGCTCGTCAAGACGAATCAAAGGAGCCCAAACTCGATGGGGTTGTGTCGTTTTATTGTGGAGTGCCTTTGGCCATCTTCCAACTCCATCAACAGACCCTGGTTACCATCTGGGATCAAAGTACTCGACAAGACGAATCAAAAGAGCCTAAACTCGACGGGGTCGTGTCGTTTTATTACATAGTTCCTATGGCCACCATCCAGCTCCATCATCAGATCAGCTCTATGTTACCATAATATTGCATTGTCATCCAATTTACACATACGTGCAAAATTTCAGCTCAATCGGAAAGCGGGAAGTGGGTCAAAATCGCGCCCAAAGGAGTCGGTTACAAACATACAGGTGAAGCTAATATAAAGCGTGTAATAATTATTTGGTTTTGTTTATTGAATTGGTCGAATTGTAATATCATTCAATGTGAAATTCTTGTTCTGTACATTTTTTTTAATCTCGAATATTACAATCGATTTGAGAATCAGAGTCGACTCAAGTCGAACTTTCAAAGAACAGAAATAGTAGATTCTACACCAAGGGGATAAAGCACTGCATTATGTCACGGGCGCGATATGAATCCTGAGCGTATCGAGGGACTCCAGATTTAACTCCCGAGCGTAGCGAGGGGGTTTTTAGTTGATTCCCGAGCGAAGCGAGGAAATTAAGATGGAGTCCTGAGAGCAGTGAAGGATTTAAACGCGCCCAAGGCAAAATCAGTTTTATCCCCGAGGAGTATACTCTACTTTTCTCACCTTTTGCAAGACAATAAAAACCAAGGCTACTATAGAAAAATACTCGAAATAGACCCAGAAGCACTGATTCTGACACTGACTTTGCGCCTTTTGCAGTTTTCCATTTGTCGAAATCTTTGTAAGCTTTTAAGTATTTTTCCTTCGACTTCTCTGGGAGTACATTATTAACAATTTCTAAGGCCGGCTTGCGCAGACCTGGGTTAGCTACTTAACTCCGAGCGAGTTAACTGCTAACCCAGGGTTAACAAGTGTCAAAATGTATGGAACTGTCATTCTTAACCCAGGGTTACCGATTTAATTTTTTTACCCTGAACTGTGCAAGTGGTCTTAAGGCGTCTAATTTAATGGAATCAGGAGTCAAATCACTTTCGTCACTCGATATTTTCTTAATGTTTTATGTTCTTTTGCAATTTTGATACTTAAAATTGCAGCGTATTGAAACACTCGCGGCTTTTGTTTAAGTATTTGACTTTGTTTTCGTTCGGCCGCGGAACTGCAAATAAATGAGGTGCGGCGCGGCCCCCGCGGGGCTGAGCACGTTGAGCACCAGCACCAGCAGCAGCACGGGCTGCGCCGCCGCGACCAGCACGTGCACGAGCTGCGCGCCGGCCTATACGCCGGGCGATTTTGAAATTAGACTTTAAGTGCATACCAATAAGAACTACGAGAAGTGAGAATCACATTACTGCCCGGCGGGTTATAATGAAATTCAGTACAACATTACGCCCCGGCGAAAGCCAAGGGCTCTATAATGATTTACTTTGAGAGAGGTTTGCATGATATATAATAAGGCATTGTCGAGCATGTGTTGTGAAAATAATGTTACCGTGTTTTGTAATGTGAAATATCCGGTGAAAAAATAACGGAGACTCGTGCATGTAGATACAATTATGTATGCGCTGTGCATAATCAAGATTAATACCATTAATTATGCAGCAGTCACATAAATATCTATTATGGCAGTGTGTCTTAATTTCAATGCTATAACCTAGCACGACTTAATCCCATAACAAGGTGTGTTGCAATGTAAGAAAATTTTGGTAGGAACATGCATGGCTTTGTTAGACTGTAACTTGAAATGACGGTAATTATGGTAAATACCCAATATGTACTAGGTCATCAGTGTTGCGCGATTGAAAAGGCAATACACACATTAAAAAGTCAAAGTCAAAGTCAGTCAAAATCAGTGAGACCTCATTTGTTAAATTACATTTTACCCAGGGATTTAATCTTTCAACATAATATCACCTAAGGTACCTGAGCCATTGATGATTGATTGAAATTTGATCACAGTTGTTGATTTCTATGTTGATTTTCTTCTCAAATAAATGAAGAATACTTTAATAAAGTTTGATTTCAAAAAGTTTTATTTTTATTTTTGATTTATTGAAGATTTGCATAACATGGGCCTTATTAAAAATCATCGTGTACATTTTATTCAAATTGGAATGGTATCATTACCCTCTGCTAACTCAGTACAGCATTGCATTACCAGTTTGCCATTATCAGGGTGATCTTCAGAGCAATCCCGCGGTTCGCTGCGCTCTGTGCGCGACGTCTGCTGCACAATGCATCGCAATAACTCGGTAAGCACTCAAATATTTAGATAAAGTGTTTGCCGGAGAATATTTTTAGGGTTACACGGTGCGGTTGCAAATTTGTAGAGTTCGTTGGTTGGTGTTGTGGGAGTTGTGAGGCCTTATAGGGCTCATATTTTTATGTAAACAAGCAGATTACCCTGCAGATTTTGGTACTCACGGTTTTCATATGAAAATGATTTTATGTGTATTTAATTTATAAAGATCGTGGGTACAACAAATATGCCAGACTCATGAGTAAAAAGCCCCTTAGAAGAAAAAAAACGTTATTTCAAACAAAAAATATACGCATTCTGAATTAAAATGAAAATAAATATCACACCAATTGACTTAGTCCCAAACTAAGCAAAGCTTGTACTGTGGGTACTAGACAACGGATAAACATACTTATATAGATAAATACATACTTAAATACATATTAAACATCCAAGACTCGAGCACAAACATTCGTATTTTTCACACAAATATCTGCCCCGACCGGGAATCGAACCCGGGACCTCAAGCTTAGTAGTCAGGTTCTCTAACAACTAGCGCTATCCGGCCGTCCAATTGAATTGTTATCTGTTATGAAAATACTTTTTAGGATTGAATAGTGGCAACGATGTCCATCCTTCATTAAGGTATATTGAACAGGAGAATTTTTAATTTTTAATTTGATTATTTTACACTGTCGGAAAGTACAGCTCCTTAACTTAATGCCTTAGGCGCAATTTATACACTGAAGAGACGTGGGACGGAGGCGCGTCGCAGTATTGACGCCCCCAACGAATCAGTTTTCATACTAAATGTACTTATACAAGCTTCGTGAGAGGCGGAGATGGCCTCGTCTCTACTGTCTGATTTGGTTCGCGACACTTCTATACATTTGGCATGAAAGTGACGCGCCCCCGTCCCAAGGCTCTTCTGTATGGTTTGCGCCTTAAAATCCTCCTAAAAAAAGTAATTCTGCACCCCTACGCGCATACAGACGGATAACGATGTAATCCTGTAAGCAGAATCATCACCCTAAAAACATTCCATGAATACACAATTTTATTACAAGCAGACAACGTTAAACTAGCAACTACATATAAATAGGGCTCCTCGAAATATTTGAAAAGCACTTTTAGGGTGACTGTTTGTCCAACTGTCAGCGCCGCGCCCTATCGAGTACCTTTATAAGTCAAAGGGAAGGTTTAACTTCTATTCCACTAAACTTATTACGTAGCTGAGAGCGGTCGCAGGTATATTTAGATGGTCACAAAGTGGGCCTTAGTTTAAAAATTACAGAGAGGTTTTTTGTAAATTTATTAGACGTGAATACGAGGATACGTAAGGCCCAACGTTTTATAACGGCGTGAGTCAAAGGCGAGGTTTTGCGATATATTTTGGATTATATTTTAGCATTCTGAAAGTTTTTTTTTAAATTGATTGATTCAGTAGTTGCTTTGCGTAGGTCCATGATAACAATGAACTAAAATATACTATTATGAAATCGTGGTCGCTCAGTAGTTTGACCTTTCAAGAAAAGGGACGTCTTTATCGCTTAAAGAAGTGTTAAGTATGGATTTTTTTTCTTAATTTTTTCCAGAACTCTTCTCGCCGGTACCTACCTACTAGGTTATCATTGAATTTTGGGACACGCTGCGTACGTCCCACTACAGGACACGGGCTTCCTCTCAGAATGAGAGGGCTCGAATCAGGGGATTCCTATATTATTACAGCCAAACTCTACTGATTAATTAGTACAAGCGTCCATCAAATTTAAAAAATGGTTTAGTTCTATGGGTGCCAATCCAGAAATAAACATTCGATTATGGGCAATCGTTTAAGTGTAGGTAGGCCTTTTAACAAGACGGAGCGACGACCTGGTTAAGGTTGCGGGAACGCGTTGGATGCGGTTGTCGTAGGACCGGTCTGTTTGGCGAACCTTGGAAGAGGCCTATGTTCAGCAGTGGATGTCTTTCGGCTGAAATGATGATGATGAGTTGTTTTAGCTATAACTACTTCTCAATTAGCTTAGATCAAAGTCAGAAAGCTTGTTCGTTTACCTCTTATATTTATTTTACGGTGTAAACACAGTTAAATGCAAGAACTGCAATGAGCAACTTCCAGGCAGTTCCAGAACTTTCGAGCTATTTGTGGTGCTTTCTCAAGTGTAAATGTAAGATAGTATTTTGTTACTAAACTGTGAATTAAGCGGTTCTGCGATGTGAAGTTACAGGAAACCTATTATAGACTAGAGCGGTAGGTCGCATTTCGACGGCAGAAAAGAATAAACAGTTATCTACGGATTTGAAATTTTACAGTACAGCTATATTAAGAATAAAAACTTTTTAACAAAAAATTAAACCGCCGAAAAAACTGAAAAGCACAAAATAATACCTTTTTTGTTTGACCTTAATCTAGGTACCAGTTTGAAGTCGGTGCCTCAACACTTAGCCAGGAGGAGTGGACCTATAATCGTCTACCTGATTGGCTTCTATCACTCCTCCTGGCTCGTGCTGAGGCACCGGCTTCAAACTGGTACCTAGATTAAGGTCAAACAAAAAAGGTATTATTTTGTGCTTTTCAGTTTTTTCGGCGGTTTAATTTTTTATTAAAGAGTTTTTATTTTATACTTTTTTTTCATCCTTGGGGTAATTTTTTTTCCAAATTTATAATACCAACTTCAAGGTATACCCTAACTATCCAATTAAAAAGAATTATGAAAATCAGACTACTCTGTAAAAAGTTAGTCAATCATCCCCTGTTTTTCTACCCTTAGGGTAGGAATATTGTTTCCAAATTTAAATGGGACCACCCTCGGGGAATACGCTTTCCAATAAAAAAGAATCATCAAAATCGGACTACTCTGTAAAAAGTTATGCGTGATCATATAGTACAATCAGTAACTGAACAATCAATCATCCCCTGTTTTTCTACCCTTAGGGTAGGAATATTGTTTCCAAATTTAAATGGGACCACCCTGGGGGAATACGCTTTCCAATAAAAAAAGAATCATCAAAATCGGACTACTGTGTAAAAAGTTATGCGTGATCATACGTAAAAATATATATATATATATATATATATATATATATATATATATATATATATATACGTCGAATTGAGAACCTCCTCCTTTTGTTTTCGTCGGTTGAAAAGACTTAATATTATTTAAAGTAATGGGCCGATTTTGGTTAAATATAGAGCAGTTCTTGTAAGAAGCAATACTTTTATAGATACTTTATTGCCAAGAAATATATTAGCATACTTACTGAAATAGTGTACTTACAACAGAACTGTTTGGGCAAAAATAATCGTAGATAATGATAACTACCACGTATCCGGTTATGCAGAAGGTAATCAAAAGTCATTACATTACACGGAACTAACAAAAAGCTATCATTTGAAAATAAATATACAACCTGTATACATAACCTTTTATTTCAGTGCAAAAAACGGTCTAGGGCGATACATTTTGTTTTTTAGTATTAAGTTCGCGCAATTGGCCAACTTGCGGCGGGTAAGACGGGCTTTGATTGGTGATTTTTTAAGGAGACAACGGCCTCAAAAACAATACTTATTGAGTGTGATTGATATACTTACTCTAATAAACGGTGCACTAAAATATTACAAAAATCAGACACCTCCAAAACACGGTATTTAATGGGAAACTCAAAAAATCACGAAATAACCCAAAAACACTACATCAAACTAAAATCTTTCATGCCGAAACACTGTTTTCACACATTATAACGTTATCTCGTTAATTAGTCAAAATTTACATATTCTCGCACAAAACGCAAATTATTCGCAATTACTGACAACAGCACATGACAACCGTATCTCACACGCTCACACCCACCGTAAGAGAGAAGGATGCAGATATTAATTAAATCTTGGAGCATATTAGTTTACACAACTTAGAAGCAATACAGCGAGTTGTATGCAGTCTCATTCTATTCGGGATATTGGACGACAGTGCGAAGTTCTACCGAGAGGATGCTTTGTCAAACTTGGTTGTGTAGTTCCTGCTGATATCGACTCGCTCTGATTGTTTTCACAAGTAAATAAAAGATGGTATGTAACTGTGTATGTAAATCATTTGTTGTACAAAATTAAAGGAAAAATAACTACAAGAAAACAACCGTTGCGATACACGCACAGTCAACCAATTTGATTCCTAGGCCACTATTGAACCTTGTCGCATTAAAGACTAGTCTAGATAATTACAACGTCAGTGCGGGTCAAAGGATTATCAACTTTCCGGTCACAACATGCAATAAACGTTAAGAGAAAAATTTGAACGTTAAAGTATGGAAAGTTTTTTTTTAAATCTTAAACTTCTCAGGATTTATTAAAACGGCATCTTCTCACTGGGTTAGGTTAGTTGATAACAATATTAAAGGTTTAAGGTTTAAGAAAAAACTTTTCAACATTATGACCCATTCGATATTTTAATACCTACATTCAATATGTAAGTAAGTATATTAAGTTTTCCTTACCAGTCAACCTTCAGGTATGTACAATGTCAGTAGGCCCTTCAATAGAACTAGTAGGTACTAAGAGGAATAAAAATGTTATCGTGTGTAATTTCTTTAAAATTCAATGTCCCTACTTTTCGCACGTTTTTTGTGTGAGTTGAACGTAAATAATTAATTCGAAGAACGTTAGTTAATCGATTCATTAAACACCTCTTAAGCGCGGTTTAGACCTGCAAGAAAAACCGTGCAAGTTGCACTACATTGCGGCGCTCGATTGACTACATCAATCTCTTTCGCTTTACGATCGCGAAGTAATGGAACTTGCACGGTTTTTCTTGCAGGTCTAAACTCGGCTTTAAGAATGACTTATAATAAATTGTGAAAGCCCAATGATTACTTACTTTAGATGTAACGAATCGTGTACTTAAAACTATATCGTGTTTATAGGACTAGAACTACCAGATGACTGAATTATTATAGGATGGTCGAATATTTTGTTATCTCAACTCTTATGGTCTATTAGAAAAAGTTATACGATGTTTGACCGAACATAACATTTAGAAAAAAAAAATGAGTTACTAAGTTCATGTGATCAAAATTATGATAGCATAAATATTATCTTATAATTGTTATACTATTATATTATACCTATGCACAACTATCCTAGACTAAAAAAAATATGTACAATAAGAAAAAAGAAAAAAAAATGGTTATACTTGTTGTTGTTTTTGTGCTTGCGTGATAAGTCCCGTTTAGTATAACAATTATGAGTGAAAATCGCGAAAGTTTAAAAAGTATTATATATACACCGTGAAATTTTAGTGGTTGTTTTCCCGAAACGAGGTGATTTAGTATCGATTGTACAATCGATTTATAATTACTATTTTGACTAGAGTCAAAAATCCAATTGTGAAAAACGAAAGTCGAAAATGACCGCAAACCAATAGTAACGCTTCGTTGGTACCTAACCTATCGTACGATCGTACGCTACTTGTACCAACGAAGCGTTACTATTGGTTTGCGGTCATTTTCGACTTTCGTTTTTCACAATTGTATTTTTGACTCTAGTCAAAATAGTAATTATAAATCGATTGTACAATCGAAACTAAATCACCTCGTTTCGGGAAAACAACCACTAAAATTTCACGGTGTATAGCTATCCATGTCGTAATCGGCAACGGCGACCCTAGCTACTTAATTACGAGCGTGAGCTCTAATGTGGCTGGCCAAGCCAAACTTACTTTTAAAAACTCTATCGCAGGTGGGGCAGTAGAGTTGTCCAGCATTATTGTAGGTATAATTATAGGAGGGTTTCGGTCGGGATTTACGTGCCTGACGTTTCGCATCAAGGTCAATGAGACTTACTTTACTTACTTACCTACTCTGTGTCTCACAGAAATACTATAAATATCGGACGTTTTCTTGCTTGCTTTTTAGGTAGGAAAACTTCAGTCTAATTCGAACTTGGCCGGTTTTTTTTTATATGCCATTCCGGTCGCAGTCAAAATGTAAAGTAAAGCAATATGCAATAGCGTGACCAAGCCTTGCTGGGACAGGCGCATGCAACACTTTTCACGTGAAACTTTACGTTGCATCCCGAATAGATAAAACTTGCATAATACGAGTAGTTGCATTGTTGGGAAAAGTTTGGTTTTGGGACACCAGAATAACAAACGGTGTGATGACATCTTTATGTGGCGTAACAATTGTTACAGTGAACTATACAATATACTTTATTGATATTTCGCTATAGGTTTGGTTGGAAACAGTTTAAAGTGAAACTCATAGAAAAAAAAAATGCCAAAATCGCCATAGGTGTGCCTATAAAATTTGAAGGTTGCCCTCGATTGTCGTAGGATCCCATCATCAGATCCTGATTTGGTGACAATTTGACCACCTGTGAAGAATACCCTTTTCAAAAAAAATAATTTTCCAAATCGTCATGACGTCCGTAAAAAAAATCCGGCGAATTGAAAACCCCCTCCTTTTTTGAAGTCGATTAAAAAAAAACCATGACTGCACTTACTTTTACTAATACATACATGCATACATTATACATTATACATTAAGACACAATTTTTTTAGAAACACTCGTTATTTACATAGTAGTGGGGATTACATAAAAGAGAAATGCTTTGAAATCAAAGCTCTACAACTAGGTATACTGTAACAAACGTTTCTATAAAAGTGATATGATTGATGCACACGATGCATAACGTGCACAGGCGTATGTAAAAATATGCAGTCGGTGTTTTTTATTAAGTAACTAGCTGTTGCCCGCGACTGCGTCCGCGAAGAATAAGAAATAGCCTACAACCTATTGTCAAACCTACCAAATATAGAGATTTTTTTTTATAAAAATCGGTCAAGCCGTTTCGGAGGAGTTCGATAACAAATACCGTGACTGCCGGAACCATTTGAATGTATTTAATTATTTTTTTGGCATCGGGGTGAACTTTTTTGGGCATTTTGATTGCAAAATCGATTATTATTCTGAAATATGCACAATTATTTTCGTTTTGTTTACATCGGTGACATTCAATGACTGCCAACGTCTGTTGTCAAAAAAAAATATTGCCATCAAAATAAATTAGTTCCACTGAAAATCCGCAAATGCTTTAAGAGGGTCCGATGCGCACCATTTCTCCATACAAACGTAGTCCCCTGTTTCCTCCCTGGATAATGGCTTTAGAGCCAAATTTTGTTTACTGTGTAATCTGTATCTACCACAGCTATGCCCCTAGGTTTCGTTTTTTTCCATATTTCAATTAACATAAGAAATATGAGCTATCAAAAACTGAAAAAAATACCCAATTTCAACATCATTTTCAGACACTCATCAGAAAAGAATCCCTCATATAAACAAAAAAAGGAAAACATAGCTAAATCTGTCCTCTAATTATTTATGAAAAAAATATTTTATTGGTCCAGTTTTCGAGAAGAAAAAAGGGGATTACGAAATGCTGTTTTGATCAATTTTACGCGCCTATTAACGGTCTGAGCTACAGTTGTCCCACTCTCACTGTACTGACACGGAGGGGTTCGGGCGAGACAGCGACATTTCATTAAAATACCTATTTCTCAAAAGTCTCTCAGCCATCGTACCCTCTTAATATGCAGAGCTTTACAATGAATGGATTTCTTTTTCCTTAAATGGCAACACTGGCATGGATAATAGATCGCTTGCTTTTGGCTCGAAATTCGAACTTGTGATTTTATTTTGCTTAATATACGAAATGCACACACCCAATATCATATTTTCTCAAGTTTATCGCGATCCCCAAGGTCAAAGAATCGAATTGCTTTAAAATTCCAAAGAAATAATGCGTTGTTTGGGAGAAACGTGTTAAAATGGTGTTGTAGAGCGCCATCCTGCTCTGTCTCGTTTTTTTATCCCGTTCTGGCCGTTCACTTTATATTATAGATTTTGTATTTTTTTTCTAGTTTTATTTTAGTTATTAGCAGGGTTCGGATTTTTCATCGCACGGTAAGATGAAAGAAAACTATGGAGTCGATATCAAAGTTAACATTTAACTCATATTCATACTCATACTCATCCACGTAATTAATACCGAGAGAAAATTTAAAATGAAACAAACAATTTGAATTCAATTAAATGATATTTTAAATAAAAAAACGAACTGCCGCACAATAAAAAAATTAACATTTTGAATGCTTCTATTTCGTAATATCCATGGGGCATGGAGATACAGGAATGGGCGTCAAAATCTTGATAAGGTAGGTATGGCGTGTGTATTGTCCATTTCAAAATTACAATCGTAAAATGAGTATAAATGTCATGGTGACGTTTTTCATATTTTCTAGAATAAAAGAGGTTTTATATTGGCCGGTAGTATATTCTAGACTTCTCGCATCGTACTACAAAAAACATTTGAATTACACTAAGTAACTAAGATTAACTTTCGATTGACATTTTCGATCTGTCAGCCTGATAAAGGGATAAAAGTATTACGAGACTAAGAAAATAAGTGAGTATGAGTACGAATATGAGTTAAATTTTAACTTGAATATCGACTCCATAGTTTTCTTTCATCTTACCATGCGATAAAAAATCCAAACCCTGGTTATTAGTTACCTTTCTTTTTTTTAATTTACGTTCAGTAGTTTCATTAATTTCTATTTGCGTATGTGTGTGCCATTAGCTTATACATATACCTATACATAATAGTAAAAGCTGACTTGTGATTTGAGGAAAAGTTAACCCTAAACTTATATTAAAAGCCATAACTGAATCGATTTTTTTTCTTAGTAAAAAGTAGACTAGAATTAAATTATACATTGAATTCTCATAAAATTTCGTCAAAACCAGTTTTTCATTTCATTTTGCCCGAAGTTAATTTCCTGTAGACCAAATCTTTTGACATAGGCTTTCTTAACCTATTTATCGGGACGGAAATTGTGATCAAACAATCGAGGAAATAGCTAAACATAAATGTTACTTTATAATGTTTCAGGGGCAGACGTCTCTATAGAATTTAGAAACAGATCCCTGAATCGAAAAATGGTGGCAATATTTTTGAAAAATATATAGATCTAACGACACTTCAAACCTAGGGAATGATAAAAAAAACACCGAACTTTTTTAGGAGTATCTTTGGCCCATACAGACCTTTGACTCTTACAGGTTTACTAGGAGTCTATGAGGTAAGCCACCGACAAACGGACGGGTAGACAGATATGGTGAAACTATAAGGGTTCAGAACCTTAAAAATGCAACTCATAAAAGTGTACCTGTTGAACATTTTCTTAAAAGTTTAATCTCAGCATAATGGCGTCAACCGATCAAGTCTCCGGTATCACCTAACGAGCATTTAACAGTCCCCTGGCAGTCTGCAAATTGAATCCCCCCACCCCACCACCCCCTCTATAATCTCTTAAATAATA
This sequence comes from Archips crataeganus, assembly GCA_947859365.1. NCBI lineage: Eukaryota > Metazoa > Arthropoda > Insecta > Lepidoptera > Tortricidae > Archips > Archips crataeganus. The sequence goes on along the minus strand of OX402057.1, from coordinate 14,768,938 downwards.
GCGTTTGAGACAATAAAGTCAGATTTGGGGTGTCATTTCGCGAAGATTACTCGAGATGTAATATTATAGGGGAATGACAATGGTCTCTCAGTTTAGAATGACGATCGTCTGTTGTTCTTCAGTGATATGAAACCACAAGGTTATCTGTGACGGAGGGAGTGGCGCCACTGTCGTAGGATGAAATTGATATCTGTGGGTATGTAGATAGTTACAATTTGATCCGCCGGGTCACATAAGGTTGTACTGAATTGACACTTGAACGACCTCGGATGTGTTTAGGACCTTTGTTAAGTTGCGGCAACATATCTTTTTGTTTTGATTGAGACACTGAATGATTTTTACCTGTGCTTGTTCATATTAAATTATCGAAACTATTCGGATTTTGAATTTCAGTGTAAACTTTCGGATATCCATTGTACTTGTGTCTATTTACCGATATGACACGTATTCAACGAATGCCACGACTAGATTTTTTTTTAATGTGGCAAATGAGCAAGTTGGTTACCTGATGATGGAATGCAAGCTCCACTTTAATGAATAGAAAATTAATTGGTAATATTTTAAAATTCGTTTTGTCGTCTTTGAAATATCAAGATGCCAATCTATAAAATTACCTAAATAAACTTGTAGAACATCAAAGAAAAATTACCAAAGCTTGAAAAATTTAAATGTCATGTCAGCTTTTAATCTAGGGTACTTAATGAAATTTATCACCTTTCAGTAAATTTATTTCGTGTAATAAGTTTTGCAATTAAATAAAATACAGTACCGTAATTTCGTAGTAGCTATTTAGACATGCAAGATTTTTTTTCTATTAGCAACATGACTTAGCTGTGTAAATTACTCATCATTTTTCTTGCTTACCTAAAATTAACTACTATAAATTACTAACTACTGACGACTACTTAGGACTAATTAACTAACTTTACTAACTTGGGTAAATAGGGATGTTGACACCACCAATCAACTGACGTTCTTTTTATGAGCTGTCAAAACACAATCTCCCATAGAGTTTGAATGATAATAGCGACATATGACGTCATTGTTCGCATACTCAATGAACTAACTATTTATTTGTTTTAATGCAACAAAAAATCTAATTTTGCATTTAATCGATAATTAATCTGGGTTTTAGGGCTGAAATAAAGCGTTTTTTTACTGGAGTCGTGTCTTAAAATTCTTTTTTAATGGTCTCAACATCCCTATTGGGCTTAGCAGTTAATTTTGCCTTAAAGGAGACTAGCCTCACCCCCCTCCAGTGGGACGTATATAGGCTGGGATGATGATGATGATTGAGTTAGCGATGTTTTATACTAAACTAGCTGTTGCCCGCGACTTCGTCTGCGAAGAATTAGTTTGTCACTATCCCACTGTACTACGCAATTATCCGAGATGAAACCTATCCTATATCCTTCCCAGGGTCTCAAATTATCTCCATGCTAAATTTTTCTAAATTGGTTTAGCGATTTAAGCGTGAAGAGGCAACAGACAGACACACTTTCGCATGTATAATATTAGTTTGGATAGGACTTCACATACCTCGCACGTGTTTAAAATGAACCCCGTTAGTTTACTCCACCCAATAAAAACCAACTTTATAGCTTATTGAAACCGCTATTTGCTCCCTAAAACAGTAAGAGACATAAAGTTATCATCGGCTATATATTATCGGTCGTATATCGTGACCCTTGCCGGACATTATTTTGCGGTGGCAATAAAAATGTCCCCACCAACCGTTTGGTGGCCGACCTTCTAGTTCCATACTGACTATTTTATTCATTTTCAAATACAGTACCGGACTTAAATGATTTCTGTGGCCAGTAAATGCTCTAAGACTTTTCTTATTGTAAGCTTTCTTTTATATACTACTAGTTTGTCGCGCGGCTTCGTCCGTATTAGAAATCTATGAAAAAGATGACGACAATGCTTTTAAGGGATACACGGCGTCTGGAACGCCTGGCCAACATTCGGCCCATATAAATAAATGTGGGAAACGGAACGTATGCGTGAGTAAGAGAGATGGATGTATGACCGGTATGAACGAGACGGAATATGTTCTATAGGAATATGGCGGAAACGATTGTATCGGACGGTTTTGGACGAGGTCACGTTTAATAAATCTAATAAACTTATTCCTGGTGTTTCACTCTGGGCAACCATCCCCACATATTTTTGGGGGCTCGTCCGGGATGAGCTCAGAGTGAATACGCTGAAGACGACGCGGAAAAGACGATAACGACGAAAAGACGGACCGGCGTTTCTGTGACAAAAGACGAAGATGGGAGAAAACAACGGCGAAGCGGGCGCGGGTCAATTTTGTTACGACGGCACCTGTCCCTTCGATGGCGAGGACAAGACGTACTCCTCGGTGAAGTGGGCACAGGACATCGAAGACAATGCGGAGGTCTTCGGTTGGACGGATCGACAAAAGCTGGTCATCGCGCGCAGATCTCTGTGCGGTACGGCAGGCCTGTGGGTAAAAACCGAGAAGGTATTCAAGACGTACGAAGATCTCAAGAACGCCCTTCTAAAGGAATTTCCAGACACAATTAATTCGAAGGAAATGCATGAACTAATGGCGGCAAGAAAGAGAAGAAGGAATGAAAGTTATTTCCAGTATATGTTAATTATGAAGGAGCTGGGCAAGAGGGCGAAATTCCCCGATTATGTCGCCATACAGTACATAATTGACGGCATTGAGGATTCGCATCAAAACAAAATTATTTTGTACGGCGTAACAACATATAGTGCATTAAAAGAAAAGCTAGCTATTTATGAGAAGATGAAAAACGAAACGAAGAAAGAAGCGAAGGTTGAAGTAGCTGGAAGAAAGAAGTTCGAAGCATCAACAACATCAAGTCGGCGTTGCTATAATTGCGGCGAAAATACTCATATGTCAGCCCAGTGTCCGAACGGTTTGAAGTGCTTCCGATGCAACGGGTACGGCCATATTGGTGCGCGGTGCCCTGCGGTTGGTCAACACGCCGTCGGGATAAACTCGGAACGCAACATTCCCGCTCAGTCGGTAAAGCAGTCAGCAGGCCCGGCGCCGGCGAGTGCCATTGGCAGAGGCGCACCTCGGTCGGTAAAGCAGTGTTCAGCCCTGTTCGGGACGACGTCGGAGATGACATCCACCAATGAGGGCGAGTGTAGCCACGGCGGCCATGACGCCAATACGTCAACGTCAAACTTTGACAACCCAGCGGTTATGCAGATTGTAAACAAAAACTCGCGAAGTACTAAGAGTGTTCAGAAGCCGGTAAAAACTGTAGTGGTGGCGAATTATTTCAGTTCCCGTGCGCTAATAGATTCGGGCAGCGATGTCAATCTGATCTCGGCGGAGTTGTGTGTCAAATTGTCTAAAGATCAGTGTTACGACGGCGGCAGTTTAACTTTAACTGGACTTGGACGTTCGCAAGTGAAATCGTTAGGCAAGATTACGACGGGAATTACGATAGATGGACACGCTTACGACAGTGTAGGGTTTTATATTATACCTAGAGACAGTATGCCTTATGATATAATTTTAGGTCATGAGTTTTTGAAGAATGTGACATTGGTGATGAGTGATGGGAGCGTTAACATATTTAGGGACCAGGGTGAATGGTTGTGTAATGTGAATTGTCTTACAGGAGAAGCAGAGGCACTGGTCGGGCACATCAGGTTACCACGGATTAAGCAGGAGGCGTATAATTGCGTCAATAATTAGAATCCAGTTCAAGTGAAGGACGCACCTTTGGAGCTTAAGATTGTGTTGAAGGATGAGGTACCAGTCTCCCAGCGACCACGACGTTTATCCTACGCGGAACAAGGTACTGTAGAAAAACAAATTGACGAATGGTTGGCAGATGGCATTATTAGGGTAAGCTTCTCCGAGTATTCCAGTCCTCTCGTGCTGACTAAGAAAAAAGATGGTTCAACACGAGTGTGTATAGATTATAGGCAGCTTAATAGCAAAATGGTGAAAGACGAATACCCGCTTCCAGTCATTGATGACCTGATAGATAGATTGGCCCATGCAAAGATTTTCAGTGTTTTAGATTTGAAAAATGGATTCTTCCATTTGAAGGTGAGCGAGGAGTCCATCCCATATACATCATTTGTAACGCATCATGGACAATTTGAATTCTTGCTTGCACCATTTGGTTTGTGCAATTGTCCAAAATACTTCACTAGATTTGACAATATAATTTTTAGGGATCTCCTAGCTGCAAAAATAATGATGATTTTTATCGATGACATTATCATTCCAGCACAAGACGAAGAAGATGCCCTAAAGAATTTAAAGCTGGTACTCAAAGTGGCTGCTCAGTATGGTCTGAAGATCAATTGGAAGAAAGCTAAATTACTACAGACGGAGATTGAGTATCTTGGCCATGTTGTCTAAGGTGGAGAGGTACGACCAACGACGGATAAGGTAGATGCAGTAATGAAGTTTCCTGAGCCGACAAATGGTAAGCAACTTAAGAGCTTTTTGGGGTTAACTTCATATTTTCGGAAGTATATAGAGAATTATGCTATTATTGCCAAACCACTGAATGAATTACTAAAGAAAGATGTGATGTTTACTTTTGATAACGACCAACAAAGAACATTCAGTATTTTAAAAGAGAAGTTAGCATCTAGCCCAGTTTTAAAGATATTTGACCCTAACTTAGTGACGGAATTGCATACTCCTCCTCCAGTAGAGCAACATCTGCGGTTCTCTTGCAATATCATCCGAACACAGGGTTTCACCCGGTTCACTATATGAGCCGCATGACTAATGAAGCTCAAAGCAAGTATTTTAGCTACGAATTAGAGGCATTGGCAATTATAGAGGGTATTAAGAAGTTTCGCCATTATTTGTATGGAAAGCATTTCAAACTAGTAACCGATTGTAAAGCATTTCAGCAAACTTTGAGGAAAAAGGACCTGACGCCTAAGGTGGCAAGATGGGTGCTCATGCTAAGCGAGTATGACTTTGAAGTGGAACATAGAGCAGGTGCAAAGATGCAACATGCAGATGCATTAAGCAGGTACCCCTATGTGGCCACTATAGTATCTTTACATGACCAGATCAAGCAGGCCCAAGACCAAGACGATGGCTTGAAAGCAATTAAAGAAATACTAAGAGAAAAGTCATATAAGGATTATTCTATGGAAGGAGATATACTTTACAAAGGACCTGGAAGACTGTTGGTGATACCTAAACATTTTGAAAACGAAGTTATTAAAAGAGTTCACAGTAATGGGCATTTTTCAAAGAGGAAAATGAAAGAGGTAATAGTGCAAGATTATTATATAAAAGATTTGGACAGGAAAATACAGGATTTTGTAATAGCTTGCATACCATGTTTATTAGCAACACGCAAAGAAGGCAAACAAGAAGGATTCTTAAACCCGATCGAGAAGGAGAACATTCCATTGGACACCATACATGTGGACCATGTAGGTCCTCTCACGGAGACTAGGAAACAGTACAACTACATTCTAACTATGATTGATGCCTTCACAAAGTTTGTATGGTTGTATCCTACCAAGTCTACATCTAGTGCTGAGGCTCGGAATAAAATAAGCCTACACCAACAAACATTTGGAAATCCACGAAGAATAATAACGGACCGAGGAACGGCGTTCACTAGTCATGATTTTCAGGATTATTGTAAAGAAGAGAATATTCAACATGTGAAGATCACAACAGGAATACCAAGGAGTAACGGACAGATTGAGAGGGTCCATCGCGTAATTGTACCAATGCTGACCAAATTGTGTATTAAAAATACAGGAGTATGGTATAAGCATGTGAGTAGAGTACAGAGAGCACTAAATAGTTCATTTCAGCGCAGCATCAATACCACACCCTATGAGCTGCTAATAGGAACGAAGATGAGATGTAAAGAAGACATTGAGATCCTATCTTTACTCCAGGAAGAGACTGCTAGACTATACAATAGCGACAGGGAAGATCTTCGGCAGAAGGCCAAGGAACAAATAATGACTGTCCAGGAGGAAAACAGAAAGTATTTTAATAGACGGAGAAAGCAGAGTCAAACTTACAATTTAGGAGACTTAGTTTCTATTAAAAGGACCCAGTTTGGAGTGGGGTTAAAGCTGAGACCTAAGTTTCTTGGGCCCTATAAAATAACCAAAGTACATATCAATGATCGATATGACATGGAGAAGGTTAATAGTGCAACAGAAGGCCCTGTCCGCACCTCCAGTGCTGCTGACTTCATGAAGAGATGGCCAAAAGGCACTATTTGATGAAATGAGCAGATAAGTAAGTATTAGGAATGTCAGATGCTTTACAGTACAAGGTGAAAGTATGAAGGTCTTATTTTATATTATAAGTTTCTAGTTGTGTACCTATTTTTGTCATTGGTGGTACTCATATACTGTTAAAGTTCTGAGGAGGTGATAATTGTTTAAGTTGATAAAATAACTGGTATTGTATTATGTTTTATTTAAGTGTTCATAAGAGTTCACATACCTAGTAATGTTTACAGCAAATAAAACTAATTAGCGTTGTATACTTAGTAGATTTATTTAGAAATGCGTACTTAAGATTTAAGTAAACAAAATGATGTGATTAAGTAGGTCAGGAAGAAAAGTTGATGGCGTGAAAGGTAGTCTGAGGACAGACGAGCGAGCAGGATGGTCGAATGTGGGAAACGGAACGTATGCGTGAGTAAGAGAGATGGATGTATGACCGGTATGAACGAGACGGAATATGTTCTATAGGAATATGGCGGAAACGATTGTATCGGGCGGTTTTGGACGAGGTCACGTTTAATAAATCTAATAAACTTATTCCTGGTGTTTCACTCTGGGCAACCATCCCCACATAAATCTTAAGTTTGCTGCCTCGGAGTCACTAATTTTACTTCCACAGGAGAGACAATTTTTGTTTCATACGCTGTGTATGACCCGTTCCTAGAATTTTTACCAAAGATTGCGTGGCTAAATATAATGTCAAATGTCACTAAAATGCATAGTCTAGCTTTGTTGTACAGCCTGGCAAAGTACGGCAGCCGACCTCAAACGAATGCCTCAAACCTCAGAAAAGCTATTGGCATGCATGACATCGTTCCCAAAAAAATAATTTGCCGTTCATCTAATTTCCGCTTACAAAGTTTAACGCTACATACAGAATGTCACAAAATTTATTTGTCGTGTATGGCTATGGCATAAAACTGCTCAGAATAATAACGTTTTAAAAGCTTTCCGGAGTACAAGCTGTTTTGTCATTTCGGCCGTTGAAATAAAATAATGAATAAATTTTGCGACATGTGCGGATTGCGAAGGAATTCTACCCGGAAATTTATGCTGAAATGAAGCTAAATATTACCAGATTTTTACACGAGAAGCGTCGCGCGGCGTATTCTCGTTATTTTGTCAACAAAATAACATTGTGGAAAAAGTAATTTATGAAAATTATGAAGTAGTTGTTTAATGTGCCAAATGTTGGGTGTGTAATGTTCGTCATAACAACGATTTGCGAATTTTCATTTCTCATAACACAAATATCAGAATTTCAATCTGTCCAAATATTGAGATCATATAAAAACAATATGCATATAAACAAATTGCCGAATTTCTCAAATCATAATATCAATTTGCATAATTGTCCTATGCATAATTAAGGTACTGCATAATAATCATGCAGCATAATAATCAAAGTTCATAATAAACAATTTTTATATTGTTTTTCTCATTTACCTACTCGGCTTTCTGACCATATCCAACCTATTTTCCTAATAGCAGTTCGTTTTTGTCGGCAAAACTGCAACAGCAATATTATCCGGGCTGCTATAAAAAAAATACCTAACATCGAAGGCTAAGGCGGGAGCTACGCTCCGCTTCGCTCCCGCCTTAGCCTTCTGAACCTGACCTATCCGAGTCGCTTCTGCTCCGAACCGTCTTGCTCGCTCGCACAAATTAAATGTTTTTTGCATTTGGCAACAGCCAAATTTAAATATGCGACAAAAAATAGTTCGCTTACTTATTAAATATAACATGTTGCAATAATGTTATACCCTCTAATCATTATTCTAAATGTTGTTATGGATTTTAATCATTATATTGAATAACCGAATATTCAAATGAAATTATTTAATACATATAGGCATTATTGCAAATTGTTGTTATGACTAATGAATGTTATATTATTTAAAGCTTATGCTCGGTAAAAATCTGAAATCCGTTTTTATGCTAAATGAATATTACGATTTTTGAACGTAGTAAAATTAAATTATGCTAAAAGTTTGTATGACGATTGAACGGCACCCGGACATAGGCCTCCCCCAAGACTCGCCAAACAGATTGGTGCCGTACCAATCCAACGCGATCCCGCAACCTTAACCAGGTCGTCGCTCCATCTTGTTGGAGGCCTACCTACACTGTGTCTTCCGGTCCGTGGACGCCACTCAAGAACCTTTTCGCCCCATCGGCCATCAGTTCTACGAGCGATGTGCCCTGTCCACTGCCACTTGAGTCTGGCGATTCTTCGAGCTATGTCGGTGACTTTAGTTCTTGCGCGGATTTCATAATTTCTAATGCGATCCCGCAGATAAACTCCGAGCATAGCCCTCTCCACTGCCCTCTGAGTGACTTTGAGTTTCCTTATGAGGCCCTTCGTTAGCGGCCACGTCTCAGTGCCATAAGTCATCACTGGCAACACGCACTCGTCAAAGACTTTTGACTTGAGAAATTGCGGAGCTTCCCGAGCGCTGCCCAGCCGAGTCGGATTGGAAGAATTCGGTAGAAGATAGTATCAGCTTTCATTTAGCCGTCGTTCGATATTTTCTGCAGCTTCAAAACGCTTGACATTAATTAAGTACCCTAACTAAACATTCGTGTTTACCTGCCTCTATTGCCTTTGCCACAGACACATAATAAATGTTACAGTGATGTTCTTAAGTCTTGATGAATAAGCTGACGTAAAGGCGACGATAAAACTTAAACGGTAAATAAAATTAACCTCGCGACTGAAGTACATCACCAAGGCTCGCACGGCTTTCCAGCGTAAAAGTAAAAAGACCCCAGGCATATAATTCACGAGGAAAATGCTGACGATAATCATATTTAAGCACGCGCTGTAGCTGTAGCACTCTGACCTCGTAACGGTTAAACTCAGATGTAGGAATCACAACGCGGAAATGTATTTTCCTCTTTTTTTAACACGGATGTAAAGACATGCCCCTGTAATCGTAACGCAAGGAAGTAATTAAACATTGGTTTGTCTTTTTCTAATATTTTTGGCAGACATAAACAAACCATAATTACCTACACATTTTTACCAGACTTTAAAAAGGGGGTGGTTTTCCAATCGTATTTTTTTAAGCTTTTTTTTATTTGCAACGTTTGTTGTTTTTTTTTTTTTTATCCCCTATACCTCCGACAATGTAGGAGTCTATGTTCGCAACTACGTTCATGCCAGTTCCCGCATGTGCTACTGCTCGTACTAGCATTCCGCGTACTGGTTCTTTCTAGCACACATCACCATTAGTACTTGGGCCCGAGCCCGTTAAACTATTCTGTCTCTTATTATCTAACTTAATATTATCTACTTAACATCATTCATTCTGGCCTCTTTATCACGCTTCCCGATCTTTTGAGCCGTCCTCTTTGTCACACATCTTCTTTCACAGCTTAACACTAGTATAACCACATCAGGGGAGATTGGGTTGGGGACAATTTTATTTGTTAACTATATCTACTTTTACATATTCAAATAATTACAGACACACTTAAACATTACTACAACTTAAAATATACTCGTAACATTTACCAGCTTTCCATGACAGAATTGTTTACTTCTTATAATACGATCAAATTTACTTAATTACACATACACAATTACAATATTACAAAAGTTCCCTATGCTTTAACAACAATATATTCAAATATTACCAACGTTTGTTGTTTATAGGTTTTAAACCATTAAAGTTTTTTGACCACTTCGTGGCATCATATTGTTGAACACGTTAATTTGATATTGTTGTTTGGGTTGATTTTTTCCAATGATTATATTTGGGGAAAAAATAAAATTTGCAGTTTAATTTGAGATGAACATGCATAAGTAAATGCCCACTTTGCATCTAAGACGCTTTTTGTGTAGGGGGTTAAAAAAAGATTTTATCAAAAAACTTTTTACCACGTCCAGCAACTTTATCACAAACAATACGGACCGCCATATTGCCCTGCACGAGTTGCGGTGCCAGTTCAACTCGGGCAACTTTAACGCGTTGCGTCGGTCAATTTGAATGAGCTCGTTAACTCGAATGAGGACGCGATAAAAGTTGCTGGCGAGTTGATAACCAGTTGCAACACACCTGTGCAGGCAACTATGGCTTCGTTTCATTATAACTCGATAGTTGCCGGTTCAACACTGTGATATCACAGACTTTATTTGCTTTATTTGCTTTGTTTTGGGTACTCATCATCATCATTTCAGCCGAAAGGCGTCCATTGCTGAACATAGGCCTCCGAAAAATTGCTATCTTAGTTTCACCAAACAGACCGGTCCTGTGCCATATTCGCATCCAACTCGTTCCCCCCCAACTGTAACTACGCCGTCGTTCCATCTTGTGGACATCATTCGAGAACTTTGTGGCCTCAGTGGCCATCAGTTATACGAGCGATGTGCCCTGCCCAACGCTACTTGAGTCTGGTGGTTCTTCAAGCTATGTATGTCGACGAATTTAGTTTTTGCTTGTTTATTATAAAAGTCAATATCAAAAAAAAATGCACACAATTAAGGGATTTAATTAAAACAAAACTTAATCGATTCCTTTGTGTGACGCAAGTTACCCGTATAATTTGTATGACTAACTTTCCTCACACAAAGGAAGCGATCGTGATTTTGTTTTCATTGAGCCCTTAACTATGTACAGTCGAGATCAAAGATATCTTTACATTTTAGTGCCTTGTCATTGTATGCTTTCTGACAATGTCATACATAAGTAAAAGTTCAAACACGAAGTGATTGCGACAAGGTAGTAACTTGTAAAGATATCTTTGACCTTGACTGTACAATTATTTTGATATTGACTCATAAATAAGAATCCTGAGAGAAACTCTGAGCATTACTCTCTTCAATGCTTTCTGAATAACCTTGAGCTTTCTTATGAGGTTGGTTCACACAAAGTTGCAGCGGGACGAAGACAAAGTTGCGGGCGACATCTCATACTTTCATATCACACTTTACCTACTTCAATTTTTTTATCTCCGTAAGGGGCTGTTTCACCACTTTTCTTAAAGTTCGGATTAGCTTAATCATAACCTTATTTGACAGACGGAATTAAAATTTCTGTTTCACCAGTCTTGATTAGCGCTAAGTGACGGACAAACTGTTTCTTAATGTGACCATAAGATCAGGTGGCATTTAGCATTTTTATCCGTCACATAACTTTTTAATTAGTTAAGTTTATTTTTTTGTGGCCATGGTTGGAGAGCCCATCAGCCGGTTTCAGAAAAATAAATCAAAGTTTTTTTATTTTTTAAAGAAAGATTTCATGCTAAATTGCATAAAATAATTTAAATATCAAGATTTGAATAAAAAAAATGTAGGTACACTTTTAGTATGTAAAAATAAATCCAAAATTTCGTAATATTTTCTTATTACAGACTTTTTTCAGTGGCTCATTCGTTTGTTCTACGTGAACTTGTACATCGCCATTACAAAAAAAAGTTAATCTGTCAAATGGTTTGGCGCCACTTTTCGATTCGTTTTACGTGATTTTATTTTTCTTTGTTATTGTTAACAAAGTATCGTAAATAAATACCGTTTTTGGATTAATTATAATGTTACACATTTGTTTATGCAAAAAAATAGATGTATTTAAAAATTACATAGTTTACGATTTCTTTTGCTTTAACAATGAGCGACTCTTTGAACAAAAGTGTGCGAACAGGAACGCGTGATCGTGAAATGTGACGTTGTCATACCCCTCTATGTTAAACCGACGATTAGTTAAGTGGTACTTAGTTTGCACAGGACCGGAGTGGTGAAACTGAAAAAAAACTAGCCGACAGATTTGTCCAGTACTTAGTTTATTCATTGGTTACGTGACCAGTAGTTTGACAGTAAGGTGGTGAAACACCCCCTAAAGCTAACAAAATCGTATTCAGAGATTAGATGCAAAAGTATCAGGAGCAACCAACGGAAAATCACTTGTGCATCTAGTGGAAAAACGAGCTTAAGCGGTCTCAGCTATCTTTCTACCCGGTTGAGACGTGTAGTCTTCTTTTATTAACCGACTTTAAATACCGGCCAATAGCGTGTCCGACACGCCCGATAGGGTTCCTAGGGTTAGCTCTTAGCTGTTACGAAAAAAACCTTTATAACTATTTTGCGTACCGTAATCACCTTGTACAAGAGAAGCACACTCCAATGTGTTGTTATTTGAACGTCAACTTTGTTTATGATTGCTACTATTTTATTTTCCCATAATTTTACTGTCTTTTTAATACTTTCTGTATTAAAAAAAGTAATATTTCTAGGGTTCCGCAACTCGAAAGGAAAAAGCGGAACACTTATAGGATCACTTTGTTGTCCGTCCGTCTGTCTGTCAAGACCCTTTTTCTCAGGAACGCGTGGAGGTATCAAGCTGAAATTTATATCAAATACTGAGGTCTACGGTCACTTGGAGCTGTGAAAAAATCAAACTTCTAAGTCAACGCAACAATCAAAAGCAACTTCCCGTGAACTCAGAATCTTGAAATTTGGTACGAAGCAACGTATTAAGCACAGATTAAGGAAAAATTGCGAAAAGCATAAATTTTTAACGCAATCAAAAGATAAAGCCTTTTATGCCGCAAATTTCCGCAAATTATCGACACTCGCAAGGGAATCAAAACCTACAGGGTACTTCCCGTGAACTCAGAATCTAGAAATTTGGTACGAAGCAAGGTCTTATAGCACAGATAAAGGAAAAATTGCGAAAAGCATAAATTTTTTGTCTGTCTGTCTATATCAGTAACCAATCTACAATGATCCCACACTGCGCACAGTTTGCTTAGGAGCAGGGGTCTGCTAAGACTGGATGTCATTTATACATATAAATTTGTACGGAACCCTCGGTGCGCGAGTCCGACTCGCACTTGGCCGGTTTTTTTCTTAGGATTTTTATTTTGTACGAAATTTCCCAAGTAGGTATATTTTATAAGTCAAGCTGCTAATTACTCTTACACTACTAATAATTCCCGAGATAACTTAGCTGTAATAGTTTTCCTTGTTAATTGGATATATTTACTCACATCATGAATTTTCCCAAAATTTTCAAACCATCAGTTTAGTTTTTCAAGTTTAACAAAAGTTTGCACTTTAAAGTTAAATATTTCGCATGCGAATCATTGTGTCGAAAAATCGTTTTTACAACCCCGGAATGATTTTAAAAGACCCATCCAACGATACACAACAACATAACGTTAGACGAGAAAAAAAATCGCCCCCGCTTTATGTCTGTGGGATCCTATAAAAAAAATCTCTACATTTTATAGCTTCATACCGTTTTTACCATTTTGGCTCCGGAACCTTAAAACGCTAGCATAATTATAACAATAATATTAATATTTATTATTACAACCAACCAAACCACTTTTGCGTCTAGATATAAAACATTTGTCCAATTATCGCCTACAATGATGGATTTACGAGGCTCATAGTAATTTACTGTAATAATTTCGCGGTCTGCGGTTTCTGTTCAACCTAGATTTCAAATTCCATTATAACTAGAAAATTTAATTCACCTAATCTGGGCCTATTTCAAATGTTGATTGGAAATTTATTTGCCGCATAACTTTACTAATGTTAAATGTTTCGAGTACTTTTAGAGAAATGTTTCTAATATTCTTTAACGAATGTGACTTTTTGACTGGAATCTAGAGAAACCGAGGCTATTCATTAAATGTTATAAGTTCAGAAGGCAAACGTACCAATGCCCAGTAAATGACACCCATCTGTCACCTCTCTTACTATCACATGAGATTGAAGGTGCCATGTATTGGATCACTGTCGAGCACAGGGACGTTTACCTTGCAGCGATTGCGGTATTTTTTAAAGTAAGACGAAAAATTTAACCCGGAAAACAGTAGTTTGATATGAATATTAATATTAATATTAATATAGAAGTTAATTATGTGATATCAGTAAGTGATGTAAGTAAATGAGCTAATAAAGAGTGCGGTATCCAACAGCAAACTGTTTTGTAGCTCGGCATTTAGGTAAATATATAAAGTTAATGTAACTACTATGTCGAGATAAATAAATATACTTATTTTAAAAAACGCTCTTATATATTACCTGAACTTTTTTATTAGCTCGTGAAGTTTAAATGGTACAAAATTGGCTTGTTTGTCTGTTATCTTATCGCATACATTTTGTAGAATGTACTCTTGAATTACACGCACTTATTTCAACATCTCCAATTCACCACCATATGACCAGGCGTGGGGAGCGACTCAACCCTTATGTTGTTTATATTTCGGTTATCCACACAAAGCGCTTCGCTTCATCTTTTATAACCATCATCATGAAGTTTATACACGTCCAGTCAGAATGAGAGGAATAGGTATTGAGTCGTGGTTCGCACGCGGACTCAGTGCTGATTGGGAACTGCGCACACACCATTGACTTTCTTCCCAAGTGTGTATGTTTTTCTTCACCGTAAAGCTCATGGTAAATTCCGAATTTAATTTCGCACATAAATTTGGATAAACTCAGAGGAGCGAGCCTAGGTTTGAACCCACGACCCTCTGCTTGAGATGCCATGTCAAACCACTAGGCCGCCACGGCTTATGTTTTATATTTAATGCGGACTGCTAGCTGTTCTTCCGGATAAGTACAATTCAGAGCTATTTAATTAACCCTTGAATCGATACCAGCAATGTATTTGCCGTCATACAGAAATACTTTTTATTTTTTTTTACTTTTTTGTTTTTTATCGGATACATTTTGGAGAGTGTGCGCAGGAATTACATGATTTAATTCCTCCATCTCCATTTCACCATCGGACATCCAGGCGGGGGGAGCGTCTTCATCCTTATGTGGTTAGTATTCCAGTGGCCCGTACGAAGCGCTTCGCGTCATCCTTCCTAATGCGAACTGCTAAAGAATGGAATTCGCTCCCGTCGTCTGTATTTCCTGATAAATACAACCTAGGTCTCTTCAAGGCTAGAGTGAATAGGCTGTTACTGAACCAGTGAGGTACACCTTTGGCCTCATCTACACTTTTCATCAGGTGAGATAGTGGTCAATCACGGGTCAGTTTTATGTAAAAAAAAAAAAACTTTTTATAATATGTACTTTTTTTTTAAAACCTAACGAAATTTTGGGTTATTTCTTCTCAGAATCACAAGCAAAGCAATAAAAAAAGTGTCCCACTTTTAATTGACAGTTTTGTGACGCAGTTCTGTTAACCATACATGTTGTATGGACCGTCACAAAACTGACTAATGGACTGAATTTTGTATGGAAAATTAAGGATAATTAAGGCAAAACGGGTACATTTTTTTCTGAAAACCCCCATAAACCTATGTTTTGACAAATAAAATTCTGATTCTGATTCAAAGCCGATTCAAATTAGCAACATTTACGGTCCAAAATAGAATGTCTTGACGGGGTTATCAAATGGTTTAAGGGTTAAGACCAAAGTGAAAAGGCTGTTAGTGAACCATTGAGCTATATACAGACCCCATCATAAACATCGGAGCAGACAAAGTGCCCAATAAATTGAAAATTTTAAAACCCCCCAACGCAATTAAGCCTATTTTGATGTAATCTGCCTAAGAACCATCGCCAAAAAACTGCATTCAAATAAAAAAAATCGCATCCTAATCGGTTCACCCGTTTAAGAGTTATGATACCACAGACAGACACACACACACATTAGCGGTCAAACTTGTAACACCCCTCTTTTTGTGTCGGGGGTTAAAAATATCTAAACACGCACATACGCGATTAACTATACTATCGCCTACTATCGCGTTCAGATATTTTTTGACCATCTTTAATACTCCGATACTTCATGCTCCTTCATTTGCACTTTTCATCAGGACAGGTCAATCGCTCAGTTAATAACTAAAAATAAAGAAAATAAAAAGCCCCAACGCAATTATGGGTCACATCTGTTTGAAAATAAAGTAAAAATGCCTTTAATGCGTCGATCCCTTCCACACCTTAGAAAAGAGCTGATAACTTCGAAACGAATAAACTAATTTTGATAAAACATGTCTAAGCCCCATCGCCAAAAAACCTACTTTCAGATAAAAAAACAGCGGCCGAATCGGTTTACCCGTTTAAGAGTTATGATGCCACATACAGATAGACAGACACACAACGCACGCATAGCGGTCAAACTTATTAAACCCATCTTTTTGCGTCGGAAGTTAATAAAAATTCTACTACAAATATGCAATTGACTCTAAAAGCCGTAAGCATTGAAATTAATGCACAAACACGAGCGAGCAAAAAGTGCTTGAAACATCGCATCTCGTATCAGATGACCGCAATATCGGTAGGTAGTATTAGTATTACCGTAGCGTACAATCTGAGGTATCGTACAGGTATCCTAGCGTACAATCGGTTGGAAAATGCATACGCATTTGAACATTGATTAGGTAAAAATAAATAGGCAATAAAATCAATTTGAATCTTTATTTATTACTGGCTGTTGGAACTGACATGTTAATTTCTTGATCTATGTTCCATCCACACTAATATTATAAATGCAAAAGTGTGTTTGTCCGTCTGTCTCTCTGTCTGTTTATCTATCTGTCTCTCTGTTACCTCTTCACGCTTAAACCGCTGAACCGATTTAGACGAAATTTGGTATATAGAGATAGTTGAGTCCCAAGAAAGGACAGGATAGTTTTTGTCTCGGAAAATTGCATAAACGAATTCTTTGCAGATAAAGTCACAGGCAACAGCTAGTTCAAACTATATGTGCGAAACCGCGGCTTAAGATTAGTATTAAAAAAATGTTTAAAAAATACTAGTAATAGAAACAAAAAATAATAATTAATAACCGAGAAAAATGAAAATTATCAAAAATCCCCGCCTCGAACCGCGCCCGGCCCATAGGTCCCCATGACGCTGGCAGCGTTGCCCCGCTGAATAGCCAAGGAAACCTTTGCACCATGTACGAACCTGAACGGGAATCACACCCCCTGCCCCTCAGCCTGCCTGCAGTAATAGAATAAACACTCTTCTCTGGAAAAGCGGCTGTATTTTTGCCTACTCTCAAAGCTACCCTAACACTTCCACAGCCTAATCAATCCTTTAACATGCCGTAAGTGACATACCTGATTAGGCCTCCCAATCAATGCTCCAATATAAACAGTTGGGCCTTCGCCAACTAATTACTCATGTAAATGGAAGCATTTGGCGACGGCCCGGTTTGAGCGACGTGAATGATGAAACGTCTAAGGTTTCTAAACGTAAACCACCGCGTTTGCTACGTGACGGCAAGGAACTAGCGAGTTTTAGGGGGTTATGGTTAGCGAAGTATATTGTTGAAACAATGTTTTGTGATACGGTGTTGAAACTCATTTAACTGGTAGTAGAATTTACATTTCATTTAGTGCTGCTCGAGTCTTGGATGTTTAATATTATTTAAGTATGTATCTATCTATATAAGTATGTTTATCCGTTGCCTAGTACCCATAACACAAGCTTTACCTAGTTTACTTTGGGACTAGGTCAATTGGTGTGAATTTTGTCCCGTGATATTTATTTAATTAATTTATTATTTTATTTTTATTTAGTAAAATTTGAAGGGGGTTGGGGGGTTGGGGGGTTGGGGGGTCCGGTGTTAGGGGGATTGGGTTTAGGTGGTTGGGGGGTTTTTTAAATGAGGAGGGGGGTAAATTATTAAAACTTATTCATACAAAAATTCAATTTACCTCCTCAAGCTAACCTCAAAATAACTAATCCACTCACGAAAACAACAGTCCAATTCGTTTCAAATGTCTCTCTTTCAACAATATATTTCAACTGAAATACATTACACGCCATAGAAAAAGCACAAAGCCATCCGACATTGTTACCTAATCATTTACATGAAAACGTTCACGAAACGTTTCACTTGTTTTCCTATCATATCTCGGCATATTATCTTTGTAGAGGGAATGTTTGGTCAATCAGATAAGCAAAACGGGGGCTCGCTCAGATACGACGCAGCCAAGCTTAAGTTTTATAACTTCAAAGGGTTCTAAAAAGCAATATGTAAAGAGCAATGTTTGTAACAATATCGGCAATTTTTCGCGGACGAACGAGTTTTGTAATCTGAAATCAGTCATGTGTGCCAAATTGGAAACTAATGAACTAGACTGGTAGAGGATTAATGGATATAAGCAAGTTTGGGCTAGGTCTGTACCATGTCTGGACGGTAATATAAAAACTACCTACTTATGTGAGTTAGAATTTCAAACGCCAGACTGATAGCATGTGGCATGGACTACTGTGATTCAATCTCCATCTAATTTGCAAACGAGTTGCATTGATTTTTTTCAGTGAAAATAAATTTGAAACAATTTACCTCCGTTGACGAAACTTGTGATTCATCTGAGGACTCATCGTCATCATTGTCAGCCGAAAAACGTCCACTGCTGAACATATGCGTTCCGCAAAGACCGCCACCATTTGCGCTACCCGTCCATCGGATACCTTCATTATTGGTATTCGATAGACGGGTAGCGCAAATAGTGACGGTCTTTGCGGAAAGCCTATGTTCAGCAGTGGACGTTTTTCGGCTGACAATGATGTTACCATAGCCAGATTATATGTCTAACCTTATGGGCTGTCTACCCACACTGCGTCTACCAATACGTGGCCGGCATTCAAGAACAATCACCAACAAACAAACACAAACACAAGAATCTGATGATTTTGACAGCTCAAACACTTGAAACTACCTACTCCGCCGATCCCTAAAAGGTTGTACGGGTTGTTGCTATCCACGCCCCCAGATGTCAATGTCAAACAGCCTTTACAGCTACGCACTAAAGTTCATATTTACTAAAAGCAGCGCTAGGTACATTTAGAACCGGACGCTTGCCCATTATCGCATGTATAAAGCGTTTCCTTGTTTGCAATAACACGCTACTTTTAAATTGGTGGTTAGGCTTTTAATAAAATTACGGCTAAAACCTAAAGTCTGATAAGGGTTTGCGAGAAATATGAGTAGCTTAGAAAAAATATTGATTTTAACATCGTCACGTGGAACGCCGAATGGTTGGGCAGAGTTCGAAAAGTTGAACTATGTTAACGGGTAGTTAACCGTACAAAACGGCTGACTGGAAAAAGTTGTGCCACAAAAGTTAATCGTACCTACGAACATTTTCCGAATATTTTTTAACTACAGGCTTAATGGCTAATACACCCGATTATCTGCATATTTACTAGACATTGAAACATTTCGTTTTATCATGGGACAATACGGTAAATGACCCCGTAAAACAATAATTTCAAGCAGCAATTCCAGTTAAAAACCGGTCAAGTGCGAGATGAATTCGTAAACGCTGAAAAAAACACGTTTTGTTGTATGACGACTCCTTTTAATTTTTAATTTAATTTATTTTTAATATTTTTTGTTATAGTAACCACACTATCCGTGAAAATTTCAAGTGTCTGTGACGCACGAATGGACAGACAGCGGAGTCTCTGTAATAGAATCCCGTTGGCTTTTTGGTTAGTTCTGCCTTGTTGTTTAGCTCTGAAAACAAAATTAATTTATAATTGTGTGATAAAAAAAAAATAGTTGCTTTAAAAATAAGTCAAGTACCTAGTAACTAGCTATTAATAGCCATGCAAAATTACTCAATTTCATCTGATACGAGTATTTTGACGATTCGCGTAACTTTTTTAATTAGGTAACGAAGTTAGCAGCTGCACCCATTAGATGCATATATTATTGACACCCCGAGTGTGGTGGTTACTATTTTAGGCGCTTTGGACACCGGTAAAAGCCTAACAATAATATTCACACCATTTACCTACATTTCAAGCTGTCAAGACTTGACGTTGATAGGCGTTTGACAGTAACGATATTGGAAAAACATTTTCGTTGTTTTATTCCACTTTGTTTGTGTTATCAGGAAAAAGCTTAAAGAAAGCAAATTCTTGTACAATAGTTTTACAACTACTTTACTTACGCAACTACCCCTTGTTTTACCATAGATCAGTTTTACTCAGGAATAGTACAAGAAATTTAATACAGGAAACATAGGAGCGTAAACCGTCATTTAACGGAAAATAATCAGGCCTATATTATTTATTTTATTAGCAGTACGGCTGCCCACCGAATCTAAGATTATTTAAAAGCGAAA
Organism: Archips crataeganus; assembly: GCA_947859365.1. Classification (NCBI taxonomy): domain Eukaryota; kingdom Metazoa; phylum Arthropoda; class Insecta; order Lepidoptera; family Tortricidae; genus Archips; species Archips crataeganus. The sequence continues at coordinate 14,748,628 of OX402057.1, read as the reverse complement.
AAATGGCACTGTGTTGGCGTATGTAAGCGATTAAGAATTTCGGGGGAGTCGGTTGGATGCGACGTGGTTCAATTGGTAGATCACCCGTTGGGGCGCATACCCAGGAGACGTGGGTTCGAATCCCACCGGCGCACCGGAAAAACTTTTTCGCTTTTAAATAATCTTAGATTCGATGAACAGCCGTACTGCTAATAAAATAAATAATATTTGAATAAATAGATGTGGTACATCATTTCTTACGCATTTCCAATGTAATTTGGAACGTAGGAGTCGTAGCTTCTAATAGTTGCTATGGATGTTACCACACGCCACTGTTGGCGTATGTAAGCGATTAAGAATTTCGGGGGAGTCGGTTGGATGCGACGTGGTTCAATTGGTAGAACACCCGTTGGGGCGCATACCCAGGAGACGTGGGTTCGAATCCCACCGGCGCACCCGAAAAACTTTTTCGCTTTTAAATAATCAGGCCTATGTTCAGCAGTCGACGTCTTTTAGCTGAAAGATGATGATGATAATGACGATGATAACGATGACGATGACGATGATGATGATGATGATGCTGATGATGATGATGAATCAACTCATGGGCATTCTCCCCTCTGTCTCACCATTCTCTGTTAAAGTTATGTTATCTTTTGTGACAGATATCAATGCTACCGTCTCTGTTTATGTTGTTTGATTAAACAAAGAGAGTATCATAGGATATCATCGTCATTTCAGCCGTCCACTGCTGAACATAGACTTCCCCCCAGACAGATCGCCAAACTGACGAGTACTGCGGCATCCGCATCTAATGCCAATCGCGGTGCGCTCGATTCTCGAATGGCGTCCATGGACCGGAAAACACAGTTTTGGTAGGCCTCCAACTAACAGAATCATAATTGAGAGTGATGAAATAGCCCCTTAATGTAGAAAATAAATAATGGCTATTAGTTTACGATTAAGTACATTGTAAATTTTAATATTGTCACTATTGAGAAAAAGCACATGCTTTTAAAAAAAACGATTAGTACGATTATCGACTTTGAGATCCGAGCTTTTTCAAATGTAGGTAGATACTTAGTCAACGGTAGAAATAATAATATGTTAATCGTAAAACAACAATTAAAAGTTTTAAAAAGAGAGTAACCCACGTTTAGGGGAATGCTATTGGTGTACGAAATACCTGGCAAATTTTACCGCTTTATTCCGAATGATAATACAAATTTAGTAGACCGCGATTGCTTTAAATAAATTTGCCGAAAATAACTCCCAAAACGTAATTGCCCTCCCAACACCAAGAATAACATTTCATCAAGGAGTTTTCGTTCGTTACCTTAATATTACCTTTCAGGGATTGCCTTTGCTTTGCAAACGTAAACGAATTTCCACAAAATCTTCTTAAGTCAAGCTTTTCCTTGTTATTGCTCAGTTAATAGGATATTATATTTTCATGTAAGTCAAATGTAACTAATGGAAGTTGGAATTGTTTAAGTACAACGTAATGTCACGTTATGTTGTCGTATCAAACGACGGAGCTACAGTTTTTTTACTACTGTTACTGACACGATTGTATGTTTTCAATTTACTCTGATCATAATTACACTAATTAGAAAACGTTATTTAAAATAACGATTTTAATTATACCTTGACTAGCTGTTGCCCGCGACTCCGTCTGCGAAGAATAGGGATATAAAAAATGACCTACCAAATATGTACAAAAATAATCATAAAAATCAGTCAAGCCGAGATTTATATGTATGTGTTAGAAGATTTTTCAAATGTAATGTCGTGCAAGCTGCAGCCTAGTGGTTTGACCTAATGGCCTCTCAACCAGGGGGCTGTGGGTTAGAGTCCAGGCTCACACCTCTGGGTTTTCCGGAATGTATGTAGGTATGTGCAACACCAACACTTGTAATATACCACAGTCTTCACCTTCAGCTTTTAACACTCATATCTTCAAAATATGCGACAAGATAATAATAGTGGTTGAAACGCTTGTAGAACTACTCTACCACCCACCCAAACAAACTCATCCCCCATTCCTAAGCCGCAAAACTGCACGCGTTAACTCAAATCCGTTCGAAAATCCCCAAATTCTTTGTCTGCTTCGCTTGCCCGAAAAACAAAAGGCTGTCTACAAAAACATCCGATTTTTCAATTTAGATCCTATCACGTTGTTGCAGTAATTTCTGGTGGAAAAATCGCATATTGAAATGTTACACGCTTCCCGTCGCGGGGTCTGTACTATCTCGATCGGTACACGGCCGCCAGCCCGCAATCCGAATTGAGTTCGTGATCTCGCATCCCGTATGTACCACGTATTTTGTATAATCTTTTGGGGTGTCTTAACGAGTATTTTTATCGAGGAAATAACGGCACGGTTTGTTCAAAGCGGTTAATATTTTAGCGGTGGGATCGCCTATAAATAACTGGAGGGCGCCTGTAAAATTAGAAGCTGTAAAGTTAATAATTTAAGAGACACTTGAATTGTTAGCAACAGTTGCTTGATAAATAATCTTCAAAGTTCATGGCTGTAATAAATTTAATACATCGATCTGCTTAACAAATATTATTTTACTTCTTATACCCTAGCTCAAAGCCTGTTGGTAAAGGACTTTGAACATAAGGTAATATTACTTATGATTAAAAAATTAGTTCAATTTAAGTTTAAAAATAAATTTATTGTTAATTAGCTTGAACCTGTAGCTTCGCTCGTATTAGAAATACTTAGTACTTACACGATAAACGTTTAAAATGTTAGAATTTGGGTTAAAAAAAAGGTTACAGTAAAGTTTTTAAACCACTACTTTCTCCCAGACAACACCACGTATTGATTGCAGAATAAGAATAAGAATATGAATATTTAATGCAAAAATGTAGTGGGCAAAAATGTGGTGGTGGTGTAGTGGTGGTGGTGGTGGTATGTGGTTGCAGACGAAGATAGTCATCTTGAAAGTCGAGGTATTACCGCAACGTTCTTAGACAGCGCCCTGTATTCTTATTTTTAAATTTAAAATATTATGCCACGGGAACGCATTACCGGGATATTTAAAGAAAGAAAGAAAAATATTTATTCGTGACATAAACTTAAAGTAACAAATAAAAACGGTAACCGACACAGCATTATCACGAAACGGTCCCAACTCAGCATGATGCCGGCCGTGAAGCTGACGCTGGTCTTCCGTTGGAACCATTTTACCCACAATTCAAACATAAACTGTTCAGTGAAACCGACAACTAAAATTTAATCAGTAAGCAAACCAAAAAATATAAAAAAAATATATAAAAATACAAAAGGCAAATATAAAAAGCATCAAGAAAACAAAACGCACAAAGGTGTCTGCATAGACCGAAAGCCTTCCTAGTTCTAGTTCTTCCTAGTTTCTTTAGTGTCCTGTGTCTTAATCAAGATCTTTATTGCCGTTATTAAGTTATTGGGCCATTCTACTTTTCGTTGACCAGTCATTTTTAGTAATGTGCTCTTCAAATATTTTTTTTACAAAAACGGTAAAGTGCTCGGTTTTATCATTAAAGATTTTAATAGGCACATAATTAAGCTTATATTTAAAATTATCACTACGCATAAAAAGTAATCATTATTATCTATAAAGTAGGTAACGCAGTGGACATGCGTGTCCCCGCCATTTGTATGGAAATTGGTGTATTTTCCGCTGAGTTACCAATTTTTTCCACAAAATTTCTTTGAATTTAAAGTTTTTTTGCTTTAAAATATTAAATTTAGTTATTTCAGTTTTCATATAAGTTATTTACACTTGAGAAAAATCACCAGGTATGCCTTATATTTCACGAAAGATTAATGGTTACTTAAAAGTAGAATGGCCCTATTAACTAACAAACATTCAAACAGCCAAACCTCCAAACATCCTAACACCTTCGCTAACTTTCTCATTCAATATATAATATTAGTAGGATGACATCCTACTAGAATAGCCATAAGTTTGTTTCTGCGTTATTTTTCGCATTAGGACCTTCAAATCTGAAAGAAAAGAATTATTATTGTTATTTTTACTATACAATCATAACCACTAAGTGGTCTCGTGTAACACGAGTTTAAAATTGCCATAAAGTTTTAAATCGGTGTTAAATTTATTGTAATGTAGTTTTTACGACTTGAATAATAAAGAGAAAACTGTAAAATATTACTTTTGACAGTAGAAACTTGAGCAATGACCTATAAACCAGCAACGGTAGTCTGCCGGGGTGGAGTAAAGTCGGTCGAAGGTTGCTCGCGACAAATAATGCGAGGCGCTGGGGCTTCAAGCAGTTAAAAGTTTAGAGACATTGAAATCTCCAAGCTAAGTTTACATGAGCTTAGTACTTGTTTTTAGTGTAAGTGATTAGGGACTTGTCTGCAGAGTGACTAGTTACAAGTGCAACTGTGTTCCCTGAATACGACAATCTGGCCTTTTTCAAGTCTAGGGTGAATAACCATTTACTAAGCAAGCGTGCTCTATCGCAGGCCTCATCTTCGCTTTCCATCAGGCGTGATTGTGGTCAAACGCAAGCCTATATTGTATATAAAAGAAAAATAGCTGTCTACAATTTTTTTAATTCATTTATTTTAGCCATAGGACGTCCACAGCTGGACATAGGCGTCCCTAATTGATACCCAATCACTACGGCTGGAAGCAACTTGTATCCACCTTTGGTGGACGTCTCACGCGGCGTTTGCCAGTCCATGGTCTCCAACCTACACATTGGTGTTAGACAATGGTATTAGTAGTCACCAGTTGAATAGGTATTCAATCTTCACTTATCATGAATATTCACATGACACGACAAGTGCCAAGTATAGTAGATTTTTAGATGGAGGCAGCCACTTGTCGCTTAGTTAACAAGACCGGCTTCTAATCACTTCCACTTGCAATTATACGAATACTTGAGGTACAACATAAGTGTAAGTGACAAGTACTAAGTATTAGCTACTAAGCTCGTGTAAACCCAGCATAATTTATTGCGATAAGGTGATGGTAGGACATTGCTATGGAACGAGTGTTATATAAAGGCCTTGTCATAAGCATTTGAAATATTAAATTTGAAGTGAATAGGTTGTTATTGAACCAGTGAGCTACATCTTCGGCTTTGTGCACAACGACCGCTTTAGCCTAGTTGGTAGTGACCCTGCCTACGAAGCAAGAGGTTCTGGGTTCGAATCCCGGTAAGGGCATTTATTTGTGTGATGAGCACGAATATTTGTTCCTGAGTTATGGATGTTTTCTTTTTCTATGTATTTAAGTATTTATTTATCTATATAAGTATGTTTATCGTCGTCTAGTACCCATAGTACAAGCTTTGCTTAGTTTGGGACTAGGTCGATTTGTGTAAGATTGTCCCTAAATATTTATTATTATTATTATTATTTATTTATCTTCAAATGAGATACCTAGAGGTCAATCGCTGGACAGTTTGATAGGAAGAAAATCTTCTTAATTCGTTATTCTTTCAGTCCATCTAAGTAATCCCATCCATTCTCCGCCGCACCACATCTCAAACGAACTTAATCTGTCTTGGTCTCACTGGGTCAACGTTGAATAAATGGTGTAAATTTATTCGCTGAAGCCGAATTTTCACAATGCGAGTACAATTGGTAGCGTCCAGATAAAACTATAATCTCCCCTTGACGCTGTCGGTGACACGCATCGACAGCGATTGTTAAAAGATCTGCTGACGGGCACATGCAGCTGCGTGGAGGATTTAAAATGCCAAAAGGCCTGTCAACCAGACAAGCCGCAAATCGCAATGGGCCCGCGTGGGAACTGCGGTCCAAGCCTTCTCATTCTGTGATAAGGCCTGTGCCCTGCAGTAGAATGTATATAGACTGATGATGATAATGATGAACATGTTCAACGGTTTCTCTTTAGAAATACTAAGTATTTACATTCAATAACATTAAATAAAACGAAATGCAAATTCTAAAAACCAGCCATACTGGTAAAGTTGATTGCTACCTTAATCCACGAACTATCCACATGCTTCTGCCATGTTAATGCGCTCGTGACGATCGGTTTTTTCCCTTTTTGCTGCACGGATTATTACCTACGGAAAAACGCTCAATCAGAACCGCATGGGTGTTCGATTCGAGAAAAAATCGAAACGTATAAATCCAAATTGGAGTGCAGCTTATCAATCCTAGCACATCCTACTCGTACTCCGACTGCATTATCTTATCAAGATTGGTTAGTACCGCTGCAATAAGTGATTAAGCAAGCTGAGATTATGTGATGCATAGGAAAAATTATAGTGTCTAAGTCTCGACCAGTAGTGGTGTAGGGGTTTAGCACGCACCACGCAATGCCGAGGACCTGGGTTCGATTTCCAGAGCTAGTCTTTTTTCTGGGTTTTCTGTGCATCCATGTTTTAGTATGTATTTAGTATGATATATACATTATCTTACTAATATTATACGAGAATGTTTTTGAAGATGTTCCGATATTTGGATCTTTGGATATTTGCGTTCACTCGCGCATCAAAGGCAGAGTTTTAACTGTAATTTCTACAATTACAATAGACAAGTCTATTTTCCTTTTCTTTGCGCAAATCTTTTGTCTAGTTCTAGTAATTTTTGGGGGCACGCGAAATATCGTTTTGTCTCCGTCGTGCCAGCCGGGAAACTTATTTAATTTGTAGATACCAATTTCAGAAGTTCTTTTGCACGATTAATATTGAATTACAAGAAACCTTTAGTTCATGAAAACATTACAGGAAAATTGGTCGAAATAATATTTATCAATACATATCTAATAAATTTAATCTATATCGATATCAGCAATCGAAATCAATTCAATTTGGCAAGGAAATATCATTGAAAAGAAGAAAGGCTACCCACTTTTTATCCGAGATAACTATAAATTCAAAATTTTAAAAACCCCCAACGCAATTATGTCACTCGTATGTTTGAACATTAAGTGAATGCCCATTATACTTCTAAGACCCCTTCCGCAGCTAACAAAAGAGCTGATAACTTTAAAACCGCTGAACCGATTTTGATGAAACATATCTAAGAACCATCGCCAAGAAACCTGCTTTCTATTAAAAAAACTGCATTCAAATCGGTTCATCCGTTTAAGAGCTATGATGCCACAGACAGACACACAGACAAACAGACAGACAGACACACACACATAGCGGTCAAACTTATAACACCCCTCTTTTTGTGTCGGGGGTTAAATACGGCAGATCCTGAGTAATAGCTCTACATACAATTTGTTCAATGACTAAATCGTTATTTATTTTGAAGGATAATTTTTGTTTAATTTTAGTTCCGTCTAGTTTTAATGTAAGTATTTTATTATAAATTCCCGTGTGGTATCGGGTTGAGAATTACAACTCTCCTTTTCTTCTGTGGATATCATAAGAAGCGACGAAGGACATTTAGGTTAAGGTATTATCTCTATAAATTTAATCGCTAAATGAAAACGAAAAACTGAAAGTTAGTTTACTGCGCAGGTTCACGAATATCCAGTTTTAAGTCTTGGTGACTGTAACATATTACCTGTTTTACTCATAGTGAAAAAATACGGATAAATCACGTCTGTAATCGAGTTTAGCTCGACATGTTTCGGGCTAATCCGTAGCCCTTCTTCCCGGAGCCACACATCACGGCGGCTGTTCGACGCAACTGACAGCGACACACAACTACCCCCGTTTTCATTGACATTTTTATTGTCATTTTCTCACAGTAGTTTTATGTTCAAAGTACCTACTTGTCCTTGTTTACTGCTTGTCCTAACTGCGTCTATCACATTTCATTCATACATTCACCTCAATCACGTAATTATTCCGTATTCATTGACAACATGTGATAATTAACCAACGACAAGATTGTACGGTATCCTGGATTAGTGAACGTAATTGCAATACCAATTAAATGCAATTAGCCGGTTCCTAAATTTAGCGCAGTTAACCTTAGTATTAGTGCGGCCTATAAATATTTATATGAACATGATTGATTATGATTATGTTATGTTATGTCCAAAGAACCGGCCATAAGCGAGTCCAACTTGTTCACCAAGGGTTGTGTATAGTCAAAGGCAAAAATATATACCACACAAAATATATGTATTTAAAAAACTGACTATAGTTGAAAAACTTGAGTTAATGACCTGTTGTATGTAGTAGTCCACAGAATTGATATGGAACTTAAGTCAAGTTAGTTCAAGTAAGTTGGAACGACAATTTGTTTATACGGACACGTTACTACTACATACAATACGTTTACTTTTAGTTTACCACTGACAGATGGCTTGCCTTCATTTCATTTCCAACTTTAACACCATACAAATATTTTTATTATAAAATCTGCAAACGTGAGTAACAGTATTCTAAAATTGGCTTTATTTGTAGGTTTTTAAAGTTGAATATGAAATGAAGCAAGCCATCTATAAGTGGTAAACTAAAAGTAAACGTATTGTACAACAGGTCATGTACATAAGCTTTTAACCTACCTGTTAAAAATCATGACAGCCGCTTATAGATTTTTCAAATTGTTTTCTCATAGACCACCTCAAACGGTAAAAGCCGCTTATGCGTGAGGTAATCTTATCTACTTATACATACACCGTGAAATTTTAGTGGTTGTTTTCTCGAAACGAGGTGATTTAGTTTCGATTGTACAATCGATTTATAATTACTATTTTGACTAGAGTCAAAAATCCAATTGTGAAAAACGAAAGTCGAAAATGACCGCAAACCAATACACTTCGTTGGTACAAGTAGCGTACGATCGTACGATAGGTTAGGTTCGGAGGCACACAGGCGTGGCAGGGCCTATAAAAGGGGACGGGGGTGCGGTGGGGGAGGGGGTTACGGGGGGGGGTAATTTTTTTTATATCGAGGAACTACGGAGATCCTTAATTGATGAAAAAGCAAATTGGATAAAAAATAAGGTGCCCAAATTACTAATACCACGCGGACGGAGTCGCGGGCAAAAGCTAGTTAAAAAAATATTTGTTAATAACCAGTAACTTTTATCGCTTTAATGATATTTGTCTTTACGCATTAAGTATATATTTCACCTGTCTAACTATTATGGTTCTTGAGACAAACAGCGGAGCGATAGTAATAGGGTTCTGTTTGTCATCCTTCGGGTACAGGATCCTAAAAATAGGTAGTGCAATTAAGTGACAAGGCATGTGGCTATGTCATATACCACATTTCTTTTACCAAGAAAATGTTTTTTTTTTTAATTTTTGTTTTTTTTTTTTATTCTTTAGGAATTAATAGCTGGCTTGTAAACAATTAATATGCAAAATTGATACAAGAATTAAAGCTTAAATCTGTTTTCCAAATGTTAGAGTTTAGCAAGCTAATACCAATTCCGTAATGTTTTATTTTAATTAAAAATATACCTACTTAGCTGATAGTTCAACTTAACTTTTAAATCTTCTAAAATTAACTATAAATGGAATACATCACTATCACTACATAGTATAAAACAAAGTCGCTTCCCACTGTCTGTCTGTCCCTATGTACGAGGGGTGTTCAATATAAAGTGAGAATGAGATGCAAACTCTTTTAATATTACGAAATTAAATACTGGCCGGTAAAGCTAATCTATCTAGCTGATTGCTATGAAAAAAAAAAACTAACTGTCTTTTGTTTAAAAAAATATACGGTAATTTCTTTGCAATGCTATTGAGCACGTTAGCGAAAATGGAGAAAATTGAACTGCGCGCCGTTATCAAATACTACTATTTGAAAAATTTTTCTACGGACCAAGTCAATTTGGATTTGCGGGACACTTTAGGGTCTAATGCTCCTCCGTATTCGACAGTCGCACGTTGGTGCGCCGAATTTAGACGTGGAAGAACATCGACAATGGACGACCCCCGCTCCGGTTACTATAGCAGTAACTGAAGAAATTGTGAAAAAAGTCGAAAACTCAGTTTTGGCGGATCGTCGTGTCACGGTTCGTTTTATTGCTGAAAATGTAAAGATTTCAACTGGGAGCGTGCATAATATTTTACATGAACGCTTGGGTATGAAAAAGGTATCTGCGCGTTGGGTACCAAGAATGCTTACTGACACGCAAAAACAAACTAGACTAGAGATTTGTCAAGAAGCTTTGAACCTGATGCAGCAAGACCGGGAACTTTTTTGGCGCGATTTATAACAATGGACGAAACATGGCTCCATCATTACGACCCAGAAACGAAACTGCAGTCTATGACATGGAAAAGGCCATCATCTCCAACTCCGAAGAAATTCAAGGTGAGCCCATCTGCCGGTAAGGTCATGGGCTCTGTTTTTTGGGATGGTAAAGGGGTATTAATGATTGAGTATCTCGAGCATGGAGCCACTATTACGGGCACATTATACGCCAAACAAATAGCAACATTGCGCAATGAGATCCGCGAAAAACGGCGAGGTAAACTCTCGAAAGTTGTGCTGTTCCACCGGGACAATGCCCCGGCACACAAGTCCGCCGTTGCAATGGCTGCAATTCGTGATGCTGGGTTCGATATCCTTAAGCATCCTCCGTATTCACCAGATCTCGCTCCCAGTGATTTCTACCTAGTTCCGAGATTGAAACAATACCTGAGAGGCCAGAAATTTGAAGACGACGACGCGGTAGTCGCTGCAGTACAAGATTTTTTAAGTACTCAAGATGAGACCTTTTTTAAAAATGGAATTTTAAGTTTAGAAAAAAGATATACTAAGGGGCTGTTTCACCACTTTTTTTAAAGTTCGGATTAGCTTAATCATAACCTTATTTGTCAGATGCAATAAAAATTTCTGTTTCACCAGTCTTGATTAGCGCTAAATGACAGACAAACTATTTCTTAATTTGACCATCAGATCAGGTGGCATTTAGAATTTTTAACCGTCACATAACTTTTTAATTAGTTACTTTATTTTTTTGTGGCCATGGTTGGAGAGCCCTTCAGCCGGTTTCAGAAAAATAAATCAAAGTATTTTTTATTTTTTAAAGAAAGAAGTTACAAACGAGAATTTAAATATCAAGATTTGAATAAAAAAATATAGGTCCGCTTTTAGTATGTAAAAATAAATCCAAAATTTCGTAATATTTTTTAATTACAGACTTTTTTCAGTGGCACAATCGTTTGTTCTACCTGAACTTGTACATCACCATTAAAAAACAAGTTAATCTGTCAAATGGGTTGGCGCCACTTTTCGATTCGTTTTACGTGATTTTATTTTTCTTTGTTATTGTTTACAAAGTATCGTAAATAAATACCGTTTTTGGATCAATTATAATGTTACTATTAAAATGACATAGTTTACGATTTCTTTTGCTTTAATTATGAGCAACTCTTTGAACGAAAGTGTGCGAACAGGAACGCGTGGTCGTGAAATGCGACGTTGCCATTCCGACTTTTTGTTAAACCGACGATTAGTTAAGTGGTACTTAGTTTGCACAGGACCGGAGTGGTGAAACTGAAAAAAACACTAGCCGACAGATTTGTCCAGTACTTAGTTTATTCATTGGTTACGTAACCAGTAGTTTGACAATAAGGTGGTGAAACAGCCCCTAAGTGTATTATGCTAAAAGGTGACTATGTCGAAAAATAAAATGACATTTAGTAAAAGTTGTTTATAACATACTCATTCTCACTTTTTATTGAACGCCCCTAGTATGCTTAGATCTTTAAAACTACCCGACGGATTTTGATGCGGTTTTTTATTAGATAGAGTGATTCAAGGGGAAGGTTTATTATGTATAATAGAAAACAAATGCCAAAGTGCGACAATCGGACTAGTAATTACAGAGATATTTTAGGGCACCGAAAATTAATTATATTTTTTAATTATAACCCATATGTAACGGACTCATCCAAAAGCTCAATGAGCATCAAATGAATCATATTCCAATTATCCGTGTTAATGTATTTTCAAGTTTAAATCTTATTGATATTTAATTATAACCAACCGGATTAAGCTTTTGTTTATGTGCTCGTATGTGTTTGTGTCGATTTAATCCTTCTACTAGAATTTAGTTTACGTTATTGAAATCACGTTTCAGTTTCAATTTTGGAAGCGTAACGTTCAAACTCTCGAATGAGCCAATCAGCGCTGCGTCCGATATTTCCAAAGCTTGTTTGTACTTCTGTTATTGGCTGGAATTTTAATTAGAAGTTTAGAAGACCGATCACGTAGAAAAGACGGTAGAAATCAGACTAATGAAACAATTTTAGCTTAAGGATGTGATTTGAGACGGGGTAAATAAACAAATGCTGACAGATTAATCAACAGGACAAAGAAAATATTTAATAGCTGTTTCGATGCCGATGGAACAAATTTGTAGACATCAAAATCTATTTCAATGTTAAGCTGTACGAGTATTGCTAATTATATGCGACGCATCGTTAAGCGAGCACTTCGGCACGGTTAATTAATAATTAGAATGTGTTACCTTTGATTTGACATACTTAATTCGACAGTCACCCCCCTGACATGTTTAATCTACCAATGACACCCTTCGTACCTATTACACTGCTCGTTAGATACGATTAAAGTATATTCCGATTTACTCGTCTTCTCATATTATAAACGTGAAAGTTTGTGCGGATGGTTGGATGTGTGGATGTTTGTTTTTTTTGTTACTATCGAAATCTAAATGACAATGTAATGATTCTTGTCGTACATCCTGATTTGCATGAAGTCTGTGACCGGTACTTATATCTATATTATATTTATATCTTTATCTATTTGGTACAGGTGTCTTTATTACTCGGCTCCATTGCAAGAGTCATTAATAAAATAATGTCAAAAAATAAACACCACGACATTTGTTTATTTTTTTCTATTTTTAATAAACGTTTCTCATTTTATTATCTAATAAGTCATGTTTGTTTACATGCCACAATCAAAATCAAAACAATTCTGCAATTAAGCCGGAAAGGGCTTTGTTACATGTCACTTTTTTTAAACTACCAGAGCTTTCATAAGAACCATCATTGCCAAGAAGAATGCGCCGCGCCGCAAGAAACATGATGAGGGCAAAATAAGATTTATTTATTTAAGAAAATGTCGTCTAGCATTAAATTAAAACTCTTTTCATCCGATCCGGCCACAACAAAGGCCGCTGGGCAGATATTCCACGAAGCCTTCTTAAAAGTTAAATGGCTCTTTTAACTTTTGATTAAACTAAACAGGGCGGTGATTGCGGCCATCGTTAATTCGAGTGTCGGACCATCGAAGTTATAATGACCTCTTGCGAAGATCTTGTCTAGAGACCTGCAATTATTCGATGGCATTTTTAGGGATTCGATTTAAGAGAACCTTCGATTTGTGTTTTTTTTTGTTTGTTATTTTATTTTTTTTGATTTGTGATATTTGTTTGGTTTGTGTTTTTGTATTTTTAATTCGTCTTTGGAGCTCAATTTTGCGTATCTGTTTGGGTATAATTTTGTGATTTGTAAAAAGTACTTCCTGAAGAGATACAGTAGACAAAAAAATTAAAACAGAAAATATGTTAGTTATGTCTATGTCTGGCAAAATGATAAAGTGGCAGATAAAAACAAATGCAAAACATTAACCTCACATTTGTTGCATCTAAATATTTTGTTAAATAGTTCAAAATATGTTCCAATACAAACACTCTTTAGGTAGATCATAAATCTAATTCTATTGTTATTTTGATTAGCTTTTTACAGTACATATTTTACAATTGTAACGTTCGTATGTACGTATTCTTTCGTGCCCTCCTTCGTTAAATCTTACAAATTGAAGTATGAAAAAGTAGAAATAACATCCCATGGAAAAGTTGAGCGGGTATCGCTTTTATAAAAACTGACAATAAGTTATTGTAAAAAATTAGTACAAGCTTTCTTGCTGACTGTATTTATTTGCATTGTCATCCAAATTACATATCCGTACTAATTTTCAAGTCATAATTAAGTCATAGAATTTATGTAAATTGGACGACTATGCAAATAAATACGACAAAAAAGCAAAAAAGCTTGTACCTGCTATTTTTTTCAGTAACTTATTTACATTTTCTTTCAAACGCGGAACCCGCTCAACTTTTCCATGGGATGTTATTTCTACTTTTTCATACTGCAATTTATAAGATTTAACGAAGGAGGGCACGAAAGAATTTCACGGATTATTAAGTGAGACTTTCGAATTCTTGCGACTTTTTAAGCATAATTTGACCCAGTAAGGTTCATCATTGATTTAAAACGTGTCAATTACTAAGAAGCAACGGGAATAAGCTTATTTTTTTTTTTCAAAACCTTCAACGTAGTTGAAGCCTAGTTTAACAATATATCCTAGTTTTCACATCCATACCAGTTCTCGCTTATATGCTTCTCGCACTTCCATTCTTCATACTATTCTTTCTTTCAGTCATCATCTTTTACGCTTTGAGGTCGGGATAGACCATCTATATATTGTTCTATTATCTAACCTATCCTTTATTTATTTCTTGATTGGGGTTTATACACATACACAGTCGATATCATTTATTTCAGCAGTAATTAGGTACTACAGGACACTAAAATACAATTCAATCACTTAATCTACCCTAATTAATAATTTTAATCTTATGGCTGTTGCACATATACAATGTTTTAATTTGTTTTCTTATCTATTTAAGTCACATAATCTTAGTTCTAAGGCCTTAATTAAGTACAATTTGTATGACCCATATACTTCACTATATGTCACTGTCATACTTTTCTTAATCTTTTTTGTTTCTCTTATTTGCTATAATTACTATTTTTCTACAAAAATTTAAGAAAATGCCTCTATTTCTACTATTTATTATTTCCGGTAGATTCTCCACTTTCATGTCTGTGTCCATTAATTGTTCTATCTCATATCTTTGCCTTGCGAAAATGGGGCAGTCGAGGATCAGGTGTTGTACGGACTCTTCCGCATCCGGCTCACAGAGGCACGATGGTTGTCCTTGCACTTGAAACGGCTCAAGTATGAGGAGAACACACCGTGCCCCGTGAACAGTTGCGCCGTGTGACCATCTAATTTAATCTTCCTAACTATCTTCCGGGCCGTTATCACGTCGGGGAAAAACATTTTTGTCACAGATGCTGTTTTTTCTGATCTATATCTCCTGTTCCATTCGTCAGCCGTATCTGCATGAATGCAGCGTCTGACGAATGAAATAGGGCAGAGATCATAATCCGGCTTCCTCTTGCCCTGAGAGCCGCTTCCTTGTAAGCTTAATTTGGCTTCTTTTCCAATCAAATGTTACTTGTTTAAGGATCGGGTGGAGGAAAATGATCTTAGACTATATTTTAGAAGAACAGCATTTGAAATGTTTACAAAAAGCCAAACAAATTTTAACAAAAGCCATCTAATGTAGGTTTCTGTCTGACACTAAACTTGTGTCACGTTTCAGATTGGTTTATAACTAAAACCAAACTGACCTCACGATACTTACGTCATTTTACGATATTCCTATGTAACAGAATACCCTCATTAATAGGCTCTAAATTCACTATTAGCCGTTTTTACACGACTACGGCAAAGCCAAAAGGAAGCCGTGCTCCCATGCCACCATAAAATTAATTGTAAGTAAGCAACCCCTAAGGAAAGGTGGAATGCTACCAGGCTCTCATCTGAAGTCTGTGTATAAGAATTTCGGACAAGAATATTTTCTTGCTGGATTGAATCAGGCGTTACTTTGCGGAGGTTCATATTCGTAATTAACTAAATACACCTCTCATCCACTCAAAAGAAGACTAGTAGAGATCCCTTAAAGGGATAGGTTCGCTTTTGTACGTATTTCATTCCTTATTTATACTTTTATGTAAATATATAGGGTACTTAAAGATATACCTCCATGGCTCATGTATATAGGAACATTCATACTCGTCACAAAAAAGAGTCCCTACCGTAATTCGAACCTGAGAGCTCTAACTCCATAGTCAGAGGCACTAACCACTAGGCTATCCAGTAGTCTAAATTCTCAACAAAAAACCGGTTGTCTGTAAAGTCGGTTTACGGACGATAGTTTAACGTGACAACGTCATAACAAAGCAATCAATAAAAATTACTCGAGCGCTAGTACTAAGATTGTATTACGTAATATTGCAACTGGCCTTCGCCGCTCTATTGCAACTGGCCTACGCCGCTCTATTGCAACTGGCCCTCGCCGCTCTGTAAGTACCTACATGTAACGTTACGTAACGTTACATTGCGTCATCCTTTTTTGTGGTTGCACCCGGCGGCCGGCATTCATCGATTTATTAGACGTTGTCACGTCAAAAAAGATTACGATGTATCTGTATGCACTATATGAAAACGAAAATAAAAAGTATATAAAATAATGATAAAACAATAATCTAAATAATAATCTAAAACATATCATGAAAGGTGATCGCTTAATCAATGTTCCGAAGATACTGGCAGTGTTTCCTCTTTGAACACGTAGGTATTCTAAGGCAATTCTTTGTCCGGGAAGCTGCCAGCTCATCGGTCTCCTGTGACGTCGATTAACCTCTTTGAAATTTCTCTAAAGAGCTTCATAGCGCTATGACCTGTATCTGTGTAATACCCTATTTATTTTGTTCTTTACAGAACGCCTCAATGTTCTCTACGAGCGGAATTGGACGCGTCTAGTCCACGAACAACTGAGGAAGTTTGAGTCTTCGATAGTGGCTGCGGCGAGGCAGGCCCCAGAGGTGCAGCCTCAGGAATTGGCCCTCGACTCCAAGTGGACCTTCTCTGGGGCGCTCATATACTGCATCACCTTAATAACTACTATAGGTTAGTACTTATGTGTACGTTATGTTTTACCTGGATGTCTCCATTTCAAAAGGCCTATCAAATGATAGTCCATTACTAGGGTTCGAAAAAAAAGAAGAAGGACAGAAAAAAATCGTCTCCACTTTACGTACGGGGGAAGTACCCTAACAATTTTTTTTCGGGATTTTATTTTACTAATTTGGGCGCATTGTTCATATTATATACAATCATGCAAAATTACAGTTTCCTAGCACTAACGATCTTTAAAATAAGCCGAGGACGAACAGACAGATAGACATACTTACATAATAAAACTATAAGCGTTCCTGATAAGACTACGGAACTCTAAAAACATCACTTTCAAATTTGTACCCATCTCTTGGTTAAATAATTTTGAGTAGGTACTTTGTTTTCTTCTGAAATATAATTTTAAATGATGGCGGCTATGAAGCAGTTATACTATTTTACTATAATAACTAACGAGCAAAAATAAAGAGTTTCTAAACAAAATTCATTGGCAAGTGCCCCGTTACAACTGCTCGACTGTGTAGATTTAGCATTAGTATTTGAATGTGGTTAAAATAAATACTACATCAATCAAAATTATTTGACATAACTGAAAACTAGCCAATTAGGCTAAAATAATTTCTAGAAGTTGGGAAAACTAATAAAGTTCTCTAATAAATCACTGTCACAACAGAATCTACTAGAACAACCAAAAATGCTAAATTAGGCTTTAACGCACGTTTATTTACTTTAAGGATACTTATAATGACTTACCATGAAAAATAATAATAGTATGTAGCAACCTCCAGCGCCATCTAGTCATCGATTAGCAAAACCTCTACATTCTACATCGATCGCTCTAACATAGTTTCTCAACTCGGATGCATAAATAACAAGTTTCAACTTTCTTTCTTCGGACTGCGATCTCCAGGCATAACATCTGCCTGGAGAGAGATCTCTCTATAGAGGCCTATCAATATTTATCAAGCCTTATCATTCCTATTTAGGTTATGGCAACGTGTCGCCACGCACAGCAGCTGGTAGAGCAGCCACAGTAGCTTATGCAGCAGCAGGGGTGCCATTGACCCTGGCATGCTTGGCTGGGCTAGGAGCTTCACTGGCACGTCTGGCTCGAACAGCTTGGCTGGGTGCCACCAAAAAGAAAGTGCCGAAGACGTGGAGGAAAGAAGGGGAGGTGAGAAAGCTATTTCGTTATCCTATTAGCTTTGCTTTCGAAATATCTTAATATATAAAAGAAGAAACTGACTGACTGACTGACTGACTGACATATCAACGCACAGCCCAAACCACTGGGCCTAGAGATTCCAAATTTGGCATGTAGGTTCCTTATAAGGTCTAGGGGTGCACTACGAAAGGATTTTTCAAAATTCACTCCCTAAGGGGTAAAAAGGGGGTTCAAAGTTTGTATGGGGAAACAAGATTAGTTCGACTATTTTATTCGAAACTTCACAGAAATACTCCTAATGAGAAATGAGTAAACACGTGTTTCAGGTTTTTTGAGAGTTCAACCCCTAAAAGGGGGGGAAAGGGGTAACAAAGTCTGAAAATCAACATGGGTGTTGTTTCTATGGTTTATCGGGTCGCTGGTTATGAAAACAACAACGGTTTTAAAATCCGATGTGGCATACGTAAAATACCATCTCCCTGGATGGAGTGCGATGGGGTTGAAATGTCTAAATATCAATATGGGTGCCGTTTTTAATGTATAGCCCAAACCACTGGACCTAGGAACTTGAAATTTTGCACATAGATACCTTATACAATGTAGGTATCCACTAAGGAAGGATTTTTGTGAATTCCCACGGGAACGGGATTTATATATTGGATTCCGAGTGACCCTATCTCAGTAACTATAATAACTAGACTCTTCAAATTTGATACACAAGTAGGTATTACATTAGTTAAAACATTAATTTCAGGATTTTTCAAAATTCTCACGGGATAAGGAAAAAACGGGATTTATATATTCAGTTCAACGGAATCCTATGAACTATAATTACTAGACTCTTCAAATTTGGCATAGAAGTAGGTAATTATAATAGTAAAAAATTGTTTTAAGGATTTTCAGAAATTCCCACGGGATAAGGAAAAAACGGGATTTTTCGTTTTACTGGTCGTAGAAAGCTGAAAATCGGCATGTAGGTTGCTTCGGGAGTGCAGAGGAGCATTGAGAGAGAACTTTCTGAAATTCCCACGGGAACGTAAAAAAACGGGATTTTTCGTTTTACTGGTCGTAGAAAGCTGAAATTAGGCAAGTGGGTTCCTTGGGGAGTGTAGGGGAGCATTAATAAAGCATTTCCCGAAATTCTTACGGGATCGAGAAAAAACGGGATTTTGCGTTTTACTGGCTGTAGAAAGGTAAAATTTCAAAATTCAAAAGTTTATACTGTAATGCATGCATGCTTGCTTGCATATTGCTTGCGTGCTTGCTTGCATGCTTGCATGCTTTCTTGCTTGCCTGTATGCTTGCTTGCTTGATATCTTGGTACACGCGAGCGAAGCCGCGGGCAAAAGCTAGTTTAGCATAAACAATTATATAATTGTTGTGTTGTAAACGCCTACGAAGTCCTATTCTTCTGTAGCCTGAGTTCCTACAGCCGTAGATTGTTTCCAAAATCTAATTAGATTAAACATTTAGTTCTATAGGTAGTCAACGAGTCCCTGATTAACAGACAACTTGTATCATACTACCGACCTGTGTTAAATTTTACTGCAATTTGTATTAAATGTATGTATGTTCATGTTTCGGCTTATAAACGTCCCACTGCATCCTTCCTCTTGGATTGAGAGAAGGTTGTTGTTCTTACGCGACCTCAGTGCAGATTGAGAACTTCATACACAACTTTTAATTACTTTGTTGGCGTTCCTATGCAGATTTTTTATGATGTCATCCTTCATCATTCATCAATAAGAAGCAATAATAGATTGTTTCATAAGTTTTAGTCTATGACTGGAACGTGTCTGCCTTGATCAAGCGACCAAACCCCATTATCTGTTGTCTTCAGATGGAAAACCATTTCCAACTGCACGAGCAGCAGCGTCTGCTACCACAGCCGATTGAGCATAACCAGTACACGTCGTTCCCGCCTCGACACCGACCCGGCACCGTCAGGGCTCGAGCTGGGGAGCGGGGCCAGTACTCTCAGGTGTTCGAGCGAGCGCCGCCAAGTCCGAAGTCAGCGACGCTGGGTCGCGTGAAACGCAGTGCCTTGGCTGATGGTATGTTGTATTATAATGTATGTTATAATTTTAGTAAAACTAGGTAACTTAGGTAGGTTACCCATAGAACTAACAATAAGAGGAATAGAAATGATATTGCGTATTCACTTCTAGATAGGTACTATTAACGCGCACACGTTTTTTCCCATTTTCAAAAAAAATACGGAATCATTGTACTCACCAATGAAATATTATCCTTTTTTGAAGCACAATCTCAGCAATAACCCATTTTTCGAGCAATTAATCGAGCGCCATCTCTACAGATGAAATGGGAAAGTAATGGCTTTTTAGCCCAATATGCGCTTATAGCTATATGCGCTACTAGTCAATAGTCTGCAATAGTTATCTAGTTGTATTTCACTGCTAAACTATAAAAGGGCTCTGCAAAAAAATTACTGATTTCTTATTGACGACTGTGCTAGCACTGTTTTTTTTTTTAATTTGTAAGTAGTGTTGTATAGAAATCCTCTACCAATTATTAAGATCAAAACAATCTATTATTTTTATTTTAGATATTGATTCTGTCCATATGCCTAAGAGTCCCAAGTCTTAGGAATCATAAATGTGTTCAGATTTATCATAAGTAAAAGTAATTTTTTCTTCCTTATTTTTGTCAAGGCTTTGAACACTCCAGGTGATCATATCAGCCTCATGATAAAAGGTAGTTTCCCTGTGATTACAACTTACCAGTAAGGTTCACTTGTCTTGAACCCTTCATATTTTAACAAATCCAATTTATTTTAATACAGAACCTCATACATCATCAGCACTTCAAACTCAAACCTTAGACCGGAAGCGGACAACGGGTAGCTTGAAATGTCTGGCCACAGTCCACGGGCCTGGGCGAGGCAGAGGGCGGGGCACCATCCAGAGGCCGAGAGGGGCCGTCATAGAACAGCTGATTGCTGAGGAGTGCGGGGAACTGCCGCTGAACAGGAGCGAGGAGGACTTGGAGGACTCAGAGGATCCTGATGAAACGTGAGTAAAGTTAATTATGTCTTAGTCAAGCTTGTAATAAACATTTTATGTAGTCGTCTGTAAAGTAATTCTGAGACTTTATTTTGCTTCTTGATGGAAGCTAACTTGAAGCGATGCATGTGATTTTTATTTGGAAATCACAAGTCTGATACTGTAACACTTTTTTCTCTATTTCTGTCCAAGGTTTAATGGGAGCAGTGAAAATGAATGAGGCAAATTTGAAAATTTTATGGATTCCAAATATTTTTCGTTATTCCTTTGTTGTTCTTGGAGTATAATTTTCTTTATTCCTTCACAGAATATGTCCCCATGACACACCATCACGAGTGCCTTTGATCTGGAAGGATGAGAACAAATCAAAGAGCTGTGCTGTCCCCAGCAGCAGTGTCTCTACGAGCGTACAACATCACATCACCCAGGGCATTGAGCACTGCCACGTGCCCGTTAGCATCGTCCTCTTCCTCCTCTTAGCCTATATTTGCGTCGGAGCCGCCATCTTCTCCGCCTGGGAAAACTGGAGTTTCCTCGACGCAGCCTATTTCTGCTTCATAGCCTTAGCAACCATTGGTTTCGGGGACTTCGTACCCACTAGCTTCATAACCTCAAAACAAACAACAGATAATTCCAAAAGTGAATACATCCAGATGATAGCCTGTTGTGCATATTTAGTTTTTGGACTTATATTAATAGCAATGTCTTTTAGTCTTCTACAAGATGAAGTAGTCGCCCGATGTTCACAGATAGCTAATAGTTTAGGGCTGTCGCGACAATGACAGTACGAGAAGAGCGATTGTAGCTCGACAGATAACAATCTGAGAATGTTATGATCGTTGTTATAAGAAGGAGTTAGTTTAGGGTCCAAGTCATATTTACTTTCATTATTGGATCCGGTTTCTGTACTTCTTATTACTGAAACTATAATTTGTATCATCGTAACAATAAAGGTTCAATATTTTTCTCATATCTATCTACATATAACACTGAGATTATTAAACAAAAATTCGAAATTTTTACGGAATTTGTACTCTAAAGGTAAAGATGATGTTTGTGATGTAAATAATGTAAAATACTATTTATAAAAGCAAGGCTGAAATTGTAATGAAACAATAAAATTGTGTTGAACAGTGTTGGTGATTTTATTTTTGAAAATATTCTGTATGAGGTAAGAATGTTTTGTGAAAGAGTTACTGGTCTTGTTCTTGAATTCCGACCACGTCAGACGGGCCAGGCGAGCCGGGATGTTACACGAAATATTCCCTGATGGCTTGTGAAATACTCCGCAGAAGAGGATTTAGGAAGAATGGGTTTAGGGCATAGTCTACTTTAAAACAGTATGCAAAGCATTGATTGACGACATGAATATTATTTATTTTATCGTACTAATATTAATACGTGTAGAAGTTTGTGAATGCATGTATGTTTTGTTACTCTTTCTTTCTGAAATGGTTTTATGAATTTGACGCACAGATGGTCTATCTATCGTAAGATCGTTTGACTTAAGCCTGAAATTTAAGTTTGGCCATTTTGCACTTAATGCACCTAGAGTTAATTCACCCAGCCATAATTCAGTCCAGAAAATAGATAGTTTAGGGTAGTTAGGTAGCTTCTCATGCCCGAAGGGCAAACCGCGTAGAAATAGGAGCCCCGCGAAGCGGGGCTCCGTCGGATTTGTAGGTTTTCGCTAAATTACGGATGAATCGAACAAATCTGAGAGAATTAAATCTAGGTGCATTAAGTTTACTACACGAGGTTTTATTATAACATTGAAATTATGGCACATGGCCATTATGGTTGGTTGGCTGCCCGCCTCATTTCTATGTTTTTTATTAGACATCTCTATAAGTGGTTTACATACGGGCCAAAGTCGCCCTTCTTTGGAACAAAATAGCCCGATCTTACCCTGGATTAACATTAGATACTTCTTATCTCGGGAATAACGATAAAGAAATTCTTTGCCTATATGTCGTGGTCGTCAGAAAAAGTAATATTAGCAAGTGCAATTGGTAACTTCCCTCGAGAATTTTAGCGTGCAAGTGTAGTTAAGTCGTTAAAAAAGTAATCAGACACGGTTAAAAGCTCATCAAACGAAGCAACTTAAAAACTTTTCTGTTGTGTATTTTTAAGTTCCTAGTTTACAGCTGCTGAGTTGCTTGAAAATAAGAATACTTGCGAAGGTTAGGGGAGATAGGGGAGCGTTGGACACTTTTTTACTTAAGTCGTAATAAAATGCTATTTTTTAACAAAATCAACTTTTTACTTCTTTATTATAGTAGCACATATATTTGGCTTCAATTATCACGAAGAACGCTCATACAATTATAATCAGTCTCAAAATTGCAAGAGTTTTTCTAAACACTGTCAAAAGTGCCCAAACCTCCCATTGGTCGGGTGTTTTGGGCACCTCAATATCTGTTTTATCCTTTTGTTTGTATCCATTTAGTTTGATTAGTTTTAATTAGTATTTTTATTTTTTTGTTTTTCCCTCTTATAAAATGTGATCAAGTAACTATTCTGCTTAATTTTAATTATGTTAACGCACTCCTTGGGCCCCGAGATACAGGCCTCTACCTAGTTCGGGGTCCGCCGGATATCATTCTACAATTGTATTTCTCAATAATGATTTTATAAATAAATTTATTCTTATTCTTATTCTTATCCAATGGGAGGTTTGGGCACTGTATTAAATACGCCACTTAATGGTAAATTACTTGAATATTAAATAATACAATTATAAAAACTTGCAATAAAATCGACAAACAATCAACTGTTTTAAACAGTACTCAAATACTAAAGATTTAGTACTCAATACTCAGTATACTTACTTTTGTAATAAAATTCATCTAATATTCGGTATAACCCAGATAGGTTTATCAAAAGTACACTTAGAGCTGCCACGCTTGACCCATATTTTTGGATTTGGCAATTTGGTTTTGATGTCTCAATGGGACACTTGATATATCTTCGATCTCTGGATACATAAATGTATTACGTATCTTACTAATACGCATAAATTTAATAGTTGCCATAGAGTGACGAACTTCTTCAATTTGACCAACATAGTGATAGACAGTTTTTTTAGTGTCAAATTTCACTAGCACATAATCTTTGGTCTTAAAACCAATACAACAACCGAAACAAACAATAGTGGCGGGAGCATTGGGCGTGCCCAAACCTCTCTCTAAAACTAGTGCTCAATGCTCCCCACCCCCTCATTTCACAAATACCTAAATTCAAATATGTTTTTTGCAGTTGTTTTACCTTAATGTATACGTTAATATTAGCCTTCGCAAACACATAACTAGATGACACTGCAGAAACTTACGCCTTTTCGCAGATCACGTTGTTATTTCCTTCGAAAACATATCAAAATATTTTCTTTTGCACGTACGAAACGGTTGACGGCATGTGACACTGACAACTAATCAGAATGGCAGATGACATTAGCCTGAGCGGTGTTGGTGGTTACTAAGCTAGCCTACCACAATATACAAAATTAAGTAGCCATACGACCCGACTTACTAGGTGGTGCCCGAACCTCCCGACTGTCCAATGCTCCCCTACCTCCCCTAATCAATCTTAGAAAACGCTTAGTATTTCTATATTAGTGAAATGTCGTACTGTTAAAAGGCGATTGTGTATAATATGGTGTCCATGGGACGGGGCGGTAAATCACTCGTGTTACGCGCAACGTGGGTCACCCATTATCAGGTTGTACAACCGAAATGAGAATAGATGCTTGAAAAACCAGCCAAGAGTGAGCCGGACTTGCGCTCTGGATTACGTAGAAATTTGAAAGAAAGCACAAAATTTGCTTAAGATCTTTAAGACCGTTTGTAAGGTAAGTCAGTCTAATCGTTATGACTTTTGAGTTTTAAGCAGGTACTTATAATATGCTTTTCACAGTGCATACCTCTATAAAAGTTTGTACGGATAGGATGGATGTGTGGCTGTTTGTGTGTGACTGATGAATTATGACACACAAATAGTTTATCCTCCTGAGACTCAGAAAAATTATTGAGTATTTGAATTAGGAATCCTATAGCTATTTAATTAAAGTTCAAAGTCAATTTTGAAATATGTACAAAAAAATTGTACGCGGGGTCCTAGGAAGTTATAACTTGAATTAACATTATTATGATACTTTTTATCCAGGAAAATTACATAATTCCACTGGGATAGCGAACAAATTCTTCGCAGACGGAGTACAGTCGCGGGTAACATTTTAGTAATTTATATTATTTTCAATTAATATTAGAAATAGAAAATATTTATTCGCTCTTCCAACAGTACATAGATAGAACACAGAAAAACACTTAAAAAAATTCAATTGATTAACTTTTCGATTTAATGTGCGAAACAAGAGTACTGTTGTAAACTTACTGTGCTTTGAGTCCATAGCCCGTTGGGACAGGGGCGTTACGCCCAACATGGGTCACGCATTATCAGGTTGTACTACCATTTTAGGTGCAGGGCTTAAAAATAAATCTCCAGAGCTTTACCCATGTTAGAGGTCCTAAACTTACTGGCTTATAGCAGAGTTAAGCGTAGGTACCTAATTAATTTGGTAGTAGTTTAATTTTCTGATCCTATTTCCTTCGTCTATGTTAGTTAGTTTTTAGGGTTCCGTACCCAAAGGGTGTGCCAATGGGGCCCTATTACAAAGACTCCGCTGTCTGTCTGCCTGTATGTATGTCGGTCTATCACAGGGCTCTATATCTTGAACCGTAATAGCTAGACACTTGAAATTTTCACCGATTATGCATTACGTGGCGGCTATGACAGAAAATAATAAAAATATATAATTTTTAAACATTTATAACTAACCAATATCAAATGATGCCACACTGCGTGTATTTTACTTAATAAAAACAGGGCTCTGTAACACTGGATTATAACAGATACGGCTGTTTAAGTATATTTTGACATAGCTACTTTGTATGCCTTCGGTATGCGAGTCCGATTTTTCCGGTTTTTTAAAATACATTGATTTGACATTTTTGCTATTGTCTGGTATATTAAGCGGTTGTTCGGTAAAAAAATCTAGAAAACGAAACATGAGAGGAAATGGTGGATGAACGATGATTGCGTGAATCTTCATAGAACTTGAATTTAAATCTTAAAATTTGGATTTCACTCTTTAGTAATCGGATTGATTTGAAATGCAGTCAGTAAGAAAGTTTGTATTTTTTTTTCACAAAACTTGTTTTTAGTGTTGATTTATTTCAGTTAAATAAATCCATTTTGTTAAGAGTTGATAATTTCATATTTAAAAAAACGTTCTAGTTGAACACCTAACGTCGGTACCTAATTAAAATTAATATAATAATATAAATTGTATTTATTAATTTTCACATCACAGCGGAACTTTTGCCAGTCAGTCTCTTTGAATAGTTAGCTACCAACTAACGTGATACAACTTTTGGACTCCACCCTTATATTGTGCTCGAGCAAATAATTTTACTTGATTAATGAGTTAATTTATTTACCTACTTTGAACTAATAGTCAAAACAAATCATAAAATCTGTTATTTTTTTTTATTTAGTTCACAATTTTACCCGCGGCGATCTTAATTCAGATTATGTTGTTAAACTTTTTGCGTATTCAATGAAATTGACATTTTCATTTTCATTGGCAGCGTCAATAAATGCTCAGCAAGGAAAAGCTTCGACCGTCAAAATCAACAATTGCATTTTATTCCGTTACATTTCCAATAAGTAAAATTTAACATGAATTCGCAAATTTCACATTAACCATGAAATAAAAGAGAATATATCAATTTGATATGACGGTCGCCGGACGGGCGGTTTCCTGCACTCGGAATATCGTATATCGATAAAAGGATTATCTGCATCATACGTCGTGTCAGTCACAGAGAACTTGTCATTTTATTTTACTGAAATATTTCCGAGTAGGTTAAGCGAAAAAATGTGACTGTACCCGTTCCGTTACGTGTTGCCTATTGTGCTACTTTATAAGCGTTTTGTACGGTACTGTAGTTTGAGCAAAACTCATTTCGCAAATTCACACTTTGCCACCAACGAGTTTCCTGATTATGTTAAGGAATTTTTTTAAGCGAAATAAAATTATTTGTATTTGTATTTGCCAAACCCGCTTTTTACAAATTACTGAGGTCTGTGAGGTGAGAAAGATAGTCAATAGGTTTTTTTTTAATCACTGAACCTCCTTAAGTTTAGGACCTAAACGGCTGGACCGATTTGAATGAATTTTTTTGTATGCGTTTGGGTGGCGCCCTGGCTGGATGGTTTAGATTCTCAAATCAGCCCGGCAGATGGCACTGCAGTCGGTATCTAGGTTCATGCAGGACAGCGTCTGTCGGGTCGCTAGTGTAATATAGAAAACCATTGGGGCAATCACATTATTGTTATTCTCGTATGTCTGAAGAGAGAGTCGCAAAGCGTGTCTTTTATTCTGAACTACAAGACGGCCAGCGGAAACAAGGCGGCCAAATCTTGCGGTAAAAAGATGTGCTCAAGCGACACATGAAGAGAGTTGACATAGACCCGTCAAGATGGGAGACTATGGCAGAGGACCGATATCGGTGGAAGCAAGCAGTAATCTCTAAGGTGTGCGAATTTGAGGCAAAGCGAGGTACAGCACCCAGCCATAAAGATTGCTCACCGTCTTTGAAACACGGTCGGACATTTGCCGTGTCTTTTTTCAAAGACCGTGTGCAATCTTTATGGCCGGGTACTGTAGCAAGCTCGATGCAAAGCGCAACGAGCTGAAGGCCAGGCCACCTGCGGCCATATTATATAATTATGTCAGAGTGGTGCTGACGTGTAATGAGTGCAGACGCACATTTACTGCTAAAATAGGGTATTATCAAACCGCAATCAGAATGGGACTGTCAGAACTGTCATTTCATACATATTTTGACGTAAGCATATAGAATTACTGTCAACTCCAATCCCTTTCTAATCGCGGGCGAATAATACCGTCAGTCACCAGAGATCACATCAACGATGCTCTCAATTTTGTAGGATGTAGTCGCCATAGCCGAACACGGCTGGAAGATTATTTATTTGTCATTCATTCAGGTCGATAATTACAGATCGTACTGTAATCGCATCCAGGATTTTAATAATATTAAGATTAGATATGTGCTGAAAACTTCACTCGCTACCGGTGCCGCGGCAGTTGATTGAAACGCTTCTGATGTGCCCCACTCAATTAAGTGGGTACGTAAAGAGCTTTGATCTATTATTTCCCTACCTTACATCTTGAAACATAACACTGTTGATATAATAATCCAAGCATCTAATGCAAACAACCACGAAAGCTAAGCTGCCACTTGAACCGTACCTTTGAGTCCGCTAACTTGTTCTAACTAGTTACCGAATTTCGAAATATCGCCCGCAGTACCTGGCTTATACTACAAAACTCGAACTTCGTGTCGTGATATCCCGCTTGTCATTATAGTATTTAACACGAGGGTGAGCGAGACGGTACGATACTAACTTAGATTTTCGAATTTTGGAGTAGCCAGGCTTTGACGTGCCAACTCAATAAAACTTTTGAATGCAACCCGTGGCGGCAACGAGAAACTTCCGCTTTGCCTTTGCCGGGCGACGAAGTGGTTCCAGGATTTAATAAGATTTTTGCATTTGAAGATCGACGTCTATGACGATAGAAAGCTGTGAGAAAACTGGGTAGTAGAGTTGCTTCGCAGATGCAATATTAAAAAATGAAAATACGGTACAATAAGGCATCGATGTTCCACCAAGGTCTAAAAATAGAGCTTATTTCCTCAATTGCTCGGCTTAAATGCTTATAAATTCTATTGCTATAATAAATGCGACTTTTTCCTAAAGTCTGAAAGGTTCGAGTCCGGACTCGCATCGTTCAGTTTTTTCTGCGTAGAAATTTTATCGCGTGTATGAAGTGCCGAATCCGCGCTGGACCCGCGTGGGAACTACGGCCCTTGTCATTCTGAGAGGACAACTTTGCTCTTCAATTTATAAGTGCCAAAACTCAACAATTCAACCTGGTACGAGCGAGACGACAATTTATAACAGTTCAGGAAAAAATAAAAAAAAACATGTCATTTGGTTATACGGTAAAAGACATTTTACTCAAACATGCTATGAAATATTGACGTTATGTTCCTTAAAATACGCCACGAACTGTCACGTTGCAGGTGCGGCTAGACGAGAGGTCAATAATGGAATTTCATACAACATTGCTGGATTTGATTGATTGGATTGATGGATGTTGATGGTTGTTGATGGATGTTGATGGATGGATGGATGGATGGATGTTGATGGATGTTGGCGGATGTTGATGGATGTTGATGGATGTTGATGGATGTTGATGATGTTGTTGGTGATGGTGATGGTGATGGTGATGGTGATGGTGATGGTGATGGTGATGGTGATGATGATGGCGGTGATGATGGTGGTGATGATGATGATGCATGTTTGAGAAAAACTCTATACAAGCCTTGGCCACGAACAGGGATTGCCGGCCTCGTATCTCTAGATGGCCTCGTTAACACTCGGCCATCTATAACTACTCGGCCGGCAATCCCCTATTTCGCGGCCGCTGTAGTAATGTACTATTTTTCGAAAATATCTAATACTAAAAATGTGTGTCTCTATTATGCCTTAAGAAATGACACGAATTTTCGTCTTCTTTTCAAGAACTGGTATAACTTGAGCTCTAGCCCAGTACACTAGGTTATCGTTGAGTTTTTAAACACCCTGAATAATCTGGGATGCTAACTATGTTATAAATTATGAGTTTCTCTTACAAAAATATTAAAAATTTGACTAAAGAAATCTCTGAAATTCCGAATTCCCAATACAAATGGCTAATAGTTGTTTGTGTACGAGCCTCTAACCGTCTTAGGCGGCCCCTAGACCTACAATAACATTGTACAATACTTTTTATTATACAATTAGATTGAAAGGCGCTCTGAATCCAAAGGAGCAATTATATTGCTCAATAATACGAACTGCACAATGTTTTCGTGTTCAGTCGGATACTAAAATATTGCACAATACTGACCCTACACGATGCAATGGAAAAATATGCCGCAATAAAAATTAAACTCGCTCAAACTTTCGGTCAATCATTGCGCAATCTTCAATATTAACCCTATACGGTCAATAATATTGCACAATTCGTAATATTGTGCAATATAATTGACCGTTTAGGGGCCGCCTTAAACGCTTCTTTCCTCCCCCTGACAAGAGTATTGAAAACGACGCGTTCCCGGAGATACATAGCCCGAACAAAGGTTTCATTTGTCTTGGAAGACGCGGCAAAAACGGTGATCGATGCGAACTGTTTATAAACACCTGTTTACAACTTATTTCTTTTTGGGAGTTGGGTAATTGATGTGTTTTTGATGTGAACGATTATCTATTGGCACGGAATTACCTATTGGTAGAAATTTGGCTGTTTTGATGTACTTTAATATGAAAATCTGATTATATGGCTGGTCTTGATAGCACGCTTAGGGCCAAAGTCGTCTAAGCCGAACCTGAGAAGATAAAAGCGTATCGAGTTGGCATTTCCAGTACCTACAACTTTTTCGAATCTGAGTTATTAAGTGTAGGTACATTTTAAAACTACTTCATTATGTTCATCTTAATACCTTATGTAAGAATAATATCCATAAAAATACAATTATGCTACATTTAGTAGAAAACGTCGACCTATTTCTGCACGAGAAAATCTTTATTACAACTTCGATAGAAAAGCAAAAGGGTAGGTATTACTAATAGTAATCTCCAATTTAGGTCAAAATGAGTATCCGACCGTACATTTGTTGGGAAAGGATCACAATGGACCGCAATCCTCTAGTTGGGAACCCTACTGATTGATACGATGTATTCCCTAATCCTTTGCAATCCCACCTCAATAACAATGCTATTTTGTATTGGCAAATAAAACGGAATATAATAAAAATTTTCTCCAGTGACAAAGTATTAAAACGGTCGCAGAAAATTCAATACAATTTTGTCATTTTTAGGATTTTATAGCCATTCGATGCGTCAAAAGTCAAGAGCTACAAAAATATTTACAATGTAAAACAATTTACAGTACACTCTGCGAGTTGTGTAAAAAGTAACCAATTGGAGTAAGTCGGAATAATAGAACAAGGTCACTGTATAAACTCTACAATCCCTTGCTAACTTTGAAACATTCTTGGGGCACTTCTTTCAAGCGTACAAATAAAAACTACGACTCTTTGTCGCGCTCTTTCGGCGAGGCGTGCTAATGAATTCCATTGTCAGAGTACAAACATCGCTTCACTTTCTATTCTCATTGACAGCCCCAGCGCAACAGTTTGCCACAGCCTAAACGAGTTACTTAACACAAACGTACGTACCGTCGTGATGTAAGCGCGTTTTAGAGCTTCTCATTTATTCTGTGTCGTTAAGTCAGGGTTAGGGCAACTTCACGAGGCCTTGTTAAACATGTCTTTTGTAATTTCACTAAAAGGGACCAGGCTTGAGTGCCACATCTATATGTTAATTGTGATTTCGTGCACCTTACCCGGGTAATGCCGTCACGCATGTACAGAATTAACCATGACGGAGATTTTCTCGAATAGGCTGTAGGCTTTTATCTGAATGTGATTGGTGTCACGGTGGAATCTTTTACGACCGAGCTCTAATTCAAGAAACCCTTTCCGCGACAATTTCAATGGCAAATTCCATTGCACCTAAAATTTCGCTTGTACCTCCGCATTGAATGGCTTCACGCCTACAAAAATACATTTTAATGTATTCGGTTTATGTAATATATCATCCCTCGGGCGCGTATCCCGCCCTGCACGATTACCATTTGAATGGCCCGGCGACAAAGCAGTAAAGAAACTCTTAAATCCACTAATACCTATTTATAAATGATTGCTTTCGGACAAAACTGGCCTTTCTGGCGTGTGTGAAATTCGGTGAATGAAATTTGGGCTAAATGCGTTTTTAAATTTACTTCATTTTAGTCCGGTATTCCTAAGCAATGTTTAAACGTACTAAGTGTTTAAATTAAATGTAAGTAAACTTTTTGTAAGTTTAGAAGTTGCTAAGAAACTTAGAAGGTTCCCGAGAAGAGAAAATTCAGGAATAAATAATTTTGATTAATGGGTAGAAAGTTTCAAGGTCCTTCCATTAGTAAGTAGGTATACAAGTATACGAGTCTACGGGCGGTGGATTATGACTCTCTAGAGAAATAATTTGCAGTAAATAATACTTTATTAGTACTTAATTCCATCTGTCATGACAAGCTACCAAGAATATTAGCAGATACAAAAAATATAATAAAACTGTTATATTGTAACAAACGCACATTACTTTATCATCATCATCATATAAAGGTTTACTCTCGTCGATGAAGTGATTGCTACTTCTCCCTTTCTTCCGACAGCATTATCCTTTTTGATATGATCCGAAGTAAACAGTAACTAAATTAAAAAGACATAGATAGATTTTTTTTTAGGTAATTGCATATGTTTTTATAATAAAATTCAAAAAATAAAGCTATCAAACAATTTTTACAAAATTTTAATCCAACGTCAAGAAAGCACTTATTTATATCTAAGGCATAAATTTATTAATATTGATTATATTATCGACACAGATGTTAGGCAATAACAGTAGGGAATCCTTACTTTCAAATAGCATATCTGTTGTCTTAAAAAAATAGTTGTAAGTAATTAATGTATGAAATATATATTTTTATATTTTTTATATTTTTGTTTAGCTGACGAAGCCTGTTGAGGATATCAATCTGTTGCTATGACGAAGCTTGTTGCGGATAACAAAATGTTTTCCTTTTTTTTTCCTCATTGACGAAGCCTACGCTGCGGATCTGATTTTATTGTATTCTTTTATTAATTTCTGAAATAAATATTGATGTATGAAATTAAGTAAATAACATTGTAGATCTGTTTTGAAAATAATATACCTTTTTGAGTTTTTTGCTGGATTCTTCTCAACAGGGTTTTTCCGAAGAGTAGTAGATTCTTTGATTTTTTTTTATAGTATAGGGTCAAACGAGCAGACGGATCGCCTGATGGTAAACGATTACCGTCGCCCATGGACACCTGCGACACCAGAAGAGTCACAAGTGCTTCATATAATATTCATAAGTGCTTGTTACGGCCTAAATTAAATAAAGATATTTTGAATTTTACTTTTGAAAGATACCAAAAGGTGACGTAGGGAGCATTTAAATCTAACTCTGTAAAAACACGTGTGAAATTCACACACCACACAAACTAAGTCATAATATGACTTACTGAAAGCCCCCCTAAATCATCATTTATTCAACGAGGCGTCTGTCACAAAACTTTTGTAACTTTTCAATGGAAAGGGTTCTTATGAAAAACTCGCCACATTTTCACGTTTATGTTGACGTTTTCGTGTGAAAATAGTTAAAACTTGATTGATGTACCGACTCTGATAATATTCACAATTTCTGGTATTCAAAAAATGTAAACTAAGATGTCGTTCAGGCTTGAGTTACAATTATCTATTTGTAACTCAAATTGTTTGCATTGAACAATATGAACTAAGATGTCGATCGGGCTTGAGTTACAATAATCTATTTTGTATTGAAGCAAAACGAACTAAAATGTTGTTCGGGCTTGAGTTACAATATCTATTTTACATTGAAACAATATGAACTAAGACGTCGTTCAGGCTTGATTTACAATATCTATTTTGTATCGAAGCAATATGAAATTTAGTTATTCAGAGTTAAATATTCTTTTGAAAGCATTACCATAGCCAAATTATTTCTCATATCACATTCAATAAAAACCAAATTAAATCCTACGAATAAGATTATTAATCAAATTACACCTTTGTAAAACACTCTTGGCAGTAAGGTTCTGGAGCTCCACCTATAAAGGTGGCGACCGCGCACCGAAGCGCGTGGCGTTTAGGGAGGCTTGCAACAAGATAAACCGATGATCTGGTAAAGCAGGAACCACTAGAATGTGGGTAGTTCATGACCAATCGCTGTGGAACTCTTTGGGAGAGACCATTGCTATCAGACATGATCGACTTAAAAAAATACAACATAAAAAATCTAACGGGAAGAACGTAAACGTAAATATTAACGAGTTTAAAAGTGATACCACAGGGGACCGAAGAGCTGGCAGCTTCCTCGCTCAAAGTATCAGCATTGCTATACAGCGAGGTAATGCTGCCAGTATCTTCGGGTCTATGCCGCGGGTGGAACCATTTAATAATTTTATTTAGTTTTTAGTTTATTTAGTTTTATTTTATTTTTAATTACTTATAGTGTTAATTTATTTATAGTTATTTTTTAAAAGCTGTATATTAATTGCTGCACAATTACAGTTCTAAATAGATAGTAAAATAATATTAAAATTAAAGTAAATGTTCGTGTAAAATTCTATTCAGAGCCAAATTAATGAGAAAGCAAAAGCAGTGATTGACCAGGAGCATTTACTAAGCGACGACTATTAGCAGCCCTAAAAAGTAAAAACAAAATTACAACGTACCCAGTTCTAATAAATGATGATGATGATGATGATGTGTTCCTGTTACCCCTCATTAGGGACATAGGGCTCGTAGAAGAGTGTTCTAATAAATACTGGCCAGTTATTCCACATTCTGCTAATCCATTTAATCTCCACAGAGCGGTCGTAAAAAAAAAATGTACACCATCCTTTTCGATAACACTGTAGCAATATTTCGTACTAGTTTCACAAAATAACAGAGTGACAAACGTCAGAGGTTATGGACAATGCCAAAAGCGGGGTTTTGTGATTCTCCGCCGGCTTGTAAAAAGGTCTCCCTTTCAAGAACGTGCAAATGTTTACGTTTAAAAATATGCGGGGGTTTTGAGGTTATCTAAGTAAACAGTTTTTGGGTCAACACCGCATTTCCGAGACAATTTCGGTGATACATTTTAAGGAGGTGGTTTAAAATGAGCTATGGATAATATTTAAGAAATAATACAGCAACCTCACTTTGAGAAAATTGTAATAAATTAAATAAAGGTTTTTAAAGGTCTTAAAGGTTTTATAAAGTCGTGGTAGCCTAGTAACCTACCTATTGATTTATCAAGGAGAGGGTCGTGGGTTCGAACTCGGCCTCGCACCTCTTGAGTTTTTAGGAATTAATTATGCGAAATTGCATTTGAAACTTACCATGAGATTTTACAGTGAAGGAAAACATCGTGAGGAAACCTGTACACACCTGCGAAGAAATTTAATGGCGTGAGTGAAGTTCTCGATCCGCACTGGGCCCGCGTGGGAACTACGGCTCAAGCGCTCTCATTTTGAGAGGAAGTCTGTACTCTGTAGTGGGAATACCTCCCACTACAGCCGTTAAATAAACCATTTTAGCCGTTTTATTTAATTTGCTGAGTTGGTATCACATGATAAAAAAACATACAAAAAAAAAACAAAGAAAAGATGCGAGTCCGGGTTTGAACCCACGACCCTGTCCTTGAGACCATAGGTCAAACCACTAGACCACCACGTCTTTTTTTAATTTGGCACGTGTGGAATCTTAACTTGAAATTTGGTATAACATACTAAGCACAGTCAGCAAAAAAAATCTTTATCAATATATTTTTTAATACCAACTTCTGACTATATTTGTTTTTGTAATTGTATTTTTATAATGTGTGTCACAGCTACGAAATAAAACTTTTTTTTATAAAATTTATTACGATAAGCAACTTAATGGTACAATCCAACTAGGTAGGTTCAACTTCGAGAAAGAGGTCAATCGACGAAATAGACACGGCTGGGCAGCGTTCGGGAAGCTCCGCAATATCTTGTCATCCAATACACCGCAGTGTCTCAAGTTTAAAGTCTTTGACCACTGTGTGTTGCCAGTGATGACTAATGGCAATGAGACGTGGCCGCTAACGATGGGCATCATAAGAAAGCTCAAAGTCACTCAGAGGGCGATGGAGATGGCTATGATTGGAGTTTCTCTGCGGGATCGCATTAGAAATGATGAAATCTGCGCAAGAACTAAAGTCACGGACATAGCTCGAAGAATCGCTAGACTTAAGTGGCAGTGGGCAGGGCACATCGCTCGTAGAACTGACGGCCGATGGGGCCGAAAGGTTCTCAAGTGGCGTCCGCGGACCGGAAGACGCAGTGTAGGTAGGCCCCCAAGAAGATGGAGCGACGACCTGGTGAGGGTGGCGGGAACGCACTGGATGCGGATGGTGCAGGGCCGATCTGTATGGCGAGCCTTGGGGGAGGCCTATGTTCAGCAGTGGACGTCTGTCGGCTGAAATGATGATGATGATGATGAACTTAGTGGTAAAAGCTAAACATCTTTACTCGTACATTTTTGGAGCCACCCTAACAACAAATTGGAATGTTCAAAGACAATATTCCAGGTTTTCAAGGAAAACCCAATTTCATTTGTGCAAAAACTTTCTTAGAAAACCCTAAAAATACCCATAAAATACCCCATGACTTTTCTCGAGCACACCACACATGCACGATTTATCACTTCCTCTGGCGCTGTCGATCTGTCGAGATGGATTGTTGTAATAATCGCGGCAGAATCTGGTAAAATATTATGTTTTCGGCGTCAGCGTTTCAGCGCTGCACTCGGGACAAGAAATATTTGCTTTAGTTGGAAGTAAGCAAACAATGTAGCGCTCCTATTTTACGAGCGTTTATTTGACGCTTTGGGTTTAAAACCACTAAATTTCATAATACCTTCTTCACTAATACCCCTAATTTTCAAATTACCATGGGCTCATGATCTGGAATGAGGTTCCTGCTGTGGTATTCCCGGACCGATATGACCTTCAAGTCAAAGTCAAAGTCAAAGTCAAAGTCAAATCTTTTTATTGTAGACTGTGGGTACATAATATACAGCAGTTGTTAAACTTATTAGAGACGTGCCGCCACAATCAGCCAGTAATATTTACAATATTTTAAATTGAAGCTCGCCGAGATACATATTTATATTGCGAGTTATAAAAAGCTTTCAAAAAAAAGCAAGCTTTCAAAAAGGCCGGCAACGCACTTGTGACTCTTCTGGTGTCACAGGTGTCCATGGGCGACGGTAATCGTTTACCATCAGGCGATCCGTCTGCTCGTTTGCCCCTATACCAAAAAAAAAATTCTAATATTTAAAATTGTCTCATTCTTAAAATTTAAAAAGCTAGGTATTATGAGCCCATGGTAATTTGAAAATTGGGTATTACTGAATAAGGTAGCTAAAGGTTGTCCCAGAAGGAAAGAGACAAATTTCAAATTTCAAACTGGTTGAAAAGATTTTCATTTTTTTAAGAAAAATAACTGTCATGGCCGCCGTAGGCATTATATCAGTCAGATTAAGCGGGAATTTCGAAAGTATTTTTAAAGTTTTAATTATAAAGAGAGCTGAACACGAAGTATTTGCAAAAAGAATTTTTCAATTTTATAAATGTCATGGAAAAACGGACACGATACGTCATTTTTCTCCAGAGGGAGTCAGAAGAACTACTTTGTATCGAATTATAAGCGTTTTGAAGAAACGCACGGAGATATTTATAAAAATATTTCTGGAAGAAAACGTACTGTTTCGTCACCTAAAAATATAAATAAGGTAAAAAAGTTTATAAACGGAATCCCTCGATGTCTGTTAGAGTTGCTGCGGATAAATTGAAATTATCGAAGTCAAGTATAGCTCGAATGAAAACACACGACCTATAGCTTAAAGCGTTTGCAAAATTATCTGCTCCTAAGTATATTAAAGACCAGGAAGTGCGAGCTAAAAAAGGATGCCGAAGAGGGTATGAAAAAACACCGAAAAAAGTTCTTATAATTGATGACGAGACCTACGTGCCCGTGGACCCAATGGATGTTCCTTTCCTGGGAAGCAATACTACCATGCAAACAATCGGGTTCGGGACGCTGTAGATTATTCACAAAAAATCATACCAAAGGCCAAATTTTTCAATAAATACCTAGTTTGGCAAGCCATAGACCAGAGTGGTAATACGTCTGAACCATATATTTGCACAGGCTCTATAAACGCACGCATTTACCTGAGAGAATGTATAATAAAGCGATTGATTCCCTTCATTGATAAATATTACCATAGGGAAGAAATTATATTCTGGTCGGATATGGCGTCATGCCACTACGCCACCGAAGTCACCCAACATTTACAGGCTGCGGGGATAGATTTTATACGAAAATATAATAACGCCCCAAATGTTCCCCAAGCTCGTGGTATTGAAACTTTTTGGTATTTATGCAAACGAGAATATAAAAAACAAACGGAAAAACCCAAATCATTGGCTGCATTTAAACATCGATGGACTAGATCGGCTAAAATTGTGGCAACTAGGTCAGGAAAAATATTATTTATTTTATTAGCAGTACGGCTGCTCACCGAATCTAAGATTATTTAAAAGCGAAAAAGTTTCTCGGGTGCGCCGGCGGGATTCGAACCCACGTCTCCCGGGTATGCGCCCCAACGGGTGTTCTACCAATTGAACCACGTCGCATCCAACCGACTCCGCCGAAATTCTTAATCGCTTACATACGCCAACAGTGGCGTGTGGTAACATCCATCACAACTATTAGAAGCTACGACTCCTACGTTCCAAATTACATTGGAAATGCGTAAGAAATGATGTACCACATCTATTTATTCAAATATTATTTATTTTATTAGCAGTACGGCTGCTCACCGAATCTAAGATTATTTAAAAGCGAAAAAGTTTCTCGGGTGCGCCGGCGGGATTCGAACCCACGTCTCCCGGGTATGCGCCCCAACGGGTGTTCTACCAATTGAACCACGTCGCATCCAACCGACTCCCCCGAAATTCTTAATCGCTTACATACGCCAACAGTGGCGTGTGGTAACATCCATAGCAACTATTAGAAGCTACGACTCCTACGTTCCAAATTACATTGGAAATGCGTAAGAAATGATGTACCACATCTATTTATTCAAATATTATTTATTTTATTAGCAGTACGGCTGCTCACCGAATCTAAGATTATTTAAAAGCGAAAAAGTTTCTCGGGTGCGCCGGCGGGATTCGAACCCACGTCTCCCGGGTATGCGCCCCAACGGGTGTTCTACCAATTGAACCACGTCGCATTCGCTTTTAAATAATCTTAGGTCAGGAAAAGCTGTAATGTGGCGAGCAACAATAAACCTCAGAAAAATTGGCTATAAAGGCATTCCACAAGCAAATTTAATATAAAATAACAAATTTGAATATATTCTTGATTGGACTTAATGTAAATGTTAGCACTATATTATATTTTTTCATTAAATATTTTTATTTCAAACTTGTCTCTTTACTTGTGGGACAGCCCAGTATTATGAAATTTAGTAGTTTTAAGCCCAAAGCTATTTGACTTCCCGTGTTAAAATAAGTCTAATCTTGGAAGCCAAATTTTATCCACTGCCATGCGATTTCAAAGCAATATCTTAAAAACAGCTAATTTACAGAAATTGCAATGATCTCTTCAAAACGAGTCAGTAACTTTTTGGTTACACTATAAATTGCTATGATGTTTCTCAATATTTTTAATACAAATATTTATAATGTACTATTTATTTGTGTTAGCTTTAGATTTCTGTTCTCTTTACTTATCATTGCATACCTGCTCTTGTTTCTCCGTCCTGTCAATAATTCAGAGATCAAGGAATAAGTTTGCCTTTTTACGTCTATTTCTCTTGTTAACTGTTAATTTCATATTTTTATGTACAATAAAGAGCTTTACATGCATATATATACATTACACTTCTTACAATTAAACGCAAGTGACGTAAATCATTTAAATTAGATACCACATTTACAAGAGTGTTACGTTTATGATATGAATAATGTAAATTGTAACAGCATCGTCACAATAGACACGAGCATAGTAACTAAAACGAAACCTTAATCGGTGACTACAATTACTTCAGTCCACAGCAACAATACTTAATGGTCTTTATCCATCTCTTTTATTACCTTTGAATACGTTCAACGATAAAATATTATATGTCTATTAACTCTTTAGTCACAACAACACCATGGCAGGACTAGCCTTCGTTAGCAGGCTGTTGAAATTCGAAAATGTATTCTGTATATTTCGAAATTTACATCTTCTTAAAAAAAGGTTTAGATATAAGGTTTAGATATTGCAGTTGCTTGGGCGGTACTGGAACTCATGATCAACGTTATCGAGGGAGGGGTGTTGAAGTCTCTCGGTAGAGGGCATTAACATAGATGCGCTTTATCACTGCCTAATGTGATTATAACAGACTGAAGTGTACGATGTATGGGAAAGATTCGTCGCTAACTTCTAGACCAGTGATGCTGTAGGGGTAAGCACGCAGCACGGAACGCTGAGGACCTGGGTTCGATTCCCAGCATTGGTCTTTTTTCTGGGGTTTTTTCTGTGCATCTATGTTTCAGTTTGTATTTAGTTTGAAATATATGGTTTCACGGGATGACCGTAAAAGTAATAAAAAAAAAAAAAAAAAAAAATGAAGTTGAAGAAAATAAAAAAATAAATAGAAAAAGATACTTCATACTTAACTTGTAAAAGTTGGCCTAGTAGCGCCATCTCTTGGTCCAGGTGAGTGGGTAGCTCCGAAGGAGTGTTGAAGTCTCTCGGTAGAGGGCATAACATAGATGCGCTTTATCACTGCCTAAATGTGATTATAACAGACTGAAGTGTACGATGTATGGGAAAGATTCGTCGCTAACTTCTAGACCAGTAGTGGTGTAGGGGTAAGCACGCAGCACGGAACGCTGAGGACCTGGGTTCGATTCCCAGCATTGGTCTTTTTTCTGAGGTTTTTTCTGTACATCTATGTTTCAGTTTGTATTTAGTTTGAAATATATGGTTTCACGGGATGACCGTAAAAGTAAAAAAAAAAAAAAAAAAAATTAAGTTGAAGAAAATAAAAAAATAAATAGAAAAAGATACTTCATACTTAACTTGTGATTTTTACATGATTAACAAAACTGTAAATTCAAGTAGATATCCATCAGGTGTAATAGTAATGTTTTTATTTTGGGCATTTATTATGATAAGCACAGAGTTCAGATCTTTTATTGAATTTGTTGCAATTATCATTCTTATAAGTGTTTTACGTAATTGCTTGAAAAGTGTGCACTTCAAAATATGCGAGACCACTAATGTACTACGGACGAAATCAATTGAATCTGTTAGTATCGATGAAATAAATCGAATTCGTAATAATTTTAATCTATTGTTTTCCATCATATGTAATTTGGATGAATGCATATTTTACATGAAAAAATGTTTTGGTGATCAGGTAGGTAACCACAAAATGAAAATGTCTATGTTGTCGTACATGAAATTCGTTTCTAAATTTTGTAATGGTGTATTTTAGGTCCTGTTCGCTCTCTTCACAATTATAATTCACTTCATATTTTTAATGTACAGAACTATAGCTGATACAATGATACAGGTAAGTACAAAAGTGACTAATAATAGGTACCTATTTAAGTCAATTCATTTATTGATGTAAAAGCTAAATTACTTAGAGAGAGAGAAAGAGAGAGAGAGAGAGAGAGAGAGAGAGAGAGAGAGAGAGAGAGAGAGAAAAGAGAGAGAGAGAAAAGAGAGAGAGAGAAAAGAGAGAGAGAGAGAGATTTGTTTGCACAATATTCGATAGACAGGAAAAAATACATTTGGAAGGAACAAATACAAATAAAAAAACGAAGAGTAGAAACGAGTTTAATTCGACATGTTACGGTTGTTGAAGTGAGGGTGAAAATGGCGGCCAAATAAAAGAATAAAATAACTGTATAGCTATAATGTTGCTATGAGTACAGCGAGAGGTCCAAGAGCTCTTAAAACTAACGTGCTTTCGTTTTTATAACCTATAATAGCGCCATCTGAAGGAATCTTTATGTAACTACTACATTTGCTAATTAAGTAAGGAAGAAACACTTGTATCGAAGTTATTGAACAGAATAAATAGAACTTTACGTACGGTATAGATGGCGCTGTTACCATTATTATGTTAATGGCCTTAACAACGGTCTAATCCGTCTCTCGGAGCAACACACTACACGGCTGCTGCCAAACGCGCACTACGCGCCACCGCTCTGTTTGCGCGGATGCTCGACGAAACTGAATGAAACTGATACCGGCGCACAACTACCATAGTTCTAACTATAATTTTTTTGTCATTGTTAAGTGTAGGGTAGCACACAACACTAACAACATCACCATGTAGGTAAAGGCACGTTCACACTCACTGTTGACGCAGTACAACTATTCAACACAGGCTGGATTTCACCAAACTTTTATTCCGAGAATAACCCTTACTCTCAGATAGTAATGTCAAATCACTATGGCGGTTTGACATTACTATCTGAGAGTAAGCGTTATTCTCGGAATAAAAGTTTGGTGAAATCCAGCCTTAGTATTCCAACTCGGGGGTACCGACCAACCGCTAATATTCCGGTTGAAATTCGGATGACGACTAATCTCAATGGCTTCACGCGCTTTCCGCGGAATGAAAACTTTTCTTTTGCAAGTACGGATGCCTTATCAAATCTCATGTAGAGTGGCGAGTCCGAGTCCATTGAGTGTTCGGCCACCGACCCCCTGTTGTCCTGTTTTTATGCGGTGTGCTGTGCATGTGTATTAAGTTTCCTGTTTTACAACTTGACTTAAATACTTTACACAGAATTCAGAGGATATCATTGGCCAGTATAATGTGGTTCTTAACCTGTCCAATTACTCCATGGTGATTATATCGATGCTCTACACCGGGCAGATGGCAAAGAACGAAGTCGACGGTGTGAGGAGGGCACTGGCACAAATGTACAACATATTAGTGACAAGTATGTTTAATAATTATATTATATACTTCAGTGCATACGAATGAAAATTAGAAGTATTCATTATAAATAGAAAATTAAAAACTCTGCTACTTTTTAATATTCACTCGCAATCCAATTTATTCAATACTTATTCGAAAAGTAATTAATCACAAACGTGCAACAAAAAGAAAAAACAAAAAACATATAAATAAATTTATTTTATTTATTATTCAGTGGCCAGCATCATCCACCTGTGCAGCAGTTTAGTTAGATCTTAAACATCTTCACAAAAAACTCTTCACATCAAGACTAACATCAAACTTTACTTTTGCTTGAATATGTAGCAATTACCTTGACAAAGTAGTAAAATAGAATATAGGAAAAAAATATAAGGTACCTCCCATAGACGTAAACTGGGGGTGATTTTTTTTCTCGTCTAACCTTATAGGGTGGGGTATCGTTGGATAATAATTAGGTCTTTTCAAATTATTACGGGGTTATCAACACGATTTTTCGATGCAGTGATTCGTTTACGAAATATTCAACTTTAAAGTGCATTTTTTTATTCAAAGCTTAAATGAAGGTTTAAAATTTTTGAAAAAAAATCATTAAGGGAGTAAATATTATACCAAATGAACAAGGAAAATTATCACGGCTAAGTTTTCTTTAGAATTATTAGTAGTTTAAGAGTAAATAGTAAGACTGACCTATAAATAAATATACCTACTTGGAAAATTTCGTACAAAATACGAAAATCCTTAGAAAAAAATATTACCTACTTGTTTCATACGGATAGTATAATTAATAGTAAAATGAATAAGATATGCAATGTTTTTTTCATAACGGCTGCGGAACCCTTTGCTGGGTGTGCCCGACACGCTCGTGCCTGTTTTTTAAGTTTTCTAATACTTTGCAGAAGATTTTTACAAAAAAAAAAAAAATAAGAAAATCGCGCAGACAATTGGAAAATTTCAGAAAACTCAACGATTTTATAACGTTTATAATATAACTAACCTAAGCGGGTGGGGTCGCTGGTTTTCTGACAAAATGTGAATTAAATACTTTATGGTGTTTTTCAACCACATGTTTGTGTATGATAAATAAATCAAGCGCTGTCATTCAAGATTAAATTTTGTTTTCCTCTAAACAAAGCCTTTATATTTTTTTTAATTTTAGGTTTTTTTAATTTTTGTATTTCACACGGGCAGGTTATCATACTGAACCCTAATCGGTGTGTACAATTGCTTCAGTGGTTAGCAACAGTGCTTAATGGTCTTTATCCATCTCGTGTATTGTCTTTGAATACATTTAAC
Source organism: Archips crataeganus (assembly GCA_947859365.1). Lineage (NCBI taxonomy): Eukaryota > Metazoa > Arthropoda > Insecta > Lepidoptera > Tortricidae > Archips > Archips crataeganus. The sequence continues at coordinate 14,704,633 of OX402057.1, read as the reverse complement.
CATCAAATTTGTCATTATCTATTCTTTAGTTACCTAAGCACCATGGCAGACCTGGCCTTCATAAGCGGGTTGTTGAAATTTGAAAATGTTTTCTGTATATTTCGAAATTACTGTTACATAAAAAAGGGATTTAGACGTATTGCGGTTGCTTGGGCGATAATAGAAATTTTATTTAATGTGATTATGCTTTATATTAACTTCGAAGAATTGTTTTCGAGTTCTGTAACTATGGATACATTATTCATTTTTCAATTTGGATTATTCTTTACCACAAATGCTGTTTTGGTTATATTGCTGAGTTTTAAAAACGCTTTTTCATTCAGAGTACTTTATTCAGAAATTTTTCAAATATATAATGTGTTGAAAGACAGTACGACTTTTCAAAAATCGTTGAATAAGGTTAAGAATTTCAGCTTGATAATAACTGTCATGTTTTTTTGCAATTACATGATAATGCTATCATTATATTTTAAACACTTTTACGTGGCTAGTAAAACTTATAATTACCCGTTAGCTGTGGTGTTAATGTTTTTAATCAAAAATGTCTACTTGATATGTTCAGAGATCAGATTTTTTATTGAATTTCTTTCAATTATTGTGCTTGTAAGAGTATTACATACGTTCTTGCAAAATGTACATCTTAGAATAAGCAAGACAGTAAATATACTAAAGAAGAGATCTATGGAATCAACTATTGTTTTTGAAATGGATCAAATTCGGAATAACTTGAATACTTGGTTTTTCGTAATCTGCAATTTCAATAAATGCTTATTTTACATAGAAAAATGCTTCACTATCCAGGTAGGTAATAAAAATAAATGATCTTGTTTTTGTTATTTAATTCCTAACAATTTTTTATCATATATAATGGTAATGTTTCAGGTCCTGTACTCTGTCTTCACTGTTATAATTTACTTCATATTTTTAATGTACAGAGGGATAATTTCACTGATGCAAGTAAGTTTGTAAAAAAAATATAATCAGCTAGTTTATATTTGTCTACGCTGTTGTAAACACAAGACTTTACAAATACTGCTCACAATAAGATTATTTTAATTATGAATTATTTAATTGGATAAAAGCGAGTAGGTAAATTTTGTTATATTTGGAAGTAAAGTCAGGTTATAATCCCAGTATGATGACTCCTGTTAAATTACGCAAACAGTGTCTCCCGCGTAAACAAATTTCATATTTTAGATTTATTTCACATTACAATTCCGTTCTTACAATTTAATATTTTACACAGACAACAGCTGACGAAATGGGCTACGGTAATACGCTATTCCTTCTGACCAATTACTCAATGGTGACTATATCGATGCTCTGCGCCGGGCAAATGGCAAAGAACGCAGCCGACGGCGTAAGGAGAGCACTGGCGCAACTGTACAACGTATTAGTGACAAGTACGTATTCAGGCAGATTACAATACAATACAATACAATACAATACAATACAATACAATACAATACAATACAATGGTTCTTTATTGTACACCAGTAATAGTAAGCAATACCGAAAACAGGTACAAAGAGAGAAATTGAGCAGATTATAGCATTTCCAATCATTTATTTTTTCGATGACAGCTCCCGTAGAATGTAACTGCGTTTAGTTACGCAAAAATTAACTTTTAAATGCGAGGTATAAAAAATACGACAACTGCTTAATTTTGTTCCTTGATCCCATATAATATTAATCTAAGACAAATTGAGTCCATATAATAATATGCAGTATTTTTTACAAAGTACGATAAATAATAAACGTTTTAATAAGGTTACATTCTATGGTAATACAAATAGTGATATTATGATTGAAATATCGATATTGTATCGATATCTATACTAATATTACAAAGAGGAAAGATTTGGTTGTTTGTTTGTTTGTTTGTTTGTTTGCATTGAATAGGCTCCGAAACTACCGGACCGATTTCAATTTTTTTTTAATTTTTTTTATTTAACTAGAGTTGTTCCCGCGACTTTGTACGTCTCGTAATTTTTTCCCGGGATAAAAAATGGCCTTGTTACTCAAGAATAATGTAGCTTTCTAATGGTGAAATAATTTTTGTTTGACCAGTAGTTTTTAGTTTATTCATTACAAACATATTATAAATCCTTCCTCTTTATAATATAAATATAGATAGGTAATCGCAAAGAAATGAAATAATTATAATGACAGGTAATTTTTATTTATTTGGATCGATATCGTATCCACTGGTTATTTATTCGGTCACAACACTATGACTATCAAACTAGATCTGCCATCGAGAAAATAAATGATTGGAAATACTATAGGCATTTTGAATGCGCAAATTTAAATTAAGTACGTGCGAGCGTGCGTGCGTGCGTGCGTGCGTGCGTGCGTGCGTGCGTGCGTGCGTGCGTGGGTGTGTGTGTGTGTGTGTGTGTGTGTGAGTGCGTGTGCGTGTGTGTGTGTGTGTGTGTGTGTGTTTGCGTGTGTATGCGTGTGCGTAAGTGAGACAATATTGGCATTTCTTAAAGTTAAATAAAACGCTTACGTTCTGTAATTTTATTTAGTACCAGGTGACGATGTGGTGGAGCTTCGAAAATCCGTTAAAGACTTACACCGCTGCGTGACCGTAGAGCCATTTAAAAATCAAATAATCGCTGGAGTTTTCATACAGATGCCCTTGCTACCAGTTATATTAACCGCCATCATTTCTCACACCATCATCTTACTTCAGTTCAATCATGTTGTATGAATCGATATAAATGTAATTAATAAAATTCTGAAACGGAAAACATATTTGTTTTAATTTTAACGACCGCTTTAGCCTAGTTGGTAGTGACCCTGCCTACGAAGCAAGAGGTCCTGGGTTCAAATCCCGGTAAGGGCATTTATTTATGTGATGAGCACGAATATTTGTTTCTGAGTTATGGATGCTTTCTATGTATTTAAGTATTTATTTATATAGATAAATATTAGTGGTTGTTTTCCCGAAATGAGGTGATTTAGTATCGATTGTACAATCGATTTATAATTACTATTTTGACTAGAGTCAAAAATCCAATTGTGAAAAACGAAAGTCGAAAATGACCGCAAACCAATAGTAACGCTTCGTTGGTACTGTGCTAAGCCTTAGGCTCCGATAATATTTATTTGTTTTGGCGTGATCGTCTATTTATTATATAATTTTCTACGTTGTGATGTCCTTTTAAAATAATACTAGTGACCGGGGTTCACAACTAGGTGAACTATTAGACTTTACATACTCATGTAAATAGATAGATTATAGCGAATATATGTATAAATTCTTAAATATAAATCCTCAGACAGAAATGGACAAAGGTTTAACAGTTAGTATTATTTATTTGCCCTAGAAGACATTGTATAGAAATATGGTCTTATACTCGTAAAGGAGGAGCCCTCTCCCCGCTCTCTCCAGTAAAGCTCGTCACCATACTGGTCACTTTCCCTCGAGCCTACCACGACCATTTCAAAAGGGAAGAACAAACTATGTCACCCGTCTATAGATCGTATGTATCAGTCACCAAATGAATAAGAGGACAAACAAGGATGTAGTTACCCCTGTGGTAGGATTTTATTACTCCTAAAATTTACACGGAGTAACTACCCTACTCACTTGAGACTACTTCTGTTCCCCCCTTAGACTCTAGTATAATAAGAAGGTACTTCGATTAATGTATGAGTAAGCTGAAGGACGCTCCATTACCTGGTCTACAACCCAGATCGAGTAATTGGCCTCCCCCCACGTACCTCCCTAAGACACCCAATTCTGCACGGATCGCCTCTAGGGACGTTTTATCCTTAGCCGCAACCTCACTAACGACACCTATTGCCGAGCGAGTAAGTAGACACCCCGTTGGATTACGCATAATCACTACGTGCCGATTGGTCAGACCGAACACTAGGGGGCAACCTTCAGCACGCCAGAGGCAGAATTGACCCCTGGAGACCATACGTATATCGCCAATCCTCGCACCCAAATAATAATTTTGATAATCTACAGACCGCATAATGAAAGCTTCACATCAACCGTTGCTTAGCCTAGCCATCGCAACTGTATCGTCTGTACTATGGTACGTGATGGTGTAACTGCGTGCTATCAGAACCATTTCACTTGGTCGGTTGTAACTATACTGGCATTTGTGCCTACCAGTATTGTCACTTCCCCACTCTCAGAGTAATAGTACGGATAGAAGTGTGGGAAATACTTTCTCTATACTGGTCTGACTAAATCCAAGGGTAATATTGAGGACTGGTAAGTATTGGTGATTTAATTTAGTCTCAAGTATTATGAAACCCCATTCTAGGTTCTAATACGTTAACAGATTTTATACTAAAATCAAGAGATGAATTTTGTAAAATGGTATTCTTTCACTGGAGCAAATAAAATAAATAATACAATACACCATAAGTCTAAATGGACTTGTATAGTAACACAACAAGGGTAATAAACAGTAATGATATGGTCGTTTATCCATTTCTATCAGTAATTGATCAATTACTTCCCAAAAATACATTCATAGTAAAACACCAGGTTAAATAGTAATAAACCCTATTAAAATTATACTGGGAGTTCTTACCTAGAAGATACAACTGTTTCACTGTTTAAATACTCTGTAGTATTATCGAAGATAGGTTCCCCAGTAGGTTACAAGATCTCCGGTTGTTCAGATAATATTCAATTCAATTATTATTCCAAGACAAGGTCTTCAGTAGCTCAGTTAATATTCACTTCAAATATTACTTCAAGACGAAGATATGACAACATAAACGCACAAGGTTCTCAGTCAGAATATTGTTCAGATCCACTGTCAATTATCGAAGATAATTCCTTTCGGATTTCAAAAAGATTTAAATTTAAATAATAATTCCAAGAGAAAAGACAATAAAAATAAAATCAATTCAAAACATTGTATAGCTCAACCCAAAGTGGTTTCTCGATATCAAATGCCAATAGACATTCTAATTTATTTAAACAAAGATTCAATTGGCCCGTTCTAAAATTTAAATATTTAAACCTATTGTCATGTTTATTTGTATTAGCTAAATAGAACCCTATTACTCATCTTGACATTAACTGTCAGTCATCAAAATTTTGTTTAAAATTGAACCTTAAATTCCGTTGACCTAAACATCTATCTTACTATGTAGTTTTGTTCTATATGTATGATTTCAATAAATGTTTAGCCGCGAGAGTCAAACCCGGTAGGTTTAAGTTAAGATCGCGATTGATTAAAATATACGAAGGGTCGATATAACTATAAACGTTCTTAGTATTCGTATAAGTTCCTATTGTTACGTTTAAGTAAAATTATAAAGACACTTAGCTAAGATTATGGTCCAAACACATCTCGTTCCCAGCATACAGCCCCGAAGTCTGCATCTCCATACTCCAGCAGCTCTCCTCACAGCTTACTGCATCTCGCAGTGTTCAGCAGAACTCCAATCAGGAACCCGCCGTCATATCCAATGAATGGATATCCATGCCAAACAAATTATATATTAATATTGCATCAAGATCATTATTCAATCCTGATATGGTTCAGGAGGTTTCGTAGATCATATATTCCTGCGATGTCAATTATATTGGTCCAATAGTCTCAATATCTGACGTATGATGGATATAATAATATACTGGAAATAAGTCCATTATACTTTGGTTTAAGATATAAATTATTGTTGAATTTCCAGTCGTCACTTTGATCCCTGTCATATTTGTATGTAATTCATCACTACTCCATTATCTAAATTCCCCATAGTTCCCCAATAAGACATCAGTATTTTGACTTACGCGTCAAATGATTCCTCTCGATCTTCACTCCATCAACCTTTGACGTAGACTCCTGACTTCTATTCTTCTACTCCATATGACAGCTGACGTCACGCGGCTCTAGGCTCCCGCTATTTCTGAAAATAGTTAAATTATCCTGCGAAATATCATTTTGGACTCACGGCAGTACTTCACACTGATACACCATTTAATTCTCTACACAATTCTCATTATTAGAACACTCCCGATTCAATAGACACTGAGTTATAGTCATTTAATCCCAAACACATTATCACAAGTTTGTTATTATTATAACTTCACTCGTATGTCCCGTAGATTAGACATCAAGTTGACAGTTCTCGATGTTGCTTTCTTGGAAACCAAATATAGCTATCTTTGATTAGGCGAAGCCTTTCCTTCAGCTTTATACGGTCTCGCTATATGATGATTGATAAATAAATCGACTGTTGTTTATAAAGCTTTCGTTGTTGTAACTCCCTACGTCCTAATTCATAGTCATTTCACGTTGTCTCGTTTGTGGAAAGTATGAGGAAATAACCGTAGGAAAATACACACACACACCACACGACACTTCACTCGCACAATCATGGATCAAATTATAAGGATTAACTTTCTCCTTTTGGATAAAATTATTTTGGTATCCCCGTTTTCTTTCTCCGACATCCCTCCTGTCCATTCTCTCTATCTTCTTTTTTCTCTTTTTGACCGATGTCATTAAACAAGGTTTGTTATTCAAACTTTTTCAAAAAAAAAAATACCTATATAACGAGTTCAGTACAGTACCTAACCTATCGTACGATCGTACGCTACTTGTACCAAAGAAGCGTTACTAATGGTTTGCGGTCATTTTCGACTTTCGTTTTTCACAATTGTATTTTTGACTCTAGTCAAAATAGTAATTATAAATCGATTGTACAATCGAAACTAAAGCACCTCGTTTCGGGAAAACAACCACTAAAATTTCACGGTGTATAAGTATGTTTATCGTCGTCTAGTACCCATAGTACAAGCTTTGCTTAGTTTGGGACTAGGTCGATTTGTGTAAGATTGTCCCCTAATATTTATTTATTTATTAAAAAAAAAAATCCTTTCCGTTTATTTAAATTTTTTAGGGTCTCGTACCCATGGGGTAACCAATTTTAATTATTTTATCGCTGTAGCCACTATTTCAATAAATAATAAAAACAAATTGTACGCTGGTAGCGAACCCTTCATGTGCGAGTCCAACTCGCACTTGACTGGTTTTTTTTAGCGTAAGCCTGACACACTGCGATATCTCTTGAGACACATTCGTCAATCATCATCATCATCATCATCATTTCCAAAAGACGTCCACTGCTGAACATAGGCCGACCCCAAGGCTCGCCAAACAGATCTATACATATAATAAATCTGTAACAAGTCGGTGTCTGTAAATTGAAGATATTTGAGAAAAACTGTCACTAGGGCTATTTATTAGCGCAATAGAACCCAAAACAATGATTTTTAGAATTATTGTCTGTTTGTCTGTGCGTTTGTGCGCGCTAATCTCAGAAACGGCTTAACCTAGAAGGATGCGGTTTTCACTGATATGTTGGTATTTTCTTGGATTAACATTTAGTGTTTGTTTCATTTGAATCGGTTCACAAATAAGAAAGATACGTCTATTTAAAGAATTTATCGAACAGGTTTTTTTGTTTGAACGCGCTAATCTCAGGAACTACTGCTCCGATTTGAAAAATTCTTTCAGTGTTAGATAGCACATTTATCGAGGAAGGCTATAGGCTATATAATCATCACGCTAACACCAATAGGAGCGGAGCGGAGCGGAAGAATGTTTCAAAATCGGGGGATTTTGAAGTAAAACTTCTATAGGCACGCTTGACTTGTGGTGAATGTGAACGCGGGTGTGCGTGGGGTTCTGTGGGGGGGTTGGGTTTGGAGGGGAGTGCGGGGGCGGGTAATTTTTTTATATCGCGGAACTAAGGAGAGCCATAATTGATGAAAAAGCAAATTGGATAAAAAAAATAAGCTGCCCAAATTACTAATTCCACGGAGACGGAGTCGCGGGCAACAGCTAGTATATAATATACATATACATATCACACATTATTTGACGACCAGATGGCCTAGTGGTTAGAGAACCTGACTACGAAGCTTGAGGTCCCGGGTTCGATTCCCGTGTCGGGGCAGATATTTGTATGAAAAATACGAATGTTTGTTCTCGGGTCTTGGGTGTTTAATGTGTATTTAAGTATGTATATATCTATATAAGTATATTTATCCGTTGCCTAGTACCCATAACACAAGCTTTACTTAGCTTACTTTGGGACTAGGTCAATTGGTGTGAATTGTCCCGTGATATTTCTTTATTTATTTATTTATTTATTTATTATATCTATGCATATATTTCTTTAAAATTTCTAATGATTGCGGCGGTATCGCAGAATAAGTATTAAACCCCTCCACAGACCGCAACGCAGGGCGTGCGCGCGACGCCGACGGAGCGTGCTCAACGCGTTGTATAATACTGAGTAATATACGCTGTGCCGCGCTGCCGGTGTGTGCACCGTATATGTGATCCAGTGTTATAGAACGCGCTGGGCACGCTCCGGCGGTGTCACGCGCTGCAGTATGAGGTGGCCTTAAGTTAAACGGCAACAGGTCAAACGATACTATTGAGCTACCAGGCTTTCCCTTTATGTTCATCAATTCAAAAAGACATAGCTTGATGCAATGATATGAAGAGTGTGACTGAAAATCAGCGCTGTAGCAGGCACCTACTGCAGCTTAATGCTAAGTCAAATTCCTTTTCAGCACAATTAACTATATTTTTTGAATTAATCTTTATAATGGCATCAACATTAATATTCTAACATAAATTAACATCTATAAAAATTAAAACAATGGGTATTAAAATGGGTGCCATTCGCAATCCCTAACATCGTTTGTCCTAATGTAATGTTTGCCATAATGATCATTTGTCCTAACTGTTTTCTTCTCGGAAACCGTGAATTTTTCAGGAACTTTGAAGTGATTATCCTCTAGAACTGTATAGGTAGGTTAGGTTAGGTTTGTTTTATAACAATCCAGAACAATTAATAGATTAAAAAAAAACAGTTATGGCAAATGATCATTATGGAAAACGTTAACATTAGGACAGACGATGTTTAGGGATTCAGATATAGATCCGTCGCGTCTTTCGGTTGAAATGATGATGATGATGACATTAATCCTAAAAAATGGCACCTGCGGCATGGTACCGAAGACGCTGGCAGCATTTCCTCGCTGGATTATACGACTGAATTGTTATTTTATTTTATTTTTCTGTATTAGTAAGCGCATTTTTTTTATGTCGAATGAAGTTATGTCTAAAAAGATGCCAAGCAGAAATATCAACAAGTAACATCAATAGCAGGAGTAAACAAAAACTGAACGAGCTTCGCGGTACTAAAATTACGGCAAAACGCATTTGGGATGCCATTAGGCTTGTTTAATTATTTTCAGACACCCTTTTTAAAGGTAAATAACGGGTTAGCATTCATAATTGGTGGTAATTTTTGTTTTATAAGCGTTCTGGGGCGATTTGTTCTGAAGCAATTTCTGTTTTACATTTCGTACTAAATACAAACTGAAATATAGATGCACAGAAAAAACCCCAGAAAAAAGACCAATGCTGGGAATCGAACCCAGGTCCTCAGCATTCCGTGCCGCGTGCCATACCCCTACACCACCACTGGTCTAGAGATTAGACACGAATCTTTCCTATACATCATACATTTCAATCTGCTAAATCATCACCTTATGCAACACACCACACCTTGTGTAACATAGATGTGCGTTTGTCACTGCATAAGGTGATGATTTAGCAGATTGAAATGTATGATGTATAGGAAAGATTCGTGTCTAATCTCTAGACCAGTGGTGGTGTAGGGGTATGGCACGCGGCACGGAATGCTGAGGACCTGGGTTCGATTCCCAGCATTGGTCTTTTTTCTGGGGTTTTTTCTGTGCATCTATATTTCAGTTTGTATTTAGTACGAAATGTATGATTTCACGGGATGACCGTAAAAGTAATAAAAAGATGAAGTTGAAAAAATATGTACAAAAAAAGATACTTCATAGCTAACTTGTTTAAAGTTGCACAGTAGCGCCATCTCTTGTCCAGGTGAGCGGTTAGTTCCGAAGGAGTGTTAAAATCTCTCGATGAGGGTGTAACATAGATGTGCGTTTGTCACTGCATAAGGTGATGATTTAGCAGATTGAAATGTATGATGTATAGGAAAGATTCGTGTCTAATCTCTAGACCAGTGGTGGTGTAGGGGTATGGCACGCGGCACGGAATGCTGAGGACCTGGGTTCGATTCCCAGCATTGGTCTTTTTTCTGGGGTTTTTTCTGTGCATCTATATTTCAGTTTGTATTTAGTACGAAATGTATGATTTCACGGGATGACCGTAAAAGTAATAAAAAGATGAAGTTGAAAAAATATGTACAAAAAAAGATACTTCATAGCTAACTTGTTTAAAGTTGCACAGTAGCGCCATCTCTTGTCCAGGTGAGCGGTTAGTTCCGAAGGAGTGTTAAAATCTCTCGATGAGGGTGTAACATAGATGTGCGTTTGTCACTGCATAAGGTGATGATTTAGCAGATTGAAATGTATGATGTATAGGAAAGATTCGTGTCTAATCTCTAGACCAGTGGTGGTGTAGGGGTATGGCACGCGGCACGGAATGCTGAGGACCTGGGTTCGATTCCCAGCATTGGTCTTTTTTCTGGGGTTTTTTCTGTGCATCTATATTTCAGTTTGTATTTAGTACGAAATGTATGATTTCACGGGATGACCGTAAAAGTAATAAAAAGATGAAGTTGAAAAAATATGTACAAAAAAAGATACTTCATAGCTAACTTGTTTAAAGTTGCACAGTAGCGCCATCTCTTGTCCAGGTGAGCGGTTAGTTCCGAAGGAGTGTTAAAATCTCTCGATGAGGGTGTAACATAGATGTGCGTTTGTCACTGCATAAGGTGATGATTTAGCAGATTGAAATGTATGATGTATAGGAAATATTCGTGTCTAATCTCTAGACCAGTGGTGGTGTAGGGGTATGGCACGCGGCACGGAATGCTGAGGACCTGGGTTCGATTCCCAGCATTAGTCTTTTTTCTGGGGTTTTTTCTGTGCATCTATATTTCAGTTTGTATTTAGTACGAAATGTATGATTTCACGGGATGACCGTAAAAGTAATAAAAAGATGAAGTTGAAAAAATATGTACAAAAAAAGATACTTCATAGCTAACTTGTTTAAAGTTGCACAGTAGCGCCATCTCTTGTCCAGGTGAGCGGTTAGTTCCGAAGGAGTGTTAAAATCTCTCGATGAGGGTGTAACATAGATGTGCGTTTGTCACTGCATAAGGTGATGATTTAGCAGATTGAAATGTATGATGTATAGGAAAGATTCGTGTCTAATCTCTAGACCAGTGGTGGTGTAGGGGTATGGCACGCGGCACGGAATGCTGAGGACCTGGGTTCGATTCCCAGCATTGGTCTTTTTTCTGGGGTTTTTTCTGTGCATCTATATTTCAGTTTGTATTTAGTACGAAATGTATGATTTCACGGGATGACCGTAAAAGTAATAAAAAGATGAAGTTGAAAAAATATGTACAAAAAAAGATACTTCATAGCTAACTTGCAATTTCTGTTTGTCCGTAATTTTGCAAGGACCTATACAATCTTAGTTTTATTCCATTGAAAGCTGGAATAAGCTGTATTTCTAATACTCTAGTAATCTTGTGAGTATCTGATGTGTGAGTATCAAATTAAAACTTCAAAATGATAAAAAAAAGAATCCTCTTAGAATCCTCCCTATATAAGAGTCATCTGTCTTTCTGTTATACTGCCGTGCTCAAGCTAAAAGGCGGCTAAGTGACAAAACCAACTTTTGAGTAAACGAGGAAAAACGTCACAAAAATTTCAAATCGATGCTGGTCATTTTCTTTAAATCTTTAGCTATGTTGTCATATACCAAACGGTAGATCTTTTTTTAATTTATGATTTGATTTTAGTCACTCTTGTTATATTATAGTTTTTGTGCCACTAAAAGTCATTTTTCCTTTATAGTTATGAAAATAAAATAAAATCCTTTTTACATTGCAGTACAAAAAGGCGGTTATCGGATCTTAACTGCTTTATAGACATGTATTTTTTGATAACGATATAGGAATTGTTTTGAAATAGATAGTTAACTACAATTACATAACTAGAAAGCAGTTATCTGTTTTAGTGGCATTTTAATCTAAGTTAGTGAGTATTATTTTTAACCCAGTCCATAACTATAAAGCGGCAAAGGGCTCATTGCCGCCTTATAAACTAATTCACTGTTTCTTGTTTACTTTCCGATATACTGGAACATAGCTTAAAAGCGGTTAACTTACAAACCTTTTGGCGTCACTGCTTTTTAGTACGAGTTCCAATATTTTTTTAAGAATCCTGCAAAATTGGCCGTAACTACAAATTCAAATAAACATTTTACTGTGAATTATTCGTTTATTTCGATGTAAAATCAACATTCAAATAGCTCGTCATTGCTTTCATATACTTCATTGTGATATTAAAATAGAACAAAAATGGCACTCTGCGCAAAAATCAAAAGGATATAGTTACAATCTCAAAAAAATAGCAACTTAGTCACAGTAATTTGGAATTAAGTATGTCCATTTGAATAATAATATGGTATTGAAAAAAAAAGGTCATAAGGTGTAAGGTGTAAGGGAGAACCCAGAATCTCAATCTCCAAATGTCAACCTCACCTGCCCGTGGTGCACCCTGCTAGCAACTGACAAGGCTCTGGCGACCGACAGATGGCGGAATAATCATCCAAAAGCAAGTGGGTATAATTAAGTAGGCCCTACTAGGAATCAATCACCGAGCTACGGACGGCTACCAAAACAAACGGCTTTACCTGACTACCTATAACGGACGTACTCTGAGGAATGACTGAGAACTCGAAGTGGAATTAGGTCACATCAACTGGCATATCTTGGGTTTGTCGGAGGTCCGTAGAGACGGAGAGGATACGATAACCTTAAGCTCCGGTAACCTATTCTACTTTCGGGAGGGCGAACAGCAGTCCCAAGGTGGAGTCGGCTTCCTTATCAATAAAGCTCCCTGTAACAACGTTGTGGAGATCGGTAGCGTGTCGGCAAGGGTAGCATACCTTGTACTTAAGTTGACTGATAGGTACTCCTTGAAAGTTATACAAGTGTACGCGCCGACCTCGGCATACTCCGACGACGAAGTGGAAGCTATGTATGAGGAAGCTATGTGGAAGGCATGCATAGCACCACTAGAACACATTACAGCGTTGTTATGGGAGACCTCAACGCGAAGGTGGGAGTACAGGCATGCGACGATTCGATTATCGGACCGCACGGATTTGGAGTTAGAAACCACAGGGGCACATGTTGGTCAGCTTCCTGGAAAGCCAAAAGCTTTTTCTAATGAATTCTTTCTTTAAGAAGGGGCCTCACAGGAAGTGGACTTGGAGAAGCCCCGACGGTAAGACGCGAAATGAGATCGATTTTACCATGACGGATACAAAGCATATATTCAGGGATGTCTCAGTGATCAACAGGATTAACACAGGCAGTGATCACCGACTTGTTCGAGGCACTCTGAATATATGTCATAAGCTGGAGAGATTCCGCATGGTGAGATCTGATTTGCGTCCAACACAACTCTTGTTGATTTGTTGGAAACCACCGACGATGTTGATAAGGAGGCAGACCAGTTGGTGAGGACGATTCGATTCGGGATGTGGGAACAACGTGTTTCCCAAAGCAGCGAAGTGTACAGCAGTCTAAACTCTCTCGCGAGACTCTGGAACTCATGAGGCGGCGACGAGAAATGGCGGCGCAGACTGTTTCGTTAGGTGAGAAAGAGCTCTCCAAGCATGTTAGAAAGCTGATAAGGCGAGATCTCCGTAGCTGCAATACTCGCTCTATTATGGAGGCAATAGAGCGCAACCGGGGATCGAAAGTTTTTATGCAGCAACTTGGAAGGAGCAACCTAATGAAACTAAAAACTGCAAATGGCCAAACCGTCTCCTCTACGCCGGAAATCCTCGCCGAGATTGAAAGCTTTTATGGACAACTGTATGCTTCCCATGCTGCACAGCCTCTTCCCGATCCAAATCATATCAGAGCCTCACTAACACGCCAGCACGCCACTACACTGAAGATATCCCGGACGTCGAAATGAGCGAGATTAGGATTGCCCTGGGGCAAAAACAACAAAGATCCGGGTGAAGACGGAATTAGAAGACGGAAGACGGAATATTAAGTATGCGTATTGTTGATAGAAGTTGCAAAATGTCAGCTCAATCGGTAACCAGGAAGTGGGTCAAATTTAACGTACAAGATACATACCTACATAGCCAATCACATGCTTTGTGCAACCACGGTTGCCAATTTATTTATTTATTTCAATCATATTTATTTTATTCCTTAAGTCAGTAATGACCTTGTTTGAAATCACTTGTCAATAAATGATAGTAATTGGAAAAAAGGCACGTGAGTGGCTAATTGTAATATAGGTATGTACATACTCTACTAGTCAACGGAGTACATTACAAATGTACAAATGTACTTACTGACCTCATAATTATGTTTATCGGCCATAATGTTATTTGGTGGGAATACGTCGCCGTCCGCCCGCGAAACGTCTTCCTACACTAAGAGCTTGCTGCACATTGACACATCTGTTACTTTATTATGGTAAGTTTTCTGGTTTAGCGAGGGTACAGAAAAAAGAGGCAGGCGTAGTTAGCTGCGTTTTAGTCATTTATTGTAGAATAGCCCCCTTTTAGTTATGCAAACAATTAAATAAAATGTGTCGTTTACTTTGCGCACGGACCAATGCCGCTTTCGACCGTAGGTTTTTTACTGGAATTGTGGCATGAATACAGGACTAAAAGGCGGCAATGTGATTTTAACTGCTTTTTAGTGATGCATTGTCGTATAACCGCCTTGTAGTCAGGTATCAGCGAAGTATTTTATTCAATGAAACCTAGTTAAATAGCGGTTAGAGACGTTTAGCCGCCTTTTAGTGTATCCAAAAATAATAACCGCTTTTAAGCATTTTTTTTTTCATTTATAATAAAAATGGAAAAACAATCCAAACGTTAAACTACTTTAGTAGCTTTTTAGTTAAGTAATGTGGTTTAATGAACTAAAACAATTACTTTGCTCACCCGCGACCTTACAATAGTTACGTTTATGCAAGAAATGTGCGTTCATGCAGTTCCTCCACCTCACTCATAAATTAATGTGGTTTAGTCGCCTTTAAGCATAGCAAAGTCCATTTTTTATGTATTTAACAGCTTTTTTTGAAAAATTATTTTCGAAACGGTAAAAGATAGAAAAACCGTTCCTAGACAGACCGATAGAGATTTTTTTTAAGCAGAATGGTATTGAAAAGTCGAAATTGACCAAATGTCACTTAGCCGCCTTTTAGCTTGAGCACGGCAGTATAGGTAGTAGAAGTATCAAGTTGATATTAAATGATACACTTAGAGCTACGATATCTTGAGCCGTAAAAAAATACACGATCCGAATACCTATATTATATTTTAAAATCCAGCCCAAGAGCGTATCGAACACGCCCAAGATAGGGTTCCGCAGCTGTTACGAAAAAGTGCTTGCATATTTTATTAATTTTACTATTAATTATACTGTTCGTATTAAACAAGCAGTATTATAAGGGCCAGCTGCTACTTACTCTTAAAGTTAAAGTACTAGTAATTCTCAAGCAAACTTAGCCGTTATAGTTTTCCTTGTTAATTTGACATATTTCCTCCCATCCTGATTTTTTTATACCAACAGTTTAGCTTTTAGATGGGGGGGGGGGGGCGCCGCTCGATTTTAACAAAAAAAAAATTGCACGTTAAAGTTGAATGTTGACTTCATAAAAAAATAATTCAAAGACACGACTCCAGATAAAATTAACCAAAACCGATAAAATTATTCCACTGTCAAATTGACACTAAACCTTAATTCAATTTTTAAATAAACTGTATTTAACCTAGGTTTCAACATAAAAAATGTAAATATTTCAGCTAAATAATAATCCTTTTTAGAATATAATAGTTAGGGAGGCGAATAGGGGAATTTTCGGCAATACTCGAGCGTGGCAGTTTAAGATATGAGAGATACCTTAGACCTAATAGAACAACCTTGTAAAGTATTTAGCTCTATATGTAGTGACGCGCGCCTAGGATAGACGATCAGATTAGTAAAAAAAAATGGATAGTCTGAAATACTCGAGCGCGTCAGATTAAGATATTGGGGGTTGATTTTAGTGTTTAAAGACTAAATTTAACTAATCTGACGATAAGTCCTTGACGCCGCCGAGTTATAGGGTCGCGAACTTGTAAAAAAAAAACGTTAATCCGGCATTCTCGAGCGACATTTTTTATTTTTTTATTTTGAAGAATATAATCTAAAACTTACTAAAAATACAAAATCTGCCGGTTTCTGCATGACCGGAAGTGTGGAGGAGCCATTTCGTCTTCCTAAGAACGCGTTACGGCATATAAGTCGCGAACGATACATTTTACAAAAAAAAAGTTTCAATAAACAAAAAAGGTAATTTTATTTTACACAAAAAAGGTCTCTTTACATTTTTGTCCAAAGTTAAAACTTTTTGACTTGAAGCATCATAAAAACTCAAACTCCCGGTTTTTTGAGTATATCTCGAAAAATGAGGGTGTTAAAAAAAATTGATATGAAATAACGATGATTAAATTATGTGTTTTTTATTATATCTCAAATTTTTTTTTTTTTTTCTAAAGCTTCTCGACAATTTTCGTGGACTCGGAAAAAGTTACGCGTATCTGTATACAAAAGTATTATTAACATGTACAGTTTCATATATTTATATTATTCAATAGCCTGTTGATCCTCAAATTGTTTTTTGGACGTAGAAAGAAAGGAAAAATAAAAACCGGCCAAGAGCATGTCGGACACGCACAAGGTAGGGTTCCGTAGCCATTACAAAAAAAATCAAGTAATATTTTTCTAAAAATTTCGTATTTGTACGGAATCATCCAAGTTTAGGTATGTTTTATACCTTAGGCTACTATTTCCTCTTAAACTACAAATAATTTCCAAGCAATCTTAGCCGCTATAATTTTCCTAGTAAATTTGATATATTTACTACCATTCTGAATTTTTTCAAATTTTTCCACCTAACAGTTTAGATTTTAGAGGGGGGGGGGGGGACACTCGATTTTAATGAAAATTTTCACTTTAAAGTTGAATATTTCGCAAACAGATCACTGAATAGAAAAATCATGTTAGCAACCCCGCAATGGTTTTAAAAAACCTATCCTACGATACCCCACACTATAGGATTAGTCGAGAAAAAAAATCACCCCCCTTTACGTTTATGGGAGGTACCCTAAAAAAAATATTTTTTTATTTTTTATTTTACCACTTTGTTGGCGTGACTGATATGTATATTCATGCCAAATTACAGCTTTCTAGTACTAACGATCTCTGAGCTTAGCCGCGGACAGACAGACAGACGGACAGACATGGCGAAACTATAAGGGTTCCTAGTTGACTACGGAACCCTAAAAAGAAACCAAAAACCTTTTTCGGTCAGATTAAGAGAACCCACCAACATTTTTGTCAGATTAAAAAAATATGCTTTCAGGATACCGAGATAAACCTCCCCTATGAAAATCTGACGCGCTCGAGTATTTCAAAAAAACTTTTTTTTTTGCTGTTTCAAAAATTCATCGTAACTTATCGTCACGCCGAAATCGTCAGTTTTTTTAAAGGGAGCTTCCTTGGGGCCTACTTAACATCCCTTCCGAAAATCTGACGCGCTCGAGTAAATTTTTTTTTTTTGCATTTTTGACTACTTTATATGCCTACCCCCACCACGCAAACCGGCAGATTAGTATACCGTTGTTATCAGAGGCACTCGGGGCATACGTAGTATGAATATCTGACGCGCTCGAGAATGCCCAAGTAACTGTTTTTTTTAACATTTTTGAAAAACCGTACACGCCAAACCCACCGCTAAAATGGTTTTTGCCATACGAGCTTTTCTTTTCGAAATTATTTTATCTTTCGATTTTGATAGGTCTCGACGACGCCGTTGAATTACGCCATTTAGCTACCTCGCCTCCCTAACTATAAGACAATGTTTTGCATGCCAATGTATCTGGCTAGACATGTCATAGCACATTAGCACTATTTTATAAGACCATTTTACCATGTCTAGAGCAAATAAATATTTCATTTCATTTCATTTCCAGTGAAAAAGACGCTTTATTTTAGCCCTAAAAACCAGATTAATTTTCGGATAACTGCAAAATTAGATTTTTTTGTTGCTTTAAAACAAATAAATAGTTGATTGAGTTGGCGAACAAGGTGACGTCATAACATAAAGTGCTATTGCCATTCAAACTTTTTTTTATACAATATAGGCTTGCGTTAATGTTTAAATTTTTGACCACTATCACCTCTGATGGAAATCAAAGATGAGGCTTACGATGGAGCACGCTTGCCTAATAAATGCTCATTCACCGTAGACTTGAAAGCGGCCAAATAGTAGTGTTCAGTACCTCTACCATGAGTTTACACTAGTTTACGTGACCGTACTCGCTAGCGACGGCGTAAATTATTTGTATGGAGAATTGTACAGCGCCTCTAGCGGTCACTTACGGAAGTACAATTCTCCGTACAAATCATTTACGCCGTCGCTAGCGAGTACGGTCACTGTAAACTAGTGTAAACTCATGGTAGAGGTACAGGGAACACAGTCGCAGGCAGGGGAAAAAAACTCTATGGGAGAACTGTGTTTTGACAGCTTATAATAAAAAAAACCGGCCATGAGCGTGTCGGACACGCCCAGGATAGGGTTCCGTAGCAGGTACGAAAAAATCTTTGCATACTTTATTAATGTGGTTCTTTTGGTCCCAACGTCGGCGGTACAGCGCCATCTATCGGTGAATTGGGTAACTAATCCAATCGAATCTGCAGTCTACTAGAACTAGACATATGTGTGTTGATTGTTTTTCAGATGAAATATATACTTAAAGAAAAAAAAGGCTTGCAATGGCGGTTAAATTACAATCTTAGTTTAGAAATATTTTTTTACAAAAACATAAAAACTGCTCAACTGATCAAGTTGAAAATAATTTTCCTAGAAAGTTTTTATTAAGTGTAACTTACATGATTTTTTTCATATTTTTAGACGTCCGGTTCAAAAGTTTATCAAAAAATGGTTTTAGAAAACCCCTATTTATTTTCAAATACCTATCCAATGATACCCCATACTATAGGGTTAGTCGAGAAAAAAAAATCACTTTTATTTATTTAATCACTTTTTAATATATATATTCATGCCAAATTACAGCTTTCTAGTACTAACAGTCTCTGAGCTTAGCCGCGGACGGACAGACAGACAGACAGACAGACGGACAGACATGGCGAAACTATAAGGGTTCCTAGTTGACTACGGAGCCCTAAAAAGTACGTCAGTTGATTGGTGGTGTCAACATCCCTATTGGTTGAAGCATAGCATCACATGAACAGGATTCCGGCAGCACTATCTCAAAACCGCAGAGTGTATGGATTGCAACCCAATTAAATGGGATAAGCCACATAAGAACGTAAATAAATAGAGTGAGCTTGGCGATCGGAGTAATCCATTTTGGGAGGGTTTCATTTAGGGCGCCAAGCAATTTCTTCGGATTCTGATATAAAAATGTTAGAATGTTATAAAATGTTTTAGAGTTCACTAAGAGTAGGATAAGGAAAGTGTTTTATTTTTTGCTGAAGTAAATAAAAATGTTGTTATCCATCATCATCATCGTCATCATCATCTTCCCAGCTATATAGTTTGTTGTTGGTGTTGCCTATGTAACTTTGAACATATATCCAGAAAAACTTAGAGCGATCCTCTGCTTGAGAGGCCTTACTTCAAACCACTATACTTCATTTAATTTAGAATTGAAAACCACAACATCATTATTACTGCGGCTCGTCAACTACCTATTTCTTACCTAGCAAATTGTACAGTACAATAGTCTGGGAGCCGCAAAATAAAATTGTTTTAATGTCACTTTATTTGCCTGTCGTCAATTGTTACTCTTGTACAAATTGTAAAAAGATTACAGTTCACGAGCCGCAATACAGGGTTATTTGTAATTCACTGACATCCTCTTAACCCTGAATTCCTATCACTCAAACAAATGTTTTTTGTTTTACGACTTTTTAAAATGAAGCACTTTTTTGACATACAAATACACAGAGTATCGTAAAAATAAGAGGTAGTCTCAAATTTTCAAAACGTTATTACACCAAAAATATGAAGTTATGACAAAAACCGTAAAACAAAAAACATTTGTTTAAGTGGTAGGAGTTTAGGGTTAAAAGGATGCTAGTGAATTACAAATAACCCTGTATAATGTTATTGTGGTTTATAATTCTAAATTAAATGGAGTATAGGCCACCATGTTCTGATTCTGTGATGATCATTCTTCCGTTTTTTGCCATTCTGTTATATGGCAACGTAATCGTAGAATGGGCAAAGTTACCACACAAACTAAATTCATAACGGGCAGTCCCGTCATTGTGGACAACTTGTAATGAAGTTGTGTGCGACAACTTTGCGAGCCATGTGTTTGTAACTCCTGCTTTTTCTTACTCTTACGTAATTTTGTGTTAGTTGTCGCGCTATAGGTATGTGGTAAATTGTAGATGAAGGTTAGCTACAGAACCGTAAGTTTAACGCAACATTTTTTTCTATACAATCCAGCAGTGGCGTGGATCGAAAGTTTTCGTTAAGCAACTCGAAGAGGTATTTGACCAGGCGGGCTACTCCGAAATTAGAAAATCGAAGTTCGTATCGTACCGTCTCACTTGCTCTCGTAGGTATTTAACGACCGCTTTAGCCTAGTTGGTAGTGACCCTGCCTACGAAGCAAGAGGTCCTGGGTTCAAATCCCGGTAAGGGCATTTATTTGTGTGATGAGCACGAATATTTGTTCCTGAGTTATGGATGTTTTCTATGTATTTAAGTATTTATTTATCTGTATAAGTATGTTTATCGTCGTCTAGTACCCATAGTAAAAGCTTTGCTTAGTTTGGGACTAGGTTGATTTGTGTAAGATTGTCCCCTAATATTTATTTATTTATTTTTATTTATTAAATAATACGTAGTATAAGGCCAGTGTGTGTTGCCAGTGATGACTTGAGCATTGTGACGTAGCTCGTAGCCGCAAACAACGGGCCTCATAGGAAAGCTCCAAGTCACTCAGAGGACGATGGAGAGGGATATGCTCGAAGTTTTTCTGCGAAAACACATTAGAAATGATGAAATCCACCCCAGAACTAAAGTCACCGACACAGCTCGAAGAATCGCCAGACTCGACCATTTTACCACGACCACGAACGACGGCCGTTTTATACCTCAAATCCGGATTAATTTTCTATTAACTGCAAAATTAGATTTTAGCTATTTTTAAAACAAATAGTTGATTGAATTGTTTCTTCATCCCTATTGCCCACAGCTATAATTGATGTGGCCAGCATTGCTAAAAAGAAAGTCAGAAGGTTTCCTGTTATAAACTAAGATAACATTAAAACTGATCGATATAATTGAAGGAAAGAAGTAGTGAAAACAAATGATTTGCCATAAAATCACGGCACAATGGAATCGAAGACTGTTTTATGGTTGTCGATAATGAGATTTCTTAACCGCTCTAAGTGACAAAGTAAGTTAAAAGGTAATTTAGAGCTGAAGTTCTTGCGCTGCCAAACCCCAGCTAACTTTACCCATTATACAAGCTCAGCCTGATAACTTATTGAAATTAAGGAATTAATAAATTGCATTATAATTATATTTATCTTTTTACCATACGTGTACATAGACTTCAACTTAATACAATACAGTGACTTTTCGTTCAAACTCAACTCAAAAAATTAAAAAAAGGTACCGTAAAGTCGAAATACTTTGACCCGATGAAGGGTAAATTTTGCCCATATGAAAAGCACATAATTATACCTAGAAGGGTGTAAAAAAAAACATTAATTTGTGGGCAGTTTAGCTAAAACCAACCATATTATGGCAATGTGACAATTTCAATGTAATAATAAAATGGGCGCGTATCTGAATATCGAAAATTAATTAAATAAAATAAATAAATAATAAATATCACGGGACAATTCCCACCAATTGACCCAGTCCCAAAGTAAGCTAAGCAAAGCTTGTGTTATGGGTACTACGCAACGGATAAACATACCTATATGATGTATGGGGACGCCTTGCTGAGTCAGGCGGGCTGTCGATCGTTTGCACAGTCATTCAGCCCAACAACATACCTATATAGATAGATACATACTTAAATACATATTAAACACCCAATACCCGAGAACAAACATTCGTATTTTTCATACAAATATCTGCCCCGACACGGGAATCGAACCCGGGACCTCAAGCTTCATAGTCAGGTTCTCTAACCACTACGCCATCTGGTCGTAATTGAATGTACTTATTAAAATATTGAGTAGGATATCGAAAAGTTAATAGGGTTCCGTTTGTAATTCTTCGAGTACGGATCCCTAAAATGGAACACAATAAAATAAATGTTAATATCATTATTTTTTAAACATTAAGTGAAATTTGTATATTTTTAAAAGTGTAATTTTAAAGCACAGTATCCATTGTGTACGTAATGAATGACACATTGACTTTTCTTAAAATCTTTCTCATTTTAGTTAGAGTTCTCATACTCCTTTAGCTTGCGTTAGTTGACTGAAATCGACTTTAATCCGATTGAAAAAAAATTAAAGCTATTGTCTAATTTAGCTTAGGTTTTCTTTTATTATGGCTCTGCCCATCAAAGACCAATTTTGCCAGCGTCTGTTGTAATTTTCTGTTATTCGATTGCTTTCAAATTGTTCAATAATACTATTGTTCGTTAAAAAGTCATGCGTCAACAAATCCCAATTACCAACTGTCACCCTTAAAGAATAACGTCGCTGTTTTTCCGATTACAATGGAAATAGAATTCGGATCACCTGCCGCGTGTACAATTCTCGACGATAAATAATTCACATTCCCGGGCAAGGGCATCCCAATTTTGGGCGGGAGGGATAAGAATTGGCGGGAAAATAATGTCTAAGGTAAACGTACCAATGCACAATACCTCAACGCCCAGTAG
Organism: Archips crataeganus; assembly: GCA_947859365.1. Lineage (NCBI taxonomy): Eukaryota > Metazoa > Arthropoda > Insecta > Lepidoptera > Tortricidae > Archips > Archips crataeganus. The sequence continues at coordinate 14,681,646 of OX402057.1, read as the reverse complement.
ATGACACCCATCTGTCACCTCTCTTACTGTGACATAAGATTGAATGCACCATTTATTGGATCAGTGTCGAACAAAGGGACGTTTACCTTATTTGGTGAATGATGAAGCTGTACAACCGATTTCCGTCACGGCAACGGCTTTGATATGATACGAATATCAACACGATTATTATCTAACGCACTGGCGTTTGGTATCGCATTCACTGTCTCTTTCTGTGAAACGGTATAAGATGCTGACAGAAAGAGATGCTGAAAATCAAGCACCCGCCCGTTAGACAATATGGCTTCTGAGGCCTTATTCTCTGACGCACTTGGAATCACAATTGTTTTCACCACTTATTTCTGTCACAGTACAGAAGAAGAGTTGAAAGGGATGGCGGATGCTATCTCGAGCCTTTGAGCCTCCCTTATGTACTCAGTTTTGGCAGTGAACCTTCACACGCATTTTAGGCATGTAAGGACACCGTCTCATAGCTATAGCGTGCGCTATGCTGGCGGTCGAGCCTTTCATTCGTCTTGTGTGGCATTTAAGTCAGGTTTCCGTTGGATTCCGAAGTCACGAACCCGATGCTTTACGATTGCTCTCCAATTAAGATCATTTGCTGCCAAATCTCCTCATTAAAGTTAACATCTTGTAGGGACCTCTAGCGCCATCTAGTAATACATCGGGTTATCGTAGTTTCTCAACCGTCCGAACGCATAAATACAGCTTTTAACTCTCTTTCTTCGAACTTCGGTCCCCAGGGCACCTGCCTGGAGATATATCTCTTTTATCTGGCGTCTCCCCATAATTTCTTCAGATACCGTTTTTGGACATCTTTGGACACTAGAATTTATCAAATACAAGGCTTGCTGACGAAAACTGTTACTCTGCACGAGAGATGGATTCCATGGTTTTTGATGGAGCGACAACTTGGTTAAGGTTGCAAACCTTGGGAAGACCTATTTTCAGCAGTGAACGTCTTTCGGCTAAAATGATGATGATGAAGAAGACGGACGGACGGACGGACGGATGGTTCACGTTGGTACTAAACGTTAAGAAGCTTACGGAGATGGAGTGTGGAGAGAAAATGACAAGGTGATGGTTTTTGAGATTGAAAATCACAATACTCGTATTTATGAAACAACCTGTGTTTGTACCATTCTATTCTGTGAAACAAAATAAGAACGAAGGTCAAAGTTACTAATCGGTGCCCGACGAATGCATATATTACCAACAACCAAACAACAATGTAAAGTTATCATCATCAGTGTTAAAGTTAGGAAATTTGCGCCACTAAAATTACGTCATAAGAGACCCATCTTATCTCTTTGGGATGGGAAGTTCCATTGGGAACTCACAGGCAATATTCAAAAAACGGATAATTTTACTGGTTTCGTCGTCATCATTTTCTTTCATCTCTAATGAAATCCCGATAGCTATTTAAAAATTTGATCGCTATCGCTTGCAACGTGCGGCAAAGCACAGCCATTGGCTCACAAATTATATCGGAACCATTCCCTAACACGCTGCCTCCCTATCAAAGACACGTACATTAAAAATAGCTCATAAAACGTATACGAGTAAACAGAACAAAACAAAGAAAAAGCTAATTTCAAAAACGCGATTGTATCCGTAATAGGAAAGGGCAAACGGCATTGGAATATTACAGTTATTTTATCTAATTGCTAGAGAATTACTACAGTGATTTTTATGAAATTTGAGGATCATGTAGTACAAGGTTAATACGCAGTACATAATAATTAATAAAAGTAATACAAAATTAGTGTTTTTTGCTCAGTTAGTGGTGGAATATATAATCCGTTAATTCAATTGTTAAAATTAGTCTCATAACTGAGTGATGGATGACTTATGGCACTGAGACGTGGCCGGTAACGATGGGCCTCATAAGAACGCTCAAAGTCACTCATAGGGCGATGGAGAGGGCTATACCCGGAGTTTATCTGCGGGATTGCATAGAAATGATGAAATCCGCGCAAGAACTAAAGTCACCGACATCTTGAAGAATCGTCAGACTCAAGTGGAAGTGGGCAGGGCACATCGCTCGTAGAACTGACGGCCAATGGGGCAAAAAGGTTCTTGAGTGGCGTCCACGGACCGGAAGACGCTGTGTAGGTAGGTCTCTATCAAGATGGAGGGACGACCTAGTTAAGGTTGCGGGATCGCGTTGGATGCGGATGGCACGGGACCGATCTGTTTGGCGAGCCTTGAAGTTTATTGAAATTAAATTTTTAGTTTTCTGACTACCTCTAGGTAATAGGTTAATAAAATTGTATTCCCTTAAATAGCAATGCAATTTAAAAGAAACTCGGCAACAAACAAACGTTTCGGCAAGATTACTTTTTATTATCTAGCATTGAACCCCATATTTTTACGCACACTTAACCGATTCTATACACTTTACATTGTCGTTAAAATTGTAGGAATAGGAAGAATAAAACACCGTCGAGCGTAAAAATATCCGTCATGTGGAAACACCACTTATCACGCACTGCGCTCCATTTCACGCGCGTTCCGTTCGGTTTTGCACTTGATGCCGTATCTTTTCGTCCGTTCTCTAGTGCACGATACGATTTCTATTGAAATTGAAAACAGATTTTCAAGCGCTATTTTATACGAGTAACCGAACACTGCAAAAGTTTTACGGGGTGGTGATGTGTTTGTCGTTTGTATATTTGTTTTTTTACCCGAGCATGGCAAAGGCAAAAGGAATTGTTGTGATTTTGACTGCTGTATATATACGTATAGGTACTACGCATATTTCGTTTATTTTGTCACTGTAGTGCAAAATAACTGATGAGGTGTCGATTATCTTTTTAAAGTAACATAGGCTTCATTTTGTGAAAAAAAATATGGTGGAACACAGATGTTTTGGCCGATACGACGTCAGAAATATAATTAAACAAATATTATTACAACTTGCTGCCTTGAATGCTAAACCTAAAAAAATGCAAATAAAAAATAGAAAATAAATAATAGTTAAAAAAAACTAAAAAACACGCTTTAAAAAATAAAAAATAAATTTTAATAAATTTCAATTCACTATTCTTATAGTGCAGTAAAAAATCTTAATAAGCAATTATTATATTGTTATATCCAGATCAAAATTTGTAAACAATTCTAAATATTGATAAAATAAATAATAATAGTTTAAAATATTTTATTGTAAAAAAAGCGTGGGGTGCATGGTGTCAATTGTCAAGGATTATCATTTTGATAACATCTTAAAAAGCACCCCACGCTTTTTTTACAATAAAATATTCAAACTTTACCCCCCTCACCTACAACCCCAAACCCCCTAAACCCAACCCCCCAACATCCCCCACCCCATTTCCCCAAACCCCCCCCAAACCCCACACCCTTACCCCCAATCCCCTAAACCCCCCTTACCCCCTCCTCATTTTACAAACCCCCGAACCACCTAAACCCAACCCCCCTAACACCGAACCCCCCAAACCCCCGGAACCCCCCCCCCCTCCCCCTCCCCTCACCCTGGTTACCATATGGGATCAAAGTGCTCGTCAAGAAGAATCAAACGAGCCCAAACTCGATGGGGTTGTGTCGTTTTATTGTGGAGTGCCTTTGGCCATCTTCCAGCTCCATCATCAGACCCTGGTTACCATCTGGGATCAAAGTGCTCGTCAAGACGAATCAAACGAGCCCAAACTCGACGGGATTGTGTTGTTTAATTACATAGTTCCTATGGCCACCATCCAGCTCCATCATCAGATCAGCTCCATGTTACAATAATATTGCATTGTCATCCAATTTACACATATGTGCAAAATTTCAGCTCAATCGGAAACCGGGAAGTGGGTCAAAATCGCGCCCTAAGGAGTCGGTTACAAACAAACATACAAACATACAAACATACATACAAACATACAGGTGAAGCTAATATAAAGCGTGTAAAAAAGCTAATTAGGATAAATGTTGGACCTAAAAATTAAATGTCAACACTTCAAACACACCAAATTTTGTAATTTTTTGCTCACAGCACTTATACTTTCACTAAGTGCTTTTTTACAGCCAGTAGCTGAACAAAATAAAATCGTGGCGCAAAAGTGTCGCCTGGTCTAAATAAGGGCGACAATCCACGTAAGAAGTCACAGCACGTCGTAGGACCACGTACGTGAGCTAATATAATTTTATCGCCGACAAAGTAGTGGAGCAAGGACCGATTTTATGGTGCACTTGAAAAGGAAAGGGTTATCAGGACTTTTCAACTCTAGCCTTAGGATTTTCATAAGAGGGTACGAATTTTGATATCGTTTTACAATGTTGCTGGGGAGCTATCTTTGTTTTTAACAAACTTTCAGACATCTTAGGCATTTTATACAAAGCTAGCACTACCATCTGAGGACGATTATGATAATGACACAGGATTCACCAACGCTTTGCTTTGAAAAGTGGGAGAGTAGAAGCAAATTGAAACCTGCAGCATCACTACGAAAGCTTATCCTACATTTACATTACACTCAAAGGTAAAAAACTGTTATTTGTATGTCTGTAGATCCCGTAGAGAAGTGTTTCAAACAAACCATTAAAACAATCATACTCAATTCTGTCATTCCTCAGATTTGTTCAAGGGGTCGCTTTATTTCACGAAGGTGACGTGTTTCTTAAATGGAGTACCCAAAACTGGAGAATGACCAAATTTCGAAACTTCACACAATGAAGTTTGAGTGACTTTGCAAAAAATTATGATAAACCGTCAGCTCTACTTAATGTAAGTTCATTCTCAAATCTAAGCTATTTAAGTATAGCTGTTTAGATTAGTTTGCAATGGTTGGGTCTGCGTGAAAATACGTCACAATCATAACAAATGATGACAGTCTTACATGTTTCTAAGGAAGGAGGGCGATTAGATTAGCCGCTGATTATATTATGTTTGTTATGAGGACAGTCAAAGTTTAAAGGTTTAATAACAGCAAAAACTGCCGGAATCGGCCCCTTGTCTTAAAGTTCACCGTCATAATTTTATTACGTAGCTATTCTTTGTCAAACTTTGGCTGGAGAATAAAGTTTTGTTTTTTTATTATTAATATTTTATGAGATCGGCTTGCTCACGTATAACGGCTGAACATAACCCAATCATTTTAATTTTGTTTTCTCTTCTTAATCTAAAAACAACACTTGTCGCCTTGTTTTAATGGTGTTTTAAATTTTAAGATACATAAGTTTAATGATCTTGAGCATTTACAGTAAGTTTAACTGTTTACAATTAATTTAATAAATATAACTAATTTAAATTGTTTGCACAGTTTGCTAATTTCCGACGTAGAATACAATTAAAATACATTTATAAATACAAGATTTTTAGGAGTAGTAGGACCATAAGCAAGGTCCATCCAGATAGCTAGTGACATCTTACTTAGTAATTCTGTCGCCAAACAGCAGTATTTGAATTGCTGTGTCCCAGTACGAAAAAGCAAATGGCCGGTAAAAATACCAGCACACGAAGTATTGTACCTATCTTAATCCTCTATCTAGGCTTGCAACGTATCTACAATCCAGTGCTGTTCCCAACCCTTGTCATGAAAATAAAGGACGGTATATATTTAAGAAACGTTCGTACAAGAGTACGTGGGTACGTGTGGGAAGACCCACATCTTCCCAAAACCATTATGCCTCAAAATAAATGCAGCTACGCCATATTTCACGTACTTCTGGACACTCCCGGCATGCAACATACTTCGCACTTCCCTTTGCCCCGGAACCAGTCGAATAGCTACATTAAGCGCGCAATATAACAAAAGGAAGACGTCCGTCGGTGCGTCGAAACATGAAAAGACAGAGGGCAATCAGCGTCCAGCCGAGTGGAAGCCTGCCCGATGCCGGACCTGACGATTATTAGTGCGCCCTTATTGGAGTAGTGTTAATGTATATGTCATAGCCTTCAACTGGGTTGGCTTGAGGAGAGTATAATGGATGCCTGCTAATCAGAGAAAAATATAGGTAACTTTATAATTTCCTCACACAGGAAAATTAATCAACAGTTCAATTTTTTAACTTTGCAAACACTGTTCTTATATGATAAGCTCTTTTTACTAAAGATACTAAGTACTAGACAGATACTCGTAAATTGGAGAATGAAAACGAAGCAATGGTCACGAGAAGAAGCTTCTGCGCATGGCCAAGTCACTGAAACATGTTGCTCATTTGAAACATAGTTAAATAAAGTGTTAGAATGCCATACCAACTTAATACAAAATAAAGCAAAGTTAAGTCACTTTTTCGTCAATTCCTCTGATAAACCAATTAATTTTAATTTCAGTTAGATAGTAAAATAAACGTGGGACGTCCACCAACGAGATGGACGGATGATCTGGTAAAGGGCGCAGGTTCACGGTGGATGCAAACCACTTCCAACCGTAAAGATTAATGGATGATGGTGATGATGAATGATGATCATAAGGGAGGCCTATGTCCAGCAGTGGCCATCCTATGGCTAAAATGACGATGATTATGAGTAAACTAAAAATCCATTCTTTATCTTAAATGAACATATTTTGCAAGTTTAGATAGTCTTTATTTGTTTTTTTTTTTTACCCACCGATTCCGAAATGAAAAGCCGGCACATTTGTATAAGTCTTAATATTTTTTACAGATACGATACTTTTCAACGCTCTTCAAACCTTTTAACGTCTTGCAATAAATATCTCATGGGAGATAATTCAAGGCGGTATTGAAACTGAATGAGAGAAAAGGGAAAGCAGATAATGGGGTATTACCTAAAGTCTCGCGTCGATTAAAGGATTATTCTGTCATTCCCGCTGAGCTACAGAAGCGAGTTTTGTAGTGAGTTAGTAGTAACTGATTGCTATTTTGTTCTTGATGTTATATCCTTGGGTTTTACTATACTCAATAAAAAAATACTATTGGACAATTGACACGAATTGGCCCAGTTCCAAACTAATCAAAGCTTATGGGTAGGTACTAGGTAACGGTTAAATACTAAAATACATAATTAAACATCCCATGATCGAAATCAAGCGTTGATATTTTCCATACTACGTATCCCATGATCGAAAGCAAGTGTTGATATTTTTCATACTATAATTCACGAAAACATCCGTTGTAAGTCATAGCATTTTTGTTAAAACCTGAAACAAACAATGTTTATACAGCCCGACCACTAGATTGCGGCTCGTAAACTTCCCCAGGCATAACTGTAGCAGACAGACTGACAACTCGTAACGAGTTACGAACACTGTCCTGTAGAGCACACCTGCTTGTACAATACACGTTCCTAAACATTGTATCGGCAAAGAGTTGCGATGCGGGCATACGTAAACAGCTGGGGGAATAACTTTGAGGTGAAGTCAGGTTGTGTACCTTCTTATGCCATGAAAAGCGACGACCGAAGGCTTATTATAAAATAAAGTAGCAGTCAATATTGGGGAGTGAAAGTTGATATAATAAGCACTCCTAATACAACTTGTTAGTCCACATTTGTTTAACAAGCGCTTGCAATTGTTTAGTTTGTTAGTAATTCTAGGAAATCTGTTACAGTAATAACAGAATTTAAACTTTAAACCTGAAAAAGCAAAATAGTTTCTTAAATCCACTACAACAACGCAGCTGCAAAATAGTTTACAGATACAACTTTGTTCCCAGTAACTCGGTTCATAGCCTACTTGTTGTCATAATAGACAAAGCTAAACAACTCCTAACATAGCTACATGTATAATCTACGGGACACAAACTAGGGTGTAGTGGCAGATAAAATACAGCAGAACTGTTCAAACACATTGAGTGTTTTGGATGCACTTTATTTATCATCATACATCATCACTTCAGCCGAAAGACGTCCACTGCTGAACGTAAGCCTCCCCCAAGGCTCGCCAAACAGATCGGTCCTGCATCATCCATATCCAACGCGTTCCCGCAACCTTAATCAGGTGATTGCTTCAACTAGTTGGAGGCCTATGGACGCCACGCGAGAATCTTTTGGCCCCATCGAACATCACTTGAGTCTGGGGATTCTTAGAGCTACATATGTCGGTGACGTAAGCTCGCTTTCTTTATGCTACTTGCTTACTTACGCATTTATTTAATAATTATTCACCTTTGACTTTAACGACCGTTTTAGCCTAGTTGGTAGTGACCCTGCCTACGAAGCAAGAGGTCCTGGGTTCGAATCCCGGTAAGGGCATTTGTTTATAACAACATTTAAATTAATAATTATAAAATAAAACGCATGAATCTTTTCTTATGACAGAAGAAGAATGCTTTTATTTCTTCTAAAAGATAATTATATGGCATTATAGATGGCCAGTATCAATTTTAACTTAAATGAGTTTTTATGTCACAGACATAAATATCCCCACCGAAAGAACGATAAACTAAGAAAATAACCAGTAAAACTGAATTGAGAAATATTAAATTAATTACAAAACAAATGCGCTTAAATTTAAATAAACTAGTATTGTGTGGACTGTTACATCGGTTGTTTAATCTTTAAATCTTATCTTAATGTCCTTTCTGAAAACTATGGGTAACAGAAATATCTAGATAATATATATTTTAAAACTTTAATTCTGAAAGGATGTTATGAACTTACAAACTTATTTTCAAGTAAATTATTAATTACAGTATTACTTAAATATAGATATTCCTTAAATAAATTTACATTACCAACATTAATTAATTCATCTTTAGTGAAATATTGCTGTATAGCATTCAATCGCTGCAATGTTCTTGTAAACGACTCATTTAGTTGAGGCTTATTTATTGAACCTTTGGAAGGCAATTGCACCTGAAATCTATTGTCATTCAAGGTGACGGAATTTTGAAATATCCTTTCAGCTATGGATTGTTTTGATGTTGTTTTAAAATAAGGATTTGGCACAGACTCTATATGTACAGAATTTTTAAGAATAGTATTTACAGATTGACTATAACGTCCTTTACATGATACATTACTGCTCGCTTGCCCATAAACTTGTCCAGAAACAACAAAACCTAAAGCTGTGTTTTGTAGCACGCACCTACCGGAGCTTACCGCCATTCGCTCGGGAAGCAAGACATCAAATAATATATCTGCAGCTAATAACATAGTTATTGGTCCAGGAATGTTAAAAGTGCTGTCAGCAAGCTTAATATGACTGGGAATATTGATGTCACCAGTATTTACCTGTGCTTGTGGAATTGGCAACGTAATATTTTTCACGACGGAGCAATTAACTTCCGCGGAATAATTAGAATGAATTGAACTAATATTTACAGTCACAGCACGTTCAACTTTTTGCGGTTGCTGTCCTACGGTCACCAGATTAAACTCACTTTTAAAGGATGGAATACCCAACGCCTTCACCAGATCAGTTGTTATGAAGGAAGTTTGGCTACCGCTATCAAGTAGAGCCCTCACCTTAAGGCTTCTTCCATCACTCGCCTTAACAATGACGTTGACTGTAGGCAGCAGCAAGCTCGCGCCGGCGGTGCTACTGCACGCGGCGCCCGCCGCCTCGACCGGCTTTGCCTGCTCCGAGTGCAGGAGCGAGTTGTGCTCTTTACTGTTGCAGTAAGAGCATTTAAATACAAATTTACAATTTTTTACACGCCTATTAAGGCATATTTTACAAATATTGTTTTTATTTACAAAATGTAGGCGGTCTATAACGGGTTTCATAATGAAACTCTGGCATTTATACAACTTATAACTAGACAATGAACAATATTTACAGACAGGTTCAGTATTAACTAAATTAGAAGTAACCCTATTTACATTAATATTTTTCTCTACCTTGACACTTTCCTCCAAACTGGACGCTCTACGTTCTAAAAACTTTAAAAAGTCTTGCAAGGTAGGCAACTTGGTAGAGTCCCGGTCGGCGAAGTACGCGCGGCACGTGGACTGGTCCAGCTTGCGCGAGAGCGCGGGCACGAGCACCATGTCCCACGCCTGCACCGGCTGCGACAAGCTCTCCAACGCACATATGTTCTGACGAACCGTAGACACTAAAGCCCGCAGGCTTTCCGCCGTCCCTCGGGAAATCGGAGGGAAATCCAGGATATTTTGCACATGATTTGTTATTATGATACATGTATTATTGTATCTTTTGTCTAATAACTCTAGCGAGCTTCTGCGGTTAAATATTTACGCAGGTAAAATAATTTTTGAATGTTTAATAAATTGCAATCATTGCCTATGACGGCCTTGAACAGATCAATATAGCCTCTGTACTTGCAAATATCTTTGCCATCAAATATGGGTATGTCGAGCGTAGGTAATTTATTTACATTTGTATTTACATTTTCAGCGGACGCATATCTCGTCGACGACTGTATGTTTTGTGGCTCTCGCATGGCATTCAACGCAGTTTTCATGCGTGAGAGGACATCTAAATATAATTCCTCAGCCTCGTCAGTATCCTCGAGCTCCTTGGCGCCGTCGTCTAAAGCACTGTCGTCTAGAGCAAGGACCCCCGCCTTCAAATCGGAATATTTACAATAAGCTTTGTTAATCTGGTCAATGCGTACCTCGAGATCGGTCGGTTCTTCATACTTGGTATCTGCGACGTAATTTGCGATTCTCGTGATAATGCCCTTATAATAAGCTTTGCTACGCTTCAACTTCTCCACAGACATTTTCGCACAACTATGACGTTGGCACTGCACACTCGACAAATATACAACTAGCTATGACGCTACACTAAATTTATACACTGGTTTATTGTATTATATACAAACGAAGGACTATTAAATGTTTATAACAACATTTAAATTAATAATTATAAAATAAAACGCATGAATCTTTTCTTATGACAGAAGAAGAATGCTTTTATTTCTTCTAAAAAATAATTATATGGCATTATAGATGGCCAGTAACAATTTTAACTTAAATGAGTGTTTATGTCACAGACATCATTTATTTGTGTAATGAGCACGAATATTTGTTCCTGAGTTATGGATGTTTTCTATGTATTTAAGTATTTATTTATCTATATAAGTATGTTTATCGTCGTCTAGTACCCATAGTACAAGCTTTGCTTAGTTTGGGACTAGGTCCCCTAATATTTATTTATTATTTATTTATTTATTTATTAACTGTGTCTGTGTGGCTTGATCTGTGTGCACCACTAAATTAGTAGTTGAATTGATATTCCGGGATTTTCAACATTTACCTTGTAGATTTCATACCCATCCTGTAAAAATATCGGACTGAAAAGCATACCATAATAGCATTGATCCTATGTTTTGCATTAAGGAGAAAAAAACAGCATTTTAGTGAAACTCAAAAAGGGAACGTATTAGACCTAGGGGCAATGGTTTTCTTAAAATCTAGTTGTTTTAGTAAATTGCTGATCACAACAAAGGAAGCCATTTTGTTTTGGATCCATTTAAATATTGACGAACTACTGTAGATCTTTTTTTGTTGCGTCCGTCAGTTCGTTATCTGTCGCTTCCTACCTGCTGCAACTTGTATAACGCGCTCTGTTGCTCCTGAAGCTTCCCTTTTTATACGTTATCGCAATTCCAGAATCATACTGGGCTTCCAACCATTTTTTTTTACGTAGTATTGGTTGACTGTCACTCGATCACATTAGCATTATCGTCACCATTGTAATGATAATCAACATTATCGTCGCCACCATTATCACCACCGCTACCACCTTCAACATCATTATCATCATCGCTATCGTCATAACATGGATATTTTATATTTTTATCTACCTACTAGGGGCGTTCAATAAAAAGTGAGAATGAGTATGTTATAAACAACTTTTACTAAATGTCATTTTATTTTTCGACATACTCACCTTTTAGCATAATACACTTAGTATATCTTTTTTCTAAACTTAAAATTCCATTTTTAAAAAAGGTCTCATCTTGAGTACTTAAAAAATCTTGTACTGCAGCGACTACCGCGTCGTCGTCTTCAAATTTCTGGCCTCTCAGGTATTGTTTCAATCTCGGAAATAGGTAGAAATCACTGGGAGCGAGATCTGGTGAATACGGAGGATGCTTAAGGATATCGAACCCAGCATCACGAATTGCAGCCATTGCAACGGCGGACTTGTGTGCCGGGGCTTTGTCCTGGTGGAACAGCACAACTTTCGAGAGTTTACCTCGCCGTTTTTCGCGGATCTCATTGCGCAATGTTGCTATTTGTTTGGCGCATAAAGTGCCCGTAATAGTGGCTCCATGCTCGAGATACTCAATCATTAATACCCCTTTACCATCCCAAAAAACAGAGCCCATGACCTTACCGGCAGATGGGCTCACCTTGAATTTCTTCGGAGTTGGAGATGATGGCCTTTTCCATGTCATAGACTGCAGTTTCGTTTCAGGGTCGTAATGATGGAGCCATGTTTCGTCCATTGTTATAAATCGCGCCAAAAAAAGTACCCGGTCTTGCTGCATCAGGTTCAAAGCTTCTTGACAAATCTCTAGTCTAGTTTGTTTTTGCGTGTCAGTAAGCATTCTTGGTACCCAACGCGCAGATACCTTTTTCATACCCAAGCGTTCATGTAAAATATATTTTTTTTTTTTTTTTTTTTTTTTTTATGTTAGAAAGGCCAGACAAACGAACTAGTGGGTCACCTGATGTTAAATGATCACCACTGTCCATAGACACCCGCAGCGCTTTACGCGATGCCAGTGCGTTGTCGGCCCTAAAGGAAAGGGAACAGGGGAAGGGGGTGAGGGAGGGGAAGAGGGAAGGGGTGAGATATTGGGCCCCCGGCACTCTCACTGACCGTACGAAACGCAAGCAGGATTACTGCTGCTTCACGCCGCTGTTCTGTGAGAGGGTGGTACTGCCCCGGACGAGCCGGCCCATTCGTGATGCAGCGGCTAGCTACAACATGGCTCTACCACTACTACATGGCTCTACCACTCCCCGTTGGCTCCCCGTTGAAATCTTTACATTTTCAGCAATAAAACGAACTGTGACACGACGATCCGCCAAAACTGAGTTTTCGACTGTTTTCACAATTTCTTCAGTTACTGCTGTAGTAGGGCGTCCGGAGCGGGGGTCGTCCATTGTCGATGTTCTTCCACGTCTAAATTCGGCGCACCAACGTGCGACTGTCGAATACGGAGGAGCATTAGACCCTAAAGTGTCCCGCAAATCCAAATTGACTTGGTCCGTAGAAAAATTTTTCAAATACAAGTATTTGATAACGGCGCGCAGTTCAATTTTCTCCATTTTCGCTAACGTACTCAATAGCATTGCAAAGAAATTACCGTATATTTTTTGAAACAAAAGACAGTTAGTTTTTTTTTCATAGCAATCAGCTAGATAGATTAGCTTTACCGGCCAGTATTTAATTTCGTAATATTAAAAGAGCTTGCATCTCATTCTCACTTTATATTGAACGCCCCTCGTATGTACCTGTACCAGAGAGGTGTCGGGTTTAGAATAACACCTCTCCATTTCTACCGTGGATGTCGTAAGAAGCGACTAAGGACATAAGTTAAGGTATATTGCAGGCGACAGGCTAGCAACCTGTCACTATTGTATCACATTTATCCATCATTAAACCTAAAATTGATAATCCCCGAAACGTAAATGTCGCGTTTCGTGTGACCTGTACCTCTACCATGAGTTTACACTAGTTTACAGTGACCGTACTCGCTAGCGACGGCGTAAATGATTTGTATGGAGAATTGTACTTCCGTAAGTGACCGCTAGAGGCGCTGTACAGTTCTCCATACAAATCATTTACGCCGTCGCTAGCGAGTACGGTCACTGTAAACTAGTGTAACTCATGGTAGAGGTACTCCCTACCACCTTTGGGATACAGGCGGGATGTGTGTGTATATTTTTATTAAATCAATGATTGGAACACAGTTTAAATATAGAAACTTAAAACTCGGATTAATTATAATGGAGATGTATACGGCATATAATTAAGATCGGTTATGAGTGAGTCGGCCTTAGGAAACAAATTACAGCTTTGTAATTTGTCAGCGGCTGTTCTCCTTTTTATGGTGTAAGTATATGTTTATATTTGTCATAAACATTTTTTGTTCGCGTCTCTCCTGTGGACATGGGAAAAGTTAAGGGTCTGTAGCCAATATTTTGTAGTCAATTCACGGTGTGGGGGTAAATCTTAAATTTGCTGACTCTGAGTCGCTGATTTTGTGTCCATAGGACACTCAACTTTTGTTTCTACGCTGTGTATTCATCATATACACCGTGAAATTTTAGTGGTTGTTTTCCCGAAACGAGGTGATTTAGTTTCGATTGTACAATCGATTTATAATTACTATTTTGACTAGAGTCAAAAATCCAATTGTGAAAAACGAAAGTCGAAAATGACCGCAAACCAATAGTAACGCTTCGTTGGTACAAGTAGCGTACGATCGTACGGTGGGTTAGGTACCAACGAAGCGTTACTATTGGTTTGCGGTCATTTTCGACTTTCGTTTTTCACAATTGGATTTTTGACTGTAGTCAAAATAGTAATTATAAATCGATTGTACAATCGAAACTAAATCACCTCGTTTCGGGAAAACAACCACTAAAATTTCACGGTGTATATTTAAGAGCCAGGCTCTTGTCGGTGGAGTAATTTCCAGCTTGAAAGAGCTTGAAGTACGAAACTAAAAATATTATTGTTACAATCCTGATAAGAATAAAACATATTTATTTAGACTTGCATTGTTCATTATTTCTCTACGCCCGGCTATATTTCTGAAGAAGCCCCGTCGTGCACCGAAATTAAAGGCATGTTCCGGCTACGCGACGTTATTTCCCTTATGTTTGAATAGAAATAACAATTAATAACCGGTTATTACGGCGATTACGGCCTCTTAGCCGGTGGGGCGGCAAGATCGATATCACTCACGAAACACGGCTTAAGAGGACCCGTGTTCATTTCTAATGTGTTTGGCGATAAGTATAACAACCATAATAATTTTTACGCACGACTCGAGGTCCTTTTATGGGTTCCGTACCTAAGTTCTATTGCTCTCCCTCGTTCGAACGTCTGATTGTCAGGGTGTCTCTAATTCTGTCAGTCTAGTGCCGGGATGTCGAACATTTATTGTACATTTATTGTCATGATACAGAAAATCTCCTCCTCACAGTGTCTTAGCGTTGCTATGAGTTATCTTCCCACGCGTTTATATTTATGCCAAAACATTTGCGTCTAAAGTTACACGGTTGAGTCTCTGATCATCTATAGTTTTTGTTTTCATCTTATTTTTATTTTTATTTGTTTTTTCAATTTTTGTTTTATTGTATAACTTCATTTATCATTGCTGTTGATCTTCTGCACTGTAAATATTGTACGTCGATCGTCGAAGCCGGAGATACTCAAAATTAGTCCTCCAAGACACAGGTCTTTACCTAGTTTGGGGGGTCAGATTGTATGACATCTTTTGTGACTTCTCTGTACAAACCTACTTTATGTATTGAGCACTGTATCTAATTTGATGTTGATTGTACAATAAATCATTATTATTATTATTATTATTATTATTATTGTGAAATGTGTCATTTATTAACAATAATTAAAATTAAAATAATTATAAAACTATATTACAAGGAAATGTAACATCTCAGTATTTATGCAGCCATCACCCATAATTCACAAATAAAACACTTTTGACTTTTTTTATCAATGAAATAGCGTAAGGTCGGATTACTTTGGTTCTGAAGAATAACTTAGGTCATTGGGGTTAACACGGTCCAGGGGCCGTATTTTATAACACGCGGATGGCAAGCCATTGCTTTCACCATCTCTTTCTGTCACCGTCTCATACCGTTTGACAGAAAGAAATAGTAAATGCGATAGCAAGTGTCAGCGCGTTAGATTAAGTATCTAAATAGTTGGATTGTTTATCGAAGCATACGGTTTCATTATTGCATTAAAGTTATGGCACATTGCTATATGGTTGGTTTTATCTTACCGCCAACATTTTTATACTTTCCATTAGATCCTTCTAATGGTGATTTTTATAAGGGCCAAAGTTGCCATCCTTTGGGTCAAAGTATGCTGTCCTCACAGTATATAGATTTGATAATTAGTAACGTTCCCAAAATATTTGTGCCATTCATTCACCATCCCCTCTAGTGGCTTAACCGTTGAAACTACTATCCTGAGTGTATTTTTATGTAATATGGCCGTTATTACGCTCAACAACGATATAAGTAAAATAAAAATTAAAGAATTACCAAGAAACGTACTGTTTTTAGGCGTGTTTAGTTCGATCTTAATAATGTCAGCTTACACACGTCCAGTTTTTTAATAAACAAGAAAGTTTTGCAGTTTGTTGCAACTTCAGTTTTTAGTACGAGGCATAATTCATCGTAAACTAAATTTTCAGTCGCAACTGAATCGTGATTCACTTTGGAACCTTTTCACAAAAAATGCCACAGGGACATCGCCATGTTTGATAATGAAAATCACTACGATGCTTAGGTATGAAAACGTTCTACGATGAGTCAGAAATCAAATGGCTCGACTGCATATAACCGATATTTCCATTGATTATAAAACAGTTTCTAAAATTCATAAAATTAGGTTAATCTTATGGATTAGGGCTAAGAAGGGCCCTTAAGAAACTTCGAAGCACAAAATTAAGTGTTACAAGTCAAACAGTTTGTTGGGCAATCTTACTGACTAATTAGTGAAGGCAAACGCCGCATACTTCGCGTTTCCTACTCAATAATGAATTGTTTATTTGGTTACACTGCTCATTTAGAATTTGTACGTTAAAGAAAGCCTACTTTAAATCGAATTATTTTATAATCACTAGCTTTTGTTCGCATCTTTTCTCGAGTTAAATTTTGAAAAAGTTAAATAATATTATATTTTAATTACTTATTTATTCACACAGGTATTTTTATAGGCTTGTAAAAAGGAGTAAACAGTCTTGACGTATCTTTTCATTGAATAGCACTTTTGAAAAATAAGTCATGACATGACAAGTATGTACCAATTAGCAAGAACATAATAATATGCTCTTATGACGAGCGATAGCAATAGGACTCAGAATGACCATATGGACCTACTTCTTTTGGTGTCGTAAGTAGGTAATAGTAGTTAAAAAGAAAGCGTTTTTTTTAATAAATGGACTCATCAAGATTGTTTACCCTTTTTCGAATGCTTAAATAAACGAAGTAGGTATAACTACTACTAGGTACTTGTGAAACAAATAATGCCATCATATAAGAAGAAGCTTGGCAAAGATCAACGTCAAAGTTATCCTAGCACACGTACGTACCTATATACAATACAAACTTTATTTATGACTCCGATATCGCGGTCGTAAATGTTAGAACTTCACTTTACGACGTGCTATTGCTGACAAAGAAATACAACGTCTAGGTATTGTGCAATTGTACGATAATATGCCACTATAAATTAATATCTGCGAGTCGTAGTGGACCAAAAGCTGTACACGTTGGCCGAAGTCCACTGTTACACCATGTTTTTTTTTATTATTTCCTTTAACACACGTACACTCACAGAAATTACTTCTACCTGGTAATAGTCGAGGTCAAAGATATCTTTATAATTTAATACCTAGGTCACTGTATGCCTTCTGACACGAATCGACAGCGACAAGATAGTAAAGTGTAAAGATATCTTTGACCTCGACTATACCTAAATCGTTTTTAGTTTGTAATTTTTTTTTCTTTTCCTTACATAATAATTCTCAACTGATGGTCAATGCATAAGGCAGTGCATAGTGAGCAAAAATAACGCCTGTGCACTGCTGTGTGGGACGTATTCAGGCTTGGATGTTAAGGATGAATTGATGATAAAAATATTGTTTCAAAAATTGCCTCGCTCAGATGTGTGAAATTTGGATCGAAGCCGGTATTTCTATCATACTATCAATATAAATTAACGGGAGGACTCCAGATTAGCTCTCTCGCATCATTAACTTTCAGACGATATCGCCCTTTGAGCGACCACTGGCGAATAGCGATGAATCATACAACCATATCGACTACCAACCAACCTACCTATAATTACTAAAGCCTAAAATTTCAGGAGTAATAGGATTTATGGGTAATGTACACAAAGGTTGTAGACATTACTCCAAAAGATTATCTAGCAAACTCTTAAAACACTACCTACTAAATCTATACATGTCTCTAGGTACGTATAATATGTATTCAATCGTTGATTTTAGCCATAATTGCAACAATGAAATAGCGTCACTAAAATCTGGATAATATTTTAATTATATACAACTCGGATTTTGTCTGCGGAAACAAATCATGGCCAACTTTAACCCTTAAACCATTTGACGACCCTGTCAAGATATTCGATTTTAGGCCTTAATGTTGCTAATTTGAATTGGTTTTGAATTCTGTTTGACGGCAAATAAATTGCCGGTATTAGGTCTGAATTAAAAAGATTACATTTTTTACTATATAAAAGAGTATTTTCATAAAGAATGATAGGAAATCATCATCATCACAGTAAAACTGACAAGAATAACAATATAAATTAAAAAAAAACTAAAAAACACGCTATAAAAATAAAAAATAAATTTTAATAAATTTCAATTCACTATTCTTATAGTGCAGTAAATAATCTTAATAAGCAATTATTATATTGTTATATCTAGATCAAAATTTGTAAACAATTCTAAATATTGATAAAATAAATAATAATAGTTTAAAATATTTTATTGTAAAAAAAGCGTGGGGTGCATGGTGTCAATAAAATTGTCAAGGATTATCATTTTGATAACATCTTAAAAAGCACCCCACGCATTTTTTACAATAAAATATTTTAAATTTTATTTATTTTATCAATTTTATCAATATTTAGAATTGTTTACAAATTTTGATCTGGATATAACAATATAATAATTGCTTATTAAGATTTTTTACTGCACTATAAGAATAGTGAATTGAAATTTATTAAAATTTATTTTTTATTTTTTAAAGCGTGTTTTTTAGTTTTTTTAAACTATTATTTATTTTCTATTTTTTAGTTGCATTTTTTTCACAGTGAGAGTTTCCATGTGCTAAAAAGAGACAAAACGGTTTTTTGCTCGTCTTAAATAGAATCAGTCCATCTTATACTTGGTCTTTGGTGCGCGCGCACTGCTCTACACTACTAAACGTAAACCTCTTTCTTTCTAACTTTAACCCCCTCACCTACAACCCCCAACCCCCTAAACCCAACCCCCCCAACATCCCCCACCCCATTTCCCCAAACCCCCCCCAAACCCCATACCCCAACCCCCACACCCTTACCCCCAATCCCCTAAACACCCCTTACTCCCTCCTCATTTTACAAACCCTCCAACCACCTAAACCCAACCCCCCTAACACCGGACCCCCCAAACCCCCCAACCCCCAACCCCCAACCCCCAACCCCCAACCCCCACCACCCAACCCCTCCCCCCACCCCGCCACCTGCCCCCCCCCCATTCGTTTTATTGTGGAGTGCCTTTGGCCATCTTCCAGCTCCATCATCAGACCCTGGTTACCATATGGGATCAAAGTGCTAGTCAAGACGAATCAAACGAGCCCAAACTCGATGGGGTTGTGTCGTTTTATTGTGGTGTGCCTTTGGCCATCTTCCAGCTCCGTCATCAGACCCTGGTTACCATCTGGGATCAAAGTGCTCGTCAAGACGAATCAAACGAGCCCAAACTCGACGGGATTGTGTTGTTTTATTACATAGTTCCTATGGCCACCATCCAGCTCCATCATCAGATCAGCTCCATGTTACAATAATATTTCATTGTCATCCAATTTACACATATGTGCAAAATTTCAGCTCAATCGGAAACCGGAAAGTGGGTCAAAATCGCGCCCAAATGAGTCGGTTACAAACATACATACAAACATACAAACATACAAACAAAAAAAAAACATACAGGTGAAGCTAATATAAGGCGTGTAAAAAGAATTGCATCCATAGAATTGTTAGTAACGATACTTACGTCTGAGTTAGTAATAAAAAATAAATTATATAATAATAAAAACTCATTTTACAATATTCACTTTCAACGAACACATAAAAAGAACGCGTTGGAGGCGGATGGCGCAGGACCGATCTGTTTGGCGAGCCTTGGGGGAGGCCTATCTTCAGCAGTGGACGTCTTTCGGCTGATGATGCTGGTCTAAAAACAAAAATCCAATCACTGAAATACCCTAAGAAGTCCATCACCACCCCAAAACAAGGGAAACAAACACCCCTCATAAACAAAAATCAAAGCATGCTTATTAGCAAAAACGCGGGGTAAGCCGGTTTAACGGTTGATTAAGTTTTAATCAGAGTTTATTGGAGTTTCGTGCCTTTAGAAATCGTGAGAACGTTTCAAGTGGCTGCGTAGGCTGTGTACACACAAATCACCGCTGCGGTTATTAAGATCTGTTCACACCCTAATGTGGGCTGAAGTTTTGTTAACGGTATTTAAGGATAATTATATTAAACTACATTACTTTTATTAATATTATATTACATTGGTCTGACCGTGTTAGAAACACAGAGGTTCTTAGGCGTGCCGGTGTCGCCGGAATAGAGGCCTATCTAATGAGGCGGCAGCTACGATGGTGCGGACATGTCTCTCGCATGGCTGGTAACAGAGTGGCGAAACGCATCTTTTACAGTGAACTGTAGAACGGCAAGCGCAAACAAGGCGGGCAGTTTCTGCGATACAAGGAAGTGCTGAAGCGTCACATGAAGAGGGCCAATATTAATCCATCCAAGTGGGAGGCTTTAGCAAAAGATCGACCATGATGGAGGCAGATGGTGCATAATAAAGTACGTGACTTTGAGGCTAGTCGCTGTAGCGGATTAGACGCTAAACGCGACGAGCTGAAGGCCAGACCACCTGTGGCCATAACCTATAACTACGTCGGAGGGGTGCTGACCTGTGGCGAGTGTGGCAGAACATTCGCTGCAAAAATCGGCTACGTCAGTCACCTGAGAGCGCATCAGCGACGCTCTGAATTATAGGAAGCAGTCGCTGTGGCCGAATACAGCTAGGAGAGGATGATGATATTAAACTCAAGTAAGTTCGAGTACTCGTATATAACGATTTATTTATTTATTTATAATAGAGCCGTGGTGGCCTAGTGGTCTGACCTGTGGTATCTCAAGCAGGTTTTCGAGTGGCGTCCGCAAACCGGAAGACACAGTGTAGGTAGGCCTCCAACAAGATGGAGCGACGACCTGGTGAAGGTAGCAGCAGCAGCAGCAGCAGGGCCGATCTGTTTGGCGAGCAGTGGACGTCTTTCGGCTGAAATGATGATGATGATGATGATGATGATCTCAAGCAGAGGGTCGTGTTTTCGAGCCCGTGCTCTATAGTACCCGTGGTCTATAGGTCTAAAATTACATTTGAAATTTACCATGAGCTTTACGATGAAGGAAAACACCCATAGGAAACCTGCACATACCTAAGAATAAATTCAATGAGGTGTGTTTAGTTTTTAATTCGCACTGGGCCCCCGTGGAAGCTACGGTTCAAACCCTCTCATTCTGAGAGAGTCTCGGGAGGGCTGTGCCCTGCAGTGGATCGTATATAGCCTGGGATGTTGATGATGATAATGGATTTTATATAAATGAAGTTAAATCAGTTTATTTTGCTACTGCGTTACCGAAGATGCAAGATAAATAGGTGCGTGCAACATACTTATTGAATGTTTTGTTGCAGATTCCAGAATAGGTAGTTACATCTAAAAATGGCTCAAGCCTATCGCTTCTCCCCGAGGAACAGTAAACAACAAGCTAGTTAAATGACCAGATGGCCTAGTGGTTAGAGAACCTGACTACGAAGCTTGAGGTCCCGGGTTCGATTCCCGTGTCGGGGCAGATATTTGTATCAAAAATACGAATGTTTGTTCTCGGGTCTTGGGTGTTTAATATGTATTTAAGTATATATCTATCTATATAAGTATGTTTATCCGTTGCCTAGTACCCATAACACAAGCTATGCTTAGCTTACTTTGGGACTAGGTCAATAGGTGTGAATTGTCCCGTGATATTTATTTTATTTTTATTTAAATATCCCCTGAAAAATTCGAAAGATATCTTAGCACTACTCTATATAAATTTATAAAATACGTCTGCCCAAGTCTACTTTCAGAGGTTTAGAGTTAGACTGACCGAAGTCAGTCAGTCGAATTTATAGAGACACATAAAGTAAAAAGAAGGAAAAGTCCACAAAAAATCATTGTCTTTGTTGTTATAAAACTATTTTTAAAAATAAACGCACCGGTTTCCCGCGTTATTTGTAAAGTAAATGCAAACGAGATTTCATCATTTCATATTTCGTCGAAAATATCGAATTTCTTTACGAACCAATCTGCAAATTGTTCAGTTCGTTGTAATATTATTTTTTTAATTGGATCAGGATATTATCGTGAAGAAACTGGATACTAAATATTAATGTTTTTCCTATTGATTGAGGTACGGCAAAAACACTTTAGGATGCTGATGTATTTAACGGAAATTTATTTGCGTACATTTTTTTAATCTTGTATAACTCGTTGATTTTTTTATGTATTATTTGTACGAGTGCTTAGAATACCTAAAATCGATTAGCGCCAAAAGCTCGGTAGGGCCTTAACTTTTGGCATGTCCCGAATAAAAAAATGTGTATGACCCTAATAGTATCAAATCAGCATACTGAATCTCGTCATCGTATATGGTACATTAAATTACACACGAATGCACTATCACGATGAGTGTAAGCTACATATTAAGCTAACATACAACGAAGAAAAAATGACTAGAACCAGCATAGCCAGCAAATTCTCAAATTTTATTCGATGCTGCTTATTCAGTAATTTTATAAAATTTCCCAATAACTTCAGCCCTCAGCTCTTTATACTCGTTTACTGGTCGTTAATTAACTTTTAATTAAAACCTATAGTCTTCACTTAGCTAATGGTTGCTTCGGCGGAATTTTGCAGCCACTTCAGTATATTTTACATCATTCAGGATATGATCGATGATTTGGCTGAGCCAAAGCTTAGAATTAAGGTCAATATGCAGTTATTGATAGTCAATAATCATCACCTACTTAATTTAAACCAATACAAAAACACAACAATTTTGATTAACAGAATATTTTAGACTATCGCGGTCATTACTAATATTATGAGTTGAAATCAGTTATACCAGCATAGCCGCAATTCTCCAGTCGTCTCGTGATCATGGCGCATGCAACTGTGCCGAAATATCGGGCTTCTCTGAAATCTAGGTACGCGGAACAAAACCCGATTTCAACTCATAATAATTTTGATTAAAAAGTGATTTTCTAAATAATCATTATTTAAAAAAAGAGGTTTTGTTTCATGTAGGTAGCTGCGACTTGAAACGTGATCGCCACCGAATACTGATCTAGAAAAATTGGTTCCTGGTCTGATCACCAGTGATCGGTTATTTGGATTCTCCCTCGCGGGATATCAAGTAAAAAAGTTAATATAGAAGAATACCGAATAGAATAGCGAACAAAACGTACAAAAATAAAACAATTTAAATTATCTCTAAGGAATTTTAACTATCTATATTAATTTTTCTACTTGATATCCCGCGATGGAGAATCCAAATAACCGATCACTGCTGATCACTGATTAAAAATCATCGTGTATAAAAATTAACCAAATTTCGTAGAAAAATTACTATTTTGGTAGTTCTACGAGCGTTTCAACCGTTATCAGTTTCCTGTCCCATATATTGAAGAAGTGAGCTGCAATTTACAAGACATTTTGATGAATTTGTGGTGTAGGTACAACATCACTCACTGTATCGTTTTACAAAAACCTTCCCGTTCGGTGTATATTCTACAGGATACTGATAGCGGTTGAAACGCTCATAGAACTACCCATTTAGATTGTGGAAATAATCTGAAATTTAAAAGACTACCTACTTCATCATCAACTTCACTTTAACTCAACTTTACTTCATGTCTTTAAGTATGCGTATTTTATTTTACAAAAATGCAAGGTCATTCGTTACAATGTTGAAGACAAGTACATTGCGAAATATACTGGCTGTGAGTTTCAACAACTGAACAGCGACACGAATACAACATTGTCTTACATTTTACCCTCAGTTAGATTGAGTACCACAAAATTTATGTAGGTTCCGCTAACATTGTTTGCAGTGAACATCTATTTTGAAAAGCTTATTTTTACGTAACAATTTTATATAGTCAGTAAATTAAGAAGGACCACGACGACCTAACCCAAAATTAGTGGGTAAAATCCATACTAATGTTATAAATGTGAAAGTGTGTTTATTTGTTTGTCCGTCACGTCGAAACTGAGCGACGGATTTCATTGATTTTTTGCATTTACACAGTTAAAGGAATGGAAAGTGACATAAGCTACTTTTTGTCACAGAAACACATCTAAATAAAATAAAATAAGTTTTAATCTACTTCAGCGAAGGGGAAGCCGCGGGCATCAGCTAGTTAAAATATAAATACCTACAGGAACGATCCGTATTTTCTTAGCCACAAGTAAATAAGTACTAAAAACATTTACAATGGCGTTCAGTTACACTTGCCCAATCATCCGCTATAATAATCATCATCATCATCATCCTACTCTATATACGTCTCACTATAGGGCACAGGCCTCCTCTCAGAATGAGAGGGCTTGGGCCGTAGTTCCCACGCGGCCCCAGTGCGGATTGGGAACTTCACACACACACCATTGATTTCTTCGCAGCGCAGGTGGATGCAGATTTCCTCACGATGTTTTCCTTCACCGTGAAGCTCATGTTAAATTACAAATGTAATTTCGCACTTACACTTTACTTACTTTCGAATTTATATTCCGAAAAACTCAGAGGTGCGAGCCGGGATTTGAACCCACGACCCTTGCTTGAGAGACCATAGGTCAAACCACTAGGCCACCACGGTTCTCTATAATAATATTCGGGATAAATTTTAAACTCGTACATTCAACAGCTCCTCAGGACTGTAAAACTACACTTTCCCCACCTAAATCTTCTAGGGGCACTTGAGAATTTTCCCCAGGTACTAGCCGCAACATTAAACTAGCGTTAGCGTCGTCCTCGCAATACAATTTGACTTAATTACCTCATTACTCTGATAATTGGCCAGCACCCTAATAGCTTTGGGGCAAATTATAGTTTCATAGTTCTAAGGACAGTGGGGTGGATAGCGGTCTCATTTTTAGGACCTAAATGAAATTAGTTAAACCTAATTATAGATGTAGTGCAAAATTATTTTCCTTCGTACTTATCGGAAAAGTTCGTATTTATCGTGCTCTTTCAATTAGCTTCAGTACCCATCTTACAGCCGTGTAGCCATCTTACATTTTTCACTTTGACATTTGACAATAAACAATAAAGTTATTTATTATTTATTTCCCCTTAATGGCGGCCTTAAGGCTTGGGCCAAAACAATAAAGTTCCCTAATAATGGATATGAAAACGTCACTCATTTAATTGATTGACAGTTCGGGTGCCATCGTATTCCGATTGAGATCCGAGTTTTCCCGATGGAAAATCATTATGCACTACACCTGAAAGATAGCCGGAAGAACATTTTTTTTTGTTAATAACCCCTCTAATAAGAACATGGATGGTTTCTTTTATACTCCTTTCGCTGTAGCATGGTGCAGGTGACACTTGACACACCGTTTCGTTACACTTAGACAAAATTGCTGCGGTGTATTTAATAGCGATTTATTTAAATTCCAGTCTGAATTTTTCTGGAGTTAAACATTTAAACTTCGAAAACACTATCGTGCGCGAAAGAAATTTAACCTAATTATTTTTTATTATCAATAAAAAAAAATACGATTAAGTCAAGAAACGTAATATGCGTGTAACAGAACATTTAATGATGGGACACAATCTACCACGAGTATATCGATACTTATTAATTTGTAAAGTTAATAACGATGCGCTTTAAAAAAAAATTCCACGTCGAACAACAGAACAGGTTGGTATGTCCGACAAATACGTAAGTTTATGAGTGACACTTGCCTTACCTACGTGATATAAAAGGATACCCGAATGCGTAGGTAAATTTTACTTAGAAGCAGTGCTCTGCTAACACTGGATTATTATAGTTACTGCTTTAGTTTTGTTTATTATAGTTTTGCTTTATGTTACGGCCTATTTTCGATATACCTAAAAATTTGTACGACCTCGACTTTTTTTTGCATTATAAAAAACTCCGGTACTTAGTTTGCTTTCATGAAGTAATCGTAAATTTATATTATTAATTACACAATATACCTAATTAAAGTTATAAATTTATAGTTTTATCTATTCGAGTTTTATAGCTTTCACTTCTCTATTCTGTGGGTTTTGACACCTGCCACCCGCATCATGCTACAGTGAAAGGAGTATAGTTGGTATTTTACTGTCGTGAACCTCAACAGTCTAGACAACGTTACAAAAATTAAATGGAATCATCTTGGCGTTATGTCATTTAATTCGAAAACAAGGAAAAGATATTTAAATAAACAAGGCCGAGGCTCTCGCTATATGCGTTAATGGCATTACACGCCTTGTATAATAAATTATTTTGATGATCAACTGCAAATAATTGAAAATATAAATAAATAGGTACCTACATTTGGGCCTTTTCAATTATTAAAATAAATAAATAAAATAAATATCACGGGACAATTCACACCTATTGACCTAGTCCCAAAGTAAGCTAAGCATAGCTTGTGTTATGGGTACAAGGCAACGGATAAACATACTTATATAGATAGATACATACTTAAATACATATCAAACACCCAAGACCCGAGAACAAACATTCGTATTATTCATACAAATATCTGCCCCGACACGGGAATCGAACCCGGGACCTCAAGCTTCGTAGTCAGGTTCTCTAACCACTAGGCCATCTGGTCGTCTCATTATTAAGAACATGTTTCAGGAATTTAAACGTTTTACCTACTCAGCAACTGGAAAAGTTGTAATTTTTTTTTCTATGAAAATAATGCATAATGAAAATTAAATCATTCGCATAATTTCAGTAAATAAATCATCAGCTTTACGTAGTTACCTTTATGAACAGTGAAATCCGTAAAACAAAAACAAAAGGATAAATGCAGCAAACATTTAATACAATTAAAGCACGCACAAGTGCAGTAAGCGCCTCGCCCCATTGTGCAGCATTGTTGATTTATAATTGTTTTGTTCTTTAAAAGATTCAGTTTTCATTCCCGGTTCGTACATTGCACTACGGACCCAGACACGACTTGACCCGCGACGCGAAAAGCGATTTCTCTGTTCATTGCACCTCCGAGGCCCTCACTGTACGTTTGTTGATGTCAATACACGCAATGTATGATAAAATTTCACGTTAGTCGCGGAGTAGTATACATGCCGGGTAAGGTAAATTGAAAATTGAACGGGAGCATGCTGTAAAATACAGAAATTAAAATGTGGACTCCACTTTCTTCTAAAGTGATTTTGATGGTGTGATGATCAGCATCCCAGCTATATACGTTTCACTGGAGGACACAGGTCTCCTCTCAAAATGAGATGGGTTTGTGGGTAGTTCCCACGCGGACCCAGTGCAGATTGGGAACTTCAGATATTGAATACCTTCGCTGGTGTGTGTGAGGAAACCGTCATGATGTTTTCACCATAATAAAGCTTATGGTAAATTTCAGAAGTAATTTCGAGCATAAATTCCGAAAAAATGTCAAGTGCGAGCCCGAGTTCGAACCCACAACCTTTGCTTGAGAGGCCATAAGTCAAAGCACTAGGCTACCAGCACTTTTAGATTTGATAATAA
The DNA here is from genome assembly GCA_947859365.1 of Archips crataeganus. Classification (NCBI taxonomy): domain Eukaryota; kingdom Metazoa; phylum Arthropoda; class Insecta; order Lepidoptera; family Tortricidae; genus Archips; species Archips crataeganus. Next base: position 14,653,962 of record OX402057.1, on the reverse strand, counting down.
ATAGTAACGATTAAGGTAAACGTCCCTGTGCTCGACACTAACTCAATACATGGCATCTTCAATCTTATGTCATAGTAAGTGAGGTGATTGATGGGTGTCATGTACTGGGCGTTGAAGTATCGAGCATTGGTATGTTAACCTTTATGTCAGTATGTAAAAACTTTAAAACGTTTTTCAACCTTTTACCTATATTATTTCGAATTCTAATTCCACGAAAGTTTAATAAAATTTTATTCGTAGAAATATCAATCCGTGTAAAAACAAAAGCCGTGTGTCACATTTTTTGCATCTGCCAATAACATGGAATCTCACTTTGCGTGGCTCACACTAGTGAGCTACTAGAATAGATTTATTAGGTAAGTATGTATACTTGTACAGTCAAGGAATTTGATTCCCTATCCATTTCGTAAAAATGTCGTGTAATACTTATTAAGGTCGAAATGTCAATTGCAACACGTCAAAACAACATCGTTGCTAGCTCTAATGGTGACAGTTTGCCGTACGATATTCAAACTTAGGTGGCTTGGAAATTAAATTCCTTGACTGTACAGGTTGTAGCTCCGATTTTTCGTTTTTTTTTTTAATGGAGTGAAATGAGTTGGGATTTTGGGATGCAACTTGTTCTGACATTTCGGCTCCTTTCCGTCTCCATGGAACTTGCAATAGAGAGAGAGAGAAAAAACACACATATCCAGGTCTAGACACCGAATACAACTTTGTCCCATTCGGTGTCGAGACCTTTGGTCCGTGGGGTCCAAGCGCTATGGGGGCTATATATGAAAACAGCAAAGAGGATAGTCGACGTCACGAATACCGAACTGTACCTCTACCATAAGTTTACACTAGTTTACGTGACCGTACTCGCTAGCGACGGCGTAAATTATTTGTATGGAGAATTACAATATACACAGCGCCTCTAGCGGTCACTTACGGAAGTACAATTCTCCATACAAATCATTTACGCCGTCGCTAGCGGGTACGGTCACTGTGAACTAGGTAAACTCATGGTAGAGGTACAGCTAGCAGCTACTTCAGACAAAGAATTAGCTTAGCTATTCAAAGGGGGAACGCTGCCAGTATCTCAGTTGCCTGAGGGGACTCCTTTTATAACATATTTTAGTTATTGTTTTTTTTCCTTGTTTTTAATATTCCTACTTTTAAATTGGGATAGTTGTACATACATAATTACGTCGATGTGAATTTATATATTGTAAGTATGGATAAATATTAGGTAGGTAATTTAATTATAATATCGAAATAAAGACGGCGGTACTTTTACGCAGTACGTTTTATCGTAATAATTACATTAGCCATTTACGAATGATATCGAGTAGAAGGAAGTACGTTTATATCTAATAATGACGGACCCAGAATACGGTTGAATAGATTGGGAGACGTTCGAACGTGCTTTGAGTGCTACGGTCTAATTATTCCGGGACTAATACAAGTCTTATGTTAGTAGAAAGACAAGAGAAAAACATAATTTTCCTAGGAACCAAAGTAAATAAACTACCTATACTTGGACACGGATGAAAGCTTCCGTCAAAGCCGTTATTATCTGTAAAACACGTGTCATTTTGTTGTAGCTCACCGGCTTTCTTTTTGTGTTCTTCTCTCATCTATCTAAATCGTTGTCTGCAGATGTATTTTCCATAATCCTACTAAAATATCAAGTCATAAAAGGCAAAACGATTGGGATAACTTATTTAGTTAAGTACATTTTTCACATATCACAGGATTTAATCGGGGCAGCTTCATCCTTCGTTTGTCGCAACCCGCTTTACTAGTTTGTCTTCCGCGGTCGCCCTAAAACTCTAGCGAGGGCTGCGATTTCATTTTTAAATAATACTGCTGTAACTAAAACATTCTGAAAAAAAAAACAAAAAAGTAATTCTGGAGCCGGCGATTGAACCCACCGGTTATTCGTCAGTTGCTAGACCACTATTAAGTACGAGGGGCGTTCAATATAAAGTGAGAATGAGATGCAAACTCTTTTAATATTACGAAATTAAATACTGGCCGGTAAAGCTAATCTATCTAGGTGATTGCTATGAAAAAAAAACTAACTGTCTTTTGTTTAAAAAAATATACGGTAATTTCTTTGCAATGCTATTGAGTACGTTAGCGAAAATGGAGAAAATTGAACTGCGCGCCGTTATCAAATACTTGTATTTGAAAAAATTTTCTACGGACTAAGTCAATTTGGATTTGCGGGACACTTTAGGGTCTAATGCTCCTCCGTATTCGACAGTCGCACGTTGGTGCGCAGAATTTAGACGTGGAGGAACATCGACAATGGACGACCCCCGCTCCGGACGCCCTACTACAGCAGTAACTGAAGAAATTGTGAAAAAAGTCGAAAACTCAGTTTTGGCGGATCGTCGTGTCACAGTTCGTTTTATTGCTGAAAATGTAAAGATTTCAACGGGGAGCGTGCATAATATTTTACATGAACGCTTGGGTATGAAAAAGGTATCTGCGCGTTGGGTACCAAGAATGTTTACTGACACGCAAAAACAAACTAGACTAGAGATTTTTCAAGAAGCTTTGAACCTGATGCAGCAAGACCGGGAACTTTTTTTGGTGCGATTTATAACAATGGACGAAACATGGCTCCATCATTACGACCCTGAAACGAAACTGCAGTCTATGACATGGAAAAGGCCATCATTTCCAACTCCGAAGAAATTCAAGGTGAGCCCATCTGCCGGTAAGGTCATAGGCTCTGTTTTTTGGAATGGTAAAGGGGTATTAATGATTGAGTATCTCGAGCATGGAGCCACTATTACGGGCACTTTATACGCCAAACAAATAGCAACATTGCGCAATGAGATCCGCGAAAAACGGCGAGGTAAACTCTCGAAAGTTGTGCTGTTCCACCAGGACAATGCCCCGGCACACAAGTCCGCCGTTGCAATGGCTGCAATTCGTGATGCTGGGTTCGATATCCTTAAGCATCCTCCGTATTCACCAGATCTCGCTCCCAGTGATTTCTACCTATTTCCGAGATTGAAACAATACCTGAGAGGCCAGAAATTTGAAGACGTCTACGCGGTAGTCGCTGCAGTACAAGATTTTTTAAGTACTCAAGATGAGACCTTTTTTAAAAATGGAATTTTAAGTTTAGAAAAAAGATATACTAAGTGTATTATGCTAAAAGGTGACTATGTCGAAAAATAAAATGACATTTAGTAAAAGTTGTTTATAACATACTCATTCTCACTTTTTATTGAACGCCCCTAGTAGATACACCCACCACCGCAAGCCTTTTAATTTCTCGGCGAAATTTCCCAATGTGTTCATGGGGCGCATTCACTATTGGAAACGCATAAATGCGTTTTCGTGACTTTCGGCTAGTGCCACTGTCATAGTTAGGCAGGCAATCATTTGAACGCACATGTGTCTCGAGTCTGACAGCCTGCAGTGAATGTGTTAAGTTGCGAATTTGTTAAAAAATACTCTAAATTTTAAAATTGTTTAAAATAACTTTAATTTCAATACTAGATGAAAAACCCGCTCAAATAGGTACAATATTTTCGACACTATAAAAAAATTTCGTTTCACTGCATCCTATAGTATTTTTTTCATAAAATTGCATATATCACGCTTCCATGCATTTAACCGTTTTCGAAAAACAATACGTTGCGGGTGCATTAATTAAAAAGTTACAATAAAACTGTCCTAGCTTCACAACTGCCTCGTTACTAGGTGTCATTCCAAAATAGCTTTTACGCTTTCAGAATAAGAATGGTGTGGACGGAAAATGAATTTTATACGACCGTATGCAAGTGTCCCAATTAGCAGAGAATGCGGGTTGCTCGCAGAAAGCGTATTTGCATTGTTTGAGCGAACGCCGTGATACGAGAGAATAACATGGTGAGTTATTTGTCGTCCTCTTCTAACGGCATGAGAGGTTAAAGGTTGTCGATGTTGTAGGATTTTTAACCATTTTCGCTTTTACTCGTAATGCTGTTGACCATCAATAATTAACCGTTCTGCCATTGCTTGCTACAACCAGATCTGTGGCTCGTTTTACAAATGTTTCGCAAATTATTTTTCACAAACTGATTAATTTGGTAAGTGTTTATTTTCCCAACTGTTTATTTTTTCTGAAACTGTAAACTTTCAGGATTGTTATAAAACAAAACAAACCTAACCTAACTTAACCTAACCTGCATAATAGTCCTGAAATATATCCTGAATAGCTTACAGTTTCAGAAAAAATAAACATTTGTGAAATTAAACATTTGCCAAATGAATCAGTTTGGGAAAAACAATTTGCCAAACGGAAGTACACTTAGAATTACATACGTAACTAAATATTGCGGTAAATAAAACGATACACTTAAACTTGAATATCTGACCAGAGCATGTGACATTTAAGACTTAAGTTAAGCCTAACTTTAATTAAAATCTTATTCGTCCGAACGGCGTAATTAGCCTCTAAAACATTTATATCCCATTAAATCATTTTACGGCACAATTACATGGCAGGTAACTCCAGAGATTGACCCAAGCGTAAATCTTTACATTTATGGCGGCGTAAATCTTACGATGAACCTGACACGCCCGTAAACTTACCGGAAAATTTTATGTGGTGCCCCCAAAGTGTACTTGCATGCGTGACAATGTTAATATGAGCCGTGGCAATTGTTCGGCCACGGGAATAATAGGGATGATCTCCACCTGAAAGTTTTGGCGCCTCTCAAAAATCAAAAAAAAATGTACAATGCCTTATTATATTTAGGGTTCCGGAGCCAAACTGGCAAAACGCTAACAAAGTGGTAAAATAAAATGTATTTTTTTTATTTTTTTAGTGTACGGTACCTCCGATAGACGTAAAGTGGGGGTGATTTTTTTCTCGTCTAATCTTATAGTGTGGGATATCGTTGGATAGGTCTTTTAAAATCATTATTGAGTTGTCAAGACGATTTTTCTATACAGTGAGTCGTTTGCGAAATATTCAACTTGAAAGTGGAAATTTTTGTTAATTTCGTGCGCCCCTCCTTCCCTTCCCTCTAACTAAAAGCTAAGCTAAGGTTTGAATTTTTTTCTAATTCATGACTGGAGTAAATTTCAAATTAACAAAGAAATCTTTTACGGCTAAATTTTTTTGAGAATTATTGGTAGTTTAAGAGGGTTTATACCTGCTGAGCTGGCAACGTTGCATTTTTGTTAGTTTTTCTTGATTATTCCATAAAAATTAAATGAAAATTAAAAATGTTTTGTATACAAATTGTTCTAATATATAAGTTAATGTGTCTACTGCAATAATAATTCGTGATATGACTTTTATTTTCTTTAAAAACGAACAAATTATTACCTAACGGTCTTTAAAGAAAATAAAAGTCTTATCACGAATTATTATTGCAGTAGACACATTAACTTATATATTAGAACAATTTGTATACAAAACATTTTTAATTCTCATTCAATTTTTATGGAATAATCGAGAAAAACTAATAAAAATGCAACGTTGCCAGCTCAGCAGGTATAAACTCTCTTAAGTGTAAATAGCAGCCTGACCTATAAAATATGCCTGCTTGGGAAGCTCCGTATAAAATACAAAAACCTTAGAAAAATATTAAGTACTTTTTAAATACATGTAGCTCACGTCGTAACGACTGCGGAACCCTATCCCCACTTGAATCTATACAGTATTTAAAACCCCTGATTAATCTCCATCTCACTTGATGAAAATGCTAATGAGGCCTGAGGTGTAACGTGTCTCGCTAGTTCAGTAGATGGCCTACACACTCTAGCCTTGAAGAACCCTAGGTTGTATCTATATGGAAATACAGACTATGGGAGCAAATTCCATTATTTAGCAGTTCGTATTAGGAAAAAAATGAAGCGAACCGCTCCACGCAGGCCAACGGAATTCTAACCTCATAGGTCAGGGTGAAGACGTTCCTCCCACCCGGACGTCCGTTGGTAGAATGGAGATGGAGGAATTAAATCCTGTAATTCACACTCACAAATTTTCTAAAAAACAGACAATCAAGCAACTCTACGACTATATTCGAGGCTCTGTAGTCGTGTGTGTGTGTGTGTGTGTGTGTGTGTGTGTGTGTGCGTGTGTGTGTGTGTGTGTTCTATGTGCACTACACAAGTCTAGTTAGAACTAAATTAAAGTTGTTTGCTAGTCATACATAGTTATGAACGTTGCTAATTTATAAATAAATAAATATCACGGGACAAATCACACCAATTGACCTAGTCCCAAAGTAAGCTAAACAAAGCTTGCCTTATGGGTACTAGGCAACGGATAAACATACTAGTATAGATTAGATATATACTTAAATACATATTAAACACCCAAGACCCGAGAACAAACATTCGTATGTTTCATACAAATATTTTCCTCGACACGGGAATCGAACCCGGGACCTCAAGCTTCGTAGTCAGGTTCTCTAACCACCAGGCCACCTGGTCGTCAAAATATCTTATGTCAATTTAGATTATATCAATTTCAGCACGCAATCTGAATCACCCATTGACGTTAATGATTAATGAGGCTATATTGAATCAATAGAATTTAATGAGATAAGTGCGTTCAATATCTGGGGTGTAACAAACGCCGCGCGTCGCGATTTCAGTATGCCTTGATTGACATATTAATGTGATGATTAGAGGACGTAATAGGCCATCATCATCATCGTTTCAGCCGAAAGACGTCCACTGCTGAACATAGGCCTCCCCCAAGGCTCGACAAACAGATCGGTCCCGTGCCATCCGCATCCAACGCGATCCCGCAACCTTAACCAGGTCATCGCTCCACCTTGTTGGAGGTCTACCTACACTGCGTCTTCCGGTCCGTGGACGCCACTCGAGAACCTTTTTGCTCCATTGGCCTTCAGTTTGCCACTTGAGTCTGGCGATTCTTTGAGCTATGTCGGTGCCTTTAGTCATAATAGGCTGGTCATTGCTTATATATTATTCAGGTTACCTATCAAAATTTAGAATTATTTTTTTCCGAATATTTAAAATCCCGAATGCTTCATTTATCCGAATGCATTTTTTTCTGAAACTGTAAATATTTCAGGATTTTTATAAAACAACCCTAACCTAACCTAAAGGGTTCTACACGATGGTCCTGAAATAAATCCTGAAATATTTACAGTTTCAGAAAAAAATGCTTTAAGTGCGTTTTAAGCGAAACTTCTTTCCTCGCACGACAAAGATCTGGAATCAGCTTTCTGCGGCAGCATTCCCGGAGCGTTACAACTTAGGGATCTTTAAAAAACGAGCCTACCAATTCCTAAAAGGGTCGGCAACGCACCTGTGATGCCCCCCGTGTTGCGGGTGTCCATGGGCGACGGTGATCGCTTTCCATCAGGTGACCCGTCTGCTCGTTTGCCAACTCCTATATAAAAAAAAAAAATGCTTTCGGACAAATGAAGTTTTCGAGATTCTAAACCTTCGGAAATAAAATTTTCTAAACATCGACAGGATCCCGCTATAATATTATGTGAACAAATGTGAAGCTGAAATTTCTTAAATTAACTTGCCAATAGTGTTAGCTGTGCAAATCTTTTGAATTAAATGTAGTTTACATCATTATAATCATTAATGAAGATCAAATATTAACACAACTACTATTGCAACTTGTTTGTATGTTTGTAAAGGTCAAAACTTACGTCTAGACGTTGAGCTATGTACCAAATTTCATCCAAATCTGTCCAGCTGTTTCAAAGTGAACGAACACACACACACACGCGCAAGCACGCACGCACGCACGCACGCACGCACTTGCCATGATCAACATCAATTATTATAAACATAACTGTATACATACATAGGATGCCTCACCGCTATAATATCAAATTTGTATACACAAAGTCCGACGTAAACCGCAGATCCCAGTTCCACACGACCGTTTATACACTCGACTTCATTACTAAGAGGCACAGATTAGTTGGCTACAATTTAAAGCCGTCAGATTTGTATAATCATAATTGGGGCTTTAGCTTACCCGGAGATGGGTCATTAAAAATTGACACAATACGGCCTGCCGTTAATAATGCAGTGGTCGGCGAGCGCTAGCTCGAGTTATAGGGAAGGGAAGGGCTGGTTTATCGGTTTCGGCTATAATTTCTAGCTCGAACATGATGGATTTTTAATCCGCGATTGTGTACCAATTTTTCTAATTTAGTAATTGATGGTGAACACGTTAAAGTCGCAGGTATATGTACAAGTACAGATCAAAAATTTGCTTTTTTGCATTTACTGTCATTTATTGACAAGTGATTTCAAACAATGTCATTATTGTCTTAAGGAATAAATTTAATTGAAATAAATAAATTGGTAATCATAGTTTCATGAAGCATAATGAATGGGTATGAAAGTGCTTCGTTTTGACACTAAATTGTATGAGTAATATTCGTGTCACATCAGTCATTGTAACTATCATTTAACGTGGTCCAACGTTTTGGTCTCTACCCTTATGGAACCAAACATTTTTTTATGTAATCTACTAGGTACTACGTCATCATCATCATCATCATCAGCCTATAACAGTCCACTGCTGGACATAGGCCTCCCCCAATGAGCGCCACTGCGCCCTGTCCTCGGCTAGACGCATCCAGCTTCTACCAGCAGCCTTTCGCAGATCGTCACTCCACCTGGCCGGAGGGCGTCCTACACTACGTTTGCCAAGACGCGGTCTCCACTCAAGAACTCGTTTACTCCAACGGTTAGGTACTACGTAACCGCACGTTATTATTTTTAACAACATCATTAACTGTAGGTAATTAAAATTGCGTGTGACCTGATTGAATAAAATTTTGACTGTTTATTAATATTCGTTACTTTCTTAATACCGAATAAGAATCATAATGTTTTACTAGATTATGCCTGTTTTTTTATCTCGCTATGTCGCTTTTCGCTTGAATTTTTGCAAAACATTTACTCCTTTACTACATCTTACAGGAAACCTCTAAAATTTGACCTTTCTAGGACCAAGAGTTTGATGTTAGTAAGTCAGTGAAGCAGAACATTTGTATTATTATTATAAGGACTTATGGTACAACAAATAATGAACCAGTATCAATTATAGGAAGGGAGCTCTTAGTATCGGTTTCGGCGATTATTTCTGTCTCGCTTTTCGTATCTAATTACTAATAATTTTACAAAATTACGATCTGTCATCGACTGACAATAATGGCATAGACGCAATCATCTGGCCAAGATGATGGATTAGTGACAGGAAAAATAAAGTGTTAACAAAATAATTACAATTTTGGCGACTTTAAATGATAGATAAATTTAAATTAAATTTAAATGATAGATAAATTGTATTGAAAAAAACAATCCAGAGCTTTTGTGGTTTGCTAAGATGTGGTTTAGTATTAGTTTTTCATATTAAAAAAACCATATACTATTCGATACCCACAATAATTGCCAATTTAATTTGAATATCGACCAAGAACATCCTTTACTCTTAGGTTCAATGTCACTGAGTACAGCTTAAAACATCAAAAACTATTTTCACTTACAAGTCGACGAGACAATGAGTCTTTTTTTGTCTTAAAAGAAACGTTGAACACTCACTAAGTAATCTATACTAGCAAATAAAGATCGTTTTCAGTAATTTTATAAAACTAAACGCTTTTGGAATGCGTTACGCGTAATTTAAACGTACCTACATCTTTTAGCTGACCGTGCCATGCTTGTTTAATCACACCTTAAAAAAATCTCTCAGATTCTGTTAATCTGCTAATAAAAACAAAATTAAAATCGGTTTCGGTTTCCAGATACAGCCACACAATCTCTTTGGAGGTGAAGGCTCTTAGCGATTGTACGTTAAGTAAATATAATGTCCTATCATAATGAAGCGGAATTTGAGGGTTAGGTATGTCATTAACTTATAAGAAAAATATTACTTAATTAGTTTTGCAGAGAAGACTTCAATGCTCATTTCTTTAATATGTCTAAAACGGAAAGTTAAGAAAATTTATTAAATTTAATAAAGATTTTACAAATTCTAATTTCTATTTTTTACTACCCGTGTCCGTGTGGTTTCGAATTATATCTCTCCATTTCTTCAGTGGATGTCGAACGATTAAGAAAATAGGTTAAGAGGATACGATGCGCACCATTTCTCCATACAAACGTAATCCCCTGTTTCCTCCCTGGATAATGCATTTAGAGCCAAATTTTTTTTACTGTGTAATCTGTATCTACCATAGCTATGCCCCTATGTTTCGTTTTTTTTCCATATTTCAATTAACATAAGAAATATGAGCTTTCTAAAACTGAAAAAATTGCCCAATTTCAACGTCATTTTCAGACACTCATCAGAAAAGAATCCCTCACATAAACAAAAAAAGGAAAACATAGGGGCATAGCTAAATCTGTCCACTAAATATTTTTGAAAAAAATAATTTTATTGGTCCACTAGTTTTCGAGAAGAAAACAGGGGATTACGAAATGCTGTTTTGATCAATTTTACGCGCCTATTAACGGTCTGCGCTGCAGTTGTCCCGCTCTCGCTGTGCTGACACGCAGGTGTTCGGGCGAGACAGCGACATTTCATTAAAATACCTATTTCTCAAAAGTCTCTCAGCCATCGTACCCTCTTAAGGTATATTGTAGGCGATAGGCTCGCAAGCTATCACTATTGTACCACTTTAATTAATTTAAAGTTAAACCTAAAATTGCATTAAAGTATTTACGATACGTAAATTGTAGCGTTCCGTTTGCTCTGCCTACCCCCTTTGGGATACAGGCGAGATGTGTGTACAAATTCTGAACATACAGATAAAGTTAAATTAGTATTTTTAAGTTGTTTTGGCCATAGTCAATTTCAAATCGAAATGCAATTTAGAGTGCCATACAAGCAAATACTGTGTGTAAACGTCTACGATCTCACCAAAATTAAAGACCCACCTGTTCTCCAGATGAGCAGAGAAAACATCCCTCAAAGCGAATCAGTGGCAATCGTCTCCTTTGGCAAAACACCTCGCGGATGGACATAAAAAAGAGACAAACACCGACTGAAATGAAACGAATGCCATTAATTTGCTCCCTGCAAAGACGTCATAATAACACAGAGCACCGCTATTACTTTTTAAATTGAGTATTTGCTGTTAGCGACAGGCATTTGTTTTTTAATTTGCTTCTTACTCGGGCCTAAGGGTCGTCGTTTGTTTCGCGCAGTGGCAGGTAAGCGTATAATGTCTTCGTTTTTGTTATAATGACGCACGATATTTTTTTTTTTTAATTCTATAACGTTTAGTAGTGGTAGAGCCATGTTGTAGCTAGCCGCTACATCACGAATGGGCCGGCTCGTCCGGGACAGTACCACCCTCTCACAGAACACCGGCGTGAAGCAGCAGTAATCCTGCTTGCGTTTCGTACGGTCAGTAAGAGTGCCGGGGGCCCCATACCTCACCCCTTCCCTCTCCCCCTCCCTCACCCCCTTCCCCTATTCCCTTTCCTTTAGGGCCGACAACGCACTGGCATTGCGTAAAGCGCTGCGGATGTCTATGGACAGTGGTGATCATTTAACATCAGGTGACCCACTAGGTCGTTTGTCTGGCCTTTCTAACATAAAAAAAAAACATTTATATTCAGGCAGTTAACTATCTAGGCCAGATGTTATTTTTCAATTGATTGACATTAATTTATATCTAGACTAGACCAATATGTTATGATTGATTCTCTATTTCGTTGCAGGTACGAGTATTCTTGATTGGACATTATGTAGTCTTGTTTCGACACATTGTAGTAAATGAATTATGCTATGACATACTTATTCCTCATCCACCCTGCACCTGCGGCCTTCACCAAATCGTCCGTCCATCTCGTTGGTGGACGTTCCACGATACGCTTGCCAGTCCGTGGTCTCCATTCCAGAACTGGGCCCCAACGGCCATCTGTTCTGCGTGCTATATGGCCTGCCCATTGCCATTTCAACGAGCTAATCCGTTTGGCTAAGTGGCTTTGGTAGTAAAATAAAATAATATTATTTTACTAAAACATTATTTTAGGACTGATTTAATTTGATATACCTAATTATTTATGCCAAAACTACTAGAGCGAGTGTTAACTCGCCAACAAAACATTTCAAACCTCATGCCCATAGATACAGATACTGTTGGCAATTTTTTATTTTTGCGTTAATTATTAACGACCGCCTTAGCCTAGTTGGTAGTGACCCTGCCTACGAAGCAAGAGGTCCTGGGTTCAAATCCCGGTAAGGGCATTTATTTGTGTGATGAGCAGGAATATTTGTTCCTGAGTTATGGATGTTTTCTATGTATTTAAGTATTTATTTGTCTATATAAGTATGTTTATCGTTGTCTAGTACCCATAATACAAGCTTTGCTTAGTTTGGGACTAGATCGATTTGTGTAAGATTTTCCCCTAATATTTATTTATTTATTTATTTATTTAATTATTCAAGTTTGGCATTTTAACACTTAGATATGTAAGATTTTGAAAATGTGACATCACGAAACTTAGGACCCCTCCTACTCCTTGTCACACAATGGCACACTTCGTCGGCTCCCTCCCCCCTTAACGTGTGACGTACTTCTTGAAAGTTCCCTAACGGTGAAAATGGTTCCATCCCCTAAATGTTAGCCAATATTGACCATGTTTTTTTTAATATTGCGTCTAACACTAAAGCTTAAAAATGATTATACATTTCATTTTTTTTGCACTTAAACTTAATTTGGTTCATGTTTTATTGTTTTCATACAAAATGAATTTCAGCGATTTTATCCTTTTGGTACTAATTAATATTTCAGTAAACAAAACTTACTAACCTAGATCTTGTGTTCATTGACAAGATATCGGGAATTGGTCGAAACCTGTTAACGTTTAGGATTTGGAAACATTTATCACAGTAAGAATGTAAAGGTTAGTTTACGTTTTTACTTTACAATCCTCTCAAAAGTATCGCATTCAAAGTGCTCTCATTTACGAGTGTTGAGAATAATTAACAAAAAGTTTCTCGCGGGGGAAAACCCACAAAGGGATTTAGGCAGTGCTCAGGAAATACCTACCTCTTTTTGAGGTTTAGCCGAGCTTTAATCTTAAAGTCCTTCTATGCTTAAAGTAAATTCTAGAGCTTTTAAAGAAAATACGGCCTCCTTTGTTTCCTTTTTAAAAAACGGTGTCGAGTTAATTTGTATGTAGTTCAGTGCACGTTTTGATTAGCTTTAAATTCAAATGTGTATGACCCAAGTCATACATATTATTTTGTTCGCGTCTCTCCTGTGGAAATGGCAAAATTTAAGGGTCTATAGCCAATATTTTATAGTCAAGTCTACATCTGCGTGTGGGACTGACCAACTTTCGGGCCATTTAAATAAAATCTTAAGGTTGCTGACCCGGAGTCGCTAATTTTTAATTTTATGTCTACAGGAGAGAAAACTTTTGTTTTTACGCTGTTTATGACCCATTTGAATATCTGTGTCTAATGTAAGTATATGCATATAAAGTTCGAAAAACGCTGGTTAGTTAAAACTACAGCAATTAAGAGTACCTACTGGAGTATCAGATCTGGTTTTAATTAAAAACTTGAAGATATTCAATGCTTCTTTATTGATTATTGGTCTCCGCCAAGTAACGCCTGATTCAATAAATTCAAGCGTAAATAGGTAACAGACAGACAGACTTTAGTATTAGTACGGATATTCTCATATTATGTATTTACACAGGGCAAATCCCAAAATCTTAACCATTGAGTGTAGAGACAAAAAATTTTGCAGTTGCATGGTTCATAAAAATTATTAATTAAAACCTAGTTTAACCGTCGGGAATTCCCGTGGGAATTCATTCAATCCCAAAAATTTAAATCAACTGCCAGACCAGTTTGCGCAAGCAAACCCGCGGGCAAGGGCTAGTGAATTGATAATGTGCAATTTTACAAGTCAATTTTACAAGCCAATTTGCTTGTGAAAATATTCCGGGGCAAGTAAGACTCGGGAAACGGGAAAATTGTAATTGAATAAGGAATTATGGGGCTCAAGACAGCCGGAGACAGGTGGCTACTAATATACGACTTCAGACGAAAATCTTATTCCAGTAACGGTTGAGTTAATTTGTTTGGAATTTTGGGTGCGAACCTCAAAAGGAAGAAAGGGACCCTTATTGCATTTCTTCGTTGCACGACTATATGTCAGTCTGTCTGCTTGTCTGTCAAACTTACTCCGAAACCCCTCTGGGTTTCTAGGTCTCTACCTAGGAGACCAGAGTGAATAGACTGAAATAGTGAGTTACATTTTCGGCCGCATACGAACTTACCATCATGTAAGATCGAGTTCATTCGTGGGTCAATACAGATTTTCTCACTATGTTATCCTTCGATGATAATTCATGGTAAATTTCAAGTGTACTTTCGCACATAAATTCCTGTAACAGATGCGTACCCACGACACTCTGCTTGAGAGGGTATCAGTAAAACCGCTAGGCTACTATGGCTGTTATCATATCATTAACCAACCATAAGACTATTGGTCATTGGCATTCACATTACAGACCATCTGAGTCTCAAGTCCTCTCTGAATATTTTTGAAGGTACGTAGGTACCTAGTCTGTCGCTGTCTATTCTGCTGTCATACGGAAAAAAGACGCATTTGACATCTTTTGTCGAAATCGAGTCATGTTCGGAATTAGTAAAAAAAGCACATCTAATTAGTAACGTAATTTCGGCAAAAAAATGTCAGATGTATCTTTTTCCGTATGACGGCAGTATTCCTGTTCATAGTTCGAATGGTCATCAGTTTGCGTTAACACCCTCGGCATCCAAGTTATTAGCGCGAACAAAACACCCGTCAATATACCATTTTAGCTCATAATATCAACGCAAAGAGCGCTTATCACGGGAGTTGCCTAGAACTTCCGGGCCGGCAATAGATTCTGATCAGTGACTCTCCTTGAGTTGTTTATATTCATGGGTGGTGGTGATTTTTTCCCATCAGATGGCTTGTCCGTTTGCCTCCCTCTCGTTATAAAAAAAACTAATTTTTGCACTATACCTCGTACAGAAGACCGACCAATTGATCGACTGACTGACCGACCGACCTACCGACCGACCGGTCCGACCGATGGCCCGATTTTTGTAGTAAGTATCTAAAATACTATCTATTCGATGTAAAAATCTGTGTGTTGCTACAAAACTAATTTACAAGATTAATCAGTATTGTTATTTTTTACTCTAACCATTATGTTAGAATCAGAATCAGAATTTTTATTTGTCAAAATTAAGGTTTATACAGGTTTTAGGTTTACATTAATTTGTTTCACTATGCTTTGCCTAGCGGCATACAAATAGGGTGAATTAGGTGTAGCATCCAGCACGCTCACTTATCACAATAAATACAATGTCAAAGTTATAGAACAAAGGATTACAATTTCAATTTCAAATTTAAATATCATTATGATCATATTTGTTATTAGTTTATGTCAGTCAAGTAGTCATTGACACAATTTTTCACCACATTCAAATGATATTTTAAAACGATGTGATTTCTAAAATTGAAGAAAAAAGTCAAAATTTATTGTATTTCTAGGTACTAAAACTATGGCAAAAAAACAGTCCCATAAAAAAAATATATCAAATCAATTTGCGCTCCATTACAGTAGATATCGTAGTGCCTAGGTAAGTAATTCAACCAAATCGCTGTAAATGGAGCCGGAGGCCTGGTGATCTGACACATAGGACCGTCCTAATTTGGGCACCAGTCTCCCTCTCATATAAATTATAAGGTCTATCATTTACAACCCATTATACGAAATAAGTTCCACATACATTGTAACTTAGTGACGGAGATATCAAATAAAGTTTTATTTTCGTTTTCTCCCTTATAACTTCTTAATAAATTACTTAATTATGTATTATTTCAGCTGAGGCTGTAGTCTGCGCTTGGCAACTCTCGTCATAATGACTTAGTGGATCAACGCAAAAGAATTAATAAACCATCCCCCAATCCGCCTACCACACCCGTTTGATTGCCTCCATATAAAATTTAGAGGGCTCATCTCGTTACGTCACCTGGGACGAGATAAGTAATACTTTGCTCTCTTGTTCCGCTTCATCTGTACTTCTGGGAGTTAGGATAATTCTATTTAGCTGACTTAAGTTCGTTATTTTAAGAAAGCGCGTGTAAACTGGCCAGTTCTGATGAAATGTACTTATTTAATGTCTATTTTGGCTTTGTATTTTTAGTTTGCTTAGTTTAAAAACATTGTGGATGTACAATTTTATGATTTTTTTAAATATACTCTCACCAAATATTTTAACAAAGTGAGTGATCCTTCTGTATGCTAGTACTATTAGTTTATTCTGTGGTATAAGTACGTTATAATTAAAGGATTAAATTGATACGTATATGTTTGAAGAGTCACGAAAAAACTTCTACAAGAAAATGTGAACTAAAAGCTAGCGAAATTAGAGATCACTTCCAATTTTGTTATTCCAACAAACCATCAACATTCCTAGATAATTAAACCGTGCTAAAGAAACCACTGAACCGAAAGTGTACTAAAAGTTATAAATTGAATGGAAATCCTAAAAAGTGGATCACTTTGATCGGTTCCACACCTCGCTGCGCTTGAATTCAATTTAAACTTGTCCGCGAAACTTGAGTACGTTTCAACGGGCTCTAAGTGAAACTAGGCTCGATCTCTATTATAATTTAACGAATTCGTAGCAAGGAATAACCAATATCGAAAAGAATTTCGTTCAGGTTTTTGTTCTTTAGGACTAACTCACACGTTTGATTGATTCTTTAATGACATTAAGAAATAAACTTTTTGAATTTTTTGGTTCAAAGTCACTTAAGTATGTTTAGTCGTCTCCGAAAACCGCGCCGAAAGATCTGTCAAGTGAAAGTTCCGTTCGGAAACCTTAAACGTATTTCGTTTAGGAATCTGTTTCGAGCGTTTTTCGTGTTAGACAGGCAATATTATTTATCATAACTAACTAACTAACTACCAGGGCGCAGTGACCCAAAGTGGGTCTTGGCCTCCAACACCAGATTACGCCACGCTTTGCGATCTTGAGCCAGCCCTTGCCAGTCCTCGACCCCGAGGTCCAAAAGATCTTTCAGGACCTCGTCCCTCCAGCGGTACCTGGGACGACCAACCGGCCTACGTCCACTCGGTCGTCCCAAGTACGCTTTCTTCACGGCTCGATCCTCTCCCAACCTTTCTACGTGTCCGAGCCACCGGAGTCTGGACGCCTTGGTCTCTCCTATAACATTGGACTCAGACACCAGACATTGGAGATTATTTATCATAAAGAAAACTAATAATCATTATTTCTAACAATATAAACAATTAACTAAAACGAAAAAAACTCAATGTAAAATATACCTACCCGCGACTCGGTCTGCGACGAAAAGGGGTATGAAATAGGTAGCTCAAAAAGCCTACGACCTATTCTCAGACCTAATAAACACAGAAAAAAAAACATGAAATTCGGTCAAGCCGTTTCGTTTCGGGGAAGTTTGATAACAAACACTGTACACGAGATTTTTCGCTTTTCTTATACATAACACAGACCTTTATGTTGTAAAGCAACAAAAATTTTAAATTTAAAAAACCCCCAATGCAATTAAGTTTAAGATCCCTTCCGCAGCATACAAAAGAGCTGATAACTTTGAAACGGCTTAACCAATTTTGATGAACATGTCTAAAAACCATCGCCAAGAAACCTGCTTTCAACTTAAAAAAACCGCATCCAAATCGGTTTACCCGTTTAAGAGCAATGATGCCACAGATAGACAAACAGACTTACACATAAGTATAGCGGTCTAACTTATAATTATTATAACACCCCTCTTTTTGTGTCGGGGGTTAAAAATAGCATCTCAACAATCAGACGAGTGCCAAGCTTCAACAGTGGCGAAGTGGAACGTGCTGTGCACCCGGTATCGGAGATCTGTGGCGGACCGGGAATCCGCCGGATTACTGCCGGACGGCCAAACGACCGTTATAAATAATAGTTCTGCGATGTTGGTACGAGTAAAATTGAAGTAGCTTTATTCCAGCTCTTGATTTGCTTCGGAACAGACTAATTCATTTAAATATAAATAATTTATTCATTAAGTTTACACGGAAAGTAATGGGCATACCATATCATATAGGTCAATTAGGTCAGCAAAGATGTGACTGTGCTACACATGAGTTTACATATTACCCTCTTTCTTTTCACATCCACATACTTATAAATCACAAAACATTAGGTATGTAAAAGTCTTTATTATAAATAAACAGTTAAAAAAAGAAACAGAGTACAAAGGCAAAGGTGCGTAAGAGTATGTTACGTAGACTCCACCATCACAAATACAACACGAGATGTTAACGCATCTAAAACTCTACGAGTTCAGTTTAAATTCTTAGAGCACCTAGCTAAGAATGGTAGGTGACGGAGTGTCAAGGTAAAAAATTTTAGTAGATTTGGAACTGACTTTTTGAAAACTCTTTTCTATTATTCTAAAATCAATCTACAATACATTTTCGTTAAGGTACTATAGCTTTCTCCCGCGGTTACGTTGCCGTGGAAGAATAAAAAATTGTCTAGCTTTTTATCCCGTTGGAATTTCGAATAATTATTTTTTAGTGCATCTCTACGATCCACAAAAATGAGTCTTCCAAAGTTTTTAGCTGCAATCGTTCATTCAAACTCTCCGTTTTCTGTCTGTCAGTCATTCGGTAATGTTACTTTTTATTGGTAGGCATAGATAGTACAACATTGCGATTTTTTTCCATATTTTTGTACTACAAAGAAGGGATAAATACTTAGACCTAATAGTGGGTAGCTTTGGCCCATAGAAAACCAAATACAGGGTTTAATAAAATACATAAAAAAGTTTGAGGTCAGCTAAAAACCGATCATATGGCAACGTGGCATAATTTAAATGCAACAATAAAACCGGAGCCCTTATTGTCTAATGTGCTTGGAATCACAATCATTTTCACTATTTCTTTCTGTCACACAGTATAAGGTAAACGTAGAAAGTGACGGTGAACGCGATTGCAGCGCCCGTGTGTTTAGTCAATACGGCAAAGAGTATTGTTACTCAATACGGCCCCAGGACTGAGTTAATCACAATAACCAAAGTCACCCTTCAGGGCCAAAGTAACCCGCCCTTACGGTTTTTTTTTTATTGAAGTGCTTCAAGATTTTTCTTAATTTTTAAATAAAAAAATAAAGCGACGTCATAATTTTCTGGAGTAGATAAGTCACGCAAATGTTCTCAGTTACGTCCCCAAGACACCGCAAGCATTGAGATCATCAAAGCAGCAAACGGAGAAAAATTGCGTGTACGCAATAATTTGGGAAATGAAGAGTTATGATATGAGTCGACTTAGCCACGCACTGGATTAGACATACCAATATCAGGGCTGGCTAACATTTGAATTTTGTAATTCATTAATATCATTGATATAAATGATATTAATGAATTATATCATTCGTTAATATTTTCTTTTCTCTGAAGATTGAAAAAAATAATAAATGAAAAATACATAAATGTTATTTGATATTGCAATTCTCTTAGAAATCGTCAACTTTACAGGATTGTTATAAATTAAATCTTACCTAAACCAATCTGTAGATCACAAATGTAAATAAAAATCCGTCTGGTAAATAGTTTCACCGAAAATTATAAGTAAAATAAAATTAGGTACCATTAATTCCGTGCATTATGCTTTTTAAATTTTATTTGTTTTGATACGTTCCCCTTTTCAAGCAGAGGGTTCGCGGTTTTGAGTCCGGGCATCGCACCTGTGAGTTTTTCGAAATTAAGTATTGCCATGAGCTTTACGGTGATGAAAAACATTTTGAGGAGACCTCGCAGCAAATTCAAAGGGGTGTGGTAAAGTTCCCAATGCAGGATACTGTGGAAACTACAGCTCAAGTTCTCTCATTCTGAGAGGAGGTCTGCGCCCTGCAGTGACACGTATATAATCCAAGATGATAAGCACTAGTTTCTATTCACTTCGAGATCCTTAGTTAAATCAATAAACGGTCCAAAAGAAAACGACTTTCGAGAAAGGAGTGTAGCAACAAAAACTACCTAGATCAACTCGGCAAATTCCGCGAAGCACGAAAGTGATGACTTCGCAATTTGATAATCTGATTAGTTTTTTAAGCATATTGCTATTGGACAGCTCTTTGGGTGATTAAATTTTTTTAAAGAAAGCCTATTTTATTTTGAACAGTAAAAATTCTATTTTTTTTGTGTTCTAGTGTCAGTTATTTTTAAAGGCGTTATTTTAATCTTTGACAAACTCTGAAAAAAAAGATAAAGTAAAAATAGACTCAAACAATACCAACCTAGTTGAGTGTGAAAAGTGTTACAATAACGGACCTCAATATGATAATAAAAATCAAATTTATTTGCCGTTAAATCTCACGATCGTATCAATTGCGTTGGAAAGGGGTAATGCAACTTGTACGAATTTTGTTTAAAATTGACTTACCAGCGCAGTTTCTTTGCTACTCTTCTTCCCCGTGGATTCGATTTGTAGCATTCGAAAATGGCGGATGTAGACAGTATCTAATTTTGGTATTTCTGTTTCTTTGGCTAGTTGAAGTATAATTTTGATAGTGTTTTATGCGGCGATTAACCTTAATTAACAGTGATCACAAAATTTTATATTGCTCTCGTGTCTGACATTTTTTAATGCGCAAGTTGTTTCCACGTGGTTTCTGGAATTTTTCTATCAAGTTGCAGAAACTACAATCACCGTACAACGTCGCTCCCAAGAGAGCTTACTTCGACACTGGCGAAATTGTCCTACCGTTAAAGTGGGACAGAAGCCATATTTTTAATAAATAATAGTTTAAAAAAACTAAAAAACACGCTTTAAAAAAAAAATTTAATAAATTTCAATTCACTATTCTTAAAGTGCAGTAAAAAATCTTAATAAGCGATTATTATATTGTTATATCCAGATCAAAATTTGTAAACAATTCTAAATATTGATAAAATAAATAATAATCGTTTAAAATATTTTATTGGAAAAAAAGCGTGGGGTGCATGGTGTCAATTGTCAAGGATTATCATTTTGATAACATCTTAAAAAGCACCCCACGCTTTTTTACAATAAAATATTTTAAACTATTATTATTTATTTTATCAATATTTAGAATTGTTTACAAATTTTGATCTGGATATAACAATATAATAATTGCTTATTAAGATTTTTTACTGCACTTTAAGAATAGTGAATTGAAATTTATAATTTTTTTTTTAAAGCGTGTTTTTTAGTTTTTTTTAACTATTATTTATTTTCTATTTTTTAGTTGCATTTTTTTCACAGTGAGTGTTTCCATGTGCTAAAAAGAGACAAAACGGTTTTTTGCTCGTCTTAAATAGAATCAGTCCATCTTATACTTGGTCTTTGGTGCGCGCGCACTGCTCTACACTACTAAACGTAAACCTCTTTCTTTCTAACTTTAACCCCCTCACCTACAACCCCCCAACCCCCTAAACCCAACCCCCCAACATCTCCCACCCCATTTCCCCAAACCCCCCCAAACCCCATACCCTAACCCCCACACCCTCAGTATATATAAAAATTGTCAAACCTTTTTAATTATTAATTGTATATTGGTTTCTGTATAATATTATTAGTATATAATTAGATCTTAGAATTCCTGACATATGCATCTCCCGCCCATACGACAGGTGAGCTCCGGACGGGGGACGCACCCGGTAGTCCCAGCGGGGACCTCTTGGGAGCAACGGCGGAAGCCTAAACAGAGAATCGAGACTAAAAGTTTCTTCTCTGGCCCTTCAGCATTGGCTGGGGTAAGGGTCTGCCGAGCTCCGCATGATCCCTTTAAGACACTGGGGCGTCCAGCCGTCCGGGGGGCACTCCTCGTCCCTCCGTATTATTATAGCAGAAAAACTATCGATGGAAGCGGAAACGAAAAGAGGGTAGCGCTAGGAGACAAGCGCAAAAAAGCACACAGCATGCCAAAAAACCACCAGGCATAAAGGGTAGCCCCACCCAAAAGATGGCATCCAAAGCCACACAATGGGTCCAAAAGATCTCCGACCCACCCTTCCATCGCAGGGCAATAGAAAGGAAGCCCGTAGTTATAGATAAATGCATATGACAGGAAATCCCACCAACCCAACCAATAAGACTAAGTAATTGTACAGAAACGGGCGAGGGTCGGTCAAGGAAGTAACCAACGGGTAAAAACATAAAAGAGCGACCTAAGCACCCCCAGTGCCCAGCGGGAGAATGCATGCTCCTCTCCCGGCCTTCCAGCAAATGGCTGAGGCAGGACACTGTGGGTAGATTAAGTCACCTCCCTACCCCTCCCCTCCTCAAAATTTAAAGCACACGTTTTTGTTTTGATAACCAATAGAGAAGGGGACTTGTGACCGGGTTTTTTAGTCCGTGCAAGTCGGACACTGTCTGGGCCCTCCATTCCCAGTTCGTCCGAAGGGATTTTTCCCGAGCCCAAGTCACCCTTCCAATCCTTAAAGTAAAAAACAGCAAAGACTTCGCGTCTTTGGCCCCTCTGGCGACTCATTAAAAAAAAAAAAAAAAACCCCACACCCTTACCCCCAATCCCCTAAACCCCCCTTACCCCCCTCCTCATTTTAAAAACCCTCCAACCACCTAAACCCAACCCCCCTAACACCGGACCCCCCAAACCCCCCCAAACCCCCAACCCCCAACCCCCGCCACCTGCCCCCCCAACCCCTCCCACACCCCCCACCCCGCCACCTACCCCCCTCTTCCAGCTCCATCATCAAACCCTTGTTACCATCTAGGCCTCTTACCCCCTCCCCATTTCCCACAACCCCCAAAATCCCTTACCCCGACCGAACCCCCCAACACCCCCACGCAATTTCCCGTAAACCCCCCATCCCCTAACCCGAGCCGCCACACCCTTACCCCCAACCCTCTAAACCCCCACCCCCTTACCCCATACCCCATCCCCCCCCCACCCCGCCACCTACCCACCTTCCAGCTCCATCATCAGACCCTTGTTACCATCTAGGACCAAAGTACTCGTCAAAACGAATCGAACGAGCCCAAACTCGATGGGGTTGTTTCGTTTTATTGTGGAGTGCCTTTGGCCATCTTCCAGCTCCATCATCAGACCCTGGTTACCATATGGGATCAAAGTGCTCGTCAAGACGAATCAAACGAGCCCAAACTCGATGGGGTTGTGTCGTTTTATTGTGGAGTGCCTTTGGCCATCTTCCAGCTCCATCATCAGACCCTGGTTACCATATGGGATCAAAGTGCTCGTCAAGACGAATCAAACGAGCCCAAACTCGATGGGGTTGTGTCATTTTATTGTGGAGTGCCTTTGGCCATCTTCCAGCTCCATCAACAGACCCTGGTTACCATCTGGGATCAAAGTACTCGACAAGACGAATCAAAAGAGCCTAAACTCGACGGGGTCGTGTCTGTTTATTACATAGTTCCTATGGCCACCATCCAGCTCCATCATCAGATCAGCTCCATGTTACCATCATATTGCATTGTCATCCAATTTACACATACGTGCAAAATTTTAGCTCAATCGGAAAGCGGGAAGTGGGTCAAAATCGCGCCCTAAGGAGTCGGTTACAAACATACAGGTGAAGCTAATATAAAGCGTGTAAAAAGAAGAAGAAGTACTCTTCTTCGCTCGTCCCTAAAATACTACATTAACAGACGTCCAAAATAAAACATTCCAATAAAAAAATCATTTCCTTGAGTAATCTTCGATTTTGTAATGTTGTGCAAGGGAGAAACTGAATTTTGAAAAATGTGATATTTTGGGAACGTGGTATTTTCGGCATTAGCGTTATTCGAGTAGGACAGTCGCTTACCTTCGTCGTGTCACTGCCCCATTTTAGTTTTATGTAAAACTGGTAAAAAAAATTAAATTGATGTCATCGTTTGAAGTCAATTTGTTAAATTGTAACTATGTTTGAATTTAAGAATAATGTACCGATTGTGCCCGAATAAACATATGAACATAATTTTTTGGGGGTAGCCCTAACCGCATAGCATTTACTCATTGTTATTGCGTCTTACATTAGTCGTCGTTATGCCACGATTACGTGACGTTCCAGATTCCTTGTAAATAACAAATAAGCAAAACAGTAACCGTGTTATGCCATCAAAAACATAAATCTGAAAAATGTTAGCCAAGTTTAATCACACTAATCTATCTATATATATAAAAGAAGAAACTGACTGACTGACTGACTGACTGACTGACATATCAACGCACAGCCCAAACCACCGGGCCTAGAGATTCCAAATTTAGCATGTAGGTTCCTTATAAGGTCTAGGGGTGCACTAAGAAAAGATTTTTCAAAATTCACTCCCTAAGGGGGTGAAACGGGGGTCCAAAGTTTGTATGGGAAACAAGATTAGTTCGACTATTTTATTCGAAACTTCACAGAAGTACTCCGAATAATAAATGAGTAAACACGTGTTTCAGGTTTTTTGAGAACTCAACCCCTAAAAGGGGGGAAAGGGGTAACAAAGTCTGAAAATCAACATGGGTGTTGTTTCTGTGGTTTATCGGGTCGCTGGTTATGAAAACAACAACGGTTTTAAAATCCGACGTGGCAGACGTAAAATACCATCTCCCTGGATGGGGTGCGATGGGGTTGAAATGTCTAAATAAACTAAATGACTGTTTATATATCAACACACAGCCCAAACCACTGGACCTAGAGACTTGAAATTTTGCACATAGATACCTTATACAATGTAGGCATCCACTAAGGAAGGATTTTTGGGAATTCCCTCGGGAACGGGAAAAAACGGGATTTATATATTCGATTCCGAGTGACCCTATCTCAGTAACTATAATAACTAGACTCTTCAAATTTGATACACAAGTAGGTATTACATTAGTTAAAACATTAATTTCAGGATTTTTCACAATTCCCACGGGATAAGGAAAAAAGGGGATTTATATATTCAGTTCAATGGGATCCTATGAACTATAATTACTAGACTCTTCAAATTTGGCAAAGGACTAGGTAATTATAATAGTAAAAAACAGTTTTAAGGATTTTTGGAAATTCCCACAGGATAAGGAAAAAACAGGATTTTTCGTTTTACTGGTCGTAGAAAGCTGAAATTCGGCATATAGGTTGCTTGGGTAGTGTAGAGGAGCATTGAGAGAGGACTTTTCCAAATTCCTACGGGAACGGGAAAAAACGGGATTTTTCGTTTTACTGGTCGTAGAAAGCTGAAATTCGGCATGTAGGTTGTTTGGGGAGTGTAGAGGAGCATTGAGAGAGGACTTTCCAAAATTCCCACGGGAACGGGAAAAACGGGATTTTTCGTTTTACTGGTCGTAGAAAGCTGAAATTCTGCATGTAGGTTGCTTGGAGAGTGTAGAGGAGCATTGAGAGAGGACTTTTCAAAATTCCCACGGGAACGGGAAAAACGGGATTTTTCGTTTTACTGGTCATAGAAAGCTGAAATTTGGCAAATGGGTTCCTTGGGGAGTGTAGGGGAGCATCAAGAAAACATTTCCCGAAATTCTTACGGGAACGGAAAAAAACGGGATTTTGCGTTTTACTGGTTGTAGAAAGCTAAAATTTAAAAATTCATAAGTTTATACTGTACGTAGGCCGCAAAGGGCTCTTGAATCGACTTCTAAAAAAGGAGGAGGTTATGCATTCCACTTTTTTTTATGTAGGTACGTTCACCGATTTCTCGGTCAATTGTGGACATGCTTGCTTGCTTGCCTATATGCTTGCTTGCTTGATATCTTGGTTCTTTGTAATACTCATAGTACACGCGAGCGAAGCCGCGGGCAAAAGCTAGTATTATTATAAAGGCGAAAGTTTGTGTGAGAGTGTCTATGTTTGTTACTTCTTCACGTCTAAACGGCTAGAGTGATTTTAATAAAATTTGGTATGGTGCTAGCTGGCAATAGGGTTCTCTTATCCCAGAAAATTGCGTAGTTCCCGCGGGATCGATAAACGAATTCTTTGCAAACGGAGTCGCAGGCAACAGCTAGTACTAAATATATGCTTGATTGTGGACTTCGGCGACAAAAGGATTGGGATTTTTTGGAATTCCACGGGTAAAGATCAAAAAGTTTAACCACGTCAACTAACAGTTAACTTACTGATTGGAAAAAGTTCAGTTTTCAACTAAACTTTCATACGACGAAGATCTGGAATCAGCTAACTGCGGCAACATTCCCGGAGCGTTACAACTTAGGGGTCTTTAAAAAACGAGCCTACCAATTCCTAAAAAAGGTCGGCAACGCATCTGTGATTCCCCTCGTGTTGCGGGTGACCCAACTGCTCGTTTGCCTCCTCTTATATAAAAAAAATCTACTGGCAATCAATTTCTCCCACGTTGGAAATTTACCATGAGATTTTTGGTTAAGGGAAATATTGAGAGGAAACCTGGATACACCTGCGTAGCATCACTGAGGTGTGTTAAGTTCCCTATCTGCATTTGGCTAGCGCGATAAATACATCCTAAGTACTTTTGATTTTAAAGAAATCCCGTATCCAGCAGTTAAACGTGTGTAATGTTTAACCTAAATAGGAAAAAGCAATTATAAATTGCCGGAGCGCAAATTCATGAAACAAATTTCGCATTCATACAAAAGTTGCATGTAGTTATTGGCAGAAAACTGGCTGTCATAAAAACGATGCAGCTTCAATAGTTTACAACACTCGCCATCATACTTCATTTTCCCAATTCCAGCAAAAAAGACCTCCACTGAAATTGCTTTCGCTCGATTTCAAAGCGAAAAATATTCAGCTCGCCTTTTCCAAGCGTTTCAAAACTGCTAGTCTGCAATCAAGGCGGATTGAGATTCAATATTAAGGGAAAATATAGTGACGCGACCAAATTGCAGGCCTTTAGTCGCCTATCCAATGCAAGGGAAAAATGAGTAGTGGCTCCGCGCCGCTACCACAGATTACGTAATACACAAGTAACAGATGCGACACTCGTGTTTGACAGCCGCTATATTCACCTAGCAGCTGGCTGTCATCGCTCATTAACAACTACTTCTCATATTTTGTTGTCTAAATGTTTTTCGGAATAACGGCAAAATATATTTTTTATACCTATAAAACAGTACCGTGACTGACTGACTGACTGACAGACAACGCACAGCCTAAACTACTGGGGCTAGAGACTTGAAATTTGGCACCACATGTACCTTGAGTATTGCGGAGGTGCACTAAGGAAGGATTTTTCGAAATTCCCATGGGATAGGAATAAGGTTTTTATTATGAAGGGGTTATCTTTGGAACTAATGAAAAGATAGTAGAAATTTTCGCACTAAAAGATAAGTCTATCCCGGTATAAAGGGAAAGCACAAAGTTCTCGTGGGACGCAGATGAAGTCGCGAGCAAGAACTAGTCACAATAAACAGAAACATAGACGAAGAAATAATAAACAAACAGCTTGTTGTCTTTGGAGGTTTACATACTTTAAAGTTCCTTTTCCAGGTTTATTTAAACCAAAGTTGGTTAAGCTAACAGTTTCCAGGCTGATACGCTTTCAGGAAACGTTCCCGGTTTAGTTTAACTAACTTTAGGATGCACTTCTATAGAAGCGGAGACATATGAAATCGACCAATCACATTAATTGAAATCCACGTCACATTCCAGTAATGCACAGTCTAATTTTGACGAAACCTGACGAAACTTGTTGTGGATGAAAAGCAATTTATTATTTTTATGCGAGTGTGTACGTGTGTGTGTTTATTTTTTTTATTTGTAATGGTCCATATTTTTTTTAAATAAATTTCTATTTTGTTAGTGATCTCACTTCAAGTTTGACACCACAGGAAATACGAAAGACCGAAGAAAATATCAAAACGGTCAAAATACCGAATAGTTTTTTTCTGAAATTGTAAACTCCTCAGAATTTATTTAAACGACATAGTATAGAACCCATTGGGTTAGGTTAGGTTATAGAGCAAAATTCCAGAGCTACCAGAATAATGATAATACTCTAATCTAATAATAATCTTGGACTATTAGTTTTATAAAAATCATAAAAAGTTTACGGTTTTAGAAAAAATAAAAGAAAGAAAAATATTTATTCGTGACATAATCTTAAATTAGCAAGAGAAAAACGGTAACAGATACAATATTATATTGTCACGAAATGGTCCCAACTCAGCATGATGTCGGCCTTGCAGCTGACGCTGGTCTTCCGTTGGAACCATTTTACTCACAATTCAAACGTTAAAACTGTTCAGTGAAAGCTCATCGGTATTTTGACCTAATCGATATTTTAACAGTTTTGCTGCACCCCCTTCGCAAGTAACCGAACGTTTTCATCAATTAACTTGAGCATGTAATCTGTGCCTAAACTCTGTCCTTCATATCTTGCTTCTAACAATCCCTTATAGCAACAAACGACGCTATCACTTTGTATCCAAGCGCTACACAAGATCAAATCAAGTTAGTCTTAATAAGCGTGTAACGTCCTCATGTAGCGAGATTAGAGACACCCCGAGAGCGCTTACTCCAACAAGGTTATAACTCGACGCAGTCTGCCACAGTTGCTTTGTGGCAGATTGCACTTAATCTCGGCGTGGTACTTTGTCAAAGTAACGGTTACCTTGTTTAATCTGCCAAACTCTTTACAAGACAATGTATTAAAAGACTAAGGAGTGTTGTGGAAGCGAATGATGTCAGGATCGTAGGCGGGTGTCAACAAAATCTCTGCCTGCCCCTTTGCTGGGAAGGAGGCGTCATTGCAGTCTTCAATTACTTACAGTTAAGAGGGAACGTATCAAAATATATAAAGTTTAAAACGAATAATGGACGAAATACATAATGTTCATAATATATACTAAAATTTTCTATGAAACTATTGATAAAACGAACTTTTTTAATCGTGTAATCTACAGATTGGTTTAGGTTAGGTTAGGTTTATTTTAT
Source organism: Archips crataeganus (assembly GCA_947859365.1). NCBI lineage: Eukaryota > Metazoa > Arthropoda > Insecta > Lepidoptera > Tortricidae > Archips > Archips crataeganus. The sequence continues at coordinate 14,625,085 of OX402057.1, read as the reverse complement.
GAAAATCCTGTAAAGTTGATAATTTCCAAGAAAATTGCATTATATCAAATGACCATTATGTATTTCGTCCATTATTAATTTTAAACTTTATACATTTTGATACGTACCCCAGTTAAGTATTTCTGTTTTTGAAGTGAAACTTCTAATGCGACTTCCAACCAGCGTTGCGCTAAATGCGTTGCGGGAAATGAATCAGTTAAGAAAAATTTTTCGGCGTAAAGGCAGGATCCCTTGGCTAACCGTGCCGACCAACTTACCATTAAATACGGCCCTGACCAACCCACTGTGAAAAATTGATCACTCGCATACTTTAAAAACTAGACATTTATCCTTAAAGAACATATACGTTTTCCGTGTGAGATGCCCAATTTGCTTGCATTGTGCACCCTCGACGGAGTTCTCGGCGTTTCGCAGAGCTTTATACTTTTGCAGCAATGATTTTGTCGTGTTTTGACAACAACCAGCAAATTTCATGGTGGAAAATATTCCGACACAAAATTAAGTACGATTTACCCAAAGTAGATTTAAAAGTTAGGAAACGAGACATAGTAAGTACATTTACTTGAATCCATAATTTGAAAAAGGCTTTTCGTTTAAAAATTCTTCATTTAAAGAAGATAATTACAAATAGCAATCTTTTAAATACAAAGTGCACTGCCTGCGACTTTATTCATATAGAAACTGTGTAAAATTTATCAAAGTTTCCTCCTAAGAAAATTATGGCAAATTTTGATATGTTTTTAGTTAAATTTTAAGGAATTTATGTTGAGTTAAATATTCCATCTTTACAACTCCTTTTGCAAAACTAGTTACGAAATAAATTAAAATTCACTTTACTGAAAATCAAGACTCTTCTTCTTAGAGGAAAATGTGTTAATCACCAGCGGGAAAATAACCTTTGATCCTTTAATATGACGAAAAGTTATTCTATGGCCGGCCATTTTGCTAGAATTAATATGCAATTTGCATGTTAATCGTCCATTTGACGGAAAATCGTAATTTTCGTCAAGATGAAGTTTGTAAGGTCGTAATGAAATTTCTCGACGAGCTTAATTGTTTCTAATTAACCAGTCCGAGTGAATAATTCGACTTGTGCTGTATAGTTTTGGTCGTTACCCCACGATATAATTGCGAAGTCCGCTGGGGAAATTAAAATGAGGGTTGTTCTTTTCTTGTACAGTGGAATAAACTTGATTGCCTACCAGGGTGGAATCTTTTCGCTGCAAATGTCATGTTGACATTTCATACATTGCCGAAAGAAATCAACGTGAAATTGAATGTGAAAAGGTTCCCGCTTGGAACGTAATTGAGTTACCTCGACTGTGTGCCTTACTAGCATTACCTATTCTTTTTTTACACGACTGCCCAAAGAAGAGTAAATTGTGGAATAGAGTTAGTGAAAAGGTTTAAATTACACGTGAAACTTGTTTTCTTAATTCGACCATGTTTTACTGACCGGAGCTCGTTTAATTTTAAAAACATTGTGTTAAATTGAATATTTCTAATTTTACTTTTAAACTAGGAACCTTTATTAACCGCCTTTTAATACGAAGTGATTATCAATACGACAGAAAGAAAAGCATAGTTTTCTTTAAAATTATAAAATATTTTCGGAATTCGCAAGAGAAGAAGCCGTGAGATAAAGCAATATTAAAATTAACAGAATTAAGAATCTTGCTAGCCAAAGTACGACGTGGGCAATGTTCAATTTAATTTGCTATATTCATTGTGACGCAAAAACATTTGAATTTGTATAAAATTAGATATTTCATTCATTTTTATTTTATAATTTACAGCAAACAAAAGATCAAAACAATCTTAAGAATTCCCTCAGTAGTGCCGCTTGGTCAACTTTGTCGGCGCAATAGCTATAAAAAATAAGTAGGAGTGAGATCCATCTCTGGTAAGTTGGCAAGTTAGATTGACTTCTTCACAAAGTTTTTGTTACTTTGAAATTAATCCGGCAAAGCTTTACGCTCATAAAAATCCTAAAAAATACTGCTTTGAGATGAAAGAGGAAATCTTAGATCGTACACCTTATTTATTTTAGTAATTTTATTTTATTGCTACGGATTTTTTACATTTTTGATAATAATTAACAATGTATTAATTCTTACTGTGTCTAAGAGATTATTAAACTTACTGATCTTTTGTACCCCAAAGTCAAAAACATGGGCCCATTTCCATTCATATATATGTATGTGTTGTATGTGTGTTGATGGTGTTTTAATTTTTTGATTTTGTGTATTTATGATACCAGCCTAGTTCCATTTGAGCCCAACAGTTACTGTGCTTTACCTGTAGATGATTTAATACTCGTAAACCAAAATACTTCATTGTTTCAAGTCCTTTTTCTGAGCAGACCAGACTACATTTTTATAAGGGACCATACTTACTTACTAGCTGGGCGCAGCGACCCAAAGTGGGTCTTGGCCTCCGACACCAGACTATGCCATGCTTTGCGATCTTGGGTCAGCTCTAACCAGCCTTCGACCCCGAGATCCGGGAGATCCTTGTGAACTTCGTCCTCCAGCGGTGCCTGGGACGACCAACCGGTCTACGCCCACTCGGTCCTCCCAAGTACGCTCTTTTCACAGCTTGATCTTCTCCCAACGGTTCCACGTGTCTAAGCCTTCGAAGTTTAATAATATTGGACTCGGACACTAGGTCTAGGTCTTAGGTTAGTATGGTTGCATGCAATAAAAACTTGACAGTCGGACTTAATAGTGCATTTGAATAAAATCTCGGCGTACTTTCTCCAATAAAGCAACAGTGCATTTCTCAGGTGCAACTTTTGCCGGCACGATATTTCCGAGGCGATGCTGGAATATTGCAACGGAATATGGAATGAGAAATGTAAATGTTCCTTCAAGGAATCTGTGTGAAGTGAAATGCCGACGGAATTTTCAATAATCTTCTAATATTGTGTTTACTTTTATGACATGCAGCCAGTTGGGAAGGAAATTCGTTCGCGGAATTATAATCGTGGCATGCCATTGATAGGGTTTTATGGAGCATGATAAAAACAAAGGAGGTTTCTGGCTTAAATTCCTCATTTTCGATTAATGCGCGTTTTTTTTCATACAAAATAATGATCATAGGAAGCAATATGCAATAAAACTAACATAAAATATAAAAAAATTCTAGTAACCTTTTAACTACTCAATTTTTTTTCCATTTATGATAGACTAGCTTTTGCCCGCGGCTTCGCTCGCGTGTACCATGAGAATTCCAAAGAACAAAGATATCAAGCAAGCAAGCATACAGTACAGGCAAGCAAGCAAGCATGCAAGCAAGATTGCTTGCGTGACAATGGGAACATCTCAGGAGTATATTATATTCTTTCGAATAAAAAAATATTTTTTAAAATCGGTCCACAATTGACCGAGAAATCGGTGAACATACCTACATAAAAAAATACATAAAATGGAATGTATAACCTCCTCCTTTTTTTGAAGTCGGTTAAAGAGCCCTTTGCGGCCTACTTACAGTATAAACTTATGAATTTTGAAATTTTAGCTTACAACCAGTAAAACGCCAAATCCCGTTTTTTCCCGTTCCCGTAAGAATTTCGGAAAATACTTTCATAATACGGGGAAAGTCCTCTCTCAATGCTCCTCTACACTCCCCAAGCAACTCATGCCGAATTTCAGCTTTCTACGGCCAGTAAAACGAAAAATCCCGTTTTTTCCCGTTCCGTGGGAATTTTGGAAAGTCCTCTCTCAATGCTCCTCTACACTCCCCAAGCAACCTCATGCCGAATTTCAGCTTTCTACGACCAGTAAAACGAAAAATAACGTTTTTCCCGTTCCCGTGGGAATTTTGGATAGTCCTCTCTTAATGCTCTTCTACACTCCCCAAGGAACCTACCTACTTGCCAAATTTCAGCTTTCTACGACCAGTAAAACGAAAAATCCCGTTTTTTCCCGTTTCCGTGGGAATTTTGGAAAGTCCTCTCTCAATGCTCCTCTACACTCCCCAAGCAACCTCATGCCGAATTTCAGCTTTCTACGACCAGTAAAACGAAAAATCCCGTTTTTTCCCGTTCCCGTGGGAATTTTGGATAGTCCTGTCTTAATGCTCTTCTACACTTCCCAAGCAACCTACATGCCGAATTTCAGCCTTCTACGACCAGTAAAACGAAAAATCCCGATTTTTCACGTTCCCTTGGGAATTTTGGAAACTCCTCTCTCAATGCTCCTCTACACTCCCCAAGCAACCTATATGCCGAATTTCAGCTTTCTACGACCAGTAAAACGATAAATCCCGTTTTTTCTTTATCCCGTGGGAATTTCTGAAAATCCTTATAAATATTTTTCACTATTATAATTACCTACTTCTACGCCAAATTTGAAGAGTCTAGTAATTATAGTTCATAGGATTCCGTTGAACTGAATATATAAATCCCGTTTTTTTCTTATCCCGTGGGAATTTTGAAAAATCCTGAAATAAATATTTTAACTAATGTAATACCTATTTGTGTATCAAATTTGAAGAGTCTAGTTATTATAGTTACTGAGATAGGGACACTCGGAATCGCATATATAAATCCCGTTTTTTCCCGTTCCCGTGGGAATTTTGGAAATTCCTCTCACAATGCTTCTTTACACTCCCCAAGCAACCTTCATGCCGAATTTCAGCTTTCTACGACCAGTAAAACGAAAAATCCCGTTTTTTCCTTATCCCGTGGGAATTTCCAAAAATCCTTAAAACTGTTTTTTACTATTATAATTACCTACTTCTATGCCAAATTTGAAGAGTCTAGTAATTATAGTTCATAGGATTCCGTTGAACTGAATATATAAATTCCGTTTATTCCTTATCCCGTGGGAATTTTGAAAAATCCTGTAATTGATCATTATTGTAATACCTACTTGTGTATCAAATTTGAAGAGTCTAGTTATTATAGTTACTGAGATACGGTCACTCGGAATCGAATCTATAAATCCCGTTTTTTCCCGTTCCCGTGGGAATTCCCAAAAATCCTTCATTAGTGGATGCCTACATTGTATAAGGTATCTATGTGCAAAATTTCAAGTCTCTATGTCCAGCGGTTTGGGCTGTGCGTTGATATATCAACAGTCAGTCACTCAGTCAATCAGTTTAGAATTTTATATACACCGTGAAATTTTATTGGTTGTTTTCCCGAAACGAGGTGATTTAGTATCGATTGTACAATCAATTTATAATTACTATTTTGACTAGAGTCAAAAATCCAAATGTGAAAAACGAAAGTCGAAAATGACCGCAAACCAATAGTAACGCTTCGTTGGTACCTAACCTATCGTACGATCGTACGCTACTTGTACCAACGAAGCGTTACTATTGGTTTGCGGTCATTTTCGACTTTCGTTTTTCACAATTGGATTTTTGACTCTAGTCAAAATAGTAATTATAAATCGATTGTACAATCGAAACTAAATCACCTCGTTTCGGGAAAACAACCACTAAAATTTCACGGTGTATATAGATAATTAACCAACCAACATGACTTTAGGAAACAACCCGTCGAATATATATATCTGCTACCAAGCTGCTTACTGTAGCTTTGTTCCACGTGTTTTTTTTTTTTTTATTTTGTTTGGTTTCAGTGTAAATAAATCCTTTTCCCCAGACTCTGTTTTGGAATGAAAAATGTTGTTGATTATTGAAAGGCTTAATTGTCAGCTGATACTTTATGGACAGGTATTATAGAAAGAAAATTAAAATTAGACACATTAAATTTGACTTTACGAACCGAAAAAAATACTTTGGTCAGCCGCGACCCATTCATTCATATGGAGATTCATTAATATGGACCTCCGCAAAGTAACGCCTGCTTCAATTAATTATTTACAAATTGTGTCCCGTCACATAATGGGCTAGACAGGGCCGTCTTGGAACCTTTATCTGTACCTACAAATCCCCTCGATTTGTGGATCTGATTAACGTATTGCTTTTTTGCTTGTTGGATTCACTCAATGTGGATGGTGACACCTCACCACCAATCGACCATTACATAATATATTTGCGTTGACAAGGAATCAAATGCGAGACATCAAGCTTCGCAGTCAAGTTTTCTAACCACTGGGCTATCCGGTCGTCAATATACCGGTATAGATGAAAGACTATGCTGATTATTGCTGATTCACAAGTAAAACAATGACGAAAAATTAAGTTTGTTTAATTCCTAACTGGCTGTAAAATTCTGTGAATAGTGTAATTTTTGCCGCTAAAATGATGCATTCTCACAATGTAGAAAGTCAAAGGTAAAAGTAGCTAGTGTTGGGTAGTGGGGTAGATATTTATGTACCCTAAGCCAGGCGCGTAATTCCAGTTCAGCAATTAAGCACTAATTAATCGGCGACATTGATTTTCGTTCAATGTCCAATCAAACCGATCAAAACCATAGCCAAGGGATTTGACCTAGCTCTGGTACAAATTGCAACTGGACATCAGTTTCAATGGGTATAATTACATTAGCCACTGCACTCCTTCAAGTCTAAGATGAATCAGGGGGTTAATTGAGCTTTACATTGAGACTTCGAATGTGGGCTATTCCATAGAAAATATTTGCTTTCAATTACAAAAAAAACCGGCCAAGAGCGTGTTGGACACGCCCAAGATAGGGTTCCGTAGCCATTACAAAAAAATCAAGTAATATTTTTCAAAGGATTTCGTATGTGTACGGAATCTTCCAAGTTTAGGTATGTTAGGCTACTATTTTTACTCTTAAACTACAAATAATTCCCAAGCAATTTTAGCCGCTATAATTTTCCTTGTAAATATAATATATTTACTACCATTCTGAATTTTTTCAAATTTTTCCACCCAACAGTTTAGATTTTAGAGGGGGGGGGACGGTCGATTTTAATGAAAATTTTCACTTTAAAGTTGAATATTTCGCAAACAGATCACTAATTAGAAAAATCATGTGAGCAACCCCCCAATGGTTTTAAAAGACCTATGCAACGATACCCCACACTATAGGGCTAGTCGAGAAAAAAAAATCACCCCCACTTTACGTCTATGGGAGGTACCCTAAAAAAATTTATTTTAGTTTTTTCTATTTAATCCTACAAAAATAAGCAAGACGTTTCCAGATATGGCATTGAAGTAGTGAGATTGGGTAGGTATTACAGGAAAATTCCACGTGTAAGAAAACAATATAGTCACGTATTCGTTGTTGGTAATGTCACAGGGATAAGTCGCGTCACGAAGGTTGTCAAATTTCAATCTTGCTGTGATATAGGATTATGTACGTGTTTGTAGTGAGATCCTCCTTCAGGTGAAGAATATTTGTCATAAAGATATTCTAAGAGTTGTACAACCGACACGATAACTTTTGACTTACACATTAATTTAGAGCTGGGGTAAAGCTCTCATTACCATCCCGGCACCTATACATCCCACTGCAAGGCACAGGACATCTCGCAGAATGAGAGGACTTGGGCCGAAATTTTCACGCGAACGGGGATTTCGGGAACTTTATAATACAATAAGTCTTTATTGTAAACCACAAATAATCCAATACAGAAAAACTAGTACGTGAAAAATTATATTAGGCTTTGCTTTGCAAAGAAATGGCCCTTACTATGAATGTATATTGATCTCTAATAAAATTCCAAACTCAATTAAACAGAATGCAGTTGATAAAATATTTAAAAATAAATTGAAGGCTTTGTTAATAGATAAATATTACTGCTCGTTGAATGATTTTTTAACTGACGAGACTCTTATGAAATAATAATGTTAAATAACTATAATAATAATAACCTAAGCAACTTTATTTATACTTGTTGTAATGTACGGAAATTTAATTAATATTTTTGATTTTTTTAATTTAATCAAATTTTAAGTGATATTTTAGGACATAATTGAAATATAAATGTAATATAATGACGATTAATGTAATAATATAATGTTTTGTTAATTAATTATTTATGCATGAGTTCAGAACGTTAAAATTATTGTGTGCCCTGTCAGGGTGTCGTGGATTGACTTGAATTTTAAATGTAACATCTTATAATATGTAAACATGACATAAAATGAATAAATAAATAAATAAGGTAAGCAATACACACAACACACACACCATTACACACTATTGAATTTCTTCGCAAGTGTCTAGATGTCCACACGATGTTTTCCTTCACCGTAAACCTAATGGTAATTTTCAAATTTAAGAGATGCGAGTCCAGACTCGAAACCAAGAACCCTTGCTTGAGAGACCATAGACCAAACTACTACGCTACCACGATATATAAAAGGTACTCGTAAAGTTTATTTATTTATTTATTTAGCGGTCATTCGAGGTTATACAGCGACCTAAAACGTGACATTGGAGAAACATCATTGAAATATCTATGGAAACCACGCCATCTTGTGTTCATAGAAAACGATTTTAAAAGATCGCTCGCTTTCGTGACCTGTAACAACTGGGATTAATGACAGATATTTTTAGTATTTCAGTAATCTTTAAATATATCGCTAGACTTCGTTACTAACAAAAGGGTGCCTTGATGTTGCCTACGTTGCTATGGATGCGTATATCCACCAATCACATTAAATGGTTCACATAGCATAGCTCAGGGGCTAAATTCAAGAACGGCCCAACACGGTGTGCGAGCGGTAATTCAATCGTTTGCGACAGGATAAGAATGGGCTGAGCTTGGGATGAGCCTTATTTTCCTGTTAATTTGCTTTGTAAATAAAAAAATAAATAAATAAGGCTCATCCCAATCTTAGCCCAAACCTCTCGCAAACCAGTGATTTTTGGCGTTCCTGAATAGCAGTTCATCCCTATCCTCTCGCAAACGATTGAATTACCACTCGCAAACCGTGTTGGGCCGTTCCTGAATTTAGGCCCTGGTGGGGAACGGGTTAAACTAAGCTATGCTTTTATTATATGAAAAGATACGTGCTCTGGGCGCGTGCTGTAGATGCATGCCCTGGATCCTCCTAGAGGGCTATATAGCTTAGCATTAGTGTAAATGGTCACATAGTTTCGTAACCTAGCTTTCACACCTTAGCAGCATAGCTCCATAGCACATCTTTGGTGGAAAGAGACCCTAATTTGGTCCCAAAGGAAGATCAGCGCCGTTCGCAAGATCGGCAATTTGCGGATTTGGGAACATTTTGTGACACACGCATGTTATTTTATCATTGTTTTATTTTTACTTTTATTGTTTTTTATTGTTTTTTATGTGTGTTATCTAGATTAACCGAAGCCGTGGTGGCCTAGTGGTTTGACCTATGGTCTCTCAAGCAGAGGGTCGTGGGTTCGAGTCCGGGCTCGCACCTCTGAGTTTTTCGGAATTTATGTGCGTAATTACATTTGTAATTCACCATAAGCTTTACGGCGAAGGAAAACATCGTGAAGAAACCTTCATACACCTGAGAAGAAATTCAATGGTGTATGTGAAGTTCCCAATCCGCACTGGGCCCGCGTGGGAACTACGGCTCAAGCCCTCTCATTCTGAGAGGAGGCCTATGCCCTGCAGTGGGTCGTATATAGGCTGGGATAATGATGACCTAGATTAACTATTTTTATGTCACAAATAAATGTCTCTTTTTTAGGGTTCCGTAGTCAACTAGGAACCCTTATAGTTTCGCCATGTCTGTCCGTCTGTCTGTCTGTCTGTCTGTCCGCGGCTAAGCTCAGAGACTGTTAGTACTAGAAAGCTGTAATTTGGCATGAATATATATATCAGTCACGCCGACAAAGTGATTAAATAAAAAAAACTAAAATAAATTTTTTTAGGATACCTCCCATAGACGTAAAGTGGGGGTGATTTTTTTTTCTCGACTAACCCTATAGTGTGGGGTATCGTTGGGTTGCTAACATGATTTTTCTATTCAGTGATCTGTTTGCGAAATATTCAACTTTAAAGTGAAAATTTTCATTAAAATCGGCCGTCCCCCCCCCTCTAAAATCTAAAATGTTGGGTGGAAAAATTTGAAAAAATTCAGAAGGGTAGTAAATATATCAAATTTACTAGGAAAATTATAGCGGCTAAGATTGCTTGGAAATTATTTGTAGTTTAAGAGTAAATAGTAGCCTAAGGTATAAAACATACCCAAACTTGGATGATTCCGTACACATACGAAATCCTTAGAAAAATATTACTTGATTTTTTCGTAATGGCTACGGAACCCTACCTTGGGCGTATCCGACACGCTCTTGGCCGGTTTTTTTCTTCTTCTATCTAATATAGATCGAGTCGATCATAGTGACGCGTGCCGTAACTCTTATTGCAATGTCATTAATGTCTAATTTTAACAAATTCACGTGTTTTCGTGAATAGCACTAGCTATACACGAGAGTTTACGGAATATCTCGACACATTCACGTACACCGTCCCGATATTATAGTGAACCTAACAATAGTACATTACTGCAGAGGCCGGGACGTAAGGGGTTGCCGGCCGAGTATCTAAGTTGACGGCCGAGTGGTACACGAGGCCGGCATGATACGAGGCCGGCAACCCCTGTTCCGGCCGAGGATTGTATAGTGCTTTTCTCAAACATGCACCATCACCATCATCATCATCATCATCATCATCATCGTCGTCATCATGATGGTGATAATGATGGTGGTGATGGTGATGGCGATGGTGATGATGATGATGATGATGGCGGTGGTGATGATGATGATGGTGGTGATGGTGGTGATGATGACGATGATGATGATGACGACGATGACGATGATGATGATGATGATGATGATGATGACGATGACGATGATGATGGTGATGATGATGATGGTGATGATGATGTTAATGGTGAAATATTTCTCTAGGCAATTCACCGTTACCATCACCGTCACCATCTTACCTTACCTTAAATAAGCGTAGTGGCAGAATGTCACAATGAACCAAAACGCAAATATTGCTTATACTTAGTTTTTTTTTAAATGGCTAAATGGTATGATGCCATAGACCTATAAACATCATGGTGCTGTGCTGCTGTGTGACATGAAACAATAGACGATCGCATTGCCGGCCTAGGCCTGCAACGGTGTATTTTGAAGCCTGTTTTAAGCAACACAACGTAAACATTACATAGCATGTTTGAGAAAAAGCATTTATTCACAACAGCTCACAAGAGCTTAACTGAAAGGCAAACTTAAACAGGTCTACGTAACTTACCTTTACCTACTCTAACAAGAAGGTACAATATTGAGAAACATAGTTTACTCAGAAAGTCATTTAAGAATACAAATAAGTATTTCCAAGTACGTGTTTGTATTACCAATATAATGTATGTAGGTACTAGGTACCTATTATTTTATCTATCAGTGACCATTTAAAAGTGGTATGAATGGTCGGCCTAGCAAGTCTGTGAAGTACCAAGTAAGTAAACTATATAAATTTTTTTTTTCTATTCAGTTTGTGATTGTTTTTCAAAATGGGGTACCATTAGGTTGGAAAAGTAAAAATATCATATTTCCATTTCGAAAAGCCCGCGAGGTCTTAAGCTCACAGCGCCACTAAGATAAATAGCTTTTTACTTCCCATGGCAGTCTTAAAATGTTACCTACTTCGTCTCTGCATATCGGGACTAAAGCTCCTTATTAGTCTCTAGGGACTAAAGATTTTTTTTTAATTTAATTACTTTGGGAACCCTTACAACCAATAACGGTATTTCTGAATGGAGGATTATTGCCATTTTCAGTAATTGTGTATAATTTGAGACAATTTTTAGGGCGTGGAAATAATCTCAAAATGACAACAAGGGTTGACTGGTAGAGATCCCTCAAAGGGATAAGTTCGCCTTTGTACATGCATTTCAACGGTTGTCAATAATGTATTTCTTTTTTTTTCCTTATTTTTGTACAATAAAGAGTTTACATACATACATACGTACATACAACTGTGCAAAAATATTTAAAAAAAAAACGATTTAAGGCCTATTTACATGGTACGAGTTTCTCGCACGTTTTGGGGCGAGAAATCGTATGACATTCTCGTATGCGATAATCGCCAAGCGATTATCGTATGAAAATGTTTACACTAATGCGAGAAATAAAAACTCGCCTACGATTATGTCATTCGATACTCGAAAGGAGATTATCGCCAGGCGATGTAGTTTACACGAGGACCTGCATTTTAGGGAGATTATTGCTTACGATTTGTCGACTTTTCTAAACTCGGTCTCGTATGTCATTTTTTCACGAACATGTGATTATCGCACGAATCGGTTCGAACCGATTTTCAATACGAGTTTTACCAGATAATTTACGTGGTTAGTTGAGTGCTAGAGTCTTGAAATTTGGCATGTAGTTAAAGCATCATAGAAATGCATTTAGGGACGATTTTTTGAAATTCCCAAGGGCTAGGAAAATATCTAATCTTTTTTTTCTTTTTGGGCCATCCATAATTACGTCACACATTTAGGGGGGGGGGGGGTCAAGCGATCTGTGACACTAGAACAAAATAATGGCGCTTTTCATAGTAGTAAGTGTGACAAGGGGGGGGAGGCGTCCAAATTGATCGAAATCGGTGTACTTAACATAATTTATGGATGGCCCCTTGTTTGTAGGGATAATCTTTGAAACTACTGAGCCGGTTTAAAAAAAAATCACCAATAGGAAACAACATTATCCCTGATTGATAAGCTACTATTTATCTGGAAAAATACTAAATTCCCGTGGGATAGAAATAAAAGAAATCAACATCAGAGCTGATTTCAAATACTTAGTACATTACTGCAGCGGTCGCGAAACAGGGAATTGTTATAGAAGGCCAAGTGTTAACGAGGCCATCTAGAGATACGAGGCCGGCAATCCCTGTTCGTGGCCGATGCTTGTATAGAGCTTTTCTCAAACATGCATCATCATCATCATCACCATCATCACCACCACCATCATCATCATCATCATCATCATCATCATCATCATCATCACCACCACCACCACCACCATCATCATCATCATCATCATCACCACCACCACCACCACCACCACCATCATCATCATCATCATCATCATCATCTGATCATAATCATCATCATCATCATCATCATCATCATCGTCATCTTCATCATCATCATCATAATCGTCATCGTCGCCGTCATCGTCGTCGTCGTCGTCATCATCACCATCACCTACCATCATTATCATCATCAGCATCATCATCATCACCGTCATCGTCGTCGCTGTCGTCGTCGTCGTCATCATCATCATCACCATCACCCACCATCACCATCACCATCATCACCACCATCACCATCACCCACCATCATCATCATCATCATCATCATCATTGTCGTCATCGTCGTCGTCGTCGTCGTCATCACCATCACCACCACCATCATCATCATCATCACCACCATCATCACCATCACCATCACCCATTGGGTTCACTTAATTCTATCCCGCGGGAATTTTTAATTCTTACCAGGGAAAAAACAGCCTATGTCAATCACGGATAGTGTAGCTTTCTATTGGTGAAATAATTTTTAAAATTAGGCCCGAAATTGAATTCACTTATTTTTATCCCTCGGGATTTTTGCATTTTTCGGGAGAAAAAGTAGCCTTGCACTTAGTATTGAGCTTGTTTTTTTTATACGCATGCGATGTCATACGATGCACTCATGACATGACGGCGACTGAAAAGCACATGAACTCGAAATACGATTCTCGTATACAAATTTTGTTTACACGGAGACATTCAATCATTAAAGCCGAGGCGATTATCGCCCCTTCTCGTGCGATATCGTACGTGTAGTTTACATGATACTATATTTTTTCTCGAGCTACGATAATCGTATGGTCGAGGCGAGAAACTCGTACCATGTAAATAGGCCTTTAATTTCGTGAAACGGACTCAATAAAATAAAAAATAATTATAAAAAAACATATATACATGTCGACTTGAGAACCTCCTCCTTTTGTTTTCGTCGGTTGAAAAGAAACACGGTTAATGATTACGAATATGAATCTATTCAATTATTTTAATTATGAATTCATTTTATTATGGGGTAGTACCCAGTAGCCAGCCAGGCACCGGTAGTCGGCCGTATGAGTGCGAGGAGTACGAAAGATATCTCTCGTGCTCTTCCCACTCGTGCGAAAGGTTGACAGAGGCCGACTACCGGTGCTGACTACTGGGTATTTTACCTGCATAGATAGTCCAATTTGTTTTAAAGTAGTTTTCAAGTTTTAATCTGCTGGTTAAATATGCAAGCATTTAGAGCGTCAAATTACAAGAAAAAAAAACCGCGGAAGAAATTTTTTGCTATTGGTATTTTGAACAGGATGCCCGTTACTAGTATTGAGCGTACGTTGTAAAAAAGTATCAAATATTGTAAATTTGTATAAGTAGTTCATAATACATAATTATGTGAATTAACAACCAGATGGCCTAGTGGTTAGAGATCCTGACTATGAAGCTTGAGGTCCCGGGTTCGATTCCCGTGTCGGGGCAGATTGTATGAAAAATACGAATATTTGTTCTCGGGTCTTGAGTGTTTAATATGTATTTGAGTGTGTATCTATCTATATAAGTATGATTATCCGTTGCCTTGTACCCATAACACAAGCTATGCTTAGCTTACTTTGGGACTGGGTCAATTGGTGTGAATTGTCCCATGATATTTATATATTTATGTTTATAATCTGCTGGTTAAAATATGCAAGCATTTAGAGCGTCAAATTACAAGAAAAAAAAACCGCGGAAGAAATTTTTTGCTATTGGTATTTTGAACAGGATGTCCGTTATCAGTATTGAGCGTACGTTGTGAAAAAGTATCTAATATTGTAAATTTGTATATGTAGTTCATAATACATAATAGGGATGTTGACACCATTAAAAAATAATTCGAAGACACGACTCCAGTAAAAAACGCTTTATTTTAGCCCTAAAACCCAGATTAATTTTCGATTAACTGCAAAATTAGATTTTTTGTTGCTTTAAAACAAATAAATAGTTAGTTAATTGAGTATGCGAACAAGTGACGTCATAAGTTGCTATTGCCATTCAAAATCTATGGGAGAAATGTGTTTTGACAGCTCATAAAAAGTACGTCAGTTGATTGGTGGTGTCAACATCCCTATTATGTGAATTAAGGTGTATGTATTTTGCTATTTTAATCCAATTATTGTACGTCTCAATTTTTAAAGTAACTGAAATTCTGCTAAGCTTTTGACAACAGCATTAGAACGAAATTTCGAAAGAGAAAACTCTAAGAGCAAAGGCGCCGAATAAACTACCTACTGACTAAAATGTTTACAAAGTAATCGCTATAACCCTATAACTTTCACCTGCACGACTGCACAAGTCTACGGTTGAATTCGCTTCAGAGATTCCATTGGCCATCACAAGAGACCAGAATTTGATGGCTTGACCAGTTCAATTAAAGTGGGCCCCGAAACAGGGCCCCGCAAAATCCGTACTTATTGTGGTCCCATTTCATTACTATTTGCGGCAAATCCCTGCCTCACATTGTCTACCTTTTAGAGAGGAATGAGAAAGTTCATTCTTATTTAAATACCGTTAACTGGGGTAACTTTCAACAAGTAAGGATTACTTCGGTAATTTTAAAATTGAATTTGGTTCCTAAGAGGTCAATAAGTTTTTGCCATACGAAAAGAAGATCGATTGGGAGTAGCAATCACGAATAGAAACAAGTGAGTTCGTCGTCAAACCACTTTTTAAAGTCTCTGCGCAGTTCAAAGTCACCCCCTTTTACGATACTTTTATTTATTACTAGCTGTTGCCCGCGACTCCGTCTGCGAATAATATACCTATTATAGCCTACGACCTATTCTCAGACCTACCGAATATGGACAAAAAAGTTTCATAAGAATCGGCCAAGCCGTTTCAGAGGAGTTCGGTAACAAACACCGTGACACGAGATTTTTATATATTAGATTATTTTTTTAATAATAAAATGCCCATTGTGGCCGAAATAGTATTTTATCTACTGTTATGTTAAATTTAGTATTTACAGTGACAGGACACATTAAAAGAATAATAGTTTGCGAGATAATTTCTCTTGTATTTCTCCCTGCGCTAACGTGCCCTGGGATTTTGCGCAAGACTTTATAGGTTACTTTTATTGCTTGATATTGGACCCCATTGTTATCTGAATATCGTTTTATTTTATTGCGTGGTTCTGTTGTCTGTGGGTATATTAACAGTGCTCATTAGATGTTACTGCACGTGTAACGGATAGTGAACTATTACTTGTTCATTGTAGCACAATTTGTGGAGAGTTGAGTTTAACTTTAAAATAAGTATTTTTCGCTTACTGTGTACTGGCAATCTATCTAATCTATGCAAATGCAATCCACTGGAAGTGCGTTGACATACACGGCAAGTTTTTTTTTAATCAAACTTAGTTTTTAGGAACAAAAGAGTTGAAAACTGTTAAATGCTACGTGTAATAAAATTGCAGGGGCACATCGCTCCTAGAACTAATGACCGATGGAACCAAAAGGTTTTCAAATGGATGTCGCAGGACCGTCTGTTTGGCGAACTTCGGGGAGGCCTATGTTCAGCAGTACTGTAGCAGTAGACGTCTTTCGGCTGAAATTATGGGACGAATTACAGGGATCAGTACTTTTAATGTTGAGTTAACTTGATACATTGTTTCTTAAATTTATACTAGGAAGCCAGTAACAAGAACTCTGTACATAAATTGCTTACGCCTGGAGGAAGACAATTGTTGGCTGAATATCAGTTTAAAGGGATGAGCTTGCGAGTCCATTTAATAATACGAAGCAAGCAATTACTATTCAGGCCGGGGCGAAAATAGTGATTTTCTCAAAAATTTTATATAGAAACGATTAACAAAACAATCCGCCGCCTTTTTTGTCAATGTCATTTGAAGATGTATTCTTCTACCCAAAACATCTACATTGCATACACAGATTGAAACGTTGTTGTAGTAGCTTTTTTTATTTGGATGTCTTGTGCTTTCATTTTAAATGGTAGGTATTATTAAATTTTTAAAAAGTTGGCACTACGATGAAATTATGCAACAATGCTAGAGTTAGATATATAGATAGATAGATATAAACTGTGTTCTTCAGAACAATAACATGACTTTAAGACAAGAGCCTAATAAAAAAATAAAAAAAATATCACTCCAAAATTATTTAAAAAGCGTTCAACACTCTAGTTTTCTTTTTAAAATTTAGATTGACCATGGACCTCTATGACTATTACTGATATTTTTGAGAAAATAATTCAGCTAGAATACTTATACAAAAATCTGGTAACGAGTAACTCGTTCCCAGTAATCGCTTCAAACAAAACACGCCGAACGGAACATAAATTACGTTGAATCTCTCGAGAAAATTGGCTGCCTAACAAAAGCTCCTTATCCGCTTTATTCTAAAAACTGAACTAAGCTCACCTAAGACGCTTACGGTGCTTCGCTTGCATAAATATTCCGCTCCCTCGATCATATTACGCAATTCCATAACTCCCAACCAATCAGCCGTGAGAGATCGCTATTTCCGCGGAGTGCATCCATTCACGGAGTAATACGTTCGCGCCCTATTACCCCGTCATATAATAGGATCCAACTGATTGGACCAAATATCTATAGTGCGAATCAGGCAGCTTTTACGAGGCAGGTAGTAAAAGGTCGCAGGTGGAGTAAAAAAACATTTAACTTACATTTTATGTTCAGCTTATCAACGTTGTGCAGTGGATCAGGTTTGTTGGGTATTAGATAAATATTAGTTTTTGACTGAGAATTCGTCCGCGCAGAATTCAAAGTAAAGCTTCTTGAACAAAGCTATATCCAAAAATCCATCATCATAGGCATTCATATCAGTTTGTAAATATTAATCTAGTTTTGTCCTTAACTCATGGGAATATCCCAAAAACCTGTAATCAGTTGTTATCATCATCATCATTATCATCGTTTCAGGCAAAAGATATCCACTGCTGAAGATGAATTATTGAAACATGATAAAGTGGTCCAAAGAGTTATTTAACCTCAAAATTAAATTCACTCTATCTACTCTCGATTTACTCTAATAAAATTTTGTTGTACAGATACATAAGGTAATCTTATTGCTTTTATTACAAGCAAGTGCGACTGATTGGGCGAAAAATTTTCCGTTGTTAGAAAATCCATCCATTTATTTTTGTGTTGACGCGCAATTTCATCAAATCAGGCATTGTGGCACGAACAAGGTCGGCCATTTTTTATAGACAACGCGGAATAGTGTTTTGTGAAGGTAAGTGATAGTAAAATTGCAGGACTAGTCACGCGCAAAAGTAGATGGGTACTTTAGTATGATATCGTGATGTCGTTTTAAAATTACTACGTTTTTATAAAATATGAATGAACAAACAAACATAGAAGTTTAAATAGAAAATAAATATACCTATTTAGTTTAAATCTAAGCAAAGCATGTACTATGAATACGAGATAACGGGTGTATTACGAGTCAAATATTAAATATTAAACCTTCTAAAGGCTCACTATTCAAAAATAATCTTCTATACATATAAAATTCTGTGTCCTGACTGACTGACGGATCAACGCACAGCCTAAACCGCTGATCGTAGAGACCTGAAACTTGGAGGGTGTGTTCTTTGTATGACGTAGGCATCCGATAAGAAAGGATTTTTCGTAGTTCTACTCCTAAGGGGGTAAAAAAGGGGGGCAAAGTTTGTATGGGACAACGTGATTCCTTGGTCCAATCTACTTCAAATTTTGCATAAACATTCCATAACAGAATTGATGGAAGACGTGTTTCGTATTTTATTGAAATTCATCCCTTGACGGGGTTAAAAAGGAGTAGAAAGTTATTTTGGTGGTGATTTGCTTCGAAGTTGATATCAATACTCCTTAGTGCTTTTGATTTAAATTACATTTTATTTTGACACAATGTAAACGAAACGAAACTTCAAATTTTGCAAACCATTTGTCTACGTTTGTCAACCACTTCCTGATCTGATCGCTGATAATAACTAATTATAATTATTATTTGCATTTCACCAAGCTTTTGCTTTTACAAGCGCAGCGTGGGACGTCCACCAACGAGATGGACGGACGTTTTGGTGAAGGCCGCAGGTTCAGGGTGGATGCAAGTCGCTTCCAACCGTAATGATTGGGCGTCAATGAGGGAGGCCTATGTCCAGCAGTGGACGTCCTACGGCTGAAATGATGATGATGATGATGAAGCTTTTATGTGAGTTCAACCTTTTTCGAATAAAATCGAATTGAGTATTCAAACATCATTGTTGAACTCGCATAAAAGCTTGGTGCAATGCAAATACATATAAAATGCTTTGTCCTGAAGTCCTAAATGACTGACTGGCGGATTAACGCACAGCCTAAACCACTGTATGTAGAGACCTGAAACTGGGAGGATGTGTCCATTGTATGACGTAGGCATCCGATAAGAAAGAATTTTCCGGAATTCCCACGGGATAAGGAATATACGTGATGTACCCTATCCCCGTAACGAAGATTACTAAACTATTCCAATTGGGCATGCATGTAGACTATTAGAACAGGTATAAAGCTAATTTCAATAATTTTGAAAATATCCACGGGATAAGGATAAATCAGGATTTATATACTCAAATTAACCGGATCCTATCTCCGTAACTACAATTAAGTACTAAACTTTTCAAATTCAGTATAAACGTAAATGGTCATACATAACAGCAAAAAAATTTATTGCAGGATTTTTGGAAATTCCTGTGGGATAGATAATCTCTGAAACTTCCGAGCCGATTTTAAAAAAAATCATTTACCAGTAAACAGTTACATTATCCTTTATTGACATAGGCTACTTTTTTCCGGAAAATTCAACTTCGGAGCTCATTTTAAAATGTCTTTCACCAATAGAAAAGATACACTGTCCTTGATTAACATAGGATGCTATTTTCCGGATAAATGCAAAATTCCCGCGGTATAGAAAATAGTAAATTTAACTTCGGGGGCTGAGTTTAAAAAAAAATGACCAACAGAAAGCTACACTATCTTTTGTTGGTATAGGCTAGGCTACCTACTATTTATTCGGTAAAATGCAAAATTCCCGTGGGATAGAAAGAAGTGAACATCACTTGAGGGGCCCTGATTTGAAAATTTCTTTCACCAATAGGAAGTTACACCAACCATTATTTACATAGACTACTTTTCTCAGTGAAAAAGCAAAATTCACACGGAAAAAAATAAGAGAATTCAACTACGGGGCTGATTTTAAAACTTCTTTTACCGGTAGAAAGCTACACCTTTAAGGACATAGACTATACTTTTTCTCGGGGAAAATGCAAAATTCCCGCGGGATAAATATAAGCGAAAATTTGCATAGAATAAGGACAAATTTGTTGAAATTCCCACGGGATAGTGAATAAACGGGATTTATAATATTCACTGACTGATCCTGATGATGATGAAATGATAATAATAATAATGAATGTTGCCCTTGCCGGTTTTTTGTTTTAAACAATGAAAGAGATGAAGAAGCTTTACCACAAATTGGAATTCTACGCGGACGAAGTCGCGGGCAAAAGCTAGTCGTACTATAATTACTTGTTGCTGTGTTCCTCAATTTTATTTTTATGTACTTACGAGTCGCCGTGGTGGCATAGTAGTTTGACCTGCGGCCTCTCAAGTAGGGGGTCGTGGGTTCAAATCCGGGCTCGCACCTCTGAGTTTTTCGGAATTGATGTGCGAAATTACATCTGAAATTTACCATGAGCTTTACGGTGAAGGAACATGTGAAGAAATTCAATGGAGTGTGTGAAGTTTCCAATCCGCACTGGTCCCGTGTGGGAACTACAGACCAAACCTTCTCATTCTGAAAGGAGGCCTGTATATAGGCCGAGATGATGACTTACGAGTAAAGTCTGATCGTAATTGATGTAGGTACAGTAGAGTGTAATAATGCACACGACTTGCTCATAAATATTCCCATAGCTCTTATGTCGTCGAATTAAGGTATAGGTATAGTATAACGATGGGAGGTTAAATCGATACTTATTTTTGCACTTGACCGTACATAAGAGTCAATCTCACCACTCTTATCATTAAAGTAGAATAAAGTGAAACAGTTTATAAAACACGCATTGGCAGGTAGCATTAAATAGAGAGTATCAATAGACGGGGATGAATAAAGTTGGAGGGTCTATTTCCCGAGAGTATTGACTGGACTAATACATTCTCACTTGGTCCATTACGCTCGATAGAAATGTATGAAACATAGGTAAGTAAGTAATAAAAGAGACCCACCTCGCGAAAATTGTGATGGTATTAGAATTTTTTTCTAAACGATTTAATAATTATAAAGGTAGCTTGTCACTAAAGGATCCCTTACAAATATGGTTTTGTTTTAATTTCTAAACAACACTCATAAAGTTGGATAGTAGGTATTTAACAGATCACCAAATACAATTAAGATTAACAAAAAAAGGACTTTAAGCAAAAATGATCACTAACTTTTTGAGTTCTTATTTTGTTTTTTCGGTGATCGGTATTTTTTTTTAGAAAGAAACCCACAATCAAAAAGAAAAGTACAATCTTAAGGAAACGTTAGCTTTGAATGTGCAAATTGTTATAAAATCGGGAAATAAAATGTTGGAGATTTCCAAATCCACTTCAAATTTACATGAACATACAATGTGCGAACCAAAGAGGAAGCAACAATGTAATTTGAAATTAATCTACGCTCGAACGTCCAAAGGTGATTTTGACACGCGAGACTACTATTAGAAGTATTAAAATGCCAGAACACCAACAGTGTTAAGGCAGATTTCATTTGACGCAGTCGTGGTTTGATAAAAGGATATAGTTGCAACCATGTATAAAAATTTGGAGTATTGGAAAAATAAGGTAGCCGTGGTCACTGGTGCCGGCCATGGGATCGGCGCAGAAATAGCTCAAGATTTAATCGATATCGGGATGATTGTTATTGGTTTTGAGCCCACAGAAAGTCGAGTCGCTGAAATGTGTGAAAAATTTGCCTCCAGCAAAGGTGTGGGTCAGCTGGTTCCATGCAAATGTGACGTTTCTAAGGACAAAGACTTGAAGAACGCCTTTGAAGGTATCGTGGATGCTTACGGTGGTGTTGACGTATTGATCAACAATGCAGCTATTGGAAAAGAAGGTCTGATTTCTACTAGCGACATAAGCGATCTCAAGAACATAATTGATGTTAATATCTATGGTCTGATTGCCTGTACTCGCTTGGCGATTCAATCTATGTCGAAGAAGGAAGCTGCTGGGTTAATCATAAACATAAACAGTATCTGTGGTCATTACATGCCTCCTTTTACTGAGCCGAAAATTAACATGTACATTGCGTCGAAACGCACTATGACGGTCATCAACAAACTAGTTAAAGATGAACTTAAATCTATGAAGTGTAAAGTCAGAGTCACGAGTATTTCTCCTGGGATTGTTCGAACGGGAATATTCAAGACTGCTGGCATAAAATTTCTGAATGAAGAGTTCTTCGAGAAAAACCCTCATTTGACAACGAAGGATGTTTCGAATGTTGTGCTTATGGTACTAGCCGCTCCGAGAACAGTGCAAGTCAATGAAGTGATATTTCATGCTTTGCATGAACTATACTAATTGTTTTTTTGGTAGTAGAGTGGTCTCGGTCGTCGGTTAAGGATTGGTAGTAACTTCATGACAAATTTCTTGGAAAAATAGTGCGATGGTTTCTTTCCTTCTACACCGCAGTGCTGAAGTCCGAAGTTTGTAGCAGGCAATAGAGAGCCCACTCTTGCATACTAATTATTTATATTCAAACTGTTATTAATTGTTTAGTTGTTTCGTATTATTTAAGATGAAGATAAAAATATAATTATGTATGTTATAAACAGTTTCTATATAAGTTAATGTTTTATTTTAAAATTTAGATTTATTGACACTTGCTGTAAAAAAAGTTTATTTATTTATTTATTTATTTATTTATTTATTTATTAGGACCTTCAACAACAAGTACACTTTTCCAAATGCTTAAAAGATACATGTACAAATTAAAACTAAGTGCCTCATCACTTACAGAAGGACACCGCATGCACTAATATCTAACAATTGACTGCAAAAATATTTGCCATTAGCTCCAAATTACAATAGGTATAAATAGAAAAAGAAGTAAAAAAGCGGAAAACTTAATTTTCCCTAAGATGTAAACATAAAATTAAAATACCATCTAAGTTACCATGCTATTAAATACCATGGTTTACTTTTAGTAGTAGTTAAAACTGCATTAAATATCATGGGACACAAATTCACACCAATTGACCTAGTCCCAAACTAAGCAAAGCTTGTACTATGGGTACTAGGCAACGGATAAACATACTTATATAGATAAATACATACTTATATACATATTAAACACCCAAGACCCGAGAACAAACATTCGTATTTTTCATACAAATATCTGCCCCGACACGGGAATCGAACCCGGGACCTCGAGCTTCGTAGATATTATATTGAATTTGACACTTCACTAAATCGAGATTTGGTTTCTCTTTTTCTTCTCTACCATGTAGCGTTAATATTGCATCAATTTTTGAACCTAACATGACTTTGTCCCTTCAATTTTAAATGCAAAAAAAAAAATTTATATTACTACTGAAATCTTAAAAAGATAAAGAAAATTTCTTACAGTTAATTAACAATTTAAAATATTTTTACACCCGGTTTAGCTAGCGTGAACAATTAGGCACATCATCTGAATTGAAATTCCGAAATTTAACCAAATCCCCTTAAGAATACATAAAAAATATATCATGATCTTCATTTACTTTGTATGATTATTCGTGCAAAATTATATCTACATATTTAACGGTTGAGGTTCTAGAGTTTACGTATGCCGATTCCGTGGAAATATCGGAAAAAAGAAGCCTTTGTATTATTTCTAAAGCCATAATCTATACATATAAAATCCTTTGTCCTGACTGACTGACGGATCAACGCACAGCCTAAACCGCTGATCGTAGAGACCTGAAACTTGGAGGGTGTGTTCTTTGTATGACGTAGGCATCCGATAAGAAAGGACTTTTCGTAGTTCTACTCCTAAGGGGGTAAAAAAGGGGGCAAAGTTTGTATGGGACAACGTGATTCCTTGGTCCAATCTACTTCAAATTTTGCATAAACATTCTATAACAGAATTGATGGAAGACGTGTTTCGTATTTTATCGAAATTCATCCCTTGACGGGGTTAAAAAGGAGTAGAAAGTTATTTTGGGGGGCGATTTGCTTCGTAGTTGATATCAATACTCCTTAGTGCTTTTGATTTAAATTACTTTTTATTTTGACACAATGTAAACGAAACGAAACTTCAAATTTTGCAAACCATTTTTCTACGTTTGTCAACCACTTCCTGATCTGATGTCTGATAATAACTAATTATAATAAGTATTTGCATTTCACCAAGCTTTTGCTTTTACAAGCACAGCGTGGAACGTCCACCAACGAGATGGACGGACATTTTGGTGAAGGCCGCAGGTTCAGGGTGGGTGCAAGTCGCTTCCAACAGTAATGATTGGCCGTCAGTGAGGGAGGCCTATGTCCAGCAGTGGACGTCCTACAGCTGCTGAAATGATGATGATGATGATGCAGCTTTTATGTGAGTTCAACCTTTTTCGAATAAAATTGAATTGAGTTTTCAAACATCATTGTTGAACTCACATAAAAGATTGGTGCAATGCAAATACATATAAAATGATTTGTCCTGAAGTCCTAAATGACTGACTGGCGGATTAGCGCACAGCCTAAACCGCTGTATGTAGAGACCTGAAACTTGGAGGATGTGTTCTTTGTATGACGTAGGCATCCGATAAGAAAGAATTTTACGGGATTCCCACGGGATAAGGAATATACGGGATGTATATATTTCACAAGTTAAGTAGGAAGTATCTTTTTCTATTAATTTTTTTCAACTTCATTTTTTATTACTTTTTCGGTCATCCCGTGAAACCATATATTGTTATTATTGTTTGTATTTAGTTTGAAATATATGGTTTCACGGGATGACCGTAATAGTAATAAAAAAATAAGTTGAAAAAAATAAAAAATAAATAGAAAAAGATACTTCATACTTAATTTGTAAAAGTTGGCTTAGTAGCGCCATCTCTTGGTCCAAGTGAGCGGTTAGCTCCGAAGGAGTGTTAAAGTCTCTCGGTAGAGGGCATAACATAGATGCGCGCTTTATCACTGCATAATGTGATTATAACAGACTGAAGTGTACGATGTATGGGAAAAATTCGTCGCTAACTTCTAGACCAGTGATGGTGTAGGGGTAAGCACGCAGCACGGAACGCTGAGGACCTGGGTTCGATTCCCAGCATTGGTCTTTTTTGTGGGGTTTTTTCTGCGCATCTATATTTTAGTTTGTATTTACTTTGAAATATATGTATATATTTCATCAATCAAGAGTGGCCCTATCCCCATAAAGAAGATTACTAAACTGTTCAAATTGGGCATGCAAGTAGACTATTAGAATAGGTATAAAGTTAATTTCAATAATTTTGAAAATTCCCACGGGATAAGGATTAATCAGGATTTATATATCCAAATCAACTGGATCCTATCTCCGTAACTACAATTACTAAACTTTTCAAATTCAGTATATAAACGTAAAGGTCATACATAACAGCAAAAAAACTTATTGCAGGATTTTTGGAAATTCCTGTGGGATAGATAATCTCTGAAACTTCCGAGCCGATTAAAAAAAATCTTTTACCAGTAAAAAGTTACACTATCCTTTATTGACACAGGCTACTTTTCTCCGGGAAAATGCAAAATTCTCAAGGGTTATAAAAAAAAATTCAACTTCAGAGCTCATTTTAAAATATCTTTCACCAATAGAAAAGATACATTGTCCTTGATTAACGTAGGATGCTATTTTCCGGATAAATGCAAAATTCCCGCGGTATAGAAAATAGTAAATTTAAATTCCCACGGGAAAAAAATAAGTGAATTCAACTACGGGGCTGATTTTAAAACTTCTTTTACCGGTAGAAAGCTACAGCTTTAAGGACATAGGCTACTTTTTCTCGGGGGAAATTCAAAATTCCCGAGGGATAAAAATAAGTGAAAATTTGCATAGAATAAGGACAAATTTGTTGAAATTCCCACGGGATAGAGAAAAAACGGGATTTATAATATTCACTAACTGATACTGATGATGATGAAATGATAATAATGATGGATGTTGCTGTTGCCGGATTTTTGTTTTATACAATGAAAGAGATGAAGAAGCTTTACCACAAATTGGAATTCTACGCGGACGAAGTCGCGGGCAAAAGCTAGTATGCATATAAAATTTCATTCAGATTCGACAAGTTATCTTTGGATGAAATAGTAAGAAATAAACTCGCACGTAAACTTCCGCATTTATTAATAAGGGTTTTTAGGATATAGTTTAAGCACTTGAAAGATATACCTAACTACAAGAACAAATCATAAAAAGTATCTAAAAGTGATTTAAGACATACTTAATTACAAAGAATATAAATCGCATTTCACACAGAGTGTCTTGATGCGATTTACGGCTTGGAATCTCGTAAAACATTTTATCCTTCGGTATAACTTTAAAATCAAAAGTACGTTCAATCGTAAAGTACTGGAACGGCGCGAGTTTACGACATCGATGATTGTCCGGCTACATCCTATTTGCAAGTTAGAAACATTGTATTTTCAAGTACTTTAAACTCCATTCCTGTTGATGAATCAAAGATTTTACACGAAAATGCTAGTATTATAAGACTTCGTAATAAAGCAATCAGCAAAACTAAGGTAAGCAACATAGCCCGAATAATTATCAAACTTGAATGACAGTGGGTGGGACCTTCGATCAAATACGTAGATGCAAGGTCCTATACAAAATCAAACTCAAAAATCGCTCCATCGCGCCAATACTGGCTTATGACAACAGTGACAAATTAAGATCGATATAGTAAATGTAGTACATTTTAATAGGTATATACTTTACGTAGTAGAACATAACGTCGTCGTCGTTTGCTATACTGTGGCCCGGCGGATGACCAGTGCTGGTTTTTTTAACCAGCGTCACGCTGAGTCGGGACCCTTTATAGCAACGTCAACATGTACCTACCTATGTTTGTTTGTACTTTTAATTTTAGCCTGTGTACGTGTTTTTGTTGTTATAAATAAATGTTTTTCTTTCTTTTCTTTCTTTCTAAATCATCAGTGTGAGCTTCAGTTTTGTTACCTTTTTTACCAAAAATGGAATGACAACATGACAACGGTGTTGAGAAATAAATAGTACATTACTGCAGCGGCCGCGAAATAGGGGATTGCCGGCCGAGTAGTAATAGATGGCCGAGTGTTAACGAGGCCATCTAGGGATACGAGGCCGGCAATCCCTGTTCGTGGCCAAGGCTTGTATAGAGTTTTTCTCAAACATGCATCATCATCATCATCATCATCATCATCATCATCATCATCACCACCATCACCATCGTCGTCACCGTCATCATCACCATCATCACCACCATCAACATCATCATCACCATCATCATCATCATCATCACCACCACCATTACCATCATCACCATCACCATCACCATCTTACCTTACCTTAAATAAGCGTAGTAGCAGAATGTCATAATGAACCAAAACGCAAATATTGCTTATAGTTTTTTTTAATGGCTAAATGCCATAGACCTACAAACGTCATGGTATGAAACAATAGACGATCACTTTGCTGGCCTTGGCCAGCAATGTTGTATGAAATTCCATTACTGACCTCTCGTCTAGCCGCACCTGCATTGTGACACTTCGTGGCGTATTATAAGGAATATAACGTCAATATTACATAGCATGTTTGAGAAAAACAAAATATCTAAAAGAAAGTGTATTGTAAAATTAACCTTTCAAGTAATAAGGTACAATCACGATACTAAAATATGCGAGTTTCGTTATTTTGGTGTGAAAACGAAAGAAGGCAATTGATGATGTATGCCTTGTTTTGATGGCTCCATGTTTCGAGCGGCGACCGTGCATCTACGTCTTATATGATCGAAGCGTGGGTTGGGACACATACCTCGAAAAACTAGTGGGCGTTCGGCCAATGTGTTTTTGAGCGGCGGCCATGCACCGGATCACCGGAAGATGCAGCGAGGGTAAGCCCTTCAAAAGTAGACTGATGATCTGATGAGTCTAATGGATGAGGGCAGCGCAGCACCGACCACTATGGTGTTCTTCCGGGGTGGCTTAAGTACCTACAGTAGACGTCTTTCGACTGACGATGATGATATATTGATATATCCATAAGCATAGTATCTATATAATAATAAAAGCAAATTTGCTTTAGTTAGAGCAAGTTCCCGTCAGTCAATGTTATTGGGCAATTTTGCAAATGGAGATTGCCAACCATGCCCTAGTCATCCATCATGGGTAAATTCCAAAAAAATGTTAGGAACCCAGTGATTATACACATGTGAAAACGTTTGTTATCCTCTGAAACTTAATCTAAGCTACTGCATTCTATAAGATGACATTCCCGGAAATCCTGAAAATTTTAATATGTACTTAACGAAAATATGTCTACAATATAATAAATTTAAGGGTAACAAGGACTGTAGTAGGTACTAGTTTTTTAAGTCGTTTTATAAATATGTTCTCTGGAACGCAGTATTCTGCATAGTAAATTATACTTGTAACGTTTTCTTTAACTTCCATTTAAGTATCTAAACTTCAATTTCAAGATAATATCTTAATGTGTTTTTGAACGACATCTTTAAATATGTATTTTATAAACTCATTATTAGATCAACATCGACAAATTGTACTTTTATCAACAAAAATTTTAGAATAAATAGAGATACAACTGTAGTAGACATTCAGAGTTGAGTTTGGCTCATACAGCACCATACACATCGTTTGTGAACTTTAAAACAAAATGCAGTGCTGGAAAAACAAAGTCGCTCTCATAACTGATTGTGAGGATGAAGTAGGACTGAATGTTATAGAGCAACTAGCTAAAGCAGGAATGATCGCCGTTGGATTCATTAAAACAGAAGAAGATATTAAAACAACCAAGGAAAGATTCAAAGATGTGATTGCTAAAAAAGTCGATGGCAAAATAGTACTTTGCAAGTGTGACATAAGAAAAATAGAAGAACTGAAACCTGCCTTTGATCAAATAATAGACACGTATGGGGGTGTCGATGTATTGATTAATAATGCTTTCTGTAACATTGACTGTTTAGTAAGCACTGGTGAACTCAAAGATTTTAAAGAGATTATCGATGTTAATATTTATGCTGTAGTTGCATGTGTGAGGCTGGCGGCAGGTTCCATGATTGAAAGAAAAAGCCGAGGTCATATAATCAACATAAATGATTTATGTGCGTATCAAATACCAGAAGAGTCTAAGAAATCTGTCTTTATTGCATCAAAGTGTGCCATAACTTCAGTGAATGAAATTCTTAGACATGAGTTTAGATATCTTGATGCTAATATAAAGGTGACAAACATAGCATGTGGTAAAATTGAAAGTGAAACAGAAACAGCACCGAATGGATCCAGATTAAAAATCAAAGATGTCGCTAAATTAGTTCGGTTAATATTAAATACACCGGAACATTTACAAGTGCATGAAGTCTTGTTAGATTCAACGGTTGAATAAATGTGTCAAGTTAATGAGAACTCACTTTAAATGTATGTGGGTGTTAAAGCCTGACCAGAAATATATGAGCATTGTCAAGAGGGCGCTACTATTTTCATTTTTGTAAACATTTTAGTACTTATAGTCTGAACAATGTGGATTGGCAACTCGTTATTTTGACTTAGGTACCTACTTTTATTCACCGTAATCAAAATCAGAATCCAAACTCGTGTCCATAGGGCAAGTGGATTCAAATTGAGACCCAGAAATTAGTTCCAATTAAATCCGCAACATGGCGCATAGTCATATATTACTGGTCAGGCTTTAAATAATGGTTTCAGGTAACATAGGTAAGTAAGTAGCGGTTTATTCTAATTTTCTTGCCTGATAATTTAAGGTACTTATCAACAATGTTAACGTGGTAAATAAATTTAACGCAACAAGTAGCAGAAAAATATCGTAATATAATGTAGTTCCAATTGCAATTACTATAAATAAAATAAAAATAAATAATAAATATCACGGGACAATTCACACCAATTGACCTAGTCCCAAAGTAAGCTAAGCATAGCTTGTGTTATGGGTACAAGGCAACGGATAAACATACTTATATAGATAGTTACATACTTAAATACATATTAAACACCCAAGACCCGAGAACAAACATTCGTATTATTCATACAAATATCTGCCCCGACGCGGGAATCGAACCCGGGACCTCAAGCTTCGTAGTCAGGTTCTCTAACCACTAGGCCATCTGGTCGTCTAAATAAGGTAAGTCTATAAATAAGGTAAAAATAAAAAAGCAGAATGTCCTCATTATCCATAAACATAATAAGTACGAGGGGCGTTCAATATAAAGTGAGAATGAGATGCAAACTCTTTTAATATTACGAAATTAAATACTGGCCGGTAAAGCTAATCTATCTAGCTGATTGCTATGAAAAAAAAAACTAACTGTCTTTTGTTTAAAAAAATATACGGTAATTTCTTTGCAATGCTATTGAGTACGTTAGCGAAAATGGAGAAAATTGAACTGCGCGCCGTTATGAAATACTTGTATTTGAAAAATTTTTCTACGGACCAAGTCAATTTGGATTTGCGGGACACTTTGGGATCTAATGCTCCTCCGTATTCGACAGTCGCACGTTGGTGCGCCGAATTTAGACGTGGAAGAACATCGACAATGGACGACCCCCACTCCGGACGCCCTACTACAGCAGTAACTGAAGAAATTGTGAAAAAAGTCGAAAACTCAGTTTTGGCGGATCGTCGTGTCACAGTTCTTTTTATTGCTGAAAATGTAAAGATTTCAAAGGGGAGCGTGCATAATATTTTACATGAACGCTTGGGTATGAAAAAGGTATCTGCGCGTTGGGTACCAAGAATGCTTACTGACACGCAAAAACAAACTAGACTAGAGATTTGTCAAGAAGCTTTGAACCTGATGCAGCAAGACCGGGAACTTTTTTTGGCGCGATTTATAACAATGGACGAAACATGGCTCCATCATTACGACCCTGAAACGAAACTGCAGTCTATGCATGGAAAAGGCCATCATCTCCAACTCCGAAGAAATTCAAGGTGAGCCCATCTGCCGGTAAGGTCATGGGCTCTG
The DNA here is from genome assembly GCA_947859365.1 of Archips crataeganus. NCBI lineage: Eukaryota > Metazoa > Arthropoda > Insecta > Lepidoptera > Tortricidae > Archips > Archips crataeganus. Next base: position 14,593,919 of record OX402057.1, on the reverse strand, counting down.
TTTTTTGGGATGGTAAAGGGGTATTAATGATTGAGTATCTCGAGCATGGAGCCACTATTACGGGCACTTTATACGCCAAACAAATAGCAACATTGCGCAATGAGATCCGCGAAAAACGGCGAGGTAAACGGTCGAAAGTTGTGTTGTTCCACCAGGACAATGCCCCGGCACACAAGTCCGCCGTTGCAATGGCTGCAATTCGTGATGCTGGGTTCGATATCCTTAAGCATCCTCCGTATTCACCAGATCTCGCTCCCAGTGATTTCTACCTATTTCCGAGATTGAAACAACACCTGAGAGGCCAGAAATTTGAAGACGACGACGCGGTAGTCGCTGCAGTACAAGATTTTATAAGTACTCAAGATGAGACCTTTTTTAAAAATGGAATTTTAAGTTTAGAAAAAAGATATACTAAGTGTATTAGGCTAAAAGGTGACTATGTCGAATAATAAAATGACATTTAGTAAAAGTTGTTTATAACATACTCATTCTCACTTTTTATTGAACGCCCCTAGTATATTTAATTTTGAGTCATTCATAACTTTGTCAGGCAAGTAAATCGTGAGGTTTGTTTATTCTAAAAAAAAAAACTATTTCATCACACTTCTTGAGAAATAAAAATTATGAATGACAAACGATACATTTGAAACTTTATTTCTATGGCAGACAATATGCCTTTAGTGTAATAAACTTGAAACTCATAAAAAAACAACTTTGCAAATTTGACAAGCAGGTTTAACTGAAACAATTACTTTGCTCACCCCCGACCTTAAAGGTACTCGTCGCTCGAGTCGCGTCGTAAGCTCGCGGATGTTATGTTTCAGTTAATTAATATGGACCTCCGTAAAGTAACTCCTGATTCAATAAATTAAACAGGTATCACTTACCTGACTACTATGTACACGGCAAAGAACTTCAACACATAAGAAACACTACAACTCATTAGAAACTCCTTAATTAATTACTAACCTATGATAGTGCTAATGAATATTCGTGCACGATGTATACACGGTTAGAAAGAAACCCTCCGTTTGCCTACTGCTGCCGCCGCGTCAAAAGCCGGCGGAACGCATTATCTTAATTAAATGGATAGAGCATTAGTAACACAAAGAACTTATGACGAGAGTAGCCTTTAGCTTATCTTTACACTACTTTTTCTGGTATATTAATGGGGGCCGAAGCAGTGCTCCGTCGCTTTATACAATAGAGTACTTATCCACTGCCAGCGTTGACACACAGCTATTATTTTTACCAGTTTTCACTCAAGAATGTACTTACTCTGTGACAGCTTCTAACATCCCTGGTTGAGAGCCGACTGGTAAGTGAATAAAGCAGCTGTTAAATGGCAAATACTAGGGGCGTTCAATAAAAAGTGAGAATGAGTATGTTATAAACAACTTTTACTAAATGTCATTTTATTTTTCGACATAGTCACCTTTTAGCATAATACACTTAGTATATCTTTTCTCTAAACTTAAAATTCCATTTTTAAAAAAGGTCATCTTGAGTACTTAAAAAATCTTGTACTGCAGCGACTACCGCGTCGTCGTCTTCAAATTTCTGGCCTCTCAGGTATTGTTTCAATCTCGGAAATAGGTAGAAATCACTGGGAGCGAGATCTGGTGAATACGGAGGATGCTTAAGGATATCGAACCCAGCATCACGAATTGCAGCCATTGCAACGGCGGACTTGTGTGCCGGGGCATTGTCCTGGTGGAACAGCACAACTTTCGAGAGTTTACCTCGCCGTTTTTCGCGGATCTCATTGCTCAATGTTGCTATTGGTTTGGCGTTTAATGTGCCCGTAATAGTGGCTCCATGCTCGAGATACTCTAATCATTAATACCCCTTTACCATCCCAAAAAACAGAGCCCATGACCTTAGCGGCAGATGGGCTCACCTTGAATTTCTTCAGAGTTGGAGATGATGGCCTTTTCCATGTCATAGACTGCAGTTTCGTTTCTGGGTCGTAATGATGGAGCCATGTTTCGTCCATTGTTATAAATCGCGCCAAAAAAAGTTCCCGGTCTTGCTGCATCAGGTTCAAAGCTTCTTGACAAATCTCTAGTCTAGTTTGTTTTTGCGTGTCAGTATAAGCATTCTTGGTACCCAACGCGCAGATACCTTTTTCATACCCAAGCGTTCATGTAAAATATTATGCACGCTCCCCGTTGAAATCTTTACATTTTCAGCAATAAAACGAACCGTGACACGACGATCCGCCAAAACTGAGTTTTCGCCTTTTTTCACAATTTCTTCAGTTACTGCTGTAGTAGGGCGTCCGGAGCGGGGGTCGTCCATTGTCGATGTTCTTCCACGTCTAAATTCGGCGCACCAACGTGCGACTGTCGAATACGGAGGAGCATTAGACCCTAAAGTGTCCCGCAAATCCAAATTGACTTGGTCCGAAGAAAAATTTTTCAAACACAAGTATTTGATAACGAAGCGCAGTTCAATTTTCTCCATTTTCGCTAACGTACTCAATAGCATTGCAAAGAAATTACCGTATATTTTTTTAAACAAAAGACAGTTAGTTTTTTTTTTCATAGCAATCAGCTAGATAGATTAGCTTTACCGGCCAGTATTTAATTTCGTAATATTAAAAGAGTTTGCATCTCATTCTCACTTTATATTGAACGCCCCTCATATCTATCGAATCTGTTACGTTGTAACTATTATGTAGCCTGTGGCCTAAGCACAACACACGTAGCGCAGCAAAATTTGTTATTTTTGCACGAGCTCATGATTGACTAAACAAACGTACCTACTTATCAGTCGCATGAATAAGATATGTGTACACAATTGTAATGTATCTGGCCAAGGAGATCAACATCTGCAAAGTCTGCTGCATTATCATCAATAATGTCGGATAGAACAATGCAATCAAAAACATCTGATACCTTTCTGATACACTCTAAGTCTACTCTACTCTAAAACTCTGGGTATAGGTACCAATGGAGTTGGATTGGATATTTTTAAGCACTTTAGTCTTATCCGATAATTGATGGGGACTATACTTCGGCAGCGGGAAGAGCGCATTGTTGCCTACTCCCGACGTAAGTGTTTTGTGCTTAATGCTCATTACTTTGTTTTGCGATTTTGCAAATCATGATTAGCCCACTATTTCATCTCGTGAGTTTTGTCTGGAACTAATAAAACATACTGCAGTTGCTGGAGTGTTATTTTGTTAACTGTACAGATGGTGGGAACGGTGCAGGATTACATGAATTTAGTGTTTGTGATAACGGTGACTGTGATTTATTTTGGTTTAGCTTTGTTATGTATACGATAGTTTTACAATGTTAAGAAAAATTAAAAAGTATTTCTTGGTAGACATTGTGTTTAAATTATTATGAAAGATAACAAATACGTACTGGTACAGAAACGAATGTGAAAAGAAACTTATTTAAACAAAGAAAACATGGTAAATTGCTCAATTTTGTGCATACAAATGGAACCCAAGCCATGTGTATGCGACTGGCATTTGGCAGGTTTTAAAGTTTCAGATGTACTTACCATGACAATACGTTTACTTTTAGTTTACCACTGACAGATTGCTTGCCTTCATTTCATTTCCAACTTTAACACATACAAATAAAGTAGTTATTACAAAATCTGCAAACGTGGGTAACAGTATTCTGAAATTGGCTTTATTTGTAGGATGTTAAAGTTGAATATGCAATGAAGGCAAACCATCTGTCAGTGGTAAACTTTATGTAATTTTACTGTACTTACAATTGTAAGTCTGATTGAACACGTATCGTGTGATAACACTTTTTTTTCATAAAATATCCCAAGGAGCTAAAAACCACCTCATAATTATCACAAAGAAAGAAAAGAAAGAAAGAAGACATTTGTTCACATTTGTATACAAATACAAGAAAATACTTACAAATAAACAAAAATTATAAACATGAAAATAGTAAACAAATAGGTATAAAAATCATAATGGCTTGTCCACGAAAAAAAGTAGCCATCAAAAACTGAGTCTCCACTGTCTCCCAGTAGGTCTAAGTAGTTCAAACCGCAATTTGATTGCCAACAGAGTATTTATGTGTAAGAATCTTAAATCCATACATTTATCCTGAAATTTTGTGAAATCCTACACAATGCCAGTTAAAGCATAGAGCTAAAATAATTGCATACAAATGTGTACTTCTGGCATGATTTAAAACAATTTATGACCTGCATACGGTAGGTAATTTCGAGTCTGGAAAGATATTCGCGGAACATTATAGCGTCGATAATCTATCTGAGTAAAGAAAAAAAAGAACCTCTGTGACCCAAACGTGAAAAATACAAAATCTAAGACTAAAATCCAGAAATTTCGAAAGTAAGCCCTAAAATGGATAGCATCTGATATAAATATCCATTAGTGCTATTGCGCTCAAAACGAAAGATGAAGAGGTCTTCTTTCTAATTAAATTCTTTAAAAAATGTCATTTCATATTGAATACCTGAATTATACAATAGTGGCTACTTTTTTTCGTGAACAAGCCTTATATTATCATCATCGTCCCAGCCTGTATACGTCCTACGGCCTGCAACCTCCTAAGTTCCCACGCAGGCCCAGTGTGGATTGGGAACTTCACACACACCATTAAATTTATTCTCATGTGCAGCCAGGTTCCCTCACGATGTATTCATTCACCGTAAAGCTCATGCTAAACAAATGTAATTTCGCTCCTAAATTCCGAAAAGCTCAGAGGTGGGACCCCGGTTTGAACCCACGACCCTCTGCTTGAGAGACTACAGGTCGAACCACTAGGCTATCACGGTTTTTGAAAAAACCTCCTATTTCCAAGAAGAAGGGCTACGGATTAGCCCGAAACATGTTACTAATACTGTTCGCCTATATCTTTTAAGTTTTTTCTTTCACACCGGTTAGCTTGAAAAGATGCCTTTTAGGGATAAGTTCGCCTTTGTACTCTTTTTGTTTTGTATTATTTTTGTGGTTTATGTACAATAAAGTATTTGGTTACGTATCGAAATATCTAAAATTAAAAAACCTAACGTTAAATAACCTACGTTCAAAATACCTAAAATCTAAATACCTAATGATTTTTTCACTTATATTTAAAATACCGAAAGCTTAAAATGCCTACTTATAGCAATGTCTAAAATTAAAAAACCTAACGTAAAATAACCTACGTTCAAAATATCTAAAATCTAAATACCTAATGATTTTTTTACTTATATTCAAAATACCGAAAGCTTTCGTATATCCTACCCGGTATCTCGCTGGCAGCGAGCGAGCGAAGCGAGCGAGCAAGACTTTTTAAGGCAAAAGCGACTCGGATAGGTTAGGTTCAGAAGGCTAAGGCGGGAGCGAAGCGTAGCGTAGCTCCCGCCTTAGCCTTCGATGTTAGGTATTTTTTTTGTAACAGCACAGAAAATGATTATTTCCATTAGGTATTATTGTCTTTAAAATTATGAAATGTACCTAAATGTAAATCATATACCAAATTTTACCAAACAAATTAGATTTTTCACGTGGTAATAAAAAAAATAACTAACACCAAAGGCTAATGCGGGAGCTTCGCTCCGCTACGCTCCCGCATTAGCCTTTGAACCTAACCATTCCGAGTCGCTTCCGCCCCGAACCGTCTTGCTCCCTCGCTTCGCTCGCTCGCCGAAAATTAAGCCACTTTCGTTTCATTTAGGTATTTTGACCATTTGGTATTTCAAATGTTGGTGTATCAAACTTAGGTGTCATAGCTGTTGATATTTTAAACATTAGACATTTACTCCATTAGGTATTTTAAACTTAGGTAATTCGTAGGTAGGTGTTGCTTAGGTATTTAAAATCATTAGGTTTTACATTTTAGGTATTTTGAACGTAGGTTATTTTACGTTAGGTTTTTTAATTTTAGATATTTTGATACGTAACCAAAGTATTTACATACATTTCGAGCAAATCTCGACCATAGACGTGAGTTATCCGTATTTTTTCGCTATGAGTGATTTTCACGGTAGTTTTATGTTCAAGAAAACCTCCTATTTCCTTGGAATTATATTTTACCAGCTAGGAAAGGTGCTAAGTATTAAAAATATCTGTTAGCACTTCCATCTCTGCATAGTAAAAAAATACTTCAAAGAAATTACCTCAAGTTGAAATTTGCCTCAGTTCATTAGGCAAGTATTAATTCCAGCATTCAACCCGCAAACATCGGCCTCAAACCGGGAATTATACACAAATTAATGCCTCAAGTGTCCGTCCTCAAGGGTTTCTTTTTTTTCAAAGCGTAATTGACTTGAGAGACAAAAGGCAGTGCTTTTTGCTCTCACTCAAACAAACTTAATTAACTTTTTTTCTGCTTTGCTTTCTATCACCGCCTTGGATCATTTGAAAGTCGACGTCTAATTGTAAACAGAGAATTTTAATTACATTAACGTGATAGAAGACGTTTATTTTTCGTTACTTTGTACTTTGCACTGATTATTCTAACGGGACGTTGCTTAAAGTCAACAAATTTGATTCCAAGATCACGGTAGAACCTTGCCGTTATGACCCCCCGACACAAAAAGAGAGGTGTTATAAGTTTGACCGCTCTATACAGTGCGTGTCTGTGTGTCTACTAAGCATACGCGTAAGCCGGCGCGCGCGGTGCATGCCGCTGCCGCAGAGCGCCCCACTAATGATAATAAGTACCAGAAATCGCAATGGGTTAGCAGGTATATCATCATAGCTCTTAAAAGCGTGAACTGATTTGAAAGCGGGTTTCATGGCGATGGTTCTTACACATGTTTCATCAAAATTGGTTTAACCGTTTCAAAGTTATCAGCTCTTTTGTTAGTTGCGGATGGTATCTCAGACGCATCATTGCCCATTGGCATTTACTTTATTTTCAAACATACTCGTAAGTGTGAACAAATTGCGTTGGAGATTTTTTAAATTTATAGTTATGTCACAGGCAAATAAAATTACTTATAATTATAATGACAAAATTCCATGTGGCCTAGGAATCAAACTGGTTGGCTATAAAAGCGAGTAGACTTCCATCATAAAACACTAGAAGTTATATGAGGTTGCAACTTTCTATATAACTCATACATAAGTAGATTCAGACACGGAAATGGTTTTGGATTTGTCACATCCTCAGGAAACCCGATGCATAGTTGGAGGGACTTTGAAGACATTGTTGGGGATGGTTCCGTTAGCTGGAAACAAAGGCACCCTTAACTAACTTAAGGTCATTGCTATACCTCGTTATCAAGCAGGGAGTTTGGTGGCTACTTAACATTCGTGATGTTGCAATACATACTATCGAAGTCTCGACGTTGTAGCTATTGTGACAGTCCCTCCCCCCACCCCTGTTATAAAATTTTTTTGAAACCCCTCTACACTACCTACTAAACCTACACTGAAAAAACTACTGAATTAGTGGAATTAAATTAATGGAACTAAATTATCTATCTAATCTTAAAGCTCTCAAGCTCTAGAGTTCTAAACCAAATAAATATTGAACTTATATAATAAATTCTATACAGCGAGGAAACCTAAGATTATTTATATTGGATGTGATACGTGATATGGCCATGTGATCGTCTAGTACCTAAGAGAACCCTTCGTTGTGCCCGTACCTGAGTAACCCAAGAGCTTTTCAATGAGAAGTAAAGATTGAATTACCTATAATTAATTGTTATATAGCGGCTAATAGTACATTACTGGAGTTATTTAGAGAAAAAGGTTAATAATGAATTTCATAAGAGAAACCAGTCAATTATTGAGGTTTTATCTGTTTTAGGGTGAGTAAGTCTTAAAATAGATTATAGCCTAGACAAGTAAATCAGATGTGTTTGGAGTGGATATTATGTTTCATTACTTAAGGCCCCAGTAAATTCATTAGGCAGTAAGATGGTATTCTAACTTAATAGTATTCTATCTATTTTAGTAATGTAGAAATATGGTTGCCCTTATTTAATTCAGGTTATAGATAACTTAAGTAGTTGTGAAAAAGAGGTAAAGATAGTTAAATGAAAGAGTTAATTTCAGGTTTATAAAGTCATTGGTCAATAGTCAATGTAGTGATTATGCGGCAAGGAAATTTACATTGCGGCTATGTCCTAGAGCCCTCTCCCCGCTCTAAGAGATGGCTAGCGACTCCGAACTGGGACTCACCTCTCCCGCATTAACTCTGATGGAGTATACTAAGTACCTTTTCCTTGCAGGTAATTAGAATATAACATAATATTATATCATAAGAGGGCAAACAAAGGGAATGTCAGTTATAGCCCGAGGCTGTCTCTGGATCAATCCTGTGATCATAATACTCCTGCATTAGCTGACCAAACTTCAGTGGTAATTGTAGACTTTATTGGTTTATCATAATGACTAATGAGTAGCTACCGGGTCCCTTGGTACCGGTAAACCACTAACTTGCATCTGCCTTAGTTTTAGTCAGGGTGACTTCCATTGTCAGTTTATAGAGATAAGTATTTGGTATAACTTTTACCATTAAATTTAGTTTGTATACTAGCCACTACAGGACCAAATAATCCAAAGTTGTTTTACCAGAGACAACCACCAACTTCAAAGGAGATTCTACTTTTTTCAGCAAATAAGTATTATTCATGGTGAGTTATTGATTTCATTTTGTCTCACTCAATTGCTACTACTAGAGTTTGCAACGTAGGACATATGAATGAAAGTAAACTCCGAAATCTTTCACCCGTCGGAACTAAGTCTATAAGTAAGTAAGTATATCAAGTGTCCGATAATTTCTACTACCTGTCAATCTCTAAAAGATGTATAAGTCCTAACCATTAACCTCTAATACTTTAATAAAATCCTGGTGCTCCTCAACGCCGTGCCCTCAGAGCGCCTCCCCATCCCCAAACCAGTTCAATGATCTTTTCATCTATATATCAATGTTATTACTTGACTAATTAGGATTTGTAAGCACTCACCAAATCGGGATATACTTAACCATCAGCTTTGGATTAAACCTCAATTATTCTCCTCAAATCCTCGAGTCCCGCCTCTCGTTCCGTCCGTCCTCTCTTCCTCCTCATCACCGAGTTCCCGCCTTTTTCCCTTTTTTTTCAGTCCCCAGTTCTTGTCCCTTTTCCCGATCAGCGCTAAATCGCTGCAGTCTTTCGCACGTCTCGCAATACCATCTCGTTTGCAAGCGCTTCAAGCGCTTTGCGCGATACGTGCGTTATCTCTCCTTTGCGCGCGCAGAAGAGTTGGTGTTGGTACACGCCGAACCGTTTCGGCGGACCGTCCGACATTCGATACCATAGCATTTTTCAGCGCTTCCAAGCGCTCCGTGGGACTTGCGTGATTTGTCTGTGCCTGACCGTTCCAGCGTCAGTTATTCGAATATGGACCTTATTACCGAGTGTTTATGATCAATTGTAGTTTGAGTATTTTGTCTTTTCATTAATGAGGTCACTAGATGGGAAGGAGATAGAGCACGTAATAATAGGAGATTATCATCATCATTTCAGCCGACATTCGTCCACTACTGAACATAGGCATAAAATGAGATCGTCATATGAAATTGGTTTGTAGTAGCATGTGGAAAAAGACAAACGAAGTTTGTTGGAAACAGAACCGACTTATAAATCTAGGTGGATTTAAATATTTTTATTTATTCACTTGTTTAGTTATTTATTTATTTATAAGTTATTTCCTGTTTAATTCTGTGAGTTATAAGGAATTAAATTGGGTCCTATCAAGGTCCATAAGGATAAAATAATACATATTGCTGTATTATTTATTTATTATTTATTTATTTATTTATTTATTATATAAATTAATGTACTTTTTTGGACATTTTACGGGCCTGCAAACATAATATAAATATATATTTGTGAATGAGACGGTTTTCAGTATTCTGAACCGTCACACTATGTATGGGTACTTCAAAATTCATCTGAAAACCCAAGTCATAAAAAGTTTTTATTGACATTGCAGATCACTATAGCCACCAAACTGCCCACTTGATTGATAATGGTGTATAGTCGTTCATTACGTACTGTACGTAACAAGAGATGGTTGTACTTATAGAGGATAGGGTGGGAAGAGCTGACCCAAAACGTCCAGGACCGTGGTCAGTAGAACAATTCGAGCCTTACACCCCCGAGGGTAACAAGAAAGAAGAAGAGATTATCTATCGTCTTTCATGTCAGAGTCATCCATTTTGCCAAGCATTGGTCAAAACGGGCAGAAAATTCTAGTAGAAGTTTTTAATCAAAATACTGCTATAAAACATTTTAGTGTCAATATTTTAAAAATAAATCATGACATTAATCACCCTGACGTTATTAGAACAAAACTGACACTTGACATTAGCCCAGACCTATATAGAGGCTGTCGATATTTCATTCGTAGATTCTTTTAACGAATAACGGCATGAATACGCTTAAGTTTTTAATAATTAAATGTTTTTTTTTCAACACTTAAGAGCAGCTGAAAGTAGCTGTGTTTAAGTTTAAACTTTAATAATACTTAAGGTAGGTACCTAATATTTTCTTACACAGTAAATCCAAAGCATCATTTATTTTCATTAATTTACTAACTTAGTGAGACTTTGTTTTCAAACTTCCAGCTCTTCCAAACGACGAAAATCTAGGACTAACGTTATAAATGGTTTTGAGACATTTGCATAAAGTTGTGAGTATTTTAATGAGTTTAATTTTCAGTTTAATTACTTTACATGGATCAACATTGTACGGTGAAAACAACTTAGTAGCAGTTTTAGTAATAACAGACTCTATTTGAGAACTTCCGAAACTTTTCAACAGCATATAAAATTTTCGTGGGATTACCTCGAAATTTATTTAAATTATTATATTTTATAACGAATATCACCGAAATCGTCAGCGATTGGGTTGTAAGGGACGAGAACGAGAGCAAGGGCAGGCCAAAACAGATATGGCTGGATGACTTAGACAGTTTTGACCCATTTTGGCAGGATTTTGCGAAGGATAGAGACGGGTGGAAAGAAAAAGGGGAAGTCTTTTCTCAGCAGTGGAACGCCCAATAGGATATTAAATAAAAATAACAATGTACTTAAAAGATGCATCCCATCCCATTAATTGAACTGATGACATGATGGCATGCTGTTGTTCACAATGACGTTGTATGAAAGAGGCTTTTGTTCCATAGTAGACGTTTTTTGGCTGATGATGATGATGACGGAAAATCCTAATCGCCATCGTTTTGTACAATCTAGTAAAAAATACCACCAACCCAACCACCACCATACCACCCTATCCAATTGGTCATCAAAATCTTTTTAGCGCTAATGGAGGTTTCAGTTGTAGAAAAGTCAGAAATAACAAATCCCCATTCATTTAGTACGGAAATAATCGATTCTTTTAATACTGAACTAAAACAATTACTTTGCTCACCCGCGACCTTACAATAGTTACGTTTATGCAAGAAATGTGCGTTCATGCAGTTCCTCCACCTCCACACTGTACGAACACACACAAATCACATAAACCCAACCATCACCATTTGGGCCACCATGTTGATCACCATGTGATGACCATTGGGTTTATGTGATTTGTGTGTGTTCGTACAGTGTGGGCACATTTCTTGCATAAACGTAACTATTGTAAGGTCGCGGGTGAGCAAAGTAATTGTTTTAGTTCATTAATATGGACCTCCGCAAAGTAACGCCTGATTCAATAAATCTTTTAATACTTTTACAAAACTTCAAACTTTAAATAGTGTGACTATTCGTTTATTTATTTATTTAGTGTAACATTTTTGAAATTTTCTAATATTTAAGCAGTTTTTCTACTACTTTCAAATTCCAAGCAGCACTGTTCTCGATATGGATTTCGTTCAACTCGTATAATTCCGCCGATTCTGCATGACTCTCTCTGCTCCGGTTCTATGGGAGCGTTTTTTAAGTCCCACGTTCGTTATAAATTAACCAGTGTATTTCATTACTAGCCGGTAGAAAATACACCTGAATACCCTGATGATGACGACGAAGACAGCAAAGAAGATGAGGAAGAGGACACCCGAGGGATTACGTGGAACAACATAATATTTCTCCCGTTCAATCCGGTCTTCAAACTGATTGTATTGTGCTGCTCTATCATCAAAGTTGCTGTTGTGAGTATAATACTGCTTTTTATCCGTATGTATTTGTGCGTGGTAATGCAAAATAGCAGTCTCTCAGCATTAACAGTCCTAAGCTATGCTGCGGACAGACAGACACGGCGAAAGTATAATGTTACCTTATATTTTTGGGGGTAGGCTGCAGTCTGTGCGTCATGTGGGCGCTTGCAAGGGCCAGTCGCTCAGAGCCTCGTCGGCGAGCATTGTTGTTCCTCTGCTACTTGTAGATGCATGCCTGTTGCGTGATTGCTCGGAGCCTTGTTGGCGAGCGTTGGTTGATTGATTGGCAAGTGGAAGTAGTGGGAGGAGGATTTGCGAACTGTAGACACCAGGCAGATAATAGGTACATGCTAATGGTGCACAGTGCGGTGAGTATGGCTTGCTGTGAGACTACGTCATCGTCTTGTGTGTCTGAAGGTTGCAATTTTGTCCAATGTCGTGGGTCACCAATTTGGGGTAGTTGCAATAGAGAGATCTCTCTCCAGGCAGATGTTATGCCTGGGGACCGAAGTCCAATGGATGAAAGTTGGAAGTTGTATTTATGCAGCCGAGTTGAGAAACTTCGATAGCGCGATGCAGGATTGTAGAAAGTTTCTTATGTGATGACTAGATGGCGCTAGTAGTCGCTACATATTCATCAGTTAATTATCGCAGCCTTTCATAGGCTTTCAGAATGATTCGGGTTATGCCGTAGTTCCCACGCGGGCCCAGTGCGAAATGGAAACATCACACGCACCATTAAATTTATCTTTAGGTGTGTACAGGTTTCCTCATACTTTCCTTCACCATAAAGCTCATGGTAAAATTTGAAGGACTACACAACCCTTAGAAACCTAGTAGACAATAGGCAATCGGTTAAGGTCAATTCATATCTACAGACACCGAGAGTGTCAGACACGTGCCGTATCAGACACCGACAATAGTACATTACGGAAGACACCAGTAAGGAAGCCATACTGGACAAGCACGATTAGATATCCGAGCCATAGGCGAGGATTTCTATGTACGTGTCCAGTATGGCACTTATTGGTCGAAACTTGTAAGTGCTTTTCTCAAAAATAACACAAATCACTATACAAATACAAAATAAATTATATGACAACGAAATCTCTTTTTGGAGTATGAACGTCGCTGCTCTTATTTTTTATTTAATTAAAGCGTATACCGTACCTGTACCGTATACTACCCAACTCTTAGAGTTGGTATGAATTTTGTTAAATTGAATGAATTTACTATTAATCTGTTTATATTTATGTTTCTAACAATTAATAGAAATAAAAGGTATAATACCATTTATAATAAAATATACGTTTATTATTCAACCTTTAATGGCCCAAAGATGAGGATTTTTGCAATTTTAAAAAAATATGACATGTTTTACAAGGAGTTCTAAATTCAAATAACAATGATGTTATGAAATTTTCACGACACTGCTCGAAAATGTGGCCATAGATAACCTAAATCCAGTACTCAAAACTGCCTATATATGTACATTTAACAGCTGACTCATTTATGGCGCACAAACACGACAACAAAGTTACACTAATCGAAAACAGGACGTATCAGTATATGTATTTCATTATACGATACGACTTTTTGAAAGATAATTTCTGAATTTCATTCCTGGCGTGCTGAAACGACATTATTGGACCAATCAACAGTAATCGTCTGCTGCATGCGATGGATGGATGGATGAATGGATGGATGGACGGACGGACGGACGGACGGACGGACAGACGGACTGGATGGACGGATGGACGGGATGGACGGGATGGACGGGATGGACGGGATGGACGGGATGGACGGGATGAACAGAATGGACGGATGGACAGATGGACGGGATGGTCAGGATGGACGGATGGACGGATGGACGGGATGGACGGAATGGACGGATGGACGGATGGACGGAATGGACGGGATGGACGGGATAGACGGGTTGGACGGGATGGACGGGATGGACGGAATGGACGGGATGGCCGGAATGGACGGGATGGATGGGATGGACGGGTTGGACGGGATAGACAGAATGGACGGATGGGCAGGATGGACTGGATGGACGGGATGGACGGAATGGACGGATGGACGGAATGGACGGGATGGACGGGATGGACGGGATGGACAGAATGGACGGATGGGCAGATGGACGGGATGGACAGGATGGACAGATGGACGGGATGGTCAGGATGGACGGATGGACGGATGGACGGGGTGGACGGAATGGACGGATGGATGGACGGACGGATGGATGGACGGATGGACGGATGGACGGAATGGACGGGATGGACGGGTTGGACGGGATAGACGGGTTGGACGGGATGGACGGGATGGACGGGATGGACAGGATGGACGGGATGGACGGGACGGACGGGACGGATGGACGGGATGGACGGAATGGACGGGATGGCCGGAATGGACGGGATGGATGGGATGGACGGGTTGGACGGGATAGACAGAATGGACGGATGGGCAGGATGGACGGGATGGACGGGATGGACGGAATGGACGGATGGACGGAATGGACGGGATGGACGGGATGGACAGAATGGACGGATGGGCAGATGGACGGGATGGACAGGATGGACAGATGGACGGGATGGTCAGGATGGACGGATGGACGGATGGACGGGATGGACGGAATGGACGGATGGATGGACGGATGGACGGATGGACGGAATGGACGGGATAGACGGGTTGGACGGGATGGACGGGATGGACGGGTTGGACGGAATAGACAGGATGGACGGGATGGACGGGACGGACGGGACGGATGGACGGGATTGACGGAATGGACGGGATGGCCGGAATGGACGGGATGGATGGGATGGACGGGTTGGACGGGATAGACAGAATGGACGGATGGGCAGGATGGACGGGATGGACGGGATGGACGGAATGGACGGATGGACGGAATGGACGGGATGGACGGGATGGACAGAATGGACGGATGGGCAGATGGACGGGATGGACAGGATGGACGGGATGGACGGGATGGACGGGACGGATGGACGGGATGGACGGGATGGACGGGATGGACGGGATGGATGGATGGATGATTATGATGATGATGATGATAATGATTTCCTCGCATTAGTCGTGAAAAGCACAATGTTTAGTCTCGGCCAAAAGTGCAATAGATGGACTCGTACTTTCGAGGGCCTCCGCTACGCGTCGGCCCTCAAACAAACTCGTCCATCTATTGCTTACTTTCCAGCCTCTACAACAATGTACTATTGTATCGTACTTACTGGCACTTTTTCATTCCGAATTCAAAACCTCTCTACTTACCGGAGACTTTTGATCATTGTCCGGTATTGTTAACTTACTGGTGACTTTTTAATGATGTAATGGTGACTTTACGTATCATTTTTAGGGTTCCGTAGTCAACTAGGAACCCTTATAGTTTCGCCATGTCTGTCCGTCTGTCTGTCCGTCCGCGGCTAAGCTCAGAGACTGTTAGTACTAGAAAGCTGTAATTTAGCATGAATATATATTTTTTTTTTAAGCGCAAGTTAAAATGGTGTCAAGACAGGCAGGAGCAAATTAAGAGTGATATCTTAGCCTCCAATCAGTTTGTAAAAGACTTTAAAGCTTTTTGGAAGAATACTAAGAAATTCAGCAACCGTCCGGGAGTGCCTGTGAGCGTTGGTGGGGTGGGAGATCGGGAGGGTATTGCCAATAATTTTAGGAAATATTTTAGCGTGTCGCCGCCGCTGCTGAGATTCACAGGGGAGCAGGGGCTCGGTGCTGATACCATCACAGAGGACGGGGCCATTACGTTTACTGCAAAGGCAGTTGCATCTAAGATTAAGGCAATGCAGCGCGGCAAGTCTCCTGGTCATGATGGTCTCAGCATTGAGCACCTCAAGTATGCTGGTGACCATTTGCCCCGCATTTTGGCGAAGTTCTTTACTTTATGCTCGAGGCACGCATACTTACCTGCGCAACTTATGAAAACTATGGTTGTGCCGCTAGTAAAGAATAACACGGGTGATTTGTCTGATATGGCTAACTATAGGCCCATTTCGCTGGCGCCTGTAATATCGAAAGTGCTCGATAGTCTGCTTAACGACGAACTGAATAAACATGTGAAACTTCACGATGCTCAGTTTGGGTTTAGGTCGGGATTATCTACAGAGAGTGCAGTTTTTTGTCTTAAGCAGACTGTCAGGTACTATACGCAAAGAAAAACACCGGTGTATGCGTGCTTTCTTGACCTATCGAAAGCTTTCGATTTGGTGTCATATGACCTGCTTTGGAGTAAGCTCAGTAGGACTGGGGTACCAGCTGAATGTGTCTCACTACTGAGGTTTTGGTACAGCAACCAGATAAATCAAGTGAAGTGGGCAGGGGTAGCGTCAACTGAATACCGACTTGAATGTGGCGTAAGACAAGGTGGGTTGACGTCGCCTTTGCTTTTTAATTTATATATTGATGAGCTGATTGGGGAGCTCAGCAACACACATGTAGGGTGCCATGTAGACGGTACATGTCTCAATAATATAAGTTATGCCGATGACATGGTGTTGCTGGGCCCTTCAATCAACTCCCTCAGAGTGCTTCTCGGAAAGTGTGAAAGATATGCTGTTCAGCACGGTCTCAGGTACAATTCGAGGAAGAGTGAAATTGTTGTATTTAAAGCTCATAAAAAATATAACCCCGCTGTTGTGCCTGATTTATTGCTGGACGGTGTAGCTTTGAAAGTGGTGGACAAGTTCAGGTACCTTGGTCATATTGTTACACAGGATCTAGTGGACGATATGGATATAGAAAGAGAAAGAAGAGCGATGGCAGTTCGTGGAAATATGCTCGCTCGCAGATTTGCTCAGTGTACTAAATCCGTAAAAATAACGCTTTTTAAAGCCTTCTGTCAGACGTTTTACACGAGCAGTCTTTGGATGAGTCATACTCAACGTGTGTATAGCGCACTTAGGGTCCAGTACAATAATATTTTTAGAATGCTGTTGAAACTGCCGCGACACTGTAGTGCGTCAGGCATGTTTGCGGAAGCGCAAACAGATGGCTTTCATGCCCTGAGGCGCAAGAGGATAGCCTCCATGATGCAACGTGTGCGCGGCAGCAACAACAGCATCCTGAAGATGTGGGCCGGGCGTTTGGACTGCCCCATGATGCAGCACTGGGATGCAATAGTCATAGGTTTAAATAAATAAATTAATTAATTTTGACATTGTTACATTATTATATTATTATTACATTATTTATGAATTATTTTGTTTTATTATATGTTGTTTTAAATGTAAATTGTAACTATATTCAAATTTTGATTTTTAATTTTAACATTGATTTAAATTTTAATGCTAATTTTTTGAATTTTAATTATTTATTTATTTTTGACTTCATTGCAATTTTGATTTTAAATTCATATTTTATTTTATGCTCTTACTAACATAGATATTAAGAATGTAACTAACACATTGTATATGGGACTCCTCGTCCTGAAATAAATGATTTTTATTATTTTTTTATTATTATATCAGTCACGCCGAGAAAGTGATTACATAAAAGAAACTAAAACAATTTTTTTTACCTCCCATGGACGTAAAGTGGGGGTGATTTTTTTTTTCTTGACTAACCCTATAGTGTGTGGTATCGTTAGATAGATCTTTGAAAACTATTGTGGGGTTGCTAACATGATTTTTCTATTCAGTTATCTGTTTGCGAAATATTCAACTTTAAAGTGAAAATTCTCATAAAAATCGACCGTCCCCCCCCCCCCTCTAAAATCTAAACTGTTGGGCGGAAAAATTTGAAAAAAATCAGAATGGTAGTAAATATATCAAATTTACTAGGAAAATTATAGCGGCTAAGATTGCTTGGAAATTATTTGTAGTTGTAGAGTAAATAGAAGCCTAAGGTATAAAACATACCTAAACTTAGATGATTCCGTACACATACGAAATCCTTAGAAAAATATTACTTGATTTTTCGTAATGGCTACGGAATCCTACCTTGGGCGTGTCCGACACGCTCTTGACCGGTTTTTATTAAGAAAAATATTTTTTCCGCGCATACTGGCTGGGCACGGCCATTGTCTGTCGGTGTCTGCGCGGTCTTTTACTATAGATATAAATTCGTTAATAGAAACTGTACAGAAGAATATTATTTTGTCTGCCACGGCATGGTGTCTGACACGCTCGGTGTCTGTACGTAGACATGAAACGACCTTTATAAGTGATCTCTTCCAGACAGTCATTTAAATATAGAAACCAGAGTAAGCCGAAGTAAATAATAATTCAGTGAATGTGTATAGAAATGCAGCTTTGCATGTTCCATCCAAGAAGTACGCTACGTATTTTTTTTTCAATTTATGAAAGTAAAAAATACATTGGCAGTAAGTATAAAATTTGTATCTACGCGAATTTCATAAAGGCATGATTGAGGAACAAACATTCAAACTTCCGCGTTCTTGATTCTACGCGCGCGTATTAAATTTATTTCCTCACATGATTAATTCACATTCTTGAGTATTGTGAAACATATTAATAACAAAATAATAAGTTTTTGTTAAAACATTCATTTTTAAAGCAAGCTTTTTAGCTGACTGTACTTTTTGTTGATGTACTTGCATTGTCATCCAACCTTCATACATAAGTTAAGTATGCCAAATTTCAAGTGAATCCGACCGCTAGAAGTGATTCAAATTCGACTTCCAAGATTTGACCCGTACATACATAGTGCAGCATAAAAAGCCGTATGAGTGCACTCTTAAGGTGCGCGCAAACGCCTAATCATGCCGACATAAATAAAACATTAAACCACTGTCGTAGAATACCATTTATTACAGTTATCACCTTGTGTCCAACACAGGACAAATAGAAAAATCATATAAAAGATACACGGAGCATATACAGCGGAAAAAGGACTCAATAATCTCACGTGAGATGTAATAAGGGTTATGACTAAGAGACAATTTTATACAATTTACCAAAATGTTTGTGTTTTGCCAAAATAATCTAAAAATCAGAAAAAATCCGAGTCAACAATATGTAGGGCACTTGTGGAAAGTCCAAATTTTGAATTTAGGGAATTCACAGGTGCGGTCTAGCACCAATTGAGCCGTAGTGCATCACGAAAAATTGTAAGAATAACTAATAACCTAAACCCTAATCCCCAAAACTACATGCGCATGTCGTAACAGTATATTAGCTGGTTGTATAAGGAAAACGGTGTTGCATTTACGAATCAATCGCTAGAATAAAGTGCCGCAAAATAACACAAAACGTACAGATTCAAAGTAATGTATAAATTTAGGCCTTAAAATCTAAAAAGCTAGCGTGAATTCGGCTTCTGTAGCTATTTTAGTTGAATTAAGCATCCCCTCCGCCGGCGACTGAATTAAAGTTGGTGAATACTCAAGGTATGTGGTGTAATATTCCTGGTGTCTTCTTACTCTGGCGCAATTTGGAATAATACTCTGTATTAAGTTAGGCACAGAATCATTGAACCTCCCACGGATTCGCAGCAACTATCAATTTCTGGGGTAACCGTCGGGCTGGAAAGGAATTTAAAAAATTAGCCCATTTCCAATACAATAAGCTATACGAACGACCTGCTCTAACAAACAATGAAGATGACACTTACCCGATGAAAAACCGGCCTTCCAAAAAATCTACCATATCAAAAGGCGAGCAGCGATCGGATACTATGTAAAACGCTCCTTTTATAGCCTTTCCTTTTTAATAAATCACTCAATCGACGCCTTCTATACAGAAATAACTGTTTTTTCTTAAAAAAAAATCAAAGACTGTCTTGCGACCGGTCCGTCTTATGTCTCCAGCGATTCTGTCATCAACACCAAAAAAAAACAACTCTGACAATTCCCAAACTCAATTTTAAATTTGAATAAAATTTCTATTACGCTTGAAAAGATGTATGCGGCCAGGAAAAACAGCCAGTAAAAATAATGGCGAATAGCCAAAAAGTTTTAATTTTAAAGTATTCATGCAGCTCTATAATGCTGCAATAGATACATAGGTACATTGCAAGTTAAATAAAAGCTTGTAAAAAGTAGATACGGTTAAAAGAAAAACATTATGAAAGTACTGTCTTCGTAACTTTCATATTTTGACGTAAAATTTAATTTGTATTTTTGTCATTTTGGATCCGTTTTCTACCTTTTTATTTCTTCTCGCTCTTTGCACTTTATCTACTAAATTGATTCAATTGTCAATTGGTGTGAATTGTCTCGCAATATTTATTATTATTTATTAATTATCTTAATGGGGAATTTGGTGTCGCTCGATTGGCCCAATCGAAACGACAGGTCTGCTCTCCGTGGTAGCATATTGGTTTGACCTATGGCCTATCACGCAGATGATCTTAGATTCGTGTCCAGGCACGCACCTCTGTTTTTTTTTGGAATTCGCATACCTACAAAATTACATTTGAAATTTACCATAACCATGAGCTTTCTTAAAAACCGGCCAAGAGCGTGTCGAACACGCCTAAGGTAGGGTTCCGTAGCCATTACGAAAAAATCCAGTAATATTTTTCTAAGGATTTCGGATGTGTACGGAATCATCCAAGTTTAGGTATGTTTTATACCTTAGGCTACTTACTATTTACTCTTAAACTACAAATATTTTCCAAGCAATCTTAGCCGCTATAATTTTCCTAGTAAATTTGATAAATTTACTACCATTTTGAATTTTTTCAAATTTTTCCACCCAACAGTTTAGATTTTAAAGGGGGGGGACGGCCGATTTTAATGAAAATTTTCACTTTAAAGTGGAATATTTCGCAAACAGATCACTGAATAGAAAAATCATGTTAGCAACCCCGCAATGGTTTTAAAAGACCTATCCAACAATACCCCACACTATAGGGTTAGCCGAGAAAAAAAAATCACCCCCACTTTACGTCTATACGAGGTACCGTAAAAAATTTTTTTTACTTTTTTTTATTCAATCACTTTGTCGGCGTGACTGATATATATATTCATGCCAAATTACAGCTTTCTAGTACTAACAGTCTCGGAGCTTAGCCGCGGACAGACAGACAGACAGACAGACAGACGGACAGACATGGCGAAACTATAAGGGTTCCTAGTTGACTACGGAACCCTACGGAATCCTAAAAACCTGCATACACCTGCTAAATAATTCAATGATTACATGCGAAGTTCCTAATCGTCTCTGGGCTCGCGTGTGAACTACAGGTCAAGCCTCTCACAGCGAGAGGCCTGTAGCCCGTCAGTGTAACGTGTATAGACCGAGGATGGAGATTATGAAGTCAGCAAAGTAACTTGAAGTGTTATTTGATAAATACTTTCCAGGGTCCCATACAGGCTGTATTTCCAACAATCTACTGCGATGATGATCGTGTAGAGTCAAGCGAAATGATTATCGTAAAATATAGCTACTTATACATCTGCGACATAATTTATGGCATCGATACATTTTTCCATATATTACACAAGTAAGTTTCTTAATTTATAATGAAGGGCGTTCATACGCCCAACGATACGACAACGATTCTAAAAGCAAGTCAAGTTAGTTCATACTAACTTGACTTGCTTTTAGAATCAGACACAACCAGCGCTTCCCGTGAGTGTCTTAAAATGCGACTTAGGCGCAAGCCACACAGAAGAGACGTGGGACGGGGGCGCGCGCGTCGCAAGAGCAGGTGCCCCTTGAATCAGTTTTCATCGCGATCCAAAGCAGGCAAGAGACGGGGCGGTGGCACGGCATGCAAACAAACTACGCGGACTGCTACGCGCCTCCGTCCCACGTCTCTTCTATCTGACTTGCGTCTTAGAAACCCTGAGATTACTACTTATTATACAGTTAGGATGACAATGCAAGCACAGCCAACAAAAAGTCATCATCGAAACAAAACCTGTAGTTAAAATTCATTTTAATTTAATACTTATTTTATAGCTCTCAATTTTCATGATTAAGATACTTGTTGGCTGCATACTAATTAGCATTTTTCACCCGACTGTCGAAGGAGGTTTATTGAAACAGGTCTAAATGTATATATCTTTTTAATTTTCAGGCAAGTGACGGACGTGGCAACAACTCGCGAGTATATTCCAAAGACAACCTTTCTGATCATGGTGGATATTCTGGCATTGATACCATTTTTCAAAATGTTTTCCTCTGATTCATGTCCACCTGTCCAGTTGTGGCCGAACTGCCTGGGTCTAATTGAAAGCCTTGTGTTAGTTATATTTATACTTATGTCAGTTTTTTTAATTTCAAAGTTTCAGATGTCGTGTTTGAATTTGTCTTTTTCATTTCAGAGTCTACAGAATTGTGGATTATTTTTCGTTAACGACCACACATAACTGTTGGAATATCATTATTGGTTTTATACTGCTCTCTGCCAGCGTAATAAATGTCATCAGTTGGGGTTACATACTGGTAACCTACCCTGATAACAATTATTGTTATAATTGTTCTTACCAACTCTACGACTGGAGAAAAGATGTCATTATGAGGGTACTTACATCGGCATCTTTAACTAATTTAATTTATTACTAAATAAATTGTTAAAAACTAACTTTTTTTCAGCTTAACGAGACCGCACATCCAGAATTTGTTTCATATATCTATTCGATATCATTCGTCTGCTCATTTATTCTCTCCACAGTATTTAGTGGAACTAATCCAACTAATATTTTAGATTTTATCTCGGCATGCTTTTTTATGATATTTGGATATGTTGTAATGACATTTATAGTGTTCCCTAAAGCATTTGGTGAATCGCTACTAAGTCTACGTCGCATCTGCGAACATTTACCACGAATGCAGTCGATTATAGAGGAAACTAAAAGAAAGAACCCCAATGCCAAAGCACATATCGACGTGAGCAACTTTTATAGTTTGGTGTGGAAGAAACGAGGCGGCATTACGAGTATTCCAGAAGTTATGACGGCATTGCCGAGATATTTACGAATTGAAATAAGACAGGACTTACTGTGGCCCGTTTTCCATCACAGTCCTACATTTAGACGGACTTCTACGTCTTTTAAACGCTGGCTATGCGATTTGGCACATTTAGACTACAAATTGCCAAATGAGAATTTTTTCGCAGGACCACAGGCTTTGACCCATTTTTACTACCTTAAATCTGGTGTTGTGCAGATTATATCTTCTGAAGATTCCACAACTCCATTGATATCTGTAACAAGCGGAACTGTTTTTGGAGACGTTAACTTCTTTATACCTCCCAACACAAAGAAAGCGATTGCGCGATGTCTCACATATTGTGAAGTATTTTTCATTACTCGTGCTGATATTCTGAAGGCATTACATCTATTTCCGGAGGACCGTCAAAACATTTTGTTTCGTGTCAAAGACAGACTGAAGCATGCTCGTACGCTCCACACTTGCAAACAGCACATAAGGGGTTTAGACCGAGCTGAAGACGAAGGCGTTGCGTGGGTGAAAAAACGGTGGTGGGAGTTGAATGAGGCTATTACGAATTGGAAAAAGAGTTCAATAAAGGGCGATGTTACTTGCGATCTGCCTCCCGAAGAAGCTGTCTACCACTGCTCCAAATATATCGGGCGGTTGGTTCTGTGTCCTGACGCATTATTGAAAAGGAAATCGATGTTTGCCAGTTACGATTTCCCATGGATACTCTTACCAAATTCTGCATTTAATGTGATTTGGCAGCGTATCGTCTTGTACACCGTAATTTTCGTTTTAATCCTGCATCCGCCGAATATAATTAAAGATGTGAAGCCCACATACTTCAGATTGTTTCGAGCTTGGACTGATCTAGTTTACATAGCCGATATTTGCCTATTACTAATGACATCAATTGAATCGCAGGGGCATCTCGTTTCCAACTTTGCTTCAGTGATGTTCTTACGCTGTAAAAGTCCTTCTTTCATTCTTTCCCTGCTCGCTACTGTTTGGATAGAGGACTTTATGGTTCTTATCAGCAAGCCTGAGTTTTACACAATCACTCAGTTTAACAGATTGATTAAAATATTTGTTCTTTTCTCTGACAAGCACACGCTCAAAGATATAAAACGGAATCCATTTGCTGAAGTATGTTTTAAGATAGCATTAGTCCAAATTTGTTTCGTTTATGTCATTGGCTATTTTGTTTACGAATTCAATAAATTAGTACCGGAATTAACAAATTCTTACTTTTTTGGTACTAGTCGGTACTGTGAAATAAATCCTCACAACAAAACTTGTGACGCTACGGCTTCCATATTTGGTATCGCGACTGCGTGGACGTTTCGTTTCTTGTACGTGGACTATTCGCCCGAGACTCTCATGGACCTTTACGTGGCACTTAGCATTCATATGATTGGCTTCATGATCCTAATGTACTGCAAAGCAAATTTGATAGCAGTGATATACTTGAAACACAAGGACACCGCGGATTATTTGTTCTTTGTGTCTAATATAGCAAAACACTACATAGAACATAGTATACATCCTGGTTTATTGAAGCGGCTGCGCAGATACTTGTTATGTCATTGGAAGTTTTATAAGGGAAAGGAGGTGACAAATCCTAGTCAGTTGAAAGATGAACCGTACGATATATATTGGAAGGCGCACGGAGAAATAGCGGTGAACATAATAAAGGAGTCGAGAGCGTTTATTGATGCTGATATCGCGCTTGTAAAGGAGCTCGCATATCACTGTAAATTTACAATTCTACCGAGCGAAGCAAGACTCGTATTATTCGGCACTGCGATAAAGAATGTCACTTGGCTTGTCAAAGTAATTATTAATTCTATTTATTTTACAATGTGAAAGTTTGAGCGTGTTTATTACTCTTTGAAATGAAAGGCGGTGCTAAATCTCAGAAATAACACTCGTGCTTCGTTTAGTACGAATATTCCCAAGGCATCGGAATTTACACATGTACAATCGCAAAATCTTAACTGCCATAATCTTAAGACGTGAAATTTTGTATGGGTGTTCTTTGTGTAAGGTGGATAGCCAAGTCCACTTTAAGCTAGTTGCCTCGCGAGGGATTTTTGGATCGATTTTGAACTCTATATCGAATGAAATCATGTCTTATGTAGTTTGCCCGCTCAGTGCGACCAGGCTATTATTTAAAGACGACGATATAATCGCTGGAAATCTCCATGTATATTTAGTAGTTTTTTTAATTTAGTTTGGTTCTGAATATAGGCTTGGCCTGAAGCCTAGTCCTTCTTGGTCCTACTAATAATAATAAAAGTGAAAGTTTGAGAGTATGCTTGTCAATTTGGATGAAATTTGGTTCAATAACGGGAAAAGTTACTATTAAATACTAAAAATACGTTACTTCTTTATTTCAAGGGTTTTCTTAACACCACATATCACGGCAAGACAGGTGTATCAAACAAGCTAGTTGACCGACCAGGCACTATGCTTGGTTTTGGTTCCGTGTTCTTTGAAAAGAATTCCTTATTAACAACTGTGACACTCACGGAGTGTGAGGTGAGCCTATATTTTTAAGATGCTTTTGTTTGTTAGGAGTTTAAATTTTTCATGTAAAACTAAATGGTAATCATACAAATGAACATTTAAGTACACAAATTAATACGTATTATCAATTGGATGATAATGCAAAAAAGTACCATCAGAAAAGTTTGTTTTTGAAACTCTTTGTAATTTATCTTTAGATTTGCTTCGTTCTTTTTCTTTAACCTTGCTTGTAAATTTTGATCCCCCTCCACTGCCTAAATTGCCTTCAAGTTTAAAACATGCGTAGCGGCGTGTACTGCCGTTTCGGCGAATTACTTTTCGCAAACTGATTCATTTGGCAAATGTTTCATTTCCCAAATGTTAATTTTTTTCTGAAACTGTAAACTATTCAGGATATTTATCAGGACTATCCTGTAGGTTAGATTAGGTTAGTTTAGGTTTGTTTTATAACAATCCTGAAAAGTTTACAGTTTCAGAAAAAATAAACATTTGGGAAATGAAACATTTGCCAAATTAATCATTTTGCGAAAAGTTTTTCGCTGAAACATTAGTAAACCAAAGACAAGCAATAATTTGGCTTTGACTAATAATTTGGCAATAAAATTTCTTTTTTTTTTGGATTCCGTAGTCCATGTAGGAACCCTTATAGTTTCACCATGTCCGTCTGGCTGTCCGACCGCTTCTTAAAGACTGTTAATGCTAGGATATTATAATTTTGCATGGGTGTACCAATTAACGACGCAGACAAAGTGGTTTTAAAAACTCCTACACGTAAAGTAGGAAATTATTATTTTTTTGTCTAAATCCGTGAACTCCCGAAAAACTCAGAACAAAAATAACATATTTAATGAGGCATTTTAATCCTCTCCGTATCTTTTTACCCAACTTCGGGAGAGTATTGTGTTTTTTGGCTACATTAATAACATTTTTATTCCATTCCATTCGATTCGATTGTATTTCTTATTAGTAGAAGAGCGCGACCTCCTGATACAGGTATGTAATACCTACTAAGAGGACTGAAACACCATTGTAAATGTACTGATTTGTTATTACCTGAACAAACGATTTATTATTATTATTCCAGATTCTTTACATTGGTAGAAATGAGTTTTACCACATTTTAAAACGCTATCCTAAAGAATGGTCACATATCGAACAAAGCAAGGAAATATTTAAGACAGCGTTTCACGATTTAGTAAAAGTTAACATGAAAAAGTATTTAAACGTAAGTAGACATTTAATTTTATATTTGTTGCCATACCTACTAAAATAGTTGGGGTATTACCTAGCTGAAGGAGACTCGCGATGTCTACCTCATAGAGCTATTAGTTTAATATTGAACTTGAACAGCAACACACAGTCAACATAGATTTAATTTACCACAAGCACACTTCTATAATACAATTATACAAATCCTGTTTAATATTACTTCGTATGAAGTTTAAATTATCCGATTTCGAAAAGTTTAAAATCTCGCTTACCCACAACCTAAATTAAGACACAAGAACTGCTTATTTAAAGACAAAATGATCCAAAACACGAACCATTAAATTTCAAAAGATGAAACAAAATCTGAAAACAGATGAGTCTTGGACAATATTATTGATTTTTCTTTAAGTTTATCAAACCTTTTCTTGCAAAAATATCGATAAGTATCAAAAAATATGATATCGAGAATTAGGTAATGAGATGACGTCTAAAAGATTATTTAATTTGTAATCTCAAAAACCGGCCAAGTGCGAGTTGGACTCGTGCACCGAGGGTTCCCTACAAATTTATATGTATCTATGAACATCCAGTCTTAGCAGACCCCTGCTCCTAAGTAAAATGTGCGCAGTGTGGGTCATTGTAGATTGGTTTTTGATATAGACAGACAGACCAAAAAAATTATGCTTTTCGCAATTTTCCCTTTATCTGTGCTATAAGACCTTGCTTCGTACCAAATTTCAAGATTCTGAGTTCACGGGAAGTACCCTGTAGGTTTTGATTCCCTTGCGAGTGTCGAAAATTTGCGGCATAAATGGCTGTATCTTTTGATTGTGTTGGCTTAGAAGTTTGATTTTTTCACAGCTCTAAGGGACAGTAGATTCGAGTATTTGATATAAATTTCAGCTTGATACCTCCAAGCGTTCCTGAGAAAAAGGGTCTTGACAGACGGACGGACGGACGGACGGACAACAAAGTGATCCTATAAGGGTTCCGCTTTTTCCTTTCGAGGTGCGGAACCCTAAAAAGATGCTTCTGTATTCCATTTTTTCCAAACCTTTCGTCAATAACTCCAATGAATTATGTTAGCGCCCGAAAACCAAACTAAAATTAAAATTAATATAAAAATATAAATATTTTATTCAGGACAAGCAAGCTCATCAAGTACGCAAAGAAAGTGAGTACGTCGAAGCACATTTAACTAAGAAAATAACCCGTGAACTGAATGCTGCAAAACTAAAACAGGAAACCGCAGAAACGACAACTCGTCCAGATATTGAACTGCCTTTCAAGAAATCCAAAATAAAATGGAATAATCCTGAGTCAAAGTAAGTTTCTGAAGAGGAATCTGAGAGGCCGCATGTACCCAGCAGTGGGGCGTGAATAGACGAGATGATAATGATGAATTTTGTTCTTTCAGATTAATGCGGTACTGGATGCCTATACGAGCGGTCTCTGTTTTTTTGTTTATTGTATTCATTTCTGTACAAGGTGGATGCGGAGCCCAGTACAGACGAATGATGATAGGTTTAACGCTATCGTGCTATATCATTACATATATTGATATGATTCTGAAATGTTTTGTAAGTATACTTATCCATAATGAATGATGTCATAATGTAATTTATTGTGGCAATACTGCCAGACGCGCGTGAACTAAGTAAATGACAGCACGTCTCTGTTGGACGTGACTATAATCATCTTCATTGTATCTTGTTTCTTTTCAGTATTAAAAGATTTATACGATGAAATTGCTGGAGATGATTTTACTGTAAATAACTAACTCTCTGTACAACTCAACTAGGATGAATTTAAACGAGATACTCCTATTTGCTATTTATGACGTCACTTCTATGGCAGCTGAATTGACTATTTTTTTAAAGCAAATAAAAATCTAATTTTGCAGTTAATTGGCATTTAAAACTGTTTTTATCTTTTCAGATAGGCTATTATGATCATAGAGGTATACTAATATATTCCAAAGTAAAGTGCACATTAAACTACCTGTCCCATGGGTTTATACTAGATATCATTGCTGTTGTGCCATGGTGCCGATTTCTACAAGGTATACCAAAAGTAAAGATAGAAGATGACTGGGAGCTATTTATGAACACTTTGTGTAAATTCGCTAGACTGCACCTTCTTTTGGGCTATTTTAACTACTTAGCAGATGATCCGCTGGTTCATGTGGCGATAATTGTGGTACGTACATCAACTTACTATCCTGCTAATACTATAGACATGAAAGTTTGTATGGATGGATGAATGTGCGGATGTTTGATGCTCTTTTACGCTGAAATGATTGGACGGATTCTGTTAAAATTTGGGACACAGTTATCCTGGTCTAACAAAATAGGATATTCTTTATGCCATTGAATTGCTTCGTTCCCGCAGGAAAGCGATGAACGAATTTTTCGCAGACGGAGTCGCAGGATCAGCTAGTTATCCATAAAAGATTGTTAAGTTCCTATTTTCCCCTTATTTGTCCCTTGATATTTTGTTTTTTTTTTTTTATTTGTTTAAGGATTTGCACGGTCAGATCGCATATCTATACAAAATATTATAGAGAGCGACAATGTTGTTCATACATAATGCGAGCTGCGTTCAATTCGACCTGACCGCAGACCGCAGAACGCATCCAGTGTGGCAAATTCTTTATATATGTAGTACTTTGTGCATAATTTTTCAATCACCGAACCGATTTTTGCGAGACCGTGCTAGTTAGGCTCAGATGCATTCACGCTAATAACCTGTAAATTTCTATGTAAGTCGGAGTCCAAAATTAAATGAATAAAGTTTTGGAGAAATGCTTAGGTATAATTATGCTTTTGTACCTATTTAGAAAGTGAAATTGTATGCATGTGTAAGTTTTGTAATAAGGCCAAAACCATCAATGGATATAATTATGTATTGAACTCTGTAGTCAAAAGAGTCTAGAACGAAACTGACGTAAGTCTAGGTGAGACGAAGCAGAGATCTGCTTCGATCAGGATCTGATAAGCAAAAAGCGTGCCGACCCACAATAACTAGATAATTTACAGTGTTAGGCACTGGTCCAACCGCCGGCGAGTAAGCGTTGAGCTATCGGCGATTTTCTCGCCCAAGAAACGAACAAAAGATAATCGCTCCCGTGCAAATAAATGAGAGGTCCAAAAGTACTGTAGTGTTCCTTACTCAGTTAATGCTGGGCAACATAATGCACTAAGTTATTTGTTTTAATTAGTCTTATAAAATTTGAGGTGTCCATACATTGAGTTGGTGATTTCATGGCAACAAAGTATGAACATCCCAAATTTTATCAGACTCATTTTAGCAATTGAGTTAATGCATTATGTTGTCCAGCATTAACTGAGTAAGGAACACTACTTTTGGATCGCCATATTGATTACACCCTGTATAATAATATTTATAGTTCATCGCTGGCTGTTCACACTGCCGGCGAGGACTCTCTCTTCACTAGTTGATTGCAGCGATAAAAACTGTCAACGATAAAACTCGCTCAGCGCTACTCGGCGATGAACGTTTTGCGATCAGAGCGATCATTCTACCGTACAATCGCCCGTCGCACTCGAACACACTCGCTTATAGCCGAGCGACAAAACTATCGAAACTACACACTCGCTTCTCGCCGCTCGCCCACTCGTTTCTAGTTTCTAGTTCTACTCGTTTATCGCTCGTCGCCGGTGGTGGGACCAGTGTCTAATAATTAAATTATACTTTCTCGACATCTCTACATTTTATAAAAACGAGTTATATGAATTAACACCTACACAATATTGAAAAATGGCATAAATAGTGACAAACCCGTTAGTGCATCCCTAACAAATATATTTAGTGGCCATTTTCTTAAGTATATGATGTTTTCGTGTGGGTTGAAATGTTATTGACAGTATTGGCTACCTATCACCCTCGTTCTCATGTTTACAGATAATAAAGTGGCAAGTGACACTAATACTGTTAATGCTGGTCGCAAGCCAGTATTTGATTCTAAAGTGTGCCAGTTTCCACTGGGACGAGAAGGCACATTTAGTCAACGTCACTAGGCGAGACACGTGTTGGCTACCACCTTTTATACAATTTGATCAGTATCCGAATACACATCAGCAGCATTTGGTAAGAACATTTAGTTTTCTTTGTTTTAAGGGTGGAGTTCAAAACGTTGGCCTCCTTAACGCTGGTACTTATCATGGCCGCGACTTCTTTTATGTTTTGTAAATTCACCTAATTTTATAATAAACGTAAAAAGAAAATCAACTTTTGATATCATCCTTGATTTTTAGAAAAGCGCGTATTTCCTGAAGTTATTCTCTGGCTACACGTTAGGGTTCACATTTTTTAAAACACACGTTTTTTTTCAGCTCTTTGGTGAGAGTTTCATCCTAACTCAGAGCGCTTTCATGAGAGTTTTCATGGGAATGTTTCGAATCAGCCGAAAAGATTTCTCTTTGGGAGCAGTTTTATTTTCTCTCGGAATCGTGTATTGGTCAGTTTATAATTTCAGTACACTTAGCGACCTTTCCACCTAAGATGTGCTATCTCACGTTGTTATTGATGCGTTTGATATCCACAAATCATATTTATGGGTCCACATAGCACAGCACTGGTGGAAACGAATCAACTAAGCTATGTTTTTGACGTGACAACGTCTAATAAATCGATGAACGCCGGCTGCATGCACGAAAAAGGATGACGCAATGGTCCGTACATGTCCCGTACAAGAGAGAGCAGTGAAGGCCAGTATGTACAAGAGAGCAGCGAACGCCAGTATGTACAAGAGAGCAGTAATTTTCAATGTGGAGGTTGCGGGGGGGGGGCGAGTTTTGTAGCGTAGCTTTGACATCTTCCCAACATATCTGCATATCTCATCTCTGGTGGAGAGGCCCCTTATTTCAGACATCATATTTTTGCGGTCACATTTGCTAACCCGTATTGCATGTTATCATTTCGAAAAAGAAGAAAGAGACTGGAAAGTCTAGTGGAGGGGATATACGCTCTACACCTACGAGCAACTCTTACTTTGTATATACGTTATGTGAACTCTCTGTAGTAACTGGTTTAATACTGTGCGATGTACATACATCTGTACAATATTCCTATTGAACGATAGTGCATTTCTGCGAAATGATAATGTGCGACATATCACTGTTCGACAATACAAATGTACAGTCAAACAATTTGATTCCTAGGCCACCATAGAACCAAGTCAAAATGAATCAATTTGTTTATCTTCTACGACATTGATTATTGGGTGATGGATTTCATGATGACAACTCGATCTTTGCGAACGTGTGTCAACGATATTGAATAGGAAAGGAGTTTGATTGTGTATTAATAACTTGAATTGTCACTGGCCGTCTATCAAAACTTCATTTTCCTCTCATGTCATAGAGCGAAAAAATTGCAAATTGTGTTCGGAAAGTTGGTAATGCTTTGACTCGCACTGACGATGTGATTGTCTAGTAGTTAATGTGACAAGGTTCTATAATGGCCTAGGAATCAGGTGGTTGACTACGACAGTATCTAAATGTGAAGTTAAATTCTGCGACATATAGCTGTGATAACGATAGTACCTTTGTGCACAGTTAAATTTCGAAAATCAGGAAGCTATTTGAAAATTAGATTGAAAATCGTGACTGTTCTTCTATTCCGCTGTTGTACGCTAACTGCATCAATGTCGTATCCAGGTGCGTCTGTTGCTATTCCTTGGTTTACTTAACCTTGAGTCTCCGTGGCAGCACGCTGTTCCAGCACGCAGTCACGTCTCTCAGCAAATTCTTGCACGCGGAAAGACTCGAAGACGAACTCATCCAGAGATCTTTGGCACATTTTAGCTATTGGTGGAAAAGGTATCACTTTAAATTTGACATATCCTTTCTTAACATACCTAGATACCTCCACACGTCCATGTTCTTTTTTAGAAACTGTAAAATGTTCAGAATAACACATATGTTCTCGAAGTATATTATCTAGTACAATATTCATTTATTTTACAGGACCAAAGGCATTGCCATAGAAAACCTAAGGTCCAAGACTCTTAGTCTCATTTTTAGCCAAGATTTAAATTATTTCTTCTTCAAGCAGTAAGTTTTATTTATCTATGGAGAACTATGAGATCCGCTTATACCAGTAGTGAGCAAGCTAGACATTCAATTAAAGAATACTCATAATTATAGCTAAAACAGTTATAAAATAAAATACAGTAAAATTTGATGATAGTACATGTAAATTGTACTTCTAAGCAGGAAGTAAAAACTCTAATCGTATTTTAGGACTTTGGGCGCTGGACTAGACACTTTATTGAAAGGCGGTGAGAAAATCCAAAGAGAGTTGGCGTGTACGGGTGTCCAGTTTTACTACTTGCCCGGATGGACCATCATGAGAGAGCAAGATCTGAATCCTTGGGTCTACATCGTGCATAGGGGGAAGGTGGTCGTTACCCAAGAAGGAAAAACATTAGCTTATTTGACAAAGGTTGTATAAATTATAGCACTAACACCAGTTAATATATGCATAAGTGTTTATAGTTAAGTTAATTTATTGAATCAGGCGTTACTTTGCGGAGGTCCATATTAATGAACTAAAACAATTATTTTGCTCACCCGCGACCTAAAGGTGTTAGGTCGCGGGTGAGCAAAGTAATTGTTTTAGTTCATTAAGTTAATTTAACTTTAAATTCAGTCGGCATTTATTATCTTACTAAGAATAGTGAGTTTAAATATCTCGGGACTTGATCTATTTAAGAGAGAAGCCTATTTTGCGTTTTGTGCATTTTGCTCTGAAGTGTTACAAAGCTTGAGATCCCCAGTTCGATCCCCAGTCGAGACAGATATTAGGTATGAATAATACGAATGTTTGTTTTCGGGTCTTGGATGTATTAAGTATGTTTATCCGTTGTCTGGTACCCATAACACAAGCTTTGCTTGCTTGGGGACTTGATTGGTGTGAAACTGTCCCATGATATTTTCATTAAGTATTATTTATTAAAACAGGGATCGATATTCGGGCAAATGGATGGCACAGCCCACCGTCCCGTTCGAGTGTCGGCTCACACCGTGGATTACGTGGACATCCTTCAAATCCCGGCCAAAGCGTTTCAGGACAATATTGACGACGAGGTAATGCGACCTGCTAAGGAACGGAGTTCACTTCCGTCGTCTTTTTTTTCAAGTAGGTACAATTTAGAGCAAATAAAAGTCACAGTGAATGAGCTATATCTTCGGCCTCATCTGCATTTATCATCTCTTCCTGTCACCATCTTAATACCGTTTGACAGAAAGAGATAATGAACGCTATAGCAAACGCTCACCACTTTCAAATAAATAAATAAAGACACGTTTGATCAATTAGCATTGCTAAATTCATAATGCTTAGTAGTGGATAATTTTTTGAATCGGTCTTAGTAGTGGTTTCCAGCATTATTGGTCAACCAAAACGAATAGGCACCAGATACACAGGTTGTCGACTTTGAAGAATTTGAATACTTACTTTTCCAATTAGCCTAGTTACAAGTTAATTTTGCCCATGTCCAATCCCTCTTCATCTCCTTCATTATCTAAAGAAGATGTTAAAGCAGTCAGTGACTGGCCGTAGGTATAGTTTAATAAAGACAAAGTATTAAGGAGGTCAGGACTGAACCACAACCATATTCAACCTTCTTTATCTGTCAATTTAGTGTTGCCCAAAAACATCAGTTCCGATTTGAATATTACTTTCATCTAATTTTCGAAGGTTCGTGCCAACATCCGAAGTAATCCTCAGTCAGCACTAGACTATATGCAAGTAAAGAAACCTTTCAAGGAGAACCCATATAATACAGTCAGATATCTACTCCGAGGAAACAAAGTTATTCAACTACCCGTTAGTATCTTATCATTAACTCACAATTTACAAGAAACCCTAAAGCCCTCGCGTTGATACACCGTGTCTTCTTCTGTCTTCGGGGGAACGTCAATGGAACTGAGTCCTAGTTTCCTGGTTGGCAATAGATACAGACTCTGTGTGCCTGTCACATTTAGAATTAAACCCTTAATTTTACCCAAGACGTCACCGACCAGATGGTGTTCTTAAAAATATAAGTATAAATACGACTGCAAAATCTTAACATTAAATTATTATTTTTTAAACTACAATTACACGCTTGCAGAGACTGCTCCAAACCAACACAAACGAATTGAACGACATTTACACGCTTACATGTTCGTTATTGTCCTATTCCGGACAGGAAAACATGGCAAACATGGACCTTGAACTTGCTTCGGCTCTTGTTTGGCTTAACATATTTTTAAGGCCATAGGTTCATCGTTTGTCCAAGCGCTCAGGCTCGACACTCAGTTATACATGCAGTGGAACATAAAATACATCCGTACGGCTCATGAGCGACAGTAAACCCGCACCAACGTGTAAATATGTTGCAAGCTTCCTTTGATCTCTGTTCAAAAACCACTGGACCGGATCGGCGACAAGCTCTTGCAAGCTCACGCAAGCCCAGCCAAACGCTTGTTCTCGTGTAAGATTATCAAAACTTGGCAAACGTGTAAATGTAGCATTATGCCCACCTTGTTGGGTCCGTCCCTATCCTAAAATTTTAACATCTTTCAGTGGATGCAACGGCCAGTAGAAGCCCATACCAATGCGTGGTACAACCGCTGGCTCGCTCTCGTCTGGGTGATTGGACCACTAAGTTCAGCTGCCATAGTCTTGATGCTCAGCACCCTCCCATTAGATCTCACGTTTGATATGCTCTGGGTTCTGCTTGTACTTGACCTGATACATTTGGCATACTTCGTGTCAGAATTCTATGCGGTAACTATCACAATTTGTTTTACCCTCATGTTTATGAATATGAGGGTATAGGTGAAGAGCTTGAGAAAGGCCCTTCTGCCATGCAGTAGTGTACAGAACATCAGTATAATCAATTAAACTTGTAATTTTTCTAATTTGGAACAAGAGAGTGTCTCTAAAAACATGCAAGAGAGGTCTTTCTTAAGTTTTTTACCTGTACACTCGCATAGCTGGTGGTGAATGGAACATAATAGTTCTGAAATCGGGACTTTGCTTTGTACCGAAGGAATCAGCAGCTGGAATCAAAAGCGGCAGAATATTGCTGAGGTTAGCGAGTTGTAAGACCGAATTTTGATAAGAGTCTGATCTGATAATGACGCAAAAACTAAGCGAGCTGACAGTGGCTTCTTTGAAAAAGACTGAAAAAAAAATTGTCCAACCATATCAATTTTACAAATTTATCTTCAACACGAAAATATATGTTTATAGTTAAGAACGGCTGCGATTATAACGATAAAGTTAATAGAACTGTGCTTGGTGACACAGCTCAAACAAGTGGGTTATATCAGGGCACTAAATCATTTAAACCAACTAATCATTCGATAACGGTACGAACACGCCGTGGGTATTCGATGACGAATCTGAAAATAAATTATGTAGCTCCTACACCATTTGACTCTACATGATACTGGGAAAGTTATGCACAGACATTAAAAATATTGAAATTAAAACAACTATAATATTAAGTTTAAAGACAGTCATATTAAAAATCGTCATAACTTTTGAAACAATTTCAATTCAGAAATTAACAATATCTTCTTCTAATATATAAAAATCTCGTGTCACGGTGTTTATTATCGAACTCCTCCGAAACGGCTTGACCGATTTTTATGAAACTTTTTTCTCTGTATTCGGTAGGTCTGAGAATAGGTCGTAGGCTATTTTTTATACCCCTATTCCTCGCGGACGGAGCCGCGGGCAACAGCAAGTAGATTTTATAATTTGAGCCCTTTACGAGTATACATAGGTCTGTTGATAATATAATTTCCTTTAACTAAGAATGAAAATTCCATTCAAGCACACGAGGTCTTGCTGAAATCAGGAACGCCTAACTTCTTTTAGGAACATTTATGTTAACGTAGGTAAAATAATATTTTTAATTATTGTTGTACTGGTTTTAGATGCAGTTGGTTGTAACTGAAACTCGATGTGTGAACCGGCACGTTAAATTCAATATGTTCAAAGAGTGGGGGACGTATTTAGATGCCCTGTCACTTCTGATACCTCTCCTGTCATTTCCCACTAACAATTGGAATTATCAACTAGCCAGATTACTGCGACTGCGACTTTTTTGCCATTTCTACCATCATTTCTGCGAGAACTTTAAGGTAATTAATTTTGTTTTTTTAACCCTTTATAAGGCAGAGGCGATTTAGCGACGAATTTCAACTTTATTTCATCTTTATGCATTCGATAGCTGCTTTTGATTCTGTGGTAGTATGCTCCAATAAATGGGGCCTTACATAGGGTTAAATTTGTAAACATACGGCGGCTTGCTGTAAGTTTTATCATTAAATAAAGTCGAAATAGTAACCAGTTATCTGCCACCAGTTTTTAGTTAGTTAGTGGCAGTGATGCCTCCAGTTTTTCAAATGTCACAAATACTTATTTATCTGTGACAAATATTTTGGACGGGTAATAAGAGATGATTTCACGAAATCCCTAGAGACAGTGAGCAATGAGGGCAAAGCAGCGGGCGTAAACTAATTTATAATAGACAGTCATTGCTCAAATATTGTTATTTTTTTAGACAATAATGATTCCTTTTCTAATGAACTTCGCCGTTATCTGCTTAGTGTTGCATGCTTTGACATGTGGATGGATTGCTATAGCTTGTCGACGTGAGTACTTGTGTTTATTTAATTCTAAATTTAGAAGAAATAAATAGAATAAATTGATAAAATGAAGCCTCTTGTTTATAGCCAGTGAGTCCATATACAAAACAACATATGATCAGGGACAGATTGTATTGCAAAACAGAACGTTTGATTTTGAAGAATGGACTTATCCAATAGTACGGGGACAAGGTAAACTAATTTATTTTCACTGTAAATTTTGCAATACCTAAGCCTGATAAAAAACAGAAGATAACATAACCAACACTAACGTTGCTTCTCGGCGATCATAACATACGTTCAAGACAACTACGTATAGTGTACGATACATATAGGTTATATTTTCATTCATGAACCCACACACTTAAGGTCTCCAAATTACCCGTTACCAAAACCTCACGCAAGACAATTAAGTTTGAACGCATTAGCGTCTAGCGTGATGTTGGTGATGTTTTAGTTCTGTATCACTCATGTTGACACACCCACTGAGTTTTTATTGTTTAACAATATCACAACAATTATTTGCAGGGTGCTTGCGTCTTTCAAAAATTTGTGTGCGCGTGCGAGCACATAAACACAAACACTACCATCAATTCTTGGTACCAAAAAGATGGCAAGATGATTACGTTATTGCACTGTGTTTTGTTATACTCCACTTATCTCAAACTGATATGTATAACGTAAGCAAATATTGTCTACTGGATTACATACTTTCTCACAGTTTTTCTTTTAAATATCTTCCGGTATTGCGTCTGTTTTTTTACTTATGTTTTACATACGTCCAAGTATCCATAATAATATCATCTTCCAGATCAGTCCTTTGTCGCTTGGACAAATATTCTACAAATTGATTATGAGTTTT
Source organism: Archips crataeganus (assembly GCA_947859365.1). Taxonomy (NCBI): domain Eukaryota; kingdom Metazoa; phylum Arthropoda; class Insecta; order Lepidoptera; family Tortricidae; genus Archips; species Archips crataeganus. The sequence goes on along the minus strand of OX402057.1, from coordinate 14,555,687 downwards.
ATCCTCAACTTACTTCAAATTTGGGTGGCAAGCTTGGCGATCAAAGCGATATATCTCAAATATCGCGAGCTATACAACTACGACTATAATGTAGCAAACCTGAACGAATACTTGAAACATGTTGGTTTGACTAGCTCACTGCTGGAGTGTGTCAAGGAATATACGAATCTTCTGTGGCATAAACAGAGGGGTAAAGATTTTTTTAAGTTTTATTTCATTTCGTGTAGGTATATCACTGTGAGTTATTTGCCTTGTTTGGTCGCGATTAGTTCTGTCTTTTTATGGTCTCATTTACTATCTAGAAAAGGTCGCAGAGCTTTTCAACCACTGTGTCTTCTGCTTTACCAATATTACGACCGACTCCCCTATCAAAATTTTTGTCTAAGGATAAGATCCATAAACTAAAATTAATTACAATTCTGCGACCACGCAATTCACGTTGGACGATGGACATATTATAAGTCGATTATATATGTAGCCCCTCCCCCAGTTCAGTATTGTTTTGTTTGATGTATTAAGTCATTTTGTTTAGGCAACTGGATCCCGGAGCTAGCCTTGCAAGCGCCGCTTTGCCTGCGTGAAGATCTACTGGGATCCTTGTACTCTCATCATCTGGAGACGTTGCCGTTGTTTCGATCGCTACCATCTTATTTCACTCGACAGTTGGCCGCGAGGCTTCAAAGAGTTGTGATATTTTCTGGTAGTGTCCTTAAAATTATTCTTGTTATTTACTTTAAACAACTCATTCACTTCATATTCACTGACGAGCAAAAATAACTGGCCACATTTCATACAACTTTGTATAAAAAGTGACTCGTTGTTTTTTGTCGTCATAAATACCTAATTGCACAACATCTAATATACAGGGTAATTTTTTAATCAGTCCACAAATTTTGATACGTGATTCAGTATCGTTGACAGATCACGATTATCTGATCAAGATTTTTTTTTTAAATTTTGAAATTTGGGTTGCTCATAGTAATTCATCCAATAATTGTTCGAGTTACTTTGAAAAACAAAAAAGTGAATAATATAACGAAAAATACTGAAATTTGTTATTTTAACGACACTGAATCACATATTAAAATTTGTGCACTTAGTACACTAGTCTAAATAATGACTATATTTTACCAACACCTATGGATGATTTGCCTAAATGTGTCATTTATCCGTAATAAATATTTTTGAATTTTGAATTAAAAAATTACCCTGTATAAAAATCTCGTATCACGGTGTTTGTTATCGAACTCGATTTTTATTAAACTTTTTTCTCTGTATTCGGTAGGTCTGAGAATAGGTCGTAGGCCATTTTTTATACCCCTAATATGGCAAAACAACGTTTGTCGGGTCAGCTAGTAATAAATAATTTTAATGCCAACTCAAAAAAATATCGCAAAATATTTTACACTTATTGATCTAGTCCCAATAGACGAAGAATTTAGTCAGCTCATGAAAAGTAGGTACATCAATTATGTTGGTATCATTTTTGAGTTGCGTCTAAATGTCAAATGCTAAGAAAATGCACGAAATCCGTGTTAAGTAAATAAATATTTAAAGCGGCATTCTTTCAGGCAAGCCAGTGGTAGAAGAGGGCGACATTTTTGCATGTATTTACTTCATACACGAAGGTGATGTGGAGAAATGGTACACAGATCCCAGGTAAGACGCGGATTTTTATAGCTTTCCGCTTTGCATTAAACACTGCAGGAGAACTGGGAATAGCGGAAAGATAATTTGACAGTTGTTTATAAAAAAAATGATAATCATACATAATACTGCAGACGTCTCTAAAGCGCAACACACACAGAGAGCGGGCGCGGAGCGGGTCGGGCCCGCGGTGGGTGTAAAATACATGGCGGTGTATGGACGACATCACACAGACGGCGGGTGCGGAGCGGGTCACGCGCGGGTCCCGTACGGGCCCGCGCCCGCCGCTGACGTCACAAAAAGCGCGCGGGCCAGTGCAGTGTTGTTTTTTATTGTTTTCTAGCATATTTTATATTACTCTTGTTGGCAAAACTGCACTGGCCCGCGCGCTTTTTGTGACTTCGGGCGACGGGCGCGGGACCCGCGCCCGCTGTCTGTGTGTGTTGCGCTTAAGATTCAACATGGCTGAATACATGACTGCAGAACTACCGGTCGATAATCTAATTATCAAATTCAAATTTGACGCCAAAATTTAGATTAGGTGAGCTAAAACTATTCTTTGCAAGAGGACATAAATAATATAGAGTGGTAACAACCATATAGAAAAAGATTTTTCTCAAAAATATCCGTAAAAGTTGACATTATTCTTTACATATCAGAACGTGAAGTGCATAGTTTATGGTCAGTAAAAAAATTAAAAAGTTAAAAACATTGCAGGCTCGATAAACTCGACAACAATGTCGTATACAAATTCCATTATTGTTGAGTCTCAAACTTTTTAAAAAGTTAAAACGGCCATGGTAATAAGTTGGCACTATTCGTATACAGCCAATTCAAATGACCGGATCAGTTGTTTTGTTGGAACTCCAGACTTTTTTTATTGTGTTTGAAACAGCTTGTGGTGTTTTCGGTAGAAAAATACACCTGCAGTTTTTTTTTAATGGAAAAAGGTGGGAAAGGGTTTAATGACATTTAATTTTAAGTGATTTGAAATTCTTTGTACCTATTTAAGTTAATAAAAGTTTATTCTATTTTTTTTCCTTCACCATTTTTGAGAAAAGCTTTATATTAGTCTCGGCTGGAATAGCAATTGCTGGCTTCGTATTGGTTAAACGGACTCGCAAGCTCGTCCGTTTAATACTCATACTCAGCCAGCAATTGCCTACTTCCAGGCCACGACAATAATGTACTATTTTTTCTTCATTACCTACCGTGTTCGATATTTATATTCGTTGGCAACGTAAGACTAGACTCCGTAAGCAATCAAAGATCGAAAAATAAGGTGGTGAAGCACGAGCTCACACGCGTCAATTACAGTCTCAGGTCTTCAGCGTACACCCTTGAAACGCCTAATTATTCACATAAATGATTATTTTCTCCAGCGGTGAAAGAAGGATGGTATCACTCCTGACTACGAATGGATTTTTTGGTTTGATCCCTGGGTTGTTTCCTGATTCTCCACACCATTTTACATACGTTACGCGAACGGTAATTCTTTTAATAATTTCGTACCTAATAAAATAATTGAGTTTTCCCTACTCTTAGGTACATAATAACTTAGTAACGTACTCTCACATGCACCAATATATATGTAATGAAGCTCAGATACTCAGTCCGAAGATTTTTAACGTAAATATGTATTTAGTAGCCATTTTGTTTTTCGTTACAGTGCTTTTCGTAATCCTGTTTCCTTGTCAATGTAGAACTATTAATAAGATTGAAAATCAACATTATTTGACAGTTTAAGCGTAAAATGTTGCATAATCTGTTTATATTTTCCAAGACCCTATGGAAAAGCTAACGAACACGGCTTGTTTCGGTTAACTTGTTGCTTCCGATATCCCGTCTGTAACATTCACGCAACAATCACCATTATCCATATTCATGATGTCACAATTCATAGAATTTATCTGGAGACAGTGAGCCATGCCGAGATTTTTTACACGACTGCCCAAATAACACTTCCGGATTTCACATTTGCGCACCGTAGAGTCTGTAGGTGCGCATAATTATTATTGGAAGGTGTACCATGCTATTTTAACATCAATGTAATTTTTACAAGTTTTCGTCCATTTTATGACTAAAGAACCATTTTGTTGTATTTTCGTCGAAGTTTTGTAAGTTATGGAAATACCTAGATAGAGAATGCAGTTAGTTACATATACTCGTTTCACAGGAATAAAAGCGACGCTGCTAATTTTTTTAAACTCACGGTTACTGTTACAATCTGTCTGCTAAGATTCACCTTGCTCTGAACTTAACTGAAGGGCGATAGCAAACAACCGAGTTTCTATTCAGATTCTGTTCAAATTTAGGCGCGCCTCGTCGCTAACGGGCCTACGAATGTATCTAACCAAAGGCTTGTATAACATCCTTAGTTCTGAACATATATTCATAAAGTTTCTTGTTATTAACGAAGTATTTGGAGTAAAACAAATTCGGCAATAAACTGGTGGAACGGAGAACGCATCTGATAAGTAAATGATCTTAGGATTGGAAAATCTGGTTCATGAATATATTTACTTAATAACTTAACATGTGAAAATTGGTCCAAAACCGCGTCTGGCCAAAAAAAACGTATCCTTAAAAACACTATTTGAGCCGCATTCAGTCTAAAAAGTACAAATAATAAAAAACCGGCCAAGAGCGTGTCGGACACGCCCAAGGTAGGGTTTCGTAGCCATTACGAAAAAATCAAGTAATATTTTTCTAAGGATTTCGTATGTGTACGGAATCATCCAAGTTTAGGTATGTTTTATACCTTAGGCTACTATTTACTCTTAAACTACAAATAATTTCCAAGCAATCTTAGCCGCTATATTTTTCCTAGTAAATTTGATATATTTACTACCCTTCTGAATTTTTTCAAATTTTTCCACCCAACAGTTTAGATTTTAGAGGGGGGTGGACGGCCGATTTTAATGAAAATTTTCACTTTAAAGTTGAATATTTCGCAAACAGATCACTGAATAGAAAAATCATGTTAGCAACCCCACAATGGTTTTAAAAGACCTATCCAACGATACCCCACACTATAGGGTTAGCCGAGAAAAAAAAAATCACCCTCACTTTACGTCTATGGGAGGTACCCTAAAAAAATTTTTTTTACTTTTTTTTATTCAATCACTTTGTCGGCGTGACTGATATATATATTGATGCCGAATTACAGCTTTCTAGTACTAACAGTCTCTGAGCTTAGCCGCGGACAGACAGACAGACGGACAGACATGGCGAAACTATAAGGGTTCCTAGTTGACTACGGAACCCTAAAAATGCTTCGATTACCCTTAACAACTTTCAAGTTTCTGACATTAATACTAATATTTCTCTTCGTTTAATACTTTTTGCTGCAGAGCTTTAGATTTAAAAATCTTTGTTTAATAATAGCAGCAGATGTAGTTGGTACTGCGCCTACAAACAAAATTAAGCTTGTCTGATATTCGTATTGTTTTTCAGGTAGTAGATATGGTGTACTTAAGGTTCAGGGACTGGCAGGATCTTCTGGAAGGCTATCCCGATGTTAAACGAGACTTGTACACTGCAGCCAAACAACTAAAGAGCGACTTAGGGAAAATCTAGACTACTTCACTGCTGAGCAAATGTCTTTCTTTATTTTTGACCTCCCTAAAGGCCGGGCTAGTCCATTATAAACGTCCATACGCTCTTGTACATTGTATTACGTAGTTTCATTTAAGATTTGTTTCAGTATGTCATTTGGTTCTAATAAACTTGTATTTAACTTATTCATTCGTGGTTTAATTTCGTTATTGGAGCGGTCAAGTTTTTTGTTTTTCGAAAAAAATAGTTGCATTGTTTTCATTGTTTTCGCGTTACTGTTCTCCAAGCTGCAAAAACAGCTTTGTATTAACGAGGGGATCCAATTACTTAGGTTACTTAGGATAACTGTATTAACTAGTTCAATAAAGCTGAGCAGTCAACCAACCGCCCAACGGAATTTTGCAACTCTTCAACAATTTTACGGAATTCAATTCACCCGACTCTCCCCTTCGTACGGCTACTACCGAAATAATTTGAGATAATTTGCCTTTGAATGTCTTATCCAAATAATATAGCACCATTATCGTCTTTTTATTAACGCTCCAAGGAAGAGGCGAGGCTTTTATTACATTTACATCGGCAATTTAGGCAGAAATAATATTTTTATGCTGAGCGGATTACGTACGAGGGTACTAAACAAAATTAGTGCCAAGCATTAGACAGCCAAACAAGGGGCCACTTATTTTGTATTTATTATTATTTTCCTTTATCGCTGTAAGATAAAAGGACAATTTTATAGCGGTTAGATTTTATATTTAGTTTAGGAGCTAATATTAGAATTCAATTTCATTAACGACATTTGAACGCATTTACTGCAGGCATTTATTTTAGAATTTCTACCAGGTAGGTTCTGCAAACTCGTATTTAAGCATTCATAGTAAAATAACGCACAGTAACGTTCCAGACACTGCGCGCGCGAAGTTCCCAAAATTACCAACTCTTCTATACGTTCAAGAAATATAGGATGGAATTCGCTCCCGTTGTCTATATTTCCAGATAAGTAGATAGGGCTCTTCAAGGCTAGAGTGAATAGGGTGCTACTGAGCCAGTGAGATACACCTTTGGCCTCATCTGCACTTTTCATCAGGTGAGGGTCAGTTTTAGGTATGTAGGTAAAAAAAAGTTCTGGATGAAAGTCAGCAAAACGCTTACATACGTTCAATGCACTGAATGTGTTAAATTAAAATTCAAACTGCAAGAGATGCTACTGACGATTAGCAGAGAATGGGAGAAAACCGCAATGCGAGTAAATTACATACATGAGTTGCTAAGTCGTCTGTTAATGTGACATTATGTTTTGGTTTACCCGAAATAGCAGGTAACTGTTGCCGTTAGCCACAATGTTTCTTGTTTGTGAATTAGTAGCTTAATCTGTTCTACTACAACAACTAAAAGCTGTTTATTTTGTGTTGTGTATCTAAGCCGTAGAGGAATAAACTTGATTCTGCAAAACATAAGGTGATTTGTCAATTATAACAAAATCAAAATTACTTAAAACCTAATTCTGTAAGTAGGCCACAAATTACTGTTTTACATGTCTATTTTTTATACCAGTGGTTTCGGAAAGACCATCATTGCCAAGAAAAATGCGCCGCAAGAACTTTGGCAGAAACTTATTTTTCAAGTCATAACAATTCACTTTTTAAAAATATTTACCTATTATATACCGTAATAGCACTAATATAGGTTTTTGCGATAATTTTCCCTTTATCCCGTACATGGCACGAAGTTATTTTGATTAATAGAATCATGATTAGATTGTTTTTGTTTTTTTATTCACTATGCATCCGATGATCTGATATCAATAAGAGCATCTACTTGTCCAATTTAGTTATTCTCACGACGGACAATCAGAAAAACAACAACAATTTTAAGTAATTCGTGGTTAATTACATATTAGAAATATTTCATGCGGGATGTAAGCCGCATGAGCATCACTGTTAGTCAAGCCGTGATTACAACGCTAGTGGTTGCGTCGAAATATCTAGAGTTCATTCTTACAGAATGGATAATTGCGGTCAACATCCCGTAGAGAATGTCCTTAACCAACAACATTTTGTAACGACTTATTTCCCCGCGAATGATGCACTAATTTTATCAAAATATCAACGTAACCGACGATAGTTTAGTTAGTCCTATATTATATGTAAAGTTAGTCGGGAAAATTGGTCAGCTGTTTGTATACAATGTTCAATGTTCAATGTTTTTCAAAATGGCTTCGGAAACCCACACAGATTAGCGTTTTTCCCCAAGTTAAACAGTAATTTAAGGGAATATTTGCAAACGAAATATGCTTCGTTCCACGTTTAATCGAGTTATTCAATCCCGCTATACTTTGAGTGGAAGCGAGATCGGTGGGTGCAATCTTCTTCGCCTTATTAATTCTCCTGTTATGAGCTTCAAATTACGCTCGATGGTGGCTCGCGGGACCTAAGGGCTTGGCTCAAGTGGGTTCAGAAGTGAGTTCGTGCTTTTACTTTGAAATATAAGATCTAAGGGTACGTAATTTTTGACACGCTTTAATCGTCTCGGTGAGATCGCCAATTCTGCGATGTGCATTTAAAAAAATTTTAAATCACGAGACTATTTTGTCAAAACCTTGGATTGAATTTGCGTTTAAGTAACTTACTGTTTTTTTTTCATCGACACGTAATTCAATTTTAAAGCCAAATCTACAACTACAACCCCGACGTTATTAGCTACTGCACTTAAAATTGTGGTTGTAACAAATAAAATGAATCCGGTAGTAAGTCGTTATTGCCTGTCTTATTATTTAAAAGAGAGAAAAGCGCGCTTTACCATTAAATGTGACTTATAATTTATGGTCGGTCTTACATGTCATAAAAAAAATTGAAATAATTACCTATTTCAAAATGTACATAAAAATATTTTTTAAATCGCTCCGCATTTGTCGAAGTTATAGGCGAACATGAACATGCATAAAAATACATAGACGAAACAGTAGAAATTATTATGTATTACCTATCTTAGAGCCCAATCGTTTAAAGCTTAGACGCTGAAACTCCGCACTCTGAAGTGAAAATTCGCTTCCTCTCAATGTCTACACCAGCACTACAATATTTTCTTATTTGCTATTATATATTTTCTGTTTAATTAAACAGCGAGATAATTTGGTTATAAAACTCTTGTAGTGGATTACAAAAGAGTTCGAAGTTGGCGAATTAACTCATTTGCAGCACGATTTCTTGAGAATGAGGTAACGCGTTAAATTGGAATTTCAGTAGATCGTTTATGAACTGCTTTGGATTAAAAATAAACGTTTACCTACCTTATTATGGATTAAATATACTTTCAGCAGTTGTTTGATTGCAACTAGATTGTGTCTAGAGAACTCGGTGAAACTATTACAAAGACAAAAAGTAAAATCTATATCTCTGCCTGTAATGGTAAAATTTAATTTTACCATTACACTCTTGTGTCTTCATTATTATTTTGGCAACCAGCCCCTTAAACAGTAATGAAGAAGGTAACAGCTTCATTTAATTTCTATCCTTTCATTATCGTAGACGAGTCAACAGCTCAATAAAAAAAATTAAATAAAAAATAGAACCGCCTTCAAAAACAAACAAAAAAATATTAATTAAAAATTTAACCGACTATAATGAGCATTATAATATCTTTCTACTAATCTGTTTGAAGTCGGGCCTCAGCACGAGCTAGCAGGAGTGGTAGAAGCCCAACAGATAGTAGGTATAATAGGGATAATAGGTAGTATTTTTATTGCGGGGGGCTCCGCCCCTCGAGCCCCCCTCCAAGAGCGTGGCTTCTATTTCCACTCTGAGGGACGTAAGATAACTAATGAACCTAACCAGCTCCGCCCCTAACAGGGTTTAAAACAAGTTTGGTTTTAAACAGAGGATGGTTTGAAGGTGTTTATTATTACGGGGGCTCCGCCCCCCGAGCCCCCCTCCCAGTACCAAGGCTTCTATTTCCACTCTGAGGGACGCAAGATAACTAACGAATCTGGTTAGGTTAAACGGGAGGTGGTTTGACAGGTTTTTTATTTCGGGGGGCTCCGCCCCCCAAGCCCCCCCTCTAATATCACTTTGAGGAGCGCAAGGTAACTAACGCACCTAAACAGGTTAAACTGGGGATGGTTTGAAAGTATTTTTTTTATTGCGGGGGGCTTCGCCCCCCGAGCCCCCCCCCCCCCTTTAATATCACTTTGAGAAGCGCAAGTTAACTAACGAACCTGACCAGGTTAAACGGGGGATGGTTAGAAATTATTTTTTTATTGCTCGCCCCCCGAGCCCGGCCGCTGACTAGACTTCCATTCCCACTCTACGGGACGCAAGATAACTAACAAACCCAACAAGGTTAAGCGAGAGGTGGTTTGTAGGTATTTTTTATTGCCCCCTTTTCTTTGTACATAGGTGCCATACCTACTTACTATAGGTGAATAACTTACACAATTATTAGGACTGCTTTGGCCAATTAATATTAGTAATAAAACGTTGTAGGTAATTCGATGTTCTTGTTATCAATATAAGGACGAACATATGCTTTAGGACTTTCAACAGTACGCCAAACATTCTTCGCCAGAAAATTTTAGAACAATCAACATTATGCGATACAACAGGCACTCTTTGCTGACTGTACTTTTTGATCCTGGTTACCAAAGTATTCGTCAAGACGAATCAAACGAGCCCAAACTCGATGGGGTTATGTCGTTTTATTACGGAGTTCTTATGGTCACCTTCCAACTCCATCTTCAGACCCTACTTACCATCTAGGATCAAAGTCAACGCAACGCATTTTCTATTCTGAACTGGAGGAGGGCAAGCGGAAGCATGGCGGACAACTCCTCCGGTACAAAGATGTCCAAAAGCGACACATGAAGAGATGCAACATAGAGCCCTCTCAATGGGAGCGTTTGGCAGCACAGCGTCCAGAATGGCGCAGGGTGGTGAACATCCAAGTACGGGACTTCGAGGATCAACGTAAAGTTGACCTTGACAACAAACGCGACCAGCTCAAGGCCCTCCCACCTGCTGCCATCCCATACAACTACATAGACGGTGTACTTACGTGCCCGCAATGTGCACGGAGTTTCGCCGCAAAGATAGGCTACATTAGCCATCTTCGGGCGCATGAGCGCCAGAACACCAATTAAGTAGGAGTCGAAGTGGTCGCCATGGCCGAAACCGGTCGGAATCAATCATCATCATCATCACCATCTAGGATTAAAGTACTCGTCAAGACAAATCAAATGAGGTCAAACTCAATGCGGTCGTATTGTTTTATTACAGAGTTTCTATGGCCATCTTTCATCTCCATCATCAGATCAGCTCCATGTCATAATAATAATGCATTGTCATCCAATTCACACATGTCTGCCAAATTTCAGCTCAATTGGAAACCGGGAAGTGGGTCAAATTTAACTTGCAAGATTTGACCCGTTGAGGAGTTCCGTTGGCCATCTACGGTCTTCTTCATCAGGTCCAGTTTACCAAATGATACTTTCTGAATGCAAATACTTCACTTGATACTAAAAATGCTAAAATCACTATAGGTTTGCCTGTAAAATTTGAAGGTTGCCCTCGATTTCTCTAGGATCCCATGATCAGATCTTGACTTGGTGCCAATGGGACCACCTCAGGATTATACTGTTTCAAACAAAAAAACAATTTTGAAAAACGGTTCACAATTGAGGGAGTAATCGCGTAACAAACATACAAAAAAAAAAAAAAAAAAAACATACCTACCCACGAATTGATAACCTTCTCTTTTTTTGAAGTCGGTTAAAAATAATGTACCGCGACACCATCATGTTGTTTCGTGTGATACAGATACATTTTTGAGAAGTTAAACAAATTCATATTTTCCGCTCAGCTGTAACCAATCAAAGTGTGCTACTTACACATTTGGTAGGTCCATTTATTCCCATACCAAGACAAGTAGGTATCCTTTCTCGTCGCGCATTGATTGCTTCGCGTGATTGAGCGAAATGATCGTGCTTCGGGCAGAATAGCATCATTTCTCAAAGACTCTTTGTACTCATGGTTATTAGGTCTGGTTCTTTGTACCAAATTATGTTTATTACTTTGGTACTGTACTAGTTTATTTATTTTTCATTTTTAAACCTGGATTTATTGAAATGAAACATTTTTATCTAAATGTCCTTTGGTTGGCACAAGTTATGACGTCCTTTACGTGATATCATTGTTCGTATTTTCAATGGGACCCATTAGTGTAACTATGCTCTATGCAAAACAAAGCACAAAATAAGGTTGCAAAAAGCGAGTAAATATGACAAACTAAACTTGTAAATAACTATACAGGTTTTATTTCACTTCTGAGCATTTGTTTTCCCGTGTTATATTATGTTTTTGAAAATAAAATATTTAAATCTGTTCTACCCAAAAGTCGTTGCGAGCGAGACAAATGCTGCGAGATTCTATTCCATTATTTACAAAAAGAATTCAAAAGAAGGGGACGTCACTCGGTCGAGATGCAGCTCTTGTATAAAGGTTTCCTTCCTTTCTTACGTTAATGCTTTTAAAGAAAATACTTTCCTTGCCAGTTAAGTTTACTCTAAAAGATTTCATTGTCTGCAGTGCCATTGAAATACTATTATCATATCATACTGGTGTCACTCTATTTGAATAACATCGTCGATTAACGTCGAGATGTAATTTTCATCGTTTTAAATTTGAGCATAAAATTTGTATAATTTCAAAGATTGTCACTTTGATTACTTACTGAATCATTAGAAATTCGAGTAGTTACTTACCTACTGTAATTTTTGTCTCCAAATTACTTTTGGGATGTCCCAATTTTTGACAACGTATAACAAATCGGAAACCGTTTGGAGAAATAGGCTTTGTGAAGCGTTTTCAGAAATCAGATTCCAAAAATATGATAAACTGAATTAAATGACCTTCATTCTTCATTTGACCCCTGCAGTGAATCGTCACAAAGGCAGATATAAAGCAGGTCTACACTCTAAAGCAAATTGACAATTTGAAATGTTGCTGTCCTGCTTATAATAGCAAAGAGTGACAAAGACAGAACTTTAATCACATGATGCGCACCTGGCTTTAAACAGTTGTCATTTATCGTAAAGTCCGAAATGTATACGAATATTTCCAATGTATTTTTACAGATTTAATTATTAAATTACTACGTTACAAGTAAATATAAAAGAATTTAAATATCAGATTTTAATAAAAAATATCTATTTACACCATTATACTATTATATTATATTATATTAAACCATTAAAAAAACAGGAATAATCGAAGCTAAAAGAACAGAAATAAATAAAACTATTTGTCATGGTTCATTTAGGACCCTAAGCCGTGCTTGTATTATTGACAGTAACAAGACAAATCAGAAGTGCCGCAGATTATGTTATGTACGACTTGAATTTTTCTAGGCAATGGAACGTGGCTCTCTCACTGTGAAGTCAACCAACGTATTTCTTAAAAAAAATATAAAAAATTAAATACTCAACCAAATTCAAAATCAATTCAAATGGTATCTTAAAATATCCTATTCTTTCCAAAAAAAATATAAAAACTATAGGTTATTTTTTTTGGTGCATCCCAATTCAAATTTCATCGCAAATAGGTATTGAATGAGTTTCACTCGTAAATATTTACATGTTGATGTTGTTTTGTGACCGTAATCGATTTGCCCAATCCCGCCTACGAAACGAGCTTTTTGTTTAGGATATGGTTACATTCTTGGTACAAAAATTTCATCATTAAAAAGTAGCGCGACAGCGAAATCACGTCGTTTTAGCAAAAGCCACGAAAGTGCTGTTCTGCCGTGCGGTTACAACCCAAATATGACCGGTTGTTACACTGTTGTGTACCGAAATATTCAAAGAACTTTTTTTCTAACATTTTTACGAGTTTTAAGTACCTATTGCAACATTAACTAATAAGAAAAAAGTCGTTAACTGCATACACGTATAATTTATTAATAAAACTGCCAAACACTTATAAAAACACAATATTCACAGAACAGGTTGTAAATAAAACACACACGCGCGGGGTTAAAAAAATTACACAGCGTAAGCACCGTAGGGGTTGAATGCGCCTGTACGGAACGCGGCACATAACGCGGTCAAAGTACACATACAACAAAGGCAACGTCGAGCCGAATTTCGGTTGGTCGGGCCTAGCGAGCTCCTTCGGTCACGGACCGATTAGGGCTTCGGGCATCAAGCTAAAAAAAGGGTAACCAGGCGAGGGTGTGCGGACGATGATGAGGATGTAATGGGGATGGGTATGAAAATGATCCGCGGCACGGCTCTGGTGGCTACACTGACTGCTACCCAGCGCTCCGGAGTCGCGCCCACCGAGAAATCGGGCTCCGAGCTTCGATGTATGGCGCTATAGCCGCTACAGTAACTAACTAAAATAGGTAATAATATTCCGAATGGGCCGAGAAAGAATAACGTTGGCTTGCAAAGTGCCTTTAAAAATTTGGAGGGGGACCTAACACGTTAACATTACTGACAGATCAAATAGTTTACGCCGGACTACGATCGTTCGGCTAATAAGCAAAGTTAAACCGCCTGAGCGGCCTCACGCGGAAGTACGTTGGGGTCTTCTGCACCGACACGGCATCCCGTTGGTCGCCTCCGAACTCCGCGCGTCAAGCAAGCACTTCGGGCATCCTGGGGAGCTGGCTCCGTGCGGCTGAGGTCTAGCTCCGGTACCCGGAAGCTGGAACAATTCAACCCGAAATAAGCAACGCCACCCCAAAAGCCGGGACTTGTCCAAAGGCGAAACCACAAAGCGATGCTAATAAAACTCACCCTGGCGTGATAAACGACAGGCTTAGAAACCGACGGCAAAAGCGGGACCCCTCGGTCACCGCCCAAGGGACAGGGCTGCCCTTTTCTTCTTCGATGAACTGCTCAATTTGGTCCCACGGACCGACGGCGCACTATGCCCACTACTCGGGCGCACTTCACAAATGATAACAGCTTCGGACAAGAACAAAACTATGTCCCACAGCAAAAAAACTCAAGCTTTCGTAACGACGTGAATCGTCCGCCTTCCAGTGAAATAATGCCAGACCCACAATCAATTTTTTCAGTCTAGAACCAGACGACAAAATTTCAAAATTTGACACAACAAGCGGCCTGTTACCAGTGGCCACTTTCACCAAAAAGTTCAAAAAATCTCTTATAGTAATTACCACCCTACATGGAGCGTTTTTCGCTGCACTATGTACAGCAAATTTAACGTTAAAAAGCAATCTTGCTGGCGTTGTTAATGGCTAAACACGATTAACTGTTAATTATCAAGAGAGTAGTGGTCAATCACGGGTTCACTTTTATTTAAAAAAAAAATAGAATTCTGTTCTCATATTTAAACTAAGTTACTGTCTCTTTTTCAGTATGTTTGACATGTTGAACTCATTAGATTAGAATAATTTTATTATCATCATCATTCCACTGTAGAGCACAGGCCTCCTCTCAGAATAAGTTTTTGACCGTAATACCCACGCGGGTCCAGCGCAGACTGAAAACTTAACACACCATTAAATTTCTTTGCAGTTATATGCAGGTTGTTTGATACTTTTTATTTTGTTTGTATAATTTTGCATATGTTTGATAGTGATAATGTGAATCTTGACAATCGATGAAAATTAATTCGAGTTACCCAATGTACAAATTCAGTGAAATTATCTATTCCAATCAAAGTTAATAATATCTTAGTAGGATTTTCATTTACACTAAAGTATGCTGAATGGCAATAAAACATACTCAAACCCCAAACTGTAGATAACCTTGCTCGATGCATCATCGTATCCAATACCATAGTTCGTGCTGGTGTTACCGACATTTCGCCACATATTTTGTATTTCGCAGTACTCGTCGGGAGTCGAGAGCCATCGTGAACGCACGGTCCACCGAACAAATAGTGTCGCATTTATTTGGCATTTCCACCGTGAATATTTTGTTCCTTTCAGACATTGTATTATAACGCTTGGATTCACTGTAACTATAGTTTTCCGTAGCTCTTGTTTACTTCGTAAACAAAACGCTGTGGATCTAACAACGGCTTCTAGTAGAGGTATATAATTTCATACGCGTCTGACAGGCTGCATTTGCGCAACAGTAAGATGAATGTCGTTTACAATGCTGCAGTATCTAAATCGACTCTAAAATTGTAGAGATAAAAAAAATAAACTACACAACTAAAGTTTCGTGATTACATTTAAAACCAAATTTCTTGTAAAATTATAAAGTAGATGAAGTAGCAGATTTAACATCTGAGCAATATCTGCTCCCGTCTCACGTAGATCTAAAGCCAGTATTACAATTTTTCAATTGTCTCTGCGCTTGAGAGCAAGCACTAAGATATATCTCTTCCAACGTAATTCCGCTCTCTGAATTTTTCATCGTATTATGGTAGCCATAAAAGTGTTCGGTATTTCACTGTAGACCATTTCATTGCCGATTGGGCTAATAAAAGAACCACTTCAATTATTACTTCATTTTCTTTTGGCGGTGCTCCTTGAATATTATTATCGTACTTAAACGAAAGGTTATTTTCAGAAAATAATTTGAGTTTTCTCATAGTGAAAATAAACGGATCACTCACGTCTTAAAACGAGTTTAACTCGACATGTTTCGGGCTAATCCGTAGCCCTTCCTCTCGGAGTCGCACGAAACATGTCGAGTTAAACTCGTTTTAAGACGTGAGTGATCCGTTTATTTTCACTATGAGTGAGTCTCACGGTAGTTTCATGACCAAAAACCATGTTTTGAGTTTTCTCTTTATTAACATACAAAATATTCTTGATTTTACGGGTATTGTTTAGCGTTCGAGTGTCATTAGTATTATTGCAGACTCATACTCAGTAATAATCCTTTCTTTTCATAGGCACTACTGCTTGGCACTACCAGTAGTGTCATGGGAAATTTTACTTTTCCGTGACACTACTGGTAGTGCCACGGGTAAAAAACAATTTCCTGTGACACTACAGTGGCCTTAGTAGTGTCACGGGAAAATTAATTTCCCTTAATTGTCTTCATACCCATATCGCAACAGTCGTAACTGCAATGCAAATTACTTAGAGCTTGTTCTAATTCGTATCAACGGAGAATTATCGGTTGATACCACGTTGGAAAAATTGAGATAGAGATTTTCAGCGTGTAAATACGCATCAAGATGAAATTGTTTATTAAGTAAGCTTAATACTTAATAGAAGATAAGTCACTTTCGTTTTCATTAAATTTCTTTAATGTTCACAAACGAATATTTAAATCCAAATCCACTCGATGGTAGTGCCACGGGTAATTAAGTAGATCACGGGTAATTTTGTTGTATTGTGTCCAATGAGCCAATCAGAGAAGTAGCGTCATAGGAAAACAAAATTTTCCATGACACTACTGGTAGTGCCAAGCAGTAGTGCCTAAGCTAAGGTAAGAAAGGGGACAAAAACCGGCCAAGTGCGAGTCGGACTCGCGCACGAAGGGTTCCGTACAATTATCTATAAAAATCACGTTTGTTGTATGGGAGCCCCCCTTAAATATATATATTTTTTAATTTAATGATTTATTTTTAAAGTCGATACATAATTAAATATTCTGTGAATATTTCAAGCTTCTACCTGTTGCCGTTATCAATATCGAGCAAAAACGAGCAAAAAAAATCACGTTTGTTGTATGGGAGCCCCCTTAAATATTTAATTTATTCCATTTTTTAGTACTTGTTGTTATAGCGGCAACCGAAATACATCATCTGTGAAAATTTCAACTCTCTAGCTATCACGGTTCCCGAGACACAGTCTGGTGACAGACGGACAGACGGACAGACGGACGGACAGCGGAGCCTCAGTAATAGGGTCCCGTTTTTACCCTTTGGGTACTGAACCCTAACAACTGAAAGCGTTTATCAATCTTAATCAATATTTTACTACGAAATGTCACAGCTACATGAATAATTTCTATATGACTTGTGTTAGTTCTAGAAAGTTTGAAGCAAATAGCGTTTGTCAATAGTGTCGTTAGTGTAACGAGGCAAATCCTATCGGG
Organism: Archips crataeganus; assembly: GCA_947859365.1. Taxonomy (NCBI): domain Eukaryota; kingdom Metazoa; phylum Arthropoda; class Insecta; order Lepidoptera; family Tortricidae; genus Archips; species Archips crataeganus. The sequence continues at coordinate 14,538,457 of OX402057.1, read as the reverse complement.
CGTGCCACCTGAGCTCAGTGTTTGCTCTTATACATTATTCAAAATAGCCCGTCGTGACGCTGAATTATTGTTAAAATTTGAACCTTGTTGATCTACAGTGATTTGTTTTGAATCTTACCTTGAGACGCAGACAAAACATTCGTCATTATTATTACCTACTATGTACTGCATGACCTTCGACCAAGGTGACTTCTGTGACCTTACCGATGTGTGTATACTTGTCATAGTGCGGGCCCGCCTAGGTACCCTCAAGAACGCTCAATTGTTTCTTGCAAGATGATAGCAGGCAACGCCGGTGGGGAGTAGATAGTCACGCTGCTATATACCTACATTCATTCCATCAAATCCGCACAAAGTGTTTTCGCTCTCCCTTCATCAACCGTATACCTAGCTAAAAGTGGGATTCTCTGCCTGCGTCTGTGTTCCCTGAACACTACAATCTGGCCATTTTCAAGTCTAGGGTAAATGATCTTCGCTTTCCATCAGGCGTGATTGTGGTCAAACCCAAGCCTATATTGTATAAATACGACCTATATGCATCCCACTAATGGGGACAGGCCTCTCTCATGAGAGGGCTTGAGCGGTAGTTACCACGCGAGCCCTGTGCGGATCGGGAACTTCACAAACACCATTGCATAGCTTTGCAAGTGTGTGCTGGTTTCCTCGTGATGTTTTCCGTCACCGTTAAGCTCGTGGTACTTAATTATAATTTCACACTTGAATTCTGGTGCGAGCCGGGATTTGTGAACCCATAATCCTCTAGGCTACCATGGCTACACACACAAGATATCGAATGTAAGTCCACGAATTCCAAATGTTTGCATGCTTCCCTTGTGCATGTCCAAAAAATCTTAGGAGTCTTTTAATGCTTCGTTATTGCCATTATTAAAGCATAGTTTGGCGTTCACCCAATATTCGATACTGGTTTATGAACCTCCGGGCTCTCCAATAACTACGAACAGTATTTTAAATTGTCGAAAAGCACCACAAAGCATTTCCGAACGACATTAGAGGGTAAAGTACCGTAAGATTGTGCTTGAAAACCTGCCAAGATGCAGATGGCTGTTCAAGCGGATTTGTGAAATGAAATATGACAATTTGAGACATAAAAACGTTAAATTCTCGGTGCACAATTCTGACTTAAATGCTAAGTTATCGTTGGAAAGCACGGCAGTATTATTTTTTACTTGCAACTGCTATTATAGGTGAAAAACTTAAATAAAGGACCTGTTGTATGTAGTAGTGCACAGAATTGTATGGTCCTTAAGTAATTTTCCATTGGAACGTCAATTTGTTTAAACGGATACGTTACTACTACATACAACAGTTTATTTACTTAAGTTTTTCACCTTATGTCAGTATTACTTTACACCGTGGACACCGAGCAATCTGACAGATTTAAAACATAGATTCCTTAGGTTATTCCAAGCCATAAATGTATAAAGTCAGATAGATTTGGCTTATTGAAAAATTCTGCAGCTCATCACATCCAAAATGATAGGCAATTGCCACTCTTCAATCCTAAAAAATTTGTTACAACAGATAACGTCATAACAGCTGATTCTAAGGCTTTGTTATCTTGAAGGTCAATTTTTTTTTTAAGTATGCCTAGTTAAAATTTCCGCTTAGACCCTGGGTTCACATAACGTATTTCACTTCTGAAGGGCTCAGAAATTTGTCTTATGACTCTGGTGTTTAGCCATAACCACGGACCACGGTGTATAATTTATTTGTTTCAATAATATTTACTTTTTATGAACTACCTAAACTGAATATCAACCAGTATAAAATTGAAACGAAAGAGCTTCCAATATTTCCTATGAAGATATATCAATTTTTGTTGGACATAAATTTAACTGCTGATACCTAGATATGCATTAAACTCGCATACAAGAATTGATTTATTTGTTGGGTTACCGGGATATCGTATTATAATAGGTATGTGCATTTTTATCTAGTTAATGAATTGAAGAGATAAGGTATCGTAGACTGGCAGTTGGTGAGGCAGTAACTGATGATTATACTATAAGTAATGTACTCAAAAAAAAATGCAAATTTATTTCAGAAACAAGATATTTACTTTACAGGCTATTTAACTTATAATTATGCTAAACTTAAATTATTTAGGTAAGAAAATATGTTGAGGTATTAAAAGCTACGATCCTATCAGTATAATTATTATTCAAATAGGTATAGAATATAGAAAAAGGTTGGTGAAGTTTTAATTATAACGGCATTCGCCCTTGTTCGCACAGGATGAACTCTATTGACCAAAGATGCTAACTTTGTTTCACAGTACGTCTTATGTTCAATTTTTTGTTGTATTATTAGATAACCTAAATTGTTTTTTTTACATTATTTGTTTCACTGTACTTCTGTAGAGCGAATCTGTCCTAAAAGTAATCTGCCATAATGCGAAACTGTCATATAGCGAGCAAGGGGGCATTCTAATTCTAAAATCACGCAACTATACATAGTAAATTAACTTAACACTAATGAATGAGAATGAGGCAGAATAGTAACGGTAAACTAAAAATAATTAAGATGTTGATCTTCATTACTTAAATTGGTTGAATAAAACAACAAAAAAAAACTACATTTTCCAGACAGCCAAAGTTTGGTGCAGTCGGAATCAGATATGCCGAAAAGTCTCAGAAAAAGTCAGACTAAGTGATGTTTTCAGACATTTGTGAGCACTTAGTTAACTTATCTGATGGCGACTGTACGAATGTACTCGTACACGTTACATTATTACAAATACAAAACCTTTGCACTGACTGCTATTTTGTCAAAGAAAAACCACACAGTGACCTGCCATGCATTTGTAAAATAAGGGTTGGGAGCAAATTGCGCTCATTTACATTTTTATAGAATAGCATAACTTGAGTATTTCCCAAATAGTTTGCACATATTTCATTTTCGACTCCCATTTAGTATGGAAAATCCCTTTTGGTTACCATAAACTCTTTGGTTCCTTTTTTGTTGTCATTATGGAAATTTCCTTTTTTGTTACTACGAATTGAAGAAAAATTTTCACAAACGAATGAATGAGGACACTATGGATGATAATATGATTACAATTTTTTTTTAGCTATTCAGAGCAGAAATTTAAATGTACAAACTATTCGAAGATTGTTTAGGAAAGTAAGTAGGTACTTAAACTTATTCAATTGCCTCGCTTTCGTGGTCACATTTTTTACGAAATGGGTGTAGATTTTGATGGTACTAGGGGTGTTCAATAAAGAGTGAGAATGAGTATGTTATAAACAACTTTTACTAAATGTAATTTTATTTTTCGTCATAGTCACCTTTTAGCATAATACACTTAGTATATCTTTTTTCTAAACTTAAAATTTCATTTTTAAAAAAGGTCTCATCTTGAGTACTTAAAAAATCTTGTACTGCAGCGACTACCGCGTCGTCGTCTTCAAATTTCTGGCCTCTCGGGTATTGTTTCAATCTCGGAAATAGGTAGAAATCACTGGGAGCAAGATCTGGTGAATACAGAGGATGCATAAGGATATTGAACCCAGCATCACGAATTGCAGCCATTGCAACGATGGACTTGTGTGCCGGGGCATTGTCCTGGTGGAACAGCACAACTTTCGAGAGTTTACCTCGCCGTTTTTCTCGGATCTCATTGCGCAATGTTGCTATTTGTTTGGCGTATAAAGTGCCCGTAATAGTGACTCCATGTTTGAGATACTCAATCATTAATACCCCTTTACCATCCCAAAAAACAGAGCCATGACCTTACCGGCAGATGGGCCCACCTTGAATTTCTTCGGAGTTGGAGATGATGGCCTTTTCCATGTCATAGACTGCAGTTTCGTTTCAGGGTCGTAATGATGGAGCCATGTTTCGTCCATTGTTATAAATCGCGCCAAAAAAAGTTCCCGGTCTTGCTGTATCAGGTCCAAAGCTTCTTGACAAATCTCGACTCTAGTTTGTTTTTGCGTGTCAGTAAGCATTCTTGGTACCCAACGCGCAGATACCATTTTCATACCCAAGCGTTCATGTAAAATATTATGCACGCTCCCCGTTGAAATCTTTACATTTTCAGCAATAAAACGAACCGTGACACGACGATCCGCCAAAACTGAGTTTTCAACTTTTTTCACAATTTCTTCAGTTATTGCAGTAGTAGGGCGTCCGGAGCGGGGGTCGTCCATGGTCGATGTTCTTCCATGTCTAAATTCGGCGCACCAACGTGCGACTGTCGAATACGGAGGAGCATTAGACCCTAAAGTGTCCCGCAAATCTAAATTGACTTGGTCCGTAGAAAAATTTTTCAAACACAAGTATTTGATAACGGCGCGCAGTTAAATTTTCTCCATTTTCGCTAACGTACTCAATAGCGTTGCAAAGAAATTACCGTATTTTTTTTTTAAACAAAAGACAGTTACTTTTTTTTTCATAGCAATCAGCTAGATAGATTAGCTTTACCGGCCAGTATTTAATTTCCTAATATTGAAAGAGTTTGCATTTCATTCTCACTTTATATTGAACACCCCTCGTATTTCCTGTTATTTATTGGAAGCCATGTACTTTTACCAGATAATTGGAAACAGTATCTATTCTGAATCATCTGCCATTTATACAAAACTGTGTCTACGAATGGGATTCAGAACAAACACTCGAATAATACTCTAATCAATTTACAAAAAGATCGTATTGAATAACTTTCTCTAGAAAAAGTAAGTCCTAATTTTTGTCAACGCCAGGGCCGTATTCTTTACACAGCTTGGCAACATGATGGCTTGCCACGGCCGCCCGTCTGGATAACGTCGCTACGTCGTCACCTGTAGCCGCACGGACATTAAAAGCTTGCAACCTACAAGTGCCTGGCATCATGCGCCCTATGACCCTGAAAATTATGGTAAAAATTAGAATTAGAAATTGGATTTAGGGGAGGGCATCCGGTGCCAAAGCCCCGGGGCCTACACAATAGAGGAGCCCCCACATAGTCTTCGAAAAAAAAACTTTCAAATTCCGACGAGTAAGTGGAAAATAACAATTTTTTTTTTGGCCAAGTGGAGGCCACTTTCTTTTATGCCCCGAGGCCTCCAGGCCTCTAAATCCGGCCCTGCACATCGTAAGAAACAATAGTTGTCTCTCCTACGTACAGTCAAGTGTAAAAATATGGGAGCACTCAACTTGCTCATAAATATGTCCCATAGCTCTTATGTCGTCGAAATAAGGTATAGGTATATAACGATGGGAGGATTAAATCAATATTTATTTTTGCACTTGACCATACTTAAAAAAGTACACGAATTAGGATCTGAAAAGTAAGTGACCGGTCTAAAAATTTGCATAGGTACGTACGGTCCTAAAAATGAACGCATAAAACACATACCTATAAAAGGAAAATCATTATGTATTAGTAATTGATGCTTACAAGTACTTATTATTTAGGTACAAATTCACGTTCGGTTCGATAAAATTGACCAATTCCGAAGTTCGAAACATATCGAACACGGTGCATAGCGCGTATGCGATATCGAGTGCGAGCTACGTTATCCAGTTCATTGAGACGAAAACGTCCGTAAGTCCCAAAAACTCATCGGTGCAATTCTAGCACACAGATTGGAATTAGTAACAGTCTAAACAATTTATGAAGATAAGAATAGAATTTTTAAAATTGGCTATTTCATTGACATAGGTACTACCTACCGGCATTTTCTTCCTAACTTCCACCACGTTACGCCGGATTTCGCTGTGCCTCAAACGCGTATAAGCATTTATAGTGGTTTCTAGTAATACGGTAAAGTTTTACACATAAACTCACAGTAGCGTTCAAGGTATTGAATACTTTAAATGTAATAGGTTAATACAATGTCATGCATTTGAGGAGCATTTGGAGAATTTATGTCTTGTGATGATTTGTTGCTGGGACAGTCAGGCTTGAGTAAAAAGAATATTTAATTCTTGATAGCCTGTTTTTAAAACTACTATCTCATTGATTAGTTATCATACAAGGTGGAATTTTAAACGTGATACAAAATTAGTGTTTCTGACTCAATTAATGCTGGACAGTATAATGCGAGGGTACGATGGCTGAGAGACTTTTGAGAAATAGGTATTTTAATGAAATGTCGCTGTCTCGCCCGAACTCCTCCGTGTCAGTACAGCGAGAGCGGGACAACTGCAGCTCAGACCGTTAATAGGCGCGTAAAATTGATCAAAACAGCATTTCGTAATCCCCTGTTTTCTTCTCGAAAACTGGACCAATAAAATTATTTTTTTCAAAAATAATTAGAGGACAGATTTAGCTATGCCCCTATGTTTTCCTTTTTTTGTTTATATCAGGGATTCTTTTCTAATGAATGTCTGAAAATTACGTTGAAATTGGGCAATTTTTTCAGTTTTTGAAAGCTCATATTTCTTATGTTAATTGAAATATGGAAAAAACGAAACATAGGGGCATAGCTGTGGTAGATACAGATTACACAGTAAAAAAAATTGGCTCTAAAGCCATTATCCAGGGAGGAAACAGGGGATTACGTTTGTATGGAGAAATGGTGCGCATCGTACCCTCTTAAGTCAATTGTTTTAATTAGTCTCATTTAATTTGAGGTATCCATATGAGTTCGTGATTTAATTTCAGGAAAGTATAAACATGCTAAATTTTATCAGACTAATTTTAACAGTCAGCAGTCAAGGATTAGTTAACTGAGTTAGAGATACGTCTAAAATTTCACCTTGTATAAATAAATAAAATAAATAAATCATGGGACGAGGACGTAGTTTAACGAAAAGGATCCAAACTACTGACATTTTCTTCTTTAATTTCTCTTTTGTTGGTACTGAAACTAGCTCCAAAATCAAAAAGCGACTTGTTGAGGGTTGGATCCTGGTTGGATAATTTTCGTTAAACTACGTTCGATTGACACCATGACCTAGTCCCAAACTAAGCAAAGCCTGTACTATGGGTACCAGACAACGGATAAACATATTTATCTAGATAAATACATACATGCATGCATATTAAACAAACAATTTATTGAATCAGGCGTTACTTTGCGGAGGTCCATATTAATGAACTAATGAATTGTTTTAGTTTATTAAACAAACATTCGTATTTTTCACACAAATATTTACAAATCTGCAATCAAATCTGGGACCTCAAGTTTCGTAGTTAGGTTCTCTAACCACTGGGCTATCCGTTCAATAGATATAAGTACATACTAGGGGCGTTCAATAAAAAGTGAGAATGAGTATGTTATAAACAACTTTTACTAAATGTCATTTTATTTTTCGACAAAGTCACCTTTTAGCATAATACACTTAGTATATCTTTTTTCTAAACTTAAAATTCCATTTTTAAAAAAGGTCTCATCTTGAGTACTTAAAAAATCTTGTACTGCAGCGACTACCGCGTCGTCGTCTTCAAATTTCTGGCCTCTCAGGTGTTGTTTCAATCTCGGAAATAGGTAGAAATCCCTAGGAGCGAGATCTGGTGAATACGGAGGATGCTTAAGGATATCGAACCCAGCATCACGAATTGCAGCCATTGCAACGGCGGACTTGTGTGCCGGGGCATTGTCCTGGTGGAACAGCACTACTTTCGAGAGTTTACCTCGCCGTGTTTCGCGGATCTCATTGCGCAATGTTGCTATTAGTTTGGCGTATAAAGTGCCCGTAATAGTGGCTCCATGCTCGAGATACTCAATCATTAATACCCCTTTACCATCCCAAAAAACTGAGCCCATGACCTTACCGGCAGATGGGTTCACCTTGAATTTCTTCGGAGTTGGAGATGATGGCCTTTTCCATGTCATAGACTGCAGTTTCGTTTCAGGGTCGTAATGATGGAGCCATGTTTCGTCCATTGTTATAAATCGCGCCAAAAAAAGTTCCCAGCCTTGCTGCATCAGGTTCAAAGCTTCTTGACAAATCTCTAGTCTAGTTTGTTTTTGCGTGTCAGTAAGCATTCTTGGTACCCAACGCGCAGATACCTTTTTCATACCCAAGCGTTCATGTAAAATATTATGCACGCTCCCCGTTGAAATCTTTACATTTTCAGCAATAAAACGAACTGTGACACGACGATCCGCCAAAACTGAGTTTTCGACTTTTTTCACAATTTCTTCAGTTACTGCTGTAGTAGGGCGTCCGGAGCGGGGGTCGTCCATTGTCGATGTTCTTCCACGTCTAAATTCGGCGCACCAACGTGCGACTGTCGAATACGGAGGAGCATTAGACCCTAAAGTGTCCCGCAAATCCAAATTGACTTGGTCCGTAGAAAAATTTTTCAAATACAAGTATTTGATAACAGCGCGCAGTTCAACTTTCTCCATTTTCGCTAACGTACTCAATAGCATTGCAAAGAAATTACCGTATATTTTTTTAAACAAAAGACAGTTAGTTTTTTTTTTCATAGCAATCAGCTAGATAGATTAGCTTTACCGGCCAGTATTTAATTTCGTAATATTAAAAGAGTTTGCATCTCATTCTCACTTTATATTGAACGCCCCTCGTACTACAGTTTGCAAAACAAAGCTTTTAAAAACTGAACCACATAGTTTATTTACGGCACGTTGGACGACAAAAAAAAAGTAGGAATCAAACGAGGGCGCCAGGTTCTTTACTGTCACATTTAGACATAAAATTCGCAAAAAAGATAATAGTTACCTTTAGTTAATGTCATTTCCCATGTAAAACTTTTGCTATTTTTTCATTAGTTTTTTACTCTTTATTGACGTGCCTTAGGCGTCGCAACCATGGCGTATTAAGTATTTTAGAGAGAAAATTTACAACAACGGTTTATTTTACGTTCTGGCTACGGAATCCTACCAACCCTCCCAAGGGGACATTGTTAATACACGGAATCGTGAAATATGATGTTCTTTTAAAATGCCCCTTTGTGTATAAAGAGGTATTCAAAAAGCTCTTTTAATCTGTACACTGTGATCCAAGTTTGGAGTCGGATCTAGGCCACCGGAATATGACTCGGAGCTGGCCAAACGAAATGAGTTGCGGCAATTTCATCCGCCTAGGGTGACAGTTTAGCTGTCTAGGATTTGCTGATATTATTAAGTTGGGGATCGGGAAGCGAACTAAGGAGTGCTTAAAGCATTAATTTATTTTCTCCAGTGACCCGGTTTGTGAACTGCAGAGAAAAGTTAACTTCTGTAGCTTTTGTTAAGTGAATGGGGTTAAGTGACTGCTTTCTGTTTGTCTTTATTTTACATTGAGTTGCAGTTACGGATTAGAGTAATTCAGCTATCCTTTTCAATAAAGCAATCGCTACCACAGCTCTTCTTTCATAATTCCCGAAACCTAAAGATGTGCTTCTGATGAATCGAAACGGAGCGGAGGCAGGATCAGACAATGTCATCATCACATCAGTAGTCCCGGGGCAAGATGTGGATTTTAGTAAATGAGATTGATCACATCCTTAGAGCTTTTATTAAAAAAAAAACATGGAACACACCTCCCATTGATACTCGCAACATCAGAGGATTGGCGATGCGTTGGCAGCCTAGAGGGCGAAGATAAGAATACCTCATGTGACAGTAATTTCATCATCTGTCTTACTCTCTAAGCCGGAACACATTGCAGCGCGTAAGCTAAACACTGCCACTACTATACTTCTACTGTTGCTTGGCGGCAGGATTTAGGCAAGTAAGATGGTGCTGGCATGTGTAAAAGTAAGATTTATCTCTAGACTATTAATGCACAGTATATTTACCTACTAGCCGCGCAATATGCCTACTAATATTTGGACTACGTTCGTAAAGTCAGGGTCATAAATTGGTACTAATATAGGTTACTAAGGCATCAAATATATCTATAAGTACAACTCTAAGTCACTAACCATGAGGTTGGTGTTAACATGTATTTGACGCGATGGCTGTAAATATTAATGCCCTCGATTGTACCTACTGAAATCGAAATATCTACAAATAAGCAACTATCTAAGTGTGCCTTTTCCAGGTCACCCTTTGGTTTGAAACTTACCTCACAGTGCAAGGAGGCTTTAGTTCCGCCAGAAGGAAGTCTATTTCGTAGTAAACAACCTGCATGGCCGGTCCATTGTCATCTCTAATCACTAGGTTTTTTGCGCAGGATTCCCCTGCTCTGATGCTGACGCATTTTGCTAGGGAAAAGATGTGTAATGTTTAGCAATCTTCGCAAGTTTTAAGTTGGGTACAATTTGTATTTAATCCTACTAAATATTATAAAAGCGAAAGTTTGTGTTTTGTGAGTGCGTGCGTATGTTTGTTAGGGTGCCTTTCCACCGAAGTTGTGCTATGTATGAGCAAGTTGTGTGCACTGCACCTATATTTTTACATTTGACTGTACATCGCGTTTCTTTTCTAAGCGATGACACAAACTCACCAACAATTTCAAAGATAATTAGAACTCCGACATCTTGTAAGGTCTTGTGCCACTTGAGCACCTTTTCAACCGGGCCCGAGAAAACCCTCGGTCCACTTTTGTGGAGTGCCTGCGGGCGGGGAATAAACATCTGTTAAGTTTAAAACTATAGTACATTTGTTCAGTTGCGTACATATCTCACGGTAAATTACAAAGATATGAGAGGCGCGGGCTCAACCCTCTCCTTGGTAGATGCCATAAGATCTGAATCACTAGGGTAGGTGGCTAGTCCTAGGACTTAAATTAAAAAAAAATAGTATCAATTATTACTTCAATAGCTAGCTTTCCCTTACAACCAAACCTTGACAAAAATGAAAATACCTCTTAAAATGTAAGCAAAGTAAAAAGATTCTCAAGATTCAAATAATTCTGTATTCTTTTACCTAGGAACAGTCCAGTTTATTCTAGAGAGAAAGAGAAAATTAAGGTTAATCTTCCCACACTAGGGTTCCTAATCCAAAGCATTTCTTAGTTCAATACAAAAAAAAGTCAAGTTTTTCCAAGAGACAAAGCGACGGATATTGCATCCAACTGGAGCACCGGCCTTTACAAACACAGATTTAAAAACATTAAGATAGAGCATTATTTATGTCGAAGGTATTGTTTGATACGATTGTAAAATTAGTTGCGGCCTTTTTGGCATGTCCTTCTTAGCGTGCACCGACAGAATGACTGACTAATTGGGGATGCCTATTTTAATGTAGGTATCGAAAAACATTTCGAGATAAATGCTTTTGAAATCGTTTTCTGTACTTTTTAAGTTTTAATATAATGTAATCTATTTATTAAATTATTATTACATATCAAATAAGCAAGCTTCTTCATTTCACTTTGAAATATATGTCGCGAACTTCAGTGTAAGTTGGACTTTATTCTGTGTGGAATAGAATTATTTAGAATGCAAGCCACTTCCAACCGTAATGATTGTGTATCAATGAGGGAGGCCTATGTCCAGCAGTGGACGTCCTATGGCTGAAATGATGATGATGATGATGGTGAATGGTGAATTTAATTGAATGTTGAAATGAACTAAATTAAAAAATATTGAAATTAGTTTCTTATAATTGACTTTTCTTATACAAAAAAAAATATAAAAACCATGGGTATTTTTTTTAGACAATCCCAAATGACTATCTGACAGACAACGCAAAGCCTAAACCACTACAGCTAAAGACTTAACAACAAACGAATTTTTCGAAATTCTCGCGGGATAACAACGTTTTTGTTTGAAAGTGGCTCAGGCCCGACACGGACTTGGCCATTTTTTTTTTATTAACAGGTGCAGAACATTAAGCCATACTTATTACTTACATTTTTTTTTTATTATTATTTTTTTTTTTTTTTCATGTTTTGCATTGAATATTTTGATACATAATATTCAATGCAGTGCGAAAAAAATCTTACGAGCATTGGCAATCGAACTCACCCAAGTCTAAATAAAATCAGTACCTACTTATAAATACCTAATACTATAAATAAAATAGTGGATTAAGTGACTGATCTTCTTACAAAGCCATCTGTACCTCAATGAGGACAATTTATTTACTTCTTCGGAATCGCAGCCATTACTGCTGCGACAAAGGGGAAGGGCCCAGTTACTTTTATGACGGGCCATTCCTTTAAGTTTTCATTTTATGAGTCCAGTTGATACGTTGACAGGGATTATAAGGAACGGCAGCTCTTGGAAAAGTTTTGGATTGTTGAAGACTTGGCGAAAGTCTTTTAGTTCCAAATTATATTTTTGTTGTATACATACAGCAACAGATAAACCAATGATTACTTCGCTTGCTTTTTTTTGTAGCAAATCATTTTGTAAAGGGGTCATACATAGCGTAACAAACAAAAGTTGTTTCTCAAAAATTAGCGACTCCGAGTTAGCAAACATGGGCTGAAAGTTGGCCAGGCGTCACACGACTATGTAGACATGAATAAAAAATATTGGCTTTAGGCTCTCAACTTTTGCCATATTAGTTATGTATGTAAATAAATAAATAAATAAATAAATATCATGGGACAATTCACACCAATTGACCTAGTCCCAAAGTAAGCTTAGCAAAGCTTGTGTTATGGGTAGGTACTAAGCAACGGATAAACATACTTATACACCGTGAAATTTTAGTGGTTGTTTTCCCGAAACGAGGTGATTTAGTTTCGATTGTACAATCGATTTGTAATTACTATTTTGACTAGAGTCAAAAATCCAATTGTGAAAAACGAAAGTCGAAAATGACCGCAAACCAATAGTAACGCTTCGTTGGTACAAGTAGCGTACGATCGTACGATAGGTTAGGTACCAACGAAGCGTTACTATTGGTTTGCGGTCATTTTCGACTTTCGTTTTTCACAATTGGATTTTTGACTCTAGTCAAAATAGTAATTATAAATCGATTGTACAATCGATACTAAATCACCTCGTTTCGGGAAAACAACCACTAAAATTTCACGGTGTATAGATAGATACATACTTAAATACATATCAAACACCCAAGACCCGAGAACAAACATTCGTATTTTTCATACAAATATCTGCCCCGACACGGGAATCGAACCCGGGACCTCAAGCTTCGTAGTCAGGTTCTCTAACCACTAGGCCATCTGGTCGTCAAGGTCGTCTATGTGTGTGGTGTTTTTTGTCTGACGAGGACAGATACGAACAAAACAATGTGCGTGACCCAAAGCCATGGTGGCCTAGTGGTTCGACGTATAGCCTCTCAATCGTATGGTCGTGGTTTCGAGCCCGGGCTCGCACCTCTGAGTTTTTCGAAATTTACGTGCGAAATTACATTTGAAATTTACTGCGAGCTTAACAGTGAAGAAAAACATTGTTAGGAATCCTGCACACACTTGAGAAGTTCAATGGTGTGTGTGAAGTTCCCAATCCGCACTGGGCCCACGTGGGAACTACAGACCAAGTCCTCTCATTGTGAGAGGAGGCCTGTGCCATGCATTGGAACGTACATAATCATTCACTTAAAATTTCAAGAATATTGGGGCAAAAGTGAATCACAGAAGCGTAAGAAGCATAAAAACCGTGAAACATTGATTTCCCAAACGTTTTCCCACAACTGTCCTTCGGTGGAATAAGGACAGAAGTTTAAAATATACACAAGTTTCTTAACACATGTAGACCAATTCTCATCTATCTCCATTGCACAGCCACCCAAGTTGTTATCAAAGGATCCAATGTCGAAACTTGAAGCACTTACCTTAAGTTTGTCAGAGCGTGTCAGGATTTGGCTCTGTAATTCGTTCTTCAGAATTTCTATTCCATTTGACTTCTTAGGAACTGCGATGTCAAAAGTGATTGAATTAAAGTTTTAGATTTGTTCTGTTGTATTGATAAGTTTTAAAATTAAATTGAGATAGTCAAACAGAAGAGTGTTATTATGAAGTCAATAATATACTGACACTCCGCATACATACGTAGAGTTGGCCTATGTTAATCCACGGGAATAAACATGGCAATTTTGAGTTCAAGTAGGTATAACTTTTTTATAAAATTTTCTTTTTAATCACGATAAAGCCTTGAGTTAGCCTACTTCTCTATTGACGATCTCAATTATTAGTTAGAGAAATGATGAAATAAATAAGAGTAACTGAGACAAGAATGGAGCATTATTTTTTCTACACCGGCGAGCAAAAAATAATGGGCTAGTAACTTACTTTCCACATAAAGTTTTATGAAAAGTGATAATTTTTCCATTTGCTCGTGAGTATAAGGGTCATACAGCGTAAGAAAAAAAAGTTGTCTCTCCTGTCTGGTCGGCATAAAATTAGCGACTTCGAGTCAGCAAACTTAGGATTTATTTAAATGGGTTGATAGTTGGCCAGGCGTCCCACTGACTGACTGAAAAATATTGGCTATAGACCCTTAACTTTTCCCATGCCCACAAGGAAGACGCGAACAAAAAAATGTGTACCTACGTATGAACATACATTAGACTGAAGCTATCTCAACATTGTTCAACATTGTTCAACAACCACGAGAGTTCAATAATGAGCATTAAAACATCGGGTGTGTAATGATAGATATAACAACATTTGATATAATTGTAACATTTGGTATAATGCTACATTTGACATAATTCGATTTACTCGAGAAGTAAACATTCTACGATTCTTTTATAAAATAAACTAACCTAACCTAACCTAATGCATATCAAATAGAATTAATATCAATCCTCCGAAGTTTACTTTTTGAGTAAATCGTATTATATCAAATGTAGCATTATACCAAATGTTACAGTTATATCAAATGTTGTTATATCTATCGAGGCGCACCCAAAACATTATAAGCCCAAAACAAAATTTCATCCCAAAATTTTGTTTAATTCATCTCACGTTTAAGTACGCTCCTTAAGTTAAATCACGTCTCTAATGCTGATATTACAGACTTTTTGAACTCAAAACCCAATGGAGTATAACTGCAGAGTATTTTGAGAAGCATGACAAAGTTTGTCATTACAAGTTTTGCCGAAATACAGTAATGAGCTTGTTAGGGCGAGTTAGCGGAGTTAAGGCTGTTCAGCTGTATTACGATTTTTCCGGGGTTAAATTAAAAACGCGCTGTCTAACAGCTGTGTTAGGAATGGTACTTGTATTTCGAGTGTTAGATAGAACCTAAACGTTTAGAAATTGCTGAACAAATACAGATTTTATTGGGCATTGTTCTGGATTTGGGATGTTTTTCTTTATGCATGTATTTTCTTTTAATCTTTAATATTAAATAAATAAAAGGCAAATAAATAAGTGTGAGGCGAACTCGCTACGATAAAATATCTTAATAATTGTTTTTTTTAATTGTGGCCCCGTAATAAATCCACACAATTTTTTATAGGAATCTTGTAATCTAGTAGGTATAGAACTATTTTCAGTATTTTTTTTCAAATTGGTTTTAAAATTTTAAGCCCAGTAGTTTTCGGGGTAAGGCGGGCATTTTGTTTGATATTATTATGTCACACGATGTAGTTTGCATATATACTTTTTTTTTCTAATTTACCCCTAAAGTGACTACCCACGTTTAAAATCTTCTAATCTAATCTAATCTAATCTTCTCTAATACGGTCACGGTGTTTGTTATCAACTCCTCCGAAACGGCTTGACCGATTTTTATGAAACTTTTGTCTTTACTAGGTAGGGTTTATACCCCCATTCTTCGCAGACGGAGTCGCTGGCAACAGCTAATTCATTTATATACATTAAACGTCTGTCTTTGGGTCACCGACTTACGTAAATATGTGTACTAAATTTCAACTCAATCGGTTAATGAACTAAAACAATTACTTTGCTCACCCGCGACCTTACAATAGTTACGTTTATGCAAGAAATGTGCGTTCATGCAGTTCCTCCACCTCCACACTGTACGAACACACACAAATCACATAAACCCAACCATCACCACCACCAAGCTACACTGACGCGTTTCGAACTCAACCAGAGCTCATCTTCAGAGTTACCACAACCGTATGCTATGCTACCAAATGTTAAACTAACAAACCAAAACAAATGTTTTAACTTGTCACTGTAACTTCTCAAGTACCCACTTTATTTTTCTTATTCTCAAACTACCCCACAAAAATTAACTTTTATTGACATATTTAAAACTACCTTGAATTTTTTTTGTTTATTTATTTATAAGGCATATTTAATTAATACTAACTGTTCAAATTCGACCCAAGCCGCAGTAAAGGAGAAGATACTAAATTTACCTGTTCATTAATAATAGAACCCATAGTGTTGTACCTAATTATTTCCATGCATTCCAGAGCATCCAGACGCAACCCCTTGCCGCAATAATGTAACACTTCATAAGAATCTGAATCTAACAATGAATGATTTGATTCCAACAAATGTTTTGCAAAATTCGATCTATCTGGATGCTCATTCCTATATGCCGAAACATGCTCTTTAAATCTAGTATTAAAACTTCGGCCTGTCTGTCCTACGTATATCCCATTGCAGTCATTACAAGTAAGCTTGTATACCCCCGATCTAGTTCCCTTATCTACCTGTTCTTTGTGGTTACATAGCCTAGAGTACAAAGAGTTGTTAGTCTTAAAGGCAACATTAATATTGTTTGATTTTAAAATGCCATAAATCTTATCAGACAAACCCCCGACGTAAGAGATGCTAGATCTATATTTGTTAGTAGACTGAGAAGGTAACGCAGCGTAAAGCATGCTATTTACTAACCGTGCCTGCTTCTTTTGAACTAAACTATCTACCATTGATTTTGTATAACCATTTGAGATCGCTATCTGATAAATAGTACTCAACTCTAAATCAAAATGTTCCTTAGAAAGAGGCACAGTCAACAATCTATTAACATAACAATGGAAAGCAACCAGTTTATGCTGCCACGGATGATTAGAAGATGCTGGTATAACAGCATCTGTGTACGTGGGCTTACGGTATATTTTAAATTGATGTTTACCATTTAATTTTGTAATCGTTAAATCCAAAAAGTTCAACGAACAATTTTCAATCGGTTAAGTAGTTTCGGAGCAAATCAGACAGAAAGACAAGTGAACCTGTAAATTACGTTCCGTTTTTTTTCTTTTTGAGGTAAAGAACCCTAAAAATATAAAGTACAAGGTTACAAAATTAAATAGACAAAGGGGCCATTCTACTTTTCGTTGACCAGTCATTTTTTGTACTGTGCTCTTCAATTATTTTTTTTTACAAAAACGGTAAAGTCCTTGGTTTAAATCATTAAAGATTTAAATAGGCACATAATTAAGCTTACATTTAAAATTATCACTACGTATAAAAAGTAATCATTATTATCTATAAAGTAGGTAACGCAGTGGACATGCATGCCCCTGCCATTTGTATGGAAATTGATGTATTTTCCGCTGAGTTACCAATTTTTTCCACAAAATTTCTTTGAATTTAAAGTTTTATTGCTTTAAAACATTAAATTTAGGTGTTTCAGTTTGTATATAAGTTATTTACACTTTAAAAAAATCACCAGGTATGCCTTATATTTCACAAAAGATTAATGGTTACTTAAAAGTAGAATGGCCCAAAGAAAAACTTACCGCTTGCGGTGTGTTTTGGCAACTGAGGTGTTAGAAGGGGATTCGATGGTTTTACGTTTTCAAAATTATTCACTTTCTGTACTGAAGTTTCAACATGTCGTGGACGCGGACTCGCTACAAGAAAAACATGAAAAAGCATAATTATTCACAAATTGTTTGACCTTTATGTATGACCTATTATGTGTACCTATGCATTAGGTAGGTAGTACTACTTTAAAAAGTAATCATCATCATCATCTCAGCCTATATACGTCCCGTCCCACTGCTGGGCACAGGCCTCCTCTCAGAATGAGAGGGTTTGGGCCATAATTCCCACGCGGGCCCGTGCGTGTTGGGAACTTCAGACACACCAACGAACTTCTTGGCAGGTGTGTGCAAGTTTCCTCCCTATGTTTTCCTTCGCCGTAAAGCTCTTAGTAAATTTAGAATATCATTTCGCACATAAATTTTGAAAACACAGAGGTGTGAGCCCGGGATTCGAACCCACGACCCTCTGCTTGAGAGGCCATGGGTTAATCCACTAGCTAGGCCACCACGGCTAAAAAGTAATGATTGATTAAATTGATTTTAGAATGTTAGCCTGTGTTTTATTTTGGTGCTTTTATATTTATACTTATTTAATTATTGTAAGTACTAACATAGGATTAAGGATGTGACTAATTTAATTCATATTGTATTTTCTATTTGTTTACCGCATTTTTTATGAAAACTAATGAATTAATTACGAAAGTGTAGCACAACAAAACTATTTATCTACGAGGGGCGTTCAATATAAAGTGAGAATGAGATGCAAACTCTTTTAATATTACGAAATTAAATACTGGGCGGTAAAGCTAATCTATCAAGCTGATTGCTATGAAAAAAAAAACTAACTGTCTTTTGTTTAAAAAAATATACGGTAATTTCTTTGCAATGCTATTGAGTACGTTAGCGAAAATCGAGAAAATTGAACTGCGCGCCGTTATCAAATACTTGTGTTTGAAAAATTTTTCTACGGACCAAGTCAATTTGGATTTGCGGGACACTTTAGGGTCTAATACTCCTCCGTATTCGACAGTCGCACGTTGGTGCACCGAATTTAGACGCGGAAGAACATCGACAATGCACGACCCCCGCTCCGGACGCCCTACTACAGCAGTAACTGAAGAAATTGTGAAAAAAGTCGAAAGCTCAGTTTTGGCGGATCGTCGTGTCACGGTTCTTTTTATTGCTGAAAATGTAAAGATTTCAACGGGGAGCGTGCATAATATTTTACATGAACGCTTGGGTATGAAAAAGGTATCTGCGCGTTGGGTACCAAGAATGCTTACTGACACGCAAAAACAAACTAGACTAGAGATTTGTCAAGAAGCTTTGAACCTGATGCAGCAAGACCGGGAACTTTTTTTGGCGCGATTTATAACAATGGACGAAACATGGCTCCATCATTACGACCCAGAAACGAAACTGCAGTCTATGACATGAAAAAGGCCATCATCTCCAACTCCGAAGAAATTCAAGGTGAGCCCATCTGCCGGTAAGGTCATGGGCTCTGTTTTTTGGGACGGTAAAGGGGTATTAATGATTGAGTATCTCGAGCATGGAGCCACTATTATGGGCACATTATACGCCAAACAAATAGCAACATTGCGCAATGAGATCCGCGAAAAACGCCGACGTAAACTCTCGAAAGTTGTGCTGTTCCACCAGGACAATGCCCCGGGGCACACAAGTCCGCCGTTACAATGGCTGCAATTCGTGATGCTGGGTTCGATATCCTTAAGCATCCTCCGTATTCACCAGATCTCGCTCCCAGTGATTTCTACCTATTTCCGAGATTGAAACAATACCTGAGAGGCCAGAAATTTGAAGACGACGACGCGGTAGTCGCTGCAGTACAAGATTTTTTAAGTACTCAAGATGAGACCTTTTTTAAAAATGGAATTTTAAGTTTAGAAAAAAGATATACTAAGTGTATTATGCTAAAAGGTGACTATGTCGAAAAATAAAATGACATTTAGTAAAAGTTGTTTATAACATACTCATTCTCACTTTTTATTGAACGCCCCTAGTATACATATAATAAATCTGTAACAAGTCGGTGTCTGTACATTGAAGATATTTGAGAAAAACTGTCACTAGGGCTTTTTATTAACGCAATAGAACCCAAAACAATGATTTTTAGAATTATTGTCTGTTTGTCTGTTTGTCTGTGCGTTTGTGCGCGCTAATCTCAGAAACGGCTTAACCTAGAAGGATGCGGTTTTCACTGATATGTTGGTATTTTCTTGGATTAACATTTAGTGTTTGTTTCATTTGAATCGGTTCACAAATAAGAAAGATACGTCTATTTTAAGAATTTATCGAACATGGACCGTACATAGAAAAAAATCCAACATAAAATGAGCTGACAACATTATAGTAAACTATACTAAATAGGGCTCATCTTAAGTTGGACATGCACACAGGTTTGTTTGTTTGAACGCGCTAATCTTATGAACTACTGCTCCGATTTGAAAAATTCTTACAGTGTTAGATAGCCCATTTATCGAGGAAGGCTATAGGTTATATAATTATCATCACGCTAACCCCAATAGGAGCGGAGCGGAAGAATGTTTCAAAATCGGGGGTTTTTGAAGTAAAACTTCTATAGGCACGCTTGACTTAGGAGTACGGTGGTGAATGTGAACGCGGGTGTGCGGGGGCGTGGGTTGGGAGGGGAGGGGGTGCGCGGGGGTGGGGGTTGGTTGCGGGGGGTATTTTTTATATATCGGGGAACAAAGGAGAGCCCTAATTGATGAAAAAGCAAATTGGATAAAAAAAATAAGCTGCCCAAATTACTAATTCCACGCGGACGGAGTCGCGGGCAAAAGCTAGTATATACATAAATTACATAATAATATAGGGTGAGTGGGGGAGCACCGGGTGCTACGAGTAGTTTTTCATCTTACACTGTCTTTCATCTTATTATCATCTTACCCCCCTCACCCTAATAAGTAACATTGCATCTTACCAGAACATTCGATTTGGGGAGTGAATGTTTTGTAGTTGTTCCTATCGACAGGCATCAAGTTGCGATTCTGATACTCGCTACCGAACGGGGGATCGGGGCGGAATTGCATTCGCCTTTCTATTTGCATCTCTCTTTGCATTTGTTGATGTTGATGTCCTCCTAAATGTAATATTCGATGTGATACAGATAAACGTGTTGACAATTGTAGCAACTGCATTTTCATTCTATCAATGTCCACGCCAATTTAGGTAGGTACTTGCTTTTTGAAATCATATCTGTGATAATACCATTCGAAGACGTGGAAAAACTGCATTCCATTAGAATTGAGAGAAGAGTACATTGAAATTAGGTACCGCTCCTAGTTCATATTCCATCTCAGCCTTTTGGTTTACGTCCCACTGCAGGGCACAGGCCTCCGCTCAGAACATTCCCACGCGGGCTCAGTGCGATTTGGGAACTTCACACGCACCATTGAATTTCTTCGCAGATGTATGCAGGTTTCCTCACGATGTTTTTTCATCACGGTAAAAATTACAAATGTAATTTTGCACATAAATTGAGAAAAACATAGAAGTGCAAAGTGCGAGCCCGAGCTCGAACCCACGACCCTCAGCTTGAGAGGCCAAATGACAAACCACTAAGCTACAACGACTTGAGGCGTATTCATAATTACTTAAAATACGGAACCCTAAATAAACATCGAGACGTAGTTTAGTTGAGTTTAGACCCTACGCTAATTTACAGCATTTTCGAATAGTATTTTCACACACGTGTTTTCAATAATCGCCCCCCAAAACCTCTTATACCTAAGTTTAAAATTATAAGTCGTAACTTACACTACTTTAATCAAATTACTACTCGTGTCATGATTATCGTTATAATTTATTAATTTATCTAAGTTTAGTTTATGTTTTGATTAAATACCTGTTATATACGGAGTATTGTTGGAATAAACAGCTAAGTAAGCAGGATCAATCCCTGAGATGACAGAGTTTTGTTGACCTTGCATTACCTGTACAAATAATTAGTCTTAGTAGCACCTATAAAATTTATTTGCGTATTTCTCTGGATATTACAAAAATAGAAGATTTACTAATGAGCTATTGAGTAAGCAATCGCCTCAGTGCTGTAAAAGGTTTTTTGTACCAAATTAATAAATAACACTGCACACTATTGGTTAATTCATAAATCTACCAATGTAAGGTAAGACGATTAATGGATCGAACCTCATTACTAGTAGGTAGGTATTTATATTCATTACTGAAAATGAGAACAAGACTAAAATCACATCAGACCTTTGTTACAAAGTATATTATAAAGAGCTGAATTTCTCAGCCTAAATGCGATATTCGTGTACTACAGACTTGAGTAACTACCTACGTTTATTAAAACATGTAAGTGCACTTACGTTTGCCGGAGCGTAAGATTGCGGTAAACCTGTATACCTGTTTTCAGCACGAACGTTCGGGAACTCGGTGCCGTAAGGCCCGTAGTAGGTCTCAGGACTGGGAAATTAATAGAAATTCTTCAAGTGTGAATGCATCCAAATATGGTAGGTACAATTAGCACAGACAACTCAAAGTCCGAGTGGTTTGACCTACGGCCTCCCAGACAGATGGTCATGGGTTCGAGCCCGAGTTCGCACGTGTGAGTTTTTCGGAATTTACGTGCGAAATTACATTTGAAATTTACCAAGATCTTAACGATGAAGGAAGACATCGATTCAGTGGTGTGTGTGTAGTTTTAAATACGCACTTGGCCTGCGTGGGAACTAGGGCCCAAGCCCTCTCATTCTGAGAGGACCTGTGCCCAGCAGTGGGACGTATATACGCTGGCAGGATGATGATGACCTCAAACTTAATGGATGAGTCTAACTAAGCAACAGATGCCCACTGGGTTGCCCACATTTTTTAAGTCACGTTAAGTATGGATGACAAATCAAAGGTTGACTGGTAGAGATCCCTTAAAGGGATAAGTTCGCCTTTGTACTTGCATTTCAACGGTTTTCAATAATGTTTTTCTTTTTTTTTCCTTATTTTTGTACAATAAAGAGTTTACATACATACATACATACAAATATGGCAACGGTTGCTGCTGCTTTCACTGACTGAGAGATACTTCTATGACATAACCAACAGGCTACCGCGGCTTATTTGCTCAATTTACACAAATGTCGGTTGGTAGGTACCTATGCAAAACGTTTTATCTTCGGTCGTGACGATAAAATATTTAAAGAAACTCAACAATTGGCAAACCTTTATCGAAATGATAGTCGGTGGAATAATTGGATGCGGATATTTAAAACGTAAATAAAATTACGTGAAATATCAGTGATTTCCGTACCGATCAACGAGAACTTGAATAACTTTTTTTTCTTGAAAAACCCTTTTCAACATGAAATAAAATGCCATAAGCTCATGGGACAGTTTGGCAAACTCCCTTGGGTTACGATCAATTCCCGTTCTATAAAACACTATTTGCGCCTGTCAGTCTGTTCGCCTGCGTAAGGCGTCGTCATTGTCATACATTATTCATTCAAATCTTGCGGAGCATCCAAGCGCATACCACGAAGCCCTGAATGTATGGGTGCTCCGATGCACTCCGACGGGACGCGTCAGGCGTAGATCGTCCTTTATACTGCCGTCGTAATTATAAAAGGCACAACTGCAAAATTGCTCAAAAAAGAAACAGCGTAAGTTTACAAAGAACAAGTGTGCACTTAGGCCTTTTCTGTTTCACAAAAAATTCTAGTTGTGCCTCTTTTTCTTACGACGGCAGTATAAATGAGGTGGGAAAAGGAAACCCAGGATAAATGGCAGCCTGAGCTCTGATCGGAATAGGTAGTGCAATTACGGGTGAATGCCTTAAACATTATATTTAATATGGGTAAGACCCGGGACTGCCGGACTCGTATATTTTTACAGAATAGTTTCTAGACTGAAGTTATAGGGAAAACGCGAAAATATTTTTTTTGTCATTATAAGTAGGTACTTCTTTCATTTTACATTACACGTATATATTTCGTTTTTTTAACAGTTGCAATATTTACCGCTTAATTGGGGATGTCTAAAAAAAATACCCATGGTTTTTATATTTTTTTTTGTATAGAAAAGTAAATTATAAGAAACTAATTTCAATATTTTGTCATTTAGTTCTCTACTTTTTTCAAAATTAATTATTGAAACTATTTTAGTTGATGACGTCAGATTATAATTGAGGGCTCCCACAATGCCAAATTTCTAAATCTATCTAAATGCGTACGATAAGGCAACCCCTTTAATTATTTTTTACGTAGTGGTACACTATACACTGTGTTACTTTACTGGCACTGTCAAAGTGCTAGATGTCAGACAGCGGAGGCCGTATTGTGTAACGCTTCTGACGCTTGCCTTCGCTTTCACCGTCTCTTTCTGTCATAATTTTATACCGTTTTACAGAAAGAAATAGTGATTGCGAAGGCAAGCTCCAGAAACGTTAGACAATAAGCTTGCGGGTCCAAATCAAACTCCGTAGTATAATCCACGCGTAAATTGTGAAGAATTCCTAACCACACAGAATAAAGTACGACTTGAACCGGTCACGCAATTTACACCAATGTCAAATGAAGGTCATTGCTTATTTGTTATATTATAAATTCATTACGTAATATTAAAATTAAATAACTACAGCAAACGAGTTAAAAAGCATTTATCTCGAAATGGTTTTCGATTTACTATACATTGCAAAAAAATAGACATCCCCAATTAAACATAGTATTTAATATGAAATTTATACAATCAAATAATCATAAAATAAAACACGAAAGTAAAACTTAGGCATAAAAAACTTAAAAAAACTAAAACATAAAACTATTCTACTGAAATCCCGGGGTTAAAAGATAAGTATATCCATACTAAGCCTACGCATCGAAGTCTCGCGAAATTGCACTAACTTATTCCGATCACTAGATACCTATTTAGGTTTCGCTAGGCTTGCACTGTGTCAGCTCTATACATCTTGTGTTAAAATTTAATGTTTCAGCAGTTGTTGATTATGATTAGTTCTGTGGTTCTATGGAACCAATCAACAACTGTTGAAACGCCCTAAGTTTTTTCAGGATAAGTATTGATTTATTTATGGTAACTAAACCAACCATCTGCTAAAATATTTCAGATTATTTTAAGACACCTTATATTCTAATGCTCCATTCATTTTAACTGAGTAGACATAACCAAGCTTGCTTATCTATTTATACTCCTGTATTATATCATTTAGGATGGACGTTAAATAATTCATAAACTAATTAAGTACCTATAAATATCTTCTTTACAAAAGCTCACTCTAGCTCTAGTTGAGCCAAAAATACCTACGCACAATAAAGTTCCCTGAATTTTAATCCCGCTGTTTTTCTAGATTCAAGAATAAGTGACAAAAGATAAAACCCTCATTATAAGAGCATAAAACCGACAAAGCTTCCATAAGAAAATAATAAAAAACCAAGAATAAAGCCTTTGAGATTGAACGTCTAGACATTTCACTTGCCGTTGCCGACCTCGCCCTGCTAAAAGATGCAAATTCTGTCTCATTACTTAGGAGGCACCTAAAAAATACTTACATCATGTTATTCCCGGCTGTGCTTGGTGGGAAAGCTATTATTTGATTCCCCTGTAGACCTTCTGAAATTAATAATTATGCGTAAATATCTACAACTTCTGAATTTACTACACTGCTATATATATACTTTTTTATTTCCTAATTTAAATCAGTTCCAAACAGAGTGAAATGTCTTACCACTTCCAATTCGAGGTTCTCTGACAACGTATCTATCCATTTGTAAATACCGTACCTACTTATCGTTCAGTAGATAGGTTTATAAGATTAAAAATGCAGTTTTTTTTACAATGTTATAGAATTAAACTATCACTGCTCGATTTTGCCGCCAATTTTAACTGTCAGTGATTCATTTTTTTTTAGGGGCAGAACACTCTACTACTACTACTTTAAAAATGCCAAGATCAAAATTATGTATGACAAATATAAAATTAAAACTATTAAAACGCATTTAACTTTCACCGATAAAGAAAACATTAAATAATTTCAATAATAAATTAAATGATTATAAAACATTATGTTTTCCAAATACTGGCTAGTGACGCTCAAAAAAAATCTACTGCACTGCCATTAAATGCAATAAAAAAAAAACTAATAACTTTTTAAATCGCATTTAATGGCTTTTCAACAGATTTTTTCAGTCGAAATTGCTAGTACTTTATTTGCTATTAAAAATAATAAAATCATATCCAAACAATTACTAAAAAACTGAAATTGAAACTAGTTTTCTAAATATAAGATGCTTCAGAAAAGTTCATTTTGAATATTAAGTTTTAGCCTACGTAAGCCTTTTACCAAAGCAGCAGCTAAAGCAATGTCTTGAAAAGGGTTTCATGTGATTTGTCAAACCCGATATATTGTCAATGTCAGTCAAACACACCTGACATTTGTTTCGTATTGTATTTGGTAATTTTGCAATAATTTTGGTATTGTAAATGAGTAACGTGTCGACGAATTAGGAAAATAAAGTGTCTTTAATAACAAAAGCTTAAAATGGAACTTCAAGACACGTACTATAACAAATCAGAATACGTAGAAACTGTAAGAATCACGTCAGATTTTTGTATGATAGAGAATTGTGATAAAATTAATTGCCTTTATATAAAATGATTTACAGGCCTCTGGAAACAAAGTGAGCAGACAAACAGTGCTATGTGGGTCTCAGAACATAGTCCTGCATGGTAAGGTGATAGTTCAGAGTGATGCGATCATCAGGGGAGACCTAGCCAATGTGAAAACAGGGCGTTTTTGCATCATTAGCAAAGGCTCTGTCATCCGGCCTCCTTTTAAAAAGTTTAGCAAAGGGTGAGTAATAAATAGTATAATGAACTATCATATTTCAATTCAAAGTTGTTTTAATTGGGACTGAGCTAAAAAAAACGAGTAAACTGATACTTATTTTCTTGTAAATAATAATCTAAAAGAACTGCATGCACTCACAAAGGTGGGCCCACACAGTCACTTGGTTGGTGCCGTAGAGATACCAGCGACGACGAGGCAGACCGAGAAGGAGATGGTGGGACCATTTGGATGTGTATGCAAAGGACTGACTTGACATTGCGCCAGACCGGGAGTTGTAAAGGTCAAGAGGGGAGGCCCTTGCCCAGCAGTGGGACACTATGACAGCCATAATAAGAAAAGAACCACGCAGCTCAGACCCTTCCCTAGTTATTTTGGCATTATGAATATTGAAAAATATATTTTAATTTCAGAGTTGCCTTCTTCCCGCTTCAAATGGGGGACCATGTTTTTGTTGGAGAAAACACAGTGGTCAATGCAGCTGTGGTAGGCTCTTATGTTTACATCGGAAAGAATGTTGTCATAGTAAGTATTGCTAGAATCTGATCACAGCTACAATTTACTAACTTGTTGCTGGCCCAAAAAAGCCACCAAAACAAATACTGACCTACTTTCTAAAAGAATATACTTTTCAGTTCTATTGCTCGTACATTTCCTACTTATGCTCAGTGGCGTAGCGTGCCTTGGAGGGGCCCTGTATCAAAATTAGTTGGGGGGGCTTTCCCGGGAAGCACAAGATTAAGTGACATTGTGGATAACATTTTACTAATTTTTTCTTACACTTGTTAGGGGACTCTGTAGCCCGGGGGGCCCGTACGGCTGATACAGCGGTAGCTACGCCCCTGCTTATGCTGGATGTAGACTGCATAAAATAATGTTTTATGCTCTAGAGCATAAAGTAAAATCTTCATCTAATAAGAAGACTATACAGCCAGAAAATTTTGATATGCTTCATTCAATATGACTTTCTGTAGCCTATCAAGTCTTTGAACTTTTTTAATAGAAGTCAAAGAATACTCTATAATATACTAGCCTTCCGTCTGCAGCTTCGCCGCCATAGATTAATTTTCCCATAGGAAAATGTTTTTTCCCGCGGTAAAAAGTAGCCTTTATAGCTTTATAGCTTTCTAACGGCAAAAGAATTTTTGAAATTGGTCCAGTAGTTTTTAAGTTTATTTGTTACATACAAAAATACAAATCTTTCCTCTTTATAATATATTATTGTAAATGTAGATTTACTTAATATATTTGGCACTCCTTTCATATCCTACTGGTGACAAGGATGATATACTAGACTGGATTAGCAATCGCCATAGTACGGATTGTCTGCAGAAAAATAGTTTGATTATTAAATCTAGATGGTGCTGAAATATAGCCCGAGGCTATGAAAACAAAACAATAAGACTACAGATGTTTCATATTACTACAAATGTATTATTTTTCAAAAATATTGCATAATAATACATTTGCAGTAATATGAATTATCTGTAGTCTTATTGTTTTGCTTTCAAACCCTCGGGCTATATGTCAGCGTCATCTAGATTTAATAATCAAACTATTTTTCCGCGGCCTATCTGTACTATGGCGATTGCTAATCCTGTCTATATCATCCTTGCTGGTGAATACTGTACATAAGAACTTTTACATTATGATTTACATCTAAATGAGTATTTATTGTTAATTTCAGGGCAGAAGATGTGTCCTTAAAGACTGTTGTATGATAGAAGACAATTCCGTATTACCAGCTGAGACAGTGGTGCCGTCATTTGCAAGATACTCTGGAAGCCCTGCTCGTTTTGTCACTAATTTACCAGAAGCCATGCCTGACTTAATGACTGAATTTACAAAGAGCTACTACCAACATTTTCTACCCACAACTGTTAGTTAGATTGTAAAATCAAAATATCTGACCCCGGCGCCACACATATTACAAATGTTTCAACACATATTTGAACACATATTTGACCTATGGATGATTGTACCCCGGCGCCACACATATTACAAATGTTTCAACACATATTTGAACACATATTTGATCTATGTCTATGGTTGATTGTATGGTTGTTCTATTGAACAAATAAGCAAATACCGGTGCTACACATGTGATCAAATAAATGTGTTCAAACATTTGTGCTATGTGTGGCGCCGGGAGTATGGATGTTCTATTGAACAAATAAGCAAATACCGGTGCTACACGTGATCAAATAACTGTGTTCAAACATTTGTAATATGTGTGGCGCCGGGGTAATATTTAATTCCACTATATTATAATTATGAAATTATGATAGATAGTATTCTTACTGTAAGTTATAATAATATTAATTAAAGTTGCTTAATTAAAGTTTTTTCTTTCCAAGTTACTGGCGTAAATCATCAATATTGGCGCAGAAGGTGGCCGGTTGTGTTGAGTGGAGCTGTGGGAGGGATAGCACACCAGATGCGTGCACATGGTTTGCCGTCTTTCTTACAGTTTCATTCATTACAACTGGTGCGTGACACGCACACGCATCTAGTCTGCGCCGGCCTTAATGTCGCTTTACGGCTTAAAGCATCAAAGGCTATTTTCACTTTCATTCAAGGCATGTGACAATCAGCTTTATTCTTTTTAATTTGACGAAAGAAGCGCCTACTTGGTCGACTGATTCATCAATGTATTCCATGACTCGCCAAGCTTTTTTTATCAATAGGAATAACTTTTGCATAAGAGTAATTTTCTTTTACTCTGCTTGCCCGTGCCGGATTGGATTCGTTTTAATTCTACTTAGTAATTTGTATTTTAAATAAAAATACCTACTGTATTTTATATTTTGAATACCCAACTTAAAAATATTTTGTATTTCATATTTTAAATAAATTCATGCGAGATAGTACCTATTTTGTAATTTGTATTTTTATGTACCTAAATACCGCGACAAAACAAAGATGATGGTATTATAATAATAATGACATTTGAAGACCTGGGTTTGTATTGTATAAAACGCGGACGCTGCTATGCTATCGCATTCACTTCCCGTTTTATACCGGTTGACAGAAAGATGGCGAATGCGTTGGCTAGCGCCCGCGCGTTAGACAATGAATGAGGCACCTATTCTGGTCCCAATTGCGTAATAAATAAAGTACAAGTGAATAGCATTAGGGATTTATCTAACACTAATTGCCTGTAGTTCATATTATGCAACTGGGTCCTGCCACAAAATAAAAAAGTACAGAAGTAAATCTACATACAAAGTGCGCTCGAGCAACGCACACATAGACACTGTTCACAGACACGATATCTCGGATCAGAGGCCCTACCACGAAGTGCATAATTCGAACTTCGTTTTGTGCCGTCCCGCTCACGCTACTATGATTTGACACGAGAGTGAGAGGGATAATACGATACGAACTTCGATTTTCGAATTTCGTAGTAGCGCCTTAGTCCGAGCGCGATTGCCATCCGCGTGAGGTGCGCGCTGTGGTCGCGCGTCTGTGGAATTTTTCGAGTGCAATAATGGAGCAACAAAAAAAAGGTTATTATAACTGTTCAGTGGTCGGTTGTTTAAATTCAACCCTAAACGGTGAATGGTCGTTTTTTAAGCTACCAGTGGTTTCAGAGAGGTAAGTTTAGTAGGTATCTGCTTGTATTTCGATGGTTCATTTTAACGTTACATAGAATAGTTAGGTAGATAGGTAAGCACCTCGCCCCGACTCCCAAAGTAATAATCGTTTCCTATTTTGAATCAGTATAAACGAAGTAAGTACCTAACTACATTTTTGTAAGGTAAATTCACGCCACTAATATTACGTAAGTTGAAAATATGTTTTTTTGTTTGTATAGATATTGTGTTGTTTTTAGTATCATTAGATAGGTTTAGGTCTAAAACCGATAGGACAATGGAAATTGTGTAACTAGGATAATCCTTATTTTTCGTACTAAATACAAACTGAAATATAGATGCACAGAAAAAACCCCAGAAAAAAGACCAATGCTGGGAATCGAACCCAGGTCCTCAGCATTCCGTGCCGCGTGCCATACCCCTACACCACCACTGGTCTAGTGACTGCATAAGGTGATGATTTAGCAGATTGAAATGTATGATGTATAGGAAAGATTCGTGTCTAATCTCTAGACCAGTGGTGGTGTAGGGGTATGGCACACGGCACGGAATGCTGAGGACCTGGGTTCGATTCCCAGCATTGGTCTTTTTTCTGGGGTTTTTTCTGTGCATCTATATTTCAGTTTGTATTTAGTACGAAATATATGATTTCACGGGATGACCGTAAAAGTAATAAAAAAATGAAGTTGAAAAAAAAAAAAAAAAAAAAAAATAAGTACAAAAAAAGATACTTCATAGCTAACTTGTTTAGGATAATCCGTTTAGAAGTTATTAGGGATTTTCGATAGTGAAAATTGACAAACGCTGAATTTTGTAGGTAGGTATTTTAATTATTATTATTTTATATTACCATTCTTCCCGTTTGAATATCAACAATAAATCAAACAACTAGATACGAGTGCCACTATTACGATAAGTTTGATGTGCATATGCCATAATTGACAACCCTAGAGCGACCGCCGAGCGTAGGTATGAAAAGTGAAGTACATATACTTGATTGACTTCTGTACCTTTTTATTTTGTGGTCCTGCTTTGTGAATATGGCATCATCGTTATACCATATCAGACCAAAGACGTCTACTGCTGGACAAGGCCTCCCCCAAGAGTTCCACATCAATCTTCCTGAGGCCTTTATCATTTTGGGTCATCTGGTTGTGGAGTGGACCCTTCCCACGTCACATCGTCCACTTAAGAACCTTAGATACTACCCCATTAGCCGCGTACTGACTAAGCGAGCAGCTTCAGCGAGGCAGCCTCGCGAGGCAAATCCTCGGGCAGTCAAGACGTGCCTCGCCCGAGGCAATCGCATGTCCGGCCTCGGGCGAGCGTGCCGCGGCCCGAACCGAGCGTTGTCGGTTTTTGTCCATGCTCAAAGGCGCCTCGATACGTTTGTCGCGCTCACTCAAGATTAGGTACCTAATACAACTATGAAGGACAACTCTTCAAACTATAGTACGTCCATGCTTCAAACAATCTGCTCCCGGCTTGTAATCTAACAACACATACACGTATAACAGTTTTATCCAAGAGAAAGGCAGTGATGACGATAGCTTTCCGAACGTGCAGCCTTATGGCGATCTTGAGCAAAACTGAGGCGCTACTACGAAATTCGAAAATCGAAGTTCGTATCGTATTATCCCTCTCACTCTCGTGTCAAATCATGTTAGCGTGAGCGGGACGGCACGAAACGAAGTTCGAATTATGCACTTCGTGGTAGGGCCTCTGGCTCGGCCTTTCCTAGCGCGGCAAATCTTTTACTTTTTTTACTACACGAGGCTGCCTCGCCGCGGCAAACAACCGAGGCCGCTCGGCGCTCGCTCAGTCAGCACCTACGCGGCTATTGGCTGTCGGGTCTATGAGCAATGTGCCCAGCCCTCTACAAGTCTGGCGACTCTCCAAGCTTCATGTCTCATTTTGCTAAAGGAAATTATAATTGGGGATGTCTATTTTTTTGCAATGTATAGTAAATCGAAAACCATTTCGAGATAAATGCTTTTTAACTCGTTTGCTGTAGTTATTTCATTTTAATATTACGTAATGAATTTATAATATAACAAATAAGCAATGACCTTCATTTGACATTGGTGTAAATTGCGTGACCGGTTCAAGTCGTACTTTATTCTGTGTGGTTAGGAATTCTTCACAATTTACGCGTGGATTATACTACGGAGTTTGATTTGGACCCGCTGTCTGACATCTAGCACTTTGACAGTGCCAGTAAAGTGACACAGTGTATAGTGTACCACTACGTAAAAAATAATTAAAGGGGTTGCCTTATCGTACGCATTTAGATAGATTTAGAAATTTGGCATTGTGGGAGCCCTCAATTATAATCTGACGTCATCAACTAAAATAGTTTCAATAATTAATTTTGAAAAAAAGTAGAGAACTAATGACAAAATATTGAAATTAGTTTCTTATAATTTACTTTTCTATACAAAAAAAATATAAAAACCATGGGTATTTTTTTAGACATCCCCAATTATCATTTTCTTATAGGTTCATGATAATTATTGAATTGGAAAGTTCCACTTCAGGAGCTGATGATAATGGTACCTCCTCTTTGTGCTCAAGTGCACTTGGCATTGAAACTCCAAATAAAATGTAAGTACCTATAAGTACGCCTTTAATTGGATAGGTAAAGTTTTTTGAAGAGGTGTTAATTATATATTATTTTCGACAATCGTCGTCATAAGAATCGAGGAACTGCAACTGTTTTATTTTTATCTCTTATTATTTATTGAAAATATTTTATTAAGTGTTCGAGATTATTGTGCATTTTTTCGGCCGACAAGCCGTTCGTCCTCAGTACTAAATAGAAAAAAAAAACGAAGTCAACTGTCACTGTCAAATAGAATTGACCATTTTATTTGCTTTGCGATTTGATGCGATCAGTGTGTTTTTTGGATTATTTTTACGACTACTGCATAAACTCCGGACTTTCGATTTTGCAGCATTTCTCCACTACCTTTGCACGATAATTGGACCACGATTAGATACCTACTTCCGACGACTATTTTGGCTCTGCTTCTTGGATAACGATCTTGCATTCTCGACGACCCTTGGCTTGACTTTTGGACTGCCTTACGAGTAAATTTGAATCTAAGTATCCCTACAATGGATTCAGACGATTCCGACACCACTCGAGTTGAAATGGCGTATTACAGAGATGTACTCCAATGCTTTGTACCTTCGTGTCTGAAATACAGACGGGACTTTCCGAATACGGCATATTTGTGCATCCCAAAGTGTTTAAAAGCGACTTGGTGCCAAGCTTTGAACAGGAATTGCCCAAAACGGAGCTTATATGTCTGTGGAGATCATATTAACGTGAGTGTGTACATTTAGATATTTTTGTTCATGAATTAAGTTTATATTCTTCCATTTTTATGGAAATCTATCGGTCTTATTTTATCATTAGTTAACATGTAATAGCAATTATACTCCTTTCACTGTAGCATGGTGCAGGGTGTAGGGTGGCAGGTGTCAAAACCCACAGACTAGAGAAGTGAAAGCTTTAAAACTTGAATCAATAAAACTATAAATTTATAACTTTAATTAAATAAAAATAAATAAATAACTTTAATTAGGTATGTGTAATTAATAATATAAATTTACGATGATTTCATGTCATCAAGTAAAGTAAACTAAGTACCGGAGTTCTTTATAATGCAAAAAAAAGAAAAGTCGAGGGTTCCGTACATATTTTTATAGGCCGTAACATAAAGCAAAGCTATAATTAAACAAAACTAAAGCAGTAACCATAATGTGGTGGTTAATTATGTCTCTGTGATGTGATAGATAAGATGGAAACCGGCAGTGATCACTTAATAGTCAGAGGCACATGGATAATTTAATACTGCTTGTATTAAAGATGCAATAGAGCGGAATAAATGCCTCAAAGTGTTTGTAAAAGATACGTCTACATTTATGTCATTACTATCTGGTTGAAATGGCTACGAGCAGGACATATAGCACGCAGAACAGGTGGCTGTTGGAGGTGAAAAGTTCTCGAGTGAGACCACGGAATGGCAAGCGCAGCGTGGGATGTCCACCAATGAGGTGGAAGGATGATTTAGTAAGAGCTACAGGTGGATGCTATACGCTTCCAACCGTAATGTTTGGGTATCAATAAGGGAGGCCTATGTCCAGCAGTAGACGTCCTATGGCTGAAATGATGATGATGATGATGACCTACTTGTATCTTTTATTTTAACAGAACCTTATTGAATAAAATAAGTCATTATTTTTAAAGCATTAATATCATGTAGGTAAGGTAAGTGTCACTCGTAAACTTACGTAGGTATTTGTCGGACATACCAACCTGTTCTGTTATCACGGCATGGAATAATTATTTTTAAAGAGCATCGTAATTAACATTACAAATTAATAAGTATCAATCAATAAACTCGTGGTAGATTGTGTCCCATCATTAAATGTTTTGTTACACGCATATCACGTTTCTTAACTTAATCATATTTTTTTTTATTATTGATAATAAAAAATAATTAGTGGTAATTTCTTTTGTGCACAATAGTTTTTTCGAAGTTTAAATGTGTAACTCCCGACAAATTCAGACTGGAATTTAAATAATTCAACATGAAATACACCGCAGCAATTTCGTTTAAGTGTAATGGAACGGTGTGTCAAGTGTCACCCGCACCATGCTACAGTGAAAGGAGTATAGTGTTGCCAACAATAGGTTGAACTGTCAATAGTATTGACAATACTATTGTGACCTCGAAAAATAGTTACAATATCGATAGGCCTATCCATACTATCTATACATATAATAAATCTGTAACAAGTCGGTGTCTGTACATTGAAGATATTTGAGAAAAACTGTCACTAGGGCTATTTATTAGCACAATAGAACCCAAAACAATGATTTTTAGAATTATTGTCTGTTTGTATGTGCGTTTGTGCGCGCTAATCTCAGAAACGGCTTAACCTAGAAGGATGCGGTTTTCACTGATATGTTGGTATTTACTTGGATTAACATTTAGTGTTTGTTTCATTTGAATCGGTTCACAAATAAGAAAGATACGTCTATTTTAAGAATTTATCGAACAGGTTTTTTTGTTTGAACGCGCTAATCTCAGGAACTACTGCTCCGATTTGAAAAATACTTTTAGTGTTAGATAGCACATTTATCGAGGAAGGCTATAGGCTATATATCATCACGCTAACACCAATAGGAGCGGAGCGGAGCGGAAGAATGTTTCAAAATCGGGGGTTTTGAAGTAAAACTTCTATAGGCACGCTTGGAGTACGGTGTGTGAACGCGGGTGTTTTTATATCTAGGAACTAAGGAGAGCCATAATTGATGAAAAAGCAAATTGGATAAAAAAAAATAAGCTGCCCAAATTACTCACGGGACGGAGTCGCGGGCAAAAGCTAGTTGATAATATAAATAGTATCAAAATGTATCAATAATAATTTCAGACCAATAGGTATTATTGATAGACATGTTTTTCAATTGTATCAATACTATTGATCTTTTATTATCAATACTATTGATAGTATTGCACTATCAATACTTTGTAAGAATTCAATAGTATTGTTAATTATAAATGGTTAACATAGTCGATCCTTGCTATTAAATAGCTATTCAAAGGCAATGCAATGCTATATATGTAGGTATGTTTAACATGTTATTTAACAAAAAGGAAATTTATTTCCACCACATCAAGGATCAACCACGTTAACCATAATGCAAAGGTAATTTTTATAAACTATTGATAGTGCAATACTATGGATAGTATCAATACAATCGAGAGTATTGATAATAAGAGATCAATAGTATCAATACTATTGAAAAACAATACTATCAATAGTATCGATAGTATTGATGTCTATCAATAGTATTGGTTCGAAATTACTATTGATACTATTAATAGTATTGATAGGCCTATTGATATTGTGACTATTTTTCAAGGTTGACTATTGATAGTTATGCAACGCTAATAGCAATATCCTTCATTTGCCAATAGAAGTTGTTCCTGTGTATAATTTTATTTTAAATATTGATACAGTTTTTTTTAAATTAAGATTTTAGAATATTTTAATTCTGTTTACAGATTGGGGATGATTGCTACGTAGGTAAATCTGGCAAATTACATTTAAAACACACAGCAAACTTGATAGTAACCAGAACAACATGTGATATTGATATGGATGTAAGTATCAGCTAGGCACATTATTTTATACTGTTGCATTTCAAACTGCATAAAAAAAATTAGATTCAACCTGGATTCCAACCAGCAAACTCTGGCTAACTGGGCCAGTTTTTCTAACTAACTGAGCTACGAAAGCCAGTTATAAAATTAACAGATTTTAACCATTTCTTCATTTTATGAACCATTAGGGAGGCTATAAAGGGACTTTGAATATTTTGTTTTAGAATTTGTGTTAGTTAACAAATTAAGGCCGCCTATTGCTTACCATAATATATACAGGGTGAAATTTTGAACGTGATATAAAATTAGTGTTTCAAGCTTAGTTAATGCTGGATAACATAATGCATTTACTCAATTGTTGAAATTCGTCTGATAAAATTTTGGATTTTCATACTTTGCTGTAGTTAAATTATGAACTAAATGTATGGACATCTCAAATTTAACAATGCTAATTCTAACAACTGGGTAAGTGCATTATTTTGGTCCAGCATTAACTAAGCTAGAAACACTAATTTTGTATCACGTTCAAAATTTCACCCTGTATATTTTTTTCAATATACTTGTTTTTCTGTATTTTATTCATTGTGGTGAATTTCAATTAATCACAATCAATCAACATTATGATGTGGTTGAAGATAAAGCATAAATTCTCAGCAAATACCTACCCATTCACCTTTGATCTGCAGAAACCTACATGCCAGACTAAAGTGCTGGCTGGATAACGGACAAGACATAGCTCAGTTTTGTGGCTAGCTGTTAGTAAATAAAGAACAGTATAGTATATAAGTAAAACAGTGTAAGAATTCAAAGTTGTTGAATAAACCTTGCTGTAACTATGATCCACTTAATAGGCTGATGTGTGTATCTTTGAATTTATGTTTCAGGTTGATACAGCCATCCAGCGTGAAAGCATTAAACGCAAATCTGTTGATAATTTTAAGGTACACAAAATAAAGGGTATGAAGCTAATACCATACCAACTATCACATTTACCAGACACAGAGAAGAGTCCTTTTCCATCTGTTTCCGTATACGCATCATCAGACATGTCCACTACATCCTCAAGCAGCATTACATATGATGAAAAAGTTGGGAGGAACCATTTATTAAAAATTATTAAAAATAAACCCAAAATGTATCTGGGCTTACCAAAAAACTTTTGGTGGGCTATAGATTTTATATCTAAACAATATTCGTGTCTAGCACTTCATGTTATTATGACATTATTCAAAATAAAAAATAACAATACTTTTGTAAGAATGAGTGATGAATTTGAAATGGCGAGGTCTACTATTAGAATTATGTTTGAAAGTAATGTCTTTGTTTTGGCTGCATTCTTTAAAATACTAATTTTTCTGCCCAGTTTAAACAAAATTAAAAGAAACATGCCTCTACTAGCCTTCAGAAATAAGTACTCAAATATCCACATAATTATTGATTGCTTTGAGATCCGAATAGAAAAACCTAGTGATCCAACCAAACAAGCACAGACTTGGTCACAGTACAAACCACGTTACACTATAAAATATTTGATTGGGTGTACACCAGCAGGCTTTATCTTATTCATATCAAAAGGTTATGGTGGAAGAATATCAGACGAAGCCATCATCCAGAAAAGTGGGTTCATAGATATTCTTCCACCCAATGCTGTTATCATAGCAGATGTAAGATTTAAAAAAATAGAAGCATTATTAATCACAAAAAATGTTAAGCTTCATTCTTCAAGATTGCTGGCCAACATTAGCTTGGTAAAAAATAAAGCGATTGAGACTAAAGTTATTGCTAGCCTCAAAGTCAATATAATAGAGAAGGTTATAAGAAGAGTACGGGAGTTTCATATGTTGAAACTTGGTTCTGTAGTTAATCACAAGCATTTATGTTATTTAGATGAAATTGTTTTAATTGCATGTGGTTTAATAAACCTACAGGGTCCTGTAATATAATAATAATGATGAAATCGCATTGTTTTATTGAAAACTAGTCTTTATGCTCCGCTTGTGTAAACCATTGTCAGGTCTGACAGTTAATTGAAATTCCGGGGTTTTACAAAACTCGTATGGCAGGCGTGGCCGACCGGTCGATTTCGAACGCGGCTAATATTAGTCCAGTCGATCGTGGTAAGGCAAAAAATATAAATAAACTCGCTGTTGCCCGCGACTCCGCCCGCGAAGAATAGGGATATAAAAAATAGCCTACGACCTATTCTCAGACCTACCGAATCGGTTACGCCTTTTCGGAGGAGTTCGATAACAAACACCGTGACACGAGATTTTTATATATTAGAAGAAGAAGTAAGAAAAGACTGCGCAACGTACCTATTCAATCACCAACTGCTGCGTTTATGCCATTGGTAGATCGCCCAGGATTACGTCAGTAAACAGTAGATCTTGGGTCTAAATATTGGCCACCCATGTGCTATGGGATCCCCAAAAATTACATGAAATAACCCGTGCAAAATTTAACGTCTCTAGACTTTGCGGTTAATACCTCGGAATGTGGGACAATAATGCAAGACCTGATTATCGTAACTTCGTGTAGTGTTGACAAATTAAATAAAAGGCACTTGTTTACCTGCTACCCACCTATACCGCAGTATAAAACCGATTTTTCAATTTCCGACATGCCCCTAGTACCTATAGCGACATTTATCTAATGAAGGAGATAATGAGGACTAATCCGGAAATTGTTTTGTAATACCACGTCGGCAGCAAACAAGCCTGCGGCTTGAGAGATGGCAAGCGGTTACTGTCTCATGGCCGTATGTAAGTCCAACCAAGGTATATGCCATAAGTAAGTATATTATATAAAAAAAAAGTTCAACCAACTCACAGGCGCGATGCGCGTTTATGATCCTTTAAAAACGAGTTCATTCCACAACTGGAGCGTTCTTGGGAGAAAATTCCTCCTGAATAGTAGGAACATAGTGTGCGATCATTTGGTTCTAACATGAAAGATACCTACGCTATTTTTTGTCCGTAATAATCAGTATGTTGCACGAGCTGCTTTCGCATACGTTTACGAAAGGGTGTCGTCAGTGCCTAAAGAAGAGAGGGGGGTCTTCTCTACATCTAAATTAAATAGAGACTTGGGATACCTGATATACCTGGTATACCTTGATATACCTGTAAGTACTTAATCATAAAATCTTGATAATAAGCACAGAAGATCGAGGGAACCCTAGTTTTGTAAATAACTATAGACTGAACGTACTAACATAGGTACGGTCAGCTGCAGAGAAAAGGTACCCTCTTAGTAACGGCGGCAACCACACCCACAACAGAAATAGGAAACAATGGTCTATGACACCAGGGGGACCTTTTCTCTGCAGCTGACTGTACAATAGTTGTCAAGTGGTTCGTTTTTTTTTTGTTTTCGGTCTTTTAATGTTAAGGTGCCATTCTTTTATTGGATGTTTTTTTTTCAATTATTCTTAATATTATTATCAACATTACTCTTACATTACTTATTAGGTTTATTCACGGTATATTACAGTATTTGTTGTGCATGCTTGTGTTTAAAAACTGTAAAACGCCTTTTGTTCAGTGGCATTTCGTTAATTTGACTTGACAGACGCGAATGTTTATGATCTGTGTTTATGATAGCCTATTTTTCCTTATTCGTCTCGAATTACTGTAAGCCTGTATGTCATTTTTAACCTTCAACTAGTTGTTTTAAAACTTATAACCGCACAGCAATTATATTTCACTGAAGTGAACAATGGCGGCTAAATTCCGTTACTTACGCCATGTCATAAAAGTACAGTAAGCGGCGCATATCTTTAAAACGAAAGTTTCGAGTAAGGTTTCAATTAACATTACTGTAAGGTCAAAAATAACATAGCCAGTTTTAACACACTAGCGACATTGTGTGTTGACTATACGATCGTAAGTGTATTGCGTTGCTTTGTGTCTTTGCGTGCCTATGTTTTCACGGACAACAAAAATACTAATAAATTAATCTCAACCGGCATCTTCCGTGTATTCTGTGATGTAGGTGTTTTAACTTAAACTTGATGTAAATCTAAATAAGAAGGGTACTCGCAGCTCTAAGATGGAGTACCATTTTAACGAACTCTGTATGCCAACGGATCACCTGTTAACAGGTATGTCGATTCAATCAATATTACTTTTATATCCTAGATACGTTTACCGTACATCCGGGGTTCAAAGATGAGATTGTCAGTTTGAAAACGATGGGTCTTTTTTAACTAAAGTCTGACCTGTTTCCATCAAACTAATGCATTGGAAACATAATAGAAAACAGTGGTAGTAGTTTGTTTACCTTCATAGATTGATGCGATAGCCGTAATTTATTCCAGTAAGTGTACTTAAAAAAAAATCTTTTCTGTTTATAAGTACTTTTTGCAACACTTAAATAATAGCATGTAATTTTTATCTGTATTGTACAAATCCACAAACATTAATTTTTGATTTCACTACTAAAACTAAATTAAAAATCGTAACCGACTTCTTTTTGGGTTGGATCTTTTTTCTCTAATCTCCAATAATTTTTAATTAGAAATTTAATTCACAGTTGAATGTCAAAAAAGCTACATTTTTATTTA
Organism: Archips crataeganus; assembly: GCA_947859365.1. Lineage (NCBI taxonomy): Eukaryota > Metazoa > Arthropoda > Insecta > Lepidoptera > Tortricidae > Archips > Archips crataeganus. The sequence continues at coordinate 14,497,811 of OX402057.1, read as the reverse complement.
CTTGTAGAGAAGCAAAATAGGAGAAACTTATGCCTAGCAGTAGGATGCAAAATAGGCCAATTAAAAAAAAGTTTGCTGTCATTAAATTCTACAAATGTTTTTTTTTAATTGAAGATCCATACGCTGCGGAGTACACTCCACAATACCTTATGCCGTCTCAGGAAGGGGAGTATGAAGTGCGGAATAGCATCCTTGTCGATGGTGGGGACAGGTTCGGGGTTTCTGCTGTGCAGTTTGACAAGTATGAGGAGCTGATCTGGATGGGAAACCAAGGGGTAAGGTTTAGTTTTCTTTTCAATGTAAATGGCGACATTTAAAACCAATGCACAGAGGTAAGATGCTGATGACTAAGAAATTAATAAGGAATGATAAGGAGCGTTTATTATTTAAAATCATGACATGATTAATTGTAACAACATTTATGATTTGAAAGTTTCAACAGTTTGTCCATTTCAGACTGGACTAGACTTTGTGCAGCTTTCAGTCCTTTTTCATTTGTTTATTTTCATTTAATGGTGATGCAGACATAGGTGGAGTTCAAGAAGTTGAACACTGAACAGCTTGACTGCTAATTTTTAATTCCTTTATATTCTAGGGGCATGTAACATCATACTATGGCCCAGCAATGCAAAAATACACATCCTTTCAAGTCCATGAATCCGAGGAAGTTAGAGATATAGTTACTACTGAAACTGGTATCTTTGCTTTGACCAAGACTTCCCTTCGCCACCAGATTAGAAGAGGCATTCCTAAGCATACGCACAGGTAAAGAGATCATAGTAAAACATTATTTATTTATGCATTGTCAATGTCATGTACATTATAATCATTATTTAGGTATCTGCTGATTAACATCATAATTATAGAGTAGTATTATATTAACCTTTTGACCGCCACACATCGTTTTTGTTTGGAACAAAATTGATTCTTATGCAGATGCGGGTAGGTTGCTGGCGGTCAAAAGGTTAAATAGGTTAGCGATTCCAGAATATGACTACAAATCTGGCAGTTCCTGGTCTGAACTCCGAGCAGAGCAAATATAATGTATGAAAAATATTAATGTTTGTTCTGGAGCTATGATTGCTTTTCTGGTCAATGGCCAAAATGAAAAATAAAACAAGGTGGACATTCTCCAACCGATTAAAAAAATGGCTAACAAAAAACGCTTTTTATGACATGTCAGAATATAATAGTAATAATGATGATGATGATTTAATTTTAATTTAATTTTTATATTTTAATTGAAATTTTTTATAATTAGGGTTTTCTGACAGGTGGAATATCACTAGATGGCGTTAGTATTGTAAGGTCTATTTGACGTTACACCCATACAACAAATGTCAAAGTTGACAAACTGACCTGACGATACTAGCGCCAAATAGCCTCTCATAGAAAACCCTCATTGATTTAATTTTTGGATTGTTTTGATTATTTCTTGTATTGAATTAATTATTATTTTTTATTTAAATGGAATGATGAATATTATTATTATCATCAATTAATATAAATTGTAATTTTAGTGTAATTAATTGTAAATGTATAATAATTTGACATGTAAGATTTTTAATTTTATTAATAAATGAATATGAATATGAATATGAATGTGCCATCATATCATTTAAAAGCGAATTGTTCTAGGCAACTATTTTGATTCGGAAACAAATACAAATAAGCTTAAATAGGCAGCAAAAACAAACAGGAGAAATCAAAATTAATAATTTTAAATTGTATTGTATATATTTTTTTAAGTAACATATTTCTATCATATCATATTTGATATCCACATAATATCACTGAGAAACTAGGGCAGATGCCCCGGTTCTGGTCACTTGGCCGGTTTTGGCCATTTTCAACTTTAAGTTGAGTTTACTAAGGTACAGACATTGGAATAGACAATCAGTTTTAAAGTGGCCAGAACTGGGGCATCTGCCCTACTAGTTACTATGGTGATCGATCATAGTAGGTAACAAACTTTGCTTTGTTATGGATTATCCCAATTGATGTCAATTATCCCTTAAAATAAATAAATAAAATAAATAAATATTAGGGGACAATCTTACACAAATCGACCTAGTCCCAAACTTAGCAAAGCTTGTACTATGGGTACTAGACGACGATAAACATACTTATATAGATAAATAAATACTTAAATACATAGAAAACATCCATAACTCAGGAACAAATATTTGTGCTCATCATACAAATAAATGCCCTTAATTAATCATTTTCTTATTATAATCTTCCATACATTCTAACATTTTGCATCTTGTCACATGAAAGTATTCAATTATTATTTAGAAATCAAAATGTGTATTATTGCAACCAGAAACATTATAAGAGTTTACTAGATATCCCACAGATCAAGGAACATGACGGACATGCAATGCCTGTACCAAGTCGGACCCACAAAGCTGATGATTGGCGGCCACCAGGACAAACTCATTGATCTGGACTTAACTAAGATGGTGGAGACAGTAATAGTAAGTAAATTAATATTATTATTTTATGTTATCTCACTACTATTTGTGGTAAAGACAATTTTCCTCGAGGAAATCTTCTAGGAATAATTGAGTATCCAACAATGTAACATGTGTATTATACAAGTAGGTTTCTGTAGATATTCGCATATAGTATTAACAAAGCTCAATCAACTACACTGCACTGAAAATACACTGCATACATTTCACTTAGAATCAGGGCTCTGCTACTTGTTATCAAACTCCTCCGAAACGGCTTGACCGATTTTTATGAAACTTTTTCTCTATATTCTTTAGGTCTGAGAATAGGTCGTAGGCTATTTTTTATACCCCAAAAAATACTTCGCAGACGGAGTCGCGGGCGACAGCTAGTTAATATTTAGGGTAATTTTTTAGTCATTGCACAAATTTTGATATTTGATTCAGTATTGTTGATAGATCACGATTATCTGTTCGAGAATTTATTTTTTTACATTTTGAATTTTGAGTTGGATATAGTAATTCATCCAATAATTGTTCGAGTTACTATGAAAAACAAAAAAATTAAGTAATAAATATTATAATGAAAAATTCTGAAATTTGTTATTTTAACGATACTGAATGACATATTAAAATTTGTGCACTTATTAAAACATTACTTTGTATAATAATACCTATTCCAGCCGATCCCAGAAGAGGGTTGCGCCGTGCTTCGCAGTGGGGGTGGTTCGCTCGTCGCCTGCGGCAGCGCTGGTGGTTCCGTGGCGCTTCGCGACATCCGTACCCCGGAGACAGCGGAGCACACTTTCAGAGCTCATACCGCGTGCTTGTCAGATTTAGATATGCAGGGGGACTTGCTCATCTCTTGCGGTTTTACGCAGTCGTGAGTTTTTTCAATGTGTAGGAAGTTAAAACTTCATTTTTTTTTACTTTTACGGTAGTCCCGTGAAATCCATATATTTTCATACTAAATACAAACTGAAACATAGATGCACAGAAAAAACCCCAGAAAAAAGACCAACGCTGGGAATCGAACCCAGGTCCTCGGCATTCCGTGCCGCGTGCTTACCCCATACACCGCCACTGGTCAGGAGTTTACACGCAAATTTTTCCTATGCGTCATACATTCCAGCCTGCCATCATCACTTATGCAGTGATACAGCCCCATCTATGTTCAGTTCTCGTCGAGAAACATCAACACTCCTTCGGAACTAACCGCTCACCCGGACAAGAGATGTCGCTACAAGGCCATACTTTTAACAAGTTTGGTTTGAAGTATCTTTTTGTATTTTTTAGGTTTTTTTTTTGTAGGAAGTTAATCGTGTTTTAAAACACTCGCTGTGCTCGTGTTTTGAGATAACCGACACTCGTTGTGTGTTATCTTTGTTCCGCAGACGAGAGACATTTGAAGAGGTGTATTTTTCTAGAAAAAAACGTTACACTAACTTTTTTTATTTGGTTTATAATGCTTGTGCCTTCATATTTATATTGGTGTTTTAAATTTTAAAAAGTTGTTATTTAGACAATAATGGAATTTGTATGCGATATTGCTGGAGGGTTTATAGCGTTCCAGCTGTGTTTTTTTTTAGTGTGTATGTTACCACACCAAATCGATCAATCGGCAATCGATCAATCTTTTATCGACCGGCATCCATAGATCAGCCAAACCTCGACCAATTGGCATGGTAACACCATTTGAGCGTTAACAAAGCACTTCGTTTTCTAATACACTCGGCGTCACGGAAATCGCACACCCACGGATATCTGTGTCAAGCCGTTATAAACTGTGCAAGTATTTTAAATAAGCAACAATTTTTTGAATTAGCATCCTCTTTGGCTGTCGGTGGCTGATTGGCGCTAAGCCCTTGCCATGCACCGCGGCAAAAAAGAAAGGAGCTGTCAGGGCGGGACTTCTTAAATTTTCGGCGGACGTATATATTATATTGTGAATTGTGCTGTGTAAATAAAAAACTTTGTAAATAGTGTTATCTAGAACTAATGATAAATAACGGACATTATTTAGCGTAACACGTAATAGATACCAAGTGGCGGTGCGGACTTTGTGGCTCTACGGACGGGCTAAGCGAACGCTTAAATCGAAGTCGGCTTCATTGAGGTTTGTGGTTCATAAATTGTTGTTTAATTTTAATGCTGCATAGAAACGAATAACCACGGCCTTGGTGACAGTCACTATATATCGAAGGTTTTATTGAACATATTTTTGGTCCATCCACTGAGCAAGTAATCACTACGTTTTAAGAGACGGCACTTCCATCAAAGCCATAAACTGAATTATGAACGTGGTTTCTACCAACTTGAAAGTGACAGTCAGAGGTACCAACATAAAGTGTCAATGTCAAGGCATTAGAGATGTAGCACTATGCCATCGATATCGATAAATATTAAGTAGTACCTAGGTATACCTACCTAAATAGGTACTACTTGGTACTACTTAATATTTATCGATCTTTGTAATATTTTTTGCATTTTACCAGGAAAATAATTACAAATAGCACATCAATAAAATTTTATTGAAAATCTGGTGATTTATGAATAAGTTGAATATGCTACGATAACCATACAATTTGCAGCAAATATGTATGTATAGCTTTATTAACAACAATCTTGAGAACTCAGGTCCATAATAAAATGTCCAGCTCGTGGCAGAAGTCAGTTGAAATCTGAAATAGAAAGTAATTACAATTAATTAATTTAAATAAAATAAAAAAAATATCGATAACTTCAGCACAGCACTATGTAATAGTTATATGAAAATATGGTAATGCTAAATATTACATAGGCTCATAATATTTACTGTTAATGCGACTGTTTTAAGCTGTTTTTACTCAAATTTACCTATACAACTAAAAAAACGTACAAAACTATGCAATAGCTTAAAAATTACTTGTTCGGGTCAAGCGGAAATCTAGCCAAAAGTATGTCTTTACTTAACCTTCTCACTTTCCGGACACCACAAATTTCACGCTTTCGCAAAGATTTGCCACCCATAATGTCTGTTTATGGAGTTAATTGCAGTTTTTTAATAAATTTAGTGAAAATAAGAACACCACGCGACAGATTTGACTTGATGGCGGCAATGGCGTACGTCACATGCTGACCAACATGAGGTGAAGTATAATGCGGCTAAATTAGGGTGTCGGGGTTGGTATATTAGGACAGAACATTAACTAACTCTTTTATTTGGCAAGAGTGTCTTAGTTTTCAATGTTGGTACAAAGTACGTTCATAATTCCATACATTGTGTTTTTTATATGAAGTGTCGATAGGCTGGGTCCATCGTCGCTCGGAGTTCGTTTCGTTCTGTTGCATGTAATTGTGTAAATATTTAGTTCTTCGGGATAATTTGGTTTGCATTTGATCGTCAATTGTTTTAAGCGTATAGGCGGCTGACGCTTACCTACGTTCTAATTTCAAAATGACAAAAACAAAGGCTTGTGAAGTAAAATTTAAATTAGAATGCGATTGGTTTCATGCTTCCGTGGAAATGATTAAATCGCCTGACTTTAGTTCGAGTATTTTAGCTGCGCGATTACGAACATTAGAGAATCACTTTATTAACTTGACCATTTCATACGAAGGCTTATTGGAGGTTGAATCGGATGAGGAAAAGATTAAAGAATATGACAATCGGTACCGAAACGCTACTCTACACTATAATGAATGTGATGCTAAATCAGCGGAGATGTCGAGTTATGTGGATACTAACAGGAACGATGCGGCGGCCGGAGCGGCGGCCCGAGAGGCGGCTGCGCCTGTCCCGCGCTTGCCTCAGATTAATTTGCCTCAGTTCGATGGTGATGTCTTTCAGTGGGTCAGCTTTTACAGTTTATATAATTCCTTAGTATTATCAAGGAAAGATATCTCCGACACAGAAAAGTTTCATTACTTAATTTCTCATGTACAAAACGAGCCGAGATCGTTGATTCAGCACTTGCCTATGACGGCTTTATCTCTTGTCACAGCGCTCGAGATTCTCACCTCGCGTTATCATAATAAGCGTTTGCTGTCTGATCGTCATATCTCGCGTATTTTAAATCTACCGTCGTTGAAAAATCATGGCGCGTTAAGACCTCAGATATTGAATCCTTTGCTCGAATCCACTCATGCGTTGAAAAGTTTTGGATTGCCAGTAGATGAATGGAGTTATCTTTTATTGCATATTGCTTTAACAAAGTTGCCGTTGGAGTTAAAAACGCGATTTGAACAAAAATACGGTGGGCTACAAGAAAATTTACCGAAATTTGACGAACTGATTGTTTTCTTGCAAAACGAATGTCACTTTATTGACACTGCCAACTCGTTTGATTCGATGATAAAGCTATCGAATACATATTATGTTAGTGGCAATAATAAGCGATTCATAATCTGTGCTTCAGATGTTTCGGCAATCACTCAGCGGTAAAGTGCAAGCAATTTATTCCGTGTGCAAGACGTGGCAACGTCGGGCATAATTATTTAATTTGCTGTATTGATTCGAATGAGCAACGGAACATGGTTCAATATCGTGAGCCACAAGAGCAGACCTTTCGGCGCACTCAGTGCGAGAAGGCACGCGCGAGCAATAGCCCCGTGCTGCGCGGGCCCGCGGCGGCGGCCGATCCCGCTGCGCAGTGCGCGTGCTCTGCGCGAGAGTCACCCGTACCGGCTTGCAATAACTCCGAATAGCAACTAGCCACAAGTAATGTTTCGACGGATCCAGTTTTAGTAGAAGATGTTATTTTACCTACGGTTATTGTAAATATTGTATCAGCGAGTGGTGAACTTATTAAAGCACGGGCTTTGTTAGATTTAGGTTCACAAGTTTCAGTTGCTCGGAGTGATTTTGTTAATTTGCTAGGACTGAAGAAACATTACTGTGTGACACCGTTGACAGGTATAGGTGGTACTCAATCAAAAGGTGGCAGCCATATTGTCACAATTAATTTTCGGTCGGAGCGTAATCTGAATACTTTCTTGTTGGTAAATGCGATTGTTTTAAAATTACCTACTACTTATGTTGCGACTCGGCTCGGTATTTCTAGCTAAGTAGGTATTTCGGAAAGCGGTTTCGGTCATATGTCCAGGGTGGACATTATATTTGGTTGCGATATTCTCGGCGAAATTATTGAAGGTAACAAGGTTACTTTGCGGCCCGGCGGTCCTTATGCGATTGATACTATATTTGATTTTGCTCTATTTGGGCCATTACGTGGTGATAAAAAAGGTATGTTACCTCGCAGTGTAGATTATTTTTCGGGAGTATCTTTAGTGGAAGCTGTTGAGCGATTTTGGAAGGCGGAGGAGCCTCCTATGGTTTTGTTAAAAGATCCAATGGATGTGATCTGTGAACAATTGTTTGTTAAATCGGTTTCGCGCGGTTCGGATGGTAAATATACGGTTCGGTTACCCTTAGTTCTTGATCACGCGGCTTTAGGCGATTCTAAGCAAACTGCGGTTCGTCGGTTAATGTGTTTAGAAAGACGTATGAATGCTCAGCCTAAATTTAAAAAAATATATATATCGAATTTATGCGTGAGTACATAGAGCTTGGGCACATGCAACCCTCGCAATTCGACATTGATTCGGGCCAGGAGCACTACATTCTCGCGCATCATGGAATATTTAAAAAATCAGGTGATACTGAAAAGATTCGTGTAGTTTTTGACGGAAGTGCAAAAACTACCAGCGGATTCAGCTTGAACGATTGTTTATTTTCTGGCGAAAAATTACAAAATGATATAACCAAGATTATTTTAAATTTCCGCGTGCCGCTATTTGTATTTACAACTGACGTGAAAATGATGTTTATAGGATGACTTGGATTCACCCTGAGGATCGTAAATATCAATTAATTCTTTGGAGATGGAGTAGGTCGGAACCAATTCGCATTTTTGAACTGGCTGCAAATACGTACGGTTTAAAATCGAGTCCCTACTTGGCAATACGTAGTCTTCATCAGTTAGCAGTTGATGAGCAGGAAAGATATCCAAGAGCAGCAAAGATTTTACTAGCAAATTCATATGTTGATGATATTAATGGAGGTGCTGATTCTATAGAAGAAACTCGAGACCTCATGGATGAACTGATACAGCTTATGAAAACTGCCGGTTATGAACTAAAAAAAACGGACGTTTCTCATATATTGCCGGGAATACGTTCAAAGTCAGTTAACATTGCGGTTTCAGAAGAAAAGTTTGATTTATTAAGTCGTTACAGTTCATTAGAAAAATTAATAAACGTGACAATTTATGTCTACCGTTTTATAAATGCTTCTCGAAAACGGACTACTTTCAACAAAAATCCAGTCTTGGAACGTCGGCTGGCTGTGATCAGTTTAATAAGTGTGGTTCAAAGAATACATTTTGAAGACCATATTGCAGCTTTAACTGCAGGAAAACCCATTCGAGACTCTTTAAAAAAAACTGAATTTATTTTTAGACAAGGGATTGATACGCGTAGGTGGGCGTCTGTGTCATTCGGATCTGCCTTATATGGCGCGTCATCCTATTCTGCTTCCCGGTAAAAATAAATTCACGGTACTATTGGTGGAAAATTACCATAGAATGTTTTGTCATGTAGGAGCAAATACATTGGCAGCAATTTTGTCTCGAAATTACTGGATTTGAAACATGCGATATTTAACTAAGAGCGTGACTTTTAAATGTGTGACATGTTTTAAGGCCAATCCTCGTCACCATCAACCATTCATGGCTGATTTGCCTGCTGATCGTGTTCGATGTTCACGTGCTTTTGAAGGAGTTGGAACCGATTTTGCTGGACCCATACTCGTAAAAAGCAGTGCTTTAAGAGGTACTCGGGTTCAGAAATGCTACTTGTGCATTTTCGTTTGTTTGGCTACAAAGGCGGTACATTTAGAGGTGGTTTCGGAACTTTCAGTAGAAGGATTTGTGGCAACGTTATCTAGATTCGTTTCTCGAAGAGGTCTACCATCCTTGATTCGCTCTGATTGCGGAACTAACTTTGTTGGAACAAACAAGTATTTGAAGGAGCTGTACATATATTTAAGAGATCATCATTCTGAAATAGAACGTCAGTTATCTCGAAGTGATATTACCTGGTTGTTTAACCCTCCCAGTAGCCCTAACATGGGAGGATTATTCGAAGCGGCTGTTAAGTCAGCAAAGACTCACATGCACCGTGTGCTCGGGGAAAGACGACTCACCTTCGAAGAGTTGAGTACATTTTTTACCAAAGTAGAAGCTGTCATGAATTCCAGGCCTCTCTGTCCTCAAAGTTCGGACCCCGCTGATTTGGAAGTTCTAACACCCGGTCATTTCTTAATCGGTCAACCTCTTGTATCATTGCCAGAATACCCATTTGAAGAAACAAATTTTAATCGGTTGTCACGGTTTCAACAAATTCAGAAAATGACTCAGCATTTTTGGTCTCGATGGCGAAATGAATACCTACATACGTTGCAACAACGTCCTAAATGGACTTCGCGTTTTCCTGCTCCTAAAGTCAACGATTTAGTTCTAATAAAAGAGGATAATTACCCTTGTTTACAGTGGAAACGTGGTCGTATTATTAAAATATTGCCTGGACAGGACGGAACGGTCCGAGTGGTCGAGGTCAAGACTGAAAACAGTACTTTACTTAGGCCGGTGTCAAAATTGTGTATTTTGCCCTTAGATAGTGACTGTTAACTAATGCATGGTTTGGTTTCGGGGGGGAAATATGTGCAAGTATTTTAAATAAGCAACAATTTTTGAATTAGCATCCTCTTTGGCTGTCGGTGGCTGCTTGGAGCTAAGCCCTTGCCATGCACCGCGGCAAAAAAGAAAGGAGCTGTCAGGGCGGGACTTCTTAAATTTTCGGCGGACGTATATAAAGTATATATTATATTGTGAATTGTGCTGTGTAAATAAAAAACTTTGTAAATAGTGTTATCTAGAACTAATGATAAATGACGGACATTATTTAGCGTAACACGTAATAGATACCAAGTGGCGGTGCGGACTTTGTGGCTCTACGGACGGGCTAAGCGAACGCTTAAATCGAAGTCGGCTTCATTGAGGTTTGTGGTTCATAAATTGTTGTTTAATTTTAATGCTGCATAGAAACGAATAACCACGGCCTTGGTGACAGTCATTATATATCGAAGGTTTTATTGAACATAAACCTTATATAGTCTTCAAGGTAAAGTATGGGTGTGCGGATTCATATGAAAGGTAATTTAATCCTCCATTTAATAACAGCGCAAAATCGGTAAAAAAAGCAATAAAAGTTATAAAGATAAGAGTTATATTCGCTTGAAAGCAAAATCCGTAGGTGTGCGATTTCCGTGACGCCGAGTGTATTTTGGGGAAAAGAGTTTTTTAGCATAAAATTGTTTTCTCCTCTAGCGTCAACGGCGTAGCGGTAGCGGAGCCCTACGTAGTAGTGTGGGACGTGCGGCGCCTCCGCGCGGGGCGGGGGGAGGCCGCGTGGTCCTGCGCGACCGCCGCGCCGCCATTACTGCTGCACTACCTACCGGCGTTCTCGGGCCGCGCCGTGGCACTATCCGGCGACGGACACGTCACGTTACTACACGTTAACTCGCACACTGGCGACAATCATTCGGTGTTTCAGGTCAGTAAAGTAAACTAGATAATTTAATTCCTCCATCTCTATTTTACCAACGGACATAGGTACGATGGGCTGCAAAAGTGCATGGACATCTCGGGGCGAAAATCGCGTGAGCAGTGTTTGATCGTTTGATGTTATTTACATACACGCGCGCGCGCGCGCGCTCACGCGATTATCGCCCCGACGTGTCCATGCACTTTTGCAGCTCACCGTACAGTAAAATTACATAAAGTTTACCACTGAAAGATGGTTTGCCTTCATTTAATATTCAACTTTAACGACCTACAAATAAAGCCAATTTTAGAATACTGTTACCCACGTTTGCAGATTTTGTAATAACTACTTTATTTGTATGGTGTTAAAGTTGGAAATGAAATGAAGGCAAGCAATCTGTCAGTGGTGAACTAAAAGTAAACGTATTGTATATCATTGGTCCGCACGAAGCGGTTCGCATCTTTCCTAATACGAACTGCTAATTAAGGAATATTATTCGCTCCCGTCGTCTGTATTTCCAGAAAAATACAACCTAGGGCTCCTCAAGGCTAGAGTGAATAGGCTGTTACGTCGGATGCGATAGTGGTCAGTCACGGGTCAGTTTTATCTTAAAAAAACGTTCTCAAGCCGAATTGCGGCATTTTCCGAGTTCAATTCGCTTTACTTCAAATGCACATTATCTGCTGTAGGTAGACACGCAGTCTTCCGTATGCAGCGTGATGGACGTCTCTGCGACGAGCCAAGCCCTCGTCTTCGGAGACCAGGCTGGCCGTCTACATCTGTTCTCGCCACAGCACAACCATGAACCGGTCTTCAATAATTTTTCCAGGCAAGTAGATGGACTTTATTGGACCTCTACAGCCATCTAGTCATCAATTATGCTGGCACTTCACTTGGCGTATTTCACGAAATAGTTGCGTGTGCGAGAGAGGAGCACTATGCCGATTCTAGCGTGAAAGACGAAGATGGCAATAGCGCAACGCGAACACGCAACGCCAAGTGAAGTGCCACCATTACATACACCGCTACATTCTACATCGCACTATCAATATTTCTCAACTCGGATGCATACACATACATATACAAGGTCCAACTCTCTTGTGGTTAGACGCAAAATAACCAGTATGTATTGGAAAAAATAACGCAGAGGGCCTGATACGCGTAATGACCAATATCTAATAATCATATTGACCAATCTTAGTCGATTTAGGTGATGCTAGTCTGAATTGGCCCGAAGGGCCAAAAGCAGGCAGAAGTAGGGGCTCCGCGCGTGGAACTCCGTCGATACTGTTTTGTGTCGATTGGAATTGGGAATATAATGTATACTGTAAATTTGTCATGATATACATTTTACACCGCAGCCATTTTGCATGTGTCAATTTGCGTATGTGGCATTTCGCGTACCTATGAGTAAATTTATGTAGATATGTCATTATGCGTGTAATTTGACTAAAAACGTAAAACTTCAAACTTCGAAAGCCGTCAAAATTGTGTCCACCCTTTTTTCTGACTGCAATTTTCTGAGTATGCTTGAACGTTTTCAACTTATCTAGCTAGCTTATTCTTAAAAACTTATTTCAGAGCAACAGAATTCGCCGATCCGCCTCCGAACATTCCGTTCGCGGGGTTCAGCGACACGTTCCAGTTTTCGTCTGTTCCGCTGCCGCCGCTCGCGCCCGCTACCAAGTGGTTCAATGACCTGCCCGAGACCTTCTTTAAGAGGGGCTATAGGTAAGACAATCTAAATGAACCAGTCTTAAATCTACTTGTCTTTTTAAAAAAATGAAAAAGAAATAAAAATGAATGAATAAACGTAACTATCGTAAAGTCGCGGCCGAGCAAAGTAATTGTTTCAGTTCATTAATATGGACCTCCGCAAAGTAACGCCTGATTCAATAAATTATTTATTAGTTACTTTATTCTTCTTTAGGAATAAAATGTTACTAATATTAAAAATGCAAAAGTTTGTATGGATGGATGTTACTCTTTTACGCTAAAACAGTTTAACGGATGCCGATGCAATTTGGCTCACAGTTTGTAATCTCGATTAACATATAGGATACTTTTTATCCCGGAAAATTGCACAGTTACCGAGGGATATCGATAAATGAATGCTCCACAGAGGGAATCGCGGGCAACAGCTTGTATTCTCATATATTTTGATGCAAATGACGGAAAGTTAAGCATGCTAACACGAAAGGAAAAAGTGGGTAAGGAAGCAAAATATATATAAAAGAAGCATGCTGCACTTACTACAAGTTAATATTGTGACACTGTACAAAAATTAAAACTTTTAACAGGGGAGAGTATAAGAGAGAGAAAAGTATCAGGAAGTTGATAGGGATTGGCTCATTTATTAAACCAATCCCAAACCAGACAAACGTCAAAGTTATCAAAAGGACCTCTCGATACTAGCCTATCACCAACTAGCCTGCCACAGAAACCCTCTATGGAATAATATACATTTGAAAATATTTATTCCAGAAAACCGAAACCTATAGATCCGGAGGTACTAAAAACGATGAAAATGCAGGGTCCGATCGGGTATGCACCCAACCCTAGAACTTGCCGAAGAAACCAGGTAAACATTTCATTGGATTTTATCGACCAACATCAAAACAAGTGAGTATTTAATATTTCTTCATATATACAAATTCTAGCGATATTAATTCAACTCCTGTCATAAATCGGATCTGTCATACTGGGTACATAAGTTTTAGTTAATTGGTTGTTTTTAAACTAACATTTACATTGACACATTCGCTGCCTGTGTCCACCCTTTAAACAGTAAATTAAACTGTGTGACCCACGCCTTATGGCCCTACCACGACTACATGTGACCCGGCGGCGCTGCGAGCGTTTTTGTGATACATTGCGTGCTTTGCGAATTAAACGTTATGTGGTGTGTATTTCGAGCGCGCAATGTAGAGATAAATCGGTCATCGCGTTGCTAGTCGCTCATAATCATGGCCGGGCCATGAGACCTTTATGTGGATTTCTCTACACCTTTTAAAATTTTTTTTTATTATATGATGACGTTGCATATTTATATTTCATACTAAATACAAACTGAAACAGATGCACAGAAAAACCCCAGGAAAAATACCATTGCTGGGAATCGAACCCAGGTCCTCGGCATTCCGTGCCGCGTGCTTACCCCTACACCACCACTGGTCAGGAGTTTACACGCAAATTTTTCCTATGCATCATACATTCCAGCCTGCCATCATCACTTATGCACTGATGATTATATGGATTTCACGGGATGACCGTAAAAGTAAAAAAAATGAAGTTAAAAAAATAAAAAATACAAAAAGATACTTCAAACCAAACTTGTTAAAAGTATGGCCTTGTAGCGACATCTGTTGTCCGGGTGAGCGGTTAGTTCCGAAGGAGTGTTGATGTAGAACTGAACACAGATGGCGCTGTATCACTGCATAAGTGATGATGGCAGGCTGGAATGTACCAAACTTGCATATTTAATTTAATGATTCATTTATTAAGTAATTTCTTTCTCAGATGCCTTACATAGAGGACGCCTTGGAAGACTTGTTCGCTGCCAAAATGACTGAGAACAAATTCGCTACACAGCCGATACCGAAGCACTACCAAAAGGTACACATGTGTCAAGTAATTATTGCAGACTTAAAAAGTACTTAATAGTTCGTAGTAACCCACTGGTTTGGGGTACGTATCAAAATATATAAAGTTAATAATGGACGAAATATATAATGCAATTTTCTTGGAAATTCTCAACTTTACAGGATTTTCATAAAATAAACCTAACCTAACCTAAACCAATCTGTAGATTACACAATTAAAAAACATCGTTTCATCAATAGTTTCATAGAAAATTTTAGTATGTATTATGACCATTATGTATTTCGTCCATTATTTGTTTTAAACTTTATACATTTTGATACGTACCCCTGGTTTGGTAGCATGGTTTCTTAAGCAGAGGGTCATGGGTTTGAGCTCATGTTTCCCACCTCTGAGTTCTTCGGAAACCGGGCACATCTGTGAAGAAATTCCATTGTGTGTGTGAAGTTCCAAATCCGCGCTGGGCCTGCGAGGGAACTACGGCGCAAGCTGCACAGAAGAGACGTGGGACGGGAGCGTGTCGTAGTCGCGGCGCCCCTTGAATCAGCTTTCATACTAAATGTACCTATAGAAGAGTCGCGATCTAAAGCAGACAGAAGAGGCTGCGTCTCGGCCTCTCGTGACGCTTCTATACATTTGGTATGAAAACTGATACTATACGTTTTTTTAGCCTTTATTAACGTACTTATTTAGACAATAAAAGTGTAGTGTGTAGTATAGGTAACGCCATCAGAGTTGAGGCCACGCACACATCAACACGTCATATAATGACAGCGGGATTTTGACATTTATTCGTACCGATAGCAAGTTCAACAGACTCGAGATAGAATTACAAGATTGACTAAAAATTTCTTCAACCTTTTTCTCTAAGAATAATTTAGGAAAATACATCTAGTTCAAACAAAACAAAAAATAAAATATTTTGATCTATTTTATATAAATATAAGCATATTTTTCGCTATTTATAAAATACCGATTTTTTCTTGCGAATATTTCTTATCAGTTTCAAATTGTTTTATTTCAAAAATAGGTTATATGAAAAAAGAAAAATTGTAATATGCATAGTAATGCGTAAGTATTTCATCATAAGATCTTATAACTTACATTTTCATTCGCTCAGTCATTTCATTAATTCACTATCTTTTTTGCAATCAGTACTTTATGTAGCTGTGTGTAATCATTCGCCTCAACTCTGATGGCGTTACCTATAGTAAATTATAGGCACGTTTCAGGTGGATGTTCGTTTCAAGCACAATCCGAGCGAAGACGCTGTGAACAACAAATGCTGTTTTCCCGGGCTCGAGTCTATCTTGCCAAACTCTTACTGCAACTCCATGTTACAGGTATTTACTATAACATAACTTTAATGATCAGTAGAACGTAGCTAACTAAGTCGCATTAGCGTATCGACGCCTTAGAGTATACATAAGCAAGCTATAGAGCGCGCGCATCGCTCTTCTCCCATTGTGCATAGCGTAAGCAGATGTTCTGTAGGTACTGACACGTGGTCGGTGCGCTGACTAGTGATGTGCAATGATTAACGTCTTTGCATCAATAAAAACTTAGACTAAGTTATTCTTTATCTTTTGACATGCAATTTAATTTCAACAAATAACTAGTTTTTTTTTTAGTAAAAATAGGCAGAAATTTTTGCAATGAAAAAGGTAAATAAAGGTATTCAATCGTATAAAATGTATTTTAGGAAATCAATAAAACACAGGTATGAATTTTATATTACGATGTAGGTATATTTAAATGTATGTAAATACTTTATTGTAGATACATTTAAACATAAGACAATACAAAAAAGTGCACGGGCGAAAATACTTAGTAGTTGACGGGAATCTTTTCAAGAAATCAAAATCGAAATCAAAACTTTTATTCTACAACCAGCGGTTTCGGAAAGAACACCATTGCCAAAAAGAATGCGCCGCAAGAAACTTGGCAGAAACTTATCTTTTCAAATGAAAATAAAATAAATAATTACAAACAAAGAAAAACATATAAATGAAAACACAAAATTAAAGAGAAATTTTGTAAAAAAAAAATAAAGGGATCATCTATGTGGTCCCTTAGTTAAGAAACTAAAACTAAACATCTTAACTAAGTATATCTACGTTCGGTGGAGGAAGATAATAGTATTTTAAATATTGTCGAGAGACATTAAAATAGATTCACTTGCACATCACTAGTGAAAGTGTGAAGCGGGGGACGCGGAAACACGTGCTGTGTTGACCCGTCCGCGCGCCCCTCGCACCACCCTTTCATACCCTGAGTAATTATCTAAAAATCAGTGATTTGTTGACAAAATATTACTTACCGATGAAAAGAGATATCATTATTCTTCTTAGTCTGTTTCCTGGAATCATTTTTGCAAATGGGCACTGCACATTTCACCATAATTACTTAAAAATCGATAAATAACGGAGAGAGAAACGATCAGCGCGTGGGACTGTGCGTGACTAATGACGTCGCTCTTGAAATTTTGAGACTGTTCATACTTGTGCTTACAGTTCATACTCGGTAACGCGCGCTCTATAGCTTGCTTATGTATACTCTAAGATCGACGCAAACAAGAGGCGATTTTGCCTCCCACTCACAATAAAAAAAAAAATCTTGATCTCCATTCGGTTGCCTTAATTTTTTTACATGACTTCAGTAGTAGACCATAGCTAAGAACCACGTACACACACCGTGGCAGGGATGTTGCGGATGCAGAATTAGTATAGAGGAGCATTTCTCAAAAACACATTATTAGCTCATTGATCAAAATCTGTAGGCGTCAAGAGTTTTCGAAATGTTCATAATAAAGCTTTGGGCTTAAAACCACTAAATTTCATAATACCTTATTCACTAATACCCTTAATTTTCAATTTACCATGGGCTAAAACAAAAACTAAAAAAAAAACTAAAAAAGAAACTAAAACTTCAAATTTGAGAGACAATTTGAAATTTTAGGCATTATGAGCCCATGGTAATTTGAAAATTAGGGGTATTAGTGAATAAGGTATTATGAAATTTAGTGGTTTTTAAGCCCAAAGCATAATAATGCACTCTTAACTATAAGAATTATTTTAAATAAGCTTATAATTTCTAGGTTCTGTATAACACTCCGCCCGTGAAATCGACTCTGCTGGCCCATACTTGCGCCAAAGAATTTTGCCTCAGTTGTGAACTTGGTACGTTTAAAATATGTCATCTGAAATGACTGTGTAAATAGCGCAAAAAAAAAAACAATTTTTTTGTTATGTCCACAGGTTTCTTGTTCAGAATGTTAGACACGTCCGGAGGCGCCCCCTGTCAAGCTACTAACTTCCTACGCGCCTTCAGAACAGTTCCGGAGGCGGCCGCTTTAGGGCTCATACTGCCCGACCGCGGATCCGACCCTAGGGTCGACTTGGTTGCTCTTATACAGGTTACTACACTTGGTTGCTCATGTACAGATTACTATACTTCATGGCTCTTATACATATTACTAGGCTTAGTTTGCTCTTATACAGGTTACTAGACTTGGTTGCTCTTAATATAGGTCATTAGACTTGGTTACTCTTATACAGGTCACTACACTTGGTTGCTCTTATACAGGTTACTAGACTTGGTTGTTCTTACACAGGTTACTAGACTTGGTTGCTCTTATACAGGTTACTACACTTGGTTGCTCTTATGCAAGTTACTAGTCTTGATTGGTCTTATACAAGTTACACTTGTCAATATAAAGCTACGGATAATTATTTTATACACATGAAAGTAGGCTGCGTGTGTATTGTGACATGTATTTGCTATTTTTATGATACCTGAGCCTTACTCAGTTTTTAAAATAATTATATTTCAGAGCTGGAACCGTTTCATTCTGCACCAAATGCACTACGAGATTCTGGAGACACGCAAGAAAGAGAAGGAACTAGCGTTACTGGCCAACAATTCGCCACCGAAACCGCGGCTTGCCAACGTCGCCCCAAATGAAGGTGTTGCAACGACGCAAGTTAGTAGTATTATTTAGTCTCTAACAGTACAGGTCGATTCACAAGACCTGGCACGAATGGATTGAACGAGTGAATGAAAGTATATGTGTGTTACCCATTCACACAAATATGAAAATGACATGTATCAGTCATTTTCCACCAAAAATGTCAACGTGACTAGGATATTTTTGTTTTCTGTTAAACCATAGGCACTGAACTTATTCACAAAAGGATGCAGGTTGACTTTTGAACACTTTTTATTGTGTTTTCGAGCTTACAAGGTAAAGTCATATGTGTGTTACCCATTCACACAAATATGAAAATGACATGTATCAGTCATTTTCCACCAAAAATGTCAAAGTGACTAGGATATTTTTGTTTTCTGTTAAACCATAGGCACTGAACTTATTCACAAAAAGATGCAGGTTGACTTTTGAACACTTTTTATTGTGTTTTCGAGCTTACAAGGTAAAGTCTTAATTTTACGTTAATATAACAATCGCGAGCGTAGTTTTGTAAGAAGCCATGTTGAAAGGGAAGAGAGCGAGAGAGACATAGTCTGCGTAAAAGAGACGGACGATCTCTATAAATGCGTTCCGAATTCAGAAAATATAATTTAGTAATACTAAACATTGACATTACTTTCGTTCGACCCATTCGTGCCAGCTCTTATGAATGGTCGGTGTGTAAACATTTTCGTTAGGAGATCCGGAAAGCGAGTCTACGGATGCAATATTTTGTAGTTAGTGTACAGTTATTGCAATTCACGAAGGCGAGCGAGCATTACTCGTGATTGAACGTGTATCTATAATAATACAGCTGAAGAGTTTGTTTGTTTGGTTGGTTGAACGCGCTAATCCCAGGAACTACTGGTTCAAATTGAATAATTATTTTTGTGTTGAATAGTCCATTTATCGAGGAAGGCTATAGGTTATTATAACATTACGCTACGACCAATAGGAGTGGAGCATCAATGATTATCGCGGACGAAGTCGCGGGCACCATGTAGTATAAGATAAAAACGTGTGTAAGCTTTATGTTGTACGATAAATTTGTTGAACAACAAAATTGGATTTATTGGTGTAAGGCATCAACTACCTTATTTGATGAAGAGAGAGACATAGACAATTTTATAATAGTTATAAAACACTATTCTCTCCTAGATTTTGTATGACAATAGCTAGTTATGATGTCACTTCATTGTTAACTCAATCGAAATTTCATTTGCTTATAAAGCAACTAATTAATCTGATTTTGCGGTTAATTGAAAAATAGGCTGGTTCTACGGTTAGAATAAAGTGTTTGTTTAGTAGTAGATATCGCATCTTGTCTTGGAATTATTTTTTATGGTGTCATGTACCCTATTCCGTTTCCATAAAGAAAACCTATAATAAACCAGTTCATCTGAAACCATAAAGTTGCGTAACGCTGAAAAATTCCTTTCTCTTTGTAGTTACACAACACTTGTCCCTAATAAATTTGTCTATAGGTCAACGGGCAATACACTCAGGATTATCAGTACGGCGAATTGGAATTTCTGGGGCCTAATACGGAATTCGAGCAAGAGGTTGAAGTGAGGGAGGATGGATGGCATAACAACTTGAGCCAGGAGGAAGGTAATTAATTAACTAACTCATTTAGGCGGACGTGGATCAGAGTTAACTTTATAACTCAGAGTTAAGTGCTAACCCGGGGTTAACTGGCTGAGGCAGGACACTGTGGGTAGATTAAGTCCCCTCCCTACCCCTCCCCTCCTCAAAATTTAAAGCACACGTTTTTTGTTTTGATAACCAATAGAGAAGGGGACTTGTGACTGGGTTTTTTAGTCCGTGCAAGTCGGACACTGTCTGGGCCCTCCATTCCCAGTTCGTCCGAAGGGATTTTTCCCGCACACAAGTCACCCTTCCAATCCTTAAAGTAAAAAACAGCAAAGAGTTCGCGTCTTTGGCCCCTCTGGCGACTCATTCAAAAAAAAAAACCCGGGGTTAACGATTTACTGTATTTGGACCGTGCAACTACTTGCACCTTAGTAACACAGGAGGTCCAAAACTGTGACTCCTACATGCGCCACGGGATTTACGTCTATTTTCTTTCGTAAGGGCATCACAGAATATTTACAACCTATAAGGGAGTCGTATTATTGAAAAGACTGAGAACCCTTGTACTAAAATATACAACATGAACTGAAACAATTACACTGCTCACCCGCGACTTTATGTAAAAGAGTACTCTGAAGATGAGCTCTGATTGAGTTCGAAACGCGTCAGTGTAGTTTGGTGGTGGTGATAGTTGGGTTTCTGTGATATGTGTGTGTTCATATAGTGTGGAGGTGGAGGAACTGCATGAACACGCATTCTTTACATAAAACGTAGCTATCGAAGGTCGCGGGTGAGCAAAGTAATTGTTTCAATTCATTAATATGGACCTCCGCAAAGTAACGCCTGATTCAATAAATGTACAATATGTTTATATTTTTTCAAGTCTTTTTATCTTTGATAATCAATAAGTTTTGTCTTTTTGTAGAGCCACGCGGGCGGGCCATTTAATAGTACATTACTGCAGCGGCCGCGAAATAGGGGATTGCCGGCCGAGTAGTTATAGATGGCCGAGTGTTAACGAGGCCATCTAGAGATACGAGGCCGGCAATCCCTGTTCATAACCAAGGCATGTATAGAGTTTTTCTCAAACATGCATCATCATCATCACCACCATCATCACCGCCATCATCATCACCAACAACATCATCGACATCCATCAACATCCATCAACATCCATCAACATCCGTCAACATCCATGAACAAGAACATCCATCAACATCCATCCATCCATCCATCAACATCCATCAACAACCATCAACATCCATCAACATCCATCAACATCCAACAACATCCATCAACATCCATCAACATACATCAACATCCATCAACAACCATCAACCAACATCCATCAAAATCCATCAACATCCATCAACATCCATCAACATCCATCAACATCCATCAACATCCATCAACATCCATTAACCAACATCCATCAACCAACATCCATCAACATCCATCAACATCCATCAACCAACATCCATCAACCAACATCCATCAACATCCATCATCCAACATCCATCAACATCCATCAACATCCATCAACATCCATCAACATCCATCAACATCCATCAACATCCATCAACATCCATCCATCCATCCATCCATCAACATCCATCCATCCCTCCGTCCGTCCGTCCGTCCGTCCGTCCGTCCGTCCATCCGTCCGTCCATCCATCCATCCATCCACGTCGACCACGTCGACCTATTAAACGTCATGGTGCTGTGTCACATAAAACAATAGACGATCACTTTGCTGGCCTTGGCCAGCAATGTTGTATGAAATTCCATTATTGACCTCTCGTCTAGCCGCACCTGCAACGTGACAGTTCGTGGCGTATTTTAAGGAACATAACGTCAATATTTCATAGCATGTTTGAGAAAAATTATTTATGATTTCATCGTGAGAGATATCCTCTTCTAACCAGGGATCATCCATGGGGTTGAATTTTTCTACCAAAGTTCTAAGTTTTGTTATAAACTTGGATAGGAAATAAGTTAACAAGTTTGTGAATAATACTGTTACTGTTTGTTTTTGACGACCAGATGGCCTAGTGGTTAGAGAACCTGACTACGAAGCTTGAGGTTCCGGGTTCGATTCCCGTGTCGGGGCAGATATTTGTATGAAAAATACGAATATTTGTTCTCGGGTCTTGGGTGTTTAATATGTATTTAAGTATGTATCTATCTATGTAAGTATGTTTATCCGTTGCTTAGTACCCATAACACAAGCTTTGCTTAGCTTACTTTGGGACTAGGTCAATTGGTGTGAATTGTCCCGTGATATTTATAATATAAATCCCTTTTTTGCAAGCAGCTTTATTTGGAGCTGTAGAATTTGGAGGTAATGATAATTTTAAGACGTGAGACGCGGCCGCTAATGTGATGCGTGGTGAGATGGGCCTCATAAGGAAGCTCAAAGTCACTCAGAGGGTAATGGAGAGGGCTATGCTCGGAGTTTCTCTGCGGGATCGCATTAGAATTGATGAAATCCGCGCAAGGACTAAAGTCACCGACATAGCTCGAAGAATCGCCAGACTCATGTGGCAGTGGGCAGGGCATATCGCTCGTAGACCTGATGGCCGATGGGGCAAAAAGGTTCATGAGTGGCGTCCACGGACCGGAAAACGCCTAGGTAAGCCTCCAACAAGATGGAGCGACGACCTGGTTAAGGTTGCGGGCTCGCGTTGGATGCCGAGGGCACGGGACCGATCTGTTTGGCGAGCCTTGGGGGAGGCCTATGTTTAGTAGTGGACGTCTTTCGGCTGAAATGATAATTTTAATAAGCCTTTGATATTTATAGACAACCAAGTAACCAACAAGATGGACCGACGATCTGGTAAAGGTTGCAGGGTCTACTTGGATGCTGCCGGCACAAGACCGAACGTTTTGGAACTCTTTCGAGAAAGCTTTTGTCTAGCGATTGGTCGCCTTGTGGCTGACTAATATTATTATGCAGTACCTTCTAAGGTATTTAAATATGTCGACAAACGTAGGGTAGAGCGCCCTGTGGCTATCCAGGGCGATGATATTGTTAAGGCAGTGGGCGGGGATTGAAGGAAATGAAAAAAATAACCGTGGATCTTGGTCTATAATAATCCTACCTTTTCAGCCCAAGACCAACAGCCGAAGGTGAACGACGAGTTACCAAGCCAACAGGCTGACAGGGAAGAGTCTGATATATCGCAGCTGTTCGCTATTGGTCGACACCAGCTCAACAGGTGTCTGAAGTGTAATAAAGAGGTTTGTGGAAGTTTCATTTGTATTTTTTGATGGCTGTTTCGGACTAGCTCCACGGAACTAATGGTAGAAGAAATAGTAATGCTCCAAGCGAGAAGTATTAAGAAGTATTTTTGCCGCGCCCGGGTCACATTTTTTATTTGAAAAATGCAAAACGCAAAACATTTTATTTGAATTCGTTTAATTCAGCGACACCTGAACTGCACGGCTAGTCTAGCTGGCTCCTTTACTTATGCTATTATTTTACTTTATACTTCTGTAAAATATAATATAATAAACTGATAAATAAATTCATCTTTAATATAATTGAATACATAGAATTAATATATTTATGTCTTGAATAAATTGATTATAATAAGTTAATGTAGTGTTAATGAAAATAAATACATGACATAATTAACTTTAAATAAAAAAAATATAATAAAATAATAATAATTTAATATAATTATCGCGGGCTATTACGAAATGCCAGCGGCGATCCGGATATAATTCTTTCGCGGGCCGGAAATGCCTTCTACTACGAAATTTGATTTTTGATGTTCGTATCGTGCCGATTCGTTCACGCTACTAATATTGAACAAAAGAGTGAAAGCGACGGCACGATCGAATTTTGAATTTCATAGTACCATTTTCAACAATCGCACGTCAATGGCGGGCTCGGCTTACATGCCGTTTATTGTTGGAATATTTGTAATATTTCTCGTGATACCTCAAATAATTACATGTCTTGTTTATTCATCTATTAATCATAATTATGTAATTTAAAGTAGTAGATAATAATATTTAAATATGTGCCCTGCAGTGGTATATATGTATGTATGTATGTAAACACTGTATGTACATAAAACTCAAAAATAATACAAAACAACAGAAAAAAAAAGAGTACAAAGGCGAACTTATACCTAAAAGGGATCTTTTCAAGCTAACCTGGCCTGGTTGGTAATATGTGCCGGTGCATCGTCCATATCGCTGACCAATTGGCTAAGTAAAGTTTTTTGAAGAGGTGCTAAATATATTTTTTTTCGACAGTAGTCGTCTTCTAGACCGAGAAACTGCAGCTGTTTTATTTTTATCTCCTATTGTTTACTGGAAATATTTTTTTAAGTGTTCGAGATGACATTTGTGAGATTTAATGGCTGACAAGCGGTTCATGCTCAGTACTTAGTAGAAATAGAAAAAAAAAACGAAGCCAATTGTCAATGTCAAATGAAATCTAACCGTTTGCGTTTCGTTTACTTTGCATTGTCCAAAAAGCAGTTCCAAAATAATGATCGAAAATATTCAATCGTGATTTAATTATCGTGCATAATTCGTGGAGAAATGCGGTAAAATTGAAAATCCGGATTTTGTGCGGAGGTCGTTAAAAATAGTCCAAAACGCAAAGCAAACGAAACGCAAACGGTTTGACATGGACAAAAGTGACAGATGACTTAATTTTTTTTCTGTTTCTACTAAGTACTGAGCATGAACGGCTTGTCAGCCATTAAATCTCACAAATGTCAACTCGAACACTTAAAAAAATATTTCCAGTAAACAATACGAGATAAAAATAAAACAGCTGCAGTTTCTCGATCTTCAGAACGCCGACTGTCGAAAAAAAATATAATTAGCACCTCTTAAAAAAACTTTACTTAGCCAATTAACGTGCATTCTCTGTTTTCTAGTACTCTGTTAAATAGACATACAATAATAGGGGTCTACCCCTGGTCCGCGGGCCGTAGTTTGCTCAGCACTCTTGTAGACTTTTGTTGTACAGGAAGAGCGTGAATCGGTGGTGTTGGCGTGCGCCCTCCAGTTCCCTGGGGGAAGCGCTCGCGAGGAGCCGCGAGGGTTCGCGGAGCTGGTGCGAGCGTCGCTGGCGCCGCGCCGCGCGACGCCGGCTTGGTGCGACCACTGCGCGAGGTTCACGCCCACAGCGCAGCAGGGACGCATCATACGGTACTGTGACTGTGATGTTAGACCGGGGCCGCACTGGTAAGGCGACCGGCGACGCGACGCGACGGCGACCAGTGTTGCCAGATGCCGGAATACAAAAAGCGGGAGCTGCGCTTTCAAAACGCGGATTTTTAAATGAAAATGCGGATTTATCCAGCAGTGGGACATAAAAAAAAAAACGTCATCTTCGTCCGCTTCCGCGACATTTCTGAGCCATTATTACTGTGTGAGTGAAATGGCATATTTTAAAAAAGCGGACCCGCGTTACCTTAACGCGGATAGCGGGGCCAGTGGCCAAAACGCGGGGTAAAAAGCGGGAAAGCGGGGTGTCTGCAACACTGACGGCGACTAAATCAAACATAGTTGATTTAGTCGCCGTCGCCGCTGCGGCCGCTTCGGCCGTTCACATAACCCGAACTATGTTTGATTTAGTCGCCGTCGCGTCGCGTCGCCGGTCGCCTTACCAGTGCGGCCCCGGCCTTATACAACAGAGATCACCGATTGGTTTCTTCAGTGGTCCGGTTTTCAACATAAAACTACCATCGCGGTCCGTATTATAAACTAAGATTTTTAATTTCGTGGTATTCTGACAAATGACAGATTTTGACGTTTCAGTGACAACAAACCTTTTTTATTTTAAATCCTAACTAATATTATAAATGCGAAAATAACTCTGTCTGTCTGTCTGTCTCGCTTTCACGCTAAAACTACTGAACCGATTTAAATGAAATTTGGTACACAGATAGTCTAGAGCCTGAGAAAGGACATAGGCTATACATCATCACGCTAACACCAATAGGAGCGGAGCAGAGCGGAGCGGAAGAATGTTTCAAAATCGGGGGTTTTTGAAGTAAAACTTCTATAGGCACGCTTGACTTGGGAGTAGGTACGGTGGTAAATGTGAACGCGGGTGTTCGGGGGGGGTTCGAGTGTGGGGGGTAGGGGGCGGGTAATTTTTATATATCAAGGAACTAAGGAGAGCCATAATTGATGAAAAAGCAAATTGGATAAAAAAATAAGCTGCCCAAATTACTAATTCCACG
The DNA here is from genome assembly GCA_947859365.1 of Archips crataeganus. Classification (NCBI taxonomy): domain Eukaryota; kingdom Metazoa; phylum Arthropoda; class Insecta; order Lepidoptera; family Tortricidae; genus Archips; species Archips crataeganus. The sequence goes on along the minus strand of OX402057.1, from coordinate 14,471,397 downwards.
CGGACAGAGTCGCGGGCAAAAGCTAGTCTATTAATATTTCAGAAACATATATATGGTTTCTTATTTTTACCTGTGACCCCCTGAATAAGGCTATGTAACTCCCTCTAGGGGTCGCAACCCACAGTTTGAAAAACACTGGCCTAAATTGAACAAAGGATATTTTGACTTTGACTGTAACGTCTCACACGAGTTTCACCGCTATAGTAAATGCTTCGCTCGTGTTAGCCATTAGCTTCTGAGATTTACTGAATTCCCCGTTCATTGTTAACGACACCACCAAACGATACTCCTAGGGGTCTGGTTGCCTAAAAAAAGAAGTCTGTCGACGACGCCACTAATGACTAGTGTTGTTGCCCTGATATTTATTCGTATACCAAAATATACAGTAAAATAAAAAGAATTTGGAGACGATAATTTTTATTCAATCTTATCATCTGGTGCTTTACACAAATAGATAAAAAGATCCAATGCATATGTCTAACAACCATTGAGAGTATACTAGCTAGATATAATATTTTAAACGATATGTTATCCCAACCTTACGTGGTGTCATTAACAATGAACGGAATTCCCATTCCCACCCAATTTAGATCGTGCATAAAAAAATCATGTCTTACGTCTGCGCACCCAGTTTTACAAGCGTAATTCCCAAATATATGCATCTTTCATACGCACATTACCATGTCTTGGTAACAACCAATGGCCATTATAGTCCGACAAGCTCGTGCGCGTGCGCGACCCTCCGCGGAACTCTGTCGCAGTCAGCGTTTGCCGCACTTATTAAAAACAATCTTGTTAAGGACAGCAGAGGCTCCCTGCGACAGGGTTCCGCTGAGCGCCGCGCACGAGCTTGTCAAAGTATAGTTCACCAGACAACTTTATTTTGCAGGCTACCTCCAATACTAGCCATCAATTGCGGCGGGATAACAGCACACGACAAGGCTTACTGGGCTAAAGGCGTTCAGAAAGACACGGTAATAAATAATAATAAAAAAAACAAACGTATTAATCTTCTATCTATATACATATTGTTACGAGCCGTAGGGTTCGTTAGATAGATAATACGCCTTTAACGTAAAACTAATTTAATTGAACAAAAGGGAATCACTTGCAACACTAAACTTATTCGCTTAAATCACTTAGTAATCACTTTGATCTCTCTTCGATGTTTATCTCTCGGTATCGTATCCAAAAACTGACTGTGTCGGAACCTTGTCCGCCTTTATATAGGTCCAGTGAAACGGTCCACAAAGTTGGAGAACATTCCAGCTAGAACTCTCTGGCCCATACGTCTAGAATATTCCGGAAACAGGATTATCTGTCTGTCTCTTTCACGAGTACGCTATGCTATCTCGCTCACACACTTTCTAGAATGTTCCGGAAACAAGATCGTCTGTCTCTCTCACACATATAGGCTATCCTTGTCACACACCTTCTAGAATGTTCCGGAAACAAGATCGTCTGTCTCTCTCACACATATAGGCTATCCTTGTCACACACCTTCTAGAATGTTCCAGAGACAGGTGGACTGTAACTTGGCCTGAAACGGCCTGAAAACATGTTTCAGCCTGCTGAAAATAATGCTAACTTGGGATAATTTCTGATTTACCGTTATGTGTTAGGACTTCTTCCAGAACGGCCTGAAATCAGATTTCAGGCTGCTGAAAACGACTGCAAGTGCTACTAATTTCATAAAAATGTTTTTGCGGGTTTCTCGTGGACCCATCTCCGTAACAATATATAAAAATGAATCCCTATTTCCCTTGGTCACGGCATCACGCATGAACGGTGTTCGTCATTGTCAGGAGTAGGTTCTTATGAATGAAAAAATTAAGAAAATTACGCGGAAAATTAGAAAATATAAGAAAAATTACCGTCCATAATAACTTTTCTAATGTAACCTTATGGCGTTTGACATAACTGCCAGTCGTTTGACAGTTGGCGTGATTAACAGAATACGATCGTTTAAATTAAATGTACGGGTCGAAATTTTATTCATAAAACTAGCGACGCGCCCCGACTTCGTGTGGGTGTAGTTTGGGGAAAAAGAGGTAAATATATAAACTTACCACCTTAAATTATAGACTTTCTTTATTTTTCACACCTATTTTTCAAAGTTACACCCGTGCGAAGCCGGGGCGGGTCGCTAGTATTATATAAATATAGTCAGTGTAGACGCACCTGTATCAAAATTTGTTGAGAACCTTCTTCTTGACTTTTTTTTATTGAAAAGCATTTTCAATGAAAAGACAAATCAAGATTGTGATTGGTTACATCAATTTAACAGAATCGTAAAATCGTGGCTAAATTTCCATTATAATTTTGTCACGGTAGCTTTTTTTCCCAATCTTTATATATATAATTCCACTGTACGTGTGTTTGTCACTAAACTCCTCCTAAACGGCTGGACCGATTTGAATGTTTTTTTGTATGCATTTGGGTGGCGTCTGGATGGTTTAAATTCATAAATCAGCCCGGCAGATGGCGCTGCAGTCGGTATCTAGGTTCATGCAGGACAACGTCTGTCGGGTCCGCTAGTTTAATAATAAAATGTTTATTTTCTCAATAAATACTTTATTATTATTATCATTAATTTGAATTGACGCAGAAACAGTGTCGATGGAGCCTCGCTCATGCAGAGCTCCTTCTGTGTGCTTTTGGCCCTTCGGGCCGATGCGAACTTAACATAACATAAACCTTCCTATGTTTCTGTGTCGATTAAAATTGGAAAAAAATGCGATTGTGAAAATAAGCTTCTGTAAAAAACTAAAATAGGGATGTTGACACCACCAATCAACTGACGTACTTTTTATGAGCTGTCAAAACACATTCTCCCATAGAGTTTGAATGGCAATAGCAACATATGACGTCACTTGTTCGCATACTCAATTAACTAACTATTTATTTGTTTTAAAGCAACAAAAAATCTAATTTTGCAGTTAATCGAAAATTAATCTGGGTTTTAGGGCTAAAATAAAGCGTTTTTTTACTGGAGTCGTGTCTTCGAATTATTTTTTAATGGTGTCAACATCCCTATTGGGAAAAAAATGCCAATGGAAATTTTGCTACTCTATTCTGGTAAATTGATCTAACCCGACGTTCGGTGCGGGAGGCCTCCTTTCTTTGATACGGTGTTAGTTACGCCCCTGAATATCGTCACTACTTTGAAAAAAATCTCGTATCTCAAATCAGTTTGTAAACCAAACTGAACTTATTGCACACTCAGTAAAGTTCAATTAGCCAGATTATCGATTTTGAGATACGAGCTTTTTTCAAAGTAGTGCCGATATGGCTAAAACCTAGAGAAATTTTACATTTTTTCAGCAAGAGACATCAAAGCGAGGGAGTAGCGGGAAACCGTGTCGGTACGGCTTGCACTGCGCGAGGCCGGGATGTCGATTCAAACATCCTGACAGGTGAGATCAAGAAAGTCACATTGGATCGAACAGAGAACGTTTAAGTATTAAGTAACCCATCAAATTAGGGTAGAGGATAACAGCTCTAGAAGCGTATAAACGCTTTGCTTATTTTAATAGTTTCAACTGACACATCCTTAACGATTGACTGATTAAAAAAAAATCTTTGAGAGATCTCAAAAAAATCGTGTAATTTCTTACGTAATGTTTTTACATGTTTGATAAAATCACGCTAAAGTTATGCAAGCAATAACCCCATATCTATAAAACCTGAAAGAATTGCAGGGGTTATTATTATAAACACGGTAATAGAAGAAAAAATGGGTGGAGAATGCAACTGAGTTAATTTCTCTGTCAAATTTGAATTTTATAGTCAGAAGTAGCATCCGTTAGTTCTATAACCATGCATTCAGCCGTGATGTATCCAAATGCTATCGCACAGAGTTCATTTTACGATGCAATATTTCAGAAAAATCTATTAGATGTTGGCTACATTTTATTTATAAACAGCTGTCAATTTTTTTACGCTATTCCACGCTAGGTGTCAGCACATTGTATGCAATTCTCATTTGCATACTTGCACCATAGACTCTTAACGATATACCGTTGTTGTTAAGTTGTTATTATGCTACAGGTTCAGAAGTTATTACTTTTTTTCTAATATAAACTTCGACCAGTAATCGCTGATATTTCAATATGTGTATAAAAGCGTACGTGAGAATTTCTGGCGACACTATTTTCGGTACAAACAGGAACTTGCGAAATTTACTCTTGTTTTTTCTATTCTATAATTGTAAAGCATTGTAAATATATTCAATTTGCTTACAGACCGAGCCCATCTCAAGGCTCCTCTAAAAGCCCCGAGTCTCACTGTGTGCTGCCACACCAACTGCTGGTCAGATTGCAATCTGATGGCGACGTTATTATTAATGATAAAGTAAGTGCATCTGGTAAATGAGTCGTGTCCAAAATAAAAACGTAATTAAGGGAATTAACGAAAGTTACCCACATGACTCCGTATGACTAACTTTTGTTACACAAAGGACGCCATCGTGATTTTGTTTTCATTAGGTCTTTAACCCTTAGTATGAATTGGCGCCGTTCAAAGCTGCTCCTGTTGTGTGCCGGAGCACTGATCAGTGCCAAAATCATTTTATTGAATTTTGATTTATTAATTATAAGTTATTTAATTTGACATTAATTACAGGTCAATAAATAATTAAATTTCAGCAAATAATACTAAACTAACAATAAATCATTAAATACCAAATATAAAAATAAATCATTTAAATATTTAGTGATTTTGTCACAGATCAGTGCTTTGGCATGCGACCGGGGAGGCACTGATCAGTAGTGTATGTCTATGTAGGTCATACGAAGGGTTAATGTATGTACTTTTTTTTTAAATGACTCAAATAAGACATTTCCTATGTAATGTAGACCGTGATTACCTTTAACCCTTTTCCAGACCCCGTAAATTTAGACACGCTACTACAGAATGAATTCGAACTCTTAGTTTTATTAGGAAGCATGTACTATACTATTTTCTCGAAGCGACTCACGGGCCACGGCAGTTTTGAGTTTCCTGTACTCTTCGTTATGAATATTGTTACCTGTGAAGAGGTAATTTAAAAGCGAAACGTATTTTTAACAAGGTCAATTGATTTTGTACCTATTGCAAGGGGAGCAAGGTCATCCTTGTGTACATTTATGTGGTCGATGGCGCCATGTCTGGAATGCAAATACGCATAATCGTGATGAAACTTTCAGTGGTATAAGGCGGGGGATGTGCGCCCGGGGTCCCCTATTTTAGTTTCAACTTCATCCGGTAGATGGCGTTAACGGATCATTCCTTCCTCTCATCTTATGTCGAGTTGTCGGTTCCCTAACAGTCATATAATAGGTCAGGGCAAAAGTAAATCGTATTTTTAATGTATTATTAGAAATCAAACCTCTTTGGCTGTGCTGAATGTAACTGGCTGGTTTTAATACCATTAAATGTTGACATTCTGAAGATGCAATAAATAAAAAGAAAAACTAGTTCCCGCCATTTTTCAATTGTTTTTCAAGCAAGCAAAATGAACGTATGTGACGAAGAAATTCGGTACATTTTAAAGGTTAAAAAAAAAGTTAAAAATGCGACGAACGCCGCGAATAAAATTTGTGCGGTTTATGGGCCTAATGCGGTATCAATAAGAGTAGCACAAATGTGGTTCAAGCGTTTCAAGTCTGGAAATTTTAGTGTGAAAGAGGAGGTTTTTAGTATGAAACATTTTCCTTTGTATGAAAAATACGAAAATACTTTTGCCCCGACCTAGTAGGTATTATAAATGTAAATTCCAGAACGATACGCCGTCCGATCGCGAGAAGCACAAGAAGAAGCAAGCGACGACGCAGTCCGAAGACGAGTATTGCCTGTCGGCGGCAGTCGTCTGCGTGGAAGACAACCCGAAGCATTTAGTGGCGTACGTGCAAGCCGGGGGCGACGAGGACTGGTACATGTTTAACGATGTTAGGTGAGACATTTATTTATAGATCTGCCAGCCTTTAGCCGCAGATTTGCCCGTGTAGATGTAACGGTTGATTGCCGGGCGAAAACGGGTTCAACTAAGCTATGATTTTTAGGGTTCCGTACCCAAAGGGTAAAAACGGGACCCGATTACTGAGGCTCCGCTGTCCGTCTGTCCGTCCGTAATTTGTGGGTAATTAAAAAAACGTGATTTTTTGTTTCATGTGACTGCGTCGTAAACGTGGTCGCCATCGAATACTGATCTAGATTTGGTTCCTGAGCACCGATTAAAAATAATCGTGTATATTTTGACGACCAGATGGCCTAGTGGTTAGAGAACCTGACTATGAAGCTTGAGTTCCCGGGTTCGATTCCCGTGTCGGGGCAGATATTTGTATGAAAAATACGAATGTTTGTTCTCGGGTCTTGGGTGTTTAATATTTATTGAAGTATGTATCTATCTATATAAGTATGTTTATCCGTTGCCTAGGTCCCATAACACAAGCTTTGCTTAGCTTACTTTGGGACTAGGTCAATTGGTGTGAATTGTTTCGTGATATTTATTTATTTTTATTTTATTTTATTTCTAACAGCATAACGCCAGTGACCCCGTCCGAAGTGGTCCAGTTCAGTGCGTGGTGGAAAACGCCGTGCGTGCTTTTCTACTCGTCCACCAGCCTCAAGCTCAGCGAGGAGGCCTCATAGCCGACGCTCGAGTATGGGCCTTATGGTGAAGAGTGAGTCAATTATTTTTAATTTCATAATTAAACGATTTTTTCGATTCGTCGGATTTTTGTTTCGCCGAATTCTTGCTATGCCGAATACTTTATTCGTCGGAATTTTTTAGTGACAGAAAATCAATCAAAACTTATGGAAATATCGTGAATTTACTTATCTATTAAATAAAACGAAGAGATGAATATTTAGCTCAACATCATACTACAATTACGTTTATGTAGCCCCTTCAAAGGAAATAGCGCCGTGTCGTGGGTTCCGTATATTTAGCAGTACTCCTGCCTATGTAGTGAGTGCCAAACGAACGTAATCACGTTCATTAATCCAGGTATATTCTCAAGATCTAATTCTTTAACCCTTTAATATTAATTCTTGTCAAATGATGTACTGAATCTGATCAGGGTAGAGACGTATCCCGCCAGGAATCAATTATCGGATGTGTTTCTAGGTGCCTGACAGAGGGCGTTAACTGATTTTCTGGATATATAAACTAAATTTAATACATAGACTTAGCCTAGAGCTTTTCTTGATAATGTGAGTTAAAAACTTTAAGAATAGTAAAGATACTCTTCCCATGCTGGTGTTATAGACATCATAGTTTGTAAGTAAGTTTAGCACCGATACTGGTACAGATTTATGTATTTTTTTTGAGTTATTTTAAAATAAATAACCCCTATTTTACAGCATAAACTTTGGTTGTTTTTCTTGAAGTCATATCAACAGGAGAAGGCGCCCTGGGAATCTAATAAATTTAATTAAAGTCTCTTTGTCTCTCTGACTATAGTTAGTTGGTGAATGTAACATGAGACCTTAGAAATCACGTTACAAATATGGCGACGAAGACTTATATTATGAAAAACAAGAATCCAGTGAAACAATTTGATATGAGGCCTGTTCCAACAGGACACTAACGGATGACCACAGTTCGGAGACAAAGAAAGTTTATTTATTTATTTCAAATAATTATGATTACAGGCATGCCCAATGCGATAATGTAGCTAAAAATGTTATCAAGAGTACTTAGTCGTCAATTTTTTTTTCTTAAAGTTCTTCACTCCTCTAGTAGACTTTACTTATAAATTTATAATAAATAGGTAATAAATTTTCGTCCCCAGAGCCATTGGCCCATACAACGAGAATGAGATGTACTATCAAGTCATCACCGAAGGACACTATAGCTTGTACAATGATTCCTTATAACGCCTGCCAACGTGACAAGGTAACAAAATTATTTAAAAATTCATTAAAATTATGAAGACGTTTTAGATAAGTAAGTTCTACGTGTACATATAACAGCTTATTAATGACGCCTATCTTCCAAGATGTCGACTCTCGATTGTTGTACAACTGTAATAGTTTGACGTATAGTCAGGTACGAATACCATCGTCGGTTATTGAATCGATTTCTTTATCAAGTCCTATGACTTGATAAAGAAATCGAAGGTATACGAGGCTATCCTCGTATACCTTTTGAATAACGGGAAACGTCGATGCGATGTTCTGTTTCGTTTGAAATAAGATGTTGATAGGCCTGACAATTGCCTTCAGTGTTGCAGAACTATCGATAGTTTGACTATCGATCGTTGACCTCGCAAACTATTCAGTATATCGATAGTATCGCACATGTTAATACTATCGATACTATCGATAGTGATTTATAAGCAATACTATTGATAATGGCAATACTATCGATACTATCGATAGTTTTATGTCCAATACAATCGATAGTATCGATAGTATTGCAATAGTGACCGAATACAATCGATAGTAGGTATCGATAGTTTTGTACAATCGATAGTACAAAGCTATCGATAATATCGATGGTATCGATTGTTTTCGGTCATTATTGCCTAATTTTGTAATACTATCGATACTATTGGACATAAAACTATCGATAGTATTGCCATTATCAATAGTATTGCTTATAAATCACTATCGATCCTATCGATAGTCTATCGACCTTTTCTTATCCCGACTGTATGTTTGATGTGACCACAAATACTTTCCCACCGCCATTCTAATCTTCAGCAGTTTTCACTTGAAAATGTACTGTGACTGCTATTATACAGACGGTGTTGGACCGGCTGGAGTTAATAAACCAGTTGTCCAATGAGAGCGTAGAATCTGTTACTTGGTATTTAGTAACTATTATAATAAGCTGTGGTATAGGCGTCGTTAGGAGCAAGCAACACAGAAGAGACGTGGTACGGGGGCGCGTCGCAGTCCGCGTCGTTTGTTCGCAGGCCGCGTCTCCGCCCCGTCTCTTCTGTCTGCTTTGGATCGCGACGCTTCTATACATTTAGTATAAAAACTGATTCAACTGGCGCCGCGATTCCGACGCGCCCACGTCTCTTCTGTGTGGCTTGCGCCTTAGGGTTCGATTCCATTAAGGCGAAGCAGAGACTTGCAGTATTTACTTGATTGCCCCATGTGACAACGTGAAGTGTGTCTCCGCTCCGTATCAATGAAACCGCAATCTTATCTTAGGGTGAAGCCAGACGAGCGTAATTTTGTGAGTCGTGAGCGGCAGAATTTCGGTCGCGCCATAGGTACATTATGCAGGTCATCACGTGATACTCACGTGACACAATGTATGGCGCGACCGAAATTCTGCCGCTCACGACTCACAAAATTACGCTCGTCTGGCTTCACACTTATGCTGTGTATACTAAGTATATTGTGACGTGGTGAGATCGTATTTATGTTAGTTATGCTAATTATTGTCCGGATCGTGGCACGCAATGATGCTAACTGCCGCGCACATAGACGTAAATTAATGTTACCTAGCTAAGATTGTCAAAACAAAAAATAATAAAATTTGAAAATGTACAGTTTCTAAGATACTATTTCCAAATCTTATGTATACTGAACGAATTCGAGCGAGACTTTATGTAAAAATGTGCGTTATTTCTAAGCTTTTTTCAAGGAACCGTTGTATGGAGCTATTTATTTTTGGGGGTGATCTCAATAAGCTCATATTTGAAGTTGGCAATAACGGTAAAATATATATTTATTTTTTAGGCTCTTTACACCTATAACGGAATGCTTTATCATCATGTTCTGTATTAATATTTTTGTAGAGATAAAAATAAGAAATACTAATTTTACAACAGCATATGCATCGTAACTTCTAAACAACCAAGTGCGAGTCGTACCCGCGCACCGGAGGTTTCGCATCTCACAATTTAAGTTTAAACTATGAAAGCACCAAACATTGATCTAAAAAAAGGTCAGAGAAAGACTAACTTAATTCCTCTGCACTTAAAAAATTAAATCCACCATACATAGAAAAATGTTTTGGTCCACTTGTAGGTATTTAATTTTAACCACACTTTTAGTGCGGTAGCGGAGTGGCTGGTAAAACCAAGCGAATATACTCATTTTCTTGCCACAATTTGAACCAAATATCTGAACCTTAACACCCTAATGTTAGGGATTATGCGCGATAATTCCTTTGACTGTTTCTTCGAAGGAACTATTGCGTTTTTTTCGCACTAGTTACTTCACAAGAGATGAAGGCAGAACTGCGTTTATTTTGTCGCCTATGTTCCTTGTGGCAGGATCTTGCAAAAGAACAAAGGCGAAAAAATAAACGCAGTTTTTACTTCATCTCTTCCAACAAAGGAACAGCCAAAGGAACTGCCACGAATAATCCGATGTTAGCGAGCTTCCATTCGTACACTTGCTCCAGGATTTCGGTTGTGATATAATTATATTTGTACTATAAAAGGCGTACAATGTAATTGAAAGGCAGAGGTAAGTGCGAGATGTGGGGAAGAGCAATGGATATGCGATCGGATTTAGTTCCAAGGACACACATTAAGGGGCTGTTTCACAACCCATTGATTAATTTTAACTGACGGATAAATGTGATGCCGTCTCCGTCTATTCGAACAAAACAAACAGAGACGACATTACTTTTATCCGTCAAATAAATTTGATCAATAAATGGTGAAACAGGGGGTAAATATTGTATCATTCGTAATCAAACTACGAATGGAACTGACAGTTATTACATATACTTACGTTAAAAGAGGGTAGAACAGTTTGGTAACCAAAATTTCGTAACTGGCTAAAGAATGGGAAGGTTTCGAAGCTGGTTACGAAATTTTGGCTACCGAACGGTACTAGATAAAAGCTAGAAATTGTCTCCTTGCAGCCTAATATCCGATCAACCTGTGTGATCCCCCCGCACTTACTTAGCCTCTCAAGTTCCACGTCTGAATCTTATTTGCCGGCATGATGTTTATAATATTCTTCTAATTATAAAGTCGATTGGTGAACGATGTGATGCTGACACAGTTGTTATTTAAGACTGGTTTTCTCGTTTGAATTGGAGCAACATAAACTAAACTTATTACAGTCTTAGAAACACATCTAAATAAGAAGTAATTTGCTTGGGTTAAAAAGTTTATGTCGCTGTATTCATTCGCGATAAAATTTTATGAAGAGATGCGTCAGAACAAAAAGACTGTAAAAGCCTGACCAGAATTATGAACACCGCATTGACGTTGTTGAACAATGTTTTATCTTTTATTTTGTAATAAAGTAACCTTCTACACGGAGCTAAAAAAAAACGAATAACAAGTGGGTATGCTTGTTCAAAATATGGGCTGCAACGCTATGTTTAAATTTAGGATGTATGTATGTATTATTATTCTGGTCAGGTTCTAAAACGATATTTGTTAGTTAGTAAATTTGTACTTGCGACTATACTATTTTTTTACTATGAAGTACTGCCTTAGTAAATACATAGTAGGTATGCCACGCTGAACGCTCATTTCTTTCTGGCGAATAAATTGTATGGCGTAGTACTTTGTAGACAAAAAATAGACTGTAGCCAAGTTTGTCGCTATGTGCGTGCCCTGATTAGATGTTAAAAGAAAAGCAATTGGCGACAAACGAGAACGGCATGTCGTGCTAGCCGACCCAACATTACATCCCGATTCAGTATTTAATTAATCATGATCTTATTTATGTCCGGAGAGCCTGCATGGTCTTGTTGGGGACGATAAAGTTAAAATAAAGTTGGAAAATTCATGAGTTTTATTATTGTCCTTCTAAACCTTTAATTATTAACTTAACATAACACGTAGAGCTTATACGACTGACAATTAGACAGTCTCTTACTGAGCTGCATCAAGTTATTGTAACAATAACCAAATGACAAATCACTCCAAATCTATGAATGGACGGTTTTTTTTTTAATGGTAACATGCGAGTTCAGGGTAGAACGATGGACGATGAAAAATGCCAAAATGAGGAAACTGTTGGAATTTAATTAAAAAAATATCATGGAATTTCGGATAGGGGTAGCAGACTATACAATAAAGGGCATGGATTTGATAAAAGTATAGAACGGATTTTTTGTAATTGAATAATGAATACTTTGTTTGAATAGTACTTATTTGTACAAGGAAACGCGGTCACAAAGTGTTGCCATTAAAATAACTTGGTGTAACTCGCTCTTAAATATTGGTTACCTTTAGCTATACATAGCCTATTAGGTACGCCATAAACATAAACTTTCAAACTTAATCTGGGAATACCATGGACTTAATACCTAACCAGGACTGAGTACTGCGACAAAAAGTGAGGCCGTAAAAAAAAAACTAGTGGATTGCATCTCGTTCTAATTAGGGTGATCAAGTAATGGTGCGAGTGGGACACAATCCACTAGTTTCTCTAGTTTGTATGTAATCTCTCGGACCGCTGTCTCTAGTTGCCATTATTAAACTGTATGGCTTGGTAATATGGGTCACTTTTGATTGACTAATAAAAGTTAGTACTCAGTCCTGGTTAGGTATTAAGTCCATGGGGAATACTTACTTAACAACGGCCGCTAAGAAGTACATCCTGACACATTGCAGAACTATGAAGTTTCTGAATATTGTCAATGTCAACCATACAAAAATAAATGCTATACATACTTGTTGTACTTGACAGAACAGTAAGAAGGTAGGTATAGTATTTTTTTCCTATGGGTCACATTGCCAACTATTCAGAAACTTCATAGTTTTGCAATGTGTCAGGATTTACTTCTTAGCGGCCATTGACTATAGTAACAAAAATACAGCTTCGGTATGCTCGAGGCTACTGCATCGGCAGCCTAGGATGGTTCGGGATAATTCGGTATACGCCCCCCCTCATTATCGGCATCGGCAAGAAAAAGGATCCTTCGGCATCCCTAAATGCAAGCGAAATTTCTACTTTATTGCCATGATGTTATTTGCCACCTAAAATCCTCAGCCGTGCCGATGCCGACAATGAGACCGGGCATAAGGACGCCTCGGCATCCCTAAGGACGTTGCGGCATGCCAAGGCATAGTTTCCGACAGTGTGCGCCATCTAGCGATATTCCACCTGTCACAAAATCCCCACTAACCCAACTGCTCATCAAGCAGTTCCCCACTCATGATATTTTGCTGCAGTTTAAACTGTTCATCAAGCACCCGCATGGATTCCTGCCTGCGCGTAGCTACTTTCTTAATCTCATCGTAAACTGTCGGATAGCAAGCTATAGTCTCAAAGTCGTCTCGGCTCAGACTGAACAGTTCACAGTTGGTCACTGCGACAGCGGACGCAGTTCGGAGTTTGTGTTTCATTACTAGAGCAATGCCGCCGAAGTATTCCCCGTCTTCGAGATGGCAGATTTCGCGGCCAGACTCGCTGTATATTGCTACGGTGCCTTTGTGGATGAAGTAGATGTCATCGCCTAGTAACAAGAGGTGCGGGTCATACTACACAGCGTAAGAAACAAAAGTTGTCTCTCCTGTGGCCTGTGGACATAATATAATTGGCGAGTCCGAGTCAGCAAACTTAAGATTTATTAAAATGGGCCGAAAGTCGGTCAGGCGTCCCACACGCCGATGTAGACTTAATTAAGAAATACTTATTGGCTATATACCCTTAATTTTTCCCATGTCCACAGGAGAGACGTGAACAAAAAAATGTGTATGATTCATAAGTAGGTATATGTAACTAGCTGTTGCCCGCGACTCCGTCCGCGAAGAATAAGGGTATAAAAAATAGCCTACAACCTGTTGTCAAACCTACCAAATACAGAGAAAAAATTTGATAAAAATCGGTCAAGCCGTTTCGGAGGAGTTCGATAACAAACACCGTGACTGCCGCAACCATTTGAATGTATTTAATTTTTTTTACATCGGGATGAACCTTTTTGGGCATTTTGATTGCCAAATCGATTATTATTCTGAAATATGTACAATTATTTTCGTTTTGTGTACATCGGTGACATTCAATGACTTCCAACGTATGTTGTCAAAAAAAATCATTGCCATTAAAATAAACTTATACACACACATATACTTTCACTGAAAATACGCAACTAAATAGTAACTTGTCATACTTTAATATGCAGGTCAGTGCTTAAAGAGCTTTACAGACTGCAATGCAGGATAATGAATGGATTTCTTTTTCGCTGAATGGAAACACTGGCATAGATAACAAACAGATCGCTCGCTTTTGGCTCGAAATTCGAACTTGTGATTTAAGAGACTTATGACCAAGTACACATATCGGTCCCACCCAGCCTATCGACACTTCATATAAAAAACACAATGTATGGAATTATGAACGTACTTTGTACCAACATTGAAAACTAAGACGCTCTTGCCAAATAAAAGAGTTGGTTAATGTTCTGTCCTAATATACCAACCCCGACACCCTAATTTAGCCGCATTATACTACACCTCATGTTGGCCAACATGTGACGTACGCCATTGCCGACATCAAGTCAAATCTGTCGCGTGGTGTTCTTATTTTCACTGAATTTATTAAAAAACTGCAATTAACTCCATAAACAGACATTATGGGTGGCAAATCTTTGCGAAAGTGTGAAATTTGTGGTGTCCGGAGAGTGAGAAGGTTAAGTAAAGACATACTTTTGGCTAGATTTCCGCTTGACCCAAACAAGTAATTTTTTGTATGTTTTTTTAGTTGTATAGGTAAATTTGAGTAAAAACAGCTTAAAACAGTGTTAATGATAGTCGCATTAACAGTAAATATTATGAGCCTATGTAATATTTAGCATTACCATATTTTCATATAACCATTACGTCCTAGTGCTGTGCTGAAGTTATCGATATTTTTTTATTTTATTTAAATTAATTAATTGTAATTACTTTCTGTTTCAGATTTCAACTGACTTCTGCCACGAGCTGGACATTTTATTATGGATCTTAGTTCTCAAGATTGTTGTTAATCAAACTATACATACATATTTGTTGCAAATTGTGTGGTTATCGTAGCATATTCAACTTATTCATAAATCACTAGATTTTCAATAAAATTTTATTGATGTGCTATTTGTAATTATTTTCCTGGTAAAATACAAAAAAATATTACAAAGATCGATAAATATTAAGTAGTACCTATTTAGGTAGGTATACTAGGTACTACTTAATATTTATCGATATCGATGGCATAGTGCTACATCTCTAAGGCCTTGACATTGACACTTTATGTTGATACCTCTGACTGTCACTTTCAAGTTGGTAGAAACTACGTTCATAATTCAGTTTATGGCTTTGATGGAAGTGCCGTCTCTTAAAACGTAGTGATTACTTGCTCAGTGGGTCCCACCGGTGTCGGGCAGCAGCGATACCGGTGTGAATATAATGCGATTGCCAACCCGCCTGCTCAGCTTGGCAATTAGAGCAAACCCTGACCAATGGCAAGTCGACACAAACCAAGGCCCCCAGTTCCCGGCCGCCCTGCTATTCCTGATCAAGGCGGCGGTCACGGTAACGGCAGGGCAGGGGGTGCGAAGAATCCCCGGGTTACGGAAAGCCGCCGAAAACAATTGACCTTGGCAACGTACAACGGACGCACGTTACGGCTCGACAAGCATCTGGCACAACTCGAAGTCGAACTCGAGAAAATAAGGTGGCACATTCTTGGGTTAAGCGAAGTCCGAAGAGAGCGGGAGGACACGGTAACTCTTGAATCAGGCCACCTTCTATATTATCGAGAGGGAGACCAGCTGTCCCAGGGCGGCGTAGGGTTCCTGGTGGATAAAGCTCTCTGTGACAACGTTGTAGAAGTGTCGAGTGTGTCGAACAGGGTTGCGTACCTCGTAATTAAGCTAACCGAGAGGTATAGCCTCAAGGTTGTGCAGGTTTACGCACCGACCTCGACGCACTCGGACGATGAGGTGGAAGATATGTTCGGTGATATATCGAAGGCCTTACACTTCACCACCAAGGCCCACTACAACGTTGTCATGGGAGACTTCAACGTCAAAGTGGGAGTACAGAGTTGCAGCGAATCGGTAGTAGGATCCCATGGCTATGGTAGCAGGAATCATAGGGGGCAAATGCTTGTCAACTTCCTCGAAAAGGAGGGGCTATTCTTGATGAATTCATTTTTCAAGAAACAGCTCCAAAGGAAGTGGACATGGCGGAGCCCCGACACTATGACTAAAAACGAGATCGATTTCATCATAACGGACAAGAAGCGCATATTCAGAGACGTCTCAGTGATCAATAGGTTTAATACCGGAAGCGATCATCGACTCGTGCGAGGTTCTCTGAATATCGATTTTAAGCTTGAACGTGTTCGTTTGATGAAATCCAGGCTCCGACCAACCCTGCTCCAAACTATAGTCGGATCTGAAAAGTTCCAGTCTAATCTGGAGAACCGATTCGCTGCCTTGGAAACCACAAATAGCGTTGACATTGACCGGGCCCTCGAGAATGTAGTCAGGATCCTCAGGGAGGAAGGTGTGAGATTTTGCGAATTGCGGCGTAAAGGCAGGAAGTCGAAGCTTTCGGAAGAAACACTCAGGCTCATGGATGAACGACGTGAACACCCACCAGTTACTTCGTCAGAACGACATGCTTTAAACAAGAGAATTTATTGAATCAGGCGTTACTTTGCGGAGGTCCATATTAATGAACTAAAACAATTACTTTGCTCACCCGCGACCTTACAATAGTTACGTTTATGCAAGAAATGTGCGTTCATGCAGTTCCTCCACCTCCACACTGTACGAACACACACAAATCACATAAACCCAACCATCACCACCACCAAGCTACACTGACGCGTTTCGAACTCAACCAGAGCTCATCTTCAGAGTTACCACAACCGTATGCTAGCATAGCTTGGTGGTGGTGATGGTTGGGTTTATGTGATTTGTGTGTGTTCGTACAGTGTGGAGGTGGAGGAACTGCATGAACGCACATTTCTTGCATAAACGTAACTATTGTAAGGTCGCGGGTGAGCAAAGTAATTGTTTTAGTTCATTAAACAAGAGAATTGGCAAACTTGTACGATACGATCTCCGATGCTCCAACACCCGTTCATCTCAACCTGATCCCGAAAATGAGGAGTCCAGAGCTGCATTAACACGCCACTTTACGGAAGACTTGCCAGAAATCAGCCTGGACGAAATCGCGATGGCTCTCAGATAGCTTAAAAATGGAAAAGCCCCTGGAGAAGACGGTAATACGACTGAGCTCCTGAATTCTGGTGGTAAACCTATAATGAAGGAGCTCCAGAACATTTTTAATACTGTTCTTTTTGATGGGAGAACTCCAGAGGCGTGGAGTAAGAGTGTTGTCGTGTTGTTTTTCAAAAAGGGTGATAAAACTCTTTTGAAGAACCACCGACCCATTTCACTCTTGAGCCACGTCTATAAGCTGTTTTCGAGAGTCATCATGAACCGTCTTGCGCGAAGGCTCGACGAGTTCCAGCCCCCCGAACAGGCCGGGTTTCGATCGGGATACGGCACCATAGACCACATCCATACAGTGCGGCAGATTATACAGAAGACCGAAGAGTATAATCGGCCCCTGTGCTTAGCGTTTGTGGACTATGAAAAGGCCTTTGACTCGATCGAGATCTGGTCTGTTCTGGAATCTTTGCAGCGATTGGCGATACATCCAAGTGTTGAGAGGTCTGTACAACGCTGCTACTATGGCCGTCCAAGTCCAGAATCGGCAGTCTGAACCTATCCCCTTGCATCGTGGTGTGAGACAAGGGGACGTTATATCCCCCAAATTGTTCACAAATGCATTGGAGGATGTGTTCAAGACGCTGGACTGGAAGGGGCGCGGCATTAACATAAATGGCGAGTACCTCTCACACTTGCGATTTGCAGATGACATCGTCATCGTGGCGGAAACGCTGCAAGATTTGCAACATATGCTGAATGACCTAGCTGATTCTTCTCAACGCGTTGGTCTTCGGATGAACCTGGATAAAACCAAGGTTATGTTCAATGAACATGTAAGTCCGGAACCTATTGCAGTTTAAGGCAATATTCTCGAGGTTGTTAAGGAGTATGTTTACCTCGCGCAAACTATGCAATTGGGTAAAAACAACTTCGAGAAAGAGGCCAGCAGAAGAATACAGCTGGGATGGGCAGCGTATGGGATACTGCGTCAAGTCTTCACGTCGCAAATTCCACAGAGTCTAAAGACGAAAGTCTTCAATCAGTGCGTCCTACCCGTCATGACATCCGGTGCCGAAACATGGACACTCACTGTAGGGCTGGTCCACAAATTTAAAGTTGCTCAACGTGCTATGGAAAGGGCTATGCTCGGAGTTTCTCTAAAAGATCGAATTCGTAACGAAGTGATCCGACAGAGAACCAAAGTTATCGACATAGCCCACCGCATTAGCACGCTGAAGTGGCAATGGGCAGGCCATATAACCCGAAGAACCGATAACCGTTGGGGTAGACGAGTTCTTGAGTGCAGACCTCGGATCGGCAAACGTAGCGTGGGACGTCCTCAGACTCGGTGGAGCGATGATCTTCGCAAGGCGGCTGGCAAGAGCTGGATGAGAGTGGCTGAGGATCGTGCTCAGTGGCGTGCCATGGGAGAGGCCTATGTCCAGCAGTGGACGAACATAGGCTGATGATGATGATGATGATTTTATTATGCTTAATATACGAAATGTACACACCCAATATCATATTTTCTCAAATTTATCGCGATTCCCAAGGTCAAAGAATCGTCGTCGTCGTGGTCGTTTGGATCCCCTTTCCTTGCGAAGAGACGTTGGTTCTCTTTGTGTGCTCTACAGCCTCTACTACGGGGAGTGCTCCGAGGAGCTATTCAATTTATTACCAGCTACGGGCTTCCACTATCGCACGTCGCGCCGTAAGTCTGCGTTCCACCGTCACCACCTTGATGAATATACATCTACAACTGTGCGTTTCCGTCGGCATTTTCTGCCACGCACAGTTAAATTGTGGAATCAACTCCCGTCTACGGTGTTTCCAACTAACTATGACATCGGGTCCTTCAAGAAAAGAGTGTATTGTTCCCTTAAAGGCCGGCAACGGACTAGTGACCCTTCTGGGGTTTCTGGTTCTCATGGGTGGTGGTGATCGCTTACCAACAGGTGACCCACTTGCTCGTTTGCCTCCCTCTATCAATAAAAAAAAAAGAATCGAATTGCTTTAAAATTCCAGAGAAATAATGCGTTGTTTGGGAGAAACGTGTCAAAATGGTGTTGTAGAGCGCCATCCTGCTCTGTCTCGTTTTTTTTATCCTGTTCTGGCCGTTCACTTTTATATTATAGATGTTCTAATGTTAGAGTAAGTTCGGTAATGTAGGTAGATAGCTATTTACCTACATTTTTTTTAGTTTTTATTTATCTATTAAGACCGCCTCACGCCTGACCGATTTTTATTATTAATTATGTGTACCTATAATAGGTAGTATATTTAATTTGAGGTTTGTTGGTGTTTAAATCTTATATGTACCTAGAGACACAACGAAAACAAAAATAATACGTTTTTTGTGTGGAGACTCCCTAAATTTTTAATTTAATTAAATTTTTTATTTGTTGTTGTACCGCTAACAGAAATACATACTAAGTACCGCCAACAGAAATAAATTTAAGTTGTCTATCTATTACGACTCCTGAGATACAGCCTTGTGACAATCAGACGGACAGCATAGCTAGAGTAATTGTAGGTACCTATTCCGTGTGCCATTTTTCGGATGCGGTACTTACCCTAAAAACAAGTGTGCGTTTAAAATAGAAGAAACATCGATTTTGGAAGGAAACATAAGCGATGACACTTCTATTCCTCATCTATCTAACCTAACCTAACCTTATCAGTTCTGTACCTAGTCGCGGCAAAATGACAATATGGGTAGGTACCTACAGTTATATTATTGTCATTAGCCCCTCCGCGCCCACACTAATGCTCAACAAATCATAATTCCGGAATAATGGCCAATTTTTTGCCTTTATTCAACACTTAGGAAAGGCGACCCGTTCGTTATTCTATTAATGACGCATAAATTGTTTTAATCGGCTTAAGTTAGGCAATTAACCAATTCACCCGTGGGATGGCGGAAATATCTCTATTTTTGAGAACTGTTTATTCTTATTAGCTTTAAAATTATTTGTTTCCCTTTATTTTGTTACAAGTACCGTATCTAAATTTATAAATAAATACGCGAACGTCCAAAAATGCTTCATCATGCGTATCATTATGTTACGACTTAAAATATAATGTTTTAAACTTAAGTTATTTTACACCAGGGACTCTATCACGACTTATTTTTTCACAAAAAAAAACGCGGGGGTCGCGTGTGAGCAAAGTAATTGTTTTAGTTCATTAATATGGACCTCCGCAAAGTAACGCCTGATTCAATAAATTACTTATTTTTTGTTAAAATTACTGCGATATTTCGGTTATACGAGGTAATTTTAATAACATTTAAGTCGTTATTAAGTCTCGGGTGTGCTATTAATTTCTGTTACGACTTTTTAAATGTTTTTCTTTACATGATCGATGTACGACGAACTTGCCTGTAGTATGAATCTTGAAAATGATGTCTCCCTCTATAAAGATGACGAGTTTGAACCGCAGAGTGATTTCCATAAGTAGAACCCGCGGTAGCTGCTTCAAGAAGAACAGTTCACGAACCAGCTGCCGACCCGTGTACATGATCATATCATTACGAAGTTGGCCTGACACACAAGCCATCATGCGTGATTCCTGAGGACATTGATATTTTTAGTAATTTTATAGCCTGCTTCCAATAACCACCAGTATGCGGTGACTTGAGTGAAAAGTTTTGTTCAAGCAAATCATGCTGAAAAACCTAATGGCTCACCTCAATGAGATGAGAACTTAAATGCTTTGTAGCATTTAAATTCTCATCTCATCATTAGGTTTTTTCAGCATCATCATCATCATCTCAGCGGTAGGACTTCCACTGCTGGACAAAGACAGACAAAGGCCTCTCTTTATATTTATATCCAATAATTACGGTTGGAAAAGGTTGCAACCACCGTGAACCTGGGGCCTTTACCAGATTATCCCTTCATCTTTTCAGCATCAGTATTTATGCTAACGACACATAATCAAGTACTATTGTAATTGGTGCCGACCGATCGTTAGTAAGTAGCGCTGAAAAAACTATCATGAAACAATAAATTTTATGCATTTTCCTGTACCTTTTTCATATACCCTTGCCAAATTACAGCTTACCACAAAGAAGTGCGACTGGAAGCGAATAGCGTAGAACTTGTGGACCTTCTTCTTGATCCTCGGCGGAAAACGGCGGTTGTTCATGTAAGCTTCGACTTGGCGCGACATCATGTAATACTTGGCGCGAGCTGACTCAGTGCCGAAAAACGCGATCATGTATTTGAATGAGCAGTGCAATACTAGAAACTGGAAGTAAAGCGTGGAGTGGACTAGAGATGTCTGTTGGAATCGAAGACAGAGTTGGAGTTTTTAGGTCACAGCATATTACAGCCACCCGGCACCAGACCCGCACCGCCTGAATTTGTATGGGCATACCCTCATTACATCAGCTCCGTAGCATCACCGGATCGCCTCGCTCGCAGACCACTCGATAATATTATAGCTCGCTATACCCATGTTTGCCTTGCGTGAACCGTGAGCTGGCAACGTGCAGTTCACGCGAGGGCGATACGCCGCTCTTCACCAACCCTTCATTCCGAGTTCATTCATAACGAGAGTACCATGCGAGGTCCACTCATTGACCACGCGAGGTCCACTCGTTGACCACACGAGGTTCACTCGTTGACCGCGCGAGGTTTACTGGTGACAACGCGGCGTCCACCCGTAGACCACCTGTCGACAAGTGGACGCCGAACGACGAGGCGGTGCGGGTCGGGTGCCGGGTGGCTAAAATGAGTTGTGACCTTTTAAATCTGAGTTGTCGGAGTCGGAGGCGATAATTTACTTACTTCTGCAATTACCCAGAATACGATGAAGAATATTTCAAAGCATCCTTTGTGTTTAATTAAATTCATGTTCACGTTTTCTCTTAACATTCCAACTGAAAAGTTATTGTGAAGTTTAGCACAATAAGACCACTAAGTATGTAGGCGCAGATTGTATTAGTTAAACACTTATTACGGGATTACGGCGGGCATGGAGATAGTCCCTGGAAACCTGGGAAGAAGGGTTAGCCGCAAAATGTATGTATGGAAAAAATAACGCAGAAGGACCAAAACGCGTCATGACCAATATCTAATACGCATATTTACCAATCTTAGTAGGTTTAGGTTATGTTAGTTAGCATTGGCCCGTAGGGCCAAAAGCACGCAGAAGCAGGAGCTCCGTCGATACCGTTTTGTGTTGATTGGAATTGGGATTATTACGTATACTGTACATGTATCATGATATACATTTTACAACGCGGTCATTTTGCATATGTGTCAATTTGCGTGTGTCAATTTATGTAGATATGTCATTAAGCGTGCAATTGGAAAAGTCATAGGATACTTTTTACCCCCGGAAAATTGCGTAGTTCCAACGGGATAGTGATAAAAAAATATTCTCAGATGAAGTCACAGGCAACAGCTAGTTGTATATTAGTAAGCAAACTACTGCCAAGTTTCGAACTTGTATTAATTATGGAATCATTGAGAAACTAAATTAACTCCCGCGTTGCCAAAACTATTGGGGTTTTGTATAAATATTTAGACTCAAACTCAACAATAACACAAATAAGTAAACAGCAGCAGCATTGGAATGATGAGAACCGAATTTTGACCGAAGTGGTATTATTCAAGTTTGTAATAATAATAGAATAGCTTTTAAAATAATACTGGAGACACGACAGGTAGGTAAACATCATAGAGTGCGGTTAGTATAGTAACTGTTGCCCCGGAATTACCAACACTTTGTTTTATTTAGCATTAAAAAGAATGTAAGCGATCTTGACGTGTCCTTTTATTGAAAAACACTTTAAAAAATAAATCACAGCAAATACTAACAATTATATTATAAATGGACTATAATGGAATGGTCATTTACATTCTTTTGGTTTCATAAGTAATAGTTACTATTTTTAAAAGCGTTTTTCGGTAAAAGGACTCATCAAGATTGCTTACCGACCCTATTTCTAATGCTAATAAAAAAAAAAAAAAAAAAAACATTTATTTCAGGACGAAGAGTCCCATATACAATGTGTTAGTTACATTCTTAATATCTATGTTAGTAAGAGCATAAAATAAAATATGAATTTAAAATCAAAATTGCAATATGAATAAAAAAAAAAAAATCAAAAAATTAGCATTAAAATTTAAATCAAAGTTAAAATTAAAAATCAAAATTTGAATAAAGTTACAATTTACATTTAAAACAACATATAATAAAACAAAAAAATTCATAAATAATGTAATAGGTAACAATGTCAAAATTAATTAATTAATTTATTTAAACCTATGACTATTGCATCCCAGTGCTGCATCACGGGGCAGTCCAAACGCCCGGCCCACATCTTCAGGATGCTGTTGTTGCTGCCGCGCACACGTTGCATCATGGAGGCTATCCTCTTGCGCCTCAGGGCATGAAAGCCATCTGTTTGCGCTTCCGCAAACATGCCTGACGCACTACAGTGTCGCGGCAGCTTCAACAGCATTCTAAAAATATTATTGTACTGGACCCTAAGTGCGTTATACACACGTTGAGTATGACTCATCCAAAGACTGCTCGTGTAAAACGTCTGACAGAAGGCTTTAAAAATAAAACGAAGTAAGTACTTAGGTATACTACTTAATAATGCACGCCATAATTTGTGCTCTTATTATTTTACTCACAGTACACGAATTATCAGGTTCTATATTCCGGGTCGACAATTTACTCGAGCGTACCTTAACCGCACCCAAGTTAACGACTTGGCAAGGGCCTACCGAGCTTTTGACGCATTTATTGCATTCATTTAATCTCGTGCTGCATCATTACTAGCAAAGGTATAGTCCTGAAATTCATGTGTAAGATATTTGAGGATTCACTCTAATGACAAGTGTTTATCGAAACACGATTACTTTTAGTTCGCTCGATAGAAAAAAAAACCAAAGTCGTCTCTAAAAAATAAAATAAATTCGTAGTACGACGTTAATACTGCACCGCAAGATGTTTTCTAGCGCGTAGTGTTGCTACATTTTTAAAATGTGTATTTGTTTTAGTAATACGATGAAAATACCTTAAAACACGCGCAGTCTAACCAAACTATCTTGAGCCATCGTGCTTCTCCCATATCTAAAATCTCTTACTTACCTAAAATCGATTAGCGCGAAAAGCTCGGTAGGCCCTTAAACCACTGAGCCGATTTAGATGAGATTTGGTACAGAGATAGATTCGAGTCCCGGAAAAAGACATAGCATAGAGCTAATCTAAGAGCTATCGTGCCCCACATATGGGTCATTGGACTGTGAACGTGTTAACCGTGTGTGTAGTGAATGAAGACAGCTATTTACTAAATTTCCATTAGATCCTGAAATTAAATAGCTGTATTCATTCACTTTACACACACGGTTAACACGTTCACAGTCCAGTGACCCATATGTGGGGCACGATAGCTCTTATGCCGTTTTAATAAGGTAAAATCCCGAAATATCAATTCAACTGCCGAATTTAATAGTTTAACGAAGCCGCGAGTAAAACCAATGAAACACAAAAGTGCTTACCAGCTCTTTCAATGCTATACAACAATCTGTCGTGCGAAGACGCATTCCACAGTTTTCCAATAGTTAGCCAGGAACAGTTATCTGGATTCGTAGGAGTAAAACCTTTAGCCGCCATGTATTCCACGGCGAATTGGAATACTATGTTCCAACATACGTAAGTAATCATCAGGACCGCCACTTCTATCGCTGTTTTTAATGGCACCTATAGATGAGATATCAATATGTGAGAATACAAAAATTCGTGAGTCTGTATAGACCTGTGAAGGAATTCTAAAGTGAGTCATCATCATCATCCCAGCCTATATATATACGTCCCACGGCAGGGCACAGACCTCCTCTCAGAATTAGAGGGGTTGGGCCGTAGTTCCCACGCAGGCCCAGTGCGGATTGAAACTTCACACACGCCATTGAACTTCTTTGCAGGTTTATACAGGTTTCCTTACGGTGTTTTCCTTCACCGTACAGCTCATGGTAAATTTCAAATGTAATTTCGCACATATCTAAAGTCTGAAAAACTCAGAGGTGCGAGCTAGAATCGCAATTAATTAAAATTAGGAAAAAAAATGTTTTTAATAGAATGCGCTTCTAGCAGTCATTCGAAAAATAAACTATTTTTAAAACAGCGCCACCTAGAGGCACAAAAGTACACTGCGTTGTGACAGCTTCCACTATGGCGCAAGCCACACAAAAGAGAAGTGGGATGGGGGCGCGTCGCAGTCGCGGCGCCCCTTGAATAAGTTTTAATTCTAAATGTGTAGAAGCGTCGCGATCCAAAGCAGACAGAAGAGACGCGGCCTGTGAACAAACGACGTCCCACGTCTTTTCTGTGTGGCTTGCGCCTATGGGTTCACAACTTCAAAGACATATTGAGAAAGCACACTTGGACGAGACTTGTCAAATTATTTTGTATGGAGACAGTGAACGTTGTTATTATATTAGACACTATTGTAAAGATGTTGTTTTGAAATAAATATTATTATTATATTTTATTATATATTAACCGCACCCAAAGCGTCCAATATGTAACAATAAAATAAATTAACATAAAAGTTAGCTGTTGATACTTACCCCCATTCTTAAAACTTTAGCTATATTATTGAAATAGATAAGTAGAATTGGAATCCGAAGAACCTTCGAACATATGATAACTGCGGTCAAAGCATGTCGGTCTTCGTTTTCATGGTCCGTTACACAACACAATAGAACCGCTGCATCGACGATCAGCCAAGACTTAGCGTATCTCCAGAGGATTTTCCGCTTGTTCAGGACAATATACTGATGATTCTTTCCACTCACATATCCCGTAAAGCAATTCGCAATGATGTTTGTCAAATAAATAATGTCGACTGTCGTCATAATGACATACAGCGGTTGCTGCAAGGGAAAAAGTACATTAAGGTCACACACAGCACAAGAAACGAATGTTGTCTCTCCTGTGGACATAGAATTAGCAACTCCGCGTTAGCAAACTTGAAATTTTTTGGGCGAAAGTTGGCCAGGCGTCCCGCACGCCGATGTGTTGACTAAAAACTTCGATCAACAATACTAGGTACTATTCTATTGTTGATCGAAGACTAAAAGTATGGGCTTTAGACCCTTCACTATTGCCATGTCCACAGGAGAGACGCGAACAAATAAATGCGTAGGTATAATTATCATTGGTTATTAACTAAGTAAAGAGAATATACACAGGTGATTCGAGAGGCGTGAGAAGGCCAACCCTGCCGGATTCAGGTAATTATAGTATTTTTTTTTCAAAGTAGATATTGATGATATTGTGACCTGCCCGCTGTCATTTCAGCTTGCTAATGCACTGAGCTACGTCAGTGACTTTGGTTGAGACGGTGACAAGGGAGGTAGTTTATTTTAATTCAAACGCTCGTAGGCGGACAGGGCATTTGCAAAAAAAAGTCTAAGGCGCAAGCCACACAAAAGAGACGCGGGACGGGGGCGCGTCGCAGTCCACGTCGTTTGTTCGCGGCCGCGTCTCCGCCCCGTCTCTTCTGTCTGCTTTGGATCGCGACGCTTCTATACATTTAGTATGAAAACGATTCAAGGAGCGCTGCGACTGCGACGCGCCCCCTTCCCGTGAAGAGACGTGTCTCTGCTTTGTGGCTTGTGTCTAAGTACCCTTTACTTTTTTAAATGAGGAAATTTTGGGGTCCTCTTACTTAGGATTTATAACGCTATTGATTTTGATGATTAGAAAAATTTCCCTATTTCTCCATACTTTTTTTTGTCAGTTTTGCGACGATCCATATAAGTTGTATGAAAGAAGCCACAAAACTGAGTGAAAAAATAAGGACACTTTTTTCTTTATGAAAATGAACACTCGTGATTTTGCATAAGAAAACCCCGAAATTTCCTCATTTAAAGAAAGTTAGGGGTACACCTTTCATCGAAAAGCCCAACAACGAAAAATCAAAAGCGAGACTAATAGTATTTAATCCAAACTAACTTCTTGTTTCGGATTAGTTTGGCTTATCCAGAATGGCGCCAATGTATTGGATATAACAATGCACAGGCAGATCATAATTTCCATCCAGAAACGTAACTTGCTGAAAGGGTGTATAGTACACGGGTATTTAGTGAATTGCCGATACTTCTCCTCGTTCAAAGATGCGTATGATCTAGAGACAAAGAGTTTACGAATTAAATGTAACGTTTTTATCTTACTGCTACGCTACCATACGTGTATGAGAAGTACGTTAGTGCGGCACATACTCGTATGTAAGTGATCATGCAGATCACAGAAAGTGTCGGACAAATGTAGTTGCCGTGCACGTGGTAGCGAAGGAGCAAGTTAAAAACTTTGTAGTTCCTTGGCATGGCTCTCCACAAAGTAAGACCTGAATTTAACCTTTAACACGTTGACTGCCCACTATACCTACTTCACCTAAAGTGTTACTCTCACGCTCCATACAGAGTTAGTACTCACATCATCGCCCTTTTACTGAGGTGCTAGCAGGTATGTACTACTTAGGTATCAAAAAAATCGAAATGGTTAATTTTTTTAATTAACTATATAGAGTATCCTCTACAAAATAGCATTCACGGTTTGACTCTGACCCCCAAAATAATACCCAGGATAATTAGCTTTTCGTCTCACCCGTGATGCTCATGGCCACACAGAGAAGACTATGTGATCCCACCGGTGATGCTCACGGCAGCCAACGTGTTAAGACAGTGGTAATAGGTAATAGCGGGATATTTTCCGCAACTCGACGTCTATGTGCGCCTATCTGTTCTGTTGGCAGTATTCGTGCCAGCCCAGCACCTGGAGGAACCCCAGCAAACCCTTCACGTCCATCTCCATTTCACCATCGGACATCCAGGCGGGGGGAGCGTCTTCATCCTTATGTGGTTAGTATTCCAGTGGCCCGTACGAAGCGCTTCGCGTCATCCTTCCTAATGCGAACTGCTAAAGAATGGAATTCGCTCCCGTCGTCTGTATTTCCTGATAAATACAACCTAGGTCTCTTCAAGGCTAGAGTGAATAGGCTGTTACTGAACCAGTGAGGTACACCTTTGGCCTCATCTACACTTTTCATCAGGTGAGACAGTGGTCAATCACGGGTCAGTTTTATGTAAAAAAAAAAAAAAAAAAACGTTGCCGACAACTTCCTGGAGCGGCCCCGGTGTCCTCCGGGCATAAAGCTTGTATGTGTCTCTGGTGCCGCAGCTTTCGGAGCTTGTTTTCGGTTCTTTTGTGAGAATGACTTCTATGGCATATGACTTGATCTTTACTTAAAAAATCATTGCATTTAGTTGTCAAAAAGTTGAAAGTAGTGGTAATCTAAATATTACTTCGCGCCTTTCCGAATTTTCCCGCACGAAATCATTTAATTATTATCCGATTGCAGTAGTGCAGTACGTAGTTATCTTTTTACTAAGTACTAGCCTTCCGTCCGCAGCTTCGCCCGCGATTAATTAATTTTCCCGTAGGAAAAGGTATTTTCCCGCGGTAAAAAGTAGCCTATGTCACTCAGTGGTAATGTAGCTTTCTAACGGCAAAAGATTTTTTGTTATCGGTCCAGTAGTTTTTAAGTTTATTCGTTACATACAAAAATACATATCTTTCTTCTTTATAATATTAGTGTAGATATGTATGGTGCGAGCTTCTATGTTAATGGGTGGGGCTCTGAAGCGGTTTCAACCACCCCATATTCCGTGTTTTACAAAAATCGACTTATGATTGTGTATTGTCTGTCTACTCAAAACTCCAAAGACCACCACCACGCTTCATGTGATGTGCGGTTGCATTGCAGAATTGCAATTGGTTTATTTCCGATATTATCCTTAGATTTTCGTAACACGCGGAATACAGCTATTGAAACTCTTCAGTGCTACACCCAGATATTCCTGCATCTTAGAACCTGAAAATGGTCCTTGTCAGGTCAAATCTACGAACTGTGTTTAAAACCCTGGTCAGTTTCATACCTGAACATATAATGAGCTCGTATGTCGCCTGACCTGACTGTTGTGAAGTCCAGGATACGTTTCCATAAACGATTGCACTTTATCTCGTAATTACTTGGTTTGATATCTTTTAGGAAGCATTCGTGCTGCGTGAAGTATGGATGCTTCGTCTCCTTAGCCTTTAGTGGATCCTGGACAAAACTTTGAACCGAAGGCATCATTTAAATAAATAGTTAGTTTATTTTACACCTATGTATTGACCTGACACGCGTTCCGTAAGAAAAAAAGCTGCTGTCACTTTTTGGCATGCGACTGGAAGAAAGAAAAACATGCCAGAAACTTCTTGTAGACCTGGTGGTGTCGTAATAATAAAGTGAGATGAAACGTTGGCAGTTTCGCGCTTTCGGCTTGTTTTCTTTGCTTAGTGCTCATTCCAAGCGTAAATATGTAGTACTGGTAGTACTTATTACTTCCATGAGTGAGAGTTTGAAACCTTTAAACATCATCCATCATATCATCAATCCTTCATCAATCAATTGACAATATTGACATGCTTATTATAAACTACTGTAGTGGTTATATTCTCTTTGTGTCAAAACACGATTCTCTGTAGGTAGATTTTGTATGATAATGCTGAACTGTGACATCAATTATTTATTAACCAGTTCAATTCACTAGGTAGTTATTTATTTCTTATTTCAAGCTACTAGAAATTAAATTTATCATTGAATCGAAGTTTAATTTGGTTTTCCAGGGTTAAAAGTAGTTAAAACTAAATTGTTTTTGTTAGAAAACTTTTTAATAACTCTCTTTATTGGTAACTTAATAAAACTTTAACAAAATTAAACATAAGTAAGGACACATTTTTTATATCAAGTCTGTAACAAGCTCCATGGTATCGTATTTTTGTCTTGTTTCCAAATGTCAGCGCAATTTTTTGAACAGAAAACAGCGCTTAGTATTACATGCTCTGTCCTATCGATCAGGATAATTTCCCTGAAACAAACAGAACATATCAAAAATTATATTTTTACCTTGAAACCACAAAGTATTATGAAAGCTGCATTTAACTTGAGAAAAGGAAAGCGATAGTTTTAACTGACGGATACTTTTATCTGGGGATTGAAAAATCGGCCTTTAAATAACTTTTTACTTTGTTTGATCAGCATGAGCCAACAAGACTCGATGTACCTAGTCATCAAAACGTTTATTCTGCAAGTAGGCCGCAAAGGGTTATTTTTACATGTCCGTTTTTTTTAAACTACCAGCGCTTTCGGAAGGACCATCATTGCCAAGAAAAATGCGCCTCAAGAAACTTGACAGAAAGTTATCTTTTCAAAAGAAACAGTACGAACATTAATATTTTTCATACATAATATCTGCTCCGACCGGGAATCGAACCCGGAACCTCAAGCTTCGTAGTCAGGTTCTTTAACCACTGGGGTATTCAGTCGTCAAAAGCTAGTCGACTGATATATACTTAGGTGATTTATTCTTGGAACCTTAAGCGTTTAGGAAAGTCTATGAAAACAGACCTAAGTCAAAAAGGTCAGACCCTTTTATGACTAACACCCCGAAATGTAAATCATCCAATTTTCTTACCCAAGACAGAACTCATATAACACGAAATCAAATATAGGTTTCGTACAGGCGACGTTCTCACATCTTGATAGGGGTCCATAACGTAAATCCTCTTTCATAAATCGGGGTAGAAAATCGTAATATTCCTGCACTATATCAGATATCGCGTAATAACTTCTACCCTTTGTTTTATTTTCATTTTTTAAAACAGACGGCATGAGTTTGATTTGGTAGTTTCCATTTTTATCTCCGCTTGCGATGTTTTTCGTATTGAAATTATTTAAGTCTTGATGATATGTCACATTATTGTTCCTGGAGTTGTATGAAAAGTCAGAATAAATGCTTTGTATTTCAGCGTCATGTTGCTTAGCTGTATCACAGATAGTTTGGTAAACTTTTCTTCTTGTTAGTTCGTAAAGGCTTGGTGGTGATATATTTGCGATTATATTTCGATGTTGCGGTGGGCATTGTATGTCTAGATCTTGGGTTCCGTTTTGAGTTCTAATCGTTAGTCGACAAACATGTTGTTTGACCGGTTGAGTTTGAGGTTTTCTGAAAAAATAAAAATACCTCTGTTAAACCTTTATAGTAGGTATGTCTCGATTTGAATTTTGCACATGTTCCTGAAGATTTTGCAGTCACTGCAGAATTTGTACGATACTTTCAGTAAGTATTCAAATAATACCAGAAGATACTTTCATCAATACCTAATATGTAATTTTGTTTCAAGTTTTTGTGTTCTCCGCTAATGTGCGTTCTCCCAAACAAACGTCATACTAATTAGGTGTTTGTAAAAGAAATAAAGAAATGTTACGAGAACGATATGGCTTTTGTAAACACGTCCATGTCTGACGAAATGGGGAACGTACCTTCCTAAAAGAAAGAAAATATAAGTAGTTGGCACTGCTCCTACTTAAAATGATAAAAGTGTCTTCAATTTTTTTTTTCTATGTCAAAATACTATTCAATATCAAGTACTAATGGAAGTCGAAAAATTTATTACTGGTTCGGAAAAAGGTTCTATGGGTATCGGAATTCGTAAATATTGAAATCCATAATGTATTAATGTTTGCCTTTTTGCTTTGAATCTATTAATTATTTTGGATTGTTATAAAACAAACCTAACCTAACCTATAGAGTTCTACAGGTGACTACTTCAAAGTTCCTGAAAAATTTGCGGTTTCAGAGAGTTAAAGAGCATTATGTCAAACATTACATTATAACTAACAATATTATGGATTGCAAATGGTATCCCTCTGGCCCCTGTAACTTGCAAGTGTAACAAATCGAAATTGAAATTATTAAAATTTCCGTAGAAATACGTGACAATTAGGTGGAATTATGGCATTTATAACTTATAACGTTTGTGATACAGGAGACTGGTCCAGTACTGGAATCTGCCACAAATGATTGGAATCCGTTTATAGATAAGCTTTGCTTAACACTTACCCGACACCAAAGCTCCTGGTCTGCTGGTTCCTGAACATGTGGTACCACAGCGAGAACGGTATGGCTTTCAGGTTGTTACGCCAGAAGCGGAACTCGCAGTGGTGGTAATTGTACACGGGCCGTTGGGGCAGCCATTGCAGGTTGTTATCTGAAAAATATAAAAAAAAATTAAGACAACAACATTCGAACAGCTGCGAGACACTGAGCTGCCGTAAGGGTTACTTTTGCCCTACAGGGTTATTTAGGCTAGGTATTCATTTCAACATCGATCACTGGGATTTGGTTTTATTATTGTCATATGGTTGGATTTAGATGACCGCCTACCTTTATTGTTTTTTTATTAGATCCTTCTAGGTGTGGTTTTCCTATGGCTCAAAGCTAAGATCGATTCATTCGATTCGATTGATCAGACGACCAGATGGCCTAGTGGTTAGAGAACCTGACTACGAAGCTTGAGGCCCCGGGTTGGATTCCCGTGTCGGGGCAGATATTTATATGAAAAATACGAATATTTGTTCTCGGGTCTTGGGTGTTTAATATGTATTTAAGTATGTATCTATCTATATAAGTATGTTTATCCGTTGCCTAGTACCCATAACACAAGCTTTGCTTAGCTTACTTTGGGACTGGGCCAATTGGTGTGAATTGTCCCATGATATTTATTTATTTATTTATTTATTATTTATTTATTCATATCTACAGACACCGAGCGTGTCAGACATGTGCCATATCAGGCACCGACAAAATATTATTTGCACTCACTGGCCGGGCACGGCCTGTGTCTGTGCGGAGGTGTTACCATAGATATGAATTCGTTAATAGAAACTATATTTCGTACTAAATACAAACTGAAATATAGATGCACAGAAAAAACCCCAGAAAAAAGACCAATGCTGGGAATCGAACCCAGGTCCTCAGCATTCCGTGCCGTGTGCTATACCCCTACACCACCACTGGTCTAGAGATTAGACACGAATTTTTCCTATACATCATACATTTCAGTCTGCTAAATCATCACCTTATGCAGTGACAAGCGCACATCTATGTTACACCCTCTATCGAGAGATTTTAACACTCCTTCGGAACTAACCGCTCACCAGGACAAGAGATGGCGCTACTGTGCAACTTTAAAATATATGAAACAATATATGAACTTTGAAATACCTGTATGATTTCACGGGATGACCGTAAAAGTAATAAAAAAAATGAAGTTGAAAAAATAAATACAAAAAAAAGATACTTCATAGCTAACTTATATTATAAATATATTAGGGGACAATCTTACACAAATCGACCTAGTCCCAAACTAAGCAAAGCTTGTACTATGGGTACTAGACGACGATAAACATACTTATATAGATAAATAAATACTTAAATACATAGAAAACATCCATAACTCAGGAACAAATGCTCATCACACAAATAAATGCCCTTACCGGGATTCGAACCCAGGACCTCTTGCTTCGTAGGCAGGGTCACTACCAACTAGGCTAAAGCGGTCGTTGTTTAATAGAAACTGTATAGAAGAAGAATTTGTGTAGTGTCTGTAGATATGAAATGAATCGACTTTTACCCTTCATTTGGTCAAAGTACCTGGACCTTACATTGGGTTAATAAAAAGACAAACTGTTTACTTTTCTTCTTACAAAACTAGGTGCTTATGTCACAAACCTCAACGATAACCTGGTACGGTCAGCATCAAAATTATTATTATTATTTATTTAAAAATATGGCTTCTGTCCTATTATAGGTAGGACAATTTCGCCAGTGTCAAAGTAAGCTCTCTTGGGAGCGACGTTGTACGGTGATTGTAGTTTCTGCAACTTGATAGCAAAATTCCAGAAACCACGTGGAGACAACTTGCGCATTAAAAAATGTCAGACACGAGAGCAATATAGAATTTTGTGATCACTGTTAATTAAGCTTAATCGCCGCATAAAACACTATCAAAATTATACTTCAACTAGCCAAAGAAACAGAAATACCAAAATTAGATACTGTCTACATCCGCCATGTTCGAATGCTACAAATCGAATCAGCATCAAAAGTAGCTGGTCACTTTTTGTACTTTGTCGTAATAACACAATTGTCAATCAAATATGACGTTTTGCACCTAACTGTAGAGCGACGAGGTACAAAAGTGACCGGCTACTTTTGATGCTGACAGTACCTACTGGGCGAGAGGTCAAGTTATACCAATTATAGAAAAAAATCCATATATCACTTTAAGTACTTATTAGATATTTTCGCAAAGAAAGTCTATTTCTTATTACTTATCGCATAATAAGTGACAGATTTTTTTCTCTTATTTTTCCAGAACTTTTATAAATTGGCTTCTCGCTCGGTAGTTACTAGGTTATCGTTGAATTTTGGACACCTGTATAATCTGCATGTAAACATTATTTCGCACAGACATAGTTATAGTGCAAGGCGGGTAGCAGAGAAGAAAGTGAAGAAATAATCAATAGTTTATGACCCCTGAATTAATCAATTAGGCCTAGTCAAAAACAAAACACGCCTGCGTCCAGTAGAACATACATATATCTGAACCACTTATCAATCAAGTTCCACAACATGAAATCGACCAGTAATCCGATCGGATCAAATCGATTCGTTACACAGCGATGCACAATCTAAACCGATGGGATTAGACAACCTCCCATTTCCATATTAATCGATTCCCAGTTTACAGGAACACGAAAACAGGTCAGGCCAAGCAAATCAATGAGGAAACGCTAAACGTTGATTTATAGCTGACAGTTAGCTATCTGAAGCGCTAAATGCCACACGACACCCTCGCCTGGCTGGAAAACAAGTGATTTTCGGGCTTATCTAGAAGGTATAAGATTCATAGATGAGGTCAAAGTTTGTTGACTCGAGCGAGCTGTCTTCGTTAAGTTTACGAGCGATGGTAAAAGCTGGTAACGGGGCCGTGTAAACTTGACTACTGTTAACCGCTGGATGTAAAATTGTACAAATATATTTTGGATTTATAGCAACAATACGGTTTAGAAAGTAAACATAGTGATTGTGAGTGCTGCGATTTGTTTATTTTTTACTTGGGTGGTATTCCAATAAATAATATCTACTTAGTGTAAGTAGGACTAAGTTACTTCAACAAATAGCCAATGTCAACCCAGTCGATGATAATGTTGACGGCTGGTTTGGCATTGGCTATAGTTACAGCACAGATGATACAATATATACCTACTTTAAGTACTATTTTAAGTTTTAGTAAGTTGGTTGGTTGGTTGGTTAGAGTGGTTTTGCTGTACGTCATATTTGGATCCATGAAAATACGGTCCGTGAGTAAGTAGTCGTAGAACTATTTGTATGAAAGTTTACGCACACGACTTGAGAGAAATCGGATGATAGAAATCGGATCTAGTGCGTAAATTACTAACTACACAGATAGTTGTATGACTATTGATTCGGATGTAGGCTTAAATTACAATACAAATACGGATTCGGATCGGCCGTAGTGCTAAACCGCTCTTAATACGTTAAACTTAGAATTTAGTAAGGCATGTTATGTTTTATAAATGTCGATGCGTTAACAGCCAGTGTTGTTATGCGATGGAACTGGGTTGGATTCTCAGACCAAGCTAC
The DNA here is from genome assembly GCA_947859365.1 of Archips crataeganus. Classification (NCBI taxonomy): domain Eukaryota; kingdom Metazoa; phylum Arthropoda; class Insecta; order Lepidoptera; family Tortricidae; genus Archips; species Archips crataeganus. Next base: position 14,435,736 of record OX402057.1, on the reverse strand, counting down.
ACTTTCTTGTTTTTTTTTTCAATGTGTTCCAGATTCAGTACAATTAAGAAAAAAAATCTAGCAGAAAAACCGTAAATTTCTGATTTTCATAGTGAACTAGACGATCATTAAGGCACTAAGTAGGTAATATTTATCTTTTTACAATAACTTGCAAGGTTCGTCCTTCAATGGTTCCTACTCTCATGCATTTTTGCTGACGAAATAAAAAAGTACGGGCTTGGCACAGCGATAGTAAAAAAAAACAAAATCAAGAAACATACATACTTACAACTCGAATTTCACTTCAGACGTTTTAGAACAATTAATAATCTCCAAAGCTCTTAATATCTGTGTTAAATACTTGTTAAATAGCCCATAAACAAACACTCGTGAAACGCATGCACTTCGTGATTCATTTATTTTGTTCCACCAAAACAACGCTAACAACAACATAGACTAAGTAATCAAGACTAGATACCACAAACCGATAAATACCGGAGCGACCTCAGCTCCGCAAGCCTCAACGGCAACTCGCTCAGTTCATTCTCGTCTAATATCAGGAACTTCAAACTCCTCACGTCGCCTATCTCATCGGGGATGTTCCTCAATCGATTCCCACTAACATCGAGGCACTTTAGCGCTCGCAACTTGGATATCTCTCTAGGCAACTGCGTTATATCGTTACCGCTTAAGTAAAGGCTCTCTAGATGCTCCAACCTGCCGATGTCGCTTGGGATACGGGATATTAGATTTTCCTTTAGATAAATATCGGTGATTTCTGATTCCTCGCCACGAAGAAGCTGAAGGGGGAACTCGGTAAAGCCACGGTAATTCCAATGTAGCACTACCGTCGGTAAAATGCTGTCACAGTAATCCATTTTCAGTCTTCGAAATTCATTATCCACTGGTTGTTTTTAGATACATTATCCACTTTAAAGTTTTTGAGTTTGTTTGCTTGGCGTTTCGAAAACAAATTAGAGTTGAACGAAAATAAACGTTTCAGGCTAGTTGTCTTTTATCCCGCCGGCTGAATACTGCATGTTCCCGCGCGAGTGAAGCGTATTTTTAAATCTACAGCAAGGTCTTTGCTGCGGGAATTATTATAAAATCCGACGGCGATATTTAGGTCTAATTGTGATCCAATTCTTGCGACATTCCAAGTAAAATGTTTGGTTTAAAGTATTGTGAAAGTGGAATGGGGTCAAGACTTTTGTCAGTTGAATATATTTTTGGAAAACGACATCCATAGATAATACAGGATTTGAATAATAAGGCATAATAGAAGTCTAATTCACTCGTCCAAGTAGTTCCAATCGGCAAAATGTCTTTTCCCGGTTTTAAAGTCTTATAATTCCCACCGTACAGTCAACCAATTTGATTCCTGGGCCGCCATAGAATCTCATCATAGTCATCATAGTAAATAGACTAGGAATCAAATTGTTTGAGTATACACACCTAAATATAGTCGAGCTATCTATTTTATATTTCAAACCGTCACAGTATTGTTGTTTGTATAAGGGGTTAAGTTATTTTGAGCTTGATTGTAGGTATGCTTTTGAGTTTATTATGCGTATACTAGCTTTTGCCCGCGGCTTCGCTCGCGTGTACTATGAGTATTCCAAAGAACCAAGATATCAAGCAAGCAAGCATACAGGCAAGCAAGCAAGCAGGTCCACAATTGACCGAGAAATCGGTGAACATACCTACATAAAAAAATACATAAAGTGGAATGCATAACCTCCTCCTTTTTTATAAGTCGGTTAAAGTGCCTGTTGCGGCCTACTTACAGTATAAACTTATGAATTTTGAAATTTTAGCTTTCTACAACCAGTAAAACGCAAAATCCCGTTTTTTCCCGTTCCCGTAAGAATTTCGGGAAATGTTTTCTTAATGCTCCCCTACACTCCCCAAGGAACCCACTTGCCAAATTTCAGCTTTCTATGACCAGTAAAACGAAAGATCCCGTTTTTCCCGTTCCCGTTGGAATTTGGGAAAGTCCTCTCTCAATGCTCCTCTTCACTCTCCAAGCAACCTACATGCCCAATTTCAGCTTTCTACGACCAGTAAAACGAAAAATCCTGTTTTTTCCCGTTCCCGTGGGAATTTTGGCAAGTCCTCTCTCAATCCAGCTCTACACTCCCCAAGAAACCCACTTGCCAAATTTCGGCTTTCTATGACCAGTAAAACGAAAAATCCCGTTTTTCCCGTTCCCGTGGGAATTTCGGAAAGTCCTCTCTCAATGCTCCTCTACACTCCTCAAACGACCTACATGCCGAATTTCAGCTTTCTACGACCAGTAAAATGAAAAATCCCGTTTTTTCCCGTTCCCGTGGGAATTTGGGAAAGTCCTCTCTCAATGCTCATCTACACTTCCCAAGCAAAAAGAGCGTACTCCTACCTAAAAGGCCGGCAACGCACTTGTGACTCTTTTGGTGTCGCAGGTGTCCATGGGCGACGGTAATCGTTTACCATCAGGCGATCCGTCTGCTCGTTTGCCCCCTATATCATAAAAAAAAAAAAAAAAACTACATGCCGAATTGCGGCTTTCTACGACCAGTAAAACGAAAAATCCCATTTTTTCCTTATCCCGTGGGAATTTCCGAAAATCCTTAAACTTGTTTTTTACTATTGTAATTACCTACTTCTATGCCAAATTTGAAGAGTCTAGTAATTATAGTTCATAGAATTCCGTTGAACTGAATATATAAATCCCGTTTTTTCCTTATCCCGTGGGAATTTTGAAAAATCATGAAATAAATGTTTTAAATAATGTAATACCTACTTGTGTATCAAATTTGAAGAGTCTAGTTATTATAGTTACTGAGATAGGGTCACTCGGAATCGAATATATTTTTCCCTTTCCCGTGGGAATTCCCAAAAATCTTTCCTTAGTGGATGCCTACATTGTATAAGGTATCTATGTGCAAAATTTCAAGTCTCTAGGTCCAGTGGTTTGGACTGTGCGTTGATATATCAACAGTCATTTAGTTTATTTAGATATTTCAACCCCATCGCACCCCATCCAGGGAGATGGTATTTTACGTCTGCCACGTCGGATTTTAAAACCGTTGTTGTTTTCATAACCAGCGACCCGATAAACCATAGAAACAACACCCATGTTGATTTTCAGACTTTGTTACCCCTTTCCCCCCTTTTAGGGGTTGAATTCTCAAAAAACCTGAAACACGTGTTTACTCATTTATTATTCGGAGTATTTCTGTGAAGTTTCGAATAAAATAGTCGAACTAATCTTGTTTCCCCATACAAACTTTGGACCCCCGTTTCACCCCCTTAGGGAGTGAATTTTGAAAAATCCTTTCTTAGTGCACCCCTAGACCTTATAAGGAACCTACATGCCAAATTTGGAATCTCTATGCCCAGTGGTTTGGGCTGTGCGTTGATATGTCAGTCAGTCAGTCAGTCAGTTTCTTCTTTTATATATATAGACTAGCTTTTGCCCGCGGCTTCGCTCGCGTGTACTATGAGTATTCCAAAGAACCAAGATATCAAGCAAGCAAGCAGGTCCACAATTGACCGAGAAATCGGTGAACATACCTACATAAAAAAAATCATAAAGTGGAATGCATAAACTCCTCCTTTTTTAGAAGTCGGTTAAAGTGCCCTTTGCGGCCTACTTACAGTATAAACTTATGAATTTTGAAATTTAACTTTCTACAACCAGTAAAACGCAAAATCCCGTTTTTTCCCGTTCCCGTAGGAATTTCGGGAAATGTTTTCTTAATGCTCCCCTACACTCCCCAAGGTAACCCACTTGCCAAATTTCAGCTTTCTATGATCAGTAAAACGAAAAAGCCCGTTTTTCCCGTTCCCGTGGGAATTTTGGAAAGTTTTCTCTCAATGCTCCTCTACACTCCCCAATCGACCTACATGCTGAATTTCAGCTTTCTACGACCAGTAAAACGAAAAATCCCCTTTTGCTCCCGTTCCCGTAGGAATTTTTGAAAGTCCTCTCTGAATCCAGCTCAACACTCCCGAAACAACCTACATGCCGAATTTCAGCTTTCTACGACCAGTAAAACGAAAAATCCCGTTTTTTCCTTATCCCATGGGAATTTATAATTATCTACATCTATGCCAAATTCGAAGAGTCTAGTAATTATATTTCATAGGATCCCGTTGAACTGAATACATAAATCCCGTTTTTTCCTTATCCCGTGGGAATTTTGAAAAATCCTGAAATTTATGTTTTAAATAATGTAATACCTACTTGTGTATCAAATTTGAAGAGTCTAGTTATTATAGTTACTGAGATAGGGTCACTCGGAATCGAATATATAAATCCCGTTTTTTCCCTTTCCCGTGGGAATTCCCAAAAATCCTTCCTTAGTGGATGCCTACATTGTATAAGGTATCTATCTATGTGCAAAATTTCAAGTCTCTAGGTCCAGTGGTTTGGGCTGTGCGTTGATATATCAACAGTCATTTAGTTTATTTAGATATTTCAACCCCATCGCACCCCATCCAGGGAGATGGTATTTTACGTCTGCCACGTCGGATTTTAAAACCGCTGTTATTTTCATAACCAGCGACCCGATAAACCATAGAAACAACACCCATGTTGATTTTCAGACTTTGTTACCCCTTTCCCCCCTTTTAGGGGTTGAATTCTCAAAAAACCTGAAACACGTGTTTACTCATTTATCATTAGGAGTACTTCTGTGAAGTTTCGAATAAAATAGTCGAACTAATCTTGTTTCCCCATACAAAGTTTGGACCCCCGTTTCACCCCCTTAGGGAGTGAATTTTGAAAAATCCTTTCTTAGTGCACCCCTAGACCTTATAAGGAACCTACATGCCAAATTTGGAATCTCTATGCCCAGTGGTTTGGGCTGTGCGTTGATATGTCAGTCAGTCAGTCAGTCAGTCAGTCAGTCAGTCAGTCAGTCAGTCAGTTTCTTCTTTTATATATTATATATAGATTAAACAGCTAAGACTCGAGAACAAACATTTGTATATTCATACATACATTTGCTCCGACCAAGGATGGAACCAGAGATCTTAAGCTTCGTCGTCAGTTCTCTATCCCTTGGGCTAACTGGTTGTCACCACACATAAATAAATATAGGGAACCGCAACGCAATCGCAAATTTTTTTCTTTCAATCGTTGTTACAACGCTTCGCTGACATTCGAGTCGCTGTTGCAATGTTCAGCCTTCAATTTTGCTATACTCGAACACTCTTTCATATGGCACGACGGACCGTACCTACATATTTTATTTTCGCGTCTCGCCTATATACATGGGAAAAGTTAAGGGTCTATAGCCAATATTTTTAGTTCAGTCTACATCAGCGTGTGGGACGCCGGAAGTTTGCCGACTCGGAGATGCTCGGAGTAGCTAATTTCATGTCCACAGGGGAGACAACTCTTGCTTCTTATACGGTGTTTATGACTCTGATACATTTGAGTGTCACAAATTAAGCCATGGTGGCCTATTGGTTTAACCTATGGCTTACGGTAAAGGAAAACGTAGTGAGGAAAAACCTGCATACACCTGCGAAAAAATGCCTTGGTGTGTGTGTGTGTGAAGTTCCCAATCCAAACTGGGCCCGCGTGGGAACTACGGCCCAACCCCTCTCACTCTGAGAGGGTGCCTGGGATGATGATGATGATGAATAAAGCTCAGCGGAGGTCTGCTGCTCGACATTGAATTGCGGTTTTCCTCACTTCTTTTTATCTTCGTCCTCGTCCGTACAGTTTGAAACGTCGGTTATTACGTAAAGGTGTCGAGTGGTTGGCGCGCGTCCAGCGCCCACGTGCTTGTCTGCCGAGGTCGGAGACGCACACGTAAACAAACACGCGTCACCGATTAAGTCGATTAAAATTTGGCAATATGGTCGCAGGTGGTTTGTTTTTAGGTTAGATGGGCAGACTGTCTGTCTGTATGATTCTAAAGTATTCTCCATTGTTGTCTCTCCTGTGGACATGGCAAAAGTAAAGAGTCATAGAATATTTTTAGTCAAGTCTGCATCGGCGTGTGACGCCTGGCTAACTTTCGGCCCGTTTAAATAAATCTAAGCTAGCTGACTCGGGTTCGTTAAATTCATATCCACGGGAGAGACAACTTTAGTTTCTGACTCTGAGTAATGAAATGATATGGGTCAGTGCAGTCGAGGAAATTGAATCGCGTACCAGAATGAAGCCTCTTCACCATTGACTCTTCACAATCAATTTCATTGGCAGATGTAGGGAATGTCTACATGATATTTGCAACAAAAAGGTTCCACCCTGGTTCGCAATTCAATTTCCTCGAGTACGGATAACTCTGAGACTATAAATAAGACATAAAGGTACTTAGAAAGATCTGTTCTATGGGACTATGTCATCGATTTTATAGTGACAAGAAAAAATACATTCATAGATTAAAAAAAAATCATACTCAGTTCGGGAAACCCGGTCGTATTCTCGACCGGTCTCGGTCGTATATTTTTATAGTTTTTTTCTTGAACGCAAATCTATGAAAAATAAATTAAAAAATCACCGCTCCCCGTTTCTAATGAATGACAACAGTATGTCATTTCATTTTTATTTGTGTGCTTCGCAAAACGTACAAATCTGAAAACCCTCTGCGCGAAACCTACTCGAAATTGGCCGATTCTTTCTTTACGATATTGATTTATGAAAATTGTTTGTGATGCACAGTATCTTACATATAGTAAAATCTTTGGGAAATCTTTATTTCATCATCATCATCATTATTATAAGCCGGAAATGTACACTGTTGACCAAAGGCCACAACGCCACAAATTAACGACAGCTCGCCACCTGCATCATTGGATTGGTTGCCCGCGACTCCCGCAATGTCTTCTGAGTGCTTAGTACAAGTTTTGCTTCACCAAATACTTCTCGATCGCGTTTACGTAAAAATTTCAATTCTATAGAAACATGGACGCGCGCGCGTATTTGGTGAAGTATAACTTATACTAAGCATACAGTTCACCTAGTGGGAGGTCTGCCAACGCCTGGCTTTTCAGTTCGTAGTCGCCACTCGAGAACCTTTCTCCTCCAACAATTATCTATCTGTACCTCTACCATGAGTTTACTAGTTCACAGTGACCGTACTCGCTAGCGACGGCGTAAGAGCGCGCGCAGACAGAGAGCGGTCTGTATGCTTAGTATAAGTTTTCCTTCACTTCAATACTCCACGTTTCCATAGAATTGAAATTTTTACGTAAACGCGATCGAGAAGTATTTTGAGGAAGTAAAACTTATACTAAGCGTCCTGTATGCCTAGTATAAGTTGTTACTTCACGAAATACTTCTCGATCGCGTTTACGTAAACGCATATAAAAGTACAGAAGTCAATCAAGTGTATGTACTTCACTTTTCATACCTACGCTCGGCGGTCGCTCTAGGGATGTCAATTATGGCATATGCACATAAAACTTATCGTGATAGTGGCACTCGTATCTAGTTGTTTGATTTATTGGTGATATTCAAACGGGAAGAACGGTACTATAAAATAATAATAATAATTAAAATACCTACCTACAAAATTTAGCGTTTGTCAATTTTTACTGTCGAAAATCCCTAATAACTTCTAAACGGATTATCCTAGTTACACAATTTCCATTGTCCTATCGGTTTTAGACCTAAACCTATCTAATGATACTAAAAACAACACAATATCTATACAAACAAAAAAACATGTTTTCAACTTGCGTAATATTAGTGGCGTGAATTTACCTTACAAAAATGTAGTTAGGTACTTACTTCGTTTATACTGATTCAAAATAGGAAACGATTATTACTTTGGGAGTCGGGGCGAGGTGCTTACCTATCTACCTAACTATTCTATGTAACGTTAAAATGAACCATCGAAATACAAGCAGATACCTACTAAACTTACCTCTCTGAAACCACTGGTAGCTTAAAAAACGACCATTCACCGTTTAGGGTTGAATTGAAACAACCGTCCACTGAACAGTTATATATAACCTTTTTTTTGTTGCTCCATTATTGCACTCGAAAAATTCCACAGACGCGCGACACAAAATAAATAGGTACGCGCGACCACAGCGCGCGCCTCGAAAAATTCCACAGACGCGCGACTACAGCGCGCGCCTCACGCGGATCCTCGCGCTCGGACTGATTCGATCTGTTCTGAGATATCGTGTCTGTGAACAGTGTCTATGTGTGCGTTGCTCGAGCGCACTTTGTATGTAGATTTACTTCTGTACCTATTTGTTCTGTGACAGAACTCTGAACGCGGAACTCGGAACTCCAGACCGCTCTCTGTCTGCGCGCGCTCTAAATGATTCGAATGGAGAATTGTACTTCCGTAAGTGACTGCTAGAGGCGCTGTACAATTCTCCATACAAATAATTTACGCCGTCGCTAGCGAGTACGGTCACGTAAACTAGTGTAAACTCATGGTAGAGGTACTGGACAGATAGTATCGCCACTTCAACATTCATATTCTTCGAGCTATGTACGTGACTTTAGTTTGTTGGTGGATTTCCGTACTCCGAATCCTATCTCGCAAAGAATCTTTTAGCATAGCTCTCTACATAGCCCGTTGTATGACTTTGAGTCTCTCCAACAGTCTAGGACCAAAAATTAAATTATTTGTTAACAATGAAGATTTCAGAAATTAAACTAGTTTTAAATAACACAAGAAATCTTTATTATGAATGTACTTACTGTTCATCGAAATACAGTTTTTAAATATTTAGGAAAATATTGTACAAAAGATATTTAACAGCATAAAAAGGACTTATAAGCTAAACATTTTGTTCTTTATTAGGATTTTAGTCCTAGGCTTCAAGTACATTGTTAGGTAATTAAACTATCTAAAAGCAGGTATAGGTTGCATATTATAAATTGTAGTATTATCTCGTGATACATCAAAAGGTAGAAAATATTTAATAGTCAAAATTTTAGGAAAAATATTAAATTGGTAAATTTAAATGTATTCTACTTGTCTTTGTGTTTTATTGGGTACTTACTTAAATATAAATTTATGGTAAAATGGATTACATTAATATTTAAGGGGCCCCCATTTACCCTGAGTTTTATGTAAATAGTTTTTTTCAATTAGTAATCGTTAAAAATTCGTAGATGTAATATTTATAAAATTTGCACAGAAGTAGGTAGGTCCCAATTTACTGCAAATATGAAAACCATGTATGGCCTGATTTGATAATCATCTCAAAAACAATCTAGTAGTATTACAATGCCTCCAATTATTTGTAAAAAAAACAATACGTGGCAGAATATTTCGAAGTTTTAACTTTTTAAGCTTTAAACTAAAAGTAGCTAAAACTATAGGTATAGTTTTCTAATTGTATTTTATACTATTGTTTGAATTACAACAGTACTCAGAAAACAATATTTTTGAATCTCGTTTTAATATTTACTTCTAAATTTCGACCAAGACGAGTATAGGTATATTATTATTATTAATTGGTGAGCCTAGAACACGAAATATATCATGGACCTGGATTCGGTTCTTTGCTATATTTTCAAGTAATTTTACGTGTTTTGGTACAAATTTAAAAACATCTACTTCTCTTCTGTATTTGACTATTGTGTCTTTTTAAGTAACCTACCTATACTTCGTTTTTTTAGCATTAGGCTGCGTATCCACCGGTGCAGTGCGAGGATGCGTTGCGAGGGATGTGTTTGTCATGAACCAATAGAAACACTTAATTTAAAAGGTCCTAAGTGAATGAAGTGTTTCTATTGGTTCATGACAGACACATCCCTCGCATCGCATCCTCGCACATCTCTGGTGGAAACGCAGCCTTAGAAAGAAGGTAAGCGATCTTGACGTGTCTTTATATTGAAAAACACTTTTGGTAAATAACTCGCAGCTAATGGGTCATACACAGCGAAAGAAACAAAAGTCGTCTCCCCTGTGGACATAAAATTAGCAGGCCCTATACTACGAAGCGCGAAATTCGAACTTCGTTTCATGCCGTTCCGCTCACGCTAATGGTATTTATTACGAGAGTGAGAGGGACCGCACGATCCGAACTTCGAACTTCGAATTTCGTAGTAGCCCCCCAGCTCTGAGTCAGCAAACTTAAGATTTATTTAAATGGGCCGAAAGTTGACCAGGCGTCCTATGCGCCGACGCCGCCTTTAACTTTTGCAATGTCCACAGGAGAGACGCGAACAAAAAAATGTGTATGAATATGTAACAATTTGAAAGGAAATATTATGGTCATTTACATTCTTTTGGTTTCATAAGTAATAGTTAATATTTTTTTAAAGCGTTTTTCAAAAAAAGACTCGTTAAGATTGTTTACCTTATTTCTAATGATAAAAAAAACGAAGTAAGTATAGTTGTCGCACATTCGCTTTCGGAAAGTGCAGGGCGGGAAAGAATACGTGCAGAAACAAAACTAAATACATGAAGTATTTTATAAACAACATACTTAGTCAAATAATCAGAGGTAGTACTTATTTTGGTAAAGTTTAACTATGTATTACACTTATCACGTTTATTCATTACACAGTACAGTTTCTCAGACTTTCAAGTACGCATTTTCTAAAGATATGTTAAATTCTTTATATATCTTTTATTATTATGATACACAATACGTTTATTAATATTTAGACCTATTTTATCACACACTGACGTCTTTTCTTTCTGTATCTAAGTTACAAGAAGGAGTCATTGAATAAATCAAATTAAAAATGTAAACTAGAGAGATCTTAAAAATAAATGTGTATGTATGTATGTATTTACATAATTCTATAATAGCGGAGGACCTTAAAATATTTCACCTTAATCACTTCAATACATACTTTGTCCTTTGGTATTACATATTACTTTAACTACATCTGTAGTTTATTTTTTTTAATCACAAAATAAAATAATACTGTAAGAGTATCGTTATAGTAAATAAGTAATACTGTTTGAATTTGGTAAAGACTTGACCTGCAACATCTAAAAATAAACGCTCAACAAAGAACTTTATGAATTAGAGAATCTCAAAATATTGATGACGTCCTTTTAAATAAAACCCAGTATACAGCACAAAATATCGAAGAATCGAATATGTAGTAGGATACATACCTAATTCCTAGTAAATTTAATTTCGATTGTCCCATGTTTAATAATACCTATGTTTCAGCAACAAGTGACAACAATAATTACAACAGTGGAGAAAATAATTCGCGCTAATTAGGAAATGATTTCTATTTAATGGTGCACTTCTATCAGATAATCAAATTACTTGAGATCCACGTATCTCTCCGCTTCCATACTAATATGACGCGGATTTTGATTAAGTGTGCGATTGGCCGATTCTGAATGTATCTGCTCCGAGTCCATGGAAGCGTACCCTAAACCCTTTACTGGCGCGGGTCATACAACAAAACTAAGTAAGTCTAAAAGCCAGTCTACATACGGTCCGGATAAGAAGCGGTTTGGCGTTGATGAGAGTCATATCTAACAAGTAGGTTTCAGTAAGAACTCATAGTTCACAACGTTGGTTGCTAAGGAAACGTCACTAAATGCATCACGAGTCATCGGGCATTGTGGTAGTTAGGTCTGAACTTCGAAGACTTAAAAAAAGACCTTATAGCGCCGTAATCCTAACACTTGTCACGAGTTATCGAGCAATGTGGTAGTCAGGTTTTCTTTGAAGACTTGAAGGCCTTTTAGCGTCTTAAACCCTAACCCTTTTAACAAATTATGGGGCAACATGACATAATAGCGCCTTATGAATGTTATAATCCTAATATTTGTCACAAGTAATAGGGCAGTGTGGTAGTCAGGAACTTCAAAAAGACTTGAAGAACTAATAGCGCCGATTATGAAGGAGCCAGGTAGACATACAATTAAGTTGGCGTACTTGTGGTTAGGCGAGCTTTTATGCTCGTGTAAGTTTTCGAAGTGAGGTAACATACTAGTGGAAAAACCCCGCCAGGCCACAACCAGGCCAACTATCTAAGTAGCCCTTTTCTCTTGTCACAATTTATCGGGCTTTTTGGTTTGTGGTTGTAAACTTCGAAGATTCGAAGACCTAATAGCGCCTTATAATCCTAACTCTTCGGCCTTTGCCATCGCCCTCGTCGTCACTGTCGACTGATGGTTGTCTGTGGCCCAGCATGAGAGCTTGCACGTCAGGGTTCAGAGGCAGCGCGGGGAAGGAAGAGCGCCGCACCATTGGTACCGGACGACCTCCTGCGATGAACAAGGATGGCATTAGATTTGTCGGCTTCGTCAACAAAATGTGGTGTTAGAGTGAAAATTCACTCCATCCGTTTGAGCAGGATTGTATCATATATAGGAAGCCAACATTCTATGAATACTAAATAGTGTGGACTGAATTGGTAGTGATTTTTCACTCTAATTGTAAAGGAAGCACTGGGTATATGTGCACTAGGTATATTATGGGAATGCAAAATTTGCTTTGGTACAGCAAATCGGTCTACAAAGCTTACAGAGGGATTATCTGCGTATAAGTTACCCCATTTATTAACTACATTTGCTTCACTTGTTTGTAACACTAACTAACCACTAACTTATGACCAGAGTTCGTGTACTTGACATATAAAAAGTATCAAAACATATATATGAACGGCTGACAGTTTAACTTAACGGGCAGATATCACAACAACCATGTAAGGTAAACATCCCTGTGCTCGACACTGACCCAATACATGACAAATTCAATCATATGTCTTAATAAGAGAGATGACAGATGGGTGTTATTTACTGGGCTTTGAGGTGTCGAGCCTTGGTACGTTTACCTTATAATGTTTTTTTTTTATCTGTCTATCTATCTTTTCCTACAATATCATTTGCAATACGGTCCTAACAAAAATTCTGACTAATTATAATCTTCTTAAGTCTATCTCAATATGGAAAACCTTTATCGTTAACTAATTCTCGTAGAACTAAGTGCGGGAATGCACCCACCACACAAATTGTGAAAATACCTAGGAAAATACTTCTGCAGGTTTCCACACATAATTTCATTAAGGAATAATTTTAATTGAATTTAAACGCGTACGCGATTCTCATGAAGCTATGCACTATTTTATGTAATTTGCTAAGTCAGGGAACGTAGAATGCAGCGGGGTAGTCTGGTATTAATTTTAATTAGGTACCTTGCTAGGCATCTTTTGGTCTCACCTAGGTATTTCATCCTATACGATAAACTTAAAGGAGGGTGGGTATAAATTGGCCTAATATGATCAATAAGGACAAGCGATATGTCATTGGGTAGTAAAAGTTCTAAAACTTTTACTATGGCAGGTACCTAGTCCCAAATTTTTGTGTGAAAAAATTATCGCTGCATAAAAATGTTTGAGTTGAAACTATTACATATGTAGTTTTTTTAGATACTATGTTCCTGTATCGCTTTACATATTAAAAAGGTTTTGTAACTGTCGATGATTTTGTGTCATATCATAATTTTGTTTTTTATGCGTTCCAAATCTATCGACGCGGAATCGGATTCAGCTGTACCTCTACCATGAGTTTACACTAGGTCACAGTGACCGTACTCGCTAGCGACGGCGTAAATGATTTGTATGGAGTAGTCCTGAAATATGTTCTGAATAGTTTACAGTTTCAGAAAAAATAAACATTTGGGAAATGAAACATTTGCCAAACGGAAGTACACCCTGCCGCATGCATCCAGAGAGGTGAGCGCGGGTTACCACTCAATGGGTGCCCCAGGATGGTTATGCGCGCCACGGCAGGCCAAGGCGAAGATGGCGGGATGACCTAGATACGTTTTCGAGCGACTGGTCAAACACAAGTGCAGACAGGGCGAGTTGGAAGTCCAGGGGAGAGGCCTTTGCCCAGCAGTGGGACACTGAAACAGGCTATAAAAAATATTTGGGGAGACCCTTAGACGGAGTCGTGAATATTATGTTACTCTAGGATATAAACTTTATGTGTGCCAAATTTCAATAGAAACTTTCGCGTTTATAATATAAGTAAGATAAGGATTAAAATGCAAATTTCTAACTTCACAAAGCAATTAGGTATCTACTTGTTGCTATACATCCAATTAACATAATCGGAACTCTGAACTCGAAATCGATTGCTCAATCTAGAAGCACAATATTGCTGTTAAATTTAGCGAATTCATGCTGATTCCTTTGATTAGTCATTTGGAATATAATCACAGGGTCAGTCGATTGTGAATGGTAAATTTGCGGTTTTTTTTTGTTTTCTATGCTCGATGTGTATATAAAATTGTAAGAAATATTGCCACGTTTGCCAGGCAATTTCAAATCGTTACGTTGGTACTATTGTGCAACTGAGACACTTACCTTCGGACCCCTTTATTCATCCAAAAATATTTCAAAATTTTTATAGAATGTATTTATGCTGTATTTTGTATGTTATGAAGAGATTTTTTTACATGATACAAAAATAATTAGTCTTACTTATTCAATTTTGGATCTTTACTCGTTGAATTTGTGATTTAATTTTAACAAAGTATAAGCACCCTTCATTTGAACAATTGAGTCAACGCATCATATCGTCCATTGTAAAAAGCCGTGGTGGTCTAGTGGTTTGACCTATGGCCTCTCAAGCAGAGGGTCGTCGGTCCCGGGTCGCACCTCTGAGTTTTTCGGATTTTATGTGCGAAATTACATTTGAAATTTACAATGAGCAATACGGTGAAAGCTAGAAAACCTGCGAACACCTGCGAAGAAATTCAATTTGTGATATTCCCAATCCGCACTGGGCCCGCATGGGAACTACGGCCCAAGCCTCTCATTCTGAGAGGAGGCCTATGCCCTTCAGTGGGACTTATAAATCGTCCTTTTCCCCGCTAGCTGTCGTATGTTATAAGATATCACATGCTAGTACGACAGTTAGCGGAGAAGCGGACGATTTTGTCAAAGTTATTGATATAACTCGGAGAGTTGCCAGACTTTAGTGGCATTGGGCAGGGCCAACCGGCCGGGCAGTAACGTTCTAAAGTGGCGACCGGGAACTCTACGCCGACGTGTACGAAGACGTGGCGTGGGAAGGCTCCCAACAAGATGGAATGACGATCTAGTGAAGGTCGCAAGAACCACTTGGATGTGGGAAACGCAGGACCGATCGTTGTGGTACTCTTTGGGGGAGGCCTTTGACAGCAGTGGACGTGTTTTAGCGGATATGATGATGATTATCTTGAAGACCGGGTGGCCTAGTGGTTAGAGTACCTGACTACGAAGCTTGAGGTCCCGGGTTCGATTCCCGGTCGGGGCAGATATTTGTGTGAAAAATACGAATGTTTGTGCTCGAGTCTTTGATGTTTAATATCTATTTAAGTATGTTTATCCGTTACCTTGTACCCATAACACATGCTTTGCTTACTTTGGGGCTAGGTCAGTTGGTGTGAATTGTCCCGTGATATTTATTTATAAATTTACTATATTGTCCAGCATAATTGAGCAAGAAACATTATTATTGTATCACATGAATCATCTATTTAATAAGAACAATACGTTTAAAATTAGATAAAAACTTAGAAAGGCGCAGGATAAATTACGAGGAAGATTAAAATGACGTTAAGTTCAGTAGTTGCAATATTCTACCCATTCAATCAAATGAAACAAACGAATTGGAAGTCTATCGTTTCTCTTTAAGTCAATTCAATACGAAGATAAGGTAAACGTCCGTGCGCTCGACACTGACCCAATATATGGCATCCTCAATCTTATGTCGTAGTAAGAGAGGTGACAGATAGGTGTCATCTACTGTGCGTTGAGGTGTCGAGCATGGTACGTTTACCTCACCTTTTCCTCCTCATATCCCTCACCTGGCCTCACTTGTCTACCGAAAAAACTACAAAAATACGTCTAAAATTAAATTAAACTCTTTTAAAAGCAGTTATTAATTTCATATCATCGCATGAAATGTACACCAACACAATAAACAATGGATTTTTCAGGGGAGTGCAGATACAATACCAGGATACAATAAAAGCAAAAAGATCAATACGTTATGTCATCGACGTATATCGCCGTCGGCTTCACTCGATATGAAAACTTAATTAACTTAATGCCGTTCAGCGAAATCATTGTTGACAGTTTAAAATATAAAACATACCTGAAAATCTTTTTCAGTCGTCAGACAGACCTTGTTTCGAAACATAGTGAATTAAACAGTGAAAGAAGAGATAGATTAGACAGTTTGAACAATATACATTGACATTCTCTTTGAACATTCAATCAAACATGCTGAAGCGCTGTTTAGATTAGATTTAGCCAATCCAATTGTTTATTGGCGCGCTTACAGTCGGCTGATACCATCACCGCTTTGATTAAACAACTCTAAGTGCTTTTTAAATCTTATTCCCCCATGTTTATATTTCAATTAGCGCAGGTTTTTTTGTTTCTAATTAAGTGCTTAAAAACAAGTTTTAAGCTATAAGTACCTAAATAAAGGTACACATGCGTTTTTACTATCTTTTCTGTGTTTACATGGTCATAAACAATGATTTAGTGTTATATTGAAAACTTTTAGTTAAGTCATCAATTATCAGAATCACTAAAATTACCAATAAATAATTATATTGATTAACTGTACATTTTCATTTCAAGAAAAGCGCTTCAGCGTACTTGCATTATTGTGTGTAAACAATGAAGATCGAGTTAAAAATATCCGTCTTTAAATAGATAAAAACATACCAAAGAGCTTAGCAACGGATTGCCTCTTCACAAGCCTGGGTTCTGTAGATTCCGTAGGCGTTGAACTATCAGGCTGGATCTTCCTGTCTGACAAATAGGAGTTAGTGGAGTCCCCTCGGGTGTAAGGACGACTTTGACGTCGACTAGTCTTTTCTTCATCATTGTTCGGTACAGATTCAGCAATCTGAAACAACTGCAGTCCAAATCTGCTTGACTGTCGCCTAAAATGCTTTTTATTAGCGAACTCGGCCAATGATTGTCTTCTTTCCCCGCTAGGATTCAACTTTCTCCTTTCTTTTTCTTCTTCCTTCACTTTGAGGACGTCCATAATAGCATTTATAGCCAATGCTACAAGGAACACCATAATTCCAATGACTGCGATTGTATGATTGCTTCCGTCAGATTCCTTCAACATTGTTTTGTTTACTTTAACATTGATTATTGGTTTTTCGGTAAACACGTCCAAGATACTGCACGCGTTGTAGAAGAATAACGGGATGAATTTTGTTATTGTTTTGATAGTCACCTGTTTCTCGATAATCGGTACGTCTGGCGGGTCTATTATTTCAGGTAACTGAGCAACCACAGTTTCAATTACCTCTTCGACAGGGTCAGCTTCTTTTGTGAACCACATGTTGACACAATACAAGCAGTAGAGGATCACGAACGGGATAAATATCAAGATCTTCCGATCGTTCATGTTTACATAGCAGACGCACTGGTTTGTTTTGTCTGAGAGCGTACGTGTGCTCCTGTCCGCGCACTGTATGATAATCTGGAGAAACTTGCAAAGCTTTCATGTAATTCACGTCTTTCTGTTGTTTTTTTGGTTGATTTAGGAGTTTCTGTGACTCGTCGCGCCGTGTTTTGTGAGAGGACTGGTTACCACCCTCTGCGCATGTGCGAGTCTGGCCAGGGTTGACCTCGCTAGTAGTAGCTCCTGTCTGTACACAACTCACACGTCGATACCACACAAACAGGGGATACCTTTGTTTTGAAATTACTTGCTTATCATTTTATGAGAGCGTCATTCGACCGCGTGTGTGGTGCACTAAAGTGAATATTTCACTAAGTTATATTTCCGTGGCCCAAATTGAAGTACTGATAAGTTATTATTTCACTGTTTATCTCCTTATTGATCGCAGTTTGCATCACTCTGATAAAGGTTGTCGTAGTTAATTTAATTTAACTTCGTATTGATAAAGATTAGAGGCACTTGTGATATTAAACTTGGTACTGGCGTACAAAATTAATATATTATACCACTTTACGGATCAGAGTGTTATTTGTTTGACACTATACATAATTTAATTTTACGTGTGGGTACTTAGCAGTATAATTTGACACTGCCTTTTTAACCCTCTTAACATTTTAATGAAGAAAATTAATGTAATTATTTTTTAAAGGTATTTATTACCTTACCAAATTAGCTGGAGGTGACCCAAAATTATGAAATTAAATTAATTTCTACTCGAACATCAGCGCCATCTATGCGTATCTAGAAGTATTTAAAAGTTACGTTGCATTGTAGCAACTAGCAACCACAAACGCTTACTCGTAAAAATGCTCCATTTTTAGATCGCTTTACGATTATGATTATTCGTAGTTCGTAGTGTTTCGAAGCTTACGGTTACGAACCGACAATTGCTTAATTTTACAACCGTCTGCTTATTGCCCACCGCACTAACAGATAAATGGGCCACGAATAAGAGGAATTTAAAATGACTAGCCTTTACCCCCGGATTCACTTGCATAAAGCATTAGATCTAGCAGTCGATTGAATAAAATGTCTATGGGAATTTGCAAAAATTACACCGTAGTCTTCATGTATGATGTATGTTCCCTCGCCCTAGCAAAAATTCATGTCCCTAGACTTGCGATTAATACTTTGAGATTTTACACGGATCCCGAGCAAATATTAGGATAAAAAGTACTCTAAGAGTAATTCCATAGGTCCAGCAGCTATCTAGATACCAAATTTCGTCCAAATATGTTTTGTAGTTTTAGCGTAAAAGAGTAACAAACACACACATACACGCACGCACGCATGCTGAGTACCGGCCTCCTCCCAGTACGAGTTGACTTAGACTGTATTTCCTTTGAAAACTTCACACACCATTGAGCGGCTTCACAGGTTAGTGCAGGTTTCCTTACGATGTTTCCCTTCACCCAAATGCTAATGGTGAAGTAATTTAATTTCTCACATAAATTCAGATTATTTGTAGTTACAGATCTGGTGTGAGATACAATAAAATTCCTCTTTGAGTGACTTTGAGGCACCTCGGTAAGCCCATAGTAAGCGACCAGCCTTGTACTAGTTCTACTTCTCTGTATACGTATATGTAAAACCTAAGAATATTTCTACTTATGTCCATTATAGACTTTGAAACCATCCAACTGATGTGCTCCAAACCGATTTCATATGAATCGCAATAATGCGAAAATGATTTAAAGAAAGAAATAAGAAGAAAGATGACGATGATTCAAGACTGCTAAAACAATTAACTAAGCACATTCCATCCTAACTTACGGTGCTCAAACATGGTCATTAATGGTGTTACAGAAGGCCAAATTGAAGGTTTGCCAAAGAGCAATGGAGTGCGGTATGCTCGGGGTGAGGCGGGTTGACCAGATCCGAAACACTGCATCTGCATCTGCATCTGCATCTGCACGGATGGCGGCGTCGAGGTAGGCCCAGGAGGCGTTTGCGGGACGGCCTTAGATGTGTAGATACCTTAGTGACTGGAAGGGCACCGCTCAAGACTTTTCCAGGTTAACTAATAATAATTTAATAACATTCCGTCCATTCATGAGTCTATTACGCGGAAAAAGTCATGGGCAAAAGTTACCTATTTAAAATACAGGTAACTATCATCTAGGCTTTATAACGGAAACAAAGGAAAATAATCATCAGCGCTGCTAATAATATTGTTTATTTAATAAAATTTCCAATACTTACATTATTTATCAAGATCGCTCCCAACATCTGGTCTGCTTTTATTAAAAGATTAAACTATAGCTTTTGCTATTTGCGGCAGATGTGGATAACCTATCTAATAAGTATTCCGCTCTAATTATATTTCCAATAACGGGAAGCAAAGGTTACGCCAACAATTACGTTGCTATGTTATGTGTATCCTTTTCCAACTAGGTTAGTGTGATAAAGACACAATGAGAGAAAAACGAAATGCTTTGGGGATTGGGGAATCGATCGTAATTTTATTCGTTAGAACTTTTAACGAACGTTAGATTTTTAATCCTACTAATATTATAAATGAGAAAGTTTATAAACGATTAACGATTAACGACTAACGATTAACAGTGTTAACGATTTCGTTGTTTAACCCTAGGTCGTGCAAACGGCCCTTAGTGAATAAACAGATGATTTTTGATGTCAATGATTTCTAAACAAAAAATGCAAATGGGTACGATAGGGTTTCAACTGCTATCATATTAGTATCCTGACATATAAATTATTAAAGAAATAAGCAGGTAGGTACGGTGTGCTTGCGTTGCGAGACCATTTCAATTTACTTATTAAAGTTTCAAACTAACTGTAGCTCATTTCTTTAATAGGTACATGCGGCAGAAAACTTAAAAGCAGTTGAAACGCTATAAGTTTACTGACGCTGCCGAAATATAATATTAATTCTAAATAACTAAAACGCCTGCAAAAAAGTAATAGCAAAAGTCAGTGATGTTGCGTAAGCATTTTTAGAGACGTATTCATGTAGGCGTTATTAATTTCACTCAAGCTCTTAATAAGTACGGTCAGCGTCAAAAGTAACTGGTCACTTTTGTACTTTGTCGTAATAACACAATTTTATTGTTAATCAAGTATGACTTTTTGCACCTAACTGAAACATGAATGTACATTAATACCCGAAAAAAGAACAGCTATGGGAATCGAACCCAGGTCCTCAGCGTTCCGTGCAATAAGTGATTAAGCAGCTGAGATGTGTGATGCATAGGACAATTAGAGTGCCTATGTCCCGACCAGTTGTGGTGTAGGGGTAAGCACGCAGCACGGAATGCTGAGGACCTGGGTTCGATTCTCAGAGCCGGTCTCTTTTCGGGGTTTTCTGTGCATCCATGTTTCAGTTTGGCTCAGAGTTCACGAATGCTACGGAACGTTTTTTTTTCTTATTAACTGATTAGAATTTCAAACGTAATTTGGCACATAAATTTCGAAAAACGCAGAAATGCGACCCCGGCCTCGAACCTCGCTCGACCCTCTATTTGAGAGGCCATAGGTCCAACCACTAGGATACGACGTGTTCCGAAAATTCGAGATACGTGTCGAACAATAGTGAAAAATAAATTATACAGCTTTGAATGTCGTCTACGGAATACGAAGATTAGTCACAATTGGGATCTAGTAGTCTCGTTGTAAATTTTTCCTCTTTTATTATCATTTCCTCATCGTATCTTATCGTAAATTGCTAGAGTGAGTGATATAGCTCTAATGATGGTGTTATGTTTTCTTTAACGAATAAATAAATCAATGAAAATGCGCCTGAAAGGCTTCGAAGAACTTCACAGGTAAAACCACAGGGTAACACTGTCAGTACATTTTAGCAAGACTTTAGCGGAACCGCCGATGTTTTTTAAAAGGTTATATTTCGATATTGCATTCCAGTTCCAGCCAGTTACAATCCAGAAAGATTTCCATTTCGCGCTTCGCCGCATTTGGCTGCGTATTAAAATATGCAGAGGGCGTTGAATTCTGTGCTTTCGAAACTGCTGACGGTGCATTTTTAGCTCGGATTTGTGGTGAGGAAATAAAGGTATTTTTTAGAATGTTAGGACTTTAGCTGAGCACTTTAGCGTTTGAGTTGGCTAAGTGATTTTAACTTATAAACGCTCGGCTACGACTTTGCCTAGGCACCGGCGGCGCGGTGAGCTAATTATCTGTTCATTGCGCTGTCGGAACTTTTACTACACAGACTTTAATTGGCAATACACGCAATGTATAAATAGATCATTTTTGATTCAATCACGTAGGGAAATTTCGATGTATGCAACTGCGTCGAAACATCGAGATTTTTAGTGCTATTGCTATCACAGTCTATATCCCTTAACAAGTATGTCCTCTTGTATATTGCATTCATTCTTACTTGTCTTATATTAAACAAGTTTATGACCTCAAAAATGCATTCCTTGCTTTCTTTCTTTCTTTTTTTAAAGGTTGCCTGGAAGAGATCGCTTCGAAGCGATAAGGCCGCCCATTGCTTACCTTATTTCTTTTTTGTCATGTACTTGTTTTTCTGTATTGTATTTTTTGTGGTGTACAATAAAGAGTCATTGTATTGTATTGTATTGTATTGTATTGTATTGTATTGTATTGTATTACAAAAACTTTTCCCTTGTTGCCGGTCGCATATAAAGATATAGTTAGGTACTTTCAATGGTGTGTGTTAAGTTTCCAATCCGCACTGGGCCCGCGTGAGAGCTACGGGCCAAACCATTCTGAGAGGAGGCCTGGTTCTCTGCCGTGGGACGTACCTATATACAGAGTGTATCATTTAAATCGGTCAGTATGGGAAAGTCTGAAACTATAAGACATACGAAGATCTGTTCTTGGGAACCATGTCATCGAATTCAGTGAAAAGAAAAACTGCATTCATAGATTTAAAAACCGGCCAAGAGCGTGTCGGACACGCCCAAGGTAGGGTTCCGTAGCCATTACGAAAAAATCAAGTAATATTTTTCTAAGGATTTCGTATGTGAACGGAATCATCCAAGTTTAGGTATGTTTTATACCTTAGGCTACTATTTACTCTTAAACTACAAATAATTTCCAAGCAATCTTAGCCGCTATAATTTTCCTAGTAAATTTGATATATTTACTACCATTCTGAATTTTTTCAAATTTTTCCACCCAACAGTTTAGATTTTAGATGGGGGGGGGGGGACGGCCGATTTTAATGAAAATTTTCACTTTAAAGTTGAATATTTCGCAAACAGATCACTGAATAGAAAAATCATGTTAGCAACCCCGAAATGGTTTTAAAAGACCAATCCAACGATACCCCACACTATAGGGTTAGCCGAGAAAAAATAAAATCACCCCCACTTTACGTCTATGGGAGGTACCCTAAAAAATTTTTTTTTACTTTATTTTATTCAATCACTTTGTCGGCGTGACTGATATATATATTCATGCCAAATTACAGCTTTCTAGTCCTAACAGCTGAGCTTAGCCGCGGACAGACAGACAGACAGACAGACAGACGGACAGACATGGCGAAACTATAAGGGTTCCTAGTTGACTACGGAACCCTAAAAAAACTAGTTCTCAGTTCGGGAATCGAACCCGGAAATTTCGAAAAAAAAACGTACATTATGTCTATTTAGATATTGATTGTGTATACTTTCTAAGCAAATTTTGTAATAATCACATACCTATTTTAAAAACTATCATATCATGCACAGAATTCCACTGGAAACCGGTAGCGTTTCCACCTGTTCTACTAATATTTTTTTACACATTACGAAATCATATCTGGTGCATCGTCGCGACTGAAAGTTTCATACCTACGTACGCGTACGTTTTTCGTTCAGGAAAGTAACAAAAACCCAATTTTGTCACTGACTAGCTTTTGCCCGCGACTTCGTTCACGTAATTCCAAAGCGACATCCATAAATACATCATCATCGGTATCAGTTAGTAAACTACTTTCTCGTCAATAAAGCTACCAGATTCAACATTTTGGATACCATGTATAAATTTGCGTCTAGCTAGAATTGCTTTATTTTTGATAAAATAGCTATTTTAACGAAAAAAAAAGTGCATTTTGAGGTCATAAACTTGTTTAATATAAGACAAGTAAGAATGAATGCAATATACAAGAGGACATACTTGTTAAGGGATATAGACTGTGATAGCAATAGCACTAAAAATCTCGATGTTTCGACGCAGTTGCATACATCGAAATTTCCCTACGTGATTGAATCAAAAATGATCTATTTATGTTGATATGATATGTATTAGTCCATTGTATTCATTATATAATATATGTGTGAACTTGTGTGTATTCTTTGTAAGTATGGGTATTGTTTGTTTTGTTAGTTTGGGTTTATTTTTGATTTCGGCTCTTTTTTTTTTACTCTGCATTGTATGCCTACTCTTGTCTCTGATGTCCTGTCAATCGTTCTAAGGTTAACTGGAAGAGATCCCTTTAAGGGATAAGTTCGCCTTTGTACATCTGTATCTCTTTTTAACTAGTGATTTTCATATTTTATGTACAATAAAGAGTTTTACATACATACATACATACATGAAAGATCCGCATCAGAACTAAGGCCACTGACATAGCTCGACGAGTTACCAGACTTTAGTGGCAGCGGGCACTGCAAAGTGCTCGTAGAACCTACGGTCGAAGGGCCACTAAGGTCCTAGAGCGGCAACCGTGAACCAGAAGACGGGGCGCAGCAAGGTCTCCAACAAAAATAGGCGACGATTTGATAATGAACTGAAACAATTACTTTGCTCACCCGCGACCTTACAATATCTACGTTTATGTAAAAAATGCGTGTTCATGCAGTTCCTCAACCTCCACACTGTATGAACACACAAATCACACAAACCCAAAATCACCAAACTACACTGACGCGTTTCGAACTCAACCAGAGCTCATCTTCGGAGTACCGCAACCGTTCACTGTGCTACCAAATGTGGGTGTGCAGATGTGTTTTAGTTCATTAATATAGACCTCTGCAAAGTAAAGCCTGATTAAATAAATGATCTGGTAATGGTCGCAGGGACGACTTGGTTGCGGGCAGTGCAAGCGCAAGATCTATCGTTGGAAATTAACTCTATGGGTGAGGCATTTGTCCAGCACTGGACGCTTTTTGGTTGTATGATCATGATGATGCAAGCATTATGATTAGCTGCTTGGCTGCCTGCAAGCGAAAGAGAGAGAATTCCCCTTACAACCTCGTAAAAGTATCCTTTTCAGAGTGGATTGAATATCCAGTCTGTGTTGTAAATTTCCACAAAAAACACAGTGAAGCGTTCAGTTATTTATCAGATGTAGGCACGAGTCAGTGAATGCCGATTGGAAGTCAATTGGAAGCATTCATTGCTATCAAAGGGAACTTATTGAATTACGAATATTATCGGAACGCGTGCCCTCATAAACCGGATCGTGATTAAGGCTGCAGACAAATATGTTAAAGTATCGCAGATACTGAGTTTAAGATATAGTAGAACTCATAAATGTATATTCAAGACCTAAATTAATATTATCTGATGGTTTTTGCTCGCGAAGTTGTCCGCGTAGAGAAATAATTTGGACAAATACCGCAGGGTTATTGTCTAATGTTTCTGACGGTTGCCTTCGCAATCACTATTTCTTTTTGTCAAACGGTATAAGATGATGACAGAAAGAGATGGAGAAAGCGAAGGCAAGAGTCAGAAACGTTAGACAATAACATCATAGAGGTGCAGTGAAAAGAGATTTTCACTGCACCTCTATGATCCTAAAAGGTAATATCTATCAAGTACCTATCAAGTCTCCATAACAAGTACAGCTTTAGTCATATAGATAAGGTTCATTTGAATCGAATATAAATATATCCCGTATATTCTTTATCCTGTGGGATTTTTCCCATAAGAAACTTCTATAAAGTTCAGAAATCTAAAAAAAAGATGATTAGAATTGGTAATTTTGTTCTCGAGTTTCACGCTAATTGTAGACCGTATCACATTTGGTGATTCATTTTTAGGTTCATAGATGTCAGACAAATAATGAATAAATAAATAAATAAATAAATAATTGGTCATTCGAGTATTTGTTCCGAATCACTTTTCTGGACACTGTTGGAGAAATGGCAAAAGATGCAGACACAGTTTTTAATTATGTGGTTACGCCATTTAAATCTACAGCCGATTCGCAGAAAACGTGACCACGAAAGTGAGGCGGTTGAAACGCTCGAATAATGACGCAATTATGAGACAGTGATATGATTATGATGGTAATTGTGATCTATTTTGCATTAAACACGACAGAACGAAAAGAGAAGGTAATGCGTTTGGGGTAAAAGATTGCGTTTGTTTGTGTGTATGTCTGTTAACATTTTTCTCAAAGACTATTGAACAGATTCAATCTATCTATCTATCTATCTAATACCTTTAAACGAGCAATTCTTGTATGTATATATATATATATATATATATATATATATATATATATATATATATATAATCAGGATCTCGGAAACGGCTCCAACGATTTCGATGAAATTTGGTATGTGGGGGTTTTCGGGGATGAAAAACTGATCTAGCTATGTTTCATTTTCAGAAAACCGCTTTTACTCGTGTTTTCCGGCTATTTTTGTTTGCATTAGAATACAAAGCTAAATTTCGCCGGCTTTGAGCAGATCATAATAGCACAGTAGAAATCGGGTGGTCGCGGATCCAGCCGACCTCGGTTCGATTCCACGTTTTCTTTAAGGATTTTAGTTTTTTTTTAAAGTTTATTTCTCATGAGAAAACGAAGTTTCTTCTTTTGTGAGAAAAAGTATTATAGGGAACGTGCAGTAACTATAGGCGGCAGCACTAATGCGACAAAAGAGACACTATGCGGACAGTAAAACAAACTTATCAAGGTAAAGCATTCAAATTGATGGCACCCTTATGACACCAGTTGGCAGCACCGTCTATGTGCACGTTCCCTATTGGGAGCAAAGAACAAGAAAAACCGGTTGTCTGTAAAGTCGGTTTACGGACGATTGTTTAACGTGGCTCACCCCCCCACCCCCTCCGGTTTTTTTGTCAAATATCTTGAAAACGGTGCATCCTACGGCAAAATCAATGAAATTTTCATCCCCCCTTTGATAACCCCACGCTCCCTCCCACGCATCCCCCCCGCACCCCCTCCCCCCTCTCACCCCCCAACCCACAGAAATAATAATAAATTATTTCTGTGCCCCAACCCCTCCGGTGTTTTTGTCAAATATCTTGAAAACTGTGCATCCTACGGCAAAATCAATGAAATTTTCATCCCCCCCTTGAGACTCCCGAACCCCCTCCCCCGCAAATATATAATCAGGATCTCGGAAACGGCTCCAACGATTTCGATGAAATTTGGTATGTGGGGGTTTTCGGGGATGAAAAATTGATCTAGCTTGGTCTTATCTCTGGGAAAACGCTTGGTACCGAGTTTCTGCCCGAGCAGAGCTCGGTCGCCCAGGTACTGGTATAATATAGGAGCAGGTATCAAGTCATGATTTAAGTACACTCCCTGTCTCGTGATTACTGTTTGTATAAATTTCTGAAAAACAACTATTATACCGATATGAAAGCGGTTTTTAGTATTGCACTTTTTTAAATATTTAATTTTGTTATTACCTTTTTTTATTATTTCATTATATTTTGCGAGCTCCTTTAAATTTACACTTCGTATACATACTATACCTTGACAGCTCGTGCGCGGCGCTCGGCGGAACCCTGTCGCAGGGAGCCTCTGCTGTCCTTAACAAGATTGTTTTTAATAAGTGCGGCAAACGCTGACTGCGACAGGGTTCCGCGGAGGGTCGCGCACGAGCTTGTCGGACTATATCTTCTATTTTATTTTTTTATTTTTTATTTTTTATTTTATATAAGAGGTGGCAAACGAGCAGACGGGTCACCTGATGGAAAGCGATCACCGTCGCCCATGGACACCCGCAACACGGGGGCATCACAGGTGCGTTGCCGACCCTTTTAGGAATTGGTAGGCTCGTTTTTTAAAGATCCCTAAGTTGTAACGCTCCGGGAATGCTGCCGCAGAAAGCTGATTCCAGATCTTTGTCTTTGTCTTTTCTTTGTTTGCTTTCAATATTACAAGTGATTTTTGACCCACTATCTATATTGTGCCGTGGTGGCCTTGTGGAAGCCGTGGTGGCCTAGTGGTTTGACCTATGGCCTCTCAAGCAGAGGGTCGTGGGTTCAAATCCCGGCTCGCACCTTTGAGTTTTTCGGAATTTATGTGTGAAATTACATTTGTAATTTACCATGAGCTTTACGGTGAAGTAAAAAATCGTAAGGAAACCTGTATACACCTGTGAAGAAATTCAATGGTGTGTGTGAAGTTCCCAATCCGCAGTGAGCCAGCGTGGGAAGTACGGCCCAAGCCCTCTCATTCGGAGAGGAGGCCTGTGCCCTGCAGTGGGACGTATATAGGCTGGGATGATGATGATGATCTATTTTGTGAAGTAAGGGAACGCAGCATGCATTCGGGGGACGCTGCACCGAGTAGTGGACGAATAAATTTAATTTCGATATTTTGTAAAAGGCAAAAATGGCTAAATTAAATTGTTGTACTTATTTTTTAATTTCTCTCCACGATTTTCCACCCAATCTCTTTCCGAACAGGAAAGAAATCCCGTACAATTTCTGCACAGTCATGGAAAACGTTGATGACTTTCGGTACATAGCTTTATTCTGAATAGGCAATTTGTGGGTTCAACTCGTAAAGGTAGGGAGGTTTTTAGAAAGCGTTTTCAAACGAAAATGCCTAATGAACCTGAAGGGCTTTGTGATGAGATAGGCTTATAGCTGACAAAGTACTTTCACTGCGCGAACTCATGAATATTGGATTTTAGCCCGTAATACATCAGCTTAAGAATCTAAGAGATTTAACGGAGATGAATGAATTGAATCAATTCGTTAATTCTACACGCTCTTTTGATATTTTGATGTTTACTTTTTGCTCTAAATTGTGATAAAAATGCATATATTTCATAAGATTGTTTTTGTTTTATTTTATTTAGAATAACTTTCATTCGTTTTTATTAATAAGATATTTTTGTCATCCGACTTACATAATTTATACAAAATTCAAGTCATTCTAACCAATTGAAGTGGGTTAGATTCAACTTCCAATAATTTGACTCTTTACAGCAGTTTATTGAATCAGGCGTTACTTTGCGGAGGACTGAACTGAAACAACTGAACTTTGAACTGAAACAAATACTTTGCTCACCCGCGACCTTCGCTTTAAGATCGTTGGTGAGCAAAGTATTTGTTTAAGTTCCTTTATTAAGCCTTTATAGGGCATCGATCTTAAAAAAGGCCACCGTGTAACATCACATTTTTACATTTTTTAGGTACAGTCAAGGGCAAAAATATGTATACACTTTATTACCTTGTCTAGTTTCGTCATATTTGAACTGCCATATATGAACTGTCACAGTGGTTAAAGTGACAAGGTACTAAAGTGTATACATATTTTTGCCCTTGACTGTGGCGATGTGGCTTGAATTAAGGATTTTTTCAGTCTAATAGGTTAATAGGGTAAGTTCAATAACAGCTTCTAAACAAGTTTTTGTATTTTTTTTTAATGCAAGCTCTGTTGATGAATTTACTTTTTTTACTGTACTTGCAATGCTATCCAACTTACATAAGTGCATATACCGAAATTCAAGTCAATCAAATCACTACTTAAATTTGAGTTCCCAGCAGATTCTCCCAAAATTACCCAAACAACAAAAAACAAATAGGGCTAGTTAAATAAGACCTCGTAAAAAGCTTGTAAAAATGTAACTCACATCAAAATAGCTACTCTTTAGGGTTGCTGGTTTTCTAGGACTCGGTGATCACCATCAGATGACCCGCTTACACGTTTACCTAACTCTATCAATAAACAATAGTGGTATTTTTCTATAAGAATTAGAGAGCGTTTTTATTAAATTAAAAGCTTTTAAATTTTACGAGTCAGTGCATTGTTTTGGGGTAGTTTAGATACTTAAGAATTTGCCAAATCATTGTACTTATGTATCTAAGTTAGAAATACGCAAACTATTAAATATTACTGACAAGTCAAAGTACAGCGTGGACTTTTGTAATAAGAATCTAAAGAAGTTTTTCTCGTAACCTGACTACCTATTTCGTTACATACATTGAAACAGGAATTTATGTGGCAGCTAAACTACCAAATACTGTCTACACTAGTAAATTTCTAAATTTACTACGTAACTTTCGCGCTGTATAGACCAAAATAAAGAGATGATAGCACAAGTTTGTATATGTTAGTAAATAATAAATAAATAAATATCACGGGACAATTCACACCAATTGACCTAGTCCCAAAGTAAGCTAGGAAAGCTTGTGTTATGGGTACTAGGCAACGGATAAACATACTTATATAGATAAATACATACTTAAATACATATTAAACACCCAAGACCCGAGAACAAACATTCGTATTTTTCATACAAATATCTGCCCCGACACGGGAATCGAACCCGGAACCTCAAGCTTCATAGTCAGGTTCTCTAACCACTAGGCCATCTGGTCGTCTAACATGTCACACCCATTGTTTTATATTGTTATCAAAAAAGGTATTTTAACAGTTATTTCGATGGCAATAAATTCCAAAATCTTTTACTTGGGTTTATGAACTGACCAAATTGATCATAAAGGCTAAAATAAAACTGAACGTATAATGTCGCATTTTACAATTGGACATACGTCATTAACGAGATGGATGGACGATTTGGTAAAGGCGCAGGTTCAAGGGGAGGCATAATGTCTAGCAGTGGACGTCCTACGGCTGAAATGCCTATGATACGTCTTGGAGCTTTGGTCTTTTTCAGGTACCGTACGATCGGATTAGGTACTTTCGCCCTGGGTATTCATCATCATCCAGCCTATATACGTCCCACTGCAGGGCACAGGCCACCTCTCAGAATGAGAGGGCTTGGATCGTAGTTCCCACGCGGGTCCAGTGCGGATTAGGAACTTCGCTCTGGGAGCAGCTTCGCTCTGAAATTGGCCACATTGCCACAATGGTTGGTTGATTGGTTATAGGTGGACGCAACTGTTTACGTTTTATATAAGACCCTCAATACGTGTGATTTTCATATGGGGCATTTCCAATTTAAAATATACCAGCTACTTTTTTTCAGAATTAGTTAGTTTGGCTTTTTTTTTTACTCAGAATTAGAAGCAATTGATTTTGATGATTAAAAAAATACCCTTATTTAACATATAATTTTTTAGAGTCGCTCTTATGACACGCCCCATAAACTCTGTACAAAAAAAGTCACGAAACTGGCTTAAAAAACAAAGATATTCTTTATGAAAATTAATAGTAATAATAACAAGAAAACCCCAAAATTTCTTAGTTAAAAAAACTAAATGGTACACTTTAAATCAAAAATGCCCATGGGCAAAAGATGTCTACCCCAAATTTGCTCAAAGTACCCCAAACCATTACTTCTTGTACTTACTATTAATTACAACTGTACTGTAATTTATACTTGTACTATTAATTATTTTGTGCCCGAACTTACGGTACTGTGCTTCTATTTTAATACACCTAAAGTATACCCAGTCTCGTGAAAATATTCATACCTAGTTATTATAAATCCCTTTGAACGTTTCTTGAGTCTTCATTTCATAAAATATTGATTGATGTCAATCAATTCAATCACAATTTCTCTGATATCCCGGAAACTGTTTTGAATAGCCAATCGCGTGGGATTGGCCGTTTTTTCCCGTTTTGGGCGGAACTCGACTTTAATGAAGTTATGAGCGTGGATTGACTCCGATGATATTACGCTTTGCTCGATTTTCCTGTTATTGAATCCACAGCCAATTTCAGTTAGTGGATTTCGAAAGTTGAATGCAACTTTTTGGTAAGTCACGTAAAAGAAATCCATGTTAAAAAGGATTCGAGAAGCCGCTGGACTTGAAATTAGGAAAAACAACTTCTTTAGTGCCACGCACTGCCAATAAATTGATTTAATAAATAAATAAATTAATAAATTGGTTAAATTGGTTGGAACTGCTACTAACTTATTCAATAACTATTTCGTTTTTAAACTCATAAGTCCCAGTGTACTTTAGAAATTATAAATCAATTATGAGAATAAATGTCTAATTACGTGGAGTACAAATTTTTGAACGAAATAAGGGCTCCAAAACTCCAAATGCATATATTGGTATAATTTTCAAAATCACATAAATGGTAATTCTTAGCCGGTTTGCATTGCTATGTCTGTTATAAAGGATCGGAACTTGGAAGACCTGGCAGTTTATATACCATCTTTTTTATAACTTGCCGTGTTAGTGTGTTAAATCTTGCAACTCGCATTTCACTCATTTCCGATCAGGATTGAAATTTTGGGGTCTGAAATCGTTCCCGTCCGTAAGTAGCCTTAGTAGATTACCTTCGAGACCCTACACGTGACCTGGGTGATGCTAAATGAGCGATACAATAGCTGGTTACTACTCTATAGGTTGAGCCAGGCCACCAAGCGACTCTCGTCGTGTTCCAGCCTATAGGAACCATACTAGAGGAAGAGTCTGAGCAGTTGTGCAGCGCGCGCGTACTGGTTAACAGTGCCCCGTATTTGTTGTACAGTCGAGTTCTCCAATATCTGTACAGCCAACCGTTCATAAATATATAAACATGAACCTTATGTTACGGTAATAAGGTCTATGTACAGATATTTATGAACGGTTGGCTGCACAGATATTGGAGAACTCGACTGTACAGTTTGCATTGCATTGCTTGGGGGCGCGCGCAACACCGCGCTCAAACTGCCGTCTTCCTGCTTATTCTCCTAAATTCAAGTCTAGGGTGAATGAGCATTTACTACGCAAGTGTTCTCCATCGTAGGCCTCATCTTCGCTTTCCGTCAGGCGTGATTGTGGTCAAACGCAAGCCTATATTGTATAAAAAATTACCTAAAATTTGGTATTGATGTGTATTGTTTGGGTAACGTCACGAACAACGCACATACAGTCAGCAAAAAGCTTTTATGAAAAAAAAACTTATTACTTACCTACCTATTAACTAAAACTTTGTCGATAAATTTTCCTCATTTCATTTGATTATTAAAGGTAACATTCCACAGGCATATTTTCTCATACCCAGGGGTGGAATGAGCAGGCAATCTGCAGTTAATTTGTCTATAATCCGCTAGATGGCAGTAGACGGGATGTTGGGTATCGCAGACTTAATTACGAGATTGGAACTAATCCCTTGCGTCAGGCACTTAGGGGTGATCAAACTCTAACGTTATTTGTGGTGACGCCGTCTATATTAATACTCATAAGGACCATGTTTTGCAAGTTTCAGTTCATCATCATCATCATCATTATTTCACCGTAGGACGTTTAAACTGCGCTGGACATACACTTCATTGATATCCAATCATTACGGTTGAAAGCTGCTTGCATCCATCCTAAACCTGCGGCCTATACCAGATCGTCCGTCCACGTTGTTGGTGTACATTATTTTAAATGTTGCGATGGGCGTTAAATGAACGGTCTAGTAGATTGAACGGTCCATGTAGAATCAACGTTTGAACGGTCCACCGACCGAGCGTCGACTAGTTGAATTCTTAGACGGCTAAACTAAGAGTTCACAATCGTTTTGGAACGCGAACGCGATGTTCACACAAAATCATAGTCGGTTAATACAGTTGATTCATTCAAACAAACAAATTTGAACTATGTTCCATATGCTATAGAGTTCATGTTTGAGTGAGAGAGTTGTACTGTAGACTGTAGACTACTGCAACCACAGACTGGTGATTTGTAGAAATCGACGTGCCGTTTAGTTGAACATCTACGTAACGCAGACATCAAGTCGACTAGTCGACGTATTCAACTAGTCTATGGACTAGTCGATGAACGTAAATAAGCGGTCTAGTTGCGTTAACGATGAAATCGTGGACGACCCATCGTTAGTTAAGGGGTTCCAAATAACATCTAACATCTATCGGAACCCCAGCCAACCTCACTGGACCAGCGTGGAGGGTTACGGTGCAAACAAATTATTTCTCAAATATTAAAGACTTCATAATAGGTATTAAAAGCAACTCTAAACTGAGTAAGTAATTATGTACAACGAAAGCGAGCGAGTAACTACTTAACACCGACATGATTGTGAGTGCTATAGTTTACGCCTTCCGTATGAATTTATTAATGAGTTCGCGTGATACGGGGACGTAATGTTACGTTACTAATGCAGCGTTTACTCATGTCTTGCAAATTATCTTTTTAGTGTATTATACTTACAAGCTAGCCCGCGACACCGTCTGCAAAGAATTCTGTATCTAATTTATTGAATCAGGCATTATTTTGTGGAGGTCCATATTAATGAACTGAAACAATTGCTTTGCTCACCTGCTACCAGCCTTAAAACTTAAGGTCGCGGGTGAGCAAAGTAATTGTTTCAGTTCATTAATTCAATATCTGTTAACAAAACACGTACCGTAAGGTCGGTGTGCTTAGACTCAATTGAGGTTAAAGCTGACTTATATATAAAAACCACATATGGAAGGGTCTAACAAAGAGCATTAAAACGTAGGCAGTCAGCTAAACCCAACCATAATAATGGCAATGTGCTATAATTTCAATACGATAATAAAACCTGAGACATTCTTGTCTAACGCACTCGGAATCGCAATCGTTTTCACCAGTTCTTTCTGTAGCAAGGTAATAAGACGAAGGTAGAAAGAGACACAGAATGCTATCGCGAGCGCCCTCTGCTCTGCGCCAATGTAACCCAACATTACAGTAGGTACTTAATGATGGAAACGCACATATTTTGCATCAGGTTTAAAATTTCGCCATAATTATAAAGATTCGATGATTCGATAAAGCTCCAAACGCACAGACAGTGGAGGCGTGGCGGTGCAGTGGTGGTGACGGTTGTAATATTTTAACTTGTATGAACGGTTGTGCGGTACCGTTCCGCGAACTCGTTCATACAAGTTAGAATATTACAACCGTCACCCGTTTGGAGCTTTAAGTCTGCTCCATCCACAGCCTTACCCCGTTCAATTTTCTGACTTGCACCAACCCCCAAAGTGAAATTATTAACTCAATTATACATAATAGCATTTCCGTAATGGCTTGTACTTATTTATTCATTCGCCGGGCGTCATGATGTGGGATTGTACAAAAAAGTTTTTCACTTGTTTCTGTTCGCAGAGTTCTGTCCATGGCGTTAAGTATTTTATTAAGGATAAGAAAATTGTTTCAAGGTAAAACAGTAGCTAAAAAATATTTCCTTTTTTACACAAAAGTTGGTGAAAAGTAGCGAAATCTGAGAAATGGCAAACCCTGAGAGGTCGATGTGAGAAAACGAGTAATTTTGGTTAATATTTGGCCCGAGTGGAATTTTACACAGTATATGAGTTAGACTTACTGTTACTAAATCATATTGAACAAAACAGAAAGAAAGTGAGGAATTGGAATTACGACTCACATTCAAATACAATACTCATATTCTTTATATCCAACCCATCCACATCCACAAGCTTAATTTTTATTATATTTCGCTACTTTTTAATGATAATGACAAATGATATTAATCTAGAAATTGGCATATCAAATCTTGCATGTCAAACACCAACACCAACACCAACACCAACCACCACCAACACCAACCACCAACCACACACACCACCAACTTATGATGTTACAATTACAATTGACATAAAATTTGGTACGGATTTGTAAATAGTGTGACTTACAATGCAAGATTCAACAAAAAGTAGGTGCAGTAAGTAAGCTAGTTGGTATCAAAATTGTTTTTTTTTTAACTTATTTACGCATTTTTATTTTTCATTTGATATTTTTATTCCACTTTTTCAGATGTTTTTATTTTTGATTATTTAAAAGCGAAAAAGTTTTTCGGGTGCGCCGGCGGGATTCGAACCCACGTCTCCCGGGTATGCGCCCCAACGGGTGTTCTACCAATTGAACCACGTCGCATCCAACCGACTCCCCCGAAATTCTTAATCGCTTACATACCGCCAACAGTGGCATGTGGTAACATCCATCGCAACTATTAGAAGCTACGACTCCTACGTTCCAAATTACATTGGAAATGCGTAAGAAATGATGTACCACATCTATTTTATTCAAATATTATTTATTTTATTAGCAGTACGGCTGCTCACCGAATCTAAGATTATTTAAAAGCGAAAAAGTTTTTCGGGTGCGACGGCGGGATTCGAACCCACGTCTCCCGGGTATGCGCCCCAACGGGTGTTCTACCAATTGAACCACGTCGCATCCAACCGACTCCCCCGAAATTCTTAATCGCTTACATACGCCAACAGTGGCATGTGGTAACATCCATCACAACTATTAGAAGCTACGACTCCTACGTTCCAAATTACATTGGAAATGCGTGTAAATGAAGAGGTGTGTGTCACTTCATTTATGGTTATTGCTGCGCTTACTTTAATGCATTTGTCTTTATTATCTGTGACAGTGACAGTTGATGACAGCTGTCAGATCTGTGGCTAAGCGGCTTGTCAGAAAAGTGCAAGTAATACTGTTAAGATTATAAATACTTACTTGAGACAAAGAGATAATATAGTTAGTGGAATAATAGCTTTAATGTTGTTTCTCTTTTCAGGTAAGAAATACTATTTAGTTAAGTTCTGTAAACACAAGTTGATTTATATGTGCTAAGCATAACTGTGTAGTATTAGTGAATAATAAAACTCATCTCTTTTCAGAGCAACTCAATTTAGTTTTTATTTCACTGCTGCAAATAAACTGTGTGGAATACACATTATAAAACAACATTTCCAGCTATTTCTTGACAAACATGGAAAAATTGAGATTTGAATTTATAGTGAAAGTAAGTCCCGAAGATACAAAGTCCAATATAATCTGTATAACCTCGATTACGGACGTTGATAAAAATGTCTTTGCAATCCCAGAGCAATATCAACCAGTGAAACTGCATGAGACAATAACAAAAACACAAGCATATCAGAAAGTGAAAAATACACTACTGAGGAGACACGACAAAAGGCAAGTGTGGATTTCACTGACACCAGATATAGCAAATAGCTATATGGATGAAGACGGAAATATGCAGTTTAAAGGATATTTATTGGAAGAAATTGCATCAAAAACTCAAGACCAGACTCCGGCAGCTGGAATTTCTGAAGAAGCTTTATCAAGAATCCTGGAGAATTTAGCAGAAGTGCGGAAAGATAAACCTAAAACTCAGAACTTGACAGGATTAAAAGAAAAATTTGTAATCGAGAAATTCACAAGAAAGACATCAAATGTATCTCAGTGGATTATGACTTTTGAAGCCGAATGTACTCGTCTCGGAATAGAAGAGGATACAAAACGGATTGAAGTTCTCAGGTTGTTTTTAGAGGAATCGTGTTTGGACTGGTACAGTGCCATGCTCATAAAACATACAGTTGATTCAGAGTGGTCCCTGTGGAAAAATAATTTTTGTGAAACTTATGCAGACAAAAGTTGGTCACCGATCTGGTATGCAATATTATTTAAATATAGGCAGGGATCGTTATTAGAGTATGCAGTAAAAAAAGAAAGACTTCTATTAGAGATAAATAAAAGCATGGATATTTGTACACTGATAGATCTCATTGCTACGGGGTTGCCAAACTTTGTAGCTGATAAAATTGATAGAAATACCTTGAAAAAAACTGAGGATTTATTTAGTAACATAAGGGGTTTAGAATATTTAGTGGAAAGAAAGACGTGGGAAAAAAAGAGGGTAGGTTTTGAAAATAAAATTAATGAGAAAAATGTTAGTGTACAACCTTGTAAGATTTGCGAAAAGGAAAACAAAGGGAAACGGTATCACCCAGAGTCTCAGTGTTGGTTTAAAAATAAAAATAGTGAAAAATTTAAGCGGGAACAAATAAAAAGTGTCAACAATTATGAATTAGAGACCGAATTAAATGAAATGGATCCAAAAAACTAGAGATACCGCCATTAATCAAAATTAAAGTACTAATAAATAATACCTTAGAAGTACTAGGGGTTTATGACTCAGGATCTAATATATCTTTGATAAACTCAAGATTATTGTTCCTGACAAATAACACAAGTAATAATAGTAGCAGAAATGCTGGCTTGAAAACGATTAATGGCGTAAAAAAACCAATAGGAATGGTAACTTTAACAATAAAAATATTTGATATAGAACAAGAGGCTAATGTTTTCGTAATAGATGAGGAAAATTTCGATTACAATTTCTTAATTGGTTTAGATTGTATTGAAAAATTTCACTTAATTCAAAATGAAAACTTGATAATTACTCAAAATATTCCCATCCTACAAAAACAAATTAGTAAAAAAGACATGGAACATAAACATGCTGAAATAATTCCTGGCTTCACAGGTGGCGAATTAGAAAATAAACATTATCAAAATGGAAATAAGGATGTGACTATTTTGGAAAATACTGGAAAGGAAATAGAACATACTATAAATTTTAATGAACACATACTAGTTGAAAACTTTAATATTTCAATAAATCACCTAAACCAACATCAACAGGTGGAAATAGATGAACTGATCAATAAATATACATCACTTTTTGCTAGGGATAAATATGATGTTGGTACTGTGAAGGACTATGAAGCACACATTGATTTGTTGGTGGATAGATATTGTAGTAAACGGCCATATAGGTGCACCATTGAAGATAGGAAAGAAATAGAACAACAGATATCAATGTTATTAAAAAAAGAATTAATTGAAGAGTCTTATAGTCCTTTCGCGGCTCCTGTAACATTGGCTTACAAGAAAGAGGAAGGAAAAAAATCGAGGCTGTGCGTAGATTTTCGCGATTTAAATAAAATTGTAGTCCCTCAGTCCCAACCGTTTCCACTTATTGAGGATCTAATGGTAAAAACGCGAAACTGTAAATTTTTCACTTCACTCGACATAAACTCAGCATTCTGGTCAATCCCACTAAGAATTGAAGACCGGAAGAAGGTAGCATTTGTTACACAGGAGGGGCACTTTCAGTGGACTTGTCTACCGTTTGGTCTAAAAACCTCTCCTGCAATCTTTCAGAGAATATTAAGTAGTATTATAAGGAAACATGGACTGTCAGATTTTACAGTGAATTATATAGACGACATCTTAATATTTTCTGAAACATTCACTGATCATATTAAACACTTATCATTGTTATTGGAAGCAATCACAAAAGAGGGTTTTAGATTAAAATTGTCAAAATGTAGCTTTGCTCAAGACTCAGTCAAATATTTAGGTCACATAATCAAAGACAATACAATTATACCATTAAAAGATAACTTAATTGCCATACAAAATTTTCCTACACCAAAAACACAGAAAAATGTACGCCAGTTCCTGGGTAAAATTAATTTTTATGGAAAATATGTACCTAATGTTTCAATAATATTAGAGCCCCTACATAACTTATTAAGAAAGGGACATATATTTACTTGGTCAGAAAAATGTCAAGAATCGTTTGAGACTATAAAAAAATTACTCTGTCAAAAACCTATTTTAGCAATATTTGATCCGAATCTACCAATACATATTTATACAGACGCTAGTTTGCAGGGCATAGGCGCGATCTTAAAACAACCACAATGTAACGGAGAAGAGAAACCTTGCGCATACTTTTCGAGAAAACTCAACGATGCTCAAAAAAAGAAAAAAGCCATATATCTCGAGGGTTTGGCGATAAAAGAGGCCGTTAAATACTGGCAACATTGGCTCATAGGGAAACAGTTTACGGTTTTCACAGATCACAAACCTCTAGAAAAAATGAACATTAAGGCTCGACCGGATGAGGAATTAGGCGACAATGCATACTACTTATCTCAGTTTAACTTTGAGGTTGTTTATTCCCCGGGAAAATTCAACTTGGAGGCAGATTGTCTAAGTAGAAACCCTGTACTGGAACCAGATGATAATCAA
This sequence comes from Archips crataeganus, assembly GCA_947859365.1. Lineage (NCBI taxonomy): Eukaryota > Metazoa > Arthropoda > Insecta > Lepidoptera > Tortricidae > Archips > Archips crataeganus. The sequence goes on along the minus strand of OX402057.1, from coordinate 14,396,449 downwards.
GATGATAATTTAAAATGTGTAAACTTTATTAAGCTAAAAGACATTCAAGATGATCAGCAAAATAATGAACACTTGCAACAAAATAAGAATAAACTAAAGCAAAAAAATATATTATACTATAAGAAAATTGGGAAAAAAGAAAAGATAATAATAACAGAAGAATTCAGCTTGAAAATCATAAAAAATGTACATGATTATTTCTGTCATTTAGGACCACAACAGATGGAAAGCAAGATTAAACCGTTTTTTACCGCGAAAAATTTAACAAATAATATTAAAAAGATTTGTGACAACTGTAAAATCTGTATTAAAAATAAATCTAGAGTGAAATATAAACTTGGATTGATGTCGCACTTAGGTCCTGCAACAAACCCATTTGAAATAGTATCTATTGACACCATTGGTGGATTTGGTGGTTCCCGTTCTACAAAAACATATCTGCACTTACTTGTGGATCATTTTACTAGGTATGCCTATATTTTGACTTCTAAAACTCAAGGTTCTCATGACTTTATAAAGCTGGTGAAAGCGGTAAACCAGGGTAATAAAATTGGAATGATTTTGTCAGATCAATACCCAGGCATAAATTCAACGGAATTCAAAAACTTTTTAGATAAAGAAAACATACCAATTATCTTTACGGCAGTCAATGCGCCATTTTCAAACGGTTTGAATGAGAGACTAAATCAGACGATAGTTAACAAAATAAGATGTAGGATAAATGAGAGAAACAATAAATTAGCCTGGACTACTATCGCTCACGAATGTACACAAAGGTATAACGAGACTGAACATACGGTGACCGGATTTTCTCCGAAATACTTATTGGAAGGGAAATCAGTTGATATTCTACCAAATGAACTAAAACAGGAAAAAACATATAATGAATTACTACAGGATAGAAAAATCGCATTAGAAAACACTATAAAGTCACACAATTATAATAAAAAACAATTCGATAAAAATAGAAAAAAGTGTGAAATCAAGGTAGGAGACTCAGTTTACGTAGAAAATGGAAATCGATTAAATAGAAAAAAGTTACATGAATTAAAAATAGGTCCGTATAAAGTTTTACAAAAGTTATCAAATTCTATTTACAGAATAGACACAGGCCATAAAAAATCTGAATCAAATCTGTTCCATGTAACCAAACTTATCCCGCTGATAGAATTGTTGTAATAATTGTGACTTAAATGTATATATACTTAACTACTTTCTGGGGGGGGGGGGAGATGTAAATGAAGAGGTGTGTGTCACTTCATTTATGGTTATTGCTGCGCTTACTTTAATGCATTTGTCTTTATTATCTGTGACAGTGACAGTTGATGACAGCTGTCAGATCTGTGGCTAAGCGGCTTGTCAGAAAAGTGCAAGTAATACTGTTAAGATTATAAATACTTACTTGAGACAAAGAGATAATATAGTTAGTGGAATAATAGCTTTAATGTTGTTTCTCTTTTCAGGTAAGAAATACTATTTAGTTAAGTTCTGTAAACACAAGTTGATTTATATGTGCTAAGCATAACTGTGTAGTATTAGTGAATAATAAAACTCATCTCTTTTCAGAGCAACTCAATTTAGTTTTTATTTCACTGCTGCAAATAAACTGTGTGGAATACACATTATATGCGTAAGAAATGATGTACCACATCTATTTATTCAAATATTATTTATTTTATTAGCAGTACGGCTGCTCACCGAATCTAAGATTATTTAAAAGCGAAAAAAAAATCTTAGATTCGGTGAGCAGCCGTACTGCTAATAAAATAAATAATATTTGTTTTTATTTTGGTTTAAGCTGGTTTAGTACAATTATTTTATCAATTTTTTTTGCTTTTTTATGTTTTTACATAAAGTTACAAATTGTAATACTTAATAATCTAATCTAATTATCTTGCTGCTCAACAACACATGTAAGACAGTAACGTCTGGTATAAATTTTATTATGCTTTATTAAAAATCGAAACTGTCTCGAGAACATATTGGGAAATTTCTTGTATCCTATCGTTTAGATCCGTGTAGGTATATGGTTAAGTACGCGTCCCGGATCCCGGATTGACGAGGGCCTGGGTTCGATTCCCGGCCCCAGCCTTTCTTTCCTAGTTTTTTCAATGTGTTCTAGTTACGACCTAATTCAGAAAATCTTAACGGTAATAAAAACGAAAAGGAAAAATAACGAGTTTGTTAGTGATCTTAAATTAATTCACAAACAAATTACAATGGCATTGACCAAAGTTCAATTGTCATTCAAAATATATCGCCAAAGGTACCCAAGAATTTGTCTCCTAACAATTAACTACGAACTCTAGATGAACTCTGAAAACGTTAGGAAGGTCAATGTCATGTTGGTACCAATTAGGTACAGCCAGAATTCAAAGGCGTAGTAACAAAGCTTTTGCACAAAGGGGACTATTTGAGGTCAATTCATAATTAACGAAGGTATTGATAGCCGAAGGTATTTTGTGTTTTGATTTGAAAGAGTCAATAGTGATTAAAATGTCAAGGTTCCCGCCTAAAGTCCAGTACTGTACACAAAGGTTATGTCTGGGAACACAAAAATCAGAGAACTAACTACCTATAGGTGAAAAACGTAAGGCCCTACCGAGCTTTTGGCGTATTTTTTTGCATTCATTTAATCCCTTGCTGTATCATTACTAGCAAAGCTTTAGTTCTGAAATTCATGTGTAAGATATTTGAGGAATCACTCTAGTGACCAGTGTTTTTTCGAAAAACGATTACTTGTAGTTTGCTCGATAAAAAAAATCCAAAGTCGTCTCTAAAAAACAAAATAAATCCTTAGTACGGCGTAAATACTGCACGGCACGTCATGACTTTTTGAATGTTAATAAAACAGATGTTTCTAGGGCGTAGTGTTGCTACATTTTTAAAATATGTATTTGTTTTAGTAATACGATGAAAATACCTAAATACATGCGCGGTCTGACCAACCTATCTTGAGCCGTCGTGCTCCGCCCTTGTCCATATAGTTAGTTGCGTTAGTTCTCCTTCGGCCATCGAACGGGAAACTTGTGTCGCTTGCGCTTACGCACGGCTTTGATTCTAGCCGCTCTCACGCACACATACACGATTGCATAGAATACCTAAAATCGATTAGCGCAAGAAGCTCGGTGCGGCCTTACCGAGTTTTGGGTCGGCGATTTCGGGCGTGGGGCCGCGTGGGTAGGCACGATGGCTCAAGGTAGGTTGGTTGGACTGCGCCTGTTTTTGGGTATTATCATCTTATTTCTAAAACAAATACATATTTTAAAAATGTAGCAAAACTACGCGCTAGAAAACATCTTGTTTTATTAACATTCAAAAAGTCATGACCTTCCGTGCAGTATTAGCGTCGTACTACCGAGTTTATTTTATTTTTTAGAGTCGACTTTGAATTTTTTTCTATCGAGCGAACCCTCAAATATCTTACATATGAATTTCAGGACTATAGCATTGCTAGTAATGATACAGCACGAGTTTAAATTAATGCAATAAATGCACCAAAAACACGGTAGGGCCTTAAGTAAAGGACCTGTTGTATGTAGTAGTAACCTGTCCGTATAAATAAACTGACGTTCCAAATTTTAAAAATGACTTATGATCCGTATCAATTCTGTGCACTACTACAACTATACAACAGCTCCTTTACTTAAGTTTTTCACCTATACCTACCTATCCTGTGCAAATACGAGTAATAATAATATACGCAATAGTTCAACAACAAATCATTATTTAACCATCCACTTTGTTGTCGTTACTAATCGGATTGACTTGAAATCTGGATACTTACCTAAAACAATGCAAGTTCATCAAACAAAAAATAGCTAAAGTCAGAAAAAGCTTCAAATAATAGTAATATTTTAAAAAAGTCATAGCTGCTTGACTTATGATTATGACCTGGCAAGCTATGGAATTGTCATGACTATGACCACACAAACTATGAGTTCGAAATCGGGCTCGTACCTCCGAATTTTGCGGAATTTAAGTGCGAAGTAACATTAGAATATTATCTGGTTTTTAAAAACCTGCACACGCCTGTGTCGAAATTCAATGGCGTGCGTGTGAAGATTCCAATCCGCACTACGGCTCAATCTGCAGTGGGACGTATATATAGACTGATTGACAATTAAAAAACTTTGTTCTAGATGCTATTGGTGCTTAATGCTCTTGTTTTCTGTCTACTGCTGCGTGCAGTTCACTCTGATGCTGTCCAGTCGGTACCTGGAGATCCCTATCCGAATGACTATTAAAAACAAGCAAGCGCTCTCGGAAGATCTTCCACTACCAGCAATTACCTTTTGTACTGAAAAACCTTCCACCGACGTGTGGTATGAAAAGTTTTTGGACAACATGTAAGTTTCAATACATTAAATCAATCTTATTATCCTACCCTAGTTACTAATATTATAAACTAGCTGATGCTCGCAGCTTGCGTCCCCGATGAAGTAGATTAAAACGTGATTTCCCGTGGGAATGAGATATTTTCCCGTGATGAAAAGTAGCTTATGTCACTCTCCAGCCCTTCAAATATGTCCATACAAAAAATCACGGAAATCCGTTGCTCCGTTTTGACGTGAAAGAAGGACAAACAAACACACTTTCACATTTGTAATAATTGTATGGATGAGAAAGCTTGTGAAGATGTTTGGATGTTGTCAGTTAATCACGACGTAATAACGCTTGAAACTTGGCGTACAGATAGACAAAGATCTGGTTTAAAACATAGGATACGTAAAATCCCGGTAATGCGTATCCCTGGGATAATATTTTTATTTTAAACCAGTATAGCACGCACTCACGCATGCACGCATGCACTCAGGCATGCACGCAAGCACGCACACACACACGTAAGTATACATTCTCACAAAACACAAACATTTACACAACACTACATTTAGTAGGAAAACAACCTACTGTGAGGCTTGTGCGTTCCTGTGGGATAATATTTTTCATTTAAACAAATATAACAAACACACATACGAGGGGCGTTCAATATAAAGTGAGAATGAGATGCAAACTCTTTTAATATTACGAAATTAAATACTGGCCGGTAAAGCTAATCTATCTAGCTGATTGCTATGAAAAAAAAAACTAACTGTCTTTTGTTTAAAAAAATATACGGTAATTTCTTTGCAATGCTATTGAGTACGTTAGCGAAAATGGAGAAAATTGAACTGCGCGCCGTTATCAAATACTTGTGTTTGAAAAATTTTTCTACGGACCAAGTTAATTTGGATTTGCGGGACACTTTAGGGTCTAATGCTCCTCCGTATTCGACAGTCGCACGTTGGTGCGCCGAATTTAGACGTGGAAGAACATCGACAATGGACGACCCCCGCTCCGGACGCCCTACTACAGCAGTAACTGAAGAAATTGTGAAAAAAGTCGAAAACTCAGTTTAGGCGGATCGTCGTGTCACGGTTCGTTTTATTGCTGAAAATATAAAGATTTCAACGGGGAGCGTGCATAATATTTTACATGAACGCTTGGGTATGAAAAAGGTATCTGCGCGTTGGGTACCAAGAATGCTTACTGACACGCAAAAACAAACTAGACTAGAGATTTGTCAAGAAGCTTTGAACCTGATGCAGCAAGACCGGGAACTTTTTTTGGCGCGATTTATAACAATTACGAAACATGGCTCCATCATTACGACCCAGAAACGAAACTGCAGTCTATGACATGGAAAAGGCCATCATCTCCAACTCCAAAGAAATTCAAGGTGAGCCCATCTGCCGGTAAGGTCATGGGCTCTGTTTTTTGGGATGGTAAAGGGGTATTAATGATTGAGTATCTCGAGCATGGAGCCACTATTACGGGCACATTATACGCCAAACAAATAGCAACATTGCGCAATGAGATCCGCGAAAAACGGCGAGGTAAACTCTCGAAAGTTGTGCTGTTCCACCAGGACAATGCCCCGGCACACAAGTCCGCCGTTGCAATGGCTGCAATTCGTGATGCTGGGTTCGATATCCTTAAGCATCCTCCGTATTCACCAGATCTCGCTCCCAGTGATTTCTACCTATTTCCGAGATTGAAACAATACCTGAGAGGCCAGAAATTTTAAGACGACGACGCGGTCGTCGCTGCAGTACAAGATTTTTTAAGTACTCAAGATGAGACCTTTTTAAAAATGGAATTTTAAGTTTAGAAAAAAGATATACTAAGTGTATTATGCTAAAAGATGACTATGTCGAAAAATAAAATGACATTTAGTAAAAGTTGTTTATAACATACTCATTCTCACTTTTTATTGAACGCCCCTAGTACACGCACTTACGCAAACACGCACTCATACATTCTCACAAATTTGCGTGATATTAGTAGTAGGAAAACCCTTCTTCTGATGCTTGTGCGTTTCAGAACGTTGCCGCCTGGCTATACTCGGGATTCAGTTTTGCATGCCATGCGATATGCTGTCGATGACATGTCTCTTCGTTTTCAAATGTACCCAAAAGAAATGAACACGACACTACTGACAATGGTAGATCATGTTTTGCAGTTTAATCACATCAAGGTATTTTCTTTTCTAAATATCAAACGCTTTATCCTTCGAAATTGAATCAGTAACGATTTGACTGTACTCGTATGTGTATGAATTATTTGTGTATTACCTTTGATGTACAAAAATATACTATTAATATAAATACACGAGACAAAGAGCAGAAAATTAATTGTAGCACATAAAAATCCTAACTAAAACTGATGGCCGATGTGCGTAAAAGGTTCTCGAATGGCGTCCACGGACTAGGAGCCTTTGTAGGTAGGCCTCCAATAAGATGGAGTGACGACCTGGTTAAGGCTTCGAGAATAAATAAATAAATAAATAAATAAAATAAATAAATAAATATCACGGGACAATTCACACCAATTTGACCTAGTCCCAAAGTAAGCTAAGCAAAGCTTGTGTTATGGGTACTAAGCAACGGATAAACATACTTATATAGATATATACATACTTAAATATATATTAAACAACCAAGACCCGAGAACAAACATTCGTATTTTTCATACAAATACCTACCCCGACACGAGAATCGAACCCGGGACCTCTAGCTTCGTAGTCATGTTCTCTAACCACTAGGCCATCTGGTCGTCTAAAAAATAATAAATAATAAATCTTTATTAAATTATTTTACATTTAAGTACAATTAGGTAACTTATGCTTTGGATGCGGATTGCGCAGGAGCGATCTGTTTAGCGAACCTTAGGGAGGACTAAGTTCACAAATGGACTCTGAAATGATGATGATGGCGATGACAGGAAAACCAGAACACAATCAAATGGTAAGATTAAACCAACCAATTTAAGTGATGACTGGGCTATTCCCAGTTATCCGCGCTACAGACAAGAAAGGAAAATAATCGTAGTAGTTCGCAGTTCGTAGTCTCCTGCTTCCATCTGTGCAACAAGCTGGCCAATATGGAGCTAAGGGTGAAGTTTAGAAATAAACTTCTCCACCACAACTTCTACCCCAAATACCTGGAAGTAACGCTGGATAGAAGTCTTAGCTTTAGACAACACCTCGACAAACTGTCCGCTAAGCTGAAGACCCGCAACAGTATCGTCCAAAAACTCACTGGTACTACCTGGGGCGCCAGCGCGTCCACACTTCGAACCACGGCATAATCGTTGGTGTACTCGACTGCTGAGTACTGCTCGGCGGCCTGGTTGAACAGCGCCCACACTTCTGCAATTGATGTCCAACTGAACCACACGATGCGCCTTATCACCGGCTGTCTTAAATCGACTCCCACATACTGGTTGCCAGCACTCAGCCACATTCTGCCGCCACACTCACGCAGGGAGAATTGCCTCAACCGCGAGCTGACAAAAATTCGATCAAACGCGGAGCTGCCCATACACCACGACCTTGATAAGTTCAAGGCCACTAGGCTAAAGTCCCGCCACCCTCCCGCGCTAAAAGTTCATGACCCAGAGCCCGAGAAAACCCTGCTTGATTCCTGGACAGCAGATTGGGAATCTAGGCATTTACCCGTGGACCTGTTCGAGCTTGATGTTAAGTGCCGGCCAGCGGGTTTTGAGGAGCCCCGGCGTATCTGGTGCCTGCTGAACAGAATCAGGACAGAGGTTGGTAACTGTGCGTCACTGTGGCACAAATGGGAGTGGTGCGAGTCACCACGGTGTCAGTGTGGCTGCCCGGAGCAAACAGTCCGACATATGGTCTTTGCCCAATCACCAAGTTTAGCGGGCTAGCGGCAGACTTTAAGACCCTCTCGGCAGATGCACTAGCATACCTTAAATCTAGTTTATTAAATATTTAGTTTAAGTAGAGAACCAGAAGCCATACGATAAATAATAATGAATACGCAGCATCTCGCACCCGTGGCAAAAAGTACGCGTACTTCTGGGATTTTTTTCCCAGTCATTCACACTGTGGACTAGTGGGAAAAAATCCCAGAGCAGACTTATTTTTGCAGCCTCGTGACTTCATGTCCCAAGTGTCAGTTCCATGCGATGTGCTTGTGAGCCGCTGCCAGTTGCGAGGTGAAGTGTTGCCATGTGGCGATATCTTTACTCGTGTAAGGGGCCAGTGTTGCCGCTTCATCGATAAGTAAGTCGAGGGTTGAAGAAATCTTCGAAATCCACTTTCAATTAATTATATTGCAATTTTTAATTTATTTTATTTATTTATTAATTTAAAATTAAGACAACAAAACGTCCAAGAGTTAAGTTATTATTGTTTTAAGCTTTCTTTACAATCGGGGCTTATTTAGACGCGATAATTTATTGCTAAAATTGCCTTGGCGTTTTGAACACTTTGCAGCGGTCGCAAGTACTAGTAAGTAAGTAAGTAAGTAAGTAAGTAACTTTATTTAGCATAAAATGTGGTGTGTGGTGTGGTGGTGTGGTGGGGTGTACTATATTTTTTTATTAATAATTCCCGGGTGTAATAAACAACAACTATTTTGAATATTGTTGAGTGGCGGATTTCAACATCAATGTCATGGAACAATTGACACTAATTGACCTAGTTTGGCGAAAGAAAACATCGTGAGACAACTTCCAAAAACCTCCGAAATAGTTCAATAGTGTGTTTAAATTAAATCAGCAATTATTCTAGAAGGAATGTAATAATATAGGTATATTCTGTATAGATGGGTCATACACATTTTTTTGTTCCAGTCTCTCCTGTGGACTTGGCAAAAGTTAACGGTCAAGTCTACATCGGCGTATAGGACGCCTGGCCAACTTTCGGCCCATTCAAATAAATCTTAAGTTTGCTGACTCGGAGTCGCTAATTTTATGTCCACAGGAGAGACAACTACTTTTGTTTTTTACGCTGTGTGTGACCCAGATTTAGGCGGTACGTTGCCCAGTTCCGTGGTAAAATAAATGAGTGAGACCAAAGCATGCAAAAGTTCGCGTTAAAGATATGCTTTTTCGTGCAATTTCCCGCCCTCCTTCGGCATAAGAAATAAAAGTAACCAACGCAAACATAGCTAAACCCACAACAAACAATTAATTTTATATGGTATCCCCTTGAATCGTAGACAAATTTTTCATCGAATTTCATTTCATCGAAAATGATGTATCGAGTATTCAGTTCCTATAATATCTTTAGCAGTAATCTGGTTTCATCGATTATACATTACAAATTTTCTTAATTCTTAGAACTGTACAAGGATTATTGATTTTTAGAACATACATTTCCTAAAATATTCAAGTGACAGAATATCTAAATACTAAATTTCAATTTATCGACGTTTATATACAAGTAAGTATGAGATCTCGAGATTGGGATGTAACATGTCATTACAAAAAAAATGCAAACAGCGAGCGAGCGAAGCGAGTGAGCAAGACGGGTCGGAGCGGAAGCGACTCTGAAAGGTTAGGCCCAAAGGCTAATGCGGGAGTGTAGCGTAGCGACTCCCGCTTTTGCCTTTGGTGTTAGGTATTTTTTTATGACCACCCTGGAAGTCTTGTTTTTTTATAACTACTTACAATAATTAATAATTTTCTATGAAACATTATTAATACGATTTGAATAAAACATGAAATAAAAAATAAAGATATAGAACACACGATGTAGAATAAACAAATAATGAAATAATTATTCCACAATTTAATAATCGGCGATTTAAAAATGCATGATTTAACCGTTCGATGACATGAATAGTCAATGAAATGAAAATACAGGAAACGTTGTCTATGAACTAGTTATCGATTAAAAGATTGTCTGCGATTCAAGGGTAAACCATTTTAAATAAGTATATGTATATTCGTACTTGTTAATTTGGCAAATTACATAATTCCTTCGGAATAGCGATAAACGCGTTCTCCTCAGATGGTTACAACTAGTGGAACCATAGAGTTCTTCAATGCTAACTCTTTCTTTTTTAGTGCTGAAGATTTTCGAAGCTCGGGCGAAGTATTTGAAAACAATCTCAAAGTAGTATCAACCCTGGATTATGGTTTTGCTTACTTCATGGTACACAATGCTAATTCAGAGCCAATGATAGACCAGTCCTATTTCTTCGTGGCAAATGGATACTATTTGGTGTTTTTTATAGAGCCAACCCAAATATTAAAGTCCAAAGAAGTGCATAGAGCTGAGAAAAAGTAAGTTGTGTGAAGGAATACCACAGAGCTAACACAAGGAATAGAAATGTCACACGAGATATTTGGCTAGACAGCCTATGTTCATTTCTATAGCGGGGTTAGGCTCGTGAAACTCATTTTTCCCAACATGTGCACTATTATGCACTTTCTGTAAAATATTCATTCCTTTAAATTGAAATTGAAGAAGTTTATTTATGAGCACCAGAAAGGACAGGAAACTTTGAGGCACGATACAAGTTGTATTTAGTTGACTTACTTTATTGGAGCGTCCCATCCTTCTTGCAAAATCTTAATTTTATTGTACGTTTATAACTCTTTGATGAGTGTATCTATATAGTTACTTCAAACTATCTAAGTATCTGCCACTATCTTTATAATAGTGATTTAAAAGTGTGTATCTTAGTTTGTATTAATTTTAATTGGTAAATAATACTCTGTGGATCGGAGAAAGGAGATGATTATTTTGGTTACATTTTTAATTAAGCACTGTTTAGTTAGGTTGTTGTAGTAATTATACTCTTTGGCTATTGTTTGTTTGTTGTTAGTTATATGTTTTTTAAAAGTTCTTTCCGTTAGGCAAATACAAAGGTTGGATCCATACAGCCAAGTCATTTAGGGCCACCACAGACCGAGGTGTCTCCGTCGCCGTCGCGCGCACGCCCCGCGCTTCGGTCTGTGGAAGCTATAAATGTTACTTATTTTCATTTTTATTTATTTATTTTTTTCTTTTATGTCAGTGTAATATTTGTTTGTGTGGCCTTCCGTGATTTTACTATACTGTGGCCCGGCGGAAGACCAGTGCTGGTTTTTTAACCAGCGACATGCTGAGTCGGGACCCTTTGTAGCGACATCAACATGTCTACCTATGTCTACGTTTTTATTTTTAGTTTTAGCCTGTGTACGTGTTATTGTTGCTATAAATAAATGTTTTTCTTTTCTTTCTTTCTTTCTTTCTGTAAAGGTGCAATTCTGTAGAAGAATTATGTTCGCGGAAAGTTCACTATATCATAATGTACACTTCCCAATGGGTACACTTTCTCAGATTGAGCATTTTCTCAGATGGCACTGTTTCCCAGAAAGTTCACATTTCCAAAAAGCTATGCTTGTACATAATGTAATATTATATTCATTAAAGATGACATTTGTATCCCTTTTAACCTTATCAACGCTAACAAGGGATATATGCATCACAAAATGCAACGTCAAAGTGATCTTCACGCAATTACATAAGGTTCAAAGTAGCTTTACGTTTTTGATAGGCTTGGCGTTGAAAAGGTTAATAATAGTTCTGTGATAAAAATCTATCTAAATATACATATAAAATGAATCCTTATTTACCTTGGTCACAACTTGGAATGACTTTACCAATTTCATTCATTTTTTTTAAAGTTTCTAATATACTATTTAGAAGGTTCTTACAGAACAAAAATCCTACAGGATAAGAAATCAACGGGATTAACGGGATATATATTGGATTCAAAGAAACGTTATCTCTGTAACTCTAGGTGTAGCTGTGATATAAACTAATTGATACTTGGCAGATATCATTTGGATTTGGATCATAGAGGTGCAGTGAGAAGGATTTTTGGAATTTCCCGCAAAATAGAGAATGGGTTTGTTTGTACGTCAAGGAAAATGAATCACGTAGGGTCAACGTCATAAATAAGTGATCACTTTTGTACCTTGTCACTGTAACGTCATGTTTGAAAAGCCAAACGAAATTATGTAAAGATTGAAAGCGACAAGGTACAAAAGTGATCACTTATTTATGACGTTGACTGTACCATGGTGAGGTGAACCCTTTTCATTGCAAATGTCATGTTGACATTCCATACATCTGCCAAAGAAATTATCGTGAAATTGGTTGTGAAAAGGATCCACCTTGGTACCTACGCGATTCAGTTTTCTTGATTGTACATAATACCTTTGCGTGGACGAAGTTTCTGGTAAAACCTAGTTCATAATAAAAACCTGGTCAAGTGTCAGTCGGACTCTCATATGAAAGGTGCAGCAGATTGATCAATAATTTGAAATTAACATTAATAGCTAAATGAGAACCAGTCATTGCAAAACTTGGCTTTATTCAGTTAAAAATGTCAATAATTCGACAGATCATTTAGTCTAACGGTAAAATTTTATATTTGCTTAGAATTAAGGGTGGACAGGGTGGCAGGACCAAAAGCGTAAAATCCTCAAGCGCGCGTAAGTATGTTTTGGAGCTCAATAACCGGACTTGACAACAGTTGTTTTTTCATTTAGTCAGTGTAATAAAAAATAGTTTAAAATAGTCAAATCTATTTATTAAAATTGATTTATTTTCAAACAAAATTTTAACTAAATTTAGTATTTTTTCATCGAAGTCAGTGATAAAACAGTTTTCAGAAACCTTTTCAAAATAGTAGTGAATTTTTGACAATATTGCATTATTTTTTTATTAGTTAAACAAAAAAATAAAACTCACCTTGTTAACAAAAAAAAAACTCAGACTACAAATGAAACCCCGCTCGGACGTTTCCCGGACGCTCTCTAAACTAGGACAAATCCGGGAAAAGCCGGACGTGTGGCAGCCCTACTTAGAATTAAATAAATAGTGAGTTGAGTTGGCAAACAGTGACGTCAAAGCTTGCTATTGCCAAATAAAATGTATCGTGTTTTGATAGCGTTTTACTAGCGTATAGTGCGAAGTGTGTCAATCGATTGGTAGTGTCTTCATCATCATCATCATTTCAGCCGTAGGACGCCCACTGCTGGACATAGGCCTCCCTCATTGACGCCCAATCATTACCGTTGGAAGCGGCTTGCATCCAACCTGAACCTGCAGCGGCCTTCACCAAATGGTTGGTAGTGTGGACTTACCAATTTATAAATACTTTTTTGTGTCTAGCCCACCAAGACTCTTCAGCCCTTTCTAAGAAACTAGAGTCAAAGCAATTAATAAAAAAAAACGGATTTCCTTTTCAGAGAAGATTGTGTTCATCCCGAAGAGCTTGGCCTGCGATATTTCGAAGAATATGATACCTTCGATTGCGCTACCGAACTGTCTATTAACATGAGTTTGGCCCTATGCGACTGTGTGGCCACATACTACCCTGTACCAGATGAAATAACGTGCAACTTCACGAAAATGAATTGTATACAAAAATATACCGGTAAGTTCCTTAATAATACCCTTAAGTTGGCCTTTTTCACGACGGGAGCGTCCAGGCCGTCCAGCAGTTAGATAACCTGACTACGGAGCTTAATGCTTATTTTAGCTTATTCTACATAGGATGACAGCACCAGTAATGTTCTTATTCTTTCTTTCTTTCTTTCTTTAATGAACAAGAACCAATTATGGACATTTTTATCCGTAAACCCAAATTTTTACTTTCACTATGAGTGAGCCTCACGGTAGTTTCATGTTTAAATTGACTTTGGCCGAACACGATTAACTCTGTCGAGGTTTTATTCATTAAGATTATAGCTTTGTTGGACCCTTTTATAATCTGTTTTCCATAGGGACCAAAGTATCCGGACCTTACGGTATTTTAAAAGCTTTTTATAAATTTGCAATGTACCTATGTAAGTAAATATGTTATGTGCGAGTCAAATCTTGGGAGTTGAATTTGACCCACTTCCGTGGTTGGATCAACTTGAAATTTGGTATACTTATGTAAGTTGGATGACAATTCAAGTACAGATAACAAAAGTACAGTCAGTGAAAAAGCTTGCATTGAAAATGAAATTTTTAACAAAAACTTATTATTTTTCAGTTATCAACAAGAAGATTTTTCCTTACCCATCTGCAAGCATTGAAAATTACATACTAGATGCAGCCAAACGAAAGGGCATAAATATGTGGGATCATTGCTTCCAACGTTGCGAGTATACGTCTTACAATTTCAACTTTAGACCAAGAGACCTGTTTCCATTTCACGAAATTTCAGGATTTGTGTAAGCTCTGGTAACCTTTGGTGCACATACTATGTATATGCAAGTTTGTACGGAAACCTCGGTGCACGAGTCCGACTCGTACTTGACTGTTTTTTTATTTTGACAAAAATTCTTTTATAATTGACGCTTTTTGATGTTTTCGGTATAATATGATGATGATGGCAGTTTCAGTGTGTTCTTGTTATTTCAGAAACGACATGGATCCTAAAAATGAGTACGTGATACAGTTCAGCTACCAATCACAGTTCTATACGGTAAAAGAATTTGTCCTCGTAAGTGATTGGATAAACTTATTGAGTACGTACATTAGTTAAGGGTATTTTTACTTTAGTAACTGCATAATTCTCAAAGATAGAAACTCACTACGAGTGAGTGTCACGGTAGTTTTATGTTTGAACATCCTCAACCTTTTTGAAGTCAAGGGCCTAGTATACTCTGATATTGGTTCGGTGGGCCGCAACATAATAAAAACATTCCATTCTAAACTAAAAGTTCTTTTTAATCTGTAAATAGGTATAATTTGTAGACATGTGAATTTAATTTTGTCAATACAATGTCGGGCCGCCATAGACGCAACCGCGGGCCGCCGGTTGAAGACCCTTGACTTATGCTTTCAAAGTGCTAGGTGAAGGTCAGTAAAACGCTTATAAGCGTTCGAGGCACTAAATGCGTTATCTGGTGTTAATTTTTCCTGTCATTAACTGGAAATAAATACAATGTAATAATGACTTTGTTTGCGTCGTTTCTCTATACATGTCATGAGTCATGACTTTAATAGAACAGGATTTAGAATCGCGTCTTTTTTTAACCTTTAGATAAAAGGTCACGGCATTTAACCTAACAAGAATTCGGGGTTAAAGGCACTATAATTAGTCAACGTAATTCGAAACTTAGTGTGATTATGTATTAAAATAATTATTACGTTAAAAATCTTACAGTTAAAACTCCTAAAAAGCCGTGGTGGCCTAGCTGTTTGACCCATGGCCTCTCAAGCAGAGGGTCGTGGGTTGAAATCCCGGCTAGCACCTCTGAGTTTTTCGGAATTTAGGTGTAAAATTACATTGACAATTGGACATTCACCATGAGGTTTACGATGACAGAAAACATCGTGAAGAAATCTGCACACACCTGTAAAGAGATTCTTTAGTATGTGTGAAGTTCCCGATCCGCACTGGGCTTATGTTTTTATTTATACCTATAAAACAGTACCGTGACTGACTGACTGACTGACTGACAGACAACGCACAGCCTAAACTACTGGTGCTAGAGACTTGAAATTTGGCATACATGTACCTTGAGTATTGTAGAGGTGCACTAAGGAAGGATTTTTCGAAATTCCCACGGGATAGAGATATATCTAGACTTTCTTTGTTTTTTTGTTTGTAGCGGAATCTCTGAAACTATTCAGCCGATTTTAAATTTTTTTTCACCAATAGAAAGCTACATTATCTTTCATTGACATAAGTTACTTTTATCCGGGAAAATTCGAAATTCCCACGGGATAGAAATAAATTAATTCAATTTCTAGGCTGATTTTTAAAATTCTTACATATTATGTGATATGACTATCCCTGATTGACATAGGCTACTTTTTTTTCGGGAAAATACAAAATTCCCACGGGATAGAATAAACTGAATTCAACTTCGGAACTGAATTTAAAAATTCTTTCACCAATAGAAAGCAACACTATCCTTGATTGGTATAGACTACTCTTATTATTTTGGGAAAATGCAAAACTCCCGCGGGATGGAAATAAGTGAATTCAACTTCGGGGTTGATTTTAAAATTTTCTTGCACCAATAGTAAGAAACAGTATCTTTGATTGACATAGGGTACTTTTTTACGGGAAAATAAATAGTTCCCGCGGGATAGAAATAAGTAAATTCAACTTCGGCACTTATTTTAAAAATACTGTCA
Source organism: Archips crataeganus (assembly GCA_947859365.1). Taxonomy (NCBI): domain Eukaryota; kingdom Metazoa; phylum Arthropoda; class Insecta; order Lepidoptera; family Tortricidae; genus Archips; species Archips crataeganus. The sequence continues at coordinate 14,380,014 of OX402057.1, read as the reverse complement.
TATTATATGATATAACGTAGGTACACGACGTGACGTGACGTGACGTTTGCTACTTTTTCATCGGGAATAGGTATGTAAAATTCCCACGGGATAGAAAAAACTGAGTCTTCGCGTACGAAGTCGCGGGTAAAAGCTAGTGTACAATAAAGAGTCTTAAAATGTCTAGAATTTTAAAATGTCTTAAATAAGCTGGAGATAATTACTTGTTTTCTTTATTTTACAGGTAACATTGGTGGAGTATGTGGCCTCTTCCTTGGCTGCAGCATGATAACTTTAGCCGAAATTATCTTCTACTTGTGCAAAAGTATTGTAACGAGCAACGAAACCCAGACGGTGCAACGTCTACACTAAAAATACCAGACTAGACTTTTGATAAAATGACCTTCATTTACATAAATCTATAAATTATAATTTATAATGACGCAGTGTTCTTAGTTTCTATGTGTGCAGGTTATATTTATAGCGCGTTATAATAAAGGCTAAAGGTTGAATTTTTTCTTCAGGTCTTATACTATGAATTTCGATTTTCGAAGTTCGTATCATGCTGTTTTGTTCACGCTAGTAGTAATAAGGCCCTACCGAGCTTTTGGCGCTAATCGATTTTAGGTATTCTATGCACTCGTGTATGTGTGCGTGAGACCGGCTAGAATCAAAGCCGTGTGTAAGCGCAAGCGACACGTGTTCCCCGTCCGATGGCCGAAGGAGAACTAACGCAAGTGACTATCGGACAAGGGGGAAGCACGATGGCTCAAGATAGGTTGGTTAGACTGCGCATGTATTTAGGTATTTTCATCGTATTACTAAAACAAATACATATTTTAAAAATGTAGCAACACTACGCCCTAGAAAACATCTTGTTTTATTAACATTCAAAAAGTCATGACCTGCCGTAAAGTATTTACTCGTACTACGAATTTATTTTAATTTTTAGAAACGACCTAGGATTTTTTTCTATCGAGCGAACTACAAGTAAACGTGTTTCGATAAACACTGGTCATTAGAATGAATCTTCAAATATCTTACACATAAATTTCAGGACTAAAGCTTTGCTAGTAATGATACAGCACGAGATTAAATGAATGCAATAAATGCGCCAAAAGAGTGAAAGGGATGAACTTCGAATTTCGTAGTAAGTATACTCGGTGTGAATGTTTTGTAATTCTTAGAAATCTATTCCAATATTCCAAATATCTAGGCTTCTCACATAATTATTGTATTAGGGCAATGTATTTAAAAGTAAAAATACGTCTAATGCTTACAAAACATTAGTAAAACATGCTCCGAACGCAGCGGCAGCACTCCCACATGCTTTGTCTTTTATGCTACCGCTATGAAAGGCATACTTAAATGGTAGTCATTTTCTTCAACGTCACGTGAGTTCAGAGACTAGAACTGTCGCTTATTTACCCTACATTTTTTCGTGCTAATAATACATTTACCTGTATTTATTTAATGCTTAAAAAACCACAAAATATGTCATAAACATAAATTAAAAAATAAATATATTCTTAAAGTACTTGCATTTCATTTTTCATTCATCTACTCGTATATCTGTACCTACATGAGTATAAATAAGGTTTTGTTAAAAAAAAACAGTTTTGAACAAGCTTTTTCTTTCTGTAAGTACCTACGTACAGTCAAGTGTAAAAATATGGGTGCACACAACTTGCTCTTAAATATGTCCCATAGCTCTTTATGTCGTCGAATTAAGGTATCGTATGTAACGATGGGAGGATTAAATCGATACTTATTTTTGCACTTGACCGTACATATAATATGTCATTGTATCTAAGTATGTAAATATTAACCGTACGTTAGTCAATTCGATCAGTAGAAGTAATTCAAGCAAGCACTTGAAATAACGACTTGCAAGATTTGAATTCCACTTAGGTATATGTTTCCAAAAATTGTGAGTTAATTAAAAGCTTGTAAAAATAGCCTAAACCGCTGGAGGAAAAGAGCAAAAGACCTTGGAGTAGACATGATTCTCGACGAACTGCAGCTGTATTAATATTTGGTCGTAATAATCAATCCATGAAAAATGCTTATATAGGTGGCCTAGTGGTTTGACCTACGCACGGCCTCTCAATCAGCGGGTCGTTGCCTATGAGTTTTTCGGAATTGATGTGCGAAATTACAATTGAAATTTAATATGAGCTTGACGGAGTAAAACACCGTGATGCAACCCGCACATACCCGAGAAGAAATTCAATGGTATGTGTGAAGTTACCAACCGCACTGCGCCCGCGTGAGAACTACGGCCCAAGCCCTCTCATTCTCGTAAATACGGTGTGGTGTGTGTAAATTTTATTGAAGTGTCACTAACCCATATTCCACACGACGAAAAAAAAACAAAAGAACACTAATCTCATTCATTACTCCTAAGAAACTAATTAACCGACTTGGCTAGGGTTGATCCTGTTCACATCTCCAGAATCAACTGACTTGACCTGACCATGACCAAAGATCGGAAATAGCAGGCTCGTCGTACATAAAGCGGACGCCATTTTTTTCATTTGCGGTCTGGATATTAAACGTTTGTATTATCCCCCTAATGGTTTCAATAAAACGGGATTAGCAAGGGAAAAATGTCATAGCCATCGTGAAATATGTGTTTAATATTTCGCACACTTCATGAATTATTCCCTTAATAACCTCTTCCACAGTGTTCATAAATTGTGCCCGAGAGGGGTTTTTTACAAAGAAATATGGAAAAATAATGTTGGTAAATAAGGAAGGGGAAATCATAAATTATTTATCTACGCGTGAATGTCTTGTATTGTTGATAAGACAAGTAGCTATTACTTTAACGATCCGTTTCTACACTTTCTGATAAGGTCCTGACGGTTTATGTAGGGTTGCCATTTCTTTTGCGACCAGGACAAAAAGCGACAAATCTCTGGATTTTGGGGCTCAAAGCCCGGACACGTCAAAAGTTTTTTTTTTAATTTTCTGAGGCGCTACCACGAAATTCGAAAATCGAAGTTCGTATCGCATTATCCCTCTCACTCTCGTGTCAAATCACATTAGCGTGAGCGGGACGGCACGAAACGAAGTTCGAATTATGCACTTCGTGGTACGGCCTCAGTTCCGCACTTTTCTTTTCTGTCTCGGTGGGGCCGCGAATAGCTTTCACAGCGGCGCGGCACGCGAGACCAAAAACTAGAAAATTTCAAACACTGACTAAGTATACTAATGGATCCCGGACGTTCTCAGGACGTTCTCTAATCTAGGACAAATCTAGCAGACCTATTTATTATGATATAAATATACAGGTTGTCCCGTTAGTTGCAAGCCGAACCTAGGCAGAAGGGCTAAACGGGGATACGCCGCTGCAGAGCGTCAATGAATAGCAAGGTGTGAGAAGAGACACCGGCCCATAGCCATGAGCCGCAAAAGATGACGACGTAAAGGGCCTTACTTCCCCTCACATCACAGGTGAGGCGTGTGTAATGTCTCGATGACGATGATAAATTTGTCACCCGCGAAGCAACCGTTGTTTGAAGCTTTACTAATATAATAATAAAAATATATATAAAAAAAAATATATCATTGGAAAATTCACACCAATTGACCCAGTCCCAAAGTAAGCTAAGCAAAGCTTGTGTTATGGGTACTAGACAACGGATAAACATACTTATATAGATAGATACATACTTAAATACATATTAAACACCAAAGACCCGAGAACAAATATTCGTATTTTCATACAAATATCTGCCCCGACACGGGAATCGAACCCGGGACCTCAAGCTTCGTAGTCAGGTTCTCTAACCACTAGGCCATCTGGTCGTCTAAAAATAAATAATAGATATTTGTTATTCTTATACGCCAAAACGGTTTGACGGATTCTGATGAAGGACACAGATAGTTTATAACCTCAATTTATTGCATGCTGGACGACGGCTGATTGTGACGCACTTTTTATGTCACACATAACACCTTTTGTAATTACTCACATTTGAGCAATAAACAATTTCATTCATTCATTCATTTCATTCATTCATTCATTCATTCATTCATTCATTCATTCATTCATAACCTCAATTAGCATATAGGCTAGTTTTTATCCCGAAAAATTTCATCCAGTGATAAAACCCTTAACCCAGAACGAGTCGCAGGCAACAGCTAGTCTCATAAGGCGATATTTTTTAACATCGGTGGTGGTTCTGGTGATGGATAATGTCATTGATACTTACTTAAATACCAAAAGCGACGACACGAGTTCCCAATTACCCATAATAACACTTTGCAGTACAAATTGATGACAGCGACCAACATCGATTAGCGCTCATTGGGCTGGAGACCGACGAACTAGTGTTGTATTATAGTATCGATAATATTCAAAGCTTCGTACGAGATACTATTGACAGAGTGCAATACTAAAAAAGATATCACGGGACACTTGCCACCAATTGACCTAGTCCCAAAGTAAGCAATGCTTGGGTTAGTAGGCAAAAAGGCAATAGATAAAACATAGGTACTTAAACAGATAGATACATACTTAAAAATATATTAAATACCTAATGACGACGTGAGGATTTGCTCGATGTGAGGCAGGGCAGGGTAATTGTGTAACTTTTTTGACACTCAGCATCGAATTGAAATGACAGTTTTTGTATGGCTGTGACAGCTGGCTGTTTCCGATACCAATTGTCAGCCCATACAAGAATTGTCAAAATAAACGCGATTGCGATTGCAAAGGAGTTAGACAATTAGTCTGCAGTAGGTACCTTCCTACAGCGAGCGGAGCAGCTGCTTCCAAAGTTTTAAAACAAATGCTCGATGCAAATATACATATCGAGCAAATGCTCACGTCAGTCGCCACCTTAAGACTCAAGAACAAACATTCGTATTTTCGTATACGTAATATCTGTCCCGGCCGCAGATCGAACATTTTTTGATCGAAATATTTATTTCTTCGAACAACATTTGCCGGGTCAGTTAATAATAAATTAATTTATACTATCGATGGACCTATCAATAGTGTGGCTTCTAATAGACGAATACTATCGATAGTGTGCTAGCACTAGGTGAAACACATCATCCGAATTTAGTCGGTAATCGAATTAGCTGCAACGTATCCGAGTGTAATTCGTGGAAGCGCGTTGGGTTATCCTGACAGTGTTAATGCAGGCTCTATTGAAAGTACAGCCTGTATAAATGGAAATACAATATCTGTTAAATCCTCATAGCATTTAAAACGGGAGCTACCTCTAGCATGTCTTTGAATTAGGTACATTCTTTCAGCTACTTCGTGAGAGGTGAGGTACATACATACTGTACAGAACACGCTAAATTAGTGACAAAATTTGTTACGTTCCATATAATCATCATCAGCATCATCTTCTTGTGGTATAAATAGTATTCTATCTAAGAATTCTAGGTTGACTCTGATGTGGTGGGTCTCCATGGATGGTGGTGCTCACTGTCCATTGAGCAACCTACTTGCTCATTTACGACTTCATGTAATGGAATTTTTTTTGCCTTAGATACGTCCTGGCTAGGCACAGAACTTGTCTCAAAATGAAAGAGCTTGGACTGCAGTTCTAACGTGGGCTCTATGCGGATTGGGATCTTTACACACGTCTTTGAATCTCTGCTAAGCGGGTTTCTTTACGATATGTTTTTTCTTTAGTTCATGGTACATGTATAGGCAGGCATCTCCTGTTCTAAGTGCTTTGTGGCAAATTGAATACTTGCTCACACTAGAAGCCATTAGAACAGAGTGGTCGGTGTTCAAACATAATATGTTTATGAGTGCATTGTCAAGCGAATTAGTAGACTAGGTACATATTTTTGTATATCATACCCATTCGGTAATTATTACGCTATGCCTAGGCTAGATTAGGCTCAGCAACATCTGATGGCGACTCAGACAGGAGGCCGTATTGTCTAACGCTCGGACGCTTGCTATCGCTTTCTGTCACCGTCTCAAACCATTTGACAGAATGATATGAATGCGACAGCAAGTGTCAGCGCGTTACACAATAACCGCCACCCCTTGAATCAGTTTTCATACTAAATATACATGTAAATGTACGTGTGTGTGTTTAGACGACCGGGTGGCCTAGTGGTTAGAGAAACTGACTACGAAGCTTAAGGTTCCGGGTTCGATTCCCGGTCGGAGCAGATATTTGTGTGACAAAGTACGAATGTTTGTGCTCGGGTCTTGGATGTTTAATATTATGTATTTAAGTATGTATTTATCTATATAAGTATGTTTATCCGTTGTTGTTGGTGTATGTGTACCCATAGTACAAGCTTTGCTTAGTTTGGGACTAGGTCAATTGGTGTCAATCGTCCCACGATTTATTATTTTATATTATTACTAGCTGACCCGGCAAACGTTGTTTTACCATTATAAATTATAGCCTACGACCTATTCTCAGACCTACCCTATGTAGAGAAAAAAGTTTCATAAAAATCGGTCAAGCCGTTTCGGAGGAGTTCGGTAACAAACACCGTGTCACGAGATTTTTATATATTAGCGATTAGAGTTTTATTATTATGTAGGTATAGAAGCGTTGCCATCCAAAGCAGACAGAAGCGACGGGGCGGAGACGCGGTCTGCGTCGCGCCCCCGTCCCACGTCTCTTCCGTGTGTCTTCAAGTGGCTTGCGCCATATAGTACTATGAAATTCGAAATTCGAAGTTCGTATCGTGCCGTTCCGTTCACGCTAAAGGTATTAATCAGAAGAGTGCAAAAGACGGCACGATATGAACTTCGAATTTCGAATCTCAAAGTAGCCCCCCCAGATTTTATGGACGCAGAAATTTAACAAAAAATAGAATTTAAATGAAATGAAATAAAATGAAATTGAATTTATTTGCATTAAGCGTGGGATTAAATCGATGTTAGTAAAATTTATTATTGTACACACACTTAGCTATTACAAGCATGCAAAAATTTATCATCTTAAAACTAAATGTGAAAATATAATTACATAACCATGTCAAAGAATTAATAATATGCAATTAATAAAATATAATTAAATAATATACAATAAAGACAATCATTGTGAAATAAGTTTACTATCACTATTACTTCTTAAACCACAACATATATTTTTACGAACCTAAAAAGAAGAAGATTTATACACGAGTAATAATAACGAATGTGATCAATCGCGTTTGTTTAAAAACAACTCCGGGCTGACAGTCATTTACACCAATAAATAACTGACTGAAGAAAATGGACATATTACTTTCTCGCTTCCTAATATTACGTTACATTTTAAATGGAAATGTACGTACAGGGCGAATTTGGAGATGTAATCAGGATCAATCCTAACCAAATCAATTAATTATAGGCTAGCGATTCGAGCAGTAATTGGTGAGTCTCGTGAGATGTGGGTTAGTTTCTCTCTAGTAATGTTCATTAAAGTACAAAAATATGAACATTAAAAGTAACATGAACATTGATTAAAGTAAAATTACTAGGACTTTCAAAAGGTAGGCTGCTACGGGCTTTTGACAGAAAGTAATTTAATCTTACAATAAAGTAAATAACACAAAAAAATAAAAATAATCCTCGCTATATTATAAATGCCAAGGTTAGTAAGTTTTATTGTTTTAAAGGAAATTTCCTTACAAATGAATCAGGACTGGGAGGTTATGTTAGCTTCTTACTTACGCATTAAGCAAGTCGGAGTCCAAATTGAAATGTGTTAAGTTTTTGAGAAATGTCAGATATACTTAAGACAGTGGTCGTCAAACTGCGGCCCGCGGGCCGCATGTAGCCCACAGCCGGTATTTTTGCGGCCCGTGATATATGCAACGACTTTAGTAGTTAGTAATGGGCAATGGCTTTCAAAACAGATTTTGCATACGAAGGTAACTGTATAGCTTTACGCGGGTGTGAAAGAAATATTAAAAATGTACAACATCGAACATAATACTTAAAATAAAATTGAGGTCTTAAATTGTTTTAAAATATGTTCTAAAAATTAAATGTACCTAATAAAGTTTGTACCTAAAGTAAAAATATACTAGCACACTCCTTTCTTTACATAAAGTTACCGACGACTTTTCAAATGTACCCATTAATAACCAATTCATAAGTGTGCGGCCCACAGTAAGCCCTCACTTTGTCTAATGTGGCCCTTGGTCATAAAAGTGTGACGACCACTGACTTAAGAGATACATTCTACCGGTTATATTATGTTGGTTTGATCCTGGTACGTTACCAGCATCGACCTGAATAAATAGAAACGTCAGAAACGAGCCAATAATGAGCTGTACTCAGGCGGAGGGAGATAAATCATCACACAAAAGCCCTCCGCGCCTTGACTGGCTTTGTTTAAAGGAAATGGCAGCTATTCCGCGTTGCCTTTTGTAACGATGTGGTGTTTGATGCACATTTGGGGCAAAGTGTTTCGTCGATTATGTGCGTATTTCATAATTTAATTTATTGTTTCATAAATCGAGTCGATTTTACATATTTGTTAGTAAAACTAAGTCGTGGAAACCTAGTGGTATGGCCCTTATGTCTTAGGTTAGAGTCCTCTAAAGCTTTACGGTGAATATACTCTGTTGTTACGGAGTCCTTGATGGTGTTTACTTACCATCAAGCTCGTTAGGCATCCAATTTTATAAAAAAAAGGTAACACAGTAACAACATAAGGCTTTACTAGGAAAACATCATCTAACCTCTAACATTGTCTTTTATTATCAAGTATAACTATAAATTAAAAATTATAAAAACCCTCAACGCAATTTTTCACACATATGTTTGAAAACTAAGTAAATGCCCATTATGCGTCTAAGATCCCTTCCGCAGCTAACAAAAGAGCCGATTACTCTGAAACGGCTGGACCAATTTTGATGAAACATGTCTAAGAACAGTAAGAACTATCGCCAAGAAACCTGCTTTCAAATAAAAAAAAACCGCATCCAAATAGGTTCACCCGTTTGAAAGTTATAATACCACAGAGAGACAGACAGACAGACAGACAAACACACACACACATAGCGGTCAAACTTATAAACCCCTCTTTTTGTGTCGGGAGTTAAAAATATCAAATCTCCGTTTTTTGTCGCCATATTAATTAAATAGTTAGGAATCGTTTTTTATTTTATTTTAGAGATTAATGTGATATACCAAATACGAAAAGAATGTTGAAAAGAAAGTTTTGTACTGTTGATGTTTTTTAATGTAACCTTTTAGTTTAAATATGATTCCAAAATTATTTATTTTATTGTTAATTTTATTGTATTTTTCTTATGACGATCTCTGGTAGAGGACCAATCTTGACATCGTTGGTATTGTATTTCTGTATTACCTAATAGGTATTATCTTTTTTAGAGGTGGATGTTCGGAATGCTTTCAATTCTGTAGACCGATGATGTTTCTGTATTTATTTATAAATTGTACATAGTTTAGATTATTACTACTTCGGTATTATCTTATTTATATTACCTTAGGCGACTTCAATATAAATTCTTGTAACCTGATATCTATGTAAATCATGATGTAATATTTATATTTAATGAATAAATAAACTAATTTAAACCGCCTAAGTCAATTGGTGAAAAAGAAAAAGAGGTTATAAGTTTCGATTAATACTCAGGAGAAATTGCCTTACAGAGCTCACAATGTTCGTCTTCAAACAGTCCTAATGAGACTGAGCGACCACGTGTACCACTTGGCAGAGTCACGTGCCCCAATGTACCGGGAGATGAACATGGCAACTCAAACGTGTCTGGTCAATAATGTCATATAAGGTGGACAAGTTAAATAGGTATTCGTAATGAATATTCATTCGTAATTATCTAAGCCGTGGTAGCCTGGCGGTTTGACCAATACGAGTTCGAACCCGACTCGTAGCTCTGTGTCTCTCGGAATTTATGGCGCAAGCCACACATACGTGGGACGGGGACGCGTTGCAGTCGCGGCGCCCCTTGAATCAGTTTTCATACTAAATGTAGGGGAGAGTGGCATGAAAGGAACATGTATTGTATTGAAAGGGACAATTCAAAATAAAAGTCCATTTAGGCTGCGTATCCACCGGAGATGTGCGAGGATGCGTTGCGAGGGATGTGTCTGTCATGAACTAATAGAAACACTTAGTTTAAAAGGTCCTAAGTGAATGAAGTGTTACTATTGGTTCATGACAGACACATCCCTTGCAACGCATCCTCGCACATCTCTGGTGGAAACGCAGCCTTTTGAAAGGGAAAATACACATTTTTTAAAGATGCGAAAATAAACAACACTAAGAATTGATTGAAGCTGTGGTGGCCTAGTGGTTTGATTGATCTATGGCCTCTCAAGCAGAGGGTCGTGGTTTCAAATCCCGGCTCGCACCTCTGAGTTTTTCGGAATTTATGTGCGAAATTACATTTGAAATTCACCATGAGCTTTACGGTGAATGAAAACATCGTGAGGAAACCTGCATACACCTGTGAAGAAATTCAATGGTGTGTGTGAAGTTCCCAATCCGCACTGGGCCCGCGTGGGAACTACGGCCCAAGCCCTCTCATTCTGAGAGGAGGCCTGTGCCCTGCAGTGGGACGTGTATAGACTGGGATGGAAGAATTGATTAATGACAATATATAATCATTGTATTACATTATCCCTCTCATATTGAGAGGAGGCCTGTGCCCTGCAGTGGGACGTGTATGTATAGGCTGGGATGGAAGAATTGATTAATGACAATTATTGTATTTAATTATCCCTCTCATTCTGAGAGGAGGCCTGTGCCCTGCAGTGGGACGTGTATAGGCTGGGATGTTGATGATGACGAAACGCTTTTTACCACTTTATGTATAAGCATGAATTTCACTTAAATAGTATTCATTATTATGTTATGTATGTAAAACTCTTTATTGTACCTACGTAAAACATGAAAATTAACAGTTAACAAGAGAAACAGATGTACAAAGGTGAACTTCTCGTGTGCCTGTTGTAATTAACTATCAGGAATAAATGTTTTTTGTTTCTTTCTTTTTTTTTAACTTATCCCTTAAAGGGATCTCCTCCAGTTAACCTTTGAACGATTGACAGGACATCAGAGACAAGAGAGATTATTTCAATAGTATAAATAATAAACGCTTCCTATATAGGCAACTTCCTAAATTTGAATTGTCCCCTTCGTGCCACCTCTCCCCTAAAGAAGCGTCGTGACGTGATCCAAAGCAGAAGGAAGAGACGGGGCGGACTGCGACGCGCCCCCGTCCCACGTCTCTTCTGTGTGGCTTGCACCTGTGTGCGAAATATAAAATTTGAAATTTATCATGAGCTTTGATAGATCTACACATGAACTTGCAAGATCGATGGTGTTTGTGAAGTTCCCAATCGAACTCATGGTAAATATCAAATGTAATTTGTACATAAATTCCAAAAATCTGAAGTGCGAGCTCGGGCTCGAATGCTCGATCTTCTGCTAGAGAGGTCAAACCACTATACTTTATTTAATTTAGAATTAGAAACTATAACAACATTGTATTGCGGCTCAAGAACTGTAATCTCTTTACAATTTGTAATAGAGTAACAATTTACGACACGCAAATAAAGTGACATTAAAACAATTTTATTTTGCGGCTCCCAGACTATTGTACTGTACTATTTGCTAGGTAAGAAATAGTTGACCAGACGCAAAATAATGTTATTGTGGTTTCTATTTCTAAATAAAATGAAGTAAGTTAGGCCACTACTTGTATACCTACAATACGGGATTTTAATAATAGGTATTCACCAATCTAAATAGGCTTACGTCACTATTTTTACTTTTGCATGGCTACAGTCACGAGGGACCCTGATGACCAGCTCTCCCGGTTCAAGGTCGGTGATTATAATAAACAGACTTTTAAATTATCTCATTTGGATTCGCTTTCGGCGCCATTACCATAATTTGGTGTTTTAGTATCAATTAATGTGACGGTTACGTAATGGCAATTCAACGAAAGTTATTATTAGCATTTGGTTGCTCTTTTCTGGTCTAAAATGCTAAAGATGTCATTGAAATTGAAGCCATCAATCTTTGGGATCGTCCAATGCAGCACAGTCGTTGGCATAAATATCTATACAGCTCGATAAATGTAAACGCCGACCTTATAATTAGCGACATAGAGGAGTACTTATAGATATTTTTGATGTCTTAGTCACGTACTTGTGTGGGGGAATGTCACAATAGAGAGTTTTTCTCCAGTTAAGTGTTATGCCTGGGGACCGAAGACCGACGGAAGAAAGTTGGAAGTTATATTCATGCACCTGAGTTGAGAAACTTCGATGAACGCTGCAGGATGTAGTAGTTAGTTCTCGGTCGATTTTTATACAGCGTTAATGAAATCCACGATGTAATTTTTGGGAATTCTCATGGGATTTATTGTGAGATCCCGGAATTTCAATTAAACTTCTAGACTTAGCATACAAAGTAGCGAGTAAAGACTAGTATAATATCTTGACTTAGGACTACATTCACCATTGTTTTTCACTGTTAAATGTCAGCTTTAATATTATATGCAGTTGTTATTATCGTCGTACTCGTATAATAAGGATGCAGAATTAATACTTATATGAATGAACGGTCACAATGCTTCGGCGATATTTTTTTAAACAAATGTCTGATTTGAATATAAATTGTACAAAAAGTTAAGATGTCTGTTGTCGCTAGCCTGTCAATATAATTATTCAAACGAGATGGCTTCCCGTATATTATAGCTTGTGAGGTTCCGCAGATAGTTTTACTAGCCTACTTAAATATATATTTATTCTCAAAAAGGTCCATAGTTTTAGCAACGTCACTGATTTTGCCCAACTATTATGTTTATTGGCGAATGCTGCCACTAACTCTACCACTAATAATCTAGGTAGTGTAAGGGGGCCTAACTGAGGGGTGTAGCTGAGAAAACTAACTTTAACTATTTAAAAAAAAACTAGCGCATTCTATAATATGGACTAGACTAGACTGGGGCCAGAATATGCATTCCTCACATCTGCGCTTGTGGCAAAAACGTGGATCAACTGGGACGACATGGGCTTTCATGTGTTAGGAGCGCCGGCCGTATGTACCGTCATGGTACCATAAATTACTTAGTACGTCGGTCGCTTGCCACCGCGTCAGTGCCTTCAGCTTTAGAGCCGGCTGGCATGGCAAGGGACGATGGCAAGCGTCCAGACGGGGTCACGCTGGTGCCGTGGAAGCTCGGTAGGGCTCTGGTGTGGGACGCTACATGCGTTGATACTTTCGCTCTGTCCCACATCAAGGCAACTAGCTCACAAGCCGGCGCTGCGGCTGATCAGGCCCAACTCCTCAAGCGCCGCAAGTACTCATCTTTATTAAAGGATTACGAGTTTGCAGCGCTTGCTGTTGAGACCTTAGGGCCTTGGTCAGCCGACATGAAGTCATTTATGAAGGCCCTTTCTTCCCGGTTGGTCGACACTTCTGGGGACCCAAGAGCTGGCGCATATTTATCCCAACGGATCGCACTTGCGGTCCAAAGGGGTAATTCGGCCAGCATCATGGGAACCCTGCCACAGTCAGATCTTTTGGACGGAGTATTCTTTTTATAATTTTTATTTTTATAGTGACATGTACATATTTAGTTAATTTTACTTAGGTAGGTTCTAAGTTAGATAAGTTTTATTCATTGTTATTTTTTCTTCATATTTGTATTCTTAGTTTCTAACATAAATAATCAAATGCAAAATACCTACACACAAATGTTTTTGACTAGATATGGATTTATTACATGTTCAACTATACACAGAACATTTTATTAGCACAGCCTATCGAAGAACGGCTCCCTAGACCGTTTGCTGTCCGCGGCTCGTTTCTTTACTGAAATTCTAGAAGACAAAATTTCAAATTTACGAAACAGCAACACGGTCTCGGTGGCCAGTGTCTACAGTATTTAGAAAATCCATTTTATAGTAACAAATCGAATTTCAAAACATTTTATATTCAATTTAGGCTTAGGTTGATAATATTGATCTATTACTTTTAAAAGATTTTAATTAAATATATTTATAGAAACCGATAACGAAATTTTGAAATCCACGGAGACTATGCTTAATAAAATACCTAATGTTTACTTTTACATTTATCGAACCTAGGGCTCTTTAATTAGTTGGGTCACGCCTTTGGCCTTAAATATCTGCACTTTGCATCAAGATAGAGTCAGTTTATTGTAAAACCAAACAAAAAATAGAAAAAAGAGGCTGAGAGAGCCTACCTGATTTGTACTAGAACCTGTCTCGCTGCTCTTTGACAATACCTACTAGATACATGTACATCATGCTGAGTTGAGCCGTTTTCGTGATTATTGGTGTCCATTATTTCTATTTCTATATACGATATTTGTTGTGACACTTGAAATTATTAGCAGCCGAAAATCGTCTTCAGCTGGACTATGGCCTCCCCCAAAGAGTTCCACAACGGTAGGTCCAGCGCTGCCTACATGCAAGTTATTCCTATGACCTTTGCCAGAAATACTTCCCATGTTGTTAGGGACTATCCTATACCACGTCTTCCGGTTCACGGTTGTCAGAACCTTACAACACATGTAAATGTTGTGAATAAATGTTTTCTTTCATTTAAACGCTTTTTACCTTACATTTGAAATTCACCATGAGCTTAACGGTGAAGGAAAACATCGTAAGTAAACCTGCATCTACCTGCAAAGAAATTCAATGGTGTGTGTGAAGTTCCCCATACGCACTGGGCCCGCGTGGGAACTACGGCCCAAGCCCTTTCATTCTGAGAGGAGGCCTGTGCCCTGCAGTGGGACGTATATTATAATAGGCTGGGATGATGATGATGATGATGAAACGCTTTTTACCACTTTATGTATATAAGCATGAATTTCACTACTGTATTTGTTTAATCAAAGCAAAGAACCCTATCTGTTTAGACAAAAAAAGGCAATGGTATCATATTCGCGGATTGGCTAGTCGTACATAAAATTAACAAATGTCGGTTGAGGTAATATCCCCATTGTATAAACAAAGATTATCTTATGAGAAGCGACAGCCTGTGTTAGCACAGGTATTAGTACTAAGGGGATCCCCTAGTTTCCCATAAATTAATAAGTTATAATGTATCGTTCTTCATTATCAACGTGAGTCATACACAGTGATTTATTTCTGAAACAGTATTTTCATCAGGATTTTTCTAAATGCCATCTTATAGAATGCAGTAGCTTAGATTAAGTTTGTTTTATAACAATACCAAAAAATACCGTTTCAGAAATAAATCACCTTATGACTAACGTTCATTATGAAGAGTGATACATTATGACTTGATAAATTATGTGAAACCATAGAGATCCAATACTAAGTCATGTTTATCTACTGTTATTGACTTCACGTCATTTAAGATTTTATAAAAATGAAAAGTTATTTCGGGTGCGTCGGACGGCAGTCGAACCCGCATCCCCTGGTTAAACGCTAGAAGGGTGCTACGATCACTTGCGTTCGCAAGTGGCGCAGGTATGGCAATACTGGCGTGTGGTGCCATCTACTCTACCGCAAGTGGCGCAGGTATGGCAATACTGGCGTGTGGTGCCATCTACTCTACCGCAAGTGGCGCAGGTATGGCAATACTGGCGTGTGGTGCCATCTACTCTACCGCAAGAATCATAAGTCAAGTGATTTTTATGGAAAAAGGAGAGATAATACAATTAAGTATATGATTAAACATACAATGTTTTCGAGTAAAACAATGTAAAAGTAAATAAAACACGATCGAATAAAATCATGTTCCCGGAATTTACAAATCGTTAAGTACTTGATCATCCTTAGATTTTTAGTTGCTATTAACATTTTGAATGAATGAATAATTTAGCATGTTTTGCAAATTGTAAATCTTTTCGAATAAGCCAAATTTTTACCTAAATCTGGGCCGCGAGACTTATGAGCCAAAAATATCAACACATTGCAAAGTCTATTAAGGCTTACTCCAGTGTAGGTATGATAATCGTGATACTGATTCGTCACATCTGCGCTCACTTTATCTTCTTCAGGGCAAAGTAAGAAACGAGATTTTTAATTTAATCTCTTAGAGATGATACTTTGGTATATAAGGAGAAATATATTATTTGTTCTTCAGACTGTTCTTGAACGACCTACCTAGCAAAATGGTAAGTAACGGGGCAAAAATATTAAAAATTATTTATTTTTAATAGTCTTAAAACTAATCCTGATTATATATTAATTTTGCTAAACTCAATTTTGGATGACCTATCTGCTACTTAGTGTGTTTACACTTAAGCGCAAAAAATAAGGCTCAATAATCTCTTAAAAGTGAGATGTACCTACAGTCAAGTGTAAAATCAGGGGTGCATACAAGCTCTTATCTACGTTACTAATTATAAGTCAAATTTAAGAAGTGATATTTTGAACTATTAAGTACCCACAAAAAGTGCATTGTTCTTTATGCGGGTTTCCTTGTGATTACTTTGCAAATAAATTTAATGATACTATGACTTCCTTTTTGCTTTTACTCGTTACAATAAGAGTTCGTTTAGTTATTTTAAAGGACAGACGGTGGAAAAGAAATAGCAGTAATTATTTCATCAATTATAACAGTCATAACGTAACAAGTGAGAAATAAGGTTTTTGTACTTACAAATATTTTGTAATACGAGCTTTTAGACTGATTTTACTTTTTGTCGAACAGTCGACAAAAAGAAAAATCAGTCTAAAAGCTCGTATTACAAAATATTACAAGTACAGACTTGCATTGTAATTTAAGTTAAATATTCGCACCAAATTTTAAGTCAATCCGATCACTAGAAGTGGATGAAACTCTTGCAAGATTTGACGTCAGCAAACATAACAAGCTAAATAACATTGCAACTACTTAGTTTAAAAAAAATATAAATATTGCTTTAAAATGTTTAACGACCGCTTTAGCCTAGTTGGTAGTGACCCTGCCTACGAAGCAAGAGGTCCTGGGTTCGAATCCCGGTAAGGGCATTTATTTTTGTGATGAGCACGAATATTTGTTCCTGAGTTATGGATGTTTTCTATGTATTTAAGTATTCATTGATCTATATAAGTATGGTTATCGTCGTCTAGTACCCATAGTACAAGCTTTGCTTAGTTTGGGACTAGGTCGATTTGTGTAAGATTGTCCCCTAATATTTATTTATTTATTTTAAATTACTAAAAAAGAAACTGATCTGAATTATGCCGAAAAGTATCCATTAAGTACTTGCAAGAAATGTCTTACAAATGGGTTGTTAATTTTTCTGAGTCGTTGTTAATCTAGGTACGGTCAAGGACTTTAATTGCTAGGCCCCTTGCCACTGTTTGTATTTTAGCCGTGTAATGCAAATCGGCTTTAGCCGCTTATACTCGTATATGCTGATTTGGATTACACGGCTAAAATACGAACAGTGGCAAGTGGCCTATCAATTAAAATCGTTGACTTTACTCGTAGGTACTAGTTATTAAGCGAAAACTCTCGCTCGTATCACGGATTGTTGAGTACCTAGTACCTACCAACATTACCACTAAATTACGTTACGTTAATATACGTTAGTTGTTGTTGTTCAATTACCAACCCCAGCTTTACTTTCTTGTTATGCTAGCGTCGGTATGGTTAAAAACAAGTTACTAAAGTAGGTCGTTCTTTCAGAAATTCCTAGTTGCATTCGCCCTCGCCGTGGCCGTCGCTAGCGCCGACGTTTCCCACGTAGTCCCATCCGGGGAGGCTGGTGCGTCGGTCCTCCGGTCCGACGTCGACGTCAAGCCTGATGGCTTCAATTACGCCTATGAAACTAGCAACGGAATTGCTGCCAGCGCTCACGGTGACATCAAGGACTTCAACACGGTAAGATGGAACAAAGTACCGTCGTCTGTTTTTCTGGATAAGTACAATATAGATCTATTCAAGACACTAGTAAAAAGTTACTAAACTGTGATACCCAAAAAATTTGAATCCTATTTTCACTAGCCCTAAAATCAAAAAGCCGAATTTAAATTAGGGCTAGTGAACATTTTATCCCACGTTGGTAGGTGTAACGGAATTACGACTAACGTTATTAGGTCAAGTGGGGGAAACCCCTACTGAACCAGTGAGTTGTATCTTAGTTTACCACTAGATCAATCCTTAACTCCATTCTAAAGTCCCGAATCTGCTGCTTAGTATCTGTATATGCACAATCTCTTAATTTTTTGTATCTGTATCATTTACCTTACAAACTTACAGTACCAATTTACTGTCAAATTTTAATGATAAAAATAATCTAAAACAATGGTCCATTTCAAAATGCTCCCCTAAAAATGGGATTTTTGCAGAGTTTTGCATGGAGGTGACGAATTGTAAGACCGAATTACCTACATAAAAAAAATTGCAGCAGTTTGTACTGTTTAGTTTTACGAGTACCTTATGCAAGCTCATTGTTGTATCTTCCAACAGGACCACGCATCTCAATCCGTGTCTGGAGAGTTCAGATTCACCAGCCCCGAAGGAACCCCCATCGTAGTGAACTACGTCGCCGACGAAAATGGTTTCCAACCTAAGGTGAGACTATTATTTACTTAAGGCTTTTTAAAGCGAAAAAAGTTATTAGATATCTTTTGGCTGTTGAACCAGCATCTGGATCATACACAACATAAGAAATAATATTTGTCTCTTCTGTGGGCATAGAATTAATGATTCCGAGTCAGCAAACTTAAGATTATGGGCTGAAACTTGGCCAGGCGTCCCAAACGCCTATGTAGAATTGATTAAAAAATATTGGCTCTAGACCTAAACTTTTGACATGTCTACAGGAGAGACGCAAAACAAAAAATGTGTCTGATCCATTTCTTAACTTATCGTGCCGAGCGTGCTAAACCTAATTGTCTTACTTTTTCTTTTTCCAGGGTGACCACCTCCCAGTAGCACCTGAAATACCCGCAGCGATCGTTCGTTCCTTGGAATATATCGCCGCCCATCCCCAGGCTGACCAGAAGTACGTCGCCCCGGCCCAACCCGCCCAGGCGTACAAACCCGTTCAGTCCGCCTTCGCCAAACCCAGCCGCAAATTCTAAACAGACTCTGACAAACGATTTCGCACTGCCATTTAGATATTAGACAATAAACATGTTTTAATGGAATTATTTTGTTTTCTTTCTAATGAACTTTTGACCTTACCATCGCTATATATACTGGAGGTGTGCAAATTCGTAAAATCAAATCCTACTTAGTCTATTTACTCAGCTCAAAAAATGTTGCCAGTTTAATACTAGGTATCCAAATAGACTAGTGCTACCTAAAACAGTGTTGAAATTACGCTCTACGAATTGTTACAATATGGCAGTCAAGATTTTTAATAATATTCCACGAGATATCGCTAATCTTACTTATGGAAAATTTGTAAAAGCACTTTTTAAATGGTTATTGATAAAAAGATTTTCACTATAAAAGATTTTATTGTATTTTATTTCCAAACTAAATAAATTAATAATAAAATAATATAAATATGTCCGTAATGTATTGAAACTGACATTTTCTACAGTAAAATAGAGACATATTTCTCTAGGCAGATGATAATTACGCCTGGGACCGAGGCATTTACTTGTCAAACTGGTTTTACATTTTGCACAAAATATGGTTTTATTGCCGTCAAATGTCATACTTACCAGGTTTTTTTTCAATCACTTTAGGACTGTTTTTTCTTTAACTTTCGGCATGGTACTCAAAATCGCAATAATCTTTTTCAAATTATGTAATAATTGTTCATTCGCCTATACACTTCTAATTGACACAACAGAATAATAGAATAATGATGTTGTCATGATATTTCGCCCAGAGAGAATAATTATGGCATCCTTAAACAGATTTATTGCCTATCTGAAGAGGTTTGATATCATATTATGATATATCACTTCATTGAACTTCATAGTATCGTATGGATATATATATCCATATATATATATATATATATATATATATATAGATATATATTCCGCGCAAGAACTAAAGTCACGGCTATGTAGCTCGAAGAATCGCTAGACTTAAGTGGCAGTGGGCAGGGCACATCGCCCGTGGAACTGACGGCCGATGGGGCCGAAAGTTTCTCGAGTGGCGTCCATGGACCGGAAGACGCAGTGTAGGTAGGCCTCCAACAAGATGAAGCGACGACTTGGTGAAGGTAGCGGGAACGCATTGGATGCGGATGGCGCAGGGCCAATCTGTTTGGCGAGCCTTGGGGGAGGCCTATGTTCAGCAGTGGACGTCTTTCGGCTGAAATGATGGTGATGATGATGACCTAAAACTAAATATTTATACGCTTGCTTGCATGCTGAATATGTGCTAAACTTATTTTAAGAACTTTTTGCCTACTGTATTCTTACAAATAAATGTTTTTGAATTTGAATTTGAATGCGTTCTGCGGTCGCGGTCAGGGCAAATTGACCGCAGCCCGCATTATGTATGAACAACATTGTCGGTCTCTATATATTTTATATAGATATGCGATCTGACCGTATACCCGCGAAGAATAAAAAATAGCCTACGACCTATTCTCAGACCTACCGAATATACAGACAAAAGTTTAATAAAAATTGGGCAACCCGTATCGGAGGAGTTCGATAACAAACACCGTGACACGAGTTTTTTATATATTAGACTAGCTGACCCGGCGAACGTTGTTCCGTCAGTAACAGAGGCAATAAATGAGCAGATTTTGGATTTTATTCAGTTCAATTTTTTATTAGGATAATATATATAAATAAGAAAAATCAAGTATTTTAGTGATTCTTTATTTAATTGGCCATGTAATTTGGTGCATGGGTTGCACTCTTCTGTGAAGCACCTTGTGATAGACGACCTTTTTCGTTTATGGACTCTTAAGCAGAGGGTCGTGGGCTTGTGCCCGGGTTCTCACCTCTTAGTTTTTCCTAATTCATGGGTTAAATTACGTTTGAAGTTTACCATGAGCTTTGCAGTGAAGGAAAACATCTCGAGGAAAACTGCACACACCTGTGCAGAATTTCAATGGTGTGTGTGAAGTTCCCAAATCGCACTGGGTCCGCGTGGGAACTACTGCCCAAGTCCTCTCGTTCTGGGAGGAGGCCTGTGCCTGATTGAAACAGGCTTATTTTATCCCAAGAACGTGCAAACTAAAGTTGCCGCGGGATAGTAATAACTGTTTTTACCTATTTTGAAAATCAGAGCCAGTGTAGCTTTTTATTAGTGATTTTTTTTAATCAGGCCCTAAGTGCAATTCACTTATTTCTATCCCGTGGAAATTTTGCATTGTCCGATAGAAAAATAGCCTATGACAATCAGGGATACTGTATCTTACTATTAGTGAAAGAATTTTTTAAATAAGCCCCTAATTTGTATTGCCTTACTTCTATTCCGCGGTACTTTTGCATTTTCCCGAAGAAGAATAGTCTATACTATACCAATCAGGAATAGTGTAGATTTCTATTGGTGAAAGATTTTTTAAAATCAGCCCTGAAGTTGAATTCAGTTTTTCTATCCCGTGGGAATTTTACATTTTCCCGATGAAAAAGTAGCCTGTGCCAATCGGGAATAATCATATCATATAATATGAAAGATTTATTAAAATGAGTGCCGGAGTTAAATTTACGTATTTCTATCCCTCGGGAATTTCTTATTTTCCCAAAAAGAGAACCCTATGTCAATCAGAGATACTGTAGCTTTCTATTGGTGCAAGAAAATTTTAAAATCAGCCCCGAAGTTGAATTCACTTGTTTCTATCTCGCGGGAATTTTGCATTTTCCCGAAGAAAAGTAGTCTATACCAATCAGGAATAGTTTAGATTTCTATTGGTGAAAGAATTTTTAAAATCAGCCCTGAAGTTGAATTCAGTTTTTTCTATCCCGTAGGAATTTTACATTTTCCCAATGAAAAAGTAGCCTACGTCAATTGGAGATGTTATATCATATCATATGAAAGAATTTTTAAAATCAGTGCCGGAGTTGAATTTACTTATTTCTATCCCGCGGGAACTTTTTATTTAGATGTAGAGCGTAATTTCGACACAGTTTTAGGTAGCACTAGTCTATTTGGATACCTAGTATTAAACTGGAAACATTTTTTGAGCAGAGTAAATAAACTAGGATTTGATTTTACGAATTTGCACATCTCCAGTATATATAGCGATGGTAAGGTCAGAAGTTCATTAGAAAGAAAACAAAATAATTCAATTAAAATATGACTGTTTATTATCTAATATCTAAATGGCAGTGCGAAATCGTTTGTCAGAGTCTGTTTAGAATTTGCGGCTGGGTTTGGCGAAGGCGGACTGGACGGGTTTGTACGCCTGGGCGGGTTGGGCCGGGGCGACGTACTTCTGGTCAGCCTGGGGATGGGCGGCGATATATTCCAGGGAACGAACGATCGCTGCGGGTATTTCAGGTGCTACTGGGAGGTGGTCACCCTGGAAAAAGAAAAAGTAAGACAATTAGGTTTAGCACGCTCGGCACGATAAGTTAAGAAATGGATCAGACACATTTTTTGTTTTGCGTCTCTCCTGTAGACATGGCAAAAGTTTAGGTCTAGAGCCAATATTTTTTAATCAATTCTACATAGGCGTTTGGGACGCCTGGCCAAGTTTCAGCCCATAATCTTAAGTTTGCTGACTCGGAATCATTAATTCTATGCCCACAGAAGAGACAAATATTATTTCTTATGTTGTGTATGATCCAGATGCTGGTTCAACAGCCAAAAGATATTGAATAACTTTTTTCGCTTTAAAAAGTCTTAAGTAAATAATAGTCTCACCTTAGGTTGGAAACCATTTTCGTCGGCGACGTAGTTCACTACGATGGGGGTTCCTTCGGGGCTGGTGAATCTGAACTCTCCAGACACGGATTGAGATGCGTGGTCCTGTTGGAAGATACAACAATGAGCTTCCATAAGGTACTCGCAATACTACACACTGCTGCAATTTTTTTTAATGTAATTCTGTCCCACAATTCGTCATCTCCATGCAAAACTCTGCAAAAATCACATTTTTAGGGGAGCATTTTGAAATTGACCATTGTTTTATTTTATTTTTATCACAAAAATTTGTCAGTAAATTGGTACTGTAAGTTTGTAAGGTTAGGTTCGATACAGATACAAAAATTGAGAGATTGCGCATCTAAATAGATAACAGCTGAGCAGATTCGCGACTTTAGAATGCAGGTAAGGATTGATCTAATGGTAAACGAAGATACAACTCACTGGTTCAGTAGCCCTAGCTCACTTGACCTAATAACGTTAGTACTAATTCCGCTACACCACCAACGTGGGATAAAATTTTCACCAGCCCTAATTTAAATTTGGCTTTTTGATTTTAGGGCTAGTGAAAATAGGATTCACATTTTTCGGGCATCCCAGTTTAGTAACTATTTAATAGTGTCTTGAATAGATCTAAATTGTACTTATCCAGAAAAACAGACGACGGTACTTTGTTCCATCTTACCGAGTTGAAGTCCTTGATGTCACCGTGAGCGCTGGCAGCAATTCCGTTGCTAGTTTCATAGGCGTAATTGAAGCCATCAGGCTTGACGTCGACGTCGGACCGGAGGACCGACGCACCAGCCTCCCCGGATGGGACTACGTGGGAAACGTCGGCGCTTGCGACGGCCACGGCGAGGGCGAATGCAACTAGGAATTTCTGAAAGAATGACCTACTTTAATAACTTGTTTATAACCATACCGACGCTAGCATAACAAGAAAGTAAAGCTGGGGTTGGTAATTGAACAACAACAACTAACGTATAATATAATATTAACGTAACGTAATTTAGTGGCAAGTTAGTAGGTACTCAACATTCCGAGATACGAGCGAGAGTTTTCGCTTAAGGGGGTACCGCGTTTTTCGCGCTAATCGATTTTGCGTGGGCGATACGATGGCTCAAGATAGGTTGGTTGGACTGCGCGTGTTTTTGGCTATTTTCATCATATTACTAAAACAAATACATATTTTAAAAATGTAGCCAGACTACGCCCTAGAAAAAATCTTATTTTATTATCGTTCAAAAGGTCATGACCTTCCGTGCAGTATTAGCGTCGTACTACGAGTTTAATTTATATTTTAGAGACGACTTTGGTTTTTTTTCTATCGAGCGAACTACAAGTAATCGTGTTTCAAAGTGATCGTGTTTCAAGACTAGTCGCTAGAGTGAATCCTCAAATATCTCACATATGAATTTCAGGACTATAGCATTGCTAGTAATGATACAGCAAGAGTTTAAATGAATTCAATAAATGCGCCAAAAACACGGTACCCCCTTAATACCTAGTACGAGTAAAGTCAACGATTTTAATTGATAGGCCACTTGGCACTGTATTCGTATTTTAGCCGTGTAATCCAAATCAGCCTACCACGACCAGCCTACCTACGAGTATAAGCGGCTAAAGCCGATTTGCATTACACGGCTAAAATACAAACAGTGGCAAGGGTCCTAGCAATTTAATTCCTTGACCGTACCTAGATTAACAACGACTCAGAAAAATTAACAACCAACCCATTTGTAAGACATTTCTTGTAAGTACTTAATAGGTACTTTTCGGCATAATTCAGATCAGTTCCTTTTTTTAGTAAATTTAAAGCAATATTTATATTTTTTTTTAAGCTAAGTAGTTGCAATGTTATTTAGCTTGTTATGTTTGCTGACGTCAAATTTTGCAAGAGTTTCATCCACTTCTAGTGATCGGATTGACTTAAAATTTGGTGCGAATATTTAACTTAAATTACAATGCAAGTACAGTCGACAAAAAGTACAATCAGTCTAAAAGCTCGTATTACAAAATATTTTTCAGTACAAAAACCTTATTTTTCACTTGTTACGTTATGACTTTTGTAAGTGATGAAATAATTACTGCCTGTCCTTTAAAATAACTAAACGAACTCTTATTGTAACGAGCAAAAGCAAAAAAGTAATGATAGCATCATGAGATTTATTTGCAAAGTAATCACAAGGAAACCCGTATAAAGAACAATGCACTTTTTGTAGGTACTTACCTACTTATTAGTCGAAAATATCACTTCTTAAATTTGACTTGTAATTAGTAACGAAGATAAGAGCTATTGGACATATTTACGAGCAAATTGTATGCACCCCTAATTTTACACTTGACTGTAGATAGGTACATCCCGCTTTTTAAAGATATTATTGAGCCTTATTTTTTTTCCCTTAACTGTAAACACAATGGTAGCAGATAGATAATCCAAAATTGAATTTAGCAAAATTAATATCTAATCAAGATTTGTTTTAAGATTATTAAAATTAAATAATTTAAATATTTTTGCCACGTTACTTACCATTTTGCTAGGTAGGTCGATCAAGAACAGTCTGAACAACAAATAATATATTTCTCCTTATATACCAAAGTATCATCTCTAAGAGATTAAATTAAAAATCTCGTTTCTTACTTTGCCCCGAAGAAGATAAAGTGAGCGATGCGACGAACCAGTTTCGCAATTATCATACCTACACTGGAGTAAGCCTTAATTGAATGAATAGACTTTGCAATGTGTTGATATTTTTGGCTCTTTTTAAGTCGCGAGCGCAGATTTAGGTAACTAGGTGACAGTTTGGGTTATTTCGAAAATAGTTAAAATTTTCAAAACATGCTAAATTATTCATTCATTCAAAATGTTAATAGCAAGTAAAAATCTAAGGATACCTAATCAAGTAATGACTTGTAAATTCTGTGTTTTATTTACTTTTGCAATGTTTTACTCAAGAACGGTGTATATTCAATCATATACTCAGGGCCACTAGCACAGTCCAGCGTTAAAAAAATAAATCGTTAACCCTGGGTTAACCCTTCGGATGCCTTGTACCGGATCCGTACCCAATTTAAGGCTTTCTATTTGTATTTTTTTTTTAAATCTGTATCATTGGATTTATATGAAACTGTTGAGGCTAGAATGCACGACTTTTTTTTTTTTACTTTCGGCATACGAAAGGAAGACATTTCCATACATTTTGACACTTCCTAACCCTGGGTTAGCAGCATCTATGCATCTATGTTTCAGTTTGTATTTAGTATGAAATATATGGATTTCACGGGATGACTGTAAAAGTAAAAAATAAAAATACAAAAAGATATCGATATAACGAAACTCGTCCCTTGCGAGTGTTGAAAATTTGCGGCATAAATAGATTGGTTACTGATATAGACAGACAGACAAAAAAAAATATGCTTTTCGCAATTTTTCCTTTATCTGTGCTATAAGACCTTGCTTCGTACCAAAATTCAAGATTCTGAGTTCACGGGAAGTACGCTGTAGGTTTTGATTCCCTTGCGAGTTTCAAAAATATGCGGAAATTTTAGGCATAAACGGTTGTATCTTTTGATTGCGTTGGTTTAGAATTTTGATTTTTTCACAGCTCTAAGGGACAGTAGACCTGAGTATTTGATATAAATTTCAGCTTGATACCTCCACGTGTTCCTGAGAAAAAGGGTCTTGACAGACGGACGGACGGAATACCGCAGCAAATACTTCATTCCAGAGCTTTACTGTGCGAGGCAGGAAATTTCTGGAAAAACGCACAGTAGAAGACTGCCAACCATCCAGATGGTGAGGATGAAAGTGTTGTCGCGTAGGGCGGTGGCGGAAGGATGCGGCAGGGATCAACCCGAATAACTCCTCGGTACACTCTCCGTTGTACATACTATAGAAGATGCACAGTGAAGCTACATCTCTACGCAGCGCCAAGAAGTCAAGTCGATCAGAAATTCGTTGGCAGCCGACTATTCGAGTTGCGATATTCATCTTATCTAAAAATTTACATTGCAAATCTTTGGACGGTAAGGGCCGATACAGACGGACTGCATTCTGACTGCAATGTTACTGCCAAATGCCGACTGTCCATGCATTTTTCATTGCACTTGGCAAAACTGCACGCTAATTGCGACTGAAATGTATGAGCAGTCAGCAGTTGCAGTTGGAATGCAGTCCGTCTGTATCGGCTCTAAAACCAGCCAGAGGGAGCTCCTTTATGTGGTCTTGTCTCACACACACACCTTCATCATCATCATCACCATATTGATCTTTCCTAATCTCCCCACATCTATCGACGTGGAATCAGCTTCAGCCGATCGGAAAAATCTTTATATCAACGCAATAAGAGCGAAAAAGACGTTGATCGGCTCGGCCGAGTTGTGCCGAACCGATGGACGTCTCTTTCGCGTTTATTGCGTTGACATAAAGCATTTTCCGATCGGCTGTAGCTGATTCCGCAATGATAGATATGGGGAGACCCAATACAAATTGTTAAGGAATGGAATCCGCTCCCATTATATTTATTTCCAGATAGATAAAACCTAGGGTTCTTCAAGGCTAGAGTGAATAGGCTGTTACTGAACCAGTGAGGTACCTTTGGCCTCATCTGCACTTTCCATCTGGTGAGTTGGGCCAATCGGGGGTCAGTTTCATATAGAAATTCTAGCTGACCCCGCAAACGTTGTTCTGCCATTTATCACCTAGGGGTATAAAAAATAGCCTACGACCTATTCTCAGACCTACATAATATAGACAAAAAATTTAATAAAAATCGGTCAAGCCCTTTCGGGGGGAGTTCGATGGGCCATTCTACTTTTAAGTAACCATTAATCTTTCGTGAAATATAAGGCATACCTGGTGATTTTTTTCAAGTGTAAATAACTTATATGAAAACTGAAATAACTAAATTTAATATTTGAAAGCAGAAAAACTTTAAATTCAAAGAAATTTTGTGGAAAAAATTGGTAACTCAGCGGAAAATACACCAATTTCCATACAAATGGCGGGGACACGCATGTCCACTGCGTTTCCTACTTTATAGATAATAATGATTACTTTTTATGTGTAGTGATAATTTTAAATATAAGCTTAATTATGTGCCTATTTAAATCTTTAATGATAAAACCGAGCACTTTACCGTTTTTGTAAAAAAAATATTTGAAGAGCACATTACTAAAAATGACTGGTCAACGAAAAGTAGAATGGCCCCGATAACAAACACCGTGACACGAGATTTTTGTATATTAGAGACGATAGATAGTTAATGGAGGTATAATTAATTACTGTTATTCTATTCAACCGTCTCATTTATCTGGTTACATTTTCAAAGAAATCGTAGAAGATTGTAATACAGTTTCCAGTTACATGGTAGACGTACAGGACCTCTAATGTATAACTGAAAGCCCCATCAAAATCTACAGCCATTTCTTAAAAATTTGAGCAGATAAATCAGGCGATTGAAACGCTCGTATAAATCCCATCTAGCTATCGACATACCAAATTTCATCCAAGTATATCCAGCCGTTTTAGCGTGAAAGAGTGACAAACCGTTTAGGTTCACTTCGTTCACATTCCCACTTTGCCAACATTCACATTTCGTCCACATTCCCATTGCGTCCACATTCCCATGTCGTCCACATTCCCAAGACACCCATATTCCATTTTATACTGAACGGCAGTACTGTGAAATAAAATTCAGCCCTTACGCACTAGCAAACAACCATGTAGGTCACTAATAGAAATATGAAATAATAAATTTTGTATTTAATTTTGTTTTATTTTCATTTATTTATTCTACTTCTGATTTTATTTTACGCGTGTTAGTTAAACTAGGAATGTTGACGAAGTGGGAATGCGGACGAAATGGGAATGTTGACAAAATAGGAAGTGGACGATTTGGGAATTGATTGTGGACGAAATGGGATTGTTGACGATCTAGGAAGTTGACAAAATGGGAATGTGGACGGCGGGAACCTAACGTGACAAAGATCCACATACAATACAACATTCGCATTTTGAATATTAGCTGGATTTGCAAGTTTGCAGCTTTGTTTGTTTGGTTGATCGTTTCTATGTTTGTGGATTGATCACGCGTTTACGGCTGCACAGATTTGGATGAGATTTTGTATAACTATGTCGCAGTAAACAAAAATATTGGCATAATCTACCTATATAAATAATAATGAATCACCGAAATGTATGTAAGCGCATAACTTCCGATCGACTGCACCAAATTGGATAATTCCTTTTTTTGGGTTTGTAATTATCTGGACAAGGTTCGTATGAAAAAAAAGCAGTGCGTGGAGTCCCTCCGCGCGGAAGAAGTGAAACTTCATAATAAACCAACCCGCTCCCAATCCGCCCCCAACCCGTTCCTAACCCGCGCCCCCAACTCGCTCCCAACCCGCCCCCAACCCGCTCCCAACCCGCCCCCAACTCGCTCTCAACCCGCCCCCAACCCGCTCACAGCCCGCTCCCAACCCGCTCCCAACCCGCTCCGAACTCGCTCTCAACCCGCTCTCAACCCGCCCCCAACCCGCCACCAACCCGTTCTCAAGTGCCTACAGAAGTTTTACTTCAAAAATAAACGTCTCGTAAACGTCAACTTGCGTTGCGTATTTAACGCAACGCTTGTTAGAAGTCGCATTAGAAGTTTCACTTCAAAAATTAGCGAGGGCGAAGCCGCGAGCATCAGCTAGTCTGAAATATTTCAAATTAAAGTTCTAAAAAGCTACTTTCGTGCTTCACTGAACATAAACGCGGAAATATCTTTTGACTGTCTTAGGTCGTCGTTGCTTATATAACAACCGAAATTTAGTAAGTACCTACTGTAGTAGTTTGTATGTAAGTATGTCTGTATGTAAACCCTTTATTATACATAAATAAAGAAAGAAAAAAAAACACTATTGATAATTTTATTGGGACACATGTACAAAAGTAACTTATCCCTTTAAGGGATCTCTACCAGTCGACCTTTGAGTGGATGAGAGGAGCATTTAGTAGTTTCCGTGTGGGTTGCGAATATATTTCTGTCCCATTCAGAAATGAGTAGTTATTGAAGTTTTTCAGCGGATTAGTTCTTTCAATGGTGTGTGATGTTCCCAATGCGCACTGGGCCCGCGTGGGAACTACGGCCCAAGCCCTCTCATTCTGAGAGGAGGCCTGTGCCTGGCAGTGGGACGTATATAGGCTGGGATTATGATGATAGTTCTTTGTTTTTAATAATAATAATGAATCTATTTATTCAGATAACTCGGATCCATTATAGGACCGTATCAACCTGAAGTTTAGTCGGGCTTGCTTGCACGCTTACTTGCACGCTTTCTTGCACGCTTGCTTGCTTGCGTGCATGCATGCTTGCTTGCATCTTGCTTGCATGCTTGCATGCTTGCTTGCTTGCCTGTATGCTTGCTTGCTTGATATCTTGGTTCTTTGGAATACTCATGGTACACGCGAGCGAAGCCGCGGGCAAAAGCTAGTTATTATAAATGTGAAAGGTTACGAGTGTGTGTGTTTGTTTGTTACGTAATTTTTTACGCTGAAACAGCTGGACGGATTTGGCTGAAATTTGTTACGTAGATAGACGGATATTTCCAGCAGGATCGAGGATTCGTTAGTTCCCAAAATCTAAACCGCTAAATCTAATTCTTGGGAATCAATACAGGAATGAAGTAGAATCTCGAAATTGCAATGTAACTACCGTATTTAATGGTTTTGCGGGTGCAAAGCCACGCGTAAAGACTAGTGATCTTATAAAATGAAGATGCTAATACTTAACACTCTTTATAAACGCAATAAATCTGTCAAAAATGACCTCGAATAAGATTCAAGATCCAGTTCGTCAATTTACAATCACCACAACACCAACCATACGGCTACGGCCCAGTAAGAAAAAACTTAGGCGAGTTTTACTTATATAAAAAAAAAAATTTGCCCAGCAGTGGGACACTTTAACAGGCTAAAAAAAATATATATATAAATATTAGGGGTCAATCTTACACAAATCGACCTAGTCCCAAACTAAGCAAAGCTTGTACTATGGGTACTAGACGACGATAAACATACTTATATCTAGATAAATAAATACTTAAATACATAGAAAACATCCATAACTCAGGAACAAATATTCGTGCTCATCACACAAATAAATGCCCTTACCGGGATTCGAACCCAGGGCCTCTTGCTTCGTAGACAGGGACACTACCAACTAGGCTAAAGTGGTCGGTAAAAATGATAGGCAAATATACTACTTATCTAAGGCTTTACTTTACGGAAGTCCATATCAATGAATTTTTAAAAGAAACTTTTAATAAACCTTTTTACCTTGCTTCTCAGCCATCGCAAGTGCATTTTATGTTTATTTATAATTTTTTGACGGAGCAACATTACAAATAACCCACATCTACTTATGTCGATATTACCCACTCATGTTAAAATACGTTACGTTTCTACAAATCGATGGGTCACTGACACAACCTCGTATATGAAACTTTTCTAAATTGGAATGACCACTAAAATTAAAACCGGTAAAATTTCATATACGAGGTTGAATCAGAAAACCGTCGAAATGGATACCAAAACTAGTGGGAAATGTTAAATTTTGCATGAAAGTTTAAGTATATTTCTTTTAATGGAATCCCAGTCAGTTTCTGATGGCTTTTATTACAGCTTGCCGGACAGAGAGCGACCTGCTAGATGAGCGCTCCAAAAGGAGATCTTTAATTTAGCGCGCTAAAAGGTGCTTGAACTATTGAGACAACCTCAGACTTCGGATGCTAAGGAAGAGTAATGCAATCAAACAGTTTTTTTTTTCGCCATACCAGAGGTAATCAAACTATTTTCTGTTGAATTTTTGCAAATTAATCGACGACAAAATGAGATTTTTTGTCTCATAAATATGTACCCGTCCAGGTCTTCGTTGATACCACGTTGATACCGTTTCTGCAAGTCTACGTTACATCTACCTTAAAAGAAACGGCAAGAAACTTGACTAATGTGGTCTGATTGAAGAACCTACCTGGGATAGAGATGGAGTTACCAACGAGTTGTGTTATTATGTAGGAAACGGTGTCTTAGCTTCCGATTCCTCCACGTTCGTGCCTCAGAATTACATTTACGAACTTCGGTACGCCGGTTGGTGTGAGCGCGCTTGTTGGCTGACTGCATAAATTTTGATAATGTCACCAAATTATAATTTATGATAATAGCGCAGGTTACCTTAGGCTTTTAAAGCTAGATACAAAGGTTCATGGCTGACAATAAAGAGTTACTTGTGAAGCTATTGTGGGTTCAGTAGATTTTAAAAACTTACAGCTTATGCATACATAAAAACTACAATTACTCAATAGGAACAGCAATTCAGAGAGGTAACGCGGCCAGTATCTCGGGGTCTATGCCTGTGGCGGAATTTACACGATATTTTTACTTTGTAGTTTTAGTTTAAGTTATATTATTCAATACAATTCAGCTGAACACCTTACAATATCGTTTCATAAAACAGATTAAAAGGATACGATGGCTGAGAGACTTTTGAGAAATAGGTATTTTAATGAAATGTCGCTGTCTCGCCCGAACCCCTCCGTGTCAGTACAGCGAGAGCGGGACAACTGCAGCTCAGACCGTTAATAGGCGCGTAAAATTGATCAAAACAGCATTTCGTTGTCCCCTGTTTTCTTCTCGAAAACTGGGCCAATAAATTTATTTTTTTCAAAAATAATTAGAGGACAGATTTAGCTATGCCCCTATGTTTTCTTTTTTTGTTTATAGGAGGGATTCTTTTCTGACGAGTGTCTGAAAATGACGTTGAAATTGGGCAATTTTTTCGGTTTTTGAAAGCTCATATTTCTTATGTTAATTGAAATATGGAAATTAACGAAACATAGGGGCATAGAATGGTTACCTATCAAAATTTAGAATTATTTTTTTCCGAATATTTAAAATCCCGAATGCTTCATTTATCCGAATGCATTTTTTTCTGAAACTGTAATTATTTCAGGATTTTTATAAAATAACCCTTACTTAACCTAAAGGGTTCTACACGATGGTCCTGAAATAAATCCCGAAATATTTACAGTTTCTGAAAAAAATGCTTTCGGACAAATGAAGTTTTCGGGATTCTAAACCTACGGAAATAAAATTTTCTAAACATCGATAGGATCCCCAGTTTAGTTAATAAGTTAAGATTTGGCAACTTTCGGAGTCTCAGAATCTTCGTACTTCACAATTTTGAAAGTTTTATTTTGTTTATTTATTTCCAACATGCAGGGAGCCATTTATTTTTATTAAAGTTAATACAAATATTTTGAATTGGAGGTCTGGATTAACTTATAAAGTAATGTGATTAACATTTAGATGGTTTAAAAACTGCTGGTTGGTTGACGGGGCATTCTATAGGTATTATGGAGGAGCGGAAGAAATAAGACGTGTTCTCTTTGACCTTTATCGTTGGAGAAATATATCTATGTTTCGAGTGATTACGCGAGTTTTATTATAACACTTACAAAGTCAAGTTAAGAGGGTACGATGGCTGGGAGAATTTTGAGAAATAGGTATTTTAATGAAATGTCGCTGTCTCGCACGAACCCCTCCGTGTCATTACAGCGAGAGCGGGACAACTGCAGCTCAGACCGTTAATAGGCGCGTAAAATTGATCAAAACAGCATTTCGTAATCCCCTGTTTTCTTCTCGAAAACTGAGCCAATAAATTTATATTTTTCAAAAATAATTAGAGGACAGATTTAGCTATGCCCCTATGTTTTCTTTTTTTTGTTTATAGGAGGGATTATTTTCTGACGAGTGTCTGAAAATGACGTTGAAATTGGGCAATTTTTTCGGTTTTTGAAAGCTCATATTTCTTATGTTAATTGAAATATGGAAAAAAACGAAACATAGGGGCATAGCTGTGGTAGATACAGATTACACAGTAAAAAAATTTTGGCTCTAAAGCCATTATCCAGGGAGGAAACAGGGGATTACGTTTGTATGGAGAAATGGTGCGCATCGTACCCTCTTAGGGCACCGAAGGGTACTCAAAACCCGATTCCTCCCGGGTTGACTAAACTTTCAAAGTTACCAAACGCCTTCCATTACTGCACTTTCAAGAAGGGGATAAATGTGTTTCTTAAGTTTTTGCTCCGGCTTTACATGCAAAATTTTTCACGCCCCGCCACTCAAGTCACACCTATGACAAGCTCAAACCAAAACATAAAGGTATCAATAAAATTGAGACCTTGTTACTAAGCTTCGTTGTCCGTCTGTCATACATATGGCTCTATATTTTAAACTGTAATTGGTATAGACTTGAAACTTTCAAAGAATAATGTAGTGCTTTAGCTACAATGCATATACATATAAACCAAAGTCGTGTTATTTACACTATTTATAACTCGAGAAAGGCTGAATCGATTTCAATGATAGAGGTATTTGTTCGTTGGATTCGTCTCCCCTCGGAACAGCAGAAGAACTATTAAAATATCGGAAAAATAAAAGTATTGAAAATTTTCCAGCTTTTAAGCATTGGAAAAACGTAGTCGCCAAGTTAACGGAAATTTGATTAACTTGGTTGCAAAGGTTATGGAAATTTGTTTAACTTGATTGCCAAGGATACGTAAATAAGTTTAACTTGGTTACCAAGGTTACAGAAATTTGTTTAACTTGGTTACCATTGTTATCGACATTTGTTTAACTGGATTTTGTTGTGAAGTTAAGTACCGGTCGACTTGAATCACAATGTAGATTTTTTTTTAAATTTTGGCTTTTGTAAATGAAATGTGAATTGACTGTTTAGGCGGTAAGAGGTTCGCCGGGACAGCTTAGTCCATACTTACTAATATTATAAATGCGAAAGTGTATCTGTGTGTTATCTTTTCACGCTTAAGCCATTGAACCGAATTAGATGGAATACGGTATGGATATAGGTAGTTTTAGACTCTAGGACTCTTTTAGGTAGTTTTAGGATAGTTTTTAACCCGAAAATTGCATAGTTCCCACCCGTTACACGGAGCCGTGGGCAACGGTTAGTTTGGATATAAAATTCACTATCACAGTGATTTCGGTTGCATTATTTAATTGTCTAATTATCACCCAGATTACAGTTTATTTTAGTTAAGGTTAAGGTTTTCCTTAATTAAGGTGCTCGATACTGACCCAATACATGGCACCTTCAATTTTATATCATAGTAAGAGAGGTGATAGATGGGTGTCATCTATTGGGCGTTGAGGTGTCAAGCATTGGTACGTTTACCTTACGCGTCGGTCGACATTATACATATCAAATACGGGCGAGTTGCAATGGAACACACGAAAATTCACACATACTTTATACAGACAGATTAAATCATAATCCTTCCTTTAGCTTTGTGCAATAGAGGGAAAGTAATCCAAAAAACAATAAGTCAATTATTTTTGTATACACGTTTTTTGTCCACGGTACTTTTTAATGCATTGTCATTGGGTGTACACACAGTGTAGTGAAAATAAATATTACATAATTACAGGTAAAAGTACTAAAAATCGCGTTAAAATAAATACTTCAGTCAATTAATAGGACAAGTTATAAAGTAAACGTACCAATGCTCGACATCTCAACGCCCAGTAGATGACACCCATCTGTCACCTCTCTTACTATGACTTAAGATTGAAGGTGCCACGTATTGGGTCAGTGTCGAGCATAGGGACGTTTACCTTATATATATTTTTTTTACATAAAACTGACCCACGATTGACCACTATCTCACCTAGTGAAAAGTGCAGATGAGGCCAAGGGTGTATCTCACTGGTTGAAAGCCTTGAAGAGCTCTAGGTTGAATTTATCTGGAAATACAGACGACGGGAGCGAATTCCATTCCGTAGGCAGTTCGCTTGCTACTCAATGACCAAAAAAAAAGATTAAACATAATTTTGATAATAAGGCACATTTAACACGCAAAATATGTATACAAAAAATAACAAAAATAAAACGTTGATTGTGAAGCGAACATAAAGACAAAATTAGGAAATATGGCGCTGGAAGTTTAGCTCGGGTTAGTGTAATGGTTCAGCACGTGCCGAAGTACAGGGGAGCGACTCTGAAATTCGAAAATTGAAGTTCGTATTACGTGAGAGCGTAATGTGCGTGCGCGCAATGCGATATTTGAATTTTAAACTTCATAGTACAGCTTTATATTACAAGCGGAAATCCCTTTCTGGTTAATATAGGTAACTAAAGCGAGAGTTCCGCTTGTAATATTAGTTGTACTTTGTTATGTTTATGTAACAGGCCCCAGGGTTCGATCCCCGGTCTCAGCATTTTTTTGAAGTGTTATACTTAGTTACAGTATTATTAAAAAAAACAACTAAATCAATCAATTGTGCTATTTACCTAAATAACTACATAGTAGGTAGGTACCAAGCGGTGTAAATTGGGCCACACTCAGTGATATGTTGCGGTAAACCGCAACGCTGTCTTTTAGTGGGGCCTGTTCATGTTTCTTAATAATTTGCAACTATTATTAATAAATAAAATGATTTTATAAAAGTTTAAAGAAGTATTGTAAGTCGGGAGTAGGAGCGACTAGCAGCCGACCAATTACTTCATCTACCTACTACTATAAGACATGGATGCGATACTATACTAACCCACGGTTCCGTGTTGACAAAAATACGGGGTCGCCCCCGAAAAAAATATGAATTTTAATTCGGAAAAAGATATGTTATTTCTGCTCAGAATCACGAGCTCTTTCGATCAGTAGCTCTAACTCTAAAAGAACAAAAGTGTCCCAAGTTTTTTTTCTGTTTCGTTACCATTTTTCATAGGCTTCATGATGACCGTAACTAAATGGAAGAATCGAAAATTATATGGAAGTTTTTGGACGCTTTTTTTCTCTTAGTGGGATCGAAAATTTTGAGCAGAAATCACATAAAATTTTCCGAATTAAAAAAGTCAATAGATGCAACAAAATAAAAATAGCCCACCTATTTGTCGACCCTGAATGAAAGACCTGATGATTCAAACCCTTAAGGCACTTACATGACGATTTGAATGATTAGGTCGTACATCATTGTCATTCACTCCGGTTCGATGATTACAGATCGTATTTTAACCGTATCCAAAAATATGTCCATATCCCAGAAGGATCACGCCCGAAAATAATTAATGTCATCTTATTAACAAGAACCATGTCGCAATCTCTGCTCTTCAATCCTTAAAAAGGTTAATTTATTATGTTTAACCAACAAAAAATGCGTTCACCTTGCCACCAAACAAATCATATGATGATCAGCAATCTGGACCGTTGCAAAATAATTTAAATGTCGATACTGCGACCAGAGATGAGTATAAAACCAGCCTGGCCTTTATCATAATCGCAGTTGCAGTTCGTCGGTTAACTTTGACACACTTAAAATGGTGAGTGAGACTTACAACATGTGTTATTTCACACGACCTCTCGTCTCGAACCATCTCATCAAAACCACAGACCAATTTATAATGGTCTACTTGAGTAAGTTGGCGGTTTCTGTGGGTTTTACGTGTGGTCGAAATTGATGTAAAAAATGTGGAGATTGAATCGACTGCCACATAAGCGTTTTTGCTTAACATGATTTACTGAGGTTGTTACACCCTGTGATTCAATATCTGTGAGAACAATCTCACTTTTATTTTAATTATATTGTGGTTTCTACAAAATTATGAGGTCGATGGACCTGAGCTTTGATCCACGGGTATAACAGTTATCGCGTAGTCTATATTTACTTTTGTTAGTAAAAATCTTGATTGCACAGTCTTTGTTTTACTGTAACTACTGTATTAGAAGCTGGTTTTTGTACAAACTTAGTTTACTGGTTTTGTACAATGGCTATTTACCCAAACAATAGGCATGCATCAAAGTCATATCATTATTCCCTACTATCTATCTTTCCGCCCACACAACTTTAACCGCTGGCAGTCTACTACAATTCGGTAAAACTTTGAAATCAGCTTGCATAACCAATATCTTTGGATCGATACAACTTAGGGATCTTAAAGAAATGCATTTATACTTTTCTCAAAGGACCGGGGTCGCATCCGTAACTGTACCTATTAGGTGATCCGCCTCCTCATTTTTACCTGTTTCTTAAAAGAAAATCTTGTTGTTCCAAAAGTTTTTACTTAAAGCGAGGAAAGAACTCGTGCCCGTAATTATATCACGACTTTTATACTAACGTGTAATGATACTGACTTATCAATTATAATTCCAGAAAGCTTTCATCATCCTCGCTCTGGTCGCCGTGGCCGCGGCTGACGTATCCCACCTGGCACGTAACGCTGCCTCTGGCGCCGAAAAAGATGCCGAAACTCTTTCCCAGTCAGCTGACGTCGGCCCCGAAGGCTACCAGCAAGGCTTCCAAACCAGCAACGGCATCCAGCACCAAGAGAGTGGACAGCTGAAGAACGCTGGACGGGTAAGTCAAGTATTTAGTAGCAGTATACTCGATACCATGAACATTAGCCGATAGGTAGTATAGTAAAGGCTGTTTTCCACTACTTGACGACGCGTTGCGCCAATTTGGCGCGAACATAAGCCAAAATAATCATCGTTGGGTTAACTGGCATTAGACAATTCCGCACATCTGTCAAATGTAACCAATTTCCTATTCTTACTCCAAATTCGTTAAAATAAAACAAATATGAAGTTAAAAATATCCCCTGTAAAACTATATGTGTTACAAACACGTGGTATTTACGTATGGTAGATGAGCGGATTTGCACTATCTCCGACGGACGATATTCATTTCACTTATTCTCCATATCAGTACAGATATACCAGTACGTCCATTAGGCTACTACCCTACCCTTCCACGTTCTTTCTACTTGCGTACTGTTTTTAATTTTTCTTTAAAAATTGGCGAGAGGAGCAGCTGAAATTCAGAAACACGAAAATTTTAGTCGTGAGGATAGGTTTACATTGTCAAATTCTAATATCGGTTTGCTTATTAGGTAATTGCTGTAACTCTCCTTTAGATATATTGCTAGTAAAAGTTGATTCGCTGCCCACTCAAAACTACTCAGTGGTACTTTAGTAACTTTATAATTTAGTAAGGAATAAAATAATACCCCTAAAGTAGAGTAGGTGTCTAAATATAGTTTCAAAGATACACAGGCTCAATTACTTATGGTATTGCATTTAGGTAGGTACTTATGTAGATAGACTGAATGGATAGTTATCATGATCGAGACTTAAAATATGTTATAGGCACCTTCAATGTCCTATTGGTCACACTATACATGGAAGGGCTGTATTAATTTACATATTTTGTAAAATATTTGCATTTGTTATAGCATTATCGACCGATGAAGTCATTATGCGAACAGCATAATACCAAACTGAATTCTAACATAAGCAATGGAGATAAGGTTGTTATTGAATTAGATGAAAAGGCCAACCGCTTAATCCATATTCCGAGGAGGAGTCACATGATGCACGAAATGCCACTAACAACAAATAAATTACCGTAAAGGTTATCATTTGATATTTCAATAGGCGAAGGAGATCCGAATAAGAATCAATGCTATTTCATCTTAAGGTCAGGTTTCATAATAGTGAATCAAATCTGTTTAACGATCATTAAATAAGCTTAATAATATTTAATGATGTGTCAGTCAACTCTAAAACGGAAGGTCTTTTAGAAGAAGTGGAAGGCGTAAGAAAAAGGGAGGTTAATTAGACAATTAGTGAAGAAGATTGATGATGTCTTACTGATTAATTTTATTTAACATTGTAAATCACTGTTTACTAATTTAACGCTATTGATTATGCAAATGCGAATCACTCTGGCCAATAAAAATAATTATTTAAAATAATCCATTTTTGATACAAATCCTGTATTAATTATGTATTTGTTAATGACAATTCTATTGTCACCATTTCCTTTACTTGGGATCTGTATTTATTTTTGGGGAAAGCGAAGCTGATTGGAGAATGTGTGGGGAGAGCTTTTACGAAAATGAAATGCACTCGTGATTTCAAATAAAAAAATGCCGTAATTACCTCATTTAAATTAAAAACTGTTAAGGGTACACTTTTTTTTATAATGCCCATTTACATTCCTATACCTCTTAATAATAGTTCCTCAGTTTACATATATTGACATGTCGTCACGGAAAGTGCAAATCCGCTTGACTGGGGCGTTGGATAGTTCCGCGTATGTGACAAGTTTAGCCAATAGTGCAGATACACGTTATTTACGTATGGTAGAAGCGGATTTGCACCACTCCCGACAATGTCATGTTTTCAATTTAGAAATGCAAGAATAAAGTACCCCTAAATTTAGTTTTTTTTTTAACAGGAAGACGAAGCTTTGACCGTGCAAGGAAGCAACCAATATACCGCTCCCGATGGCACCCCCGTGAGGCTGGACTTCACCGCTGACGAGAACGGATACCACCCAGTGGTAAGAGACTCTTAAACTTAATCTCGTAAGGCCCAACGTCAGTGGCGAAGGGTACTAACAACCCGATCCCCCGGGTTCGGGTTGACTAAACTTTCGAAGTAACCAAACGCTTCTCTTTAATGAACTAAAACAATTACTTTGCTCACCCGCGACCTTACAATAGTTACGTTTATGCAAGAAATGTGCTTCTCTTTAATTACTGCACTGCTGTTGAAGAAGAGGATTAATGGGTAGGTATATTCACAAAGAAATTCAATGGTTTGAGAAGTTCCTAATCCGCAATGGGTGGGATCTACGGCCCTTACCTTCTCATCCTGAAAGGAGGCCTGTACCTAGCAGTGGGACGTATATACGCTGGGATAAACTGTCTACCTATAAATTAAATATGATTCAGTATTTCACACAAAACTATACCTATAGCTTAACCTAAATTAACGTCTCATGTACCTAATTTTGTTTTTTTTTCAGGGTGACCACCTCCCCACCCCTCCCCCCACCCAGGCTATCCCTCCGGCAATCCTCCGTGCTCTGGAGTACATCGCCGCGCACCCTCCACCACCAGAAAGCCAAGTCCGCGCCCAAGCCGCGCAACCGCAAAAGAGATTCTAAGTCAACCCTAAACCTGTCTAAACTTACCAAGTCAAACGAAATATATTAGTTCTGTTGATATCATTTGTTTTTATTTTAATTAGCAGCTAAACCAATATTCATAAATAAACTTCGAACTTTGTATGTATGAATGTGTGGATGTTTGTCAGAAAGCCAAGTCCGCATCCAAGCCGCGCAGCCGCAAAGGAGATTCTAAGGCAACCCTAATCATGTCTAAACTTACCAAGTCAAACTAAATAGATATACTAGTTCTGTTGGTTTTATTTGTTTTTATTTTAAAAAGCAGATAAATTAATATTATTAAATAAACATGGAAGTTTGTGTGGATGGATGTGTGCATGTTTGTTACTCTTTCACGCTAAAACGATTTCATGAATTCTGATGAAATATGGCACACAGCTAGTTCATGACCTGAATTAATATTATAGAATACTTTTAATCCCGGAAAATTGCATAGTTCCCGCGATAAATGAATTATTTGCAGACCGAGGAACGTAGCTTAGTGGTAAACGCAACCTGAACTTCGTCTTGCTCAGTATACTTAGAAGACACAATGAGATGCTAATAGCAAAAGCTCGTTAGGAAATAGTAGATTGTTCAACAAGGGACTAAAACAAGACACGATATGACGAGACGAGATGTGTAGTCACCCGAGCGAGAGCGAGGGTGGCTATAGTTCGAGTTGTCGTTGTGGTTGTTTAGTCTCGCGTAAAACAAACGACGACGACGACGACGACGACGTTTTATACCAAATTAGAATATTACTTTTTACAACGTACGCTAAATACGAGCAGTGGACATCTGTTAAAAATTCAAATAGCAATAAAATTTGATACGCGGTTTTTTTTATATAAAATGACGCTTTAAATGCTTGCATATTAAGCCAACAGATTCAAACTTTACTAAAATATATTTTAAAACAAATTGGACTATGCATAATAAAATGAAATCATCGCTAATATAATTAAATAGGTTAATATTCGTAATTATTCATCGTGTTTCACGAAATTAAATTTTCTTTTTTGGAATATTTTTACTCAGTTGTCATTTTGAGGTTATTTCCACGCCCTAAAGCGTGCGGAGCGCGCTTCTGTCTGTGGAAGGCTTTTAAATTGTCTATACACAGTCACTGAAAAAGGCGATAATCCTCCATTCACAAAAACCGTGATTGGCAGTTTAAGGGTTTCCAAAGTAAATTAAAAAATCCCTAAGTTTTAGTCCCGATATTCAGAGACTAAAGCAACATTTTAAGAGCATGAGAAGTGACAAAAATCATGCGCCTTCTTATTTTCAATGAAGTTTCAAAAAAAAAAACCGTTACGCCGTCTCTTCCCAATTCTTAAAACTAACACTTTCTTCGCGCAATTCAACTCGTCATAACAATTTCACCTTGTTATTCAAAGATTATATTTGGTGTAAAGTGTTAGAAGCACGCGATACTGCAATCATGGGCCAGGGAACCGTGAACTACTGTTTATTTGTTTTGACACATGATTGATATGCAATTTAAAAATGACGTTATGAAGGGAAAATGTTTGCAACTATGCAGCACTAGGCCAAAGTCGAATGGATAAATAAAATTCTATACCCTGACAGGGTGTCATGTAGGTACCTACCATCTTGTAAAACTACCATCTAATAATATAATGAACATGAATTTGAATTATGAAACTTAGAAGAAAGACTGCTTACACCTTTATTTTAATACTAACTTTTGCCAATGACTTTCCGAGTAAAATTAATTAGCTATTTTAAGTACCCTCTTGCTTGTTAAGTAAGGAGTCTCTAGTATTTATAGTTGCGGAAATAAAGCCCGGGACCGGGCTTGCATCTTTCAGTTTTTCGGAATTTATATGGGAAATTGCATTTGATATTTACGATGAGCTTTACGGTGAAGGGAAACATAGTGAAGAAACCTGTGCACAACTGCGAAAAAAACTGAATGGCGTGTGTGAAATTCCTAGTCCGCACTGGGCT
Organism: Archips crataeganus; assembly: GCA_947859365.1. NCBI lineage: Eukaryota > Metazoa > Arthropoda > Insecta > Lepidoptera > Tortricidae > Archips > Archips crataeganus. The sequence goes on along the minus strand of OX402057.1, from coordinate 14,337,330 downwards.
TGCGTGGCAATTACGACCTCAAGCCCTTTCATTCTGAGAGGACGCCTGACACTGCAGTCGGACGTAAGTAGGCCGAGAAAATGATGAAATATAGCTCTAAAATTTAAATATAAATAAATCCGATTTTTTCTGTACTCGTCGCCTACATTTTATAAAACGCCCTTCTTAGCGCACTATGACCTCGAAAAAACACGTCTGCCAAGTTTCAAGTCTCTACTTCCAGTGGTTTAGGCTCTACATTATCTGTCAATCATTCAGCCAGTCATATAGTCGGATCATATCACTCTCTTATAAGTACATATTATATAGGTATATAGATATACCAAAATTATCTATTACGGCCAACCTAACCCAACCACCACAGAAACCACAAAAATCCAAGTAATAAGACAGTTTTATTTTGTCTCTTTATTGATTAATAGTACATTGTGCATCAAGGGCCGTAAGCACGAACGAACGAAACGAAACGAGAGTCTATTAGAATTTTAATGACTCGAGTTTGTAATCCCTTACTGCCCGTGATACACACAATGATTTTCATCACATTGCGAGGAAAAAAATCCAAAAAATAAAAGTATTTTATCTCTAAACACTTAAATTCAATAAAATAACGGCTACCCACTCAAGAACTCGTCCACTCGTCCACGCTACGTTTGTCGACCACGGATCGGCATACGTAGCGTGGGTCGTCCTCAGACTCGGTGGAGCGATGATCTTCGCAAGGCGGCTGGCAAGAGCTGGATGAGAGTGGCCGAGGATCGTGCTCAGTGGCGTGCCATGGGGGAGGCCTATGTCCAGCAGTGGACGAACATAGGCTGATGATGATGATGAACGGCTACCCGCCAATACAGATTGTCACTTTTTCGAGTCATCTACCATAGATAATGTAAACTGTGTTTAATTTAGTATTCGTATGGTCATACGGCCAGATTCTGCCAACATGCTAAAAAAATACTAAAATTATTGCAAAACTATTTTATATAAATTTTAAAATATAAAAATAACGAAGTTTCATGAATAGCGTAGATAAGTTTTGTGTGGTAAAATTGGGTTATAAATAAGTTTTCAAGATATAAATAAAACGTTGGCTGACTTGAAACCTCCTTAGTCTGAAATGACATACTAACTTGTTTGCAAATTTTAAAACTACTAGGGGCGTTCAATAAAAAGTGAGAATGAGTATGTTATAAACAACTTTTACTAAATGTCGTTTTGTTTTTCGACATAGTCACCTTTTAGCATAATACACTTAGTATATCTTTTTTCTAAACTTAAAATTCCATTTTTAAAAAAGGTCTCATCTTGAGTACTTAAAAAATCTTGTACTGCAGCGACTACCGCGTCGTCGTCTTCAAATTTCTGGCCTCTCAGGTATTGTTTCAATCTCGGAAATAGGTAGAAATCACTGGGAGCCAGATCTGGTGAATACGGAGGATGCTTAAGGATATCGAACCCAGCATCACGAATTGCAGCCATTCCAACGGCGGACTTGTGTGCCGGGGCATTGTCCTGGTGGAACAGCACAACTTTCGAGAGTTTACCTCGCCGTTTTTCGCGGATCTCATTGCGCAATGTTGCTATTTGTTTGGCGTATAAAGTGCCCGTAATAGTGGCTCCATGCTCGAGATACTCAATCATTAATACACCTTTACCATCCCAAAAAACAGAGCCCATGACCTTACCGGCAGATGGGCTCACCTTGAATTTCTTCGGAGTTGGAGATGATGGCCTTTTCCATGTCATAGACTGCAGTTTCGTTTCTGGGTCGTAATGATGGAGCCATGTTTCGTCCATTGTTATAAATCGCGCCAAAAAAAGTTCCCGGTCTTGCTGCATCAGGTTCAAAGCTTCTTGACAAATCTCTAGTCTAGTTTGTTTTTGCGTGTCAGTAAGCATTCTTGGTACCCAACGCGCAGATACCTTTATCATACCCAAGCGTTCATGTAAAATATTATGCACGCTCCCCGTTGAAATCTTTACATTTTCAGCAATAAAACGAACCGTGACACGATGATCCGCCAAAACTGAGTTTTCGACTTTTTTCACAATTTCTTCAGTTACTGCTGTAGTAGGGCGTCCGGAGCGGGGGTCGTCCATTGTCGATGTTCGTCCACGTCTAAATACGGCGCACCAACGTGCGACTGTCGAATACGGATTAGCATTAGACCCTAAAGTGTCCCGCAAATCCAAATTGACTTGGTCCGTAGAAAAATTTTTCAAATACAAGTATTTGATAACGGCGCGCAGTTCAATTTTCTCCATTTTCGCTAACGTATTCAATAGCATTGCAAAGAAATTACCGTATATTTTTTTAAACAAAAGTCAGTTAGTTTTTTTTTTCATAGCAATCAGCTAGATAGATGAGCTTTACGGGCCAGTATTTAATTTCATAATATTAAAAGATTTTGCATCTCATTCTCACTTTATATTGAACGCCCCTCGTAAAGTTAGAACTCCCTTGGGAAGAAAAACTGTACGTAAATCCCATAACTCCCTTAAGAGCAATTTAGGCCATTGTCATTTAGTATACAGGCATGAAATAACACTATTGACCAGTAAGTGTGATGAAAATCATTGTTTTTATCACGGGCAGTAAGGGATTAATTACAATTTAGATTTCTATGTACCTACCCAACCGTATAAGCGGGAAAAATCCTACCGAAGTGTATATTTTACGTTCCTACATTGTTTCTATGTCGGAAATTTAGTCACGCGAAGTATTATTTCTTTCAATGGTAGCCTCTTATTAATTGGCGTACTTTTGTTTATGAATTAATGTTTTTATTACTGTTGTTTAATTGTTCCCTATTAAGTCAGCATTTGATTCATGGACTAAAACATAGAGCTGAATTAATTACAAAGTTTTTTTTTACAGTTTGGGCGAAGAACTATCTTTCAATTGTCAACATTTCTTGACCCCTAGAAGAAAAGAGAGGAGTTTCGCATCTCTATGGCATAGTAGGGTCTCATAAATTATAAACATACTAACTTTTACTCGCGCTTTCACTCTTAAAACTCCAGGATATTACTAAATTCCCATGGGAATTTCGGAATTGACATAGAAGCTCCGCCATTTGACTCTTCGTTCGTCTGCCTGAAGAAAATATCTAAAGAGAATAAATATCCTTTTTCAAAGTCGGTTAAAACTAATAAATGATAGTAAGATAAAAAACTCCACCGTTAAAAAGTAGAAAGATCACCACTTGTTATAGAAAAAAAAAGTTGTGATATTGAATAAATATAATATTGTTTATGGTGATTTTCGTTTCGTTATCCAAAACTCCAAAACCACTTTTTTACACCAGTTTTGTGTAAAAAAAGTGGTTGACGGAAGTATTTTCCGTTTTGTGCCATCAGTGCAGTGGCAGATCCAGTGGCATACAACGGAATAAATGAATAACGGGATCTTAGACTGAAACGAACCACCATAATACCTTAACCTATTAACTATTAACTATTATAAGACAGTAACGTCGATTAAGTCTTAGTGAACACATAACTCTGCTACAAGCTCCACTCCACCAACTCAAAATGGCTGTATTACGAGAACAAAGGCATGTTGATGGTCCGGGCAGGGCGCGCAAATATTGTCCCAGCCAACAGCTTCATTAGCAATGAGTGTTGTAATTAATTTCAATCTGAATAATTAATTCAGCGCTTTATACATCAAAGTTAATAAGGGACGGGTGCGCGTGGTGGAGTGATTGCGAGATTTTTAGTAAAAAAGTAATTTTTTGGCAATTCAATTGATAATTTGCATGAAAGTGCAAACATGTGATTCAAAGGGCACATCGGGATAATAACTTTAATTTCAATACTGGACGAAAAAACCCGCCTGTATAATTCCCATTCCCATGGAAATTCCGGGAAAATATTATATACAGGGTTATTTTTAATTCACTGACATCCTTTTAACCCTGAATTCCTATCACTCAAACAAATGTTTTTTGTTCCACGACTTTTTAAAATGAAGCACTTTTTTCCCATACAAATACACAGAGTATCGTGTACTATTGCATGATTTTGTTAGTAAACTTTAAATAATTTATTGAATCAGGCGTTACTTTGCGGAGGTCCATATTAATGAACTAAAACAATTACTTTGCTCACCCGCGACCTTACAATAGTTACGTTTATGCAAGATAAATACCCTCTAAATTTGTTAGACATGTAATAAAATGCTCCGAAAATAAAAATTAGCTCAATCTATGAACGGGAACACGTGCCGACTTGAAGCAGAAGCTTGTTCATACAAGCTGCTAGGGACGATCGGCGCGTGCTGCGTAATTAGTTAACATATTAACAGTTTTTTTTGTATCTGGGACGTATCTGGTTGGTTTTATATAATGACGATTGAATTACGAAGTATTAAAAAGGACATTTTCTTAGGGGGTGATATAAAACATCAGATAACAGGTGCGAAATTGCCTTCAAACAGGCAAGTTTTAGCAGTTTTATTCCATAATATTCGCGAAGTGAAATTTAAATTAAACGAAAGTGCTAATATTGTGATTTGCGAGTGCATTATCTTCTGGGACAAAGCTAGAATACCTTCCACGCCGGTACCTAACTGTGTCAAGAAGCTAGTAGACCTGTACCAAGTTTGGCGTGATCTACAAAAAAAATCTAAGAAAAGCCACGAAATTCACAAACGTCGTAAGCAGAATTTTCAAAGCGACTGTTTGATATCGCACATGCCGATGCTCTTCAAATTATAAAAATAGAAGAAGACAAAATATTTTTACAGCGACAGAGAGAACCAGGGCATCAGGGCTGTCTAACAGGAGTGGACCAAAAATTATCAGAAAAATAAGAGAGAGCCCTCCAAAGAAAGATACAAGCCCAAAAACCAAGAACCAAGCACGATGGATGGCAAAAGGGCTATTTACGCTTTGAAAATGTGTTTGCTACAAGACCAATTAAAAATCAGTGCCAAGGATAAGCGGACATTACAAGATATTTCTTTATTCATCGCGACGTCCCAAACCCTGGCTTCAGTGTAATATGGCAGTAAAAGCCCCAAATCAAGACTTGTGTTTTTTAAAGACACGGAAGAAGTACGAAGCGATCGATAAAGCAATTTCAAAAGCAGCTTTAGCCAAGTTTTGACGTTTGACGAAGTTTCCATCTTAGCACTTTTCGACGAAGAGGTAGATGATCAAATGAAAATAAAAATGGTTTCTAAATTAGAATATAAAAAGCCATACGATCATGCAAAGAAGTATATTCCGTCAAAACAAGAAATGTCCAACTCTTTATATACCAAATGCTTGGATGATTTTGTGTCAACAAAAAGTAAAAATTTGTTTTCACGCTTAAAATTGACTCTAGTTTCCTGGGTTTTCCCGTTTCATTATGGTACGAAAATGAAGCCTATTTAAAGGCTAAAACTAAAATCTCAACTTTAAGGGCTGTAAATGATACGGCAGAAAGAGCAGGATGTAAGATTTTCACGGCTTAATAACGGCGGACGAAGATCAGAAACAATTTCTCTTGCGTTGTGTCCAGGAGCACAGAAAACTCTATCCTGATTGTAAGAAAGCTACTTTAAAAAGGAAATACCCCAATTAATGTTGTCTGTTTCACTCTATTTAATAAAGATTAATATTATCATGTTGATTTTTTACTTATTTTGCTACTTCGTTCGGTCGTTAGAGAATAAATTGTAATTATCAGAATATTTACCTAGTAAACCTATATATAAAACTTTAAAGTCGAGTCGGCACGGCTTCCCATCATAATAGAGCGCTGAAATTTCACAAGTAAGTTTATTTTAGGATTACGAAAATATTTGGGGGGGTATGCGTTACAAAATAATCAAAAAAAAATTTTTGCTCATATAAGGGACACCCTAACACATACGAGGGGCGTTCAATATAAAGTGAGAATGAGATGCAAACTCTTTCAATATTAGAAAATTAAATACTGGCCGGTAAAGCTAATCTATCTAGCTGATTACTATGAAAAAAAAAACTAACTGTTTAAAAAAATATACGGTAATTTCTTTGCAATGCTATTGAGTACGTTAGCGAAAATGGAGAAAATTGAACTGCGCGCCGTTATCAAATACTTGTGTTTGAAAAATTTTTCTACGGACCAAGTCAATTTGGATTTGCGGGACACTTTAGGGTCTAATGCTCCTCCGTATTCGACAGTCGCACGTTGGAACGCCGAATTTAGATGTGGAAGAACATCGACAATGGACGACCCCCGCTCCGGACGCCCTACTACAGCAGTAACTGAAGAAATTGTGAAAAAAGTCGAAAACTCAGTTTTGGCGGATCGTCGTGTCATGGTTCGTTTTATTGCTGAAAATGTAAAGATTTCAACGGGGAGCGTGCATAATATTTTACATGAACGCTTGGGTATGAAAAAGGTATCTGCGCGTTGGGTACCAAGAATGCTTACTGACACGCAAAAACAAACTAGACTAGAGATTTGTCAAGAAGCTTTGAACCTGATGCAGCAAGACCGGGAACTTTTTTTGGCGCGATTTATAACAAAGTACGAAACATGGCTCCATCATTACGACCCAGAAACGAAACTGCAGTCTATGACATGGAAAAGGCCATCATCTCCAACTCCGAAGAAATTCAAGGTGAGCCCATCTGCCGGTAAGGTCATGGGCTCTGTTTTTTGGGATGGTAAAGGGGTATTAAGGATTGAGTATCTCGAGCATGGAGCCACTATTACGGGCACATTATACGCCAAACAAATAGCAACATTGCGCAATGAGATCCGCGAAAAACGGCGAGGTAAACTCTCGAAAGTTGTGCTGTTCCACCAGGACAATGCACCGGCACACAAGTCCGCCGTTGCAATGGCTGCAATTCGTGATGCTGGGTTCGATATCCTTAAGCATCCTCCGTATTCACCAGATCTCGCTCCCAGTGATTTCTACCTATTTCCGAGATTGAAACAATACCTGGGAGGCCAGAAATTTGAAGACGACGACGCGGTAGTCGCTGCAGTACAAGATTTTTTAAGTACTCAAGATGAGTCCTTTTTTAATAATGGAATTTTAAGTTTAGAAAAAAGATATACTAAGTGTATTATGCTAAAAGGTGACTTTGTCGAAAAATAAAATGACATTTAGTAATAGTTGTTTATAACATACTCATAGAATGAGTCATTCTCACTTTTTATTGAACGCCCCTAGTACATACATAAACAACCATAAACACATACGCTCGAAAAACATAACCATCTTACAAGGTGAACTTTCGAACGTGATACAAAATTGGTGTTCTAAGTCAGTTAATGCTGGACAATATAATCATCATCCCAGCCTATATACATCCTACTGCAGGGCACAGGCCTCCTCTCAGAATGAGAGGACTTGGGCCGTAGTTCCCACGCGGGCCAGTGCGGATTGGGAACTTCACACACACCATTGAATTTCGTCGCAGGTGTATGCAGGTTTACTCACGGTGTTTTCCTTCGCCGTAAAGCTCATGGTAAATTACAAATGTAAATTCGCACATAGATTCCGAAAAACTCAGAGGTGCGAGTCGGGATTTGAACCCACGACCCTCTGCTTGAGAGGCCATAGGTCAAACCACTAGGCCACCACGGACAATTATAATGCATTATCCCAATTGTTTTAATGAGTCTTATATGTCCGATACATTGAGTTTGTCTTTTTATTTCAACAAAGTATATATCCTAAACTTTCAAACACACAAACACACACACACACACACACACACACACACACACACACACACACACACACACACACACACACACACACACACACACACACACACACACACACACACACGCACCCACGCGCGCGCAACAATTACCGCGTTTCCTAACAACATTAGTAGTCTCAAGAAATTGGCAGTGCGATGTTTAGACTTGAATTAGGAATACATTAAAACGAACGTACGAAAACGGTATCTGAATTCTGTTGCGAGTCTCGGTTTCCTCGGCAACATATATTGCCGCGTCACGATTGCAATTTCACAGTTGTCGTGTCGTGTATCTGCATCCTAATACGATATACACCTGGGATCTTCAACGGTGATTTATACGACCAGAGCTAAAGTTCGCGTCATGCTTTGACTTCCTTGGAAACGCGGGACAGCATTGCGATTTTATAATTACACTACCTTATACTTGTGTGGACGAACATAGGCTGATGATGATGATGATGATACTTGTGACTTCAAATACAAATAAATACAAATACAAATATGTTTATTTCGTTATCACAGGTGAATATATGTTGACATGTAATTTAATAATAGTACAGCTATGATTTACCGGTTGGCGTACAAAAAAAACAAATAAAATTCGTCCGACAAGTAAAATTTATTGTCAACTGCCGATTTCTATCCCACAGGAAATTTCAAAAATCTCTGTATATTGCTCATCTATGATCCTAAAGGAATGTTTTCGGAGACAGGGTCCAATTTTTTTTTCTTTTCTCGTTCGATTTTCCAAAAATCCTACTATTACTTTTTTACTGTTATAAGTACCTATTTGCATGCCAAATTTGAAGTCTCTAATAATTGTAGTTATATTTTATACTAAATTGTAAGCTGTGGTGGCCTAGTGGTACTAGTATGGCCTCTTAACCAGAGGGACGTGGGCTCGACCTCGGACTCGCATCTCTGAGTTTTTCGGAATCTATGTGCGAAATTATATTTACCATGAGCTTTACCGTGAAGGAAGACGTTATGAGGAAACCTGCACACGCCTGAAAAGAAATTCAATGTTTGTGAAGTTTTCAATCCGTACTGGGCCTGCGTGGGAAATACGGCCCAAGCCCTCTCGTGCTGAGAGGAGGCCTGTGCCCTGCAGTGCAACGTATATAGATTGGGATGACGAAGACACATCTATCCATCCATCCTTCCATACAAAACTATCACGTTTCTAATATTAGTAAGATTCTATCGATATCTATCTATAGGACTGGTTGGGTTTGGATGGAGACGCTATACATTCGAGAGTCACAGTAAGGTAAACGTCCCTGTGTTCACACTGACCCCATAACATGGCACCTTCAATCTTATGTCATAGTAACAGAGGTGACAGATGGGTGTCACCTACTGGGCGTTGAGGTGTCGAGCATTGGTACGTTTACCTTATGCAAGTACAATTTATGCTGTTTGAACCGGGTTTTACACTAGAGATGCAGGTTAAATTAATCCCGCTAAATAATGTCGAGGTCCCAAATACACGCCAGTTTCATTAGTGCTTGTCGATACGTCGATACGGGTTTCTTGTCTAAGGTAGGTAACTAAGTAGTTCGAGAAATCATTAACTTGGTTCGAGATTGTAAATCGTAGAAAGGTTTGATTATTTTGAAGACTGTTTTGATATGTCATTGGTATTTGTTTTGAACTAGCTTTTACTTTCGGACTGGCAAGCGCACTAGATAGCAGTAGGTTTTAACTGTAATAACAATTAGAATAAGAATAATTTTAGTGGCCAATGAAGTTACACAGTACACGAAATTGCTTATTACATTATTATTACTAAAAAACAAAATAAATAAATAAATATCACGGGACAATTACACCAATTGACCTAGTCCCAAACTAAGCAAAGCTTCTACTTTGGGTACTAGACAACGGATAAACTTAATTATATAGATAAATACATACTTAAATACATATTAAACATCCAAGACTCGAGCACAAACATTCGTATTTTTCATACAAATATCTGCCCCGACCGGGAATCGAACCCAGGATCTCAAGCTTCGTAGTCAGGTTCTCTAACAACTAGGCTATCCGGTCGTCTAAAATTACTGCGATTGTGACATTACAGCGGCTTTCGCACTAGACTCTAGGTCTGTATCGCGAGTGCCATGATGTTTGAGTATCAATGAGGGAGGCCTATGTCCAGGAGGAGACGTCCTACGGCTGAAAAGATAATGATGAGCTTTAAAACATTAACATTAGTAGTATTTCCTTGGAAATATCGAGATAATAAGCTGCTTATGTGTTATTCCAGATATCCTGCTATCTACATAATTTCCATTCAAATCCGTCCGGTTTAAGCCTGAAGGAGTAAAACACAAATACACACACACACACACATACACAGAAAGTCACACACCCAACACCCACGCACGCATACACGCACGCAGGCACGCACGCACGCAAGAAAATATTTACAATCTTTCGCATTTATAATAATAGTCGGATAAAGTAGGATTAGTAGGAGCAAAACCCATACTCCTCCGCCTGTCATGTTCTGTCATTTATGACCCTTTTCCTCTTTAGCGGCACGCGACGAAATGCTTACAATCACATGTCATGACGTCACTAGAATGACTTATTGCAATATTAATATTATGTGGGTAATACTTACCTATATTATTAAAACTTGATCTGTGATCCCCGAAATGTCTGTCTGTTTGAATTGTACGGTCGTCTTAAAGGTGGTGTTAACTTTTTTTCATGCACTAAATGAACTAAAACAATTACTTTGCTCACCCGCGACCTTACAATAGTTACGTTTATGCAAGAAATGTGCGTTCATGCAGTTCCTCCACCTCCACACTGTACGAACACACACAAATCACATAAACCCAACCATCACCACCACCACCACCACCACTTGGTTGGGTTTATGTGATTTGTGTGTGTTCGTACAGTGTGGAGGTGGAGGAACTGCATGAACGCACATTTCTTGCATAAACGTAACTATTGTAAGGTCGCGGGTGAGCAAAGTAATCGTTTTAGTTCATTAATATGGACCTCCGCAAAGTAACGCCTGATTCAATAAATTAAATTTTTTTCATGCGTTTAGTATGGAAATTCTTCGGATAATATCGCTTATTTTAGTTCTGCGGATCTCCTTGTAGCGCCATCTAGCTATTAATTTGACAAAGCGCTACATTCTTCATCGCACCATCGACGTTTCTAAACTCGATTGCATGAATACAACTTCCAACTTTCTTCCTTCGGTCTTTGGTCCCCAAGCATAACATCTGCATGGAGAGACATCTCTCTTTTGCGATCCCTACCCACATCCTCATTTCTGATGGAATGCGGATGGTGCAGGACCGACCTGGTTGGCGAGCCTTGGGGGAGACCTATGTTCAGCTAGCAGTGGACGTCTTTCAGCTAAAAGGATGATGATTAAAATCTCATTTGTAGGGTTCTGTAGTCCTAAAAGGAACCCTTATAGTTTCGTCATGTCCGTCCGTCTGTCTATAATGTTCGTCCGCCCGCGGCTTACTTAGACACTGTTAGGGCTAGGAATCTGTATTTTTGCATGGGTCTAAGGGGAGAGTAACCTACCGGCGCTTTAATTGGCCTACTTCCGTATTTCTACCAAATTACACTATTTATTTACACTGGCAACAAAAATGAAAAAATGAATGACAGTGCCACTCACAAACAGTCCGCCATTTTGCATCATCGCTTCATTTTTTTGTTGCCAGTGTAAATAAATAGTGTAATTTGGTAGAAATACGGAAGTGGTCCAATTTAAGCGCCGGTTCAATATAGCTTACTCTCCCTTATATTTATCTTAACGACGGGGACAAAGTGATAAAACAAAATTTTGAAAAAAAATATAAATATTGTACCTCCCCTAGATACACGTAAAATGGGCCTTTTTTATGACGTCAGCAGCTTTAATACAGCAGCATTTACCATCCTAATAAAACGTACTAAACAAGACCAATACCTCAAAACTACATTAATCATATTTAACCTTGTGCTAACGTCATTTAACGGTACTAAAACTTGCTCATACCTAAGTAAATGACACAAGCTTGGAATGCTTTTGTTTCATCGATTTTCATTTGATATTTTAAGTCACGCGATCGGGCAATAAGTTACCCTTATACCGCTGGAGTTGATTCCTCGCTGGAGAATAATTAGAAACGGCGTCGTAATTGTCTTAATACACTTGAGTAAGCAATTTAAAGCGAGTTACGTACGATTGTGGTTTTTAAATAGTCGTTTTCTTTAACAAAGAGTTGGGAAGCGAAGCACGCTCGTTGCGTGACGCAAGAGGAAAAGTGAAAGTGGTGGCTTAAAAATATTTTTTTACATTTTATTTTTATATCAAGGAGTACAGGAGTAGAGTCCTACGTTCCAAATTAGTTGGAAAAGCGTAAGAAATGATGCACCACATCTATTTATTCAAATATTATTTATTTTTTACGTGGTTCAATTGGTAGAACACCCAGGTTGGGGCGCAAACCCAGGAGACGTGGGTTCGAATCCCGCCGGCGCACCCGGAAAACCTTTTCGCTTTTAAATCTTAGTTTTCGCCGAGCAGACGTAACTGCTACTAAAAAATAAATAATATTTTGTACGATGTTGTAAATTTTTAATAATCTTTCATACCCGCGTACAGCTATCTATACACAGTTACCTTCGCAGGCAAAATCTGTTTTGAAAGGCATAAAAGGCATTAAAGTCGTTGCATATGACACGGACCGCAAAAATACCGACTATAATATTGGCCACATGCGGCCCGCGGGCCGCAGTTTGACGACCGCTGATCTATACTCTACTCGTATATAAAGTCTGGAATTATAATAATGTCCATGTCGGTTCCAACTTGGCAATACTTTAGCAAATGTGCAGGACTGCCCGCTGACATTATGCTCATGTTGTAGTAGGGGACATATCTAGACCTAGTTGCGCCCAAAGGCGTCTTCATGTTGGCTTCGGCCCCTAAATGCTTTTCAACTGACCGGGTCCAAAAATAAACAAACAATCATTACAAATAACTAGTTTTTCTGCTGTTGTTTTTTTTTTCATATCAAATCTACATTATTATATTATTTTCTGTATTGTCCTCGTATTAGTGACATGAAAATAATAGCGGTATCGCAAAGCTTACTGTTAGGAAATATTTAGTGCTACTTTAGCTTTTTGTGGTGTACAAAAAATCAAAAAAAGTTCTTACGCTGCTTTTCAGCCGCCAGTATAAACTGACACTCCCTCTTAAGCTTCAGCCGTTATTGTGAGGACGGGAATGGAGTTTAAGCCGTGTTATCAAGGTTCTAGTTACGTTGGCCGAGGTGGGGGTGACGTTTTAGCGAGTATGTTACCATTTATGACAGAAACCGAGTCGTTTGGCTCACGGCATGCTCGGATCCTACGTTTATGATATTTTTACGGTCACCATATCGAAGATTTGTGTTGCATTTCAATAATCCGTTGTTATTTTGAGAATAGCGCTATTCTTCGGGTTTTATGGTTAGTTAAGTGGAACTGTGCACGCAATCCAATATATTTATTTACTTTTCTAAATTATCTATTATTTTATTTTTATTTATTTCAATAAAAATACACTGTGAAAGAATAAAAGCTTATATTTGTCGAATGGTGGGTTGGTTCAGCTCGATCGCCGTCGTTACTCTGATAGCTCATTCTCATTCTCATTCACTCGCGTATACGAATGTCGAGACGAACTGCGAGCCGAGCAACGAGACGGGAGTGTGAATAGACGCTCGCGGCTCGCCTCGCGCCTCGTCTCGTGATTCGCAACGCTCGCATTCGGAGCTAGTCGCCGAGCCGAGACACGAGACGAAGCACGAGGCGAGGTACGAGATTCGAAACCCACGTCTCCTGGGTATGCGCCCCAACCGGGTGTTCTACCAATTGAACCACGTCGCTCCCAACCGACTTCCCCGAAATTCTTAATCGCTTACATACCCAACAGTGGCCAATATAGAATTTTGTGATCACTGTTAAATTAAGGTTAATCGCCGCATAAAACACTATCAAAATTATACTTCATTCAACTAGCCAAAGAAACAGAAATACCAAGATTAGATACCGTCTACATCCGTCATGTTCGAATGCTACAAATCGAATCCCGTTGACGGTTGACACGACCTCTCTTTTTCGCTCTCCAAAACAAGAATGACACAACCAACTGTCATCGCAGTCAAAAACACCCAAGCATAGACAATATCTTTTTCTTTTTAAACGAGACAAGGCTTGGGCATTCCGAAAACTGCCAGTGTCCTGTACATCGGTCTGCGACATAGTATTAATAGAAAAATTAACTAAGCTTTAAGAAATTTAAATGGAATAGAGGACCTCGTACACGAAGTACCGTTGGTTATTATGTTAATAGTTAGATTTATGTCTTAACCCAGACCCCGCGGTTTACGCTTTAGGTCAAACTAAGTGAAAGTGCAGGTTAAGTAATTGAGTGACTTTTAGCATGACCCAGGCGGCAAAAACACATTCTAAAATTATGAACGTTCTCAATGTCCTAACTCATCGTTACATAACAAATTACTATTTCGAATTAATTAGAGTTCCGTAAAGAAAACTGTGGTAGCCTTGTGGTATTACATGGCCTCTTAAGCAGAGGGTCGTGGGTTCGAGCCCAGGCTCACACTTCTGAGTTTTCAGAATGTATATGTTCGAAATTACGAGTACATTTGAGATTTACGATGAGCTTTAGGGCGAAGTAAAACATCGTGAGGAAACCTGCCACCTGCAAAGCAATTCAATGTTGTGTGTGAAGTTCCCGATCTGCACTGGGCCATTGTGGGTACTACTGCCAAGACCTCTCATTCTGAGAGGAACCCTGTGCTCTGCAGTGGAAATAAGCCGGGATAATGATGATGATGATGAATGATTCAACCAGTGTGTCCTGCCGGTTTTGACTTACGGAGCAGAGACTTGGGTAACAACGAAAGCTGTGGTCGAAAAGCTCCGCGTTGCCCAAAGAGCAATGGAGAGAAAACTGGTTGGAGTTACAAGCAGAGACAGGAAAACCAACAAATGGCCAACCAACCAACCAACAAAGAATAGCGAAGCTCAAATGGCAATGGGCGGGACATATTGCCCGGAAAACCGATTCGTGGTGTAAAGCTGTTCTGAATTGGAGACCATGGGAACAGAAAAGACCAGTGGGCAGACCGCAAATGAAATGGAAAGACGACATAAAAAAGGTGGCGAGCAGCAACTGGACTCTAACTGCCCAAAATAGATCGGAATGGAGGAGGTTGAAGGAGGCCTACACCAAGAATTTGGTAGAAGAAGGCTGAGAAGAAGAAGAATGATGATGAGAGATCCGTACTTAAAAGTAAACACAAATTATTCCAAATATTTTAAATTATAGCTCATTATTACTATGACATAAGATTGAAGGTGCCATGTATTGGGACAGTGTCGAGCACATGGACGTTTACCTTAAGTTGCTTTCCTTTGACTTGAGGTAGAGTCATGTAATTCGACAAGAAGTGTCTTACAACACACTAAAAAAAAGTCTTACTATTATTATAACCGCGAAAGTTTACATACATGGGTGTATGGATGTTACTGACCCTTTCACGCTAAAATGGTTTGACGGGTTCTAATGAAATTTGCCACACAGATAGTGTATGACCTGGATCAACATATAGGGTACTTTTTATCTCGGACAATTGCATAGTTCCCGCTGGATAGTAATTACTGATTAACGAATTCATCGCACTTGGAGTCCCGGGCAACAGCTAAATAGTATAGTCATAGTTTCGCATAAAACAATTTCGTGAAGGATTCACTGTGATTTATAAGTTTTAATATGGTTTCAGTTAAGTATCACCAATATATTCCCTCAGCTTTATTTTAAAAATTAAGAAGTTGTGTTTTAAATCGTGAAAAACCAAGTGACCAAATTTTTTCTCTTGTACAGTAATAGGCTAATGCCCGTGGCTTCGTACTCGCTGTAGATCTCCGTATCCCGTAGGGATTTCACAAAAACAGTACTAATAAAGGAAATCCCTGCACAAAATTTCTTCATTCTAGGTTCAAGGGAGCTAATGTTTTCTCTTGTCTTGGTTTGAAGGAAGGACGACAACCACAAAGGAAGGATAGGTGTGAGACGAGAAGAGATAAGGAACACACAGAGTAAATGGCGGATATGGAAGAAGGCCCTTGCTTACCAGTGACTGCTTCTCCATGCTAGTAATGATAATGAATGAGTGAATGAATCCATTCGACCGATTTCGGTCACGGCGACTGCTTCAACTTCTACCTAATCTAATCATAGGGCACGGTAAGGACATCGCCTTATTAGCCGTAGGAGATGGCTGCTGATGGTCGAACTTGTAATTCATCTCATTTGGCAACTAGGTCAATTTCTCCGCCGGGTTTCTAAGTCCCTAATATTGAATGATAATTACTTTTGTGAAAGGTGAAATTAACTTTATCATCACGATGGCATGGCATCCCGACTTTGACGGCCTCCGCAATCGACATTGTAGACCGAAATTTAATATCACTAAATATCCTTGCTTTATCAAAATTATTAAACGACCATCCAGACGATTAAGGGCAGAAAGTTTTTGGAAATTTAATTAAAACTCTGACAGCAACGTGAACATGATTCTGTTCCGTCCGACGGTACTAAGGAAGTTTTCTTATAAATCACTTCACATAATGAGTGTCCAGTTTAAACTCTTAATTTACTTTAAAGAGAGTTTTGGATAAAGGGTACCTATTTATGTTTTTAATTGAAATTATTCCAAAATATCATAAGTAGGTAGGTATGTATTTTGTTACAATCCGCGACGCCCGGCTATCCTTTTAATATAACAAAAGAGAAAGTTTGTGAAGACATTTTATGTGTAAATATTTGGTTATTTGGGTGTTGTAACAACTTACTAGTTTTAATCGAAGATTTATTTGTCTACTACTTACTTTTAAAACATTCTGCGAAAGTCAATAGGTATCAGCGTAATTTTAGTTTGAAATTTTATTATAACGTTACTCAAGTTAAAAATATCGCTTATAAACTAACTTAAATTCGTTATTTAGACCAAAACTACTGCAAAGTTACAATAAATCTCACCTATTAACGTCGTAGAAGTCGAACTGTGGTGATATATTATTACTCAGTCAGCTATTAATTAGGTAGTCCAAGTTCGTAACAAGTACAATGGTAACAAAATTTCCCTACAAAATTAATGAACGATCCACCTTGTTGCTGGTAGTCAAACGAAGGTCGCTAAACCCGATATCCATTACGAAGTGCTTAGAACACGACAATAGGTATAGTCAGGGTAGAATGCGGGGGAGCGAGCTAGGTTCACAAAAAACTGGGGTCAGTCCCACCATCAGCGTCTTGCTGTCGCTTAGGAATGGG
This sequence comes from Archips crataeganus, assembly GCA_947859365.1. Classification (NCBI taxonomy): domain Eukaryota; kingdom Metazoa; phylum Arthropoda; class Insecta; order Lepidoptera; family Tortricidae; genus Archips; species Archips crataeganus. Next base: position 14,320,254 of record OX402057.1, on the reverse strand, counting down.
GTCACGGACATCCCATTGTTAAAAGGGAACACTACATAGGGGTGTCTGTAAACCCTGGTTAGATTGGCAACGTGTGAGTTTTTAACTTGTGTTCGTTTGCTCAAACTTTTGTTTAAACACCGATTTTGGAAAGATATTTATATCTATGACGGATTTGTATACTGTTTGAGTGGAAATTCTCCAAAAAAAATCGAATAGCTTATGGCTTTAGTTTTTGTCTAACACCACAAAAATCTTCTATACATAAAGTCCATAAAAGTTCAAGACCGGTATTATTTAACAATAGGTAGATAGATAAATTATGTACAGCTAAATAAACAATACACCGTGAAATTTTAGTGGTTGTTTTCCCGAAACGAGGTGATTTAGTATCGATTGTACAATCGATTTATAATTACTATTTTGACTAGAGTCAAAAATCCAATTGTGAAAAACGAAAGTCGAAAATGAAAGCAAACCAATAGTAACGCTTCGTTGGTACCTAACCTATCGTACGATCGTACGCTACTTGTACCAACGAAGCGTTACTATTGGTTTGCGGTCATTTTCGACTTTCGTTTTTCACAATTGGATTTTTGACTCTAGTCAAAATAGTAATTATAAATCGATTGTACAATCGAAACTAAATCACCTCGTTTCGGGAAAACAACCACTAAAATTTCACGGTGTATAATATTAATTTAATTTAATTGTGACGTATAATATTTTAATTAGTAATTTAATTTAAATGATGTATTGTAATATTTGTAATGTTATGGATTTTAATTTACTAACATAGTTGTACAACATATTAATATTACTATTTTATTAATATTACTAACAATCTATGGACATGTGTTTGAAATAAATGAATTATTATTATTATTATAAATAGACAGTGTTCTATGACCTGGCATGTTCAGTTCAACGGTCACCTATATTTTGTTGTAACTCAGTAAATGGTTTTACCACAAAAAAATTTTATCAAGTTTTGTGTCGTTAAAGATTTTTTTGTAGCTCAGTAAGTAATGTTTTGTTACCAATTTTATTTTGAAGGTGACTGTACTCATACGTGATACTTCGACAATGTCGCAACCTACAGATAACTATATTTTTGCCTACATAACTAACTTTTCTAAACCATTACAGGTAATGGATGTCCTACCGACTAATTTATGAGGTAAAACTTCCTAAAGTTCGCTTCCGTACTAAAAGTATCCAACTAGATTTTCCCTGGTATTTTGGCAATCCAATTTTAACCTTATGTTTCTTCTAATAAAACTCACCGATTACGTAGAACTTGAAGTTTTGACCTGCGCATTGCAATTTTTGTTTACGCCTGCGCTTTGGACTAAGCGTCGAACAAATGACAGTTTTGACAACAAACTCTCAATGAACGTTCCTCTTCCTGATTATTTTATCTAAAAACTGTCTCTAAATCATTTCATTCTCGTTCAGTGATTTAATATTATTTAAAATCTTATGTGTTTCCATTTCGTACACGAAACGCTTGGAAATCGCGCGGGTTGTGAGTGAGTTTTAGGTTATTTTCTCACTTGGCTTTGTGTTGTTATTTTTCACTTCTTTGTGGATATTGTAACGTAAATACTTGAGTGTATTAATTGTATGAAAAAGTGTGTTTATGTGGATTATATATGTGTGTTGAAAGACAACGAGCATAATCTTGAGGTGTCCAAGCTCTGAGGTAAGTAAATTTTATTAGTGTGTGGGAAATTAGCCCTGTCTTCCTCAATTTAGAAGAAGGATCCTCGTCAAATGCACCAATGTAATTTTATTGTAAAAACGTAGGAAATATATATTATAAATAAAACCGGCCAAGTGCGAGTCAGACTCGCGCACGAAGGGTTCCGTTACCATTATCTATAAAAAATTGCGGTTTACGATTTATGACGTATTAAAAATACTGCTTACTAGATCTCGTTCAAACCAATTTTCGGTGGAAGTTTACATGGTAATCACATCATATATTTTATTTAGTTTTATCATTCTCTTATTTTAGAAGTTACGGGGGGCACACATTTTACCGCTTTGGAAGTGTCTCTCGCGCAAACTATTCAGTTTAGAAAAAAATTATATTAGAAACCTCAATATCATTTTTGAAGACCTATCCATAGATATCGCACACGTATGGGTTTGATAAAAAAAATTTGAGTTTCAGTTCCAAGTATATGGAACCCTCACAATTTATTGTTTTTTTTTTCTATTTTTGTGTGAAAATCTTAATGCGGTTCACACAATACATCTACTTACCAAGTTTCAACAGCATAGTTCTTATAGTTTCGGAAAAAAGTGGCTGTGACATACGGACGGACAGACAGACAGACAGACATGACGAATCCATAAGGCGTTTTTTTGCCATATGGCTACGGAACCCTAAAAAGAATCAAAGAAAGATAATGTACCAGGTGTTTTAGAATTTAGGGGATACTAGCTTTTAACCGTGGCTTTGCTTGCGTTAATTTTTAGATCTAGCGGTTGAATTTGAATTCCGTGATTCTACTATTTTTTTATAGAAATAAAAAAACATTTTGGTCTTAAGAGGGTACGATGCGCACCATTTCTCCATACAAACGTAATCCCCTGTTTCCTCCCTGGACAATGGCTTTAGAGCCAAATTTTTTTTACTGTGTAATCTGTATCTACCACAGCTATGCCCCTATGTTTCGTTTTTTTCCATATTTCAATTAACATAAGAAATATGAGCTTTCAAAAACCGAAAAAATTGCCCAATTTCAACGTCATTTTCAGACACTCGTCAGAAAAGAATCCCTCCTATAAACAAAAAAAGGAAAACATAGGGGCATAGCTAAATCTGTCCTCTAATTATTTTTGAAAAAAAAATAAATTTATTGGCCCAGTTTTCGAGAAGAAAACAGGGGATTACGAAATGCTGTTTTGATCAATTTTACGCGCCTATTAACGGTCTGAGCTGCAGTTGTCCCGCTCTCGCTGTAATGACACGGAGGGGTTCGTGCGAGACAGCGACATTTCATTAAAATACCTATTTCTCAAAATTGTCCCAGCCATCGTACCCTCTTAATAATTTACGTTGCATAAGAACAAACACCATTGTCTCTAGACTTAACGGTTGAGATTTTGGAATGTTAAATGCTAAATTCCAATCCCGTGAGAATAGTACGACTAAAAGTAGCCTATAGATGTCAGGCGTGGCTCACTCCGCGGTTACAATTTTCGCTACAAGTAGCTGCCGAGCGCCACACTAGTGTGGCCTATTCAGTGGTTGCCTCGCACTGCCACGGATTGCTAGCGTTTATTGAAGTGAAACTTCTAATGCGACTTCCAACAAGGTCGCGTTAAACGTTTAACGCTACCATGGAGGGGGTATGAAAGCATTAGTATATGTACTGCCGAAGCAAGTAATCTCGCATTGTATATATCATATGTATACTAACGGATGTTAAAAACTTCGACAGTGTGATGCAGAACTCATACTGTCTGTGCAAATTTGTATGAGACTTGATAAAAGCGCCATCTAGTGAGTAATTTAAACACATAGATGCATAAGTAAATTTAGTTCTTTAAGTTATTGCAATAAGGTTCATATTGATGTGTGCCTTTTTCATTTCCACATTACGAAGTTTCACTTCTTCCGCGCGGAGGAGCTGCACGTACGATTTTTTATTTATAAGTCGCCAACGAAAAGATTAACGATTTTTTATTTATAAGTCGCCAACGAAAAGATTATGTTTTAGTTTGTCTAAAATGTAATGTGCCAAAGTTGCGAATTAGACAAATAGCTAAATTGTGTCATATCATAGCATAATTCACTACGCTACGCAATTAAGAGCGTTTATACCTGCTGAGCTGGCAAAATTGAATGAAAATTAAAAATGTTTTGTATAGAAATTGTTCTAATATATAAGTTTATGTGTTTACTGCAATAATAATTCGTGATAGACTTTTATTTTCTTTAAAAACGAACAAATTATTACCTAACGGGTTTTAAAGCTGTATTCTAGCAAATAAAAAAAAAAGTCTTAACACTAATTATTATTGCAGTAGACACATACACACGGACAACTACATAGTCTAAACCAAAATTAAACTGACGTAACCTAAGTGAGCTATGGTGGCCTAGTGGTTTGACCTATATATAGTCTCTCAAGAAAAGGGTCGTGGGTTCGAGTCCGGGCTCGTTACTCTGAGCTTTTCGGAATTCATGTGCGAAATTACATTTGTAATTTACCATGAGCTTAACGGTGAAGGAAAACATCGTGAGGAAACCTGCATACACCTGAGAAGAAATTCAATGGTGTGTGTGAAGTTCCCAATCCGCACTGGGCCTCGTGGGAACTACGGCCCAAGCCTTCTCATTCTTTCTCATTCGTAAGTAAGAAATCATTGATCTGTTGCAGATTTTATTGACCGTATTACCATTTTTTGTTTAATTTTTCCCTGCCACAAATATACCGTGGGCTTGCTTCTAACACCCACATTCTTTAGCCATTTGTGATAAAGCTCTACAATAAATAAACGTCACATAATACATTTATTTTTATCTCGCTCCCTCCGTGGAGAGTGCGAAGGAGAAAGACTCGTTTAATTTAATTGTGACCAATCCGTACAGTATTAGCTGTGCTCTAAGTGCCACCATAATACCGCTATACTCCCCCAGATTACTCTTAAGCTCTTCTTTGCTCAAAGCTATATTACTAATTTTCAATAAACCCATAGAAAGAAACATGTTCTAAAACATAATAATGACAAAATATAGAGATGGTGTGTACTACATCTTCTTCCAACATTCCCTGAACAACACCACGGAGGGGCATTGTCTGCTGATTGATTGCTGATGGTGGTGAAATATGCCCTTAGACTTTTTGTATTTGACTTTCGGAAGCAAACAAAAATATTTTCTAAAGATGCTTAATGCTATAACATTTCACTATAAAAATTAATATAACTAAAGATTTTTTCTGGCACGAACGATACAATGTTAGTGACTTCCTTCTGATATTCAATTAATCGATACCTTGTAAGTGGCATTATATCAATGTGACACGTTTGGAATTATATGAACAATAATACCAAACCAAATCGATGTTATTATTATATCAAACACTAACCACACGTTGAATATGAAGATTGTAGAATATGTGGTGAGGAAGACGAAACAATGAAACACATTATGTGTGAATGTGACGCCCTCGCCAGATTAAGAATAAGACTCTCTGGCGACGGATACCCCGCACCAGGAGACTTTAAGGCACTACCGCTACGTCAAATCATCCAATTTATGGACGAGGTGATAAAAACAATGGAGTAAGTGCGAAGGAGGGGTAATTACACAAAAGATCCCTACGGGTCTAAGTGTATCCGCAAGGACCCCTAGTACTAAGATAAGATAAGATAAGATAAACCACACATCGTTCGTTCGTGCCAGGAAATATCTAGGTATAATAATGAACTTTACTATCTCTTACCCTGAACACACATTCATATATTACAATTTACGAGCAAACCAATGCCGTCAATATTTATAACCAAGCATAAATGTAGAGCCAAAGCATTTGCGTATTCATTTATCGAACATATAGCAGCTGTTGGTTGGCCGCGACCTGCATTGCAATCGTTTACGTGACCGCAGCATTAGAGATGCACCCTTGTTTGATTACCGTGGGTCGAAATGACGCCAGTTTTTAGATAAAGAGACGAAATAGCAAAAGCCGAAAGGCCATCATGTCAGCATGTATATTTCCTTTATTCAGCAAGCATGAATTAAATTACAGAGTCAGGTATACGGATAATAATGTAAATTGAAAATTTTAAAAACCCCTAACGCAATTACTTATGTCACTTGTTTGTTAAACCTTAAGTCAATGCCCATTTTATGCGTCTAAGATCCCTTCCGCAGCTAACAAAAGAGCTGATATCTTTGAAACGGCTGAACCGATTTTGATAAAACATATCTAAGAACCATTGCCAAGAAACCTGCTTTCTATTAAAAAAACCGCATCCAAATCGGTTCACCCGTTTAAGAGCTATTATGCCACAGACGTCTGTCTGTGACACAGACAGACATACAGACACACAGACATAGCGGTCAAACTTATAACACCCCTCTTTTTGTGTCGGAGGTTAAAAAAATAGTCAAATAATTCGCCCTGGATCGCACCAGGCGCAAAGGTGCCCAACGCACTAACAGCATTGCCCCGCTGAACCGCGATGGACAACCATTGCACCAGAAACGACCCAGAGCGATGGTCAAGACCTCTCTCGCGAAGAGGACGCCCCACTTCTTTCCATTCCACCATGTCAGTGAAAAAGCCTCGTAGGTTAAGCAAAGAAAGCCGAAGGCATAGAGCACAGTCGTTTCTTCTCCCAACGACTGGCGTACTCGAGTTAAAACAATGATGCCTCCTTCCCAGAAAAAGGGTAGCAGAGACCGCTCATCCACTTCTGCTGCTGACTGTACAACCGAATTGAGAACCTCCTGTTTTTCGATGTCGGTTAAACTTAGTGCGAAGCCAAGAACATGGTTTATAACTAGCTAGGTGGACTATTGGTGGTGGTGGCTATTATGGGGAGTGGGAGACTGAAAGTCTGCCCAGGGTCGTTGCCTAGGTGGCTGCACATACACCTACATACTCCCACACTCTCACGTACACTTACACACTCGCTCTATCTGTTTCGGTCTAACCAATCCCCCTTTCTTATTGTAGTTAAATTATTGCCTTTGTTATATTATGTAACCTCTACCTAGATTTTTGTTATGTTTATAAGTTTATTTCTTATTTTTAAAAATTTAAAGTAAGTGTGGGACCAACGGTAAAGATTTTTCTAAAATATACCTTTTAGGTATTTTTATTAATTTATTTTATTTTTTAATCGTTGGGATAAGAAATGTTGGTGCTTAGCGATTTTGGGCTTTAAGTGCCCAAGTGTTTTTGTGCGCGTCTTATGGGTCACCGATGTTATAACCAAGACAGTGAAAATGTAATTTAATTTGTCTAAAATAAATTCTGCGTAACAATTATTGCGGTTCCGGCAATTGCTGTTCTTTAATTGGCCAGCTGAAAGTGAATCATAACACTAGAGTTGGGAAAGTAGATACTAGTATCGATATCGATGGTTAATATTTAGTCGTCGCCATAGCACACTTACTTGTTTTTAGTGAAAATATATCACAATTAACAATACGAAAAGCCATGGAAATCTGCGGAAGACGCAGTGTAGGTAGGCCTCCAACAAGATGGAGCGACGACCTGATTAAGGTTGCGGGTTTACAGTAAATGAAAACATGAGAAAACAGTCAGGGAGCCTGCACACAGCTGCGAAGAAATTCGACGGTGTGTGTGAAGTTTCCAATCCGCATTGAGCCCGCGTGGGAACTACGGCCAAAGCCCTCTCATTCTAAGAGGCCTGTGGCCTGCAGTGGGACGTATATAGCCTGGGATGGTGATGATGTTGCTGACTTATACTTCGTCTAAAATTACTATCGCCGAAAACACAGTCGTGGAATAAAGACCGCGCATCTCTAAATCTCGCCAATATTAGAGCATTGTTGGCAATTGCGAGCATTGAACTGGTCTAATTAGTGCAAATATGACTAGCTGGCGACCAGCGACAACAATGGAGTCCCGGAGTAATTCCGAAAATTGTTTCGGACTTACGATTTCTCAGGCTAGTTTCATTGCTGATTGTATCGAATTTTCTAGAAGTATTAAGGCTCCGTGGGCGGCAGTGGCGTAGCTGGGCATTTCTATTTAAAGGAACTTTATTTTAGTCAAGTTTAAAAGTAGAATTAAAATCCTATCGCAAGTTTTTTTTCGATTTTTTTTGTTTTTAAATTCCACTGGTTTGAAATTGAATGAAGTGCATAGACAATAATAGGTACTAAGAAGACTAGGATCTTAATACGTAGAAATGACTTTTTATTAATTTCAGTTTTTAATTGTTAATTTTTTTCTGACTGTACTTTTTGCTGATAATTTTAGCACCTGAGACAGCAGACTGAGAATTAGCCATTTTTTTAGTTCTTTAGATCTATGAACTTAAACAATTGGCTAAGTAAAGTTTTTTGAAGAGGTGCTAAATATATTTTTTTTCGACAGTAGTCGTCTTCTAGACCGAGAAACTGCAGCTGTTTTATTTTTATCTCCTATTGTTTACTGGAAATATTTTTTTAAGTGTTCGAGATGACATTTGTGAGATTTAATGGCTGACAAGCGGTTCATGCTCAGTACTTAGTAGAAATAGAAAAAAAAACGAAGCCAATTGTCAATGTCAAATGAAATCTAACCGTTTGCGTTTCGTTTACTTTGCATTGTCCAAAAAGCAGTTCCAAAATAATGATCGAAAATATTCAATCGTGATTTAATTATCGTGCATAATTCGTGGAGAAATGCGGTAAAATTGAAAATCCGGATTTTATGCGGAGGTCGTTAAAAATAGTCCAAAAATCACACCAAAACGCAAAGCAAACGAAACGCAAACGGTTTGACATGGACAAAAGTAACAGATGACTTCGTTTTTTTTCTGTTTCTACTAAGTACTGAGCACGAACGGCTTGTCAGCCATTAAATCTCACAAATGTCAACTCGAACACCTAAAAAAATATTTCCAGTAAATAATAGGAGATAAAAATAAAACAGCTGCAGTTTCTCGATCTTCAGCACGCCGACTGTCGTAAAAAAATATAATTAGCACCTCTTAAAAAAACTTTACTTAGCCAATTACTTTGCTCACCCGTGACCTTACGAATCTTATGATAGACCTTAGGATAGTTGTTTTCTATTGTTCTTCGTTTACTGTTCAAACGAATCAGTACTATTGCTAATAAAATAATTATAAAAATGTACTAGCAAGGCTTTGCTAGGCAACCCTCCGCTTATTTATGACCCCATGCGTACGGACACATCTTGAAATGAAATGAAATGAAATGAATTAAATTTATTTCGAAACAACAACAACAACAAAGAACAGTTTACAAATTTCTTAAATCTAAAAGAGTATTGTGGCAGTTGTCTCAAAAAAGGAGTCCACTCAGCATGAGTCGAGGCAGGGGGCCACGACGCTGATTTTCAGCGGATCCTATATTGAGTAACCTAAAACTAAAACTAATAAAACTAAAACTATACAACTTACGGGCTCAATCTAAATATGCTTAATTTTATGTTTGTACTCGCACAGTCTAAGTAAAATAAATCTACCTCTGCGATTACCAAACCAGAAATCAGACTGACATAATGTAATCCTACTTAATATTATAAACGCGAAAGTTTGTAAGTACGGATGGATGAATGTTTGTCACTTTTTCACGCTAAAACGGCCTGACGGATGGATACTGATGAAATTTGACACACAGATAGCTTATAATCCGGATCAACATATAGAATACTTTTTATCCCGGAAAATTGCATAGTTCCCGCGGAACAGCGACAAACGAATACTTCGCAGACGGAATCGCGGGCAGCAGCTAGTTGAAAAATAAACGGATAATACATAAACAGAAATACATAAACGGATAATACATAATCTTCAATCAATGGTGGGTGTAAAATTCTCAGATCGCATTGAGCTCGCGTAGGAACCACAATACGAGTTTGCTTATCCTATTATCCTTATGACTATTATAAAAAATGATCAAGAATTCGACAAACAGTTGGCGTGTTTTTTTTAAATGTGATGAACAAATTAAATATTATCATACATTGGTCGATGCTCAAAGTGTAAAACGTCAAATGTGAGACTACATCTTGAATCACATAAAAAAACTTATACAGGGGATTCAGACAAACTAGCCTGACATCCTAGCCTAGTTGACATATTCCAGATTAATTTGAAACACCTTGTACAGGCAGGCAGACGATGACGAACAATGTGCTCTGTCACTCTGCAATAGAATAGGTAAATAAATATCTACTCTATTGTAGAGGAAATCCCCGTCATTATCGTTGACACGTAAATGCAAATTCACTTTGGCAGTTGTCACTTGCAAATACACTCCGTAACTGCTGCTAACACCGTCGGTAGTGAGAAGCTGGTAGGTGAATAGCGGCTGTCAAACGCGAGTATCGTATTCGTTAGTAGAAACTGTTATGTAATCTAATCTGTGACGACGGACGGATTGTGCAATATTCCCAAGGGACAAGGAGTCCCTGCAACGTGCCGAAGCCCTATATTGTTAAAAAATTGCTACAAAATCGTTTATATTCTTCAATGTGCCTCAAACTTGACATTTAAAGGCAAGATTGCGTGAATAATGTAGGATTTCCAGCCGCAAGAACACCCAACAAACTGGGGGTTTAGCGATGCCCCGAAAGAGTTGTTTGCCCGAAACATTCCGCTTCTTGTCCAATAAATAATATGTGCCGGGGATCTTCAAAGGGTTTTTGCATGCAGGTCGGGCGCCCCCGATGTTTTGCCTGCCATTAATTACGAATTATGAATTCTGCTCACAGAGTCGGGGGGAGCTTGTGAATTTGAAAGCCTTAGGCGAATAATTGGAGAAAAAAAGGTGTAGAGGCTAGTTGGGTTTTCCCTTGATCGTACGTGGCGGCAAAAGATAGCTTAACACAATCGCTGCCGTCTGTTGAACCCAAGATTTCTTCAGCTGCTGCAAACGCATAGGTGAGTTGAAATGATGTATTCGTCAAAGATCATCAAAATTGGTAAAACGTTTTTAACGTGAAGAGGCAAGAGACAAATACAGTATGGGATGGATTTATTTAATTAATCTCTACACAATATGAAAGTATGTATTTACCCGTAAACCTCCAGTGTTGGTATACTCTAGATCGAGAGTTCTAGACTCTATTCGATGTATTGAATGTCCGTATTATAAACAGGATAAAGCCATAATAGCTTACTGATTTAACATCTCAAATAGAGGATTCAGAAATCATGTGCGAAATTACATTTGAAATTTACCGCGAGCTTTATGGCTTTTTTACGGTAAAGAACAAACAATTTAATGGTGACTGTGACGTTCCTAATCCACCGCGTGAGAACGAAAGCCTAAGCCCTCTCATTCTGAGAGGAGGCCTGCGCCCAGCAGTGCGATGTACTTATATAGACCGAGACGATGACGTGATGGTGGCTGATCGATAGCAAAAGTACGTTAGAATAATGAGCTTTTGTATTACGCAATGCAACAAACAATCAAACGATTTGATTCGTGACTTACCGAGGAACGACCCATCAAAGAAAGATGACAATATTTTTTTTACGGGTAGCAAATTCAATTTATTTGGTTTTGCATCTAAAAAATATCATTGTGCACCTGTAATATTAAGGTTAGTAATAGGGTTTACCAGCGAAGACTTCAGTCACTATCGAATGGTAATAGATAGATAGATATAAATTTTATAGCCCTGTAATAAAAACTGCATGGGTATGGTGACTGAGTCTTCGTTTGTATATTTTACCTTTTTATATTTAGTAAAGTTATGTAGTTAGTAAGCATCACTTGGCACAAAAATCTTATTGTCAGAACGTGACGCCAACAAACTTTTTTCACAGTCTGGCGTACTTAAATATATTGTTATGTATGTGCTAATATTAAAAAAAAAAATAAAAAAAAAAAATGGGCAAGTAGGCCACCTAACGGAAAATGAGCACCACCACTCATAGACACCTGTACTGCAAGAGGAATACTGATGCGTTGCTTGCCTAGAGGGCTAAGATATCTTACTCTTCACGCCAAAACAGAGCAGCGCAAGCACTGTTGCATGGCGGCAGGAGCGAGTAAGACAGTGCCGGCTAAAACTATAACATTTTCTGTAACATATAGTTCCTCAGGGTCACGCACGATTCAGCTAGTTCGATAATACCGTCGCTACGAAAATCTTGCAGAATTATTTACAGGCAAATTTACTCCACTTAAATAACATAAGTAATAATGATGTGTTCTCCCAAATTGTTATTGCAGCAAACACGTACTGTGCCCATCGTGGCGGTATCGGCAAGTAAGTGCCTTACATCCACTCGGGTTTTTCTGTTTTTTTGTACTGAAACTCACATTTTTCGGCACTTATTGCGATGTAGGTGGAGCTGGAAGCGTCTATGCTTGGACCTCGGGCTCGGGTAATGTTAGTAAGAAAAAGCTGTGGCTGTATTGCTTACCTTATTTGTATATTTTTTCCATGTACTTGGTTATCTGTATTGTTTTCTTTGTGGTGTACAATTAAAGAGTCATTTTCATTGTATTGTATTGTATTATAATAATTGTAACCTATTATTTTGAAATATATACACTCACATGCTTTGTGCAACTACGGTTGCCAATTTATTTATTTATTTATTTTAATCAAATTTATTCCTTAAGGCAATAATGAAATGATGGAATTTAGTGCCGTTTAGAGGATGAATACTGAGGAATGAGAAGAGGTATCGCACTGGTTAATTACCAGTGCGATACCGATATGATGAAACAGAGAATGTAAAGGGACCAAAAGTTCAGCCAAATAATCATCCTTGTCCTTTGATTTATAATATGGTGACATTTATTTGTGTTGTGACTTGGTGTGATTAGTGGTATTGTGCCGCGGCATAAAATACATGGTATCATTTTAAGCCTTTACAAAAATTTACATGCATTTCTGTTCAGTGCTTAGGGTAAATGGAACACCTACAATATTAGCTTATTTATTCCTGTGGTTATGCACCCGTGGAGGAAAAAAAATGGGAAATTCCTAATGCTATAGTTGAATCCTCTCAAAAGGTCTTACATCATTATAGCATTCAAGTTACGCGCCCGCCAAGTTTGGGTCCGGGGTTTAGATTGTGCGTTGTCTGTCAGCATTCAGCGAGTAACGGTAGGTACTGTTTTATACGTATATATTCAGTGAATAAACGTACGCTGGGATGTCCTAAGTATAAGTCGCTTCTAGTATTTTCATCAGCCATGTACCAAATGGAAGGCGAAGAGGCATTATTTATGGCGCATATGGAAATGTGCCCTGCGGAATGGGACCGTAATGTTTGATCGTTTTCGAGATAATACCAGCAACGCAACGTTACGGATGGCCATTTCTCTCTTTATTTGCTTTTCATTTGCATAACTGATCATTTTTGGGAGTTTTGTCACGTTGTATTGTCTATTCGGGTGTGTTTTTATGATTGCGGCACAAGTAATTAAAAACGTAAGAGTTTTTCATGATTCACGGTTAATTCGGATTTACAAAGGGCCGGGCTGTGTTCCCACATAACCTTTAGTCATAAGAACGTGTTGATATTTTAAGTTTTATTCGTGATACGCTACAATATTAAACTTATTGAATTGCTGATAATTCACTGCAATTGCCATGTCAAAAGGTAGGTATAATAATTCTAATACGAATAAACTGATCAAGTGTTACAATATACGATTGTAAGTTTCGTTGTGACCTACACTTGCCGTTGTCAAAGTCCGTATTTTCACAGTGTGTAGGTATTTGTCTGTGTTCAGTTTTAAAATGAGCCTTGTTAAACAGCGTTGCCGCAACATTATGCTGAGACCTAAGTTATTTGATGTTTTTTTCTGAAAATTAAGAACTTAAAAACGTTCCAAATTTTAATTTTTTGTTCAAAATTTTAATAATAAGTTATTCCGCAAGTTAAATGTTGACCGCTATCGATTTAGATATTTCTTCGCTTTTATGAATTATACAGGATGTAAATAAAATTAAAATACATATAAAATAATAATAAAGTTTCTGGAAAACCCGTTGTATATTACAACCCCCACATACTTGAATAAATCAATGGACACAAAACACTCCAATTACTCAATCCCCTTTATAAAATATTTAGCTTAATGTTTACTCGTCATGGCAACTCTAACTCTTTCTGAATTAGTAATGCCCCCGAATGAATAAACTCGTGTATCAGAAAACCACAACACACTGAGTTCGTAGTTACGTAAATAATGGCTAAATTAAACAACGAGTGTTTCAAGTTGGACCTTTGTCATGAATTTTTTTTACAATGTGAAGCACATTGACAAAATCATTGGTTTTATTTGTGGAGGTGGTTGTGGAGATAATAGTTTTAGTTAATTGAAGAAGCAGACGATGTAAGCGAAGTCGGCATGTCTTAAACACCATAAATAAATTACCTAATTACAGAAGTACCCAAATAAAATAATCAAATGGAATCATAACTGACTAAGATGTAATGTTCTAGTAATAAGCGATTGATGAATAAAATTTTCAGTAAGGATTTTTTGACAAACAAAGTGTTGCCAGATGGCGCCATTGAGTAAAATTCAGTTTGACATTACAATATTACTTTATGCGTCATTACTTATAAACCAATCTCAAAATGACACTAATGTCAATTAGCCTACATGTTGCTAATGCCATCTAGCAATATTCCACTAGTCAAAAACCCTCATTACCGTGTAACGGAGGTCACTGTGATGGTTTTATTTGATATGAAATCGATGCGTTCCAAACGAGGTAAATTTTTGATATGAAGACGAGAACGACCTGGGGGAAGCAAAAGCGATTAAAAATTAGTGAAATCGATGCCAAACTACTTTTTAAAGTTGTTCCGGCAGGTCAAAATCACCCCGTTTTACAGCAGCATTAGCATTTACTTCAATGGTATTAGTGTCATGTAATATCGAACCAAGTATCCGCTTTCAAACGTGATCAGCAGCATTGGATTTCAATCTCATCGTCAGATAATAGCGATCGCCTTTTGTCTCCAGCCTGTATAGCGGCTAGTGTATTGAGTGCCGCATATTGCTCTGAAGTGCACCGCATAGGACTTTAGGCTATAGACGCATTCAATATACCGGGCTCACACCTGAACTGGTAAACAATTCTAAGGCTTTGAAACTGTATCTAGCACTTGAAATTGGTGCTCTAAATTGGGGTTTTGGTTTCTACAGAATTTGTAATAGTTCTGCTTAAGGTTTCTTGTTACAGTCGTTATAGTTTTAGTTTTGAAACTTTTAGATTAGTTTCCCACGGGTTAGGGTTTGAATGACAAAACATGTTCCGTTTTGAGTGGTAGCTTAAAACTGTTTATATGATTTAGTAAATCAAGTAAAGTAGTTAATGTTAAATAATTTATTGAATCAGGAGTTGCTTTGCGGAGGTCCATATCAATGAAGCGAAACAATGAATTTTCTCACCCGCGACTTTATGGTAGCTACGTTTATGTCAGAAATGCTTGTTCAGGCAGTTTCTCCACCTAGCTATCATAAGGTCACGGGTGAGCAAAGTTATTGTTTCAGTTCATTAGTTAATTTTAGTTAAAAATAGTTCACACTGACAGTGCGCTACGTCCATTATCACCAGATTACCACACAAACAATATCGCCTGGTTCAAACTCAGCAGACGTGCCCAAAATACCAAAACCGAGAATCAAATCAGAAGTTTAAATTAAAATTTTCGTCCAGTTCTTGTAAACAAGTCGAATGGCTAAAGTTCCCTGAGAGCCTTAATGCAATCATCGCGCTGCAGTGAAATAGCCCAGCAAAATTAAACTATAAACAAAGTCTTGAGTAATTGGGCTTAACCAGTTTTCAGCTAAAAGCATTAGCATTTTATTTGCGGAGTTGATTTCGGGTAATAACTTCTGGGGCACTTTGTGGTAGTTGAAGAGGATTTACGTGTTGGCGATGGAAATAGGTTCACTATAGATATCTACTTAATTAATTAATGCACTAAAGCCGACGGTTTTGGTCGCAGAGTAGCGAGGAAACGAAATACTGTAACATGTAAGTGGTGGTCAAAATCTGTGTATTGTTGTGAAATTTCAGCTCAAATTAAAGTTTCGAGTTTCGACTAGTTGACAAGATTGATTAAGGTTTCGAACAGATGACAAAAATTTTAAATTTTCGGCTAGTTGACGTGGTAAAGTTTTGACCAGTTGACAAGATTACTTAGAGCTTTAATATTCTACTACTTTACTCGTAATTTTTCAATATTCTTAAATGTTTTTTTTGAATGATGTACTTAATTTAAAAATCAATACCTACCCAAGTAAAAAAGACACCACACTCCCTACTTATAATTCTATCACTAACGCATAGTAGGTAAAGTTCTGTTCAATTCGCTTGCTAAATATATATCAGTAGGAATGCACCAAAAACGTGTCAATAACAAGCTAAATTTGGGAAATGAGCAAAACCACACACAATAAAAACAAAACCAATAACCGGCCACACAATATTTCACGTACTTAATGACACCGTTGTACCAAATTAAATATAAAAGTATAATCAAAATTTTTCGTAATGCGCAACGGTTGTGCGGGACCCGCGAGTAATCAGCGAAACTCAATAATGGAATTTGTGAAATGTATTTAGACCAGGAACGCTGCATCGGTGAGATTCGAATCCAATATGAATATAAATTGAAATTAAGTTGCCCGAAAGAGTACTATTAAAATTTCATAAATTCAGTGCGCTGGCGTCAAATATTCAGGTCTTCTGATGGAGTGATGTTGCAAATTGCTCTTGAACTTTATTACGGCGCGTGTGTATATTTTAATCTCGTAAGCTACAGTATACAGTAAACCAAGTAAGTGATTTAGGTTTAGGTTTTTAGGTTGATTGTTACAATGACTTTTAAGTGAAAGTAGCCTTTGATAATTTAAGCCGTGTAACTGACATTGAACCTTAGGGCGGTGAAGGAATATCTTGATGGACTATAGGACTAAATTAATTATGTAATTACATACGTTTAAGAAAATGTCAAATGTTTTCTGAATTGATAATAAGTTTCAAAATCTAAGAATCAAAATTTTGACGTGGGTCTTTAGTTAAAGTATTATCTCAAGGGAACGCATTACCGGGATATCATTGTAAGTCCTATGTCTCAGTCCAAATCTTTGTCTAAATATCGCCAAGTTTCATCTATCTATCGTCTAAGTATTAAGTTAAAATTTAGCATGCCTATGAGGCAGATCTAACTATATCATAACTAGTCTGTTACTACTTAGTGTTTTTATAAATATAGGGTGACATCTACGATCTCATGATTGCGATCAACTTTTATTATGGGACCAACTTCGAAAACGTAAACACAAAATCGGCGTCTCCATACAAATTGTGCAACCAGTTGATTGCTTTTAGTATGGGAGGCTCAATTTTTTTCTACCGATTTCGATATTACTCCCATAATAAAAGTTGATCGTAATCATGAGTGGATTCAGAAAATATAATTTTGTATGACGTCTTAGATGTCACCCTGTATATAAAAATAAATAGTCAACTGTATTCATCATCATTCATCATTTCAGCCGTAGGACATCCACTCCTGGACATAGGCCTACCTCGTTGATACCATTCACTACGATTGGAAGTTGCTTTCATCCACCTTGAACCAGCGGCCTTTACCAAATCGTCCGTCCACCCCGTTAGTGCACGTCCCACGCGACATTTGCCAGTCCGTGGTCTCCATTCGTAAACTTTTCGGCCCCAACGGCCATCTGTGTTATCAACAGTATTATCGTAATAAAATATTTAATTTCGTTTCATTTCCAAATCTTTTCAGTCGTTATTGCGTGACTTACTAACAAACATCCAAATATCCAAACATATTCACAAACAATCATTTATAATATTAAAGCCTGACCAGAAATATATGAGCATTGTCAAGAGGGCGCTACTATTTTCATTTGTGTAAACATTTTTAGTATAGTCTGAACAATGTGGATTGGCAACTAGTTATTTTGACTTAGGTACCTACTTTTATTCACCATAATCAAAATTAGAATCCAAATTCGGTGTCCGGTGGGCAAGTGGCTTCAAATTGAGACCCAGGCTTTAGTAGGGTTCTCGGGAATCATTCTGTTCGAATCCCGACACAACAAGATTCACGAACAGTCATATAAAAAGAGGGTTTTACTCTACATATCCAATTTCGTGTTTCAGTCCATTGTTTACGTATCGCCTTTACCACAACACCGTATAAAACAACAGAACATGAAGTATACTGAAAATTACACGCATCACAATACCTTTAGAAGAGAAGTGGCCTAATTATAATGGATAACAAACAAATATGCTTATTTGAAATTTGACACTTTTGAGAGAGAGAGAGAGAGAGAGATGTTTATTTACACATATTCGATACACAGGAAATACATTTGACAGGAAAAGATACAAATAAAAATTATCGAATAGTATAAATTGGGCCCCATTCAGCATAATGTTGCGGCAAGCCGCAACGCTGTTTTTCAGTGGGACCCATTTAAAAACTAAACACAACAAAAAAACAACACATTGTGAAGACACGAACGCCAGCGGAAAATGTAGTTCGCAACAAAAACCTAGATAGGTATACAAACCGGAAGTATGTATGGCAACACTTGATCAGTTTAATCGTATGAGAACCATTAAACCGCAACAAATTACGCCAAAGATTATTCTGGCTACTGTAGTGAATTATCAGCAATTTCACAAATTTTGATATTGTGACGCATTCACTCAACCTTCGATAAAACAAACTTAAAAACAACAAAACATTCTAAAGGGTTAGGCGGGAACGCAGCCCGGCCCTTTGTAAAGTCGTTCACAATAAATTTAAGCTACCGCCATTTCGTGTGAAAAAAATAAATACTTAGCAAATAACTTAGCAAATAACAAATAGGTAACAAAAAATATATAAATACATCCCAACGAATAATTAAAAACAATTAAAAAGTCTGTGTCAAATGCGCTCAATGTACGTGTTGCCCTGAGAGCGTCACCCAAGCCACCCAAATGTCTTGTTGGAGTTGGAGCAAGGTAAGTATAGTGTTCTGTTTAGGTTATCCATTCAGCGCGAGAAAGTGAATTTTACATTTTGTTTTAAAATTATGCTTTGACTTTAAAGCACGGATCGGTGGAGGCAGATCATTCCAACACTTCGTGGCCGCGTATCGAAAGCTACCACGAAATGCAGCTGAGTGGTGCGGAGGGAAAATAAGCTGAAGGTACCTCTCAGGACGGACTTCCGCAGACCTGGCGTTACGCGACCAGGTCAGCCTACTGTACAGGTACGAAGGCTGTTGCTGGTTAACAATACCAAACATAAGAGTGGCCATGTGCAGTTTTCGGCGCGAAGACATATTCAAAATGCGATTCCGGTTAATGTACGGAGATACATGGGAACGGGGAGGAATAATAAAACAGAAACGCGCGCATGCGTTTTGAACGCGTTGTATTACGCGCTGTGTACGCGCCAAAAGGCGCGGGCCATATACGATGTCTCCGTAGTTCAACTTTGACAGTACCAAAGCATCGCAAAGTCTGATCCTAAGCTCAACATCGAGGTATTCTCGAATTTTATATAGCAGCTTAAGCCTGTAAAAGCAATTACGCACCGTGTTATGCAAATGTGAATCGAACCGTAATTCCCCGTCCACGAGCAAGCCCAGGTTGCGGGCCTCAAGCACGCGTTCCAGAGGCTTATCGTCAATGTGCACCTTGAAATTAACTTTGGATAATTTATCTATCTGTTGTTTTGACCCCAGGATTAAGTATTTTGATTTACTGGGGTTTAAAATCAAAGAATTACGATGCGACCAGGCATTAATCCTTTTGTAATAACGTTCTTTTTTGAATGGCGGAAAATTTTGGGGTAATTGATTTACTCGTGCAAACATCAGCTTGTCGTGTTATTGAATGTAAATAATGCTTAAAGCCTGGAATACAATAACGAGATGTGGAGATGTGTGAAGCGTAGAAAGGTATCCAGAAGATAGGCGAAGACAAGACCTTAAGTATTATATTGAATCAGGCGTTAAATTGTTATTCAGTTAATCGCATTTGGTACATACGAGGGGCGTTCAATATAAAGTGAGAATGAGATGCAAACTCTTTTAATATTACGAAATTAAATACTGGCCGGTAAAGCTAATCTATCTAGCTGATTGCTATGAAAAAAAAAATACGTGTCTTTTGTTTAAAAAAATATACGGTAATTTCTTTGCAATGCTATTGAGTACGTTAGCGAAAATGGAGAAAATTGAACTGCGCGCCGTTATCAAATACTTGTGTTTGAAAAATTTTTCTACGGACCAAGTCAATTTGGATTTGCGGGACACTTTAGGGTCTAATGCTCCTCCGTATTCGACAGTCGCACGTTGGTGCGCCAAATTTAGACGTTGAAGAACATCGACAATGGACGACCCCCGCTCCGGACGCCCTACTACAGCAGTAACTGAAGTAATTGTGAAAAAAGTCGAAAACTCAGTTTTGGCGGATCGTCGTGTCACGGTTCGTTTTATTGCTGAAAATGTAAAGATTTCAACGGGGAGCGTGCATAATATTTTACATGAACGCTTGGGTATGAAAAAGGTATCTGCGCGTTGGGTACCAAGAATGCTTACTGACACGCAAAAACAAACTAGACTAGAAATTTGTCAAGAAGCTTTGAACCTGATGCAGCAAGACCGGGAACTTTTTTTGGCGCGATTTATAACAATGTACGAAACATGGCTCCATCATTACGACCCAGAAACGAAACTGCAGTCTATGACATGGAAAAGGCCATCATCTCCAACTCCGAAGAAATTCAAGATGAGCCCATCTGCCGGTAAGGTCATGGGCTCTGTTTTTTGGGATGGTAAAGGGGTATTAATGATTGAGTATCTCGAGCATGGAGCCACTATTACGGGCACATTATACGCCAAACAAATAGCAACATTGCGCAATGAGATCCGCGAAAAACGGCGAGGTAAACTCTCGAAAGTTGTGCTGTTCCACCAGGACAATGCCCCGGCACACAAGTCCGCCGTTGCAATGGCTGCAATTCGTGATGCTGGGTTCGATATCCTTAAGCATCCTCCGTATTCACCAGATCTCTCTCCCAGTGATTTCTACCTATTTCCGAGATTGAAACAATACCTGAGAGGCCAGAAATTTGAAGACGACGACGCGGTAGTCGCTGCAGTACAAGATTTTTTAAGTACTCAAGATGAGACCTTTTTTAAAAATGGAATTTTAAGTTTAGAAAAAAGATATACTAAGTGTATTATGCTAAAAGGTGACTTTGTCGAAAAATAAAATGACATTTAGTAAAAGTTGTTTATAACATACTCATTCTCACTTTTTATTGAACGCCCCTAGTATTTACCGCAGAGTATTCTGTCGTAAAACATCCAGACACAAGAACATTTAGACCACAGTAAATCCTGCCTTGGAAACATTCTGACTTAAAGAACATATGTTCAGCAATATACGTCTATCGGCTGAAATGATGATGATAATGATGACCTCTGTCACATGAAATTTTACATGGTTGTTCTTTATAAAAAAGGCCACAATGTAACTTTTAAATTGATAATCCCCATGGGAATTCAGTAAGATCCCGCAATTTCAATTCAACTGTCGGAGTTATTTGTTCCAAAAGGTTCATGTGAGCAAAGCTGCGAGTCAAGCTAACAAATGTTTAAAAGTACAACTTAAAATATATTGATTGTACAAACCATTTCAAATCACGCACCTTCATCGGCACCCAATCAACTTGGTCCCAAATTTCTCCAGTAAAATATTCCTTTACAAAATTACCTCTTATTTGCTGGATTGAGTAGGCAGGTAATAGAAATGCCATTTTATTTATGCGATGAAACGGAAACCGACTAGAGATTGGACTTCCTTCCCTCTAAATCACAATAAATTAAGCTAAACGAAGTTTCGGTTTATTTCCCAACGAGAAGTCGAGTCGCATCTCAAAAAGGTCTTTCCGTATTCCTTTTGTATCTTATACGAAGTCTAGCTTGACTTTTATTTTTATCTAGTTGTGCTGCTTGAAGTTATAAATTATGGGCTTACGGAGTAAACTATTAGTCATTGAACATTTTATGAAAAACATTGTCAAGTTCTAACTGTCTTTCATTTGAGTTTGATTAGCTATACAACTTGACTGTAAAGTGTAACCATAGCACCATTTAATGAATGATAATCAAACGCTAATGATAGACAGTTAGCACTTGCCAATGCTTTTCTTAAAGTGGTTGGTCACTGGCGCATGGGCAATAAGTAACTTGGTAGTTTACGCTATCTTTTTTTTACTAACTGCTTGTTTGCTATTTCGTTCGCAAAGAATTCGTTTTTCGCTATCCCGCAGGATTTGTGTAATTTTCCGGGATAAAAGGCATCGTATATAAAGGATATAAACTATCTGTGTGCCAAATTTCATCAGAATCCGTCAAACAGTTTTAGCGTAAAAGAGTAGCTAACAAACATCCATACATCCATATAAACTTTCGCGTTGATAATTTACTCGTAGTAAGATAAAATAGATAATATTAGTAAGACGTAAGATTAAATTTTCTTGTCACACTACGCTAATTCTTCTCAGAATAGTGATGCTAGTCTGTTGAGGATTGTCAGTTAACCTTCAGAATTTCCCGGGGAAAAAAGTGTGGTGGTGGTTATGGTTACCCTTTGCCTTCCACACCGCAGTGCTAGTCTGGAGTTCTAAACCGGGAATCAAATCAGGAATCTCAAGCTTTGTGATCAGATTCTCTTACCACTCGGCCATTTAGTCAACCATCACACCAATTCTTTCCATCCATGCATCCTTTGATAGACTCTTCAATGGACAACGCCTTACAATAAGTACAATACAACAAATAGTACAATACAGAAAACAAGTACATGAAAAAGTATATAATGTAAGCAAGGGCGGCCTTATTTCTGTTTAGACGTAGCTTTAAAAAAAAAATTAGAACCGTCCTAACCTAACTTAAATTAAATGTTGGTTAAACGTTAGTTGGTTAAATGGCTGGATCGTTGGTTAAATGGGTATTAAAGGACTGCAGACATTTTGTGTTTGTGTTACCTTTAGCAACTAATCGCCCTGTTGGCCTTCACTCCATCATCAACATAATTTCAGCCGAAAGACGTCCACTACCGAACACGGGCCTTCTTAAATGCTCGCTAAACTGACTGGCCGTGCGTCGTCCGCATCCACCGCATCCCCCAACCTTAACCAGGTCGTCACTCCCAACCTGGTGGTGGTCCCGGTTTGGACCCGGGTATATTCTAAAACTGCGGCCAATAATACCTGAGGACGGGTGGCAGCTTTCTCGACATTTATGATGTAACTTAGGTACTGCGATCGTCAACCTATAGCTGCCAAGCATGGCGATTATAGCAACAACCCCCTAATGGCTTTCACTCCATGAAGCCTTTAAATATCGCCGCAGCCTATATATATATATTAGGGGACAATCTTACACAAATCGACCTAGTCCCAAACTAAGCAAAGCTTGTACTATGGGTACTAGACGACGATAAACATACATATATAGATAAATAAATACTTAAATACATAGAAAACATCCATAACTCAGGAACAAATATTCGTGCTCATCACACAAATAAATGCCCTTACCGGGATTTGAACCCAGGACCTCTTGCTTCGTAGGCAGGGTCACTGCCAACTAGGCTAAAGCGGTCGTATGGGTCCATGATTGAAAAACCGTGCTAAAATAGGATGCAGCAGCATCTATTTAGCTACCTCTCAGTCTAATGGAATCTTTTCAGCTCCTCCAGACAGCACTTTAGTCTAATGAAGTGCCATAATTAATTTTCACGCCCCTACTACCAGGTAATGCTCTATTTTAACAAATTATCGGATGTTTTAACCACGTCGTTATTGTTTTTAGAAGACACTTTCGGGACTCTGACTTAACCTCGTAAGTTCCTATACACCTAAGTACATATCGTTATGTGGAGTTACAAATTATTTAGCTTATAACAATTTAGTCTAGTACTGCTTCTAGAAACTGGGTATTCTAGGTTCGGTCTGTAGCTCTATGTCTCAACAAAAGTCAGGCATTAAGTGGCTAAGATTTACTCTCAAACGAGTAAGTGGGTCATCTGATGGGAAATGATCACAACCGCCCATAAATATTAACAACTCAAAGAGAGTCACCAATCTGTTGCCGAGATCTGTCGTTGTGATGCCCCTTTTTTATCAGCTTTTGGTTTTTCTCCGAAGCTATTTAATTGTGCCAATATAATCCCATAACTAATACTTTTCGAGATGTAACGGAACCTCCCCCCCCCCCCCCTGTTTAAAAATCTCCCCCGAGTTAACCTGAAGCTAATTATCCTGAATCTATTGACGGCTGAAAACTGAATTAAATTGCTGAAATATTGATCTAAATTACCTATCTAATCTTGTTAAAGCTATCAAGCTCTAAAGCTCTGAACCAAATAAATAATGAATTTATATACTGAAATCTATACGGCGTAGAAACCTAACATTATTTCTATTGATCGTGATACGCGATATGGCCATGTGATCGTCTAGTACCTAAGAGAACCCTTCGTTGTGTCCGTGCCTAAGTAACCCTGGAACTTTAGTGAAGAATAAAGATTGGACTACCTATAAATATTTATTATATAGCGGCTAGTAACTTTATGCTAATTTTATTTAGAGGAAATGGTTGGTATTGAATTGCATAAGAGAAGACAGTTATAGAGTTTTATCTATGTATTAGAGTGGGTAAGTAAGTCTTAAGATAGATTATAGCCTAGAAGAGTAAACCAGAAGTGTTTGGAGTAGATATTAGACAGAAATATGGTATTCCAACTTAATAATATTCTATCTATTATGATAATGAAGATATATGGTTGCCCATATTTGATTCAGGTTATAGATAACTTAAGTAGTATTGAAGAAGAGGTAAAGATAGTTAAATGGAAGAGGTAATTTCAGATTTATAAAGTCATTGGTCAATAGTCTGTGTCATGTACTTGTAGGCAAGGAATTTTATATTGCGGCTATGTTTGAGAGCCCACTCCCAGCTCTCAAAAGTGGTATCCGACTCCAAACTGGGACTCAAACCTCCTCCGCATGAGCTCTGATGGAGCATACTACCTTTTCCTTGCAGGTAATTAGAATATAACATTTTAACATTGTATAATAAAAGAGGGCAATCAAAAGGAAGGTCAGTTATAGCCCGCGGCCGTCCCTAGGTCAATCCTGTGATCATTATACTCCTGCATTAGCAAAACAACTTCAGTGGTAATTGTAGACTACATTGGTTTATCATAATGACTAATGAGTAGCTACCGGGTCCCTTGGTACCGGTAAACCACTAACTTGCTTCTGCCTTAGTTTTAGTCAGAGTGACTTCCATTGTCAGTTTATAAAGATAAGCATTTGGTATAACTTTTACCATTAAATTTAGTTGGTATAACTAGCCACTACAGGACCAAATAACCCAAGGTTGCTTTACCAGGGACGACCACCGACTTCAAAGGAGATTCTACTTTTTTCAACAAATAAGTATTATTCATGGTGAGTTATTGATTTCATTTTGTCTCACTCAATTGCTACTACTAGAGTTTGTAACGTAGGACATATGGATGAAAATAAACTCCGAAATCTTTCATCCGTCGGTAAGTACATAAGTCTGTCAAAGTAAGTATTAGTCAGTGACTCAGCTTCCTAGCCCCTGTACCCGTGTGATTCTGGTACCCATCTGAGGGGATTGGGTTAGATGAATACCAGAGTGTAAATATATATATACATAGATAAGCGGACTAGACATTGATGAGGTTAAAACACCGGTTGTGGCGCTTCAAACCCTTCAACACCCAGGGAGAAATTAGGTCCGACTCTTGAGTTATAATACAGACCCCCACCCTTCTCCAATAGGTGGTACCCTACCCTTAAACGCCTCCGAGAAGAGCCAGGCTATCAGTTAACAACCGCAAGGTGACCCGTCTGTCACTTCTCAGAGGTCAGCTCTTACTTAGCTGAGGTCTAGATGAGTTCTCCAATACACTAATATAACACTCCCAGACATAGACCCCACCAAACCCCACTAAACACCATTTTATTTATCAAACAACTGTGTAATTCCCCAACAGTGAATATTCTATAACCGGGTTTGGCGATAGATACTCAGAGCCAGGCAATCACACAGAGATCCCTCCCATTAATTAACATAAGAAATAAATCAACACATAATAAAGGTAAAACACAGCAAAGTAACAATAAAAATGATAACGTAATAACCCAAGGAGAACCTTACCAGACCCGTAGTCAAAATGCGAAAAAGTCCCTTCTACTCTGCGCAGTCCCTTTTATACCCTTGCCTCGACGATACCCACCGAAACACACTTTATCACAGTATAATAATGATCAGTAGGGTGTCTCGGCAGCGACCTTAATTTTACCCACCTACGCGACCTCGGCACACAACCTCGCGATAGAGCTGCCACTCTTCAGTTATGTTTTGATAATGTCACATAATCATCATCATCATAATCTTTAACACTAAATTAAGATTAGAAGTTGAGATTTGGAATAATGATATGATCTACATATATATCTATATATAAATGACCCACCGAAACCATTGTACGCGCGCATAACTTTCGATCAACTGCTCCAAACTAGATAATCCCTTTTAATAACCCACAAACCGTATTATGCTTTCGAACGGTTTTATTCAGTTGCATAGCCACGTATATTTGCTACCTACGAATCAGCTACGGAGAAGTATTTGCGCCTCTTCTGGGATGTGCGAAAAGTTTTATTGTTACATTAATAGTGTAAGATCCCTCATTCCGCTAAATAACTCCATTAGATACGTTTTTTTCATGTCTCGATTCAAATTAAAGCTAACATTGAAACGAGACAATACCAATAAAGTTACACTACAAATCTGTAGCATATCAATTGCCACCGTACGTAATAAATGTGCGATCCCGCGCCGACCGAACGTAACCGCGCAACACGCCCGACCGATGCTAGCCGAGCTATGCCGAGATTTCGTGGCACGTAGGTACTTCTCGCGTTCCGGCCGTTTGTATGAAAATACTCTACTGATCATTCACTACACTGTGCCCTAGATCCATCGGCATGAAAACAGCTTGAGAACCCCGTACCTCACGCGCAGTCTACCCGCTAGTCAGTATTGTTGGTACAGAATTCATTTCTAAATCCCCAGGGTCTTTATGTCGTTCGCATAAAGTGCAGAATTGCTTAACCCGACTCGCAGGTAACTTGGTCAGCCCGTGCATCGTGTTCTTATTTGAACATTTTAGCAATTAAAATATTTTTAACATCATCATCATCATCTCAGCCGAGATCCACCCAATACTGAACATAGGCAAAAACTGAGTTTGTTTACATGAAACAGGCTGTACCAGCATGTAAAAAAGGACTGTTGAACTCAGATCCGATTAATACATCTAGGTGAAATTAAATAATCCAACGTATCATCAGGTAATAGCTTGGGTCCTTACCAAGGTACATATAAATACCAATTAAATAATCCAACCAATCATAAGGTAAAAGCTTGGGTCCTTACCAAGGTACATATGAATACCTTAATACATATAATTAATGTTTTTACGGGTCTGAAAATATTTATATAAACATATATTTGTGAATGAGACGGTTTTCAGAATCTGAACCGTCACAGAGACTTAATAATGAACAATTTATTACTTGTTTGACCACAATTGCAGCGGCCTGGTTACGAGTCGTCAGTTGACGAGTCTCGTCGTCTCGTGACCATTGCTAGCCGCTGCAGTGTGGTGGAAACATCAATGTAATTTTAGCAATAAACAGTGCAAAGTTAAAGCTTCGTCTGCGATCAACAGATAACGTTGTCTAAGCGGTGGTTGTGCTTTAAAAAGTTACCGTATACTTTTTTCAGGCCAAACTTGAAGATTGTAAACATTTCTCATTCAAGTATGTCTAAATATCTCAGTATTTTAGTAACCATCATCAAAATATGATAAATATTTGCCTACATCCTTATTGTCCCTGGAATTTCTTATCTGTCCTAACAAGGCGCTTATATGTTGTACCTTAATTGTGTTCGAATCAGTGAACTGTTCCCACTTAGACTTGGAACTTTGTAGAGCGCGGCCTGTTAGACATGATCCAAGATCCACCTACATAATGACAGCGGGCAAACTTGTTCTTGTGAAATAATTAGGTACCTATTGTAACAAGGGTATACCGAAATAAGAACATGCCATGTTGAAGGATAGGATCGTGAAACACGCTTTCCCGAAATGAGCTCTTTCCTCAAAATGTACAGCACCATTCGATTTCTGGCCCATCGTAGAACGTAACGTATAACTTTATCAGTCAGCGTCATATTGGTTTTCCTTGTCATGCAATATATTTTACTAAATACAAACTGAAACATGGATGCACAGAAAAAAACCCCAGAAAAAAGATCAGCGCTGGGAACCTGTAATGTATGTATGTATGTAAACTCTTTATTGTACAAAAATAAGGAAAAAAAAGAAATACATTATTGACAACCGTTGAAATGCATGTACAAAGGCGAACTTATCCCTTTAAGGGATCTCTACCAGTCAACCCTTGAGTGGATGAAAGGAGCATTTAGTAAGGGACCGACAAAGAGTAAGTCAAAATACAGTCGGACAAAGCAAAGGCTACAATACAACTTTTAGTAAATACAATACATAAACTCATAATATAAAGAAACCTAATAAAAATGCCAACCAGCGCCGTTGACAACGCTAGTCGTGCCAACGGCATTGCTGAGTGGAGACCATTTCGGCTTCACATCCTTATTTGTTTGTTTTTGTATTCTTTTTCATTTTGTAAATTATTTTTGGTTGTGATGTGTTGTCTGAATAAACGTTTTTCTATTCTATTCTATTCTATTCTAAAAATATACTACCATATACAACATATATATGCAAAATACATACAATAAATAAGCAGTGTTCTCAATATATTAAAGTGATGGTGTGAGCCACATCTTCTTCAAAGCTTCCCTGAACGACACCATGGAGGGAGATTGCCTAATGGAGGTGGGTAATTTCGAAGAAATAAAAAAGGCTAAGGCGCAATCCACACAGAAGAGACGTGGGACGGGGCCGCGTCGCAATCGCGGCGCCCCTTGAATTAGTTTTAATTTTAAATGATTAAAAGCGTCGCGATCCAAAGCAGACAGAAAGAAACGAGGCGGAGAAGCGGCCTGAGAACAAACCACGTGGAGTGCGACGCGCCTCCGTCCCACGTCTCTTCTTTGTGACTTACGCCTAAAGATTGCTTTTTGATAGAAATAAAAAAGAATAAAAAAGAATAATACTGTCGGTTATAAGTATGTAATGAAAATAACATGGAAAAATAATAATTAAGTAGCAAATCACTAACGTCAAGAATTAGATACCCCATAATGTTACCACTCTCTTGCTTAATTCCTCTGTTTTTGATGAAGGGAAACATCATCCTAAACACTGCAATACAATGATGTATGTGAAGTTCTGCATGAGACCACAGTTCAAGCCTTCTTATTCTAAATGGAGGCCTGTGTCCGAGATACGATGATGATGATGAATTTTTTAACGACCGCCTTAGCCTAGTTGGTAGTGACCCTGCCTACGAAGCAAGAGGTCCTGGGTTCGAATCCCGGTAAGGGCATTTATTTGTGTGATGAGCACGAATATTTGTTCCTGAGTTATGGATGTTTTCTATGTATTTAAGTATTTATTTATCTATATAAGTATGTTTATCGTCGTCTAGTACCCATAGTACAAGCTTTGCTTAGTTTGGGACTAGGTCGATCTGTGTAAGATTGTCCCCTAATATTTATTTATTTATTTTATTTATTTATTTTAAAGTTTTCTTTATTTAAAAAATGCCACTGCTGTTTAAGTATGCTATCGCTGCATTAATTTATTATTCACTAAGCGCCTCCTTCTATCATATACAAATTGCAACGTTAAAATTTTTGCCGCTCAAAATGTGCCAGGCGCTCAAATATATTTTATAACACCTACCGTTTTACACCGCCCATTACCGACTAACAAGGGTCAGCGGAGGTAGACTCGGTTAAAATATATAAAAATCACTCAAAAACCTTCCCTTTGATGCTAAAAAATGAGGGTTCCGTTCGTTTTTTTTTCAAAGGATACGTTAAAGTTAAACAGCCGCGCAAACAGCTCGATAAATAAACGGACACAATCTCTTTGATCAGGTTTGTTCCCACCAAAATGACGTGCAGCCTCTTGATCATAATTCCATGATTACCTGCAATACTTAGTATCATTTCTTTTTTTAAAACAGTAACCCTAGAATGCATAAAAACGCGGTTACTTCCACTAAGGGCCCATAAAATATCTAAACGAGCGTCGAGATAAGAATACTATGATAACAACCACCCTCGTCGAATAAAAATGTTCGAATGTTTAAATTTTCGATCGTTTTTACTACTGCCTTCGTGAATTTTACGCCCTGACAGCTTTTAAAGGTTGTACTAATATCGAGTTGACAGGTATTCATAATAATACTAAGTTTAAGAAAAAAAATTTTGTAACTTTAATTGCAATAAACAGATTTTTTTTTTTTTTACTGTTATGGATAACACCTACGAGTTTAATATATCGACCCACTACCATATAGTGATTACAATAGAACTACCTATCTAATGTGTGTACATAATTAAGGACTTAATCAAAACAAAGTCACGGTTGTTTCCTTTGCGTACCTAACGAAAGTTAGTCATACAAAATATATGGGTAGCTTTCGATACACAAAGGAATCAGTTATTTTTTTGTTTTAATTAAATCCCTTTAATTGTGTACAAATTTATTCAAAACGTCCCACGTATGTACACACGCAAACACATTGTGTAGATACTTAGTTTCATTGTAATCACTTATACATGTAATGTAATCACGAGTGCATAAAGGTGTTTTCCATAACAGTATTATGAACATGTGTAATGTGGCTTTGTGTCAGTGGAGGTGTTAAAGTCCTCATCATCATCATCATTTCAGCCAAAAGACGTCCACTGCTGAACATAGGTCTCGCCCAAGGCTCGCCAACCAGATCGGCCATGCGCCATCCGCATCCATTGCGTTCCCGCCACCTTCACCAGGTCGTCGCTCCATCTTGTTGGAGGCCTTCCACTCGAGAAACTTTCGGCCCCATCGGCCGTCAGTTCTACGAGCGATGTGCCCTGCCCACTTAAGTCTAGCGATTCTTCGAGCTATGTCCGTGACTTTAGTTCTGTTTAAGTCCTTAATTTTAATAATTGCACTGTATCTAAACACCTACAGCTCTTAAAATAAAGTCTTGATTATTTAGTTTTTTCAGAGAAAAAATCAAGCTAGATCGACTGTTCGCCCCCGAAATCCCTCGGGCCCTCATATAATATAGCAAATTTCATCGAAATCGTTAAGCCGTTTTCGAGATCGCTAAAGTAAATAAATTATAGTATATCAATCTAATGTTTAGGTATAACAGAGGTACTTACTAATGTGCTCAATAGGTGAGTTTCACGTAATGTATATGGTTAAGATTATCATACTTGTGTCTTAGTGAGACCTGCTAAGGGAGTAAGTGCATGTTAATTAGTAGTTATTTATCTGTATTATCTTCTGTACACTTATTTCTGTTTGTTCTCCAAATAAATAAATAAATAAATAAATAATTTACTTACCTGAATTATTACTATTATTATTATTTAAAATAATACACTATAGTCCGACAAGCTCGTGCGCGACCCTCCGCGGAACTCTGTCGTAGTCAGCGTTTGCCGCACTTATTAAAATTACTACTTATTATTAGCAGAGGCTCCCTGCGACAGGGTTCCGCCGAGCGCCGCGCACGAGCTTGTCAAGGTATAGCAGCTCATTGAGCTGATGCGTGCATATCTCTACACTTGTGTTTTAATTGCTCGTTCAAAGGTATTAGATATTACCATGCTAGAAATACCTACTGAAACTACCCTGAACTCTTTTCTACATCTCTAATAGGGATGTTTCCTAGGTAAAAAAATAATAATTCTTATTAGTCCGTATTTTAAATTATCAAAAAATATTAGACACGTAATTTTTCTTTTGACAATTAAACAATAAATGACGAAGATATGGCGCGTTGAAGTTCCGCGTGACGAGGCGTGACGTCACTTGTTCCTAAAACGCTCATACAAAGTGTAGGAACAAATGACGTCACGCGAAACTTCAACGCGCCATATCTTCGTAATTTTTTGTTTAATTGACAAAATAAAAAATACGTGTCCAATATTTTTTGATAATCTAAAAGACTGACTAGTTAGGAAAGTAGCCAATTGTTCAGGTAACGGACGCGGTCACTTTATATTTATCCAATCCCAATTCAGCACTTATCAATGATTCTCTGTGTAAATTCCGCCTAATGCCACTTAGCTACGGATAATTTTCCCCAAATAGTGCCTCGGACGTCAATGCCGGCATTAAGTCAATAATTTGACGCTTGTCGTCGCACTAGGGGTGTTCACAAGAGACGACTAAGATGAGGGGGCACGACACGATCATCGCGTTATACTGTTAATTTTCCAATCAGATAGTTACTCGGGTTCATCATCATCATCATCATTTCAGCCGAAAGACGTCCACTGCTGAACATAGGCCTCCCCCAAGGCTCGCCAAACAGATCGGCCCTGCGCTATCCGCATCCAATGCGTTCCCGCTACCTTCACCAGGTCGTCGCTCCATCTTGTTGGAGGCCTACCTACACTGCGTCTTCCGGTCCGCGGACGCCACTCGAGAACCTTTCGGCCCCATCGGCCGTCAGTTCCACGGGCGATGTGCCCTGCCCACTGCCACTTAAGTCTAGCGATTCTTCGAGCTATGTCCGTGACTTTAGTTCTTGCACGGATTTCATCATTTCTTATGCGATCCCGCAGAGAAACTCGAAGCATAGCCCTCTCCATCGCCGTCTGAGTGACTTTGAGCTTCCTTATAAGACCCATCGTTAGCGGCCACGTCTCAGTGCTATAAGTCATTACTTAACCGAGGAGTATAACCGCCCCCTTTGCCTGGCATTTGTGGACTACGAGAAGGCCTTCGATTCGATCGAGACTTGGGCTGTACTGCATTCTCTCCAACGGTGCCAAGTGGACTACCGGTACATCGAAGTGTTGAAGTGTCTGTATAATAACGCCACAATGTCCGTCCGACTTCAGGACCAGATGTCGAAGCCCATTCTATTGCAGCGGGGAGTCAGACAAGGAGATGTTATCTCTCCGAAACTGTTCACAGCTGCACTAGAGGATGCGTTCAAGACTCTGAACTGGGAAGGGCGTGGCATCAATGTAAATGGCGAATACATCACTCACCTTCGATTTGCCGACGACGTGGTGCTTATGGCAGAGACCTTGGAAGACCTCAGTGCGATGCTCGCTGACCTCGGAAGAGTCTCCGAGAGAGTTGGTCTTAAATTTACTCGGGTTGTTTTCAAAAAATTGTAGAGTCGAGGAAACTGAGTTGCGCACCACGATGGAAACTTTTTGTTGCAAATGTCAACACATTCCCTACAATTCTGTGAAGAGATTCCACCCACGCGATTCAGTTTCCTCTAATGTAGATAATTAAGGGTTTCAAACTTAAAGCAAAACTTAACTGATTCTGATTCCTTTGTGTAACGAAAGTTACCCATATAGTTAATACGACTCACTATCGTTACACAAAGGATGCGATCGTGATTTTTTTCTTCATGAAGCTTTTAATGTATGTACATTTTTTTGAATGATTCTTTTACAGTTGTTAGTTACCAACACGGATAACGGTAGGCAGTAAAATTACGTTGCTGTTAACAATACTTTGCTCAATTTGATAAAAAATAATTAAACCAAAGCTTTCGTTGCAAAAACTTTATAATATGTTATCGTTATTTTTGGGTCCAAATTAATTTAAACAATCCTCTTGATATTTTACTAGATCTTCATTATTTTTTTAACGGTTTTCCT
Source organism: Archips crataeganus (assembly GCA_947859365.1). Lineage (NCBI taxonomy): Eukaryota > Metazoa > Arthropoda > Insecta > Lepidoptera > Tortricidae > Archips > Archips crataeganus. The sequence goes on along the minus strand of OX402057.1, from coordinate 14,286,614 downwards.
GACAACTGTAAATAATGTTCAAATACAGTCATTTCCATAATATTTTCTAGAAGCATTGCGGAATTAAAGTGTGTGTAAAAATCTGTTCGTGTTATCAGTAATCCTAGTATTTCTCAACGAATGCCATATAACGCGAACAAGTAGAGGTTTATAGGCTCATATCACAAGTGCGTTTTACGATCCTGCTGCTAATTTGAAACTATGAAATTGCTTAGTAGCAGGAAATTTCGCAATAATGCGAGAGTTTCTAAATAATGTGATAATTACAAAATACAATGTACAATTTGACGCTTTTATTTAGTTAATGAGATTTGGCAGCGGGATTTGTTATTTTTTTTTATCGTATTTTGTTACTACGCAATGATACTCCTAAAAAAAGTTAGAAATAGCTTCTGTATCATTGTGCTTATTTAGCATGTTTGAACAGCATCCTGAGAGGAGGCCTGTGTCTTGGCAGTGAGATGGTTACCTATCATATACTCGAAAAATTTTTTTCCGAATATTTAAAATCCCGAATGCTTCATTTATCCGAATGCATTTTTTTCGGAAACTGTAAATATTTCAGGATTTTTATAAAACAACCCTAACCTAACCTAAAGGGTTCCACACGATGGTCCTGAAATAAATCCTGAAATATTTACAGTTTCAGAAAAAAATGCTTTCGGACAAATGAAGTTTTCGGGATTCTAAACCTTCAAAAATAAAATTTTCTAAACATCGATAGGTTCCCCAGTGAGATATATATAGGTTGAAATGATGAACGGCATTAAAATACTTAATTCAGATGAAAAATCGCTTGAGTTTTTCCTTTCTTCCAGTGTTTTCCCGGCTGTTACAGCATATGCATAATACACCAGGGTGCATTCTAGTTTATTCTGTAAGTAGGCCGTAAATAACACTTTTACATGTCTATTTTTTGCACTACCAGCACTTTACCATTATTGCCAAGAAGAATGCGCGGCAATAAACTTGACAGTACAAACGAAAATTATATTACAATAAAATTTACTTAACCTATTAATACAAGCAAGATAAAATAAAATTAAAAATAAAAATAAAAAAAACAAATTACATGGTTATCGAAACATATTTCCATCGTTATTAATATTATTATGTCTAGTTTTCACAGGTTAAAAAACAATTACAAACATAATAAAACTTAAACTATAAATAGAAAATTTGGCCTGAATCGCCGTCAATGGGCAAGGTGCCCAGAAGGCTGGCCGTATTTCCTCGCTGTATAGCGATACTTATTCGCTGTGCGAAATAGTGGCAACAGTACAGGGATGTATATGTGGAACCTCTTCACAGTCAATTTCCCGATGATTTCTTTGGCAGATGTAGGGAATACCAACATGACATTTGCAACATAAAATTACGAACGCATCAATCATTCCTTTTATTACCGTCAGCTGAAAGACGTCCACTGCTGGACAAGGACGTTTCCCAAATAATGCCAACGAAGAGGTCCTGTGCCGCCACTTTCTGCAACCTTCACCAGGTTTTAAGTCCGCTTTGTGAAGAGTCTTCAGGTACGTATTCGCGTTTCAAGAACATTTGTGGTGACCTCTAGCGCTATCCGGTCGTCAGTTAGAAAACCGCTACATCTACATCGCGCTACTGAAGTGGCTCAACTCGGCTGCATAAATACAACTTCCAACTCTCTCACTTCGGACTTCGGTGCCTGGAGAGAGATCACTCTATTGCAACCTGCTCCTACATTGGTGACTCCGACGTGATTTTAACGGCCATAAGTTCTGCGAGCAATGTGCCTCGTCCTCTGCTGCTTAAGTTAGACAATTCTTCGGGCTATGTTGCTTACTTACTTCTGCGAGTCTCGCCGTACCTGATGCAATTTCACAGAGAAATTCCGAGCATAGCCGCTCTTTGATGCGATCACGTTCAGTCACGATCACGTTTCAGTCATCAGAGACACTGAGACACTGAATGAATGAATGAATGAATGAATGATTTATTTTGAAACACTGCGGGATATTGGATGAATATCGATGATAATTCTCCAGAGCAAACTTTTAGCATAAAATTGAAATGACAAGCCTTTACCTGCGGTTTGCACTCTGGGATTCTACTAAATACCCAAAAAATTATATCGTGGTCTTAATTTACACTGTATGACTCACCGGTAAAGATTTTGGAATTTTACAAGGACCTTGTGGAAATTCCGAAATAAAAAGAAGACTATATAATGTCATTCCAAATATTCAGCTCAGCTGGTCTAAAACACCATGTTCCCAAAATTCTACATTTTTCAGAATGCTACATAACCTATTTACCGCATTTCTATCGTACTAGATTCTCGTTGCAGCACATTACAAAGTCGAAAATTACTCAAGAAAGTGTTTTTTTTGGTAGAATGTCTTATTTTGGACATCTGGTATAGTGAGAATGTAGTAAATAGGTAATGTAATGTTTTAAAAAATCTGATATTTAGGAAACGTGATATTATTTAAGGCACGACCAACTCCGTCCAGCCGTATAGCGTGAAGAAAAAACAAAAACACACGGACGTACTCTAATACTCGCAAACTTTCCCATTTATAATATTAGTAGGATTATGATACGTTAAGTATAAATTTATATTTATTTTTTATTTAAAGGTGGTTCAGCCTATAATATTTTCATTTGACATGGTGTCGTGTGTCGTCGTTGATATTAAAACACTCTGCGGCCGGCGCTCGCATCCGTAATGAAGCAATTACTCGATAGCCTCATGACTGTGCCTTTGAAGGCGACCTGCAGTGATCCTATTGTATCGGTTATCTGAACGTAATATCGGTCATTATTAACGTTGAAAAATTAAGTAGCCGCCTAATCCAAATGCGAATCCGAAAATTGTCTATTTGTTGTTACCTACGAGCATATAACCCCTGGAGACGTAATGCCTGCGAATTTAAAAGGAAACGATTCTGTCAACTAGCTGAGGTGCGGGGGGAGTTGCGATCGGTTCGAAGTGTTCCGAAGTATTCCGAACCCGATCGCTAGGGCGTGCATCGTAATGACTATGCTTTCTATCGATATCGATAAAAGGTTGTGCAAAAAGGGTTTTCAAGCAGTACACTCTGGTAAAATTTAAATGCCAACTTTGAATTTATTTTAAGCTTAAACTAAACAAGTTGAAAAGTACTTTTAATGGTTTATTGAACTTAAGTAAGTACTAAAATATTATCATAATAGGTATAGTTCAAATAAAATTACGTTATACCTATCCAATACAGGTACAGTCGAACAAATTGAATCATGACCCAGGGTGGACCTTTGTGCTACTAATGTTATGTTGACATCTCATACTTTTGTCATGGAAATCATAGTGAAATTGATTATTAAAAGGTTATATCCTGTGTCAGGATTCAATTTGTTCGACCGTACACGAAAATAAGAATTATAATTAATATCACGAAGTCTAATAGTAATAAACCACGAAAAAAAAATCCGCTATCAATAGATACAATAATCATTTAGTGGATAATTATCGACAATACAAAATAAATGCATCGCACCACACTAGTCATTGGCGACACGAGACTAATTACGATAATAAGAGATAGATATACACGATTGCAGTGAGAAAGAAAAAGATGGGGGACGGACCAGTCCAATCCAACTTGACCCGCGTTGCAACTAATCAAATTTTCGTAAATATTTTGATAAAATAAACAAATGGACTTGCCGATGAAAAGTAACATTGTTTTTTGTTTCATTACATTTTTTACTGTTGTTTCCGCACCATTTAACTGCACAACAAGACATGATGCCGTATATTGAAGCTGTTTTACGTCGTAAATATCAGCTGTCTCATCGTTCATACTTTATGGTTGAAACTGACGGTAAACCAAGGAGTCGGGAAATATATCATTGATAAATCACTGACTAGTCGACAGATTAGTGTCGCCTTTCACTACGTCTCTAGGGGTTATATGCTCGTAGTTGTACACTCATTACTTCCTTATACCACACTTATGCTTGCTAATTTTTAAAATGCGAAAGTAGCTCCGTCTGTTTATCTTTTACCACTTCACCCTTCAATCGTTGAACCGATTTAGATGAAATGGTATGGAGATAGCCTGATACCCTGGGAAGGACATAGGGTAGTTTTATCCCAGAAAATTGCATAGTTCCCGCGGAATGGCGATATACAAAGAAAAATATTTTGAAAGAAAAATATTTATTCGTGACATAAATTAACAAAGAAAACCAGTAAAAGATACAAACATTATCACGAAATGGTCCCAACTCAGCATGATGTCGGCCGTGAAGCCGACGCTGGTCTTCCGTTGGAACCATTTCACCCACAATTAAAACATAAACTGCTCAGTGAAACCGACAACTAAAAATTAATTAATCACTAAGCAAACCAAAAAAAAAAAAATACAAAATGAAACTATAAAAAGCATACAAGAAAACAAAACGCACAATGGACATATACGATATACGGTGGCATATACGATATTTTTGCAGAAGGAGTCGCGGGGAAAAGCTAGATTATCATAAAAGTATTGATCATCATCTTTATCCCTGTCTATATTCGTCCGACTGCAGGGCGCTGGCCTCCTGTCAGAATGAGAGGGCTTGGGTCGTAGGTCCCATGCGGGCCCAGTGCGGATTGACAACTTCACACACACCATTGAATTTCCTCATGATGCGTTGTCCTTCACTGTAAACTTGGTTATTTTGTTCACTCAATAGAAATTTCAAATGTAATTTCGCACGCATATTCCGAAAAACTCCTCTGAGTTTTTCGGAATATGCGTGCGAAATTACATTTAACAAGAATCGTATTTTTTACAAGAAGCCCGGGCTTGTACCTCTGTACAAGCCCGGGCTTCTTGACCGGCTTGTTAGCTTTCCTTTTCTATCAATCATAGTTTATTAATTCTACTGCATTAAAAATTCTGATCTAAATATTTTTTTCTCAAACATGCTATGTAATATTGACGTTATGTTCCTTATAATACGCCACGAAGTGTCACAATGCAGGTGCGGCTAGACGAGAGGTCAATAATGGAATTTCATACAACATTGCTGGCCAAGGCCAGCAAAGTGATCGTCTTTTGTTTCATACCATGACGTTTGTAGGTCTATGGCATCATAGCATTTAGCCATTAAAAAAAAACTATAAGCAATATTTGCGTTTTGGTTCATTATGACATTCTGCTACTACGCTTATTTAAGGTAAGGTAAGATGGTGATGGTGATGGTGATGATGGTAATGGTGGTGGTGATGATGATGATGATGATGGTGATGATGATGTTGATGGTGGTGATGATGGTGATGATGACGACGACGACGATGGTGATGGTGATGGTGATGATGATGATGATGATGATGATGATGATGATGCATGTTTGAGAAAAACTTTATACAAGCCTTGGCCACGAACAGGGATTGCCGGCCTCGTATCTCTAGATGGCCTCGTTGACACTCGGCCATCTATAACTACTCGGCCGGCAATCCCCTATTTCGCGGCCGCTGCAGTAATGTACTATTTTTAATACAATGCGTTTTCGAATTAACTTACCTACTGATTAATGGTGTCTAAACTTCCCTATTATTGTCAAAATGTCCCCAGCAAAAATAAACTCTTTCGTCTTTCCTTTGTCTTCAGGAATCACTGCGATATCTTTTGCCCTTTACGTAAAAGGTCGTAAATTGAATTTGTACCGTGGTAACAGTAGTTTTATTCATGGAAAACGTTCGCTGCACTTGCTACCTCATCTGCATGCAGCACAAGGTTTATTTGCTTGCAGTAATTGCTACGTACAGCTAGTGCCTTTTAAATTCCATTATCGTTACAGCTTACATGCCCCTTTTAAATTATTACCGCTTTAATTTTGAGTACAGTTATTCATTCATCAAAAGAACGTTTACTTTATTTTATTATTTAGAAAAATACATTTATCGTTCGGAGAGGTTAGCTTGCAGGTTAGGTTGCAGGGCAAAGCCTCGTCTCAGAATGAGAGGGGTTGGGCCGTAGTTCCCACGCGGGCCCAGTGCGGATCGGGAACTTCACACAGATCATTGAATTTCTTAGCAGGTGTATGAAAGTTTCCTTACAGTGTTTTCCTTCACCCTAAAGCTCATGATAAATTTCAAATGTAACCTCGCACAAAAATTCCGAAAAACTCAGAGGTGCGAGCCGGGATTTGAACCCACGATCCTCTGCTTGAGAGGCCATAGGTCAAACCACCACGGCTTTGTTTAATACCTAATCAGCATCATATCAGCCAAAAGAAGTCCACTGCTATTAAGTTATTCTGTAAAAATCAAATTTTCAATAAAATTATCTTATCTTCATCATCATCAGCCTATGCTCGTCCACTGCTAGATATAGGCCTCTCCCATGGCACTCCACTGAGCACGATCCTCGGCAACTCTCATCCAGCTCTTGCCAGCCGCCTTGCGAAGGTCATCGCTCCAACGAGTCTGAGGACGTCCCACGCTACGTTGGCCGATCCGTGGTCTCCACTCAAGAACTCGTCTACCCCAACGGTTATCAGTTCTTCGGGTTATATGGCTGGCCCATCGCCACTTCAGCGTGCTAATGCGGTGAGCTATGTCGATAAGTTTGGTTCTCTGTCGGATCACTTCGTTACGAATTCGATCTTTCAGAGAAACTCCGAGCATATAGCCCTTTGCATAGCACGTTGAGCAACTTTGAATTTGTGGACCAGCCCTACCGTGAGTGTCCATATTTCGGCACAATAGTCGTTTTCAAAAAAAATGTACATAGTTAATGAAAACAAAATCACGATCGTTTCCTTTGTGTAACGAAAGTTAGTCACACAAACTATATAGGTAACTTTCGTCACACAAAGGAATCAATTAAGTTTTGTTTTAATCAAGTACCTTAAATTGTGTACAATTTTTTCTGAAAATGATTCAATTATCTTTTTTGGTGGTAGAGCCATGTTGTAGCTAGCCGCTGCATCACGAATGGGCCGGCTCGTCCGGGGCAGTACCACCCTCTCACAGAACACCGGCGTGAAGCAGCAGTACTCCTGCTGCGTTTCGTACGGTCAGTAAGATCGCCGGGGGCCCAATACCTCTCCCCCTCCTCTATTCCCTTTCCTTTTTCCTCTCCCTTGTAGGGCCGACAACGCACTGGCATCGCGTAAAGCGCTGCGGGTGTCTATGGACAGTGGTGATCATTTAACATCAGGTGACCCACTAGTTCGTTTGTCTGGCCTCTCTAACATAAAAAAAAAATATATATGTCATGACGTTTAGGACGCACTGATTGAAGACTTTCGTCTTTAGACTTTGTGGAATTATCTTATCTTACTGTTGGACAAAGTCCTCCCCCAAAGAGTTCCACAACGATCGGTTCTACCGTTCTACCCTATCCTGAGACCCTATTACTGAGACTCCGCTGTCTGTCTGTTTGTCTGTCCCCTTTGTCACAGGGCTCTATCTCTTGAACCGTAATAACACTTGTTTTTCACCGATTAGGTATACTGTGACTGCTATAGCAAAAAATACTAAAAATGAAATAAAATTAAAAATTAAAGGGGCCCTCCGTCATACAAGAAACGTGTTTTTCCAGAGTTTGTAGCCCAATCTCTATAATGGCGTTAGCTAGATACTTTTAATTTTCACCGATTATGTATTACTCGCCTTTGATAGGCAGGAGTGGAGCAAGAGAGGAGAGGCCTTTGCCCAGCAGTGGGATACAAAAATAGGCTAAATAAAAAAAAATGTATTACTCTGGCCGCTACAACAAAAAATAATAAAAATATGATTAAATTAAACATATTTAAAGGGGGGTCCCGACCAATCAATATAAAATAATCCCCACTGCGTACATTTTACTTAGAAGCAGGGCTTTGCTAACGCTGGATTATCATATTTACGTCTGTTTACGGCGTTTATTTTGACATACCTAAAAATGTGTACGGAATCCTTGGTGCGCGAGTCCTATTCGCACTTGACCTGTTTTTTTCGTTTTTCAATACCCGTGGGTCTGAACTTATTCTTTCTTCTAGTTATCGCACATTTCACTAACTCTATACGAATGGTTTAACTTTAACATTGAAGTATACTTGTTCTGCGAACCACAGCTGTGTTCCGATACCGGAATGTCATACAGTTTATGTTTAATAAACATCTTCGGATACCTGAGGCGAGATCTGAGCCACCAAAGTTTTGTGCATCAATAGTTTGGGATATCTTACTTTAGACTTAACTATCTTGAATTTTATTACGGATGTTTCAAATAACTTATAGTTGGGTCATTATTAGACTCCGGGGTCGTGTCGCAATGACGTCATAATATTACAGTTTGGGGAGTAAATGGAATGGTGTTAATTAATACGGAAACCTAGTCTATTTATTGGTGTTCAACGGAGTAAAATTTAATAATCAGCCATTCACGATATAAATTACCTATTAAGTCAACTGATCAATTACTTTCATATATTCATATTAACCAAATTATTTATTTAGAGACATTATTTCATTTTAATTCAGCATAACTCACTGGATGCGTTCTGCGCAGAATGCATTCAGTGTGGCAAATCCTATAAGAGATAGTGTCTTAACACATCGTCACAATCAAAGCTAACACTTTGTACCTTAATTTGGTCGTATAGGTTAAAGCTGCTAAATCAGTATTACCTAGTAGTTATTGGAATATATTCCGTTTTTTGTCGTCCCATGGGAATCTCTTAAAATCCTGAAATTAGTTTTTTACTGTTACGATAACCATTTACGCCACATTTAAAGAGTCCAGTAGTCCAGTAGAGATAAGGTCACTCTGAATCGAATATATAAATCCCATTTATTCCCTGTCCAGTGAGAATTTCAACATATCCGTCCTTATTCCTTGCCTACATCATAATGGAAACCTCTATACCAAATTTCCAAATTTCAGCGTTCTAGGGCCAAAGGTTTGGGCTGAGTGTCGTTGTACCAGTTAGTCAATGAGTGAGTGAACCAGTCAGTCAAATACTCAAGACTTTTCTTTTTACATGTATAGATTAGGATTTTATTAATTCAAAGGCTGGAAAGCTTAACTTATGTACTAAATAATTTTCCGTCTTGTGGTTTCAACTTCAAATTTTGTCATTTTTACAGCAAAATCTGTTACGAAACTGCCTCATTCTTTATCGATTTAAAAAACCATTAATCATCGAAAGATAAACCTGTTCGCGGCAAACACGCTGCAGTTCGAAACTTCGCCGGTAGCCGCTGCTAACGCCAGCAGTCCAGAACTCTAGTTTAATAAGTTCTAGATTCAACAACAAGGCACATAAATTCCTTTCCTTACGGGAGTAACTTCATTTAATTTGTTGCCAACGTTTGTTAAATTGATAGCAACGAGGTGACTTCGGATGTTTATTGTTTATACGGAATAAGTGTTCGTAATAAGCTATACCTATAGTGGTTTCACTTATGGCTTCTCAAGCAGAGGGTCATGGGTTCGAGCCCGGGTTCGCATCTTTGAGCTTCTCGGAATTTGTATGCAAAATTACATATTTGAAATTTACCATGAGCTTTTTAATTCAATGGTGTGTGAAGTTCCCAATCCGCACGGGGCCCATGTGGGAACTACGGCTCAAGCCTTCGCATTCTGAGAGGAACCCTATGCCCTGCAGTGGAACATATACATTTAGGCTGAGATGATGATGACGACGAGTAGTCTGAAAGCTTTGAATTAAAACTACCGTGATACACTTAGTACTTTACTTAGTATACTTTTAGTCATTATTCGAGCGTTTTGACTGCCTCACTGTCGTGGTTACATTTTTTACGAATTGGCTGTAGATTTTGATGGTGTTTTCAGTTTAATTTAAGGACCGCCTTAGCCTAGTTGGTAGTGACCCTGCCTAATACGAAGCAAGAAGTCCTGGGTTCGAATCCCGGTAAGGGCATTTATTTGTGTGATGAGCACGAATATTTGTTCCTGAGTTATGGATGTTTTCTATGTATTTAAGTATTTATTTATCTATATAAGTATGTTTATCGTCGTCTAGTACCCATAGTACAAGCTTTGCTTAGTTTGGGACTAGGTCGATTTGTGTTAGATTGTCCCCTAATATTTATTATTTATTTATTTGTTTAATTAACAGAAATCCTGTACTTCTACCAGATAAACATTGTGTGGTTTGAGCTGCGGTAACAGGCGGCTTACTCACTCTTGACTTTTCCTCAATAATAGCGTTTCTATCTCAAAATAGTGCAAAACGAACTCGTGCTACCGGAAACTAATTAGATGAGATGAAAATCGATATCTTCCGCTTTTATCAATCTTCGCCGGCTCCGCTATAAATAGCTGGTATGGCTCAACGGCTGTAATATCTATCTATCTTTTTTAGGGTTCCGTACACAAAGGGTAAAAACGGGACCCTATTACTGAGGCTCCGCTGTCCGTCCGTCCGTCTGTCCGTCTGTCGCCAGGCTGTATCTCAGGAACCGCGATAGCTACACAGTTGAAATTTTTCACAGATGATGTATTTCGGTTGCCGCTATAATAACAAATACTAAAAACCAGAATAAAATAAACGTTTAAGGGGGCTCCCATACAACAAACGTTATTTTTATTTGTCGTTTTCATAGATAATGGTACGGAAACTTTCGTGGGCGAGTCCGACTCGCACTTGGCCGGTTATTTTAAGTGAGTTATTTGTAATACACTTATAATTAGAAAAGCCATACTCAGCCTTTACCCGCGGTCATCGAGTGATAGCCCCTTTTTTTGCCGATTTTATAGATAATTTTACGGAACCCTTCGTGCGCGAGTCCGACTCGCACTTGGCCGGTTTTCATAACTATCATTCATTAGCTAGTCATGAAGTGATTTATTTCAGAAACAGTACCTACTTACTTTCTTCGGAATTGTTAATTACTGCATTCTATACAGGGTTATTTGTAATTCACTAGCATCCTTTTAACCCTAAACTCCTACCACTTAAACAAATGTTTTTTGTTTTACGGCTTTTGTCATAACTTAATATTTTTTGTGTAATAACGTTTTGAAAATTTGAGATTACCTCTTATTTTTACGATACTCTGTGTATTTGTATGGGAAAAAAAGTGCTTCATTTTAAAAAGTCGTAAAACAAAAAACATTTTGTTTGAGTGATAGGAATTCAGAGTTAAGAGGATGTCAGTGAATTACAAATAACACTGTAGATGGTATTTCATAAAATCCTGAAGAATGTACTCTTTCAGAAATAAATCACTTTATGACTAATGATAATTATGGAAAATTATACATTGTGGCTTATTAAAATATGGGAAACCGAGGTGTGCCGTCTAACGCACTTGGAAGCACGATCATTTTCACCATATCTTTCTATCACTCGGAATAGGATAAGGATGAGGAAGAAAGAGATGATGGATGAGTGATTTAACGAGCGCCCGCGCGTTAGACAATACGACCTATGTATGCTTAGTATAAGTTTTCCTTCACTTCAATACTTCTCGATCGCGTTTACGTAAAAATTTCAATTCTATGGAAACATGGACGCGCGGCCGCGGAGCGCTGTCCATGTTTCCCTAGTAATTGATTTTTTTACGTAAACGCGATCGAGAAGTATTTTGGTGAAGTAAAAGTTATACTAAGCACTCTGGGCCCAATTGCATAACAAAGTACAACTGTAATATAAGTTGTACTTTGTTATGCAATTGGGCCCTGTAGGCTTATTGTCTAACGCTTCTGACGCTTGCCTTCGCAATGACTATTTCTTTCTGTCAAACGGTATGTGATGATGACAGAAAGAGATGGTGAAAGCGAAGACAAGCGTCAGAAACGTTAGAAAATACGGCCTCTGGTCGTCAAAGCAATCAAATGGATTAGCGAATCTTCAAACTATCTTTACCCTAACGAAATGAGAATGCCATCTTCGAATACGATTGTAAATGATTTTCCACGTCGCCGGGAATCGCGGACCTTTCAGTGGGCCATGAAATATTGGAAGATGAATACGATAAGAGACGTCTTTGAATTGTAGCCGTTTCGTCAGAATTGATGTCGCGAAGTATCCATTACGCAAACGAGATGGAATTTATTCAATTTTCACTCTTATTCGTGGTATGGAACAGGTTTTGAATAGGTATGATAGAATTTTCAGGAATGGTGCAATTTATTGCAAGTTAATGCTTTTTAATTCTACTAACTCTATAAATGAGAAACTCTGTGAAGACATTTGGTTGTTTTTTAGTCAATCACGCATTAATATCATCATCATCCCAGCCTATATACAGGGTTATTTGTAATTCACTAGCATCCTTTTAACCCTAAACTCCTACCACTTAAACAAATGTTTTTTGTTTTACGGCTTTTGTCATAACTTAATATTTTTGGTGTAATAACGTTCTGAAAATTTGAGACTACCTCTTATTTTTACGATACTCTGTGTATTTGAATGGGAAAAAAGTGCTTCATTTTAAAAAGTCGTAAAACAAAAAACATTTGTTTTTGTGATAGGAATTCAGGGTTAAGAGGATGTCAGTTAATTACAAATAACCGTGTATACATCCCACTGCAGGGCACAGGCCTCCTCTCAGAATGAGAGGGCTTGGGCCGTAGTTCCCACGCGGGCCCAGTGCGGATTTTGAACTTAACACACACCATTGAATTTCTTCGCAGGTGTATACAGGTTTCCTCACGATGTTTTCCTTTACCGTAAAGCTCATGGAAAATTTCAAAGGTATTTTCACAATTACGAAAAACTCAGAGGTGCGAGTCGGGATTTGAACCCACGAACATCTGCTTGAGAGGCGATAGGTTAAACCACTAGGCCACCATGGATTTTTCATATATAGATACTTTTTATCCCAGTAAATTGCATAGTTCCCGCGGGATCGCGATAGTCGAATTATTCACGGACGATGTCACAGGCAACAGCTAGTACAAAATAATCGTAACAATAATAATAATAATAATAATAAATATCACGGGACAATTCACACCAATTGACCTAGTCACAAAGTAAGCTGTAAAGCTTGTGTTATGGGTACTAGGCAACGGATAACCATACTTATATAGATAGATACATACTTAAATACATATTAAACACCCAAGACCCGAGAACAAACATTCGTATTTTTCATACAAATATCTGCCCCGACACGGGAATCGAACCCGGGACCTCAAGCTTCGTAGTCAGGTTTTCTAACCACTAGGCCATCTGGTCGTCTGGTCGTCTAGAGTAGATACTGAATTTCTCAATTAACTATGTGAACTCGCAGAACTGATGGCCGATGAGGCCAAATGGTTCTCGAATGGTATCCAAGGACTGGAAGTCGCAGTAGACCACCAACAAGATAGAGCGACAACGTGGTTAAGGTTGCGGAAACGCGTTGGATGCGGATGGCGCGGGACCGTTCTGTTTGGCGAGCTTTGGGTATGGCCTACGTGGCAGTAAAATGATGATGCTGATAAACCGTCTCAATCAGATTTAGCATCCCACAAACATATCGTCACTACTTTGAAAAAATCTCGTATCTCAAATCAATGTGTAAACCAAACCGAACTTTATTGCACACTCAGTAAAGTTCAATTAGCCAGATTATCGATTTTGAGATACGAGCTTTTTTCAAAGTAGTGACGGTATTGACTTACGATTTTCTCGCACTGCAGCTGGCAACAAACCCTAATTTCCCTTTGTTCGTAGGTCAAACGTAAAGATGCCAAGCGCACGCGTCGAAGGTGCAAACGACGGGGCGTGAGACAATATGGACCTTGATTTAAAGGGTCGATAACCCTTCGCACACAATAAGGTAACCCCTTCAGATTAAGACGTAGGTGTAGAGGTAGCTCATTGTTGTGGTTTAAATGGTTAATATGTTTTGGGGTTTTGTTTTTACGAGTGTAGATAAGGCATAAATTTTACAGCCAATGATAGGTCTATGTTTAATGTAACGTAAATGTGTGATGATGCTTATTTTTATTTAACCCCCGACACAAAAAGAGGGGTGTTACAAGATTGACCGCTATGAGTGTCTGTGTGTGTGTCTGTCTGTGGCATCATAACTCTTAAACGGGTGAATCGATTTGGATGCGGCTTTTTTTTATTTGAAAGCAAGTTTCTTGGCGATAGTTCTTAGACAAGTTTCATAAAAATTGGTCCAGTCGTTTCAAAGTTATCAACTCTTTTGCATGCTGCGGAAGGGATCTTAGACATAATTGCGTTGGGGGTTTTTAAAATTTTAAATTTATACAGGGTTATTTGTAATTCACTGACATCCTCTTAACCCTGAATTCCTATTACTCAAACAAATGTTTTTTGTTTTACGACTTTTTAAAATGAAGCACTTTTTCCCCATACAAATACACAGAGTATCGTAAAAATAGGAGGTAGTCTCAAATTTTCAAAACGTTATTACACCAAAAATATTAAGTTATGACAAAAGCCGTAAAACAAAAAACATTTGTTTAAGTGGTAGGAGTTTAGCGTTAAAAGGATGCTAGTGAATTACAAATAACCCTGTAGTGTAGTTAAGAAAAGGGTTTATACTTACTTTAAAGGCCGGCAACAGATTGGCGATTCTCTTTGAGTTGTTGATATTTGTATGTATGTATGTATGTAAAACTCTTTATTGTACATAAAACATGAAAATAACTAGTTAACAAGAGATACAGATGTACAAAGGCGAACTTATCCCTTAAAGGGATCTCTTCCAGTTAACCTTAGAACGATTGACAGGACATTAGAGACAAGAGTAGGCATACAATGCAGAGTAAAAAAAAAGAGCCGAAATCAAAAATAAACCCAAACTAACAAAACATAAACAATACCCATACTTACAAAGAATACACACAAGTACACACATATATTATATAATGAATACAATAGACTAATACATATCATATCAACATAAATAGACTACATAAAAACTACAAATACTTACATTAATATACGCATATACACTAAACAAAGAACACAACAGAGGTAGTCGCAATTTAAGAGGAACTGTCAAGCCAGTACGCCCCTATGCGATTCTGGAAGATGGCTATCGACTGCGACCTGACTGAACCTGTTCTATGACCTGGACGGTGGTGATCATTTTCCATCAGATGACCCGCTGGCTCGTTTGCCTCCCTCTTACAATAAAATCAAAGTTATTTTATCTTTGTGCGAGAAGTTTTTAAGCATAATAGGTATGCTTTGGACCACGATCAGGACCACATTTTTGATTTCGGTGAGATTTTTCGTTCCGGTGGGTAAAAGAAATGCTCCACCGAAATGATAACTTAGTTTCAAAAATTCAGCCAACTACAGATAAGGCAAGTGAAGATTGTCCAAGACGGACAGATGTATCTTACAAGTAACACAGACGCAGGCAGGGAATTTCACTTCTCAATAGTCTGGATTATAAAGGAGTGTCTGAAGTAAAATGAAAAAAAGTCTAACCCCCTGTTTCACCATCCATCTAAATCCAACAGGACTAAATTCTACTAGCTCAAGATTTAAACATGATCAAAGCAATTAAGTTATTTACATTATGCTAGATTTGTATTATTTGATATTCACGGCCATTGATACGGACGTTCCTATAATCAAGCAAAACATAAAATATATTTGTTAGAAAACGAATAATTGTAATAACTGCGGACAAATTTCACCCGTTATTATTAATTTTCCCGCAATTATTTCTATAGTCTCACATAATTTAATTATTTATTCAATGAACCTATAAATTGGTAGAGGTGGAAACTTTGGGAACACCTCCATAAAATTTCATAACCAACTGGAATATAATGCGATTGCCTTGTGAATAATTTATCTGTATTATTCATTACTCTGGAACCCTTTCGTGCGCTTATTCGGCGAACTTCTTCCAAAACTTTTATTGTTTACACCGCTCTTTGAAAACTCGAGGCAATTGTTTATTTTGTCCCTTTCGTCCCAGTTACGTACACATCTCCCCTCTTTGTTTGTCGTGTGATTGCTTGCCCAAAGGCTCTTCCTTCCGGTCGTTTATTGGATTGATTTCGGATTCTCATATTTTCTTTCTGTTTATAAAATTGGTCACGTTATTTATCTTCTGTGTTTCTTACGTGTCTCTTTGTAAAGTGGCGCATGTATTAGTATTTTCTTTGGGGAGGCAACTTTTTCTGGATATAGGTCAAGGCTAGTTTTCTGGCTCATTTTCTTTGCGGAGACTTGGCGGTCTTGAATTATTACGCGGCTGAACGGAACAGGCAAAAAACAATAGAGTTGGCAGGGTAAGAATATGAAATACCTACTTACCTATTTATTTTGGCCGACAAAGTCTTTTTTAAGGTAAGGATTATCAGACAGATCAGACATTTTTGATTAAAATGTTAATATTTTTGCGATAGGTATCTAAAGTTATAAAAAATTAGGATAACAAGTTACCAACCAATAGGGAATACGTTGGTCATGAAAAGTGGAATATGAAGCATAATATTTGATATCTGAATTAACGCCACTAATTAATTCATTTTAAAGATGTAATTAAAAGAGGAAATAATATAAAATTGAACTTATGTGTACTTGGGTGGATCAACTATTTCTTGTTGTTATTCTGTCCCGTTAGCGAGGGGACAAAAGTAGTACAGTTTGATTAGAAGAAATGTTGTGTCACATTAACTAACATGCTTATTAGATGACCAATTGTAGAAGGGGTTTAAAACTACCACAAAATGCATGTTTGGCAAATTTTAATCAGATAAACTTACGGTTTAAAGAGTTAGTCAGGAGAACGTCACTATAGCAACGAGTGACAAAGAAAAGTTGATCGACCCACTTATATAATATTATCAGTATAGTGTAAATTATTATCAATAAATAAATAAATAAATAAATAAATAAAATAAATAAATAATCATGGTGACAAATTATAACAATCGAGTTGGTTTCAGATAAAAATTGTCCAGTTGAATAGTCTCTGTGTCGCGTTGTTTTTTTGATGTCAAGCCTATGGCGTCATTGAAATGAAATGAAATGAAATGAAAATTTATTGCGTATGAATTAAGGTTATAGATTGCAGTTACATATGCATAAGTAAGGGTAAGTTTCACTTAACCCTACCTTTACAGATGTACACGCAGTTAAAAAATAAAAATGTAAAATAAGAATAGTCACATAATCATATCATTGTAAGATGAAAAATAGAAAATTATACTCAATCATTTTAAATTCGATGTCATTATTATTTATCATTATTATGTCGATAAAATTAGTTTAGTACCATAATAATTTAAATTACTTACAAGTTAATACTATCACAATAAAAATCTCTAACACTGTAATAACATTTCTTCAACAGCCATTGTTTCGTTAAACTAATAAATGTTTCTAGGTGGTTATCCTTAAATGTGTCCGGCAGTTTATTATATATGTCAATACACATGATATAGGAATTTTTTGAAGACAGTTTGAGTCTTGAAAATGGCCTATGAATCCTACTTCTATACTGAGATCTCAAAGTGCGTGTTGACATGTCTTGTTTCAGATTGAACAAACTCCCATGCTTAAATACAAAAACGCAGACCTCCGGTATGTATATGCAGGGTACAGTTAAAATCTTATATTTTATAAAGTACGGTCGACATGAGTCAGTTCGGCGTAGACCGAAAATACTTCTAATGCATCGCTTCTGTGTTAAAAATGCCTTTTCATTAAATAAATCATAAATCATAAATCATAAATCATTTATTAATAGTCAAGACTGTGTACACAAGCTCACAACATTACAGAATTAGAGTTCCAACAGTTTATCCATTTCGGACGTACAATAAAATTTAACTTAACAATAGCCTAAACTTAATCATCATTATTAACAGCATTCCCCCAAATAACGATGCCATATCGAAATGTAGAATCTACATAACCGTTATATGCTATTATCGCTGCCTCTATTGATATCACCTGGCTTACTCTTCTTAAAGCAAAAATAAATTTATTAACTTTCGAGCATACAGGCATTATATGTTCTTTCCATTTACAAAAACAATCCACGTTAATTCCAAAAAATTTTGTCGAGCAAACTTCTTCTATTACTTGACCATGGTAACTAACGTTAATGTTAATAGTTTTACTTTGAGTGCTACGAAATTGAATTACTTTAGTTTTATCGATATTAACTTTCAAATTATTTATTGTTAACCATTCAATAGTCTGTGCTAGAGCTCCATTAATTTCATTGTTATAAGTCAATCTATCTTTTCCTTCAATTATTATGGTTGTGTCATCCGCAAACAGTATACAATCATGACACAGGGCGTTAGGTAAGTCATTAATGTATAGTGTCCGACCGAAACACGATTTTTAGCCGAAACCGAAACCGAAACCGAATATTCGGTTTTTTTCTGATTTCGGCCGAAACCGAAACCGAAACCGAAATTTTTGAAGACGTATCATATCAAACAAAATATTCAAAATTACTGTACAGATCGTAAGGAAAAGGTTATTGCAAGGATTTCTTATATGAGAACAGTTACTTTTTTTGTTAAACATAATAAAAAGCGATTATTTTTAATGAAAAATGTCTTGGCATAGGTATTATATTATTCAAAACAAATAACCTATTCTTATCACGTCTAAACTAAATTCACAATCCTTATATCAAACGTATTGTTCATTAATCACAGCATAAAATGCAGTAACAAATAAAATAAATAAATATTAGGGGACAATCTTACACAAATCGACCTAGTCCCAAACTAAGCAAAGCTTGTACTATGGGTACTAGATGACGATAAACATACTTATATAGATAAATAAATACTTAAATACATAGAAAACATCCATAACTCAGGAACAAATGTTCGTGCTCATCACACAAATAAATGCCCTTACCGGGCTTCGAACCCAGGACCTCTTGCTTCGTAGGCAGGGTCACTACCAACTAGGCTAAAGCGGTCGCCAAACAGATTCTAAAAGGAAATAATAATTTAATAAATAAACAACACTCATACATACTACTGTCGCTGGTCCCAGCTGGGCCGGCTGCCGATGCATTACCTATACCTACCCGGCCGAGCGTGTCCGAATTAAGCCGAGCGCTCCCGATGCGAGAGCCGCGAGAGGCCGCGAAGTAATTTCGGCCCGGCCGAAGGTTTCGGCCGGATTCTGGCCGAAACCGAAACCTCGGCCGAAATCACTTTTTTGGCCGAAATTGGCCGAAACCGAAACCGAAACCGAAACTTCGGTCGGACACTATTAATGTATAATAAAAAGAGTAAGGGACCCAACACACTACCCTGGGGCACTCCATAGTGATTAGCTACGTATGAAGATCGGTATGTTAGCATAGTTTTACTTTTTGAACAATACCTAGAAGTTTCAACACACTGAGTCCTGTTACTCAAATATGACTTTATCCAGTTCAATGCAGGACCGCGTATGCCATACCTACAGAGTTTGAGCAATAGCCTTTTGTGGCAAACAAAATCAAAGGCTTTGCTCATGTCTATGAATAAAACAGCAACTAGCGATTTTTTTTCTAAGCACTCTAGTATACGTGTAATTAATTTAAAAGTTGCAAGAGATGTACTTCTATGTTTTCTAAAACCGTGTTGTTCTTCTTTAAATATATTTTGCTTTTCGAAATAGAATAGAAGTATTATAATACCCTTTCAAATATTTTTGAAAATATTGGAATAAGAGTGATAGGTCTATGATTATCCAGTTTACATGCATCTCCCTTTTTGTACAACGGTTTAACAATCGATTTTTTTAAAACTTCAGGGAAAACACCTTGATTCATAGATAGGTTAATTACATATACCAGTGGCTTAATGATAGTGGGTAGACTTTCCTTGATGATTTCAGTTTTCAAATCATCGTATCCAACTGCCATAGTATTTTTTAAACTATTAACTATTTTCATTCATTCAGACTCATTTGTAGGGTTTAGAAATATACTAGTAAGTACATTTCCTATATTAACATCAAATTTTACAGAGCTACCTGCAGAGGATGTACAGTTATCCTTCACAATATTTACAAAATAGTTATTGAAATGTTCAGCTATCATTTGTGGATCTTTTATTACATTATCATTAATAATATTTTTTTGAGCAGTTTGTGTTATGGAGTTAGCAGTGGTATATTTTTTGATAACTTTCCAGGATGCTTTACATTTATTCTTCGTTTTCATTATGTACCTTTTGTTTGCTGATTTTTGCATTATTATTATACATTTTTTTAATAGTTTAGAATATGTTTTATATTTGTTTTTAAACACCTTAGAATGTCTACTCATTAAGTATAACTGTCTTTTTGTGTGACAACTTTTTTTTATTCCATTTGTTATCCACTTACAGCCGCGTCAATAAGCGGCCTTGTGTTTGTTTCTATCCTAAACTAGCTTTTACCCCACGGCTTCGCTTGCGAGGACCATCAGGTCTGGCATTTGCATTGCAATTTTAGGATTTCACGAGATCCCCATAGGAATACCCGAAATTATATCGTACCTAGCACCAAACCAAATTGAAGTCTCTAAAGTTTTATACCGGTACCGTGGAGATTTCAATAAAAAACGTAGCCTGTGTTATTCCCAAGATACAGCTATCTACATAATTATAAAATTTTATCCAACTTCGTATAACCGTTTAAACATAAAAGAGTAATAAAACAAGTACACACGTATACACTCGCAAATTTTCGCATATAAATAAATAAATAAATAAATAAATAAATATCACGGGACAATTCACACCAATTGACCTAGCCCCAAAGTAAGCTAAGCAAAGCTTGTGTTATGGGTGCTAGACAACGGATAAACATACTTAATATAGATAGATACATAGTTAAATACATATTAAACACCCAAGACCCGAGAACAAACATTCGTATTTTTGATACAAATATCTGCCCCGACACGGGAATCGAACCCGGGACCTCAAGCTTCATAGTCAGGTTCTCTAACCACTAGGCCATCTGGTCGTCTGGTCGCATATTAGCAGATAGTAGGGTTTATTCTTAGTAACATATTTCGTCTGCATAGTAATTAATATGAGTGACTTGATCAATTTACCAAAATCGCATAGAGCAAAATTAATTTCCATTCGCATTTTTTCCTAAATGCGTTTTTTCTCACTCTAGTTTTTTACTGAAGCTTATTTTCACAGTAGCGTTTTTAGGGTTCCGTAGTCAACTAGGAACCCTTATAGTTTCGCCATGTCTGTCCGTCTGTCTGTCTGTCTTGTCTGTCTGTCTGTCTGTCCGCGGCTAAGCTCAGACACTGTTAGTACTAGAAAGCTGTAATTTGGCATCAATATATATATCAGTCACGCCGACAAAGTGATTGAATAAAAAAAAGTAATAAAAATTTTTTTAGGGTACCTCCCATAGACGTAAAGTGGGGGTGATTTTTTTTTCTCGGCTAACCCTATAGTGTGGGGTATCGTTGGATAGGTCTTTTAAAAACATTGCGGGGTTGCTAACATGATTTTTCTATTCAGTGATCTGTTTGCGAAATATTCAACTTTAAAGTGAAAATTTTCATTAAAATCGGCCGTCCCCCCCCCCCCCCCTCTAAAATCTAAACTGTTGGGTGGAAAAATTTGTAAAAATTCAGAAGGGTAGTAAATATATCAAATTTACTAGGAAAATTATAGCGGCTAAGATTGCTTCGAAATTATTTGTAGTTTAAGAGTAAATAGTAGCCTAAGGTATAAAACATACCTAAACTTGGATGATTCCGTACACATACGAAATCCTTAGAAAAATATTACTTGATTTTTTCGTAATGGCTACGGAACCCTACCTTGGGCGTGTCCGACACGCTCTTGGCCGGTTTTTTCCCAATTTGAATTAACACAGAAACAGTGTCGACGGAGCTCCGCGCGGCGCTCCTTCTTCTGTATGCTTTTGGTCATTCGGGCCAATGCAAACTTAACATAACCTTAACCTACCTATGTTTCTGTGTCGATTAAAGTTGGGGAAAAACGCGGTTGTGAAAATAAGCTTCATTAAAAAAGCATAGTGAAAAAAGCATTTGGGAAAATATGCGAATGGAAATTTTACTACTAGGAAATTACGATTTTGGTAAATTGATCAAGGCACTCATTAATATTTATACGCTGCCCTATCTATATATATAAAAATGAATCCCTATTTCCCTTGGTCACGGCATCACGCATGAACGGCTGGACCGATTTCACTAATTCTTTTTTTGTTGTGTTCGTCATTGTCAGGAGAAGGTTCTTATGAAAGAAAAGTTATGGCAATAAAGATTTATTATTATTATTATTATTATTATTATTAAAAAATTAAGAAAATTGCGCGGAAAATTAGAAAATATAAGAAAAATTACCGTCCATAATAACTTTTCTAATGTAACCTTATGGCGTTTGACATAACTGCCAGTCGTTTGACAGTTGGCGTGATTAACAGAATACGATCGTTTAAATTAAATGTACGGGTCGAAATTTTATTCATAAAACTAGCGACGCGCCCCGACTTCGTGTGGGTGTAGTTTGGGGAAAAAGAGGTAAATATATAAACTTACCACCTTAAATTATATACTTTCTTTATTTTTTTTCACACCTATTTTTCAAAGTTACACCCGTGCGAAGCCGGGGCGGGTCGCTAGTTGCCAATAAATATGAAAAGCCGTGGTGGCCTAGCGGTTTGACCTATGGCCTCTTGGGGGTCGTGGGTTCAAATCCCGGCTCGCACCTCTGAGTTTTTCGGAATTTATGTGCGAAATTACATTTGAAATTTACCATGAGCTTTACGGTGAAGGAAAACATCGTCATGAAACCTGCATACACTTGCGAATAAATTCAATGGTGTATGTGAAGTTGCCAATCCGCGCTGGGCTCGCGTGGGAACTACGGCACAAGCCCTCTCATTCTGAGAGGAGGCCTCTGCCCTGCAGTGGGACGTATATAGGCAGGGATGATGATAATTGCTGTGCCGCAGGCACAACCTTTTTGATATGAATTTATGTTTTTATACTCTTTTTACCAATTTTGAATGTTTTTTGTTTTCTATTTGTTGTCAAGTCTGTCAGTCTTATAAACAGTTACAACGTGTTTGATTTATTAAGCATATAGACTCAGCAGACCCTTAAGGTCCATTCTAAGCCCTTAAGGCCCCAGTCAGCTACAATTGCCAATAAGGTATTTGTGACCAGCCGGTGAGGTCAGAAGCAAAGTAGGACAGATCCTACCTTTCTTCACCTCGGCACGGGTCGCACCAATTGGGTTTCCTCTTTTTGAGCTTCACAGAAGGTTCCCTGTGAACCCGGGTTAATATTGATCATTATTATAGTTAATGTTACTTCTTACATTTCGTACTAAATACAAACTGAAATATAGATGCACAGAAAAAACCCCAGAAAAAAGACCAATGCTGGGAATCGAACCCAGGTCCTCAGCATTCCGTGCCGCGTGCCATACCCCTACACCACCACTGGTCTAGAGATTAGACACGAATCTTTCCTATACATCATACATTTCAATCTGCTAAATCATCACCTTATGCAGTGACAAACGCACATCTATGTTACACCCTCATCGAGAGATTTTAACACTCCTTCGGAACTAACCGCTCACCTGGACAAGAGATGGCGCTACTGTGCAACTTTAAACAAGTTAGCTATGAAGTATCTTTTTTTGTACTTATTTTTTTTTTTTTTTTTTTCAACTTCATTTTTTTTTATTACTTTTACGGTCATCCCGTGAAATCATACATTTCGTACTAAATACAAACTGAAATATAGATGCACAGAAAAAACCCCAGAAAAAAGACCAATGCTGGGAATCGAACCCAGGTCCTCAGCATTCCGTGCCGCGTGCCATACCCCTACACCACCACTGGTCTAGAGATTAGACACGAATCTTTCCTATACATCATACATTTCAATCTGCTAAATCATCACCTTATGCAGTGACAAACGCACATCTATGTTACACCCTCATCGAGAGATTTTAACACTCCTTCGTAAAAGTAATAAAAAAAAAAAATGAAGTTGAAAAAAAAAAAAAAAAAAAATAAGTACAAAAAAAAGATACTTCATAGCTAACTTGTTTAATGTTACTTCTCTTTAATAAAGACCTGCAGAAGGTATTTTTATCGGATTACAAGGTAAATATATCTAATCTTATCTTCGAGTCAGCCAATTATATTTTTTTGTGAAACAGAACGCGTAATTGTGTTGTGATGCGAACAGCTTCCTGACAATTGAAGTGTAAGGTTTCGAGGCACGTAACAGCTATAATAAGCTTCAGTGCTTCAAGGGATCATATTTAATACTCTCATTTATTTATTATTAAAAAAAATCACTCTCAATCTATCATAACTAACGTTAATTATGAAGAATGATACATTATGACTTGTTAAATTATGTGAAACCATAGAGCCCCTTTTAAAATACATAAACCCTATAGTCATTGTCATTACAAATCACCCCAAACGAAGTTGCTCATATCAATTGTGACCAAACTTCACGATAAGTTGGTTCGATCATCAAACATAAGCAATAAAGAACTCAAAGCAAATTGCCGATAACTTTAATTTGTTGCTTGTCGCAGCCATACTTTTAAAAGCGCCAAGCAATTCATTTTTTGCAGCGACTGGCATGTTTCCCTCCTCTAGTTGCTCGCTGGTCACGTCAGGAGTTTTTATTGGGATTTAATAAGTCTTTTTACGATTCATTTGTGTTTATTCTGTATAGACTGACTGACTTATTAAAACCCTTTTAATGTCGACGGCAGTCCTCTAATTAATAACGTATCATCTTTTTTGCTCTAGTTTAATATAGTGCAAATACTGGTAATAATACGTCACCTCAGCCTGTACGCGACCCACTGCAGGACTCAACTTCTCCTCTCAGAATGACAGGGCTGGGGCTGTATTTCCCACCCCGGTCCAGTGTGGATTGGGAACTTCACACATACTATTGTGTTTCTTTGCTAGTGTAAGCAGACTCGCGCTGATTCCTTTACTGTAAAACTCAAGCTAAATTTCAAATGTAATTTCACACATAAATTCCGATAAACTCAGAGGTGCGAGGCCGGGCTCGAACCCATGACCCTCTAAGTCAAACTAGTAGGCCTTCACGAACTCTATTCATGTAGCCGTGCACATATCAGACGTTTTTGATTGATTTGTTGTAGGTATCTAGTGAATATCAACTGTATGTCTTTCCATTTATGTAAGCTGAAAAGTGTCAAATCCTACTCCTACGACATTATTTCTATATTTTTGTGTTGAAGGTCGGGAATTACGTTATGTAAACAGAAAGTTATCTTTCAGTAGACTTCATAAATATAAAAGTACTTGATATCCCTTCCGAGCAGGCTCAAATAAACAAGGGCCGCAAATATTTTATCACAACAAACTATCATGAGTTTGCGGCGCTTGCTTTTGAGACAACGGGACCGTGGTCAGAAGATACAAAACTTTTTATTAAACATCTGTCATCGCGTTTGATTCTGGCCTTAAGAGGGTACGATGCGCACCATTTCTCCATACAAACGTAATCCCCTGTTTCCTCCCTGGATAATGGCTTTAGAGCCAATTTTTTTTTACTGTGTAATCTGTATCTACCACAGCTATGCATCTATGTTTCGTTTTAATCCATATTTCATAAGAAATATGAGCTTTACAAAACTGAAAAAATTGCCCATTTTCAACGTCATTTTCAGACACTCATCAGAAAAGAATCCCTCATATAAACAAAAAAAAGAAAACATAGGGGCATAGCTAAATCTGTCTTCTAATTATTTTTGAAAAAAATAATTTTATTGGTCCAGTTTTCGAGAAGAAAACAGGGGATTACGAAATGCTGTTTTGATCAATTTTACGCGCCTATTAACGGTCTGAGCTGTACCTCTACCATGAGTTTACACTAGTTTACGTGACCGTACTCGCTAGCGACGGCGTAAATTATTTGTATGGAGAATTGTACAGCGCCTCTAGCGGTCACTTACGGAAGTACAATTCTCCATACAAATCATTTACGCCGTCGCTAGCGAGTACGGTCACTGTGAACTAGTGTAAACTCATGGTAGAGGTACTGCAGTTGTCCCGCTCTCGCTGTACTGACACGGAGGGGTTCGGGCGAGACAGCGACATTTCATTAAAATACCTATTTCTCAAAAGTCTCTCAGCCATCGTACCCTCTTAAGCAACCCACGGGCTGGCACTTATGTCTCTCAAACATTAAGGATAGCAGTTCAGAGATGTAATGCAGCCAGTGTTTTGGGGTAAATGCCTGTTCCAGAAAATACTAAAACCGATTTTTTTTTTAAATAAAAAAAATAAAAAAGTATCTTTATTCTCAGACAACTTCCAGGTCCATACAGTAAAACTGACTTAAAAATATTATTACAGTGTGTTAGAATGCGAGGAGTGAGTTTGTACTTTGTAATTTTAGTTTAGCTTATATTCAGTTTTAGTTTTCTAACGACTCGAAAAGTTTTTATTAGTCAAATATACACAAAATACAATTCAAAAATGCTGTTAGTCATAAAAAACGCCCCGGATCTTACCTGTCGCAAAGGTGCCCAATACACAAATGGTATTTTATAATGCTACAACAAACAACAATACACCTAATACAAAAATAAAACTCTTCTTTTTATTGGTAAAAAAAATAAATTCTTTATTGTGAAATTCAGTGAGTGAGTACTCAATTACGTCTTTACAACTAACCGCATGGTTATCTATTTGTTTATTTCTTAACAAAATTTACAGTTCATTAATAACATCAACTACTATGCTTTAACCGCGTCTTTGCTTGGGTGAACAGTTAAAATCCCACAGATCAATAGAAATTTCGAAATTTTACTAAACTCTTCATGGGAATTTCCATTTATCATGATTTTCTTTTACGCTGCATGATGAATTTCAGTGCAAAATGTCATGTTTATACTTAGGATTAAAAAAGTTGCAATTTTACCGGATTATTCGCGGTAGTTCCTTTGGCTGTTCTTGCGAAGGAACTAGTTTCGTTTTTTTTCGCATTATTTCCTTCACAAGAGTTGAAGGTGGTATTGCGACAAGGAACAAAGGCGAAAAAATAAACATTATAGTTCTTCCTGCATCTCTTGTGAAGGAACTAGTGTGAAAAACAATGCAATAGTTCCTTCGAAAGAACAGCCAAAGAAACTACTAATATCAAGATTAAAATAGCCAATGAGTTCTTTTCAGAAATAAATTTAAGTGTCTGTATTAGAATACGTCCAGCCAATTTAGCGTGAAAGAGTAACAAGCACACGCACACACACACACACACGCACGCGCGTGCACACACACACACACACACGCACACCCACATACACACACATGCCCGCAAACTTTCGAATTTATAATATTAGTAGGACCCTACAATATGTTAACTAACGTTCACTATGGTAAATACAAATTATCTAGTTATATTAAGTTAACACAATGTGGTGATGCGTAACCGGTCGGCCTTGGAAATGGATTGGGAATTCCATGGTTATATGACATCACGCCAGTTGCATTCTGATGGAAGTGACCTCTAAAGATGACTTACTAGCATTTACTATCATATCGTCCACGTTGAGGACGTTTTGAACTTTTACTATAACTCATGGGTATACCTAGAGATTTATCTAGCACGAACGAATACTTTTCCTTGTAATACTTAGTTTATCGATGTCTTATAAGTGGCATTATATCAATAAGACACGTTTGAAAATATAGAACAAGAATACTAAATCGAATCGATGTTATTATTATGTCAAACACCAACCACAAGTTGTTCGTGCTAGAAAAATCTCTAGGTATACTCATGGGACTCAATTAAATCGTGAAATAATGTCCCACCCTGGTACGCAGTTCAGTTTCCTTCACTTTACTTTTCTGTTTTTATTTAAATAGTTAGAAGGGCTTTTGTTACATGTTGACAATGTCAGCCCCGTAAAATGATAGGATATTGATACTTCCAAAGATATGAGATGTTGCTCAAGGATCATAAACTTGTTATGTTTTCAGTTACCTTTGAATTCGACGCTAGCTAACATCTAATTTTCTTCTTCGTTCTGTCTTTTCCCTTCGCGGTTCCTTTCATTTCCCATATTTTCTCTTGCTATAACTACGTTTGCCTTAAAATTTAATAGAAGCGTGGATTTTACAGGATTTTTTGAAATTTCATCTTATATAATACAGTAGGTTAGGATAGCTTTGTTTTATAACAATTCTGAAGAAAATTCTGTTTCAGAAATAAACTACATTAAGTACGTCAAATGAAAATTATGGAAAACGATACATTATGGCAAATGAAATTATGGCAAACGATAGGAAATCCTTTCCTCTGTCTCACTTTAATTGGAATCGGGTCTACTTACTTACTTAGGTACCTACTTGGCTTGTCTGTGCACTCGGGATCTATTTATTTATTTTTATTTATTTATTTATTTATATTCAGAATAAATAAATAAAAATAAATAAATAGATCCCGAGTGCACAGACAAGCCAAGTACTATGTACAACTGGATCTCAAATCGATGCTTATTTGTAAACTAGTGGCTCTGTGAATTTTAAATTTAACGAGTCTGTTCCTTATGTTTTAATCTCCGATGCCTCAGCCATTTTTAAAAATTACCAAAAACTGAATCGACCAAAATATTTCACAAAATTATCGCACCTGCTGACAAAATATCACGAGAATCAGAACATCAGAACAAACCACCGAAATACGTAAGGATTTTTGCCCAAGTTGCGCCTGAATCGCTTGGTCAATAATCATAATATTAATTGATGTCTCCGAGTGTGGCACTGACTTTCCAAGGCCGCCATTAACCTGAAAATAGAATTGTCCACTAACGTTTATTCTAACAACCAAGTCGAGAGCTCAGATGGCTTTATCACTGAAGTGGGATCCCCGCCTTTGGCAAATATTAGTTTAGTAATACAGAATGATAGCATTGTTAATAATAATTTGAAAGTAGAACGCGGTGGATGATAAATTCATTATGATTATGACGAATTGTTAGCGTGAATGAAAAACGGAAATAGTTGAATTAGCAACTTTGTATGCTTTTATATCATAAATACTAATTAGTTAGTATTCGTGTAAATTAAAATTTATATCGACGCGCAACGTACTTTAAAATAAAAATAAAAAATAAATATCACCGGACAATCACACCGACTGACCTAGTCCCAAAGTAAGCTAGGCAAAGCTTGTGTTATGGGTACTAGGCAACGGATAAACATACTTATATAGATAGATACATACTTAAATACATATTTAACACCCAAGACCCGAGAACAAACATTCGTATTTTTCATACAAATATCTGCCCTGATACGGGAATCGAACCCGAGACCTCAAGCTTCGTAGTCAGGTTCTCTAACCACTAGGCCATCTGGTCGTCTAAACTTCCGTACTTTATTGCAGTAAACAACGAAATTTCGATAGTTACACATATTTCAGATCAATGACTATGCCAAAGTACTAAGGAGTTCAGTCAGGTGCTTTTGACCTTGTTTACGTAATTTTTTGGTATTATGACTTTTAATAACCAAAGCTACCTTACAGTAGGTAAAAATACAGGCCAAATTTAGCCTAATTTTAGGCACGTTGCTCAAAATAGGTCTGCCTCCGTATTTAGAGGGAATGCATCTCAGTATTTAGTTGGATCCAATTCTGATTGAAAAATTTGAAGTTGTAGTGACAACATAAGTACGATTTATCAAAACTACGGAAATTAGGTTTATTGAGTATTTTAATATCCATTTAGGAAACTACTTCAACATCAAATGAAGCAACTTCAAGCAGAAAGAAGTCAATATTGATCGTACGTCAAAAGTTAAATCCACAAAGACCACCAAAAGATCCTCAACAAACACGACATAGTAGATACGGTGTTTTTTACAAAGTCTTCGACCTAAGTCAACGGAGCGCTTGTAAAATGTAAATAGGAGGTAATGAACGCTCAAACCGCTGACCTGGAGATAACGTATCTAATCTACACGATGCAATGAGCTATGTAATCGGAAGTTACTGACATATGCAACTGGAAGTTGATAAGGGTGACGTTTTAAAAGAGCCTCGTTTTTAATTTGGAACTTTATAACGGTCACTGTAGGCAAGAAAAAAACAAGTCTTTTTGCTGATTGCACTTTTGGTTGTTATTGAATGCATGCCATGATCAAAATTTCAAGCTAATTAGATCACAGTTGCGACGTAATTATAAGTTTGTAAAAAGATAAAAAGTGTAAAGGTTCCTATCATGTTGCAATGGCAAATACTACCGTGGAAAATTATTAGCAAATATAATAGCTAAATAGTTTAATCGAATTTTCGTTATATAAACGAAATAAAGAAATAAAAAACTGACTTTAAATACTTGACGGAATCAATACCATCTGATTTACTGCTACCGCAACCATAAATTAGACTCTAAATTTAAATTGCTCTTGATAGTACAGTATGTCGTTAGAGAATTATCTACTTTCACGATATAGTGCAATAAATAATATTAATTATTCCTGTGCTTTTTTTAGCGTGCAGGGGTATCCCCTTATCAACAAACACGTCAACCAATCGGCCGTGATAAACTTGTCGTATTTGTTTTATCCGTAAATGTTATTAAAAGTTGCGTATATTGAATGTCTTTACTTTGGTATTTTTTATTTTATTGTTATTTAAATTTTTCTTCAGTTAAATTAAAATCCAACAAATTAACTAATCAATCTACGGACTCTTCCGAAACAATCAAATATAAGAATAAATATCGTATTACTCACAAACAAATCGGTTCAGTACATAAATCTCTTATCAAATAAGTTTCAAAATTGCCGTTAAAGACACAAACGTTATTGCAGAAAAAAGTGTCACTTCTCACGTAAGTATGTAATAATAATATTAACCTATGCAGTGCATCGTAGCAGCAGTGAAAATTATTTATGGCTGTAGTATGAATTATTGTTTATTGTGTGTTGACGTTGACCAAGATAAACGCTCGCCCATTGATCGTACATTGGTGTGGTTTATGAACTGCCTAGTTGACGTGACACGTAGTCTCTGTACTCGTATTGTGGTTCAGTCTCTCTTTTTCTAACCGATTCTGTTAAATAAGAACACATTGACAAATTTCAAGCCGTATTCCATGCTGTTTATTCAGAACAAACACACTGGTAATTTTCTAATGATAAGTCGAAATGAAAGATGCATAAAGTAACCCAAATTAGATGCAGCAATACGTCAGTATTGCAAAAGTCACGTATCACATTGTACGCTCTGTTTCGGAAGCTACTTGGAATGCAGCGTCAACATTTTCAAAGACCATCCATGATTTTTGCATTTAATAAATCATATACCAACACTTTAGTGGAAAAGGGCTATAGATCTTCAAAACAAAATACGGAAGCTATAGGTGAATATTATTAAAAAGAGAACTGCACTGCGTCATTTATACATTGTGCCGCCAGTCTCCGCGAAACACAAAACAAACGAGCATCAATGAGTAGAAACGAAATCGCACCCACGACGCAGATGTTGTAGCGGGTCGCGATAAGGGAAGTGCCCACTTGATAACGGGCTCAGTGCACACAGCACGGCCAACATGCTACTCTGTGTGATACGCCCATCCGTAATGGCGGTTCAGAGTAAACAAAAATGGTGAATCTTTTCACTCATTTGTTTTTACATGCTTTTACAATTATAATGACTCTCTTTCTTTCTCACTGTCTCTCTTTTTTATTAGTTTGTTGGCATAAATTTTATTTAGAAAAACTAAAACCAATGATGTGCAATTAGGAATGTAATTCCAATGCCTAAACGACCTACAAAACTGGTAGAATTACTGGATATGTTTATATAATCAGTGTCTGTCGACGCAATATTTTCAAATATGAAAGATGTCATCGTTGAGTAAGCATAATATTTAGTTCTTTTGACTTACACTTTGTTTTTATTAAGTTGAAAGTTAAGATAACGGAGTGAGTGGTCAGGTATAGCTCCGGGTATACGTTGAGGTCAAGAGGAAAGCCTTGGCCCAGTGGGACACTCACAGGCTATGAAAATAAAATTAAGCTTTCGTGGCTGATGCTAGCCATACTGGCGTGCGGGTAATTGTGCTGTCTTGATAGTTGATAACAGACCGCGGTCTTCGTTGACTCAATGCCCATCGTACAGCGCTGCAACGTAATTGCAAATAAATCGTAGTTGAAGTCTTAATCTGCTTTGATTTTGCGCAAGCAGTTTGTTAAACATTAATGGGCCGTAGCAAGCAACATTGTCTTAATAATGATAATGATACTACAAAATAAAGTAGTGAAGACTTTTTTTATTAAACTTTGAGAGGCATGCCAAAAATCTTGCAAGCCAATACACAATTTCTATTTTTATAATGCTCTCATAAAAGCGTTCGTTATACAAATGGTACTTAAGTATTTACATATGCAGTGTCTGTACTTCTTATAAACACCTACGTACATTTGTTATTGCTTGATTATAGCACCGGACTAATTGAAACAATGAGTGTTATTAATTAATAAGTTAGTTAATTAGGCAATAGCGTGCCTGCTTGATTGTCCTAAAGTAATCCGTATCAGTAATACATATGGAGCAAAGCTTCAATTGTGTGGTTTCTTAGAACAATAAAGCTTAACGTTTCGTCCCACTTTGTTGTTCGGCATACTAGAACTCTACAGTTAATGCCATTCCACCGTAAGTTTGCTTCAGAATCAGACGAAATGAGATTCAACGTGAGGGGAATGCCAAACGGGAGCAAGGTTGGCTTTTTACTTTGAAAGTATTGATTCCCAGGTTCGCTTGGCAGGCAAAATTTGATACTAATTTGGGTCGCTTACTGCTTTTACCGCTGCTAGTCCTGTTTTGATCTCCGTGCGAGAAAAAGTACTACGTAGTTTATGTTGTTTCACAGTTTGGCTGTTTAATAGATTGTTAAATATTGATTTAGTGATATTGCCGTGGAAGTAGTACACATTGTTATCAGGTTATCTTGAGTTGTAAATTATACATTTGAAATTGATAGCGGAATATTTTTGTGTGCGTGAGTGAAAGTGACACGTTGAATTATGTAGATTATAATTTTGCAAATTTAATTTAAATACATGATCGAGTGTGGCGTTGCTTTGCGGAGGTCCATATCAATAAAATAAAACCACTCATACCACTGTAGTAGCTAATCAGAACGGCAAAAGGTAGTAATTGAATGTTATGTAATTTATTGTTATTATTATGTTCTTTCCATGTATGTATGTTCGTACCATTCATCATCTAATCTTTTTTTCTATGCATGTAGGACCAGATTGCTCCTACTATATTTCTCGCTAAATCCTGTCGCCAAGCTGCAGTGCTTTGCGCTGTTTGTTTTAATACAGCCTTGACGTGAGTAAGGCAGCAGGCGAATTACATTTTACTTATTTGCTTTCTCGTCTCCGTCTGTAATGAAGTTAATTTCTTAAAAAATGGTTTATTGCGGAGATTAACACGTTCACAGTCCAGTGACCCACACGTGGGGCACGATAGCTCTTATTCCATTGTAATAAGGTTCTACTTTAAGGCACGGACAGGGAACGTGTTAATTACTTAAAAAGAGTTGCCGGAAAGCCGAGTTACATTAGTCCTGAATGGTAACTTTGGCTACTGGGATAAATCGGTCCAAGTTTTATTATTGCATTGAAATTATGGCACTTTGGTTTATGCTGATCACCCACGGTTTTGTATTTTAGTAGACCTTTTTTTGTATTTGATTTTTATATGGACCAATGTTATTTCGACTTAACACTGGTTAGTAAAACCTAAAAAAGCAATAAGAAAGTGCGCATTGATAATCAATAGTGAAATTTTGGCGATTGAAATTGAAATTGAAATTCTAGAAGGAAATACTCACGATAACACTGATAATTCAGTTCCTATTAACCTATTAGTTCTGTGGCCATTACCAATGTGGTAATTGCCTGTCACATTTTTTCAAGTGCTCTCTGCCTGAAACACTCCCCGAAAAGCGAATTTATCAAACGCGTTAAGAACGGAAGCTGGGTGGTGCGCATCCCGCGCCAATCGCCACCGACCTATGACCGGCGGACCAGTCCTCAGTCAGTGCCTCTGTCCTACCTCGCTCGTTCCTCTTCCTCAGTCAGTCTGCTCGCGCCGCCACGCACGGACGCACGCCCGCCGCCGCGGCGAAACACGCGAGCTTTCGCAAACCGTACCTGTGGATTTGTCAGTGACATGTGCAATTAATTCTTTAAACACACAACACCTGAGTGCTCTCATTCAACTGGATTTGCCCAAATCGGAACTAATCAAGGTCGGTGTTGCGAATTTTATGCGATGCATTCGGAATGTCACTTGTCCAGTCCTTTGACGTGCAAGGACTGTTTTTTAACGGCAGGATGGTTTACGCGTAAAGACGGGTCGTTGACTCTGATGAGATGGGTTGCTTTTTAATTGTTTTGGGTGGTCAATGGTCAGTTGTGGAAGGCCGTTCAGCTGTTTATTTTTCAATTTGCTTTTATGATCTTTAAGAATAAAAAAGTTCTTACATAGAAATTGAATTAGTTTTGTTGTAATTAACAAGCCAAATTAAGCCAATATATATAATACATAATTAGTTACGAGAATGAGGAAAAATAATTGCAGTACCTACTTACTTAATGTACTGTAGGTGTGCGTGGATATGTTGAATATGCATAAAGTTGTTTTATTCGCTCGCATAGTTAAAATTTTATATGTTAATATATTGAAATTAAACTTATTTTTTTGTGTCATCTAGTGATGTATGAAGCGATTAATAAGAAAGCGGTCTGTCTTTTTTTGTTTCAAATTTGAATTAACGTTAATAGGTTGGTATTGCTTCGATTGGCAACTCAAATTTGACAGTTAATCTATTGCAATACAAATCACTTCTATTAAGTAGGTAATCACCACCGTCGTTATGCCAGCTGGAATACGTTTGCTACGGGACAAAGGTCTTCCCCAAAGATCTCTTCACGGGTCGATTTTGAGCAACACAAGTCGATGGCTTCCCGCAATTTCCACTAAATCATTGGTTCATTTCACGGGAGGCTTATCAAAACTTCGCCTTTCGTTCCAGTCGACTCTACTACTGTCTCACTGCTAAATTGGCCATCAATTCATCAGTAAAATTGATCAAAATGTTTCGCGGAAAGCCGTGGTAGCCCAGTCACTAGTGGTTTGACATATTATCGTCTCCCTAGGAGAGGGTCTTGGGTTCGAGCCCGGGCTCGCTTTCAGAATTTACGAGCGAAATTACATTTCAAACATGAGTTCTACAGTGAAGGAAAACATAATGAGGAGTTCTCAAACCGCACTGGGCTTGCGTGGGAACTACGGCCCAAGCCCTCTCATTTTGAGAGGAGGCCTGTGCCCTTCATTGGGACGTATATAGGCTAGAATGATGATGATGATAGTGACGAAAATGTTTCGTAAATAAGATAACATTCTTTGTTTTTACCTATTTCAATTGCAAGAAACTAAACCGCCAGGGTGGAAACATTTTAGTTGCAAATGTCATAATATTGACATTCCATCTATCTATATCTGATCTGGCAAATAATCATCGTAAAATTGAACGTGAAAAGGTTTTACCCTAGTACCCCATTCAGTTTTCTCGACTATACATACAGAATGCTTAACAACATTTACTCGCTTCTCGCTGCGTGCTTACAAAATTTTAAACTAGCCTCGAATCTACTTTCATATTTACTTAGAAAACAAATGAATCAACACTTTGCATAACTCCTCTTCTAAGATACCCAAGTACACAGATAAAATGTCCGCGAGCCGTACATTGTTTGATTACCACTCGTTGCGTTGGTACAATCGGAGGTCGCTAAACATTAACATGTCAAGGGGACTGGTAACGGTTGGACCATCAGCTGTGTCGTTTGGCGGATGCACCGGAAAATTGGTAATCATTACTGTTTGGGTCAATTATAAACAAGGTCGATGGTACGCGTGAAGTTGCGTAAGGTAACAATATCAGCACATATAAATAGCAGAATATTTATAGGTGCCGTGGTGGCTTAATAGTTTGACCTATGGCCTCTCAAGCAGAGGCTCGTGGGGTCAAGCCCGGGCACGCACTGAGTTTTTCGAAATTTATGTGCGAAATTACATCAGAAATGTATCATGAGCTTTACGGTGAAGAAAACATAGTTAGAAAACCTGTACACATCTGAGAAGAAATTAAATAATTTATTAAATCAGGCATTACTGATTGATTTAATACAGTGTGTAAATTTCATACGATCATATAATTTAACAACGTTTAGTATACATACTAATTAACGTAATTACATGTGTAAAATCAACATTAGTTGTATTTTATTTTTTCTTATAAATTAATTCATCAAGCAATGTACAGCATAATGCGTCGATGAATTAACGTACCTACCTGAACACGACGTTTACGAACAACGTCATAACAGGAACGGTTCGACATTTGTTTAGTTCAAAAATAAAAGTAAAAATAAAGATCATTCATTTATTTCATTTAAAATCAAAATGTTGTTCACTCGCCTGAGATATTTGTTTTCTACATTGCCTTCTCTTGAATACAGGCAACAACGACGACTGATGGACGTTCTCACATTTCGTAAATTCACTTCTTGAAGTTTTTGAAAAACTTCCGTGATTTTCTCCCTTAGCTGCTCCACTAATACTCGTGGTTGTGAGTAGGTAAACTTCGTTTTTCACAGCTAACCCATAGAAAAAAATCCACTCCATGCAGGCCATCGGCAAGGACCAAACCTCCCAATCCATTGATTTCGAACGTATTTAGCAAACAAAGCTGCACACGTTCTTCAGCTGGTAAAGAGTGATCACTGAATCTCCCAGTCAGAGTCAAACCATCGCGAATACGCTGGAGAGCATTGATGATGACTCGTGAGTTTCGCGGAGGTCGCCGGTTCGGAAATCACTCTCTGTAGATTTCTAATTCTCTTCGTCCACATTGAACAGCTTCACCATATGCCATAATTATATCGAAGAGTTCATTGGTACTAATATTCGATTATCGTATCGTTTACGAAAACAATCTTATTGATTTGTGTCGGCGGCGTCATGACAAATTATGTCAGAAGGTACACCACCAATGAGTTCGCTCTACATTTGCTATTGAATTTTGTGGTTTTATTGTTAAGAGGATACGATGCGCACCATTTCTCCATACAAACGTAATCCCCAGTTTCCTCCCTGGATAATGGCTTTAGAGCCAATTTTTTTTTACTGTGTAATCTGTATCTACCACAGCTATGCATCTATGTTTCGTTTTAATCCATATTTCAATTAACATAAGAAATATGAGCTTTCCAAAACTGAAAAAATTGCCCATTTTCAACGTCATTTTCAGACACTCATCAGAAAAGAATCCCTCATATAAACAAAAAAAAGAAAACATAGGGGCATAGTTAAATCTGTCTTCTAATTATTTTTGAAAAAAATAATTTTATTGGTCCAGTTTTCGAGAAGAAAACAGGGGATTACGAAATGCTGTTTTAATCAATTTTACGCGCCTAATAACGGTCTGAGCTGCAGTTGTCCCGCTCTCGCTGTACTGACACGGAGGGGTTCGGGCGAGACAGCTACATTTCATTAAAATACCTATTTCTCAAAAGTCTCTCAGCCATCGTACCCTCTTAAAGGTTGAATAAAAAAGAAAAAAAAACGCGACAAAGACAACGAACTTGTAATACTACCTAGTCCTAATTACCTTCATGGCGTTGGATATTTATGGTATCTAGGCTCATTATGAAAGTGTCAAATAAGGAACGTCAAGATTAGGTAATTATTGATTAAGGTAGTTTTGAATGTAAACAATGTTATTTAAGTGCTAATGAAATTGAAAACTCATGTCATGCTATCACCACCACCTGCTTGGAATGCGAAACATTTTTTTAATGGAGAAGTGATTTGTGAAGACTCGCAAAAGGAACTTTAACACGAAAGTATCTCCATTGCCTCCGACAGTCACTAATAAGTAAATGAACTAAAACTAACTAATTTACTAATAAGTAAATTACGATAAGATCTTAGCAGGAAGTTAGCAAGATGGTTTTCAGTATTGTGCTTTATGTTGTAGCATCAATTTTATCATAAGTTCAGAAGATCTTTCTGCCTAATAATAGGGTTTGACAACATAACATGAGGTAAATAAACACTCATGTCAAATGAAATTGTACGCGTTACATAGCTCCTTAGATTTTTTCAAAAAATTAACTACGCTTCATTAATAAAAGTTATTAACAAAATATCAATTTCACGTGATTTGTATGGTCGTAAACTATGTCTGGATAAAATATATGCCCTTATGAAATTTACACACTGTATAATCAGAATCTTAAATACGTTTATCGTATTGATAATTTACAGCTTCAATTAAAGAAGGACTTGACATCATAGCATTCCGTTTTCCACTTGTAATCTTGTACGGAAAAGCCTTTTTTCACACAGCGACTTCGAAACATACCAGCAAAAACTTCAGGATGAAATTTACGTGAAATTAAAAATATTTTGCTTCCCTTCTCTTAGAAAGATAGTAGAAATTTAATAAACTGTTTTACTAGCTTTTATTGTGCCTTTCAAACTAACGTAGTCGAGAAGATATTGTGCTTATAACATTCTCAAACTAAAGTAATAACCTTTATTATAACTTAGTAGGTTCTTCCTGTGCCTGAATGTGGTAATAACGCCAAGAAAAAGCAATTCCAATCAATAGCATTATTTCAAAATTTATAGTGATTATGAGCTATTGCGTTATAATATAAAAACATTTCCCCCAATGAAGCCTTGAAACTGAGTGAATCGTGATTCAATCATTATTTGCTCATCGTAATTGCTATAGATATTATTTCCATCGTATACTAAAACGTTACTTGATACATCTAAATTATTTTCGAATAATCTAGCAAATTAAGAACGTTGATAGCTTTCAACCAAAAAATAAAACGCTGGTCATTACCTACTTGGTCTGGACTGCAAGAAAATTAAGCTCACGAAAGTTGTGACGAACGAGAAATTGAAACAGGAGTAGTTTAAGCTAAAACCTCTGAACCCTGAAGAGTTAGGGGTAGGTAATTAGAAAGATGACTTTGCTCGAGGCAAGGCGTCGAACTGTGTCGCGAGCTTAAGAACGGATGCTGTTAAACTACGGATGTAATTTGCCGTGAAATACTGCGTTGGAGTAAAACACGACTCCAATTTCAGTGAAAAATTTATGCGCCTTGACGTGAAAACGGCTCGCAACGCAAGCGCAGCCTTAAACGCAAGTCTGTCAAAAATCCTTAATTAAGGCAAGACCGGTTAATGGATATATTTAGATTATTAATAACCTCATTAATACAATCTCAAGGCAGACACAAGCGGATTGTAAAAGCCAAGTTCTCAAACATAATAAAGTACTTTAAAACACATTCATAATTATGCAGGGCCCTGTATCCACGTCAACTTTGTCGTTAAGAATTCCTACCCTTTCCACGGCAGATGTTACGCCAATTGTAACAATCTTCGTACCGTATGGTTTTACTTTAAAATTGTTGTTAAAAGTTTACCTTACTTGAAGCAATTCATTTGCATTATTAGATTCAAGAACTCTGTGTTTAGATATGGTTTTACTGGAAATATTCTGCATTTTAACTTCAAAGAAAATAATTCCTAGACACTTGTAATATTTTTTATATACTTGATTCATCTACATAATTAATTCCAGTAAGATTGTTCTTTTTCTCGATCTCCTTAACAGTTGATTTATTTTTGGTTCAAGGAATGGAAATATTACTAATAATATAATTCTTTATTGAATCAGGCGTTACTTTC
Source organism: Archips crataeganus (assembly GCA_947859365.1). Classification (NCBI taxonomy): domain Eukaryota; kingdom Metazoa; phylum Arthropoda; class Insecta; order Lepidoptera; family Tortricidae; genus Archips; species Archips crataeganus. The sequence continues at coordinate 14,246,884 of OX402057.1, read as the reverse complement.
CGGAGGTCCATATTCATATTTTATTCTGTCTATATTTGTTTCTGTTCATTAATATAATTCTTTGCAATATGTTAGGTTGATTAATTTCTTCCTAGATGTACCTAGTATCGCGGCTTATGTTACGTATCTAAAGTTATTGTACTATATGGGCATAATTTTAAGTCTGTTGTCAGATTTTTTATGTTCGATCGGATTAACTTACTAAGCATCATCGCTTCATGTATTTTTTTTGAGACTCAGGAAGTAATTAATCATATAAATCCATGTGGTACTTTTTAAAAATTTTTTCGCATCAAAATTCTCATCAGTTACTGGTTATGATTATGATAATATTATTATTAAGAAAAATGATTTTTGTTCTTACAAAGTTGATTGAAGTCATGGCGCAATATTATGAGCTAAGTAAGTGTATTTTTTATTGCCTTTTTACAGCTGTAAAACTTAAGTATTGTTATCTATTGTTACGAGTATTTAGCTTGTCTAGGAAGCTTAAAAAATGCTCAGAAATTTCCCTAAAAGCTTTGGTTAAGCAACGTCACTTAATGGGTACGTTAATTATGCTCAATCTTGGTTCCGTTGTGCTTCAACTAGTGTGGGAGCATCGGTCTAAATTGGCCTTTTAACTTTTTACTTTATTCTAAATGCAATAGTTACGAAAGTGCACGGTAAAGTTAAGATAATTTAAAAAAATGGATGAAGTGCGAGTCAAGCTTTACTAAATTTAAATACATGCTAAAGTTGGTCTGTCTGTTACCTCTTCACGCTTAAATCGCTAAACCGATTAAGATGAAATCTGTGGCTCTAGTGAAAAAGGGGTTAAGTCTGCAGAAATTAAACAGCTGATTTCGACTTAGCCCCCTTTACACATAAAATAGTAAATAGCTAACATAGCATAGTAAACATGTCGAGTTAAACTCGTTTTAAGACGTGAGTGATCCGTTTATTTTCACTATAGTAAATAGCTGTTTAATTTCTGCTGACTTAACCACTTTTTCACTAGAGCCACAGAAATTTGGTATACAGACTGTTTTGAGTCCCGGGAAAGGACGTAGGATTGTTTTTATCCCGGAAAATTGCATAGATTCCGCGAGATACGAGGGGCGTTCAATATAAAGTGAGAATGAGATGCAAACTCTTTTAATATTACGAAATTAAATACTGGCCGGTAAAGGTAATCTATCTAGCTGATTGCTATGAAAAAAAAAACTAACTGTCTTTTGTTTAAAAAAATATAAGGTAATTTCTTTGCAATGCTATTGAGTACGTTAGCGAAAATGGAGAAAATTGAACTGCGCGCCGTTATCAAATACTAGTGTTTGAAAAATTTTTCTACGGACCAAGTCAATTTGGATTTGCGGGACACTTTAGGGTCTAATGCTCCTCCGTATTCGACAGTCGCACGTTGGTGCGCCGAATTTAGACATGGAAGAACATCGACAATGGACGACCCCCGCTCCGGACGCCCTACTACAGCAGTAACTGAAGAAATTATGAAAAAAGTCGAAAACTCAGTTTTGGCGGATCGTCGTGTCACGGTTCGTTTTATTGCTGAAAATGTAAAGATTTCAACGGGGAGCGTGCATAATATTTTACATGAACGCTTGGGTATGAAAAAGGTATCTGCGCATTGGGTACCAAGAATGCTTACTGACACGCAAAAACAAACTAGACTAGAGATTTGTCACGAAGCTTTGAACCTGATGCAGCAAGACCGGGAACTTTTTTTGGCGCGATTTATAACAATGGACGAAACATGGCTCCATCATTACGACCCAGAAACGAAACTGCAGTCTATGACATGGAAAAGGCCATCATCTCCAACTCCGAAGAAATTCAAGGTGAGCCCATCTGCCGGTAAGGTCATGGGCTCTGTTTTTTAGGATGGTAAAGGGGTATTAACGATTGAGTATCTCGAGCATGGAGCCACTATTACGGGCACATTATACGCCAAACAAATAGCAACATTGCGTAATGAAATCCGCGAAAAACGGAGAGGTAAACTCTCGAAAGTTGTGCTGTTCCACCAGGACAATGCCCCAGCACACAAGTCCGCCGTTGCAATGGCTGCAATTCGTGATGCTGGGTTCGATATCCTTAAGCATCCTCCGTATTCACCAGATCTCGCTCCCAGTGATTTCTACCTATTTCCGAGATTGAAACAATACCTGAGAGGCCAGAAATTTGAAGACGACGACGCGGTAGTCGCTGCAGTACAAGATTTTTTAAGTACTCAAGATGAGACCTTTTTTAAAAATGGAATTTTAAGTTTAGAAAAAAGATATACTAAGTGTATTATGCTAAAAGGTGACTATGTCGAAAAATAAAATTACATTTAGTAAAAGTTGTTTATAACATACTTATTCTCACTTTTTATTGAACGCCCCTAGTAGGTAGCTATACCTTGACAAGCTCGTGCGCGGCGCTCGGCGGAACCCTGTCGCAGGGAGCCTCTGCTGTCCTTGACAAGATTGTTTTTAATAAGTGCGACAAATACTGACTGCGACAGGGTTCCGCGGAGGGTCGCGCACGAGCTTGTCGGACTATATAAACGAATCTTTTGCAGCGGAGAAGCGGGCAATATCTAGTAGGTAATAAAAGAACAGGAGTTTTCTAATGTTAAAATTAGACTAGTTTACTGTTTTTCTACTTAATGCGACCAGTTTATACATCGCGGTCAAAGTTTTCAGTAGAAACGGGTTGTTCGAGAAAATTATGGTTACGTTGCGCTTTTATGGACTCTGCGCTTTTCAAAGTTGTTATACTATTAATTATTATACACGGATAAATAGTTCCAATAGGAATATCTCAAAGAAATTCTTCGAGTATAAAGCATCACAGTAATGAGGGAAAATGTATGGACGGAAAATCAAAGAGAAGGGGCTTGTTAAGACATAGGTAGTTTGAAGTTGACTAGCAGAAACGAAGGCAATTTGCGATATTTGTACCTAATACCTTTAGTTGCAGATTTATCTCAAAATTTACAAAGGTTTACTAAGACTGACTAATTTATTCACAGATTATAGAGTTAACTATCGAAGTCTAGGTCGATCATTGACATTTATTTTGTAGTAGTGGTAGAGCCATGTTGTAGCTAGCCGCTTCATCATGAACGGGCCGGCTCGTCCCATAAAAAAAAAGATGCAGAGAAAAGGTACCCGCCTAGCGTGGTTGCCGCTGTTATAGAGGGGTACCTTTTCACTGCAGCTGACTGTACTATAGTTTACAGTGAGAATAATCATACTAATATTAGAAACGCGAAAGTTTGTATGGATGGATTTATGGATGTTTACTCAGTTTTCACGCTAAAACGGTTTGACCTTTAGTTTGTAGGGGAGAGGTGGCATGAAAGGGACACGTATTGTAAGGGATAATAAAAATTTAGAAAGCTTCCTATTATAGAAAGCGTTAATTATTTAAAGTATTGCAAAGAAATACAATAATTGTTATTAATAAATTCTTAATTGTTTATTTTCGCATTTTTAAATATGTGTAAATTCCCTTACATAAATAGACGTTTATTTTGAATTGTCCCTTTCAGTACGCGTCCCTTTTATGCCACCTCTCCCCTACGAAACCTTCATGTAGGAGGCCGGCTCGTGATTGGAAAATTATTTATTAAACATTTTTTTTTACAAGTATTTTAAATTTATACCTAAATAAAAATAATTATCACTATTAGGGATTGCATTAGAAATGATGAAATCCGCGCAAGAACTAAAGTCACCGACATAGCTAGAAGTATCGCCAGACTCAAGTGGCAGTGGGCAGGGCACGTCGCTCGTAGAACTGATGGCCAATGGAGCAAAAAGGTTCTCGAGTGGTGTCCACGGACCGGAAGACACAGTGTAGGTAGGCCTCCAACAAGATGGAGCGACAACCTGGTTAAGGTTGCGGGATTGCGTTGGATGCGGCTGGCACGGGACCGATTTGTTCAGCAGTGGACGTTTTTCGGCTGAAATTATGATGATAATGAATAATAATTGTGATGCATATTTCAAAGTATTACACTAAATCATGACATTGTGTACATTATTTATTATCACAGTACTTGATAAGAGGTTTCCTGAAAATAGTTTGGCGGACAGTCCTCGATAAGAGTTTACCATTTTGTTGAAATTGACAAACTGTGGATTCTTTGGTTTTAAATTCGATTCACTTTAACAAGACTGCACTTAAAATTAAATACATAATCTTTGACTAAAACAAGTGGCTTTTCTAAACTAATATTATAACTTTATAGGTAACGAGAAAATAAATGATTTGATTGTTTCTTTGTAATGGATAAACTCTAATGAGCCGATTTTATAAATTCGTTCACCCATGGAAATCTTTATATCACGTTGTACGTTGCACTTAAAAGCGAGAAGTAAAAACATAATATAACATGTTTCTAACAAAATCTGTTTTTTCTTAAAACTATAATTATGTGGATTGGTTTCAGTTTGCAGAACTACCTAGTCCATTTTATCCCGTAAAATTGCATAGTTCTCGAATTGCGATAAACGAATTCTTCGCAAAAAGTGCCGCGGGCAACAGCTAGTAATTTATGAATTCACAATATGAAAGGAGCTGGTACTACCATTGGCTCAATTTTGAAAATATGCGGACATAATTATACAAAGTGACACAAAGAATAATGTTTTATAAACGATCCCCACAACAGTCTTAATAAGAATAATCAAGAACAATGACAAATTACCATGGTTTTGATACAAATGCCAGGTTTATTTTTTATTATTGCTTAAATTAATATAACTTTCAATGAAACATACACGAATGATGAATCCAGTTACGCTTATAATCGGTAATATTTTATCACTACGATAAAACTCGTTGATAAAGAAATATTTTATAAATATAATTTTATTGTTACGGTATTGGAAACTGTGTAATATAGAACTAATCGTCTTTAATAACCATTATAACAAACGGCAAATAAGTTCAGTAATGTTGAATAGAAATTCAGGAACAGATTTTAATTTACTTGTGATGATGATGATATGAGGTAGGTAAATAAACAAAACTTCGCTTAGTAACGATGAAGATGATTACAAGAGTATTTTTAATCTTCACATATACCTAAATATAATTTCCGAAACGGCTTGACCGATTTTTATCAATTTTTTTTTCTATGTTTGGTAGGTCCGAGAATAGGTCGTGGACTATTTCTTATACCCCTATTCTTTGCAGACGGAGTTGCGGGCAACAGCTAGTATTTTTTATCTATTTTTGTCTTTTAACTTCATTAAGCTACTCTTGGCCTTACCACGAATTGTCAATTTTTCATGAACTACAGTTATTAGACAATGAATACAATGATCGATGAATGTCTAAGTTTTTGTGGTAACGCGCTTTATGTTTAAAATGAAACTATTTCGACGGGTTAACAAAGAATAAGTTAAATGAAAATAACTAATAACCTTCAAAATCCCCATGTTTAAGAATGTATTACCTCAAAAATCTATGCATTACAGTAAACTAATTCTTCGCAGACAAAGTCGCGGGCAACAGCTAGGTAATAATAAACTTCATTCGGTTACTTGATTAGTTTTAGATCTTATTAAGAGACCTTCGACTCTAATTACCCAAAATCGATTGATAATTTCAAAACAAGTCGATATCAGAAAGTAAAAGTAAAGGGTACCCTTTATGCTTATCATTATTTATGTAACACCCAGTGACTGAGATAGAATAATTATAAAAAAAAATGAAAGTTCACCCAATTTGTCTCATTCATTGGGGTCATGCCGTAACAAGCAGAGTAGGGTAAATGCAGCAATTGTTGGCACCATTGTCGTCAAACGTAATCACGATGGGAACCAACACTTCCGATGTACATTAACGTGGGTGTGTTGCGAAAAGGAAATTGCCCTCATATAATGGACGTGATGATTTAATTTACATTTTATTTTTCCTTTTTCCGTATGTGAAAGTGGTCATTGGTGTTAAAGTGTTATGGTGTCAATTGTTTTATTTGAATGTGTTGGATCTTTATGATGTTTTTTTTATCTACTTACTTTTTAAAATCTTTAGGAATTCAAAATATGACGTTAGTAGAATGGATTCTAATATAAAATTAAATTAACAAAAAGGAAGTGCCTAAGAGATAGATGCATTTTTTGTTTCAACTTTAAAATCATTTTTATTGCGTCTATAAACAACATTTATGAATTAAAACCACAAATGTAACCGCTGCGGAATAAGAATAATGCCAAAGCCATGTCGTAATTGCATTCTTTAACGTTGGGGCTGCATTCAAAATGAGTTTATTACAAGAAGCTCTATTCTCAAGACGTCTCCTTCAAGTTTGAAGTTACATTTCACAAAACCACAAGTTAAAAGGACACACAGACTGGCAAATAATTCACAAAACAACATATTACGGATTAAAAAACGCTTTTAGTCAAAATAAATAGAAGCTCTAGGTTTTGTTCAATATTTTGAATGGTAACAAAAGAATGGTGACTTAATTTGGACAATAGACACCACCACCACCACACCACCAACCAACCACTGCCACTGAAAGTTAAATACAACGAAGAACAAATCTGCCAAGTAGACAGCATGAACTTCTTAGGTGTCACCTTGGACAAGTTCTTTCGTTGGAATGATCATGTTCAAAATCTCTGCCGCAAGCTAAATCGCTCTTCTTCTTTGCATTAAGGAAGGTTAGTCAAGTAGTGACAAGGGAGGCAGCCATTTCGGCTTACTATGGTTATATTAATTCTATCTTACGATACGGCATTACTTTATGGGGCAGAGCCTCAGAGTTCGATAATGTATTTATAATGCAAAAAAAATGTATTAGAGCTATAATATATGGTAATAATCTAAGCTAATAAGCTAATATATGGTATTAAGCAAACTGAGTCGTGTAGGCCTATTTTAAAAAAAGTGGGATACTTCCATTGCCATGTCTTTATGTATTGGACGCATGTTTATTTGTACCTCAATATGGTCATTTGTTTAGACAAGCCAAAGACATGTTTAAAAACCCTGTACGTTCGCAATATCGTAATAAATTGTATGTTCCATTGTCACATTTATCATTGGTTGCTAAAAATAGTTATGTAATGTGTATAAAAATATTTAATAAACTGCCAGATGTAATTAAAGATCTCACATTTGCGAAATTTAAAACAAGTCTTAAAAAATGGCTTGCCGAAAAATCTTTTTATAGTATACAGGATTTTTTTTTTTTTCAACAACTAGTGAACTAGGAACCCTTATAGTTTCGCCATGTCTGTCCGTCTGTCTGTCCGTCTGTCTGTCTGTCCGCGGCTAAGCTCAGAGACTGTTAGTACTAGAAAGCTGTAATTTGGCATGAATATACATATCAGTCACGCCAACAAAGTGGTAAAATAAAAAATAAAAAAATAATTTTTTTTAGGGTACCTCCCATAGACGTAAAGGGGGGGTGATTTTTTTTTTCTCGACTAATCCTATAGTGTGGGGTATCGTTGGATAGGTCTTTTAAAACCATTGCGGGGTTGCTAACATGATTTTTCTATTCAGCGATCTGTTTGCGAAATATTCAACTTTAAAGTGACAATTTTCATTAAATCGAGCGTCCCCCCCTCTAAAATCTAAACTGTTAGGTGGAAAAATTTGAAAAAATTCAGAATGGTAGTAAATATATCAAATTTACTAGGAAAATTATAGCGGCTAAGATTGCTTGGAAATTATTTGTAGTTTAAGAGTAAATAGTAGCCTAAGGTATAAAACATACCTAAACTTGGATGATTCCGTACACATACGAAATCCTTAGAAAAATATTACTTGATTTTTTTTGTAATGGCTACGGAACCCTACCTTGTGCGTGTCCGACACGCTCTTGGCCGGTTTTTATTGATAATGGGAAACAAACAGCGAAAAATAACATTTGTGATTATTTGAAATTTAGATAATACAAAAGCTAAAGTAGTTTCCACTAGTGAATTATAACATTATGGTTGCTCAAAAAGACTTAGTTTTTACAATAATAGTTTTTTGGATTACACTTAGGTTAAGTTTTTTCTTATTGTCAATTTCACATGCCTTGCGAGGTAGATTTTAGTGAAACCCACTCTGTATGTTCCAAAATCTTATTGTACCTAAAATTGCGTGAAATAAATTTCATTCTTTCTTTCTTTCTTTAGAAAAGGATTGTTGAAGAAATTATAATATCAGATTAAACACACTATAGAGCTGGCCTGTTAGGTAAATCTTAGACGCTAGTTACTCATAAAATGTCTTCGAAAAATATATTTTGTCAGGTAGACAAAACCGAGATTGTGGAAATAAACTCGCAGTATTGTTATCTAAGTAATGTAGCATCTAGTAACGAGGACTCTGGCTGTAAGCCGATAAAATTTGTCGTAAAATGTTGAAAGGATTGTTGTGCGCCCATTTAAACGGAATCGTTCTGGCTGTATTGATTTTTTAAGTTTTAAAAACCTTTAAACCGATAATGACGTCCTTGTTAGTTAAAAAAATATTACCACAGTGCTTGATAAAGCATACACGTGTGTTTTTCTTGTTTGTTGTAGGACGGTAAGGAAAAAATGTAGTTTAGCGATCATTAAAATTCTGTGACGATAGAGACCAGTAACGGTTCAACGGATGACAATGCAAAGGTTGAATTGTAACATGTTTTGGTCTTTCAATCACTTGGCCCTTCTGTTCCGCCTGTTTGCGTTAACCCGAGATGTTTCGGTAGAGATTGAATTGACAGCATTATACAAAGCATTTTCGAAGGCATTTTGTACAATTTAAACACCAGTAAATGTGTATTTGAACAATGTTGAACCAGTTTTTACGATTATCAGTGACATTGACGGACAATTTTGTTTAATCTATTATCAATGAAAATAAATGTTATGGCACTATCAAGAAATAGTTAAGTGATTCGATTAGTCAATTTATGAGTCTTAAAGGCAAATAGAGACGGTAAAAGTCATTAATTACCTAACTTATCTATTAGTAGTTAGTTAGGTCTATAGAAAAACATGTCGCGTGTAAAAATTATTAATTAATTATAATAGTTTATAAACTATGCAAGTTATTGCGCAATCTGTGTCATGTCATCAAACCTTAAGGCGCGTGTGTTTGAATGACATAATAATTGCATTCAGATTTACAAAAACAAACAACAAGATTTAAATGTCATCACGTGTCATTATGTTACAATGATGACATTATCTTGACTAATAGCGGTGTCACTGACGGACGAACGAAAACAAAATGGCAAACCTGCAAAGAATTAAAAAAAGATGAATTGAGGAACGCTACGCCTCTCCCTGCACATCAATGCATGTTACAAGTCCAGAGATTATAATCGAGAAATTAGTCGTCCGGTAAGAAAATGAGTACTTTGCCAAGACTCGCGTAGAACAGGTTTCGATGGCCGTTACCACGGTCTGTCGCATCGACGCGTTCCATTCGCATATAGGTGCTTGTCGGTAAGAAATTCTCACAGGTGATTCATCGAAGGGCGTCGCTTAGTACAGGGGAGATGTAGTCAATGCGGATTGCGGTGTCACCGGAGGCCATTCCTCGGTCAAGTGTACGTGTTAACCGCATAATACTGTCTGTGCTGTTAACGATTTTGCCGCAGGCGAATTGAAGCCTAGCTCCGATGTTGGTAACGGTCAATCTGATAAACGTGAGAAATTTAGTTTTTAACGGCTTTCGTAATTAGACTATTGTTTGAAGCCGTGTGATTAGCGCGAATTGTGTGATTAGGAATGTCTCAGAGCTAATAGTGGTTGCGTCTGTTATAGAATTTGAATTTGTGGCTAACAGATGGTTCAGAGCTCAATAAAATTGCCAAAAATATGCTGCGTAATTTGAGATTATTGTAGCTACAATTACTTAGGTTAAAATTTTATTTAACTTGTAAGTCATGAAATTGGTTTTGACGGAAATGGCTGCAAAATATTGCAGCTTTGCTCCCGTGGAATAATAAAAAGGCTTTTTAACTCGTGAGAGTTTCGAGAAATCTCTTCTAGTGCATCTTTATGAATGTGTACTAAATTTGAAGTCTTAGCTTCAATGATTTTAGGTTTTGCCTTGTCTGTCAGTTAGACTAGTTACTCTTTAATAGGTAGAGACATAAGTTTTTTCAATTGCGTTTTTGTTTGACATTTTGTTGTTTACTAGTAAGTAGAGGTAACGGCTCGTTACACACACAAGTTGGAATGTCCAAGTGGAATTTAAATTTATCGAATGTTGCACTCGACCGGGCAAGACAACATAAGCCTACGGGTTGCTACGCCGTTCTTAATACTTTACGACTAAAACTGACGTTTGCACGAAAGTGTACCAATTGGAGTGTAATGATTTAGTAAATTGAAGTAATTTTTGGTTGTTTACTGAAACCATAGCGCAATTTAGAAGACTTGGTAGATTTGATAACTCGTAGACGGTTTTTTTACGATAGTTTATTATTTTGCATCTTATAGCTGTTGCTTGCAACAACGTCTGCATCCCGCGTTAGTCCTTTCCCAGGATAAAAAGTTGCTTATGTTAAAATTCATTAGAGGAATTCATAAAATAGGTTCAGTCGTTCTGGATATTACCTTCCCAGAACTTTAACTGTTTAACTAGATATTAGATAGTATACGTACGTTGATATTAGATACTAACTGTGTGTACTGTAATTTTTGCTCATAATGCCGCATAGTTGCTACAAGTTGAATACATTTTTATTAATAAATATCATGACACATTGACATTCATTGATCTAGTTCTAAACTAAGTAAAGTAAAGTAAGTAAAGCTTATAATGTGGTTACCAGGCAGTTGAAACAGTTTCTTTGCGGGGATGCAGATCAATAAATTACAACTTTTACCTGCTTTGCTTTGCTGAGGTTTCCGAATAGCAACATAAATGCTTCTAGTTTGTGCGTGCATATCTAACACCCCATACTCGAGAGCAAACATTCATATTGTTCATAGATAATTATCTGCCCCGACCGGGCATCAAACCCGAGACTTTAAGCTGCTCTTATAATGAACTGACACAATTACTTTGCTCACCTGCGACCTTAAGTTAAGGCAAAGTATTGGTTTTGGTTCATCACTATGAACCTCCGCAAAGTAACGCCTGATTCAATCATCATAATCATCATTTCTGCCGAAAGACATCCACCGCTGAACATAGGCCTCCCCAAGGCTCGCCAAACAGATTGGTCTTGCGCCATCCGCATCCAACGCGTTCCTGTAACCTTAACCAGGTCGTCGGTCCATCTTGTTGGAGGCCTACACCTACACTGTGTCTTTCGGTTCGTGGACCCCACTCGAGAACCTTTCGGCCCCATCGGCCGTCAATTCTACAATCAATGCACCCTGCCTATTGCCACTTGAGCCTGGCGATTCTTCGAGCTATGTCCGTGCCGGATTCAATAAGTTTCTCTCATAGTTAGGTTCTCAAACCACTTAGCTATAGTAATAACTTAAGAAGTTGTGGGATGTTTTTAGGTTTTATTTCGGTCAATGGCCCTTGCGTGGTATCCGAGACCTAGTTAGTGTGTTTCGTTATAATTGTATCATAGCAATATACTTAATTGTAATGAATGACATCATTATTTGTGCTCCACAGTCTTCTTAGACAATTGATTCAATCATAACAGCCAGTGTTGTGAGTTATCATGGGAAGACGAAGATCTGTTATGATAATAAAACTACTTTATATAGAAGACATTGATAAATGTCGGTGATAAATCAGTAATTGTTACTTGAATTGAATATGAATAGCAATTTTAAAGTACTTGTAATTTTGTTTATTTGCTTTGGTTGCTGAATTGCTGAATCCGAATTATTTGATCAAATAGTGTTTTGGACTTTTCAACTCAAAATTTACAACTTTTACTCCTTATTTCATCACTCTATGTTGAGGGTCCTGTTATCTCATGTAACAGAGTTTTATGATACAGTCTCTGGTACTGTATTTTGAATGAGATTTTTAACGCTTAAGTAGGCACTTAGCGGCGGGTACATTAAAGCACACGCAAAACTGATTTGCGTGATGTAGAATTACATGTTTAATTTTAAGGTTAGAATTCTAAGCTGACATGTGAAATATGCGTGCCTACAAATATAATTATTCGCGAAATCATTGTACGCAATGTCGAGCCGGCTGGTTATCGTGCAAGTAATGTGTTTTGAACAATAACGTTCTTATCGAATCGTTGTATTATACGTTTTCGTTTACAGTACTCGCAAATGCATTTGGATGCGAGATTGGACTCGGCTCGTATTGATTTTGAATATTTTCATTTTACACTTTTGCAACATTCTTTTAAGTAATATGTATGAGAGATTGAAACTTTGTGGTTTTGCGGCAGAAGCATTTTCACTTGCATGCATTACATAATGTAATATGTATTTTATTTTATTGTCGAACCACAGAGAATCTAACAAGTATTTACCTATAGTGAGTTTTATTCTAATGGTTTATAGTACAACTGACATTAAATGGTGCTGTGCTTATGATTATGACACTATCACAAGTAGGTACAAGTCGTGGTAGCTCATGAGAAACTTGGAAATAAATAAAAAGATTTTCGTTAGGTAACCTTAAAGAAGCAAAGCTTAGGGAAGCTTAGTTAGAAAGTTTGAACTAGGTATATTTTCTGACTTCGTAGTTAATACATACAAGTACTGCCATACTTGACCTTAAGTGAAAAATTTAGACAATCTGGTAGGGATCGGCTTACTACAGCTTCATAGCCTATTGATTTAATGTATTGTCTCTCAAACAGATGATCGTGGGTTTGAGCCAGAGCGCGGATATCTGATGACAGAGTTTTATGAAGTTATTGTTGTGCGAAACTTAATTTATCATTTCATTAGTGACATCGCCTAGCTGTGCAACGAATGCGACTGCAAAGTGGAAGACGAGGTGTAGAAAAGCCCCCAACAAGATGGATCGACGATGTGGTATAGGTCGCAGGAATTACTTCGACGCAGGCAGTGCAGAGGCCTGTCGAGAAAAGAGAGAGGCTTGTCCAGAAATAGATATTTTTTGGCTGATATAATGATGACAATGATGTGCAACGTTTAAAAGGTTGAAAGAAAGTATAGATACATCAACATTGATTGCTATCTTCAACGTTTACGAATACTGTGAACGCTTCAATAAATCATACATTCCAAGTTCACACGGTTTATTCCGCATTGTTTTCCTCTACTGTTGTTGAGGGAATTATAATAGGAGTCCCGGCTATTGCTATCATATATCAAATATACCATATCCCTGTCCAAGTCAAATACTCTAAAGCAATTAATTTCCTCTGGGATCCCGAAACATCATATACTTAAGAACAATGGACATAGTTGCGAGAGGCGAATTAATAGTCCCATGTGATACCGACGTGTTTTGCTAACATTTGTCATACTCGTTGTTAAATTAAACAACTGTTAGCTTTTGGGAATATTCTGAACAGATGTTAGTACACTTTAGAAGGTTTAGTAGTATGGCTTAGTTTGGAATCGGGCTGTTCTTAGTGGACATTTTCATTAGCCAAACCAGAGAGCAAGAGAAGTGTGAGCTACGTATACATACACCTCGGATACCCCTCGTTGCTAGTTTGCACAGTTTTGCGATACATTGTCATCACTGCTGTCACGTTAAGTATTAAGGAATCGAGTTGTTACAGCCACCGCTACTGTTTCTTAATTAGTTCATGGTTTTAAATACATAAATGATAATGAAACATTTATTTATCAAGAGGTAGTGATGGACTACAGTCTTTAACTTAGCTACCCTGCCAACACACGTGCAAGACAGCTCCGATAGTGGAACACATTTTTTTTAATGCTAATACCTACGTTCGTTCCTACACTTCTATGTAAATGAACATACAATCGGTTATCATAATTCTAAAGACCCAAATATCGCATATGAACATCAACAGTCCATTGTATTTTACTGTATTTCAAAAATTCTAAAAATGGTTGTATAGGTTATTTTGTATATCGACTCATTTCATTTGTCAATTTTGTTTCATGTTGTGTAGGTACGTGGCTATATAAACACAGACAGACAAGGTACACAAGAAAATAACTTTTCAATTCTTGACCATGACCATCGAAGTTCTATTTAGATAGTTTAATTAGATATGTATTATAGGTATTGTCTTCGTCATCATCTATCATAATATATTCAAAACATCCTTATTCAGTCGAATCTACTGATTTTTACTAGCTTATCACTGGTATCGTTTAATAGCACAATGGCCTTAATTCCCGCTCATAACTTTCCTCTAAATTAAGACCGTTAAATTTTCAATTTACTTATGAATGTATTTTTCTTTTTTATTACAGGTATGTCACGGTAATTACTACGCACATTTCACGCGACCAAAATTACGTAAGTAACATTTACGCTATTAACAGTCTTTACAGTTTTCACCTAATATGAGCAGATGTTATTAAATATAATTAAAAATTTATGTTAGCTAAAGAAAGTTAATCACCATTGAATTTTATATTTCTTATCAATCTTACTTTAATATTATAAATGCGAAAGTTTGCGAGCTTGCGTGCGTGAGTATTGCGTGCTTGTGCGTGTGCTGTATGTGTATCTATTACCGGTTAATAAAAGCCGCGCTATGACTTATAGGAATCTATATATAAGCGACTTTTGCGAAACCACCCAAAAATTAAATTTGAATTAAAAATAATGCTTAACGTGAGAAAAGCTGTGAGTAAAGGCTAGTTGTGAACAAAAAAACTGGCACTTATTGGAATACTAATTTTGATCACAACCGAATCTTAGAACTTTTAAGTAATGAATTTAAAGCCATTAAATTAATGATTATTGCACCGACTTGCGTACGCGGCCTTCATTCAACAGAGACCAAAACAATTTCAATTAGGCACGCGTTCATTTAGGGATTTTAAAGGAAACCCTGCCCTTGATGCTGGTGATAAAATTTAACAACACAATTACGTTAACAGACGTCAGTGCCGCTGAAGTAGCCAGGGAGGAGCAGCAGTTTGCGTTCCGGGACCAATTACTGACGTCGCTCTGTCCCCACCACAGGGCCCCGGCGTCCTCTGAAATATTGACCCTAAAAGGCCATTAGTGCCCCGTTTTAGCCGCCGATAAGCCATCTCGGATCATTTAAGGATATGGCGCCAGGATTGAGGTCGGGGGCGGAGCAAATTGTGGATTTGCCAGACTGCAACCTTTGAGCTTTTCGCCTGTATTTAGGGAATATTTAAAGGAAAATAAATTAATACGTAAAGTTTATGATTTGCTTCTTTAACCGGCTTATTTCTGGCTAGTTTTAAACTATGACCTCTTTGCTAAATATATGCGTATGTGTGTTACGTTGTAATTATTTTGTAAACATCGAACATAGCGATTAGTAAAAGCATTAGTTACACTCACTTCCTCAACGCTCGAGAAAGTGAAAATATTTGTTTTAAACCAAACCGGAGTTGGAATGACTCTACAATGCGTAAGTAATTTAGCTAACTTTGTGTTTGAGAATGATGAGTTAAATTGAGTTTCGTAACCGAATAAACCAGTGATTATTCGTTTTCTAAATTAAACTAGTTGTGGTGACAAAAACGTAACAGGCAAATTAAAATGAAATACTCTTTTGTTCTTTTGAACACAACATTTGTATTAGAAGGCAAAAAGTTTGTGTATGGTAAAATCGTGTAACGAATAAACTGCCTCGTTGATAAAATTAGATAATTTTGTATGAAGATAAGCGATGACATAATCTTATTTAATTACATGTTAGATACAGAGTTAATAAATTAATCAAGTTGTTATCTTATCGTTTAATTCTTGTGGCTTATGCATATTATTTATCCAGTTGCCACGAAGCATAATATTCTTGAATTTAATATTAAAAATCTCAAGGTTGAGAAACCTAATGAGTAATTGCAAAAAAAACCTTTTCTGTATTTATTCTGTTAACTGTTTTAGTAGTTATACGAACCATATAGAGGTTTAATTTCGAGTTTGACACATTTATTTAACGTGATATTGCAAAATAGACTGATTTAACAAGACCTCGTAAACTGTATATCTGAATCATGAAAACAATAAGTTTAAAAATTGACATATCTCCCACTTCGGACATATTTATACACTCTGTAAAAGACAAATGCTTCTGCTGATATTTTATGATCATCATAGAACTAACCGTTACCTTTGATTGATGATTATGGTTGTAGACATGAGCTAACAGTGTTTCAATGACTGGCGAAGCTTCTTTCCCCATCATTCCAATTTAGGAAACCATACAAAAGCGTATTACTAAGCGTATTACTTTCTTCACTTATTTGTTAATTTCCAATAGTATTATGTTTTCTTAACTTTACATTTATGGCTATGGAAATTGTCTAACCAATCATCGAAACTTTCATCTGTCATTTACTTTCGAATTTTCGTGATTGGTTTATGAAGTTCAAAAGTCATACCGAACTATGTAACAATGGTTTACGTCACTTCCAAGTAGAGAAGTTGTTATTATTCATTGTTTAGATTTTGTCTTGTCGCGTCATCTCTATTGTAACGGTGTGTGTTGTCGAAGATTGCGTTTAGAAATAATGAATCATTTTTTATTATTACGACACGCTTATTCAATTTGTGATTCGTTATTTCATTGTACGTTCGTTATTAGACGACCAGATGGCCTAGTAGGTAGAGAACCTGACTACGAAGCTTGAGGTCCCGGGTTCGATTCCCGCGTCGGGGCAGATATTTGTACGAATAATACGAATATTTGCTCTCGGGTCTTGGGTGTTTAATATGTATTTATGGATTTAAGTATGATCTATCTATATAAGTATGTTTATCCGTTGCCTTGTACCCATAACACAAGCTATGCTTAGCTTACTTTGGGACTAGGTCAAAATTGGTGTGAATTGTCCCGTGATATTTATTATTTATTTGATATTTTATTATTTATTGTGACCATCAATGCCTCACTTGGCAGTAATGAGTTGCAGTTTAAGTTTTAGTTCCATTTGCGTTACCGGTAGTCTCTCCAGTTACCCTTGATTTGTTACCTTACGTTGGAAAGTGCCTATAAATATCATTAAAAAACCGTTTTGTCTGGGTACCTACTAACAAATTAGAACGGTAGTCCACAACACTAACAAATGACAAAGTGCTTCTTGAATCAAAATGCTTTCCTAGCAAAACTAATGTGTTGTCATTTGCTTTAATATTCTTAACGATTGTCGATTATGACATCTCATTTGTGTCTCTATTCATTGCCTTGTCTGCAGTCAAAACTTAAAATATTAGAATTTTTAACATAATATTAAATAAATTGTTATATTTTTAATAACATCCGGAGCTTATTATATAATTTAGTCAAGTTTAAGTTTTACCGTCTCGATCTCTAGGAACTTCAACATCAGAAATGACTTAGCAAAAATAGGCATAATTTTCGTACATAAATAACATCAAGAAAATTTGATTGCATAATAACGATCCATCTATTTGGAGACTTTCGATTTAAAGATTCGACTGTCAATGACAGTCTCCCTGACGTCGGTCATTCACAGGCACAATGTACATTTTTTGCCTCTCAGACGCCTACAATTGATAAATGGACACGGAGTGCTCATTCTTTCCGCCCTTTATGTACGCTGGAGATCCACATTCTTTGTTAAGATCGAGTGTCGATTTATAGATAATGGTGTTTACTGGCCCTTTTTCACTAAGGCTTTTTTCGGAGGCCTTTGTTGTATGCCGAATCGAGAGGGAATTATCGAAAGGAAAATTTTATTGCTATGCGCGTGAAGCAAAACGTGTTCAGTCGTTTGTGTAAATATGTTACACGCTCGGTTGTTTATAAGTCATTTTTCGGGATAGGGAAGTGTTGACATGTTTACATATAAGTGTAATTTATCCTTGTTTACATTTAGAATGTCACCAGCGAATTAAATGGATCAAATTCTTTGCATATTATTTGTTGAGGTGAGAAATGTTGCATTAAAATGGTAATATATCTGTGCTCAAACTGCGCGAAATTATCCATAAACTATGTGAATAAAAAGAATAGTGATGTACCGTTATGGCCTCTACAGAATTATGTAGAATCTGGCCATCTTTGACCGAGACGTGTGGACCGTTAGTCGTCTGGCCATTCATTTTGTATTGTTCTTCCCGTATTAGATTAAAGCCTGTTAGACGTCATGTTCACTAAGTGTCATATGACAGGCCATCACCGGTATTGATGTTGAGTTTAACGACGGTAACTTAAGTCCGGAAGCATAACGAAGATCATATGACAGGCTTGACGCTCACATTTTCAAACAAAGAAAATTGAACTGTTCTATCTTCAAATATATTTGCAGAAAAAATCAAGGGCGTCTCTATTTTCAATACCAAAAAGGCTAAAACTGAAATCGAAACGTGTTTTTTAAGCTTTTGAGATTTGATCTGAAATCACCATGAACTTTTAGTTAAAAGAGAACTATCATCACTTTAAATTTGCGAGGCAATTTAACTATGTTTGACCTCAATCCGCATATGGACTGCAACGAGTCTATATGGCCGAGATCATTATAATGATAGGCGCTTATTATCAGAGTAGTAGAGTGTACAATTTTGAAGAGAATAATATAAAACACACAAAATATACGAAGCTAGAAACAGTTAATTAATAAACCAACATATGTTTCCTTACACGCTCTGTCAGGCATAAATTCTAGCTACAACAAGTAGGCATTGTTTACACGAAAACCGGCCAACTTCGTATTTGGAATAACAATACGAGTGGTACCTACTTGGTTCTCTCGTTATATCGTTTCGGTCATAAGTCGGTATAAATATTGCAAGAGTGAAACGTATAAATTTTATAAGGTTGATGAACTAATGTAAGAAAAAGATAAAGTATATTTGGTAGATCGATAAAACTTGGTAACTGATGATATACGGTTTCGACCAAAATTTATAAAATTTGAAATAGTCTGTAAATGACTTTAATCGTTAAATAAAACAATCAAGCCAATAAACAATCAAGTTCAAATCTTTATTGCTATAAATCATTTGGTTAATCACTGCCATCACATTATCGTGACCAGGACTTAGTGAGACCTTCAGTGACTAAGATCCTGGCACTGTTTTGACCTACAACACCAGCCATTCACTTACCTTATGTGACATCTGTTACTAGGTAAAAAACGTAAGAGGTCCTTAATGTTCCCATAAGTAATTATTCTAATTTGGAATGACAAATTTTCTCAACAGATATACGGTATTACATGCAAGAGTAAGTAAGTTTGATAGCCGTCGGCAGGTGTTTTCTTTGTTTAAATTAAGTCAGAACTGTGTGCGCTACTATTATTTCCCCTTTTAACTCCACTGGCCCCTGACAGCAATTCTCAGCGGATCTTTTCGATATCGACTTGAGAACTGTGACGTCGCTATCCTTAATTTATACGGAGGGTCACTGCCACCGGCTGCCTCGCCCTGAAACCAGCTCATTAATAAAGATTTTCCTCTCATAACCTAGAATTACCTGGACCGGTCTCGTTCATTGAGAAATCTATTTCGTTAATTTTGTGTTGATATAAATTAGCTGCAGGCGACGTGACTGGTTAATGTGGCAGGGGGATGTCTTTTTAGGTCGGACGGGATTAATAGCATAGTTAGTGTAACGTAATCTTGAAGCCTTGAGTATGGTTAAGAACATATTAAAAATGAAGGTTACATGTTAAAGAAAGGTTTTGCGGTGTATTTTTTTTTGTGCTTATTTCATCTCAGATGTACATTATTTATAGGAATATGAGAAGTTAATTATTCTAATATGTAAAAACTTTTTTACCGAATAAGTAAAAAAGATTCAGTAAGCTACTGTTACTAATACACGTTAAATGATATGAGATTACGCAAAAGGATTGTCAGGAAGAGCTTAATTCTCGAAACCTAAAAGGCGAATGAAATATCCAACTTAACATAATCTAGTTGGGAAAGAAACAGATGGGTAGTTATTAAAACATCCCTACTCCCACAGTCATTTATAATTATTTTAATTAGATACAGTTTATTACTGATGTGACACAAAAAATGCTAAACATTACAGCCATAAATAAACTTAAAAAATAATTACCGCCGCTTCACCATCTAGTATGCCGCAGTGTCAAAGTTTTACAAACAATTTTCAACTCTGGCCCCGACCAAATACAGTGTCATTTTATTATAACGATGGCACAGCAAATGCGGGCTGATGCCCAGAGGCGTACCGGAACCGCCACAGACGTTCTTAACCTTATGAATGTCAAATTACTGTTTTCTTTATTTTCCGCTTGTTGTTTTTTTACATTGCCTGGCTTTAAAATGACAGGCATCTTCTGTTTGCTCTCTTTTGTTTTATTTTTAATGATCAGCTTCTGTATACGTATTATGCTATTGATATTTGATTTGTATTAAGATTTAGCGTCTAAGTCTAGTAAGTGTCTATTAATTACAATCAATCACACTAATATTATAAATGAGAATCTTTGTGAAAATATTTGCATGTTTGTTAGTCAGCCACACAATAATGGCTTTTCAGTTTTGGATGAAACTTGGCTTACAGATAGACAATAATCTGGATTGAGACATGGAATATTTAATATTCCGACAATGCGTATCCTTGAGATAATAATTATTCTTACTTTAAATAAGAATAGAAGACTCTGTCGAAGAACTTTCAGGTAGGTACCACGGCTTTCAAGATGACAAAGCAACCAACAGATGGCGTTGTCCGAGCGAACGTATCTACTTTAAAAATGTTACCGTGACTTTTTTTCAGGCCATACTCTGTATGTTCTTAAAGTTTCTCGTGAAGGTATTTCGGAAGAAAACGAGGCAGCGGGTTTAAGCCAGTTGAAAGTTAATCTTGTTGTCTCTGAACCCAAAATAGTCACTCCCGATCAACTTCTGTCTCCATACGTTTCGGCAGTCAAAAACGCGTTGCCACAAATTACACAAGGCTGTACCGATACAAACAAAATTCAACGGCCTTTGCACGGTCAAGTCATAAAGTTTCAGCACGAGTCATACTCGCCGAAATATCGAACGGTATATCACCCAGCAAAAAGTTATTGTCATATTTGAATAGATACCGGTACGTGGGCACCTAATGAATATAGAATTAGTGCGTTTCTTTTTCACTTCACATGCCAGCGGCCGTATTAGGAAACCTGTTAAATATACGATACCGTTAGAGCCCGCGCTTGTGGCAAGGTACAGTGCGTCAGGTGTTTGATTTAGGAATATAAGTTGTTTACCGTGCTTGTGTCGAGGTAGGTTCAAGGGCGTGATACATTCAAGTTTTAAAGGAGTTATTTATAGTGTTTGTCAACTTGGAAACGTTGACTGGTCGATGATTACTTTCCCCGTGACTTTGGTTATGTGTGTTCTTCACGCAGTGGCTCCCTAAAATTTTGCCAGGTCATTGATCCTTATTGTGCACGTATTTATGTTCACATTTGTTCTTTATAACCTTACTTGTATACTCTGCTGACTTGAGTGGAAGTTCAACGAAAAATATCATAGCTTTCGTCGTTTTACTAAAGTTTTAACAATTTAATAAATTCAGAGTTGTCAGTTTCAAGCTAACCTGCTTTAGAGATTAAGATAGTAAATGAAACTGTTGGTCGATCTAAAACCTCACACATTATTTATAGTCACTAACAATCTCAATGAACGCTTCCATTCAAGACCTCCGGAACCAATCTGTACGCAATCAAAACTGTTAACGAAATAGAGTCGCTGTGATACTTAACTCTAAATAACCCAATTATCTTGTTAGGATCAATTATGGCTTGTTTTGAAGCAGTGATCTCGATCTCTTTAACTGGAACAAAAATCCATTCACGATGAGACATAGTGCTTGTCTATGAACTTCTTTGTTAATCGATACTTTACTTAATGAAATAAACGATGACTCATTATATAAAGCCCCGTTTAGACCTGCGAGAAAAATGTAAGTTGCATTACATTTCGGCACCCGATTGACCATTAAACTCGTTGGCTTTACGACCTGACGGTGTAATACAACTTGAACAATTTGAGACTTGAGTTCGTCTGGAGCTAGTGTACGGTTCAAAGTCTAAGCACGTTGACAGAGAAGAAATGAAAATTGCTTTTGAATGTTTCATCTCATCTTAAGCGTAATGTGTAACTAAATTTTGTTTCATCGTGTACTACCTGCTGTGGCTTGCGTTATCTGTGCCGGCTCCCTCTGAGGTAGCATCATTATTATGCTGGCTTTATTGGATTAGCCAGGCCGATGACTTAAGCCTCATTCGGCTTAAAAAATAGCTAGATAGCTACAGAGGTGTAGAAGTTTTGTTACGTGTATTTAAAATTCAACTCAGCTCCGGAATGAGGTTCCTGCTGCGGTATTCCCGGACCGATATGACCTTCAAGCTTTAAAAAAAAGAGCGTACTCCTACCTAAAAGGCCGGCAACGCACTTGTGACTCTTCTGGTGTCGCAGGTGTCCATGGGCGACGGTAATCGTTTACCATCAGGCGATCCGTCTGCTCGTTTGCCCCCTATACCATAAAAAAAAATAAAGGTAATTGTGGTTGCTGGTACTGTTTGTTAGTGTGCTCCAATTATGATTTGAATTTTTGAGGTATTGTTACGGTTCTGGCTACAGCAAGAACTCAAAATACCTACCATATCTTACCTTTTTATCAGCTTTTAATTAACTTGATATTTAAACAAAAAAATCAACATAGAGACGAATTGAGAACCTCCTATTTTTTGAAGTCGATTAAAAAGTAGGCGTAAATGGTTTTTCTAAATCTCGCAAGTTCAATTTTACCTAATTCTAGTGATAGGATTGCCTTGAACTTTGTTCCGGATATCACTACTTTGAAGAAAGCTCGTATTTCAAATCAAAATGTAAATTTAATTAAACTGAACCTTGATGCACACTAATTAAAGTTCACTTGGCCAGATTATCGATTTTGAGATACGAGCTTTTTTTCAAAGTAGTGACGATAATGTAGTTTAGATGACTACGCAAGTACTTGCAGTAAATAAAGAGTATGTATATTATGACGATGGGCTTTCAAGAAAAAGTTGTATATACTTCCTTTATAGGTAAATGCTGGGAACAGATCGGTGAATCTAGTGGTGTTGATGGTATTATTGAGCGGTGGTGATCATTTTCCTATCAGATTACTCGCTTGCTCGTTTATCTTCCTCTTAAAAAAAATAAGAGCACAGTCAGCAAAAAAATCGTAAATTTTGTGTATCAAACATGCCTCCACGATTCTGTAGCACAAATCGTTTACGTAATAAAATTACGTCTGTCGGTAAAATTAAACATAATATTCTTAGACTTTCCTTATCGCTTGGTGAGTCCTTCGCCACTACAGCTCCCATGGGTTCTTAGCGCCGAGCAATTTAGGTTCAACCACCGACCAAGATAGCAATCGTGTTTTGCATTCCTCATTCGAGCGCCATTTTGTAATTCCTGTACGTCTTTAGACGTCAAGCTCCTAATGTTAAATTTCATTTTTTTAACATCAATCCTAGACACAAAATACATATTGGGTGTTGCAGTGTTACAGGTTTAGCTTTTTTGTACCACATTTTTATGTTGATTTTGAGGGGAGGGGATAGGTAGCATATTAAATAGGTGCATGTCTACGTATAACTACATAATTAAATAAATACCTACACATTTTTTTTCGGAATTTAAATACGACTGACCATGAACTTATTGATAAAGGAAAACATCGTGAGAAAACGGGTATAAACCTGCTGAGCTACTCTCTGTGTGTGAAGTTCCCAATCCGTATTGGGCCCTCGTAGGAACTATAGATCAAGTATTCTCATTTTGAGAGTAGGTCTGTGCCCTTGGGACGTTTATAGGTTGGAGATGATGGTGATGCCATGTTACGTTTCTACTAACTGATACCTACCAAAAGAGAACTATGTACAAATAAGGTAGTAGTTAATCATGCTTTCTTCCCTTTCGTCAAAGAAGCTCGTTTCTGTAGTCGTGTGGTTTTCAAAATAGATGATTGCTTCAACATGGTTAAGAATAGCATACACGTGTTATTTGGAATGATGGTAATTTTTCGAAAGTCGTTAGTGTGGTAAAAGGGCGTTGGGTTTGTAAAGAACTACCCTTGACCTTACATTTTAATTGGGAGCGTACGGTAATTATTGATTATTTTGTGAATATTAGTTCATTTATACCAATTACCCATGAAAGGTTTTCATGAAATAGTTAATTACTAAGATGAGGCATCAGAAAATAATTCCTATTTTTTACTGATTCCGTCGATCACCCTCGTCAGATGCTAGAGTTGAAAATTGTAAAATGAAATGTGAAGTAAGCTAAGCGACTAAAGTATAGGTGAAAAACTTAAGTGAAGAATAAGTAACACTACCATCGCTCTTGAAAATATTGCAGTTTTTGCTATCGTTCCAGTTGTATACAAGTATGAAAAAAAATTAGGTCGTACATTCGAGTTCATCAGATCTACCTTGAAATTTATCACTAAGTAGCTGTTGCCCGCAACTCCGTCTCCGAAGAATAGGGGTATAAAAAATAACCTACGACCTATTCTTAGACCTACCAAACGTAGACAAAAAAAATCATAAAAATCGGTCAAGCCGTCAAGGAGTTCGATAACAAGCATTGTGACACGAGATTTTTATATATTAGAGAAGAGATTGTGTTTTTGTCTACCTCATTACATTACAATTCTGTGACACTTAACAAACTTTTATTGAAACGAAATATGTTGACTTTAAGCAATACATAAATTCAGTGTTCGTATAAAACATCATAATTTGTTACCAGATATATCTGCGAATCGCCTAACAATCTGCTAACCCATTACGTGCATTGTGAATAGAGCTAGTCTTTGCTCATGCATTGTTCTAAGTCGGTAGTAGCAATAGCATCTTGACGCTTTCCTAGAGTTAGATAATGTGAGTGGAATCCCACTTTATTGAATAGAGTGTTGTGTAACACTGATTAAAGATATGTGTCTCGGCTTTTGCATGTAGATTGAGATTGTTGAGACGTCATTGCTTAGAATTAAAACGATTGTGTTCAAGTCAAATAAATTTTGATAACCAGATAGCCTAGTCTAGTAAATTCGGATATTGCCCGATCATTAATTAAAATGTGTATACAGGGTTATTTGTAATTCACTGACATCCTCTTAACCCTGAATTCCTATCACTCAAACAAATGTTGTTTGTTTTACGACTTTTTAAAATGAAGCACATTTTCCCATACAAATACACAGAGTATCGTAAAAATAAGAGGTAGGTAGTCTCAAGTTTTCAAAACGTTATTACACCAAAAATATTAAATTATGACAAAAGCCGTAAAACAAAAAAACATTTGTTTAAGTGGTAGGAGTTTAGGGTTTAAAGGATGCTAGTGAATTACAAATAACCCTGTATATTACTAACAGTCTAGTAAATTTAAAATTAATGTATGTACCTACTAACAATTTTATAAGGGTCAGCTGGCCTGAAATAAAGGATTTTTTTTAAATTTTTTTAGAACTCCGGGTTCGAATTCCGAGTAGGGGCTGACTCTCCGTGTGACGAATACGGATGTATGTAGGTACCTGAGTCGTGGATGTTATAAAATATTTCATCTAAATCTACATAATCTAATCTATTATGTATTAAAGTATCCAATTAACTGTATAAGCTTGATTATCTACTGATACGTGGTACCCAGAGCACAAGCTTTGCTTAGTTTATGATTGTTGTAGATTGGCCCATGATATTTATTTATTACTAGCTTTTGCCTGCGACTTCGTCCGATCAGAGATAAAATTTATGGACAACTCCTGTACTCTATCACGCGGGAACTATGCAATTTTCCGGGACATTTTTTTTTCATTTTATTTTTTATTTTACATGAAGTTTGTATTCTATATGTTAAACCAGGTTATAAACTATATGTGTGCCAAATTTCACCAGAATCCGTCAAACTGTTTTAGTGTGAATGAAACATCCATACAAACTTTCAAATTTATAATATTGGTAGGAGGATACGATATTAGTAGGATCTATATAGATAAAATATGGAGAGTATTTGTACCCGCCATTGACTAGTAGTAGAATGATGAGCCGATGTTTTCAACCGACGAAAACAAAAGGAGGAGGTTCTCAATTCGACGTGTATATATATATATATATATATAAATATATATATATATATTTTTTTTTTTATGTATGATCACGCATAACTTTTTACACAGTAGTCCGATTTTGATGATTCTTTTTTTATTGGAAAGCGCATTCCCCCAGAGTGGTCCCATTTAAATTTGGAAACAATATTCCTACCCTAAGGGTAGAAAAAGAGGGGATGATTGATTGTTCAGTTTCTGATTGTACTATATGATCACGCATAACTTTTTACAGAGTAGTCCGATTTTGATGATTCTTTTTTTATTGGAAAGCGTATTCCCCGAGGGTAGTCCCATTTAAATTTGGAAACAATATTCCTACCCTAAGGGTAGAAAAACAGGGGATGATTGACTAACTTTTTACAGAGTAGTCTGATTTTCATAATTCTTTTTAATTGGATAGTTAGGGTATACCTTGAAGTTGGTATTATAAATTTGGAAAAAAGATTACCCCAAGGATGAAAGAAAAGTATAAAATAAAAACTTTTTAACAAAAAATTAAACCGCCGAAAAAACTGAAAAGCACAAAATAATACCTTTTTTGTTTGACCTTAATCTAGGTACCAGTTTGAAGTCGGTGCCTCAGCACGAGCCAGGAGGAGTGATAGAAGCCAATCAGGTAGACGATTATAGGTCCACTCCTCCTGGCTAAGTGCTGAGGCACCGACTTCAAACTGGTACCTAGATTAAGGTCAAACAAAAAAGGTATTATTTTGTGCTTTTCAGTTTTTTCGGCGGTTTAATTTTTTGTTAAAAAGTTTTTTACTTGCACATCATCGTAAACTTTCCAGAAATAAATTTTATATAAACAAAAACACAGAAATAACTATTTGGGATCAGATAAAGGAAACTGCACCCACGCGTTTCTAACCTCTTTTCAGTAAATATGATTTAGTTTTTATCGTGTCAATTTTTAACAGGCTTTAATAAAAAATAAAGTTTTCGGTTCGTTTATGTTTTGTTCGATAGCGTGTCTCTCAAAAATGGTCCGATGATCGGTTTAGCATTTTTTTTAGCATTTAGTATAATAGCGTACTGTAATGGAGCGTATCTATTGTGTTAAAAAAATAGTTGTATTAAATAATTTAGATGTAAGTATTTAATTTAATAAAAATGAGATCTGTTTGAAAAAAAAATATATACCTTGTTGAGTTTCTTGCCGGAGTCTTCTCAACAGGGTTTTTCCGAACCGGTGGTAGAGTCTTCGACGTTCGACTAAATTGAATAAAGAATTTTGACTTTGACTTTGACTATAACTAACTTAATTGGTCATACAATGTGTTGCATACACCACATAAATTAATGATTGTGTTCCGTGGTGATACTTTTTTTTTAAGAAGTGGGGCGCCGTCTTCGCGAGAGAGGTCTTGACCATCGCTCTGGGTCGTTTCTGGTGCAATGGTTGTCCATCGCGGTTCAGCGGGGCAATGTGGCTAGTGTGTTGGGCATCTTTGCTCCTGGTAGCTTGTCTAAGCTAAAATGACGCGGGCCACTCTACTAAATCAGTCGATTTTGAAGTGTACGCGCAAATATTACGTATAATTACGACTCTTCATCTGTTTGGGAGCGTCGACTATTCCGTGAACTATGACCAATTGATCAGTGTGCAGTGCAACATCAGGATCGACAAATCGCATGAAAAATCCTGTGCGTAAATGCGGTGGTAGGGCGCGTCATTTTAAATAAGACAAGCTATACAATTTGGGGCGGTTTATTTGACTAACTGTTTTTTTTTTAAATTGTTTTTTGTGCATACCTGACTGTGTGTATTAGCTAAATTATAAATCTTCAAGTATAAAATTTTTTTGGTACACATTACTTCCAGAAAATTACTCAGCAGTGCTATGTAAGAGGACGTCTAAATGTTTCGTACCTCGTATATCGTAAAAGGGACCTGGAGTTATTGCATCGTTCAACACTAGCCTTACGCTCTGACCACGAGTACGCACGCCAACGACGCGGTAAGCGATTTTGTAATACATTGCGTGTCTCTTCAGTTCTTCCCAACGCGGTCAGTTCTTTTGCGGTGCATTGAACAGTGAAATCGCTCGGCGCGCCGCTGGTCGCGTTCCCTCGTGGTCGCGGCCGGGAGGTTACAGCAACCATGTGCGGTGAAAATGCTTTGTCTACCGGCCAGAGCTATTGCGGTCGTATTATACGTTTCGGGTCATATAGAAGCGGTGTGTTCGACTTTGTGACGGAGTTCTGTTCGTCGGCTAAGTTATTTGTAGTTTTGTCGATAAACTATGTTTACTATTTGCTGAGAGTAGAGGTAGTATAGGGGAGAGAGAGTATAAGGGAGTCGCGGTACTTTGATCAAGGATTATTACTTTAATCGAAGTAATTATTAATACTACGGTATATTATTTTTTTAGATATGGTTATAATGGCTTGCCGTGGCATCATTCCGAGTCATTTGTTGTACCGAGTTTTGCCTAATATATTTTTTGTTTTTTTTTTTTTATTTTATTTTTTAATATGTGCATGCAAGATTTTACTTAAAATACCTGCTATCGTAAAAAAAAAACTAGCTGCTTACCTAAAATTAAAAAAAAAAAAAAATTAAAACATTCACAGAGGGAATTCTAAACTGAAAATGACGTCATTCCTACATTTTTGTCGAACTCCTTACTCGTGTGCGATATGGTCATTGGTGATGCCATACTTCTATGCCTATTGCTCAGTTGTTATTTAAAGTTAACTGTTTGCATTTATTTAGATAAGACGGTGTAAGGAATATCGTATGAGTTGCGGTACAAGTCAAAATATCTTTATTAACTTCAGGCTATAACAAACACTTATGAATGTCGAATAATTTACTATGTACCGGTAAAGAAAAAACCCTGTTGAGAGATATCCAGCAAACCCCAACAATAGTACATTGTTGTAGAGGCTGGAAAGTAAGCAATAGATGGACGAGTTTGTTTGAGGGCCGACGCGTAGCGGAGGCCCTCGAAAGTACGAGTCCATCTATTGCACTTTTGGCCGAGACTAAACATTGTGCTTTTCACGACTAATGCGAGGAAATCATTATCATCATCATCATCATAATCATCCATCCATCCATCCCGTCCATCCCGTCCATCCTGTCCATCCCGTCCATCCCGTCCATCCGACCATCCGTCCATCCGTCCATCTATCCCGTCTATCCCGTCCATCCATCCATCCCGTCCATCCCGTCCATCCCGTCCATCCGTCCATCCGTCCCGTCCATCCTGTCCATCCCGTCCATCCTGTCCATCCCGTCCATCTGCCCATCCGTCCATTCTGTCCATCCCGTCCATCCCGTCCATCCCGTCCATTCCGTCCATCCATCCCGTCCATCCGTCCATTCCGTCCATCCCGTCCATTCCGTCCATCAGTCCATCCGTCCATCCTGTCCATCCCGTCCATCTGCCCATCCGTCCATTCTGTCCATCCCGTGCAACCCGTCCATCCCGTCCATCCCGTCCATTCCGGCCATTCCGTCCATCCCGTCCATCCGTCCCGTCCATCCCGTCCATCCTGTCCATCCCGTCCAACCCGTCCATCCCGTCCATCCCGTCCATCCCGTCCATCCCGTCCAACCCGTCTATCCCGTCCAACCCATCCATCCCGTCCATTCCGTCCATCCGTCCATCCGTCCATCCATCCCGTCCATCCGTCCATTCCGTCCATCCCGTCCATCCCGTCCATCCGTCCATCCGTCCATCCTGACCATCCCGTCCATCTGTCCATCCGTCCATTCTGTCCATCCCGTCCATCCCGTCCATCCGTCCATCCAGTCCGTCTGTCCATCCGTCCGTCCGTCCGTCCGTCCGTCCGTCCGTCCGTCCGTCCGTCCGTCCGTCCGTCCGTCCGTCCGTCCATCCGTTCATCCATCCATCCATCGCATGCAGCAGACGATTACTGTTGATTGGTCCAATAATGTCGTTTCAGCACGCCAGGAATGAAATTCAGAAATTATCTTTCAAAAAGTCGTATCATATAATGAAATACATATACTGATACGTCCTGTTTTCGATTAGTGTAAATTTGTTGTCGTGTTTGTGCGCCATAAATGAGTCAGCTGTTAAATGTACATATATAGGCAGTTTTGAGTACTGGATTTAGGTTATCTATGGCCACATTTTCGAGCAGTGTCGTGAAAAATTTATTTTTTACAAAATACATCTATAATGTTATTTAGTTATATATGCATCTAAACTCTAAAGTATTTAACACAACTACATTTTTTAACACAGAACCACTCAGTTGCTTTTTTGCTTTTGCTGTCATTTATTGACAAGTGACGTAAACAATGCCATTATTGTCTTAAGGAATAAATTTGATTGAAATAAATAAATAAATTGGCAACCATAGCATAGTTGCCAAAATAGATTGATAGTCAATGCGGATCTTAACTATTAAGAAACATCCGTGTCCATAATATAATCATTATTCTTATAATACGCCTTGGATATTAACGTCTTCTAGATGATCGATCACCTTGTCAATTCAGCCGCGCGACCAGCAATGTAACGAAATAGCACGATATTTCACATCGTCTAAATGAAGCTTAACTGATAGTAATACCTACTACTGCTCCCGTAGAGTTGCTTAGGTCAAGGTCGCCCGCCTGTATTGTCTCTGCGTGGTGACATTTGACACCGTTCTCAATGCCTACTGGTTTGACTATTGCAAGGCGGATCGTCCCTCGCGTCTAGTTGTCTTGCACATCACGTAGGTAGCCTGTTGTCGAACACAGGTTCGCAAACTAGGTGGAGTTAGAATTTTTACAAATAAAATTAATAGTACTTGTTAACGTAGGTATATTTTGGCTGCTGTTCTGCTTTCTTAGGTCTTACAGTGAAACTCAAATGTAGAGCTCAATTTTAACGCGTAATGTAATTTAAAACTTAAATTATTTACTAACTCAAATGGAAGCTAAAGAAGTAAGTAGAAGAAATACTTATCTTTATATACCTCTGCCAAATAACTGTATAGCAGTTTGTTGGTAGAAAGTGTAGATCTCTCATTCACTATTTCTTATTCCATTAATTCTTTTTTTATTTATAAAAATTGAAACCGCTGTAGCTACAGATAGATATACTTAATTTTGTGTTTTAGTTATTCAAAGTTAAATAAATACATATTTCTGACCTTGATTGTTTTCCAAAATCAAATGCTAAAGGGCATAGCAGATGGAATGTTGGCGCAGAAGTTTCTGAAATAAGAAGAGAATGGTCAATATTTTTTTTTTGACGAAGTTACGGGCAAAAGCTGGTTAGATAAAATATAAAAAAGTACCTAATACCGAAGCATATAAAAACATTTGATTTCAATGACATTAAAATCGTCATGATATTAACTGACAGCACTATCGTCGGATAATTAATTATAATCTCTTTTGTTCGTCCAAATATTAAATTTCATAACATCCCATTGTCGTATTTTAGCGTACATAAAGCTTTAATCGAAACAATTGTCGTCAGTCTTTTGTTTTTGTATCCGAATTGTTAATTTCGAATTTGCTTGCGTAAGCGATATTCCAATTGTTTTTTATAATTCTAACGTCATCAAAACCGTATTGTCTTGCTACCATTTGTCATGTACTTTTATGTTTTTAATACGGCATTCGATTTAGATGACGTTACTCTAAGTAAGTCTACTCTGTTTCAACGTTGTTGCCTATATGGGTTATATAACTCACCTTTGAAATATATGAACGTTTTGTTCAGCGAATATTTAAATTAACA
The DNA here is from genome assembly GCA_947859365.1 of Archips crataeganus. Classification (NCBI taxonomy): domain Eukaryota; kingdom Metazoa; phylum Arthropoda; class Insecta; order Lepidoptera; family Tortricidae; genus Archips; species Archips crataeganus. The sequence goes on along the minus strand of OX402057.1, from coordinate 14,215,036 downwards.
GAGTTATGTAATTTATAATCCACATCAATCCGTAATGCGTGCTCACCATATTCCTAAGCCGAGCTATGGCAAACAAATGTTTTCTCAAGACTGCCATTTTCAATTTACTTTGCATTTTTTTTTTGCTTTTGCTTTATCTTTTGTCGCTAAGCGCCATCTACGCGCTAGTCTATATTATTATGATATTATATTAGTTACCCATTTTTATAGCATAAAGCAATGTACCTACTCACTAGAAACGAGAGATGGCGCTGTTTTCAACTATAGATCACTGTCAAACTTCGGAAATTTTTAAGTGCTATTTATTGTATTTAGATTTACGATTTTACCGTTACTGGCTAAAAAATACAGAAATCTGGAAGTGAACAATTTCGAAGTTCGATAGCGAATTACCTAAGTCTTGAAACAATTTAAAAGTCATCCCGGTTTACGATTATTTTCATTTAAAACTAGCTTTCGTAATAAAATCCAGATAGTATTTTAGTGGAACCTGCTGGATAGAACTTAAGTATTCAATCAAAACTCTTTTTTAAGAAACTTAAATGAGAAATTTTTAAACGTTTTTCATTCCTTCTTTGAACCTGCTATTGGCATCTCTGTCGCGCACGCCAGAAACGATGCAGTGCAATCCTTACATCAACTTCACATACCTTAGATAAACTAGCTTTTAACTGAATAAGTAGATACAGACCTACATTCTTTCCATGCCTTGGCCCATTCTTTTTTCAATTTGACATTTCAAACTTGTGCAAGTACTTAGGATCTTTTAACTTTATCCTCGTAAATCCCAGCGTACATTATAATGTACAAATCAATTACCTTCCTCAAATACTAAATAATTTTCCCAGGACTACAATTGATAAAATAACTAGTAATCCTAAGAACATTAAAAACATAATTAAGAATTTATTTATTAAGGGCAACTCATAGCCTAGCAATTAGAAATCTTTAAAAATAAAGATTGGCTAGGTATGTCATTATTGTATAATTGTTATGAAATAAACAGATATAATTTTTTTTTAATTTTAAGAATAAATATCCAAGGTACAAAGTGGAGTACAATTTTTTAAATGAAATAAGAACTGTAAATATATGGAAATAAATTCCAAAATCACAAAACCGGAAATTCTTGGCTGGGTCTGAAGTGCTGTCAGTTTATAAAAAGTTCGGCCTTACGAGGTTAAGTCTGTGCTTGTGGTATTGTAATTTGTATACGTACCTATACCCGAGTGATGTAAGAAGCAACTTTACTTATCATTAATCAAGCCTTGCCTATTTAATCCTGTACATCCTATTCTCGATTCCGCTACGTAACTAACGTCATCGTGAGTTCTATCTCGCATCGCATGACCTTTGCAAGTTCCGTGTTTCCCTTCGGATGTTGCTTGGCTTGATTCACGCTCTCTTGTTCGTGTGCCTTGGCAAGTTGGCGCTTTGTGTGGCCATACATTTTACTAAACATTTGTGATGTTCTTTTGTTTTTTACGGAAAGGGTAAGCGCACCTTTTAGTAGAAAACAAAAGAAAGAGGGTAGAGCAAGCTCTCCAGCGCGAGCTTTCTTCGATGACATTTAAAAGTAAAGAATTCTTGTCCCTTAATTGTACACCATGAGAGTACAAGAGGCGGACAAGCTAGCAATAACCGCCAGGCAAAGAAAGATTGCGAAATTATTAGATCAAGATTAATAAGGCGGTTTAAAAGTGTTTAGCCGGAATAGCCGGATAAACTTATTACGCGAACAACAAACAATTTTGAACTTCTCGTCTATTCTTTCTTTCAGACTATACTTGCCGAGCTACTTACATTGTATTATTTTTGATGCGCGGAACTTTTGCCTCAACTCCTTAGCAAGCTGTTGTTCTTCCAAGGTTCTGTAAATCAGTCTTACTTCGTGACCCACATTCAGTGAAACTTATAGACGTTAAACACAGGCCCCCGATAGTCACTTGTTTTTGACCTTCGAACCGCTATTTGGTAGCCAGCCAAGTCTTGCACTGGTTTATCTGAAGTCTCGGAATACGATCGGAATATCCTAAAAAATTACGACACTGGCAGTTTTGAAAAGGCGAACAGCATGAATTCTAATTTCGAATGCATCAAACATAAACAATAGTGAAAGTCGAAACGGAAACTTTTTTAATTAATTCCATTTTCAAATTGCAAATTTCTGGCCGTATTCGTGACATTAAGCTGGGGACATAATCGCGGAGACGGGTCTAGCGAAAGCATCGCCACTTTCACCGCAACCTGCAACCTTTGACTTGGAAGGGGGAGGCGGGGGGGTTGCCAGTGAATCATTGCTAACGGTCAACGCTATATGTGAATGTGTGAACGCAACCTATTATAATAGAATGGCGCGCTGATGAGAATTGTGTTTAACTCGTCATTAATTATTTTATTGTCAAACGCTACATTTAATTTGAGGTCTTGAAGTATTGTTGCGGTATTTCACATAGTTATAATACAATTTTGCAATAAAGAAGCGGTTAGTTCACGCGGTCTACCGGCATTAATGTACTGTTAACTCATTGCTTGAATTACAATGCTTTAACAAAAATTAAGCTTTTTAATAGACAAGCCAAGTTCGACAGTTGACACAAATCATCGTGAGTAGTATTAATTTTCGTTGTCAACCTTCACACAGTTGTTGTGGTATCCCGTATACCATTAATAAAAAAAAACCCTTGGTGGTGTTGGAATTTTATTGCAATCAGTCTTTAAGAAAAGTGTCTATCTGTATCTAAAAAGTCAGTAACGTATCAGTCGAGACTGTCTATGGCGGCGGTGATAGCTTACCATCAAGTAACCGTAAAGCGTTTTTGTCTAATAGACATATAGATAAACCAAAAATACTGTGAAAATTTTACTGTTACTATTACATAAGTATTTCTCTCATCCATTAAAAAGGTTGATTGGTAGACTTGGTAGAGATCCCGTAAAGAGATAAGTGTTATTTTCTTAATTTTTATATAGTCAAACAAGAAAAATCTTGAAATTTTCAAAGACGAGTATTTTCACGTAGGTACTCATAGTGAGTCTCACAGTAGTCTCATGTTCAAAATTTTCACGTACTAGTCAATATGAAAATCAGCCTTTTTTTTTAATTCTGATGTGGTAACTGTCACAAAAATGGTAAAGCACTGACTTGGTCGACTATACAATAAAGGTTTTACATACATACTAACTCACGACGTCCCTTTAGACTAGTTTCAAGTAGTTCCCAAAGTATTTCAAAGTCGCAAGCGGGAACAGAAGTCGTCGAACTCATATTAATTATGTAACGAGTCTAATGAGGCCGCACTACGGGCTCAAAGCTATGATTGGAGTGGTCTGGGCTGACGCGTTGCTGGATGCCGTTACCCCGTAATTATTCTAACCGGGGAGCGTTCACGTTCTTTGAAGTCCCTGAGGTTTATCAATCACTAAAAATAAAAAGAGGTCCATGAAATTTCAAATTATTTAATCATCATCATTAATATAAGCCAAAAGACGTCCACTGCTGGCCAAAGGTCTCCCCCAAAGAGTGAGAAAATGATCTCAACAACAACCAACAACTACCACTTTAACAAATTTCAACCAACAAAACACTCTCCGACAAGCAGCGTAGTAACAACGCTTGCCAACCGAGGCTCTGAGCAAATCACGCTACTGGCACGTCCAAGCGCCCACATAACGCATAAACGCTCTTACTGCACACTGCACAGTAATTTGTACCACCTGCGGTCTAAAAAACCGGCCAAGTGCGAGTCGGACTCGCGCACGAAGGGTTCCGTACAATCTAATATATAAAAATCTCGTGTCACGGTGTTTGTTACCGAACTCCTCCGAAACGGCTTGGCCGATTTTTATGAAACTTTTTTTTCTACACTCGGTAGGTCTGAGAATAGATCGTAGGCTATTTTTATCCCCCCCCCATTCTTAGTGGACGGAGTCGCGGGCAACAGCTAGTTATTTATAAAAATGGCAAAATAATCACGTTTGTTGTATGGGAGCCCCTTAAATATTTATTTTATTCTGGTTTTTAGTATTTTTTGTTATAGCGGCAACCGAAATACATCATCTGTGAAAATTTCAACTGTCTAGCTATCACGGTTCATGAGATACAGCCTGGTGACAGACGGACAGACGGACGGACAGCGGAGCCTCAGTAATAGGGTCCCGTTTTTACCCTTCGGGTACGGAACCCTAAAATGGAGGCTGTGTAGCGACAGCTAGCGCCATCTAGTCACCACAAAGGGAAACTGCTTCATCCTGCATCGAAGTTTTTTAACGTACGAGTTTACAAGTTCCAACTGTCTTCCTTGGAACTTCGGTCCCAGGGATATCATCTGCCTGGAGAGAGATCTCTCTATTGTGGGCATCCCCACGGATGCATTATTATAACGGACAATGTCGTTTCAATTTTAATCTTCACGCGATTGCATTGAGTCTAGAATAAAGTAGCAAGTTGGTTTCATCACCATCCCAGCCTATATTCGTGCCACTGCAGAGCATGACAGGCCTCCTGCCAGAACGAAAGGGCTTGCGCCGCAGTTCCCACGCAGGCCCAGTGCGGATTGGGAACTTCACATACACCATTGAATCTCTTCTCAGGTGTGTACAGGTTTCCTCGCGATGTTTTCCTTCACCGTAAAGCTCATGGTAAATTACAAATGTAAATTCGCAAATAAATTCTGAAAAACTCAGAGGTGCGAGCCCGGACTCGAACCCATAACCCTCTGCTTGAGAGACCATAGGTCAAACCACTAGGCCACCACGACTATTACTCAGTTGTAACCACTCTATACTATGTCCTCTTGCGAAGAATAGGTATTTTAACTCACCTAATTCCGATCACTGAACATAAGCTAATTTTTATACCGGGAAAGAGCTAAGTTCCAGACGCAGACAACGTTGCAGACCACAGCTAGTTGATCCTAACTAAGCCTTTTTTGTTCGCTTAACTAAAATCCGAAGTCAATGAAACCATACTCTACCAACCCCAAATTCTGTGATACTTAGTTACGCAATGTACTCGTAGGTAAGAATAAGCCTCGTGCGACCTAAGCTAAACATGTTAACAATAGGGCTTCGCTATATAATGTCAGCAGAAACATTATATTTATAAAAAGTACGTATGTTTGAGGCGTTATTTTCGCATAAATACGCGATTAATGTGTGCCAAGTAATTTAAATTGGTTGTATGAGACAGCATGCATTTATTGCATGCATTACCATATTTTGCTAGTCAGGTTTGCAAGTTCTATGTGCAAAACTGTGATGTTGCGTATCGACATGGTTTGGTGCTGGTTATTAAAATGATTCCGTTTTTTGTTCAATCGTGGTAATGATATTACAATTGAAATCTTTTTCATCATCATCATCATCATCATCATTTCAGCCGTAGGACGTCCACTGCTGGACATAGGCCTCCCTCATTGACGCCCAATTATTACGGTTGGAAGCGACTTGCATCCACCCTGAACCTGCGGCCTTCACCAAATCGTCCGTTCATCTCGTTGGTGGACGTCCCACACTGCGCTTGCCAATCAGTATTGAAATCTTTTTCAGTTCTAGGATTTATTTTTATTTTTTATTACTAAGTTTTAAATTGTTGAGGAACTATTTGTAGTCTTAAATGTAGTTTTACAGTAAAGTTTTACTTTTTTCAGATGCTATTACTACATAGTTTATCCATTCTCATGCACTGAGTAGGTACGCCATTTCTAATGTGTTTTCACTCATTTCACTTTTAACAACGAAAAACCAATGATCTACTCTTACAACTGTTTAACAGGAATTCATTTAACAACTTCGAGTGTTCACATTAGTTCACTGATAATATTGAAAAACACATGTTACCAGCAAACAAAAACAATTATCATGACAATAACAACAACCAAAACACGCGACAAAGGGAAACGTTTTGCGTTCGTTTAAACTAAAAGTGTATTTTTCGAAAGTGACACGAGACGGCTAAAATAAAGACTAATGTCGTGTTGCAAAAACCGGTAAATTCCATCACCAACTTGTTGTTGAGTGTTTTACATATAGACATATTTTAAAACGGAATATCATATTACAGTTTTTAGGGTTCCGTAGTCAACTAGGAACCCTTATAGTTTCGCCATGTCTGTCCGTCTGTCTGTCTGTCCGCGGCTAAGCTCAGAGACTGTTAGTACTAGAAAGCTGTAATTTGGCATGAATATACATATCAGTCACGCCAACAAAGTGGTAAAATAAAAAATAAAAAAATAATTTTTTTTAGGGTACCTCCCATAGACGTAAAGGGGGGGTGATTTTTTTTTTCTCGACTAATCCTATAGTGTGGGGTATCGTTGGATAGGTCTTTTAAAACCATTGCGGGGTTGCTAACATGATTTTTCTATTCAGCGATCTGTTTGCGAAATATTCAACTTTAAAGTGACAATTTTCATTAAAATCGAGCGTCCCCCCCCTCTAAAATCTAAACTGTTAGGTGGAAAAATTTGAAAAAATTCAGAATGGTAGTAAATATATCAAATTTACTAGGAAAATTATAGCGGCCAAGATTGCTTGGAAATTATTTGTAGTTTAAGAGTAAATAGTAGCCTAAGGTATAAAACATACCTAAACTTGGATGATTCCGTACACATACGAAATCCTTAGAAAAATATTACTTGATTTTTTTTGTAATGGCTACGGAACCCTACCTTGTGCGTGTCCGACACGCTCTTGGCCGGTTTTTATTCAGATAAGAAGATCTTGACTGAACTTGCATACGTTTAAGTTGCCGCCATGTTTCTAAAAAAGTTTCCAAAAACGCTGGTATTATAAAAATAGACATGTAATGTAATGTTTTGATTCCGACTCTCATTCTGAAGAAACAACTCAAAGGTTAGAATCTGAAATCTGCAAAGATTTGAGAGTTCTAACTGGTTAATTCATAGTCAAACACAACCACAGTGTATATAATTGGCCAATTTATGGTAGTTGTGTATATAGAGTAATTACGAAGTGGGGTGCTGGGAGGGCTGGCCCTTTTTTTAAGGATATTTTTTTAATATGCCATAAGTTTATAAAAAGGCACAACCTTAGATTATTTATACACAACAATATTATTTCTATTCGCTAGTACACTAAGATTGAAGAAGTCTAATTCCGTTTGAACACAGTCAATAGTATCGATGGTATCGAAGGGACTTTTTTGTCAAAGACTTCACGTAGAAACTGATTCGTGAGCTCTCTTTGAGAACTTTTCATTGATAAGGATTTATATTTAAAGAAATGAGATTTCGCTGTCGATACCGTTTCTTTCGGCGAAGTTTTTCTTTTGATTCTAGCAAATTGTGTTGATTTCTTTGAAACATTTGAAAAGTTGGATCTCTTTTTAAATGTCATCCATTATTAGGTACTTACTTCTAAATTTTTAAATATTCAATCGCTCTCCTGAATGGAAATGGTATAGGTTGTTTGATTTTAGTTGTAATGAAATTCGTAAAAAGGGCTGTTTGCGGACAGTATTCAACGTAAAACATTATTTTGAAAAAGCTACGTGCTGGTCTGATACTTCAGACTGTATTGTTTTTTTTTTTCAGTACTTACTACGTGAAATGATTCATGGTGGTTTTTACCCAATACGGAACAGAGAAGTTGTGGGCGTTTATGGTATAAGAGGATTGTGTATTTGTGTTACATGCACAAAAACTTCACAACTAATATTTCTCGGGATTTGAGAGAATCACGTTCGTTTAGGCGCACGAGTTTAATAGTCGAGGTAATTTTACCAATAAGCAGTTCATGATCAAGTCCCGAGAAATTTTAGTCATGAGTGAGAATAATGTAAGTTTAAATCATAATGAAAACTACAGAACCGATTTTTGCGTAGCACTCCTTTTAAAGACCCGTATTAGTTTTTAACCCTTTTTTTGGTCGTGGTTTTTTCTATTAAATATTGCAAATTTTGACGAGTTGAAATCTGTCGAAATTTCACCATGTCCATCAATATAATTGAGAAGGTACAACAAAGAGGAACAATAGCGCAACGAGCATCGTTGATCAAATAAGCGGTGCTGCAGGCAACTGATATCGGTTCTATTGTATCGTGTACTTGTAATTTGATTGCAGCCGGCCAGGCCGCGGCCGACAAATGTGATAGAGGCGTCTTGTCATAGATAAGATAATGGTTTCATCATCATCATCATCCCAGCCCATACACGTCCCACTGCAGGGCACGGAACGAGAGGGCCCGGGCCGCAGTTCCCACACGGGCCAAGTGCGGATTGGGAACTTCACACATACTATTGGATTTCTTCGCAGATGTATGCAGGTTTCCTCACGATGTTTTCCTTGACCGTAAAGCTCATGATAAATTTCAAATGTAATTTCGCACATAAATTCCGAAAATTTCAGAGGTGCGAGCCGGGATTTGAACCCACGACCCTCTGCTTGAGAGGCCATAAGGTCAAACCGCTAGGCCACCACGGCAGATTTAGGTTTAAGAATATAAAATTTTGTTTTGCGCTTTCGTTATATTACACCCCAGACTTATCACAACTTAATGCTAAATTTTACTTCGACGGTCCAACCATATTGCGACTGCCATGGTCACGAGTATTCTACCGCGGTCAAAGTAATTTTAGCAATGAATTATGGCAATTAGTCACGGATAATTAAAATATTAAACAAGTACGAAGAACTAACTTTTTTTTCATAAATTTAATATTATAAAATATACCTATTATGTTTTCGAAATCTCAAAATGTACAATTCCAAAATCCAGATTTTTATTATACTCGTATCAGTATTCAATTGAACATAATTAGGTGAAATAATATGAATTTATTTTGTGATAATCCTTTATAATAAAACAAAATTGCGTACGTCTGGTATGGAGTAAATATGGAATAAATAACGTCAGACCTGTAAGTAGTACATGCATTTATCACTGCTGGTTTTTCCATATTTGTCGCATATTCAGACTAAGTAAATAATTTATTCACATTCATTATATTCATTAATTTTCTTAAAATAGGGCTAAAGTTGGAGTTCATTTACATGTGTAAGTAACGAAGCAGTAGGTTTTTAATCGACTTCAAAAAACGAGGAGGTTTTCCACCAGGTTTTTCTGAGTAGCCCACTAAGCATAAAAATATAATGATATCCTATCATTTTAATTTTCAATTCGACAATCAATTTTGGCCTGCTGCACCATTTGCTGTGACACGTTTGTGGCCCTTATAAAAAAAGATTGAATATGGCTGCTCTAACCTATTTCAATGTCTACTGTCCGAGACCCCACAGTAGCCGCGCCGCCGGTCATTCGATCTCCGGTCAGTGGATACCCGCTTTCGTTGTGTACACAGCCTTATGACGTGGACGCCTACCGGTTGTGTTTTCGTTAGCCATCCATGAAAGGACCAGATGTATCAATCTGAGAAAGTGATATTAGTAATTCATTGGGTGAAATGGGATAGTAAATGAACTGATGAATAAGATTGTGATTATTATACGTTTGGAATCTATTTCACCATAAGATATTTTTAGGGTTTAATAGAGTATTTTGCACCGTATCAACGCGAATAATACTTAGTTTTATAATAATAATTAGATAAGTACAGTCGAAAGGATAAATATGTATACAGTCATAGCGTCAAAATATATAAACATCAACCTTATGGTTAATGACATAGAGTTGTTTAGATATTTTTGACACCTTATTAACGTATATATATTTTTGCACGTGACCGTACCTATAGAGAAGCAGAACTTCCTGGCAAAGGTATACCTGCTAGGAAGTTCCAATCAGACTTAGGTTTAAGTAAAAAATGTCATCATCATCATCATCATCATTTCAGTCGAAAGACGTCCACTGCTAAACATAGGCCTCTTCCAAGGCTCGCCAAACAGATCAGTCCTGTGCCATCCGCATTTGTTGTGTAGGTAGGCCTCCAACAAGATCGAGCGACGACCTGATAAGGGTTATTGGAACGCGTTGGATGCGGAAAAAAAACATTTTGAAATAAATATTTGGAAGTTTATTCTTATGGGAATGTAATATGCGGGAGCTGCTTCATCAAATTTGAGCATGTAGGTACCATCGGCCCAGACGCCAGCTAAGCACCTTAAAGGCCCAGTTTGCGTGCAGTGGCTAGCCATCTGTCCATAGCAATCCATACAAAAAAACTTCAACGGCTGCAAGCAAATTTGTTTTGAAAATGGCAAGCTGACGCCTGGGGCGATAGTACGTCTATCTTATTTGCCAGTCCACCAATCAAATCGGCAGTTTCGTGTGCCGCACGGAGTTTTATGCCATTATCGTAAAAGTTAACGATTTATTCGGTCCAAGTTTTATTATTGCATTTAAATTATGGCAAACTGCCATATGGGGTGGTTTTAGCGAAACCCATGTTTTTTTCGACTCTTTAAAGTGGTTTTGATGTGTGCCAAAGTCATTTTCCATTGGATCAAAGTATCCCAAGTTATAGTGAACGGTAGTCACGGTAGTTTCATGTTTAAAGTATCCCAAGTTTTTTCTTATGGCTCATCATTACTGGAGGTCTATCGTTAGCTCTTCAAAGTTGGCTATTCCTGTCAATTCGCTGATGTTGCGAAGGCAGGACTCCTTTCTTGCTGATTTACCCAAGGTTACTGTACTTGCATTGCATAGACGACCAGATGGCCTAGTGATTGGAGAACCCGACTACGAAGCTTGAGTTCCCGGGTTCGATTCCCGTGTCGGGACAGATATTTGTATGAAAAATACGAATATTTGTTCTCGGGTCTTGGGTGTTTAATATGTATTTAAGTATGTATATCTAATATATAAAAATCTCGTGTCACGGTATTTGTTACCGAACTCCTCCGAAACGGCTTGACCGATTATTATGAAACTTTTTTGTCTGTATTCAGTAGGTCTGAGAATAGGTCGTAGGCTATTTTTTATACCCCTAATATGGCAAAACAACGTTTGCCGGGTCAGCTAGTATCTATATAAGTATGTTTATCCCGTTGCCTAGTACCCATAACACAAGCTTTGCTTAGCTTTCTTTGGGACTAGGTCAATTGGTGTGAATTGTCTCGTGATATTTATTTATCTTTTTATTTACAGTATCTTTATACTATCTTATCTCAATCGAAGTGGAAGTTTATTTAATTAAAAAAATATATATTTTTAAATAATTTCTGCTAATGATCCTTCATTCTCTGACGGGCATGAATCCTCTCTCGAATTAGTAATGAAACTCTCACCTTTCACAACGAAGTAATTCTATAGCGTAATTGATTTCATATTTCTATAAATTTGGACAGTTACCCTTCCACCGACAGAGTAATCGTCCTAATCGTAAAATTTCCAATGTTTCTCGTGGAAATTCGTCTGTTATTAATTTCCCCTTGCCTACCTCCAGTAGAAATCTAATTAACTTTCAATCTGAGGTATTTCCACTGGAGTTTGTTTTGAGAAGTAGCGTCTGTATGCGTAATTGGAATTCGGAACGTATTGACTTATGTTTGTATGCTGGAAGCTACAATTAGGCAAAACGTTAATTAAACAGCAATACGAGAATAATATCAACCTATAACTGAAGGGTCCACGGAAAGAACATGTCTAGTCACCTAAACAACTTTTTGAGTTATAGCGGTTTGAAATCTAATCATCACGAACAATTACTATGGTAATGTGAGGATCGTATTATGATCCTCCGCTTGATATCTTAGAAGCCCTATCAATGAAAATACATACGTTTTTATATCAAGATCGATTTTTATTCTTTTATGACCCAAATCCGAAACAATGTACAAATGCACTTTTTCAAAGCTGACATTCGATAGATATTCCTAATTTAATATTTTAAACTGATAGAGTATCTTCGTGACCTCTATCGAATGTACGCTAACAGTAACCACTTCTTCAAAGTGAAAAAAAAATATATTATTTTCAGATATCCCTATTTAATATAATGGTAAGTTATAGTGCTTTGCGGGCTCTACATTTAGAGATTAAAATCCCAATTTAAAAAAAAGTGACTGGACATGTTCTTTCCGTGGACCCTTCATAAAGTAAGTATTTATCTTGCGGGATTTTTATTTTCAGGAAAATTATAATAGTTTTCTGGAAATTTGAGTTTCGATAGCATACGTCGTGATAAAGAGAATTACATGTATCGAAACTGCCAATTTCGATTTTTTACGCCGGAATTATTTTTAAAGGTCTTATCTAAAATGGTAGTTTCGATTATTTACTTCGACAGTAGTACTGCGGTAGCTAACGTAACTGGTAGTGTAGATGGTCTACGCCACAAAAAAATCTCTATTATAGCTATTTTACCCGTTTCAATATAAACGCACAATTTTTTGAGACACTTTTTAGTATGAGTACTTAAATAAAATCAGTATTGTTTTGTTAATTGAAAACTTTATTCAGAAAATCATTTTTTTATTTCTAGAAATCAGACTTTTAAATCACTGTTATCATCACAGCTTATTATTTTATAATTACTGCTTAGTAATGGCTAGTGAAAATCAAAACAGTTCTCAACAAACTACAGATGTAGTAAATAAATAAAAATTATTACAAGAAAACTCGTAACATACAACATAAATGTATCCAAACACTCTAAATTACTAAATAAAAAATTTCTCAAAAACTCTTTATTGCACGAATGAATGAATCTTACTTACTTATGGGAAAAAAAACGAAATACCCTTTTGGCTCACTAACTTCAAACAAAATATGAAATATAAGTAAGCATATAATATTCTAATCAGAATCGTCAACATTATCACCAATACTATACTGTAATAAATATTTAAAAAAATGTTTAAAATTCTTTAGGTGATAGGTATCACCCCCGATTGACATAAAGAAATAAGATCTTTATATTTTGCATCTGTAACAGTCAGTAGGTTACCATGTGCCATCTTAAGTTAAGCGTCATCATTCATTATTTTCTTACTTCTTCTAGTAGTGATAACTGTGTTTAAGCAAAATTGCTCGCCCTTTAAATCGTATTTAAAGAAAAGACAATTCGGTGCATTTTTTTCTACCCTGACCTCTTTGACTTTGTTCCATATTACAAAAATTTTCGCTTATATTATAATACAGCAAGTCTAACATCTCCAAGTGGACAATTCAATATTAAAAGTCAAATGTACCACAAACAACTTCGGGTGAATTTTGAGCTACTATTTTGTCATCTGCTTTAAATTTTCTTGCAATTTTTTTATTTTTATATGCTGAGATTGGGCACTTATTTGATCTTCAGTCGGGTTTGCCTCATTTGAAAATGCATGAAATTTGTCGCAAATTTCTTTCTTTGGGACATAGAATCCAACGTTCATGTGCTCATTCACTATATCAGTGTTAGTACTGACGTAATGTGACAGATTTACTTTCATAGTTTGGCAGCTGATCCCATTCTTTGTACAAGGAAAAAATTTTTTTGAAGGATAAGTTATTATTCAGATAAAGTTTACTTACTACTACTTTCTCTTACTTTTTTGGTTGCCTTTCGGTAAATTTGTCTACATATTCCCACTGCTGAGTATGTACCTACCCCTAATTTCCGAAAATTGGTTAATATTCTTTGCCGGGTGTCGGTATCAAATTTATCGTATCATTTTAATTTGGACGTAGAACGACACATCTTTTTCTTTTTTTCCTGGGTTTGCTTTGAATGTAGACCTTCTCTTTTGGTTTAATGAAATGGCCGAGCTCGGCGAATCACACTCTGAATACTGTTATAAGAGAGCTAGCGCTAGCTATGGAGCCTGGACTACTGGTAGGTATAGGTAGTTTCCCGGATTCAGTCGGCAGCGGTTTCAATGGAGAAAACGAACTTCTAATGTTGCTTATTATCTTCAATTTGGCTTTGTATTGAGATTTCAGAGTCTTGTAATGGGGATGGCACTGGAGTATTTTCTGAGCTACTTAAAATAATTGACTCCTTATTACTGTTTATTGCAATTAGTACTTTTTCTACCGTCGCTTCCAGAATAGAGAAATGTGGCGTAGCCAAGTTTCTGTCTGAAGATAGTTCTTCGTCAACTATTCCCTCGAGGGTGGCCCATTCTGTGTCTCCAAAGGTACAAGTTCCAGGTAGCGAAGAATCTGAAAAATACTAGGTACCTAATTAGTTTGATATTCTGATCAACACAATACAATATCGAATCTGCCAGTTTCGATACAAAGTTAACGGCAAATTCCAACGTACAATATTGAAACTGGCAGTTTCGATACCAAGTCAATAGTAAATTCCAAAGTACAATATTGAAACTGACAGTTTCGATTATTTAAGTCGGTAATACTATTAAATGTTCATAATTAATAATTATTTGTCAATAACTTGACCGTAACTGCACAGTATTCCTATTAACAATGTAAAATACACAATATTTTTAAAATATAATCACTAAAAATGTTCAAACTTACCAGCTTTAGGTTTTTCATTATCGGTGGCTGCACAGTATTTTGTTATCAAACCAAGATTTTTTTAGATCTCGACGCATTTAATCTGTTGTACCTCATTATTACGTGTTTTAAAAACAAAAATCATAATAAAATTGTAACGTTATTAGCTGATTAATCGCTTGTTGCCAACTGACCGCCTCGCGGGCTTGTGCGACGTATATACTATTGAAGCTGTTAGTTTCGTCTCGTTTACACGACAACTATTCCCACGTAAACAATCGAATGTAGACTTACGATGACCTACTACGGAAATGTTATAATGTTTTCGATGTTTTACGACTCAAATATCTGCTTAAAAATAAGAATTTTCTTTCTTCCTTTCGGGGGTGTGAAATATGGCTTAAAAGAAGTAGATTACACGAATAAAAAAAATACGGCAATTTTGAGTTTCGATGATTTACGTAGGGGCCATCTATCTTTGCTTTTAGCAGCTCTAGATTTATTTTAAAACTAGATAGGACTGTCAGTGAAAGGCGTTATGTAAGTATTTGTATTACAGCTATAGTGACCGCGCGAGAGTCGGATGTGGAGATGTGCTTTTACGCGTCGTTTCTTACGTCATTTAGAGCCATAGCACACGCTGGCTTTTTACAGTGATACAGTAGCGAAAGCCTTAGTAGCCCAATGGTTAGACCTAACGCCTCTTAAGCAGAGGGTCAAGGGTCGAGGATACGAGCCTGAGCACGCACCTCTTGACTCTTTCGGAATTTACGTGCGAAATTACAATAGAAATTGACCATTAGCTTTACGGTAGGACAACATAGCGAACATACTCGTAGTGTGAAGTTCCCATTCCGTACTGGGCCTGTGGGATGATGATGATAGTGATAATGATGATGATAGTTAGCAAAACAGTATCGAAAAAATCGCTAGCCTTGGGCGTCACACGTTGCACTAAGCCGCAATAGATACAGGTCTTACTAACTATTTAAGGACCTTAATGCACGACCTGCACGGTGGCGTGGGAAGATCCTCAACAAGATGGACGGACGATCTGGTAAAGGTCGCAGGAAACACTTAAATACAGCTATCGTAGGATCGATTACTATGGAACTCTTTGGGAGAAGCCTCTGTCGACATCGTTCGGCTGACAAGATGATGATGATGGCACTAACACGAAGGTTTAAATTATCACGTCGTATATTATTATCCTTAATTTCGGGTCAATAAATACAGGTCATTATTTAACCGAACCCGATTTTAGGACACAGAATCACAATAATGTACTAGACGCCAATCGGTTGGTAATCGGTTGCACGGTGATGCACGCGTCCAATGAAACTGTTTCCCCAAACATGCAATCAAACATAGTAATAGATATTTACCTAAAGTCCTAATTGATGGTCGCGCGATTATACGATGCGACTACGTACGATAAAAGGCATAGCTGCATTACGTGAACGATAGCCAATTAGGACAACGCCTACTGCACCATTATGTTTTTAAGTAGATTATCTTTCAAATTCCTTACATTTCACCTCATTTCTTTATCCCTCTCTTCTCATTAGGGTGCTTTTCTACCAGATATGTGCTATGCTATGTTGCTATGGATGCGTTTGATATCCACCAATCATAATATTCATTGGACAACATCATAACACTGGTGAAGACGGGTGCAACTAAGCTATATTTTTATATGAAAAGATGCTTGCCCTGGATACGTGCTGTGGATGCGTTCTCTGGATCTTCCTTGAACGGGTACCTTAGAATTAGTGGAAACAATCACATAGTTTCGTAGCGTAGCTTTCATATCCTCAGAGCAGAGCTAATGGAAAGGCCTTCATTATTGCGTTTACATTGATGCTATCAGTAATAATATGTGTCAGTATATTTCAATTGTATCGCAAGTTTATCGTCCCTGTTACTCTCGTATTTACGAGTATTATCTGCTCATGTAACCCTCATACATAATATTACCACGCTGCTATGTTGGTTTGTCACACTAAGTTGATGTGTACTGTATAGATTATGGCTACAGATTATGTCTTTCTAACTCTATTATCGAAATCATTAGTAAAATAGTACCTGTAGCTTGGTTTACTGCTCGTTAGTTTGTCGTTCGTGACCAGCGTTGTATATTTCAACTTTATTTAATATCAGCAACATCAATACACCGGATAACATTTTGTACGGTCTGTTTTCGTGTTTCCTTACATCTTTTCAGTTTTAATGAGAATTCTTTTATATCGCAGCTTGTACTGCGGTTATTTTTTCCTGTTTACTTTTGATCTTTTCATTTATGCTTCACTTTGAATACGAAAATCTTATTGATTTTCGTCTTTGATGTTCTTTAGCTTTTTGACAACTCCACGTATATGGACTAGTCATTTGCTTCTTTAGGCTGGTAACATGGGTATGTATTACAATACCGAAGTACGAAAGACCGAATGTATGAAAACATCGAATGGATCAAAAGACCGACACGATTTTTTTCTGAAACCGTAAACTTTTCAGAATTTATTAAAACGGCATCATACAGAACCCATTAGGTAAGGTTAGGTTTGTTTTATAACAATCTTAAAAAGTTAACGGTTTTTGAAAAAAATCGTGTCGGTCTTTTGACCCATTCGATGTTTTAATACATTCGGTCTTTCGTGCTTCGGTATTGTAATACTTACCCGGTAACATTTATGCCTCCTCTTACTTTACACTATGGGAGAAAATCCTGACTGCTATCATGTGAAAAAACGTTTGTCACATATAAATATCAACCATGAACTATTAAAAATGGGCGTTCAATAAAAAGTGAGAATGAGTATGTTATAAACAACTTTTACTAAATGTCATTTTATTTTTCGACATAGCCACCTTTTAGCATAATACACTTAGTATATCTTTTTTCTAAACTTAAAATTCCATTTTTAAAAAAGGTCTCATCTTGAGTACTTAAAAAATCTTGTACTGCAGCGACTACCGCGTCGTCGTCTTCAAATTTCTGGCCTCTCAGGTATTGTTTCAATCTCGGAAATAGG
Organism: Archips crataeganus; assembly: GCA_947859365.1. Classification (NCBI taxonomy): domain Eukaryota; kingdom Metazoa; phylum Arthropoda; class Insecta; order Lepidoptera; family Tortricidae; genus Archips; species Archips crataeganus. The sequence continues at coordinate 14,197,636 of OX402057.1, read as the reverse complement.
TAGAAATCACTGGGAGCGAGATCTGGTGAATACGGAGGATGCTTAAGGATATCGAAACCAGCATCACGAATTGCAGCCATTGCAACGGCGGACTTGTGTGCCGGGGCGTTGTCCTAGTGGAACAGCACAACTTTCGAGAGTTTACCTCGCTGTTTTTCGCGGATCTCATTGCGCAATGTTGCTATTTGTTTGGCGTATAATGTACCCGTAATAGTGGCTCCATGCTCGAGATACTCAATCATTAATACCCCTTTACCATCCCAAAAAACAGAGCCCAAGACCTTACCGGCAGATGGGCTCACCTTGAATTTCTTCGGAGTTGGAGATGATGGCCTTTTCCATGTCACAGACTGCAGTTTCGTTTCTGGGTCGTAATGATGGAGCCATGTTTCGTCCATTGTTATAAATCGCGCCAAAAAAAGTTCCCGGTCTTGCTGCATCAGGTTCAAAGCTTCTTGACAAATCTCTAGTCTAGTTTGTTTTTGCGTGTCAGTAAGCATTCTTGGTACCCAACGCGCAGATACCTTTTTCATACCCAAGCGTTCATGTAAAATATTATGCACGCTCCCCGTTGAAATCTTTACATTTTCAGCAATAAAACGAACCGTGACACGACGATCCGCCCAAACTGAGTTTTCGACTTTTTTCACAATTTCTTCAGTTACTGCTGTAGTAGGGCGTCCGGAGCGGGGGTCGTCCATTGTCGATGTTCTTCCACGTCTAAATTCGGTGCACCAACGTGCGACTGTCGAATACGGAGGAGCATTAGACCCTAAAGTGTCCCGCAAATCCAAATTGACTTGGTCCGTAGAAAAATTTTTCAAATACAAGTATTTGATAACGGCGCGCAGTTCAATTTTCTCCAGTTTCGCTGACGTACTCAATAGCATTGCAAAGAAATTACCGTATATTTTTTTAAACAAAAGACAGTTAGTTTTTTTTTTCATAGCAATCAGCTAGATAGATTAGCTTTACCGGCCAGTATTTAATTTCGTAATATTAAAAGAGTTTGCATCTCATTCTCACTTTATATTGAACGCCCCTCGTAATTTAGCAGTGACATCTATTTAAAAATAAACAACTTTACTGTTATTTCATTACAGGGGATGAACAATAATTTAACACGTGCTTGCAACAAATTTTATTTCAAAATTGGGCTTTGACACTTAGTCTCTCAATTATATCGAATAAAGTTTAAGAAATAGTTTGGGGAGAAAAGAATCGACCGAAGGAGTGAAATACAGACCATCCCGTTCTGCAATACATTAGTGTTTTGTCACTTTGTCATCTACTGAAATAAGCGTTTCTTAGTTATGAAGCAAAACTGCAAGCCGTGTAATAACCGGAGGTAATGAAACTTGCGGCCCGAGGCTTCAATTCCGAGGTACCCTGTGGTTAGTAGGATTAGATGGTTCTCAGTGGCATCTCAGACCACTACTTATCCACTGGCGTTCGAAATTACCATAGAATCTAGTCCCGGTTTACTTAGCTATTCTACGCCTACCAATGGCTTACGACGGTAGAGTGCGGTTAAACACGACCCCGTTTATCGACCCTGAATGTACGACCTTATAATTCTAACCCTAATGTAGCTGATTGCCATCATCGTCTTTATATCAGCCGAAAGGCGTCCATTGCTGGACGGCCTCTCCAAAGAGTTCCACAACGATCGGTCCTACGCTGCACGGATCCAAATGCTTCCTGCAATCTTTACCAGAACGTCGGTCCATCTTGTTGGGGTCCCACGCCACGTCTATGTCTGTGTAATTGGCTAATTGCCATAAGAGTTTTAATTATCAGATCATGAATTATTGTCGTGAATTCACGCTCGATAAGGGCAGGTTGTATTTTAACCGCACCCTCAAGGCGGGCAAAGAGGACATTGGTCATGGGTAGTCTGGATTGCATGAATTTTAATACAATTAAAGCACAGTATGCGATTGATCGGAGTCTACACGTCTTTGCTCTGCTTCGCTTCAATAGAAGCACTCCCTAAGTTCGCACCTGCTTAGTTAATAAAATTGTAGATAAATATTCGGTGCAAAAAGAAATGGCAGAGCTGATTTGCCTCGACTGTTAGGTTGTTCCAATGCGAGACCGGAATGGACCAAAAATTATAGTTACACAACATTACGATGTTCGAATACGGAGTATATTTTTGATGTTATTACATTTGAATTTACATATCGCTCGTGTTTTTTTAGGAACTGGTCGCAATAATGGAGTCAATGACCTTTGTGTTATATCGATTTGAGCCAATATGTTCAATGTCACGTTTCATTTAAAATTTAAACTTATACTCGTACACTAATTCAAACCGGGATCTTTGCTTTAGGACGTATTTAGGCTTAGATGATGATGATGATGAGACATTAATTCGAAAATATCTAAATACTGAAAGTGATGTTGTGTGATTCTATTATAACTAAGTGACATAATATTTTTGAAGACAGCCTTTACGCTCCAAGACATTTTATCAACAATTAACTTAACTTCTTTTTACTTACTACATCGTATTTTTGAACTGTTCATAAAGTTAAAACTAAACTAAAATATAAGTGACCATCTCCTATATTGCGCATTCAAATGTACCTTTCTAAAATTCCGTAAAATCTTAGAGTCGTTTTAGTAGAGTCACCACGCTACATCCGCGAGCCTAGTGGGGGGAGGGGAGGAAAGGTCATCCGGTTGCCTCACGATGTCACAGACTAGTTCCAGTCATTTCACCGAATAATGTTACAGTCCATTTGACAACTCATTCATCATTATCATCACAGCCTATAAACGTCCCACTGCAAGGCACAGGCCGTTTAAAATGAGAGGGGTTGGGCCGTAGTTCCCACGCGGGCCCAGTGCGGATTGGGAACTTCACACACACCATTGAATTTATTCTCAAGTGCGCAGGTTTCCTCGCGACGTTTTCCTTCACCGTAAAGCTCGTGGTAAATTTAAAATGTAATTTCGCACATAAACTCCGAAAAGCTCAGAGGTGCGAGCCGGGATTTGAACCCACGAACCTCTGCTTGAGAGGCCATAGGTCAAACCGCTAGGCCACCACAACGCTTTATTATCTACTAATTCGTGAACATTTAAAAAATTCAAAAAGACTAAGCGCTTGGCTTACGTTAAATTTAGTTAAGTAACTTTTACAACTTCGTCAATAATAGCAGGTGTTATACTTGCCTGCGATGAATTTACAAATGGTATGTAAGTACCTAATTTACTGGTAAAAAGCCGTGGTAGCCTACTGGTTTTATTAACCTATGGCTATGGTCTCTCAAGCATAGGGTTGTGGGTTAGAGCCCCGGCTCAAACCTATGAGTTTTTCGAATTTAGTGTGCGAAATTACATTTGAAATTTACCATGAGTTTTATGTAGAAGGAAAACATTGTGAGGACATCTGCGCAGATGCGCACACCTGCGAAGAAATTCAATGGTGTGTGTGAAGTTCCCGATACGCATTCATTATGGCTTTCAGAAAGAGAAAGCACGAGCCGTAGTTCTCACGCCTGTGCCCTGCAGTGGGACGTATATCCCATCCCGTGGGTGGTGAATCGGAAACACCGTCTAAAGCGCAATCGCAATCAGCGTGGGACCATTCCTGCAGCGTCGTCCTGTATCCAAGCTGCAGTACCGTTAGTGGACATCTACCTGTCTCGGTTGGACAAGAAGACGACGACGGAGAAGGTCTTCGAGCATGTCCGCGAGGCAGCACGGGGTCGGTTACAGGGATCCCAGCTCCAGCTGTTCATCTACCCGCTCGAGTCTCAAAGGGCTAACAACTTCAGCTCATTTAGGCTCCAAGTGCCTGCCAAGCACCAGCAGGTGTTCCTGCGCTCCGACTTTTGGCCGGAAGGTGTGGTGTTCCGTCGTTTTAGGGAAGCGACGGAGACGTTTTTCAAAAATCCCTAAATAGTTATTTAAGTATTATTTGTATTTTTTGAATTTTACAGCGCATTGGTGTATACTGTAATGCTGTAATTTTTATTGATGAATAAATAAATGAATAAATAAATAAATATAGGCTGGGATGATGATGATTGAGTAAGGCGTTATTTTGTAGAGGCTCATATAATAGGGATGTTGACACCACCAATCAACTGACGTACTTTTTATGAGCTGTCTAAACGCAACTCTCCCATACAGTTTGGATGGCAATAGCAACTTTGTTCGCCAACTCAATCAACTAACTATTTATTTGTTTTCAACCGACGAAAACAAAAGGAGGAGGTTCTCAATTCGACGAGTATATATATATTTTTTTTTTTGTATGATCACGCATAACTTTTTACAGAGTAGTCCGATCTTGATGATTCTTTTTTTTGTTGGAAAGCGTATACCCCGAGGGTGGTCCCATTTAAACTTGGAAATAATTTTCCTACCCTAAGGGTACGAAAACAGGGGATGATTGATTGTTCAGTCACTGATTGTACTATATGACCAAGCATAATTTATTACAGAGTAGTCGGATTTTGATGATTCTTTTTTTATTGGAAAGCGTATACCCTAAGGGTGGCCCCATTTAAATTTGGAAATAATATTCCTACCCTAAGGGTAGGAAAACAGGGGATGATTGACTAACTAGGGTATACCTTGAAGTTTGTATTATATAAATTTGGAAAAAAAAATTACCCCAAAGATGAGAAAAAAGTATAAAATAAAAACTTTTTAACAGAAAATTAAACCGCCGAAAAAACTGAAAAGCAAAAAATAATACCTTTTTTGTTTGACCTTAATCTAGGTACCAGTTTGAAGTCGGTGCCTCAGCACGAGCCAGGAGGAGTGATAGAAGCCAATCAGGTAGACGATTATAGGTCCACTCCTCCTGGCTAGTGCTGAGGCACCGACTTCAAACTGGTACCTAGATTAAGGTCAAACAAAAAAGGTATTATTTTTTGCTTTTCAGTTTTTTCGGCGGTTTAATTTTTTGTTAAAAAGTTTTTAAAACAACAAAAAATCTAATTTTGCAGTTAATCGAAAATTAATCTTGTTTTCAGGGCTAAAATAAAGCGTTTTTTTGTCTAGAGTCCTGTCTGCGAATTATTTTTTAATGTCGTCAACATCTGTATTGAACTAACCTTTTTCCTTTTTCCTCCACCAAGACAGTTTCGTCTTTACGACAAAATATTTGTGTTTTCATGCTGGAAACATTTCTCCACTTCGACATTTCAACACGTTTATGTCACACATACCAATTACCACAGTTTTACAACACAAAACTCTAATGCGTATCGAACTTTTTACGAGTTAATTTGCAAAAGCATAACGTGCACAACCGTTCCTAAACAAACGAGTGACGTGCACTATTCCATCGCGAATGTTTTAGAGGTATTTCGAAATTGTACTGTTAATTATAAGCTGTAACCATCGGTATGTTGTCCCGATCATCGTGAACCTATGAACTTAATGTTCTGTGACCTTTACTCTCTTAGATGCAATAGATAATTTTAAATTTGTAAAGGATATGCAATATGGCCGTCGTGGGTTACAAATTTCATGCCATTCTGTGGTCAGGCGCTTATGTAATTCTATTATTTGGATGCAAAAGTAAGTTACGTTCTTGTCATGAGCTAAGAAGACGCGTTTGTGATTTGAAGACTAAAGAGGAACAATAAATAGGTTGCCTGGAAGAGATATCTTCGAAGCGATAAGGCCGCCCATTGCTTACCTTATTTTTTTTTCATGTACTTGTTTTTCTATATTGTATTATTTGTGGTGTACAATAAAGAGTCATTGTATTGTATTGCATAAAATCTTGTATTATTGTCTCAATTTAAAAGTAAATATTATACCGATATTGAGAAGAAATCCGGTCGTCAAGTAAGATAAGTAAGTTTTTGTTATAAAAAAACAATTTGATACTAATTTTATTTGCTGACTGTACTTTTTGTTTGCCGTACTAGCATTGGTATCTGAACTACACAAATGATCAAGTCGATGCCATAAACTGTCGAGACTAACCTGACGGGCCACCTGAATTATTCTACCAGATTATTGTCAATGGAAACCTACCGGAAAAAAGTTCCCAATCTGCACTGGGCGCGCGTGGGAACTACGGCCCAAGCCCTCTCGCTCTGAGAGGAGGCCTGTTACCTGCAGTGGGACGTATATAGGCTGGGTTGATGATGATTGTTACGGGACTTATGTAAGTATGCCAAATTTCAGCTTAATTAGATACAAATAAACTTTCTTGCGAACATTGCAAGTTAAAATAAAAGCTTGTAAAAATAAGTGCAGTTCGGTAATACCTACTTCAATTTGTAGTGAAATCATACACGATGATTTTAAATAAAACAAAACGTCTATTTTTTTTATTAGCGATTACTTAGAAAACAGTTTTTAATTAAAATCATTGTCGCCCTACACATGGTTTAATCTATGAGCCTAAAACCTCTTTGTTAAGTCAGTTTCTTAAAACAACTTTGACGTGCGTGCTGTCCAATTCCCCGCCAAAGCGATGACACTTGACGAAACTACTTCACTTCAACAAAATGTAGAATGAACATGCATTCAGTATTTAGGTAATGAAAGTTTATACATTTTTTTTATTAAACAGGGACTTAATTGGTTGAGACCTCATCTATTAAATTCCATTTTAAGAAAAACCTCATACTTTTTAAGTCGTGATCATCGTGATTTGTTTTAACCATTGCTGTAATGTGTGTGTGTGTTGCTGTGTTGCTGTATTGCCAGACTCAAGTGACAGTGGGAAGGGCAGACAGGGCATATTCAGCAGTGGACGTCTTTCGGCTGAAATGATGATGATAATGATTGCTGTAATGATTTGGAATCATATTACAAATAGGTTGTATCTTCTCGCATCTGAATAAAATCGATTGACAACAGCGAACTCCTGTTACCTTGAAGATTTGATAAATCTTACAAAACTACAACAATGGGTCTAAATATTATTGTGCTTTGGTCACGCAGAGTTAACCGTGGTCGAATCTTCTGATGTTAGTCGATGAGTCAACGCCTTGCAAAATGAATTATCTACGACTCATATTACTTGAACTCATTTTGCAATATCATAATCATAGTCCGAGAGTTAATGGACATTTTTGATGAGGTATTTGAGGCACGCTGAAAATTTGTCTAATGTTTCCCCTATAATACTCAAGCACAGAACCACAGACCTGGCCGACAGACGGCAAAACCAATCCTCATTTTTACAGATTCAATTTTTTTTGATGAAAATTTAAATGAGGCATTTTGAAATTTGTATACTTTAAAATTTGACATTTAAAGAGTGAGAAAATAAATAAGCCAGATCATTTAGTCGGGACTCGGGACTTAAACTTTGCCAGATGCTTGCAAAACAATTTTCCAATAAATAAATAAAAAATTCTAGGTAGGTACACTGAAATTTTAAGGGAATATTATTTATAATTTAAAATAAATAATTCAAATAAAATACAGATAATTTTAGATGGACAATTGAACTGCCAATTCAAAAAAAATGAGGGTTGATTTAGTCCCACTACCGGTCAGCCAGGTCCGAGTTTCTGTGCTTGGGTATTATAGGAGAAGCATTAGACAAGTGTTCTGGGTGTCTCAAATACCTACCCGAAAATGTCAATCAGCTCTCCTACTACCATTTAGACTAGCCGTGGTAGACTAGGAGATCGACCTGAAGCCTGTCAAGCATAGGACTATTAATTTAGGTGTGTTTTTTTTTAAACTTTTCGGTGAAAAAAATATCATGAAGGGAAACAATACGCATCTGCAACGCAGTTTTATGATGTGCAGACGTGACTGCCTTGGACGTATCGATACAAGCAAGTTAAAAGGTTTTGATGCAACAAATTAACAATGAAAAGCCACCAAAGCCTAGTGGCTGGATGAGGGAAGCCCAGGATCGGAAGTGTTGGCGTAATTATGAGGGAGGCTTACGTCCAGCAGTGGACGGACTATGGCTGTGGATAGAAAGCCTAGTGTACCCTATGATCACTCAAGCAGAGGGTCGTGGATACGACCCCGGGCTTGCACCACTCGAGTTTTTCGTAATTTGCGTGCGAAATTACATTTGAAATTTACCAAGAGCTTAACGGTCAAGGGAAACATCGTGATGCACATACCTGCGAAAATATTTAGTGGTGTTTGTAAATTTCCCAATCCGAACTGGGCTCGCGTGGGAACTATGGCCCTAGCCCTATCATTCGATGACATGCATAGGAAGGTTGTAGCTATAGTAGGCTGGTGTGATGAGTGCAACAAAAACTGATTCTAGTTCAAAACATGCCGATGAATTTAATATGTGTCTGCGGCAGAAACATCTGAATCCAGGCTCGGCTAACCCCTGACCTCTAATTCTGGGTCGAGCGCTCGGCGCACCGGTCACCCAGTAGTCAAGTACCGTAAGGTGAGTTTGCAACGACCCCATTTCGATGGAACATTATGATAACCGTAGCAACTGTATCGATCTAGTCTTGGGAACGACTTCTTTTCTGTAAGTAATAAAGGCTTGGGATTTAACTTAACCAATTTGGGGCACTCGAAAGTTACCTGTTTGTAGTTTATCTTACTAATATAATAAACTTGAAAATTTGTACTCTTTCACGCTAAAACGGTTTGACCCCTCAAGGTTTGAGTCGCTCTGATGAAAAGGAAATGAAAGTTGGTGCACATATAATTTATAACCTGGATTAACGTACAATCGTACGTATTACAATACTATCTATCCAGGAAAATTGGGATAGCCATAAATGAATTATTCGCAGACGGAGTCGCGGGCAACAGCTAGTATTAATAATTATGAGCGTGTTGTAGACTATTTAGTAGCTAAGTAGAAAATATAAAGATGATCTAATAGAAAAATAATGCAATGGGATTTGACTATTCTTGCGGATCCTCTAGGTGCCGCAAGAATGCCGAGATTGAGGAGCTGGTGGCTGAGCCTAATATAATCGGAGAATTTAAATCTCACAGGCTTCGGTGGCTCGGCCACTTGCTGAGAATGGGGGAGGATCGAGGGGTCAAGAGGGCATACTTGGGACGCCCAACTGGACGTCGTCCGGTTGGTCGGCCGAAGTATCGCTGGGCTGATGCTGTGGAGGCGGATCTGCGACAGCGTCAGGCCGGTAATTGGCGTGAAATTGCGCGGGATCGGGCTGAGTGGCGTGCTCTCGTTTCGGAGGCCAAGACTCACTTTGGGTCACTGAGCCAAACTAGTTAGTTAGTTAGTTGGGATTTGACTATCCTTTTACTGAAACTTGAGCAGTCAATAATCATCATTATCTCAGCCAGTCCCTCAACTGGGCATGTGAACGCTTGGGCTGTAGTTCACACGGGCACAGTGCGGATTAGGAACTTGACGCGCATCATTTTGTGCAGGTTTCCTCGCGATGTTTCCCTCGTGGTAAATTTCAAATGTTCTTTCGCTCATAGATTGCGGAAACCTCAGAAGTGCAAACCCGAGCTCGAACCCACGGCCTTCTGCTTGAGAGGCCATAGGTCAAATCACTAGGCTACCACGGCTTTCCACCACACAACAAAATGTAATTTTATGACTGCTGAGCAGCAAGGCAAGATATTGTACTTAATTAATTGATGTGAACTTCCACGAAGTAAACTTAAAGCAATCAAGACAAGTAGATTTCATTAGTCATTTCATCGCTGTTTAACGTACTGCACCACGAATCATTATAAACACGTTTTAAATTACCATTATATTATACCTAGTGATCTTTTAATTCGATATTGATTCGCGCAGTTCAATAGAAACACATCCTCATTCCACTGGCATTGAATATCACACTCGTTTGGTTTATTTTAAACGACGCACTGTGATTTGCTTAAGACATCCGACTATTAAACGGACCGTTTAACGATGATTCTGTGCTTTACCATCTCGTGTGCTATTGAATGATAGGTGAAAGTGGTGAAAGGCACAAACAATTAAAACGATAGTCTAGTACTTATGTTGTTTGAAGTTCTACGCGTTATTTTAGTAACCATTACGATTGTAGATTACATGATAACGCTGTTGACTGGAACCTTCTAGAAATTTGCTGTAATGATCGGTTGCTAAGCACAGTACATATAATGAAGAATAAAAATGCTATGATGTTTATTTCCGTTCAACATTAATGTAGGCAAATTTTTGTTATTGTGTATATTGAGCACACGTATAGGTAGGGTAGGGCGTATGGGTAGGGGTGGGTAGGTTTTTCGTATAGGTATTATAAATTTTAGTAAATTACCGTCCTCGCCAATGAATTGAAACCCTTTTTGAACCACGATTTCTGCGATTGCAAAAGTCAGCAGTAACTGCAGTTGACCTTCGCATTTGAGTTTTTGTTTAGGTCTTCATTTATCTAGACTGGGACAATGTTAAATTTGAAAGGACAACTTTTTTAACATTTAAACTGTTTGAAGTGTCAAACTGTCACTAAGTAGTTTTGTTTAAAGATATTTTACAATACAAAAGTTTTTTATTGTACAATACGCGTTAATACATTTTGAAGAAAGTTAATTATAGCGCGCAACTTGCAATTTATTATATGATCTGTTTTAATAAGCCATCATTTTATGATTGTAAATAGTACTTGTGATATTTACAAAGTGTAATGAGTCACCAAAGTGAAATTGTGATTTTTTTTACCAGTGAGCTTCTGGGTCTTGACTAGTTTAAATGTCTTCGAAATCTAACTAGGCAATAAAATTAAACCCAGACGGCATCAATTTAAATAACTGACGATGCCCATCAATTCCCAGAACCATCTCACTAACTTAAAACGGCAGACTACAAATTCACAATTAATTAACTCTTACGTTTTACTTGACGTTGACGAGTTTAAGTATCGTACGTTGAAGCGAATCAACGAAATGGGCTGGAAAATTTAATTAAACACATTTTAAAGACATTTACTTACCCCTTTGGGACACGTTTACGCCGCATTAAGTACGTTGGGAATATCAGCCTTCTAAGGTTCATGCATTGTTGGTTCTTGTTGGATATTTTTGCGTTATTGTTTGTTTATGAGCGATCTGTGGGCTGGAATGGGTTTGGATGGCTTTGAACATTTATATGTATAAATTAACTATTTGATGTCTAAATGTACCTACTTATACGGGTTGTTCTAAAATTGATCTAGAATATTTCACCAGATCGTCGGGGATAGTGCAATACCGCGTAACTAGCACTGGTAAATACGGCGTATCTGCACAACACCCATAGGGAAAATCCGCGTAACTGGCATTGGTTAATACCGCGTAGGTAGGTATCTAACAAATGTAGCCAAATTAAGATTTCCCGCCAACGAACGTAAATCAGGATTTATTTATTAGATATTATCCTTACTATCCATACTAATAATCTAATATATAAAATACTCGTGTCACGGTGTTTGTTATCGAACTCCTCCGAGACGGCTTGACCGATTTTTATGAAACTTTTTTCTCGGTAGTTGTGAGAGTAGGTCGTAGACTATTTTTTATACCTACCCCTATTCTTCGCGGACCGAGTCGCGGGCAACAGTTAGTATATTATAAATGGGAAAGTGTGTATGTCTGTATGTACCTCTTCACGATTAAACCGCTGCACTGATTTAGATGAAATTTCGTATGGAGATAGATTGAGATCTTAGGAAGGAAATAGGATAGATTTTTCCAAAAAAAAATCATAGTTCCCGCGGGATAGCGATAAACGAATTCGTCGCAGACGTAGTCGCGAGCAACGCTATTATGCTATATAAACTAAAGCTTAATTTCGAAAAATTAAATATTCTGCTGTTTTCTGTTTATGTGTCATACATTGACAGAGATATCTTTTTTAACTATTTAATTGCATGTGCTTAAAATAAAACTGACATGACTGTGTTGATAACGCAACATAAAAGACATAAATAGAAGAAATAAAAGTAGCGCGTATGTCGTCGGGATACTATGCATTATCACTAGGTCAGCTGGAAGAGATCCCTTTTTAGGGATAAGTTCGCCTTTGTTCTCCTCTCTGTGTACTTGTATTTTTATTTTTATGTGCAATAAAGATTTTACATACATACATTTTTTTTTTCTGTACTTTTTTGGTGATCAATAAATAATATTTGTATTGTATTGTATGGCATTCAAAAAAATACAGCCGTTAACGTCTTGCGCTTTTAAATTTCAGAATATCATTTCATTTTCCTCTTTTAGAGGATAATGAAAACCACATAATACGTGTTGGCAGCCATCGTTCAAAAGTTTTATCGCCAGTTTTAGGCATGGAACTTATACCGCTATCCGCGCAGTTTACTTAATATAATAATACACTCCGGCGCACATGGCCGTTAAACTTACGTAATTATTCTATTTATGTACGTAAAGACACAGGGGGAACATCAGGATCCTCGGTTCCGTCCATGATCTTCCCTATGATAACGTGGGTTATCGGGCGAGGAGCATAAACAACACAAAACAATGTTTCACACTTTTAATTACGTGATTTAAATAATCTTAATTAACACTGCACTCTCGGAATAATTGGTAGATAATTGATTAAGGCATTCTACAGCTCACTACCTTCCTAAATGCACCAGTGTTCTGTATTACGCCAGAGGGTAGAACGATATGTCACCTTTTTATGTCCCACCCTCTCTAAATAATCGTTTGACAATCGACGCGCCGTCATACGTATAAAATGCAAAGGTGTGCACCGGACGCGCGAGACAAGACAAAGCAAATTCACAATGTGAACCGTAAGTATAGAAAAACGTTAAATGGTAAAACTTGTTTTTTTCTTGACGAGATTAACCTTCGGATGTTTTAGCACCTGTTTCGTAAATAGGTACGATACAGGACGGAAAAAAATGTGCGTGCACTTATACTTACGTGTTTTTTGTTGAAGCTTTGTCTTGAGAGTATGTACCAAAGGGAATCGGTAAAATAATTGTTTTAGTTATCCTGTCTTCTGTATGTACCTGTACCTGTATAAAAGGCAACCGTTACTGACTGATCAGCGCACAGCTTAAACCACTGAACGGATTGTGCTAAAATTTAGCACACAGATAGCTATTATGACGTAGGCATCCCCTAAGAAGGGGTTTTTCGAAATTCCCACGGGAGAGGGAATAAATGGGCTTTATATTTTTGCTTCAAAGTGGCCCTATCTCCCCAACTATAATCATTATAGATTTCAAATTTGTAATGCAAGTAGGTGATTATAACAGTAAAAAAAACTGATTTCAGGGTTTTCAGAAAATCTCAAGGGACGGGGACGAAACGGGATTTAGGTGTATATTCGATTCAATGGGACCGTATCTCAGTAGCCATTCCTTTAAATGATAATTATTGGTGCAGTAAAAAGGGATTTTTGGAATTTCCCACGGGATAGTAATCGGGAGTAGACCTTAAATTTTATTTGTACGGGGACGAAGTCGCGGGAAAAAGCTAGTGTGGAACGCAAGTCCTACAGATTTTTATTTAATTATCTTACTTATCTCCAATTTTAACGATCTTTCTCCTGGCGTGTTAGTATGGGTCAATCTTGGAAGTAGAATTTAACTAACTTGGAGTGGTCGAATTGAGTGGTCAGATTGACTTCGCATTTGGTGTACTTGTGTAGGTTGGAGGACAACTGTGCAGTCAACAAAAAGTACAATTAGCGAAAAAAGTTTGAATGAGTGAATAGAAGAGTATTTAATTAATTCGTTAAAGTTGGCATAATGGTAAATAAACCAACTGCGCGTCGATAAAGAAATATGGTCATTTCCATGAAATCTGACGATCGGTCCTTAATGTATTACAAGATTTACGATTAAAACCATAAAACCTTATATGAAATACAACATTGAAGTATATCTCATTTTATATTTACTGCTATTGACATTGCACTTATTGGCTGTCAGTTATCTATACAAGTCTATACAATTTATTGATTTATTATTTACTAATCTCATCATCATAATATCAGCCAAAAGACGTCCATCTTGTGGTGAGCCTTCCCACGCCATTTTCCGGTTGCCGGTTGCCACACTTGAACCTTACCGACCCATCGGCGGTCAGTACCTACACCAATGTGTACTGATATAATTAAAATAAATAAATATCACGGGACGATACGATTCACACCAATTGACCTAGTCCCAAAGTAAGCTAGGCAAAGCTTGTGTTATGGGTACTAGGCAACGGATAAACATACCTAAATAGATAGATACAAACTTAAATACATATTAAACACCCAAGACCCGAGAACAAACATTCGTATTTTTCATACAAATATCTGCCCCGACACGGGAATCGAACCCGGGACCTCAAGCTTCATAGTCAGGTTCTCTAACCAGTAGGCCATATGGTCGTCTAATTGTGAAGATAACTTTATGTAGTAATTTGTTTACAGAGTGGTTATCTCTTGAATAGATTCTATAAATACTTTCACCGATAGAAAGTAAAAGTGGAAGATTCTAGCAGGACTCTGACGTGACGAAGTTGTAGCCAACAACAGCAAGTAAATTATTAATAAACGTTTTGTTTATTATGTTTGAAATAATATTATTTACAGGTCGATCCACAAGAGCTGGCACGAATGGATTGACCGAAAGTAATGTAGTTTTGACAATTTTGTAGGAAAATGACTGATGCATGGCGTATTCATATATCTATCTGTGTGAAGTGTATTCAAATTGGTACTTTCATTCGCTCATTCGATCCATTCGTGCCAGCTTTTGTGATCTGTACTAAATTTAAACGAGCAATTCTTGTAAATTTATTTATTTAGGTATCTCGGGAATTCCGGTTACGGTTTTAACGATTTCGATGTGCTATGTGGGTTTTTTGGAGGCGAACAATTAGAATAGCTTGAAATAGGGATGTTTCCTAGGTAAAAAAATAATAATTCTTATTAGTCCGTATTTTACATTAGCAAAAAATATTAGACACGTAATTTTTCTTTTGACAATTAAACAAAAAATGGCGAAGACATGGCGCGTTGAAGTTCCGCGTGACGAGGCGTGACGTCACTTGTTCCTAAAACGCTCATACAAAGTGTAGGAACAAGTGACGTCACGCGAAACTTCAACGCGCCATATCTTCGTAATTTTTTGTTTAATTGACAAAATAAAAAATACGTGTCCAATATTTTTTGATAATCTAAAAGACTGACTAGTTAGGAAAGTAGCCAATTATCTCAGAAATAAAAGCTTGTAAACAAACCGCGTGTTTTCGACTTTTAGCCTATAATTTACTATGTGGGGGTTTTGGGGGGCGAAAATCGATCCAGCTTGGTCTTATCTCTGGAAGATCCCTTGTTTTCAAGTTTGGCATAGGTACTTACTACTTCTAAAATTAGTGATAGCGGAGAGGTTTTCTTGACATTTTCATCTCTGCGTATTTTTTGACTTAGGATAGAAGAAGGCGAGCTGGATTACCAAATTGCAATGGCGTCAGATTACAATACAACTCGCTTTTTCCCTCAGGAATATTAAGGAAAACATTTATATTTACGTAAAACAATTTAGGAAATAATAATGTTAGCGGAAGGTCAAGATTAGAATGCAAATTGAAGAGCCGTGAAATCGGTCGAGAAATTGACCGCCATTGAGCAAAGGTCAAACGCCTCCTTCCATATCTATAGCGGCCGCTTATTCAAGTTTGAAATTACAAACCAGCTAGGTGCACCGTTTTCAAGATATTTGACAAAATACCGGTTCTCGTCCAATCACCGAGGTTAAGCAACGTCGGGCGCGGTCAGTACTTGGATGGGTGACACCCAGGTTTTTTTTTTTTGGAAGCGTTTGTATTAAAAACTTAATTTAGGTATTATTGCAGACAAAAATACCGAGCGTGCTTTAGACCACACGACTGAAGTAAAACTTCTTCAGCTACATCTACATATATGATGTACACGTATAAATAGCGGTTTGCTGAAACCATTTTTTAATAAAGTGAATATTTTCAGAGATATTCACTCCGAAAGTTCAAAATAATGTGTCCTCTAACTTTTGAACCGAAAGTCTAAAAAATATGAAAAAAATCAAGTAAGTACTTTACTTAATAGAAACTTTTTAGAAAAATTATTTTTAACTTAATCGGTTGAGCAGTTTTTAAGTTTTTGTTTAAATAAAAATTTCTAAACTAAGATTGTAATGAACTAAAACAATTACTTTGCTCACCCGCGACCTTACAATAGTTACGTTTATGCAAGAAATGTGCGTTCATGCAGTTCCTCCACCTCCACACTATACGAACACACACAAATCACATAAACCCAACCATCACCACCACCAAGCTACACTGACGCGTTTCGAACTCAACCAGAGCTCATCTTCAGAGTTACCACAACCGTATGCTATGCTACCAAATGTTAAACTAACAAACCAAAACAAATGTTTTAACTTGTCACTGTAACTTCTCAAGTACCCACTTTATTTTTCTTATTCTCAAACTACCCCACAAAAATTAACTTCTATTGACATATTTAAAAGTACCTTGAATTTTTTGTTTATTTATTTATAAGGCATATTTAATTAATACTAACTGTTCAAATTCGACCCAAGCCGCAGTAAAGGAGAAGATACTAAATTTACCTGTAATTTAACCGCCACTGCAAGCATTTTTTTCTTTAAATAGGTACCTACAAGTTATATAACTACTGCTGTATTAAGTTAGTTTACACACATTTGTGTAAACTATACAGGGTTATTTGTAATTCACTAGCATCCTTTTAACCCTAAACTGCTACCACTTAAACAAATGTTTTTTGTTTTACGGCTTTTGTCATAACTTAATATTTTTGGTGTAATAACGTTTTGAAAATTTCAGTTTACCTCTCATTTTTACGATACTCTGTGTATTTGTATGGGAAAAAAAGTGCTTCATTTTAAAAATTCGTAAAACAAAAAACATTTGTTTGAGTGATAGGAATTCAGGGTTAAGAGGATGTCAGTGAATTACAAATAACCCTGTATATTAATATATCACCCCGAAATAGATACTTGGGCAACACGGCGTAAAATAGAAAAACACTGAAAAGAAGAATTAAAAACAAAATTTTGAGTTTTGAATTAAGCTTATAGAAAGACGAACTACATCGCACTATTTTTATTAATAACTAGCCTTTCGTCCGCAGCTTCACCCGCTATAAATTAATTTTCCCGTAGGAAAAGGTTTTATCCCGCGGCAAAAAGTAGCCTATGATACTCAGTGATAATGTAGCTTTCTAACGGCAAAAGAATTTTTGGAATCGGTCCAGTAATTTTTAGGTTTATTCGTTACATATACAAAAATACAAACCTTTCCTCTTTATAATATTAGTATAGAAAAATAAAAAATAACTTTTATTCGAAGTATAAAGCCCAGAGTGCTTTAGGCAGCTATTAAACAACTTCCGTGATTTATCGCCGCTCAGACACGAAACCGTGTCAATGGAGCCACTGTCGTTTTATTGATGAAATTTCAATAAGAACGAACGCCATCATGTAAGACCGAAGTAACCCAATAGCCAATAACGGAGATAGTGCGAGTTCGCTTACTCCTCACAGAATACTGTTATCTCAAACGTATGAAACTTCCGTTTGAATTTTGCAGCGCTAGCGCGGAATCGCTGGAAAATCCTCGAAGTGGATTCCAGTTTGATTGTGTCTCGTGAAATAAAATAATACGACGTAAGTGCCGCACTCGCGAAAGTTCGTCCGCTACCGTCTTTGACCGTTATGAAACTTCCCCGTTGCAAGGATCGGAATTGAATTAATAACCGGAAACGCGTCCCCTTATTCGCGGATCTCAAAAATCATTCCTTGAATCGACAAGGCCACTTTGTCTGCGCGAAATCCCCGAAAAAAATCTCTACCGTAGTGATTGCTTTTCAATTTAGAATTGAGCGTAAGGAGAAATGAGGAAGGGAAGATTGATATTTGGGATTTTTCCCGCGCCGTCCCTCGACGAGGCCGCACAAGTGAGTGATCGCCCCAGTCTGTCCCCGGCTAATGATATCCAAAGCTTATCGGCTCGCCTGTCGCGCGTCATTTTTACGGATTCGCCGGGATTTATGTAAATTTGTTTTGTCAGCGACCCGCTTTGTTAGACTCGAGGAGAATCTGCCTCGATATCGGAAATATTGATATTCTTCTGTCGGTTTTTCGAGTGCTTCGCTCTGATAGACTTTTCGCCGGCCTGTATTTCACGTGAACCCATTTAATTTGTAAAGTTTGTTCTATACGCTAGTAGAACTGGAAAATAACGCTGTACGATGAACTTTTGAAACGGTCGGCCGAATAGTTATTGACGAATAAACGATAGATGTATTGGAATATTCAATGAACAACGGATGGAACATTTCGTGTAATACGTGCATAGTTACTAGTTAAACTGTTAGAAAGCGTTATTAATATTCAACAGAGCACGGTTACGGGTGCGAGTCGCCGAGTTGCTTCATTGGTGCCTCCTTACTGACAAATTTGAATAGTATGCAGGTTTAGTGCAATGTTCATATGTGTACATTAGTATAATGCCATTCACATTCCAAATTGTCGTCTTATCACAACAATAGTATATCTCAAAGTATTCAAAGTGATTGGTTCTAATAGCGTTGACATTGAATAAGGCTTTGTGTTCCGCTGCGTGCTTACAGCAAAGGCGGTGTATGCGACTATTATGTCATATAACCAAAGCACAACGGCGTTTGAATTTAATTGTTTGACTGACTACTGAATGATGTGGTGCTTTATTGATGTTATAAGCATTGTTTGATTGTCTGGCGAACCATTTATACGTTGGAGTAAGTTTCTAGAGCGATCCAGTTCACAAAACCCGGCAACGCCAAATTTCAATCAGGTTAAAATTGATGATCATGCATCACTAATTGGCATACAACGGCTAAGCCTCTTGAAAGATGAGTAGAGTAGGGATCAATCAAGATATGTTGTCTCTCGAAGCCGTCACCGCAATCCCCTGGTAGCATTATATCAATGGGGATCCTTGCAGTAAGTGGCATGAGGAGTTAAGCATCGATTTTGTGTGATTGATGTGTGCGCCGGGCTGGTTGTAATCCGAGTCTATCCGATCAATCGACCTGTTGTCGTGCATCCGATACGACTGATTGCAATACGATTTGGTATTGATGCGCTAAGGAATACGAGATCTAAGCTGTTGGATAGATTAATATTATAGTTCTGCTTGACGATAAACAACTTTTAAAAGTATATAATTCGCACTTCTAAGATACAGTGTTTGATTGAAACAAACACGAAGAATCAGCGACAATATTCGATTCACGAGAAAAAATAACCTGAAAAGTTAATTTTCATAACATCGTTTTTGACGGCATTGATTTCTGCATTGTCACCGAAACTTTATACGTGTATGAAATTTTAAGACAGTTAAACCATTGGGAGACGGAAGTGGGTATCAATCGACTTGCAAGATTTCTTAACATTGTTACTTGAAAGTAATACATTATTAATTTTATTTTGCATTGATACTTTAAAAAATTTACTTCGAATATCTACATCTCCAATGATGAGACTGATAAACAATCACGCACTGAATATTCCCACCTGGAGTTTAGTTTCAAGTGCGAAAAATATATCCGAACTATGCTTACATCAAGAATCCTTAATAACAATGACACCCAACACGTTGCGCTGATTAGCTTCAGTGATTATCAATAACCCGAAAAACGCCAGTCATTTTAAAAATCGCACCTTGTTTCGTATAGAAGATATTTCCTTCTAATATTATTTACAATATATTTATTTTTTCACTAGCAGCTCATTTAGCTGATACGTGTATATCACAACCACTTGTGTTTCGAGTCCTTTCATATAAATGTCCAGTCTATTTTTAAAACAGTTCACTGAAGGCACACTTGTCACAGACTCGGGGAGTTCATATTACAAGTTCCCAACACTGCTGGATAAGAAGTGTTTTCCAGGTTTGCTCACAGCTAGTTCCTTGGTCAGTTTCATACATAGAATCCCGTTTCAAACGTGTATTCCCACTGATCTCAAATAGGTCCTTAATGTTTTGAACATTGTAACGCTAGTGCAGAATCTTGTAAGTCTCAATGAGATCTCCTCGTTTCCTACGTTCTTCCAACGTTGACAGATTCAGCTTTGAAAGGCTATGTTCTAATAACATCCGGTAGACTGTCAACTTTTCCGACTCTTACGAAATCTTGATTGTGGTTGTCAGATGCACTCACAAATTTATCTTTCCCTTAATGTTTTCTTTCCGTGTATTAAAAGTGTAATGATAATGTCCTTGGCCTTGTCCTTGTCTTTGATGGCATGCGTCATTAACTCAGATTCAATGCAACTACTTAAGCTAACGCAGCATCTAATTGTGAAGCTGGATTGATTTGTTAGATACGCCGTCCATTGATTCCTTGCACTTGGCTATAGGCACGGTGTTACAATTGAAACTCAGGCCTCGCATTATCAAGCGTAGTGGGCGTGAAGAGATAAACGTGTTCTGCTCACGGTTGGTTAGTATTCAATCGCTTTTAGGGTCCCTCAAGAAACCATTAACCACGGTCATTCAAAATCAAAATCCCTGGAGGTGGTTTAAAATAATCAACTAATTGACTTTGTCGTTGGCGTTGGTGATGTTGGGTCTGTGTGACATAATGTTGATTTACGTATATTTTTGCCAAGCTGCTTTATATTATTTTTATCATCATCGGTTCGGAGCAAAATGCACAAAACGCATAATGTATTTTTCTCGATTTGTACATTTTGAGAATTAAGTTTTTCCTCCGAAGCGATTGAGGTGACAAAGCTAGAATTAAATATATTTATTGAGTCAGGCGTTACTTTGCGGAGGTCCATATTAATGAACTAAAACAATTACTTTGCTCACCCGCGACCTTACAATAGTTACGTTTATGCAAGAAATGTGCGTTCATGCAGTTCCTCCACCTCCACACTGTACGAACACACACAAATCACATAAACCCAACCATCACCACCACCAAGCTACACTGACGCGTTTCGAACTCAACCAGAGCTCATCTTCAGAGTTATCACAACCGTATGCTATGCTACCACATGTTAAACTAACAAACCAAAACAAATGTTTTAACTTGTCACTGTAACTTCTCAAGTACCCACTTTATTTTTCTTATTCTCAAACTACCCCACAAAAATTAACTTTTATTGACATATTATAAAACTACCTTGAATTTTTTGTTTATTTATTTATAAGGCATATTTAATTAATACTAACTGTTCAAATTCGACCCAAGCCGCAGTAAAGGAGAAGATACTAAATTTACCTGTTCATTAATAATAGACCCCATAGTGTTGTACCTAATTATTTCCATGCATTCCAGAGCATCCAGACGCAACCCCTTGCCGCAATAATGTAACACTTCATAAGAATCTGAATCTAACAATGAATGATTTGATTCCAACAAATGTTTTGCAAAATTCGATCTATCTGGATGCTCATTCCTATATGCCGAAACATGCTCTTTAAATCTAGTATTAAAATTTCTTGCATAAACGTAACTATTGTAAGGTCGCGGGTGAGCAAAGTAATTGTTTTAGTTCATTAAATAATTTAAATTAATTTTTAATTTATTTAATTTATTTTTTTCATTAAATTTGTTACAGACCGGATCGTGATTATCTTCAATGAGTTCATGATATTTTGACGCATTTGGATGCATTCACGAGTAGACATAACAAATATGTCTAAAGTTGTTAACCGTGAATAATTAAAAACTGTTAGAGCTAGAATTGTCGAATAGGTATAAAAACGAAAATACGAAACATGTTATACTATGGCCAATTCTGTCTCTGTCCTTTCCGAATTTGAACACACATTTTTCAGTGAATGCCGATTGTAGCTTAAAATTTAAGAAACTCTGGTAGTATTAGCCTGATCTAAACATAATTTGAAAACCTAACGCTCCTTTAGGGCAGTCAGGCAAATAAAACGTCTGCAGAAATTAGTGTCTGACAGATAAGGAAGAGACATATCTAATCAAGACGACCCGATATTTCATAAATATACGGAACGATTATGCTGTTTTAGCCGCCTCAAACTTAACTGGCTTTTTATCGTAATGGATTTCTGATTCAGAACTAATGTCTGAATGAAAATTGAGCGCATTGTGTCTGAGCGTTACAAAACGATGGTTTATTATCCAATAGCTAATGTTGTGTTTTATTCTTTTTTGCAGGTAATCCCATTACTTTTACGAGACTTTTACACAAGGTATTAACTTTCCATGGCGTGCTCCATTGTCAATCGGTGAGTAAAATTCAGTGTACTTATGATAAGTCAGTCGAAGAAATTTAATCAAGTACACTGTGGAATCTTTTTATAACAAGTTTTAAAGTAATTTAATGCCTGCGTTGCCAAGTTATCATAAACATTTTTATTGTTTATTTTTCAAAAGTTTATCCGATACACACTACAATGTTAAGTTTAACTTCGAAGTTTAACAGCAAATCATAAATTGAATTAGAAATGCCTTTGACAAAACTTGTTTGGTAGTTAAGTTTTTGATTCAATTAAAACTATTAGCGTTTCAATGTTCTAACACGTAGCGGTTTGCATCAGTTTCACGTTTTAATTGGATATTGCCAATGGAGACTAATAAATTATATTGTCCTATTACTCTCTTATGAGCGGTCAAGCTGGGAAAAAAATCTCGATTTAATGTGAAGCTCGGTTTATTACGATATAAGTATATGGAACTGTGAGGCTGAAACCAAGTTTAACAACTTTTTTTATTTCATACTGTTATTATTATTGATTTGATATTCTCAGTAATATTTTACTTCGTAACGCATTTTGTATGCGCTGCTCGGCATCTTAAAGACTCAACCAAGTCATTGATCCTTTTCTAAGCTAACCCATGCTATTTAGACAAAGTTCATGCTCCATTTAGCTCTATGAGCAATATGCGCAGTCCATTGCCACTTAATTTCTAATAGCTCTGTCAGTGAATTAAGTCCTGCAACGGATGTCTTAATTCCTAATTACATTATGGAGGTTTGGCTAAAACATCGATCGTTTTCAAAATGAACATCATTTCTTAAAATCTTCGTACCCCTCATAATTATTAGCCAGTTATTTTAGGAAGGTACTCTTAATCTTTATTATGTGATTCCCTTACAATCAGAATGATAATTTTGCATTATAATGACTTCAAGTGCTTTTTAACTGTTTATTCAATCTGAAGGCACAGCCGTAGAATTACTTAAGTGATGAATGCTAATGTAATTGTGGCAATCTGTTATCTTTCTTTCCTAACTATGATCTTTCCTTCTCTGAAAATAGAGTTGATTTTCCTGTTTAAGCTTATTTAATGGGTTGTACACTACTTGAAAGTCTTCTATTATCCAAGTTTGCTTAGTAATTTGAACTTGTGAATCTTGCTGCTCTGTAATTTTAGCCATTTCATCTTAGTTGATGGATTTTACAAACTATTTATTAGGACACCGTTTTATTGCTTTACGACTGCTGGACTTTTACTTATTTGCATTTTACTTTCATACGAAATTAAGTAATATCAAAAATGCCTTTGAGTTTATCATGTAAAATTTATAACACATCTAATAAATAAATAGTTTTCGGTTTCTCCTGCAGTTAGTACAAATGTATTAGCATAATGTAAGATTTTTTTCGAACCACCTATCCAGATGTTTTTGACTATGGCGTCCTTTGTCGTGAGTCGTTTAGCCTTTTTATTTTTATAGTACGGCGTCTTAAGTGCATCTAGGTATTAAGAATTCATTTATCTGTTTCTACTCTACGATATTAGCCTACTGGTTAGGAAACCTTACTGCGAAGTAAGAGGACCTTGGTTGATCCCCTGTTGTTGTGTGCTGTTTGTGACGCCCTGTGGGGCAGATATATGTATGAATATGTTTTTAAGGACGTATCTATCTACTTATTTAAATAAGTATTACGAATTGGCTAGTATTTAACTGTAAGTGGATCTTAGTTTGGGACTAGGTACGTTGGTGTCATTTGTCTTATGGCATTTATTTTATTCGCTGTCCAAAACTGAAGCCGCCTCAAAAATCACTCTCGCGTCTCGCCCCACCCAAACCGCGCCAAACACGACTTGACCTAAAAATTCAAAGGCTTAGGGTAAACCGAAGCGAAACATTCGCAAGTAAACGCTCTGTGTATTTACAAAGGGTGAATTTACTAACAGGGGCTAAATTCAGGAACGGCCCAACACGGTTTGCGAGCGGTAATTCAATCGTTTGGGAGAGGATAGGAATGGGTTGAGCTTGGGATGAGCCTTATTTTCCTGTTAATTCGCTTTGTAAATAAATAAATAAATAAGGCTCATCCCAAACTCAGCCCAAACCTCTCGCAAACCAGCGATTTATGGTGTTCCTGAATAGCAGTTCAAGCCAAACCCACCCCAAACAAATGAATTACCGCTACCAAACCCGTGAAGGCCCGTTCCTCAGGACTTAGAAACCAATTTTACCGTGACTGCCTCATGACAAGGCGGAATGAGTACGTGGTTAAATTAAAGAGGTAGGTATTATATATGATGTTATTTTTACTGGTATTGGAATGTATACGGGTATTAATTTGTCGATTGTAATAATTCACAACTTGTGTCCGAACGATGGTTTTGAATAATTTACATAATAATGGGAAGATCGAGCTTCCTGAAATGTTATAAAATAAATCTAACTTAATATAGCTTTTCTGGGTAACCGCTGTAAAAAAAGATTTGAAATGTGATACGATCGTACGCTACTTGTACCAACGAAGCGTTACTATTGGTTTGCGGTCATTTTCGACTTTCGTTTTTCACAATTGGATTTTTGACTCTAGTCAAAATAGTAATTATAAATCGATTGTACAATCGAAACTAAATTACCTCGTTTCGGGAAAACAACCACTAAAATTTCACGGTGTATATCAATTTGACTAGATGATGCATTGTAATGAAAATCATAATCATAAAAAATAAAATTTTAAAAATAGGATACTTAAAACTATCACGTGATGCAATGCATTGCGCAGGATTTTTTGAAATCCTCGAAAATATTGTCAATAATATTATCACGACAATATTGATAGTATAATCTGCACCATTGACGATACTGAATCACGTATAAAAATGTCTGCACGGATTAAAAAGAATATTCAGTGTGTATTAAGAGACAATAATACATATTGCGCACATAGAAAATGTTGAGCATTTATAGGTAAGTCAATGCAATATTTAAAATCTATTCCTGGCTCAAAGGACAGTCCAATTGGGTTATTCAATGGCATGTCTGAGTGAATTCGTTTGTATTCCATTTTATTTGGCTATTTATGTACATTCGGCTTTCAATGCGTAGCTCTAAATAATTTAGCCGTTACGAATACTATTTTTAGAACGCTGTGGCCCACTGTGGACAAAGATGGCATGCCTAATAAATAGTATTTTGATATAAATATTCACGAGAACCCTTAGTGTTGCCTGATATTATTAGTCTTGATGTAATTTTTGGATGCTCAAACTGCAAATGTTTCGGAATATTTTTATAGAGGCTACTGCTAAAAGGTAAGGTTTAATTTATCTTTCAGGAAAGTTACCTCATTATTACCTACTATAATACATTTGCGCGTAAAGAAAAACACCGACCAATGTAACTCAAAATAATGGTACGTGGCTGAAAGCCGCGCCTAAGTAACTTCCTTGCTCAGGGCAACAAGGAGGTTGTTATTGAGAGTTCTCTGCCCGCTCTGAGATTCCGGTCACGTGATATTGTAGTTTCTTTCTTGCCTTATGTTGCCACTGTGGTTTCACGCCTAGCCGATTTGGGATTCTATACGGGAATCGATCTCAATTTATCATTTTCTGCTCGTTAAAATTGTATTGAGTGTGTAAGCTTTCAGTCGTTTGGAGGCTTGGGATATGTTTGCCCTCTTTTTCTTCTTCTTCATTTTGGCTATTTATTAATCTCATCTTTATTTGGGGTCGGCCGTCTTAATACCAATACGCCACTTAGCGCATCGGATGTCACTTCTTTATCAACGTTTGTTGCTCACATATCTTTGTTTATGGTGTTTATTCAAGTCAAGTAAGAAATGTTTACCCAATTACCTTAAATCAATTACTGAGCAGAATTAATGTTCCGTGATTCCTACTTTGCCACGTACTTCGCCAGCGCTATCGTTGATACGTAGTGATTCTATTCTCTTTGGCAGTTGCCATTTGTATGTACTATGTGACCTCTACCACACTGTTAGGAGTAAGCCGACTTGTAGGTGAATATAACGGCTGTCAAATGCATGTGTCGAATCTGTTACGTTAGTAACTATTATGTAAGTGACAGAGACTATATTGACTGATGTGTTCTATTAAACGGTTTGAGATGAGAGTGGGAAGATTATGGTATATGCAAACGCGGTCAGCTTCAGCAATTTTTTTTTTAATAGCCTAATGGATGTCCCACTGCTGGGCAAAGGCCTCTTCTTTTGCATTCCACCCGTCTCTTTCCCTCGCAAAATCCCGCCAATATGGGTCAAAACGGTCCAAATCATCCCGCCATCTCCGTTTTGGTCTGCCCCTGATCCGGTACCCGACGCTTGGAACCCAATCGGTGACGATTTTTGCCCAGCGATCCGGATGCATTCGGCAGACATGTCCCGCCCAGTCCCACTTGAGTTTGGCGGTCTTTGTCCCCACATCGACAATCTGAGTTCTGGAGCGACAATATATTATATAATAATATAACAAAAAAATTTATCCCTTTTGCACACACTTTATTGTAGCAAAAGAGATAAAATCTGGCATTGAACTACAACCAGTTACCTTGCTGCTTCTCAGTAGTTTGATTGTGAAGTGCCAATAATAAAGGGCGTATTGTCAAACGCGCAGGCGCTTGCGATCTCATTCACTTTATCTTTCTATCCTTATTCAATGCGTTTGACAGAATAAAAATGTTAAAGGCAATTGTGATTCCGACAGCTTTACACAATACCTCTGGTAGCAGTTCATTGACATTATGGACCTTCGCAAATTAGGGCCTAAAACATAGTATGTCAGGTGCCTTGACTTGTTGGTTATTTTAAAAATAGACAAACAGACAGGTAACAAGGCTGTCGTCATGTAAAAACTGAAAGGACTATAACTGTTAATTGACGTCCGATAATGCGTGTCGATTTCTCATCCAATTAAAACGGTACCCATAAAAAGTTAGATATGCCGAGTAATTCAACTAGTTTACGGAACATTGATACCATGATCCATTATAGTAACATATTGCTAATACAAATAGTCCGTCTATCTTCTGTAATTGCCACATTGGATGGTAATTGTGCCGCCATCACACGCTTCGTAGTTGCTTCCAGCTTATCCAATGCCGCTAATATCGGAAACGTAATAATATGTAACGCAATAAACTTTGTAGGACATGACTGCGGATACCGGAGGCGTTTGGCTGGCTACCAATTGTGCACAGATGGGGAAACGGCTGTGTTACTCGGCAACTGGTTCTTGTAAAAGTTGTACATTGATGATACAATCGAATCATCTGTTATTTATCTACCTTTCTATAATTTAATAAGTGCCTTACTTTCTTCTACTTTTGAAGAATGGGAAGATTCTCGTAGATATGTTTTTGGTTTGTTGTTATAATTATATAATAAAATGTAGGCAAGATTCGTTGTTTTGCTTAATAATCGTTACACTACTCTGAGCGTCTCGGTCATCTTCATCTCACTTTCAGTTAATTTTCACTTTTATCGTTCCACATCAGTTTCGTATAATATTAGCTTTCCCTTACTTAGAAATGTTTGTATTAATAAATGACTAGCTATACATCATTCTATCAAAGCGGATTTTGTTTTATTGATTCAGGCGTTACTTTATGGACGTCCCAAGGTGAAGTTCCCAATCCGCACTGGGCTCGCATAAGAACTACGGCCCAACCCTGCAAGAGAAGGCCTGTGTACCTACTGCAGTGGGACGAATATAGGCTGAGATGATGATGGTGAAATTAAATGATATTATATACATTAAAAGAGTAGACATTTTATTAGTGCTCCGACAGTGAAGCCTTGAAAAGGTGACGATTGTAGTCTCTGGCCTCACGGGATTTTGAAGAAAAAATAAGTGTATGGTTTTCATGACGGAAGCAAAAAGACCATAAAGCGTGTATATGTGTGTGTCTGCTGCCGCTGCGTTCGGAGCATGTTTCCCGGTTGTTTTGTGAGCATAAGACGTATTTTTACTTACAATATCATTGAGAACTTTTAAAAATTGCTGTAAAATAACATTTAGAACGTTGAAATTTTGGCGAAGCTGTGTTCTAGTCTGTGCCAATACCTAGCCAGCGGGCGGTCACATGTGCCATAATAATGCCATTTGTTAAGGAATACTACATTTGGAATAATCGATACGAGAAAAATAGGTCAGCGGATTTGTGTTACGTCCGACCAAAAATTACTATGTAGGCCTTTTGATTTACGCACCTCTTTCCGAGGGGAAACTAATATCATATTGCGATATTAAGGCAGAATATTTGATGTATTACGCTTCGGTGGCCTTTGATTCTTTTGGTTTTGCCTCTGAGTTTGTGTACTTACGGGTAACTTATTTAGTTATTAGATTTTATTTGGACAGCATTGTTTACTTTTTACTTAACAACGCATCTGCCTCATGCAGGTTAGTCACACTATGACACTGATATTTAATGAGTTCGTAGGTACAACAATTAAAAATAATTAGGCAAATTGAAGGGAAAAGTTTTACTTTAGGTTGTAAAACGA
Source organism: Archips crataeganus (assembly GCA_947859365.1). Taxonomy (NCBI): domain Eukaryota; kingdom Metazoa; phylum Arthropoda; class Insecta; order Lepidoptera; family Tortricidae; genus Archips; species Archips crataeganus. Next base: position 14,168,971 of record OX402057.1, on the reverse strand, counting down.
CCCTGAAACGTATATATCTTTTAATACATGAGTAAACAGATGTTTTACATTAATAGGGATTATGACACCACCAATCAACTGTGGTACTTTTTAAGAGCTGTCAAAACATGATTCTTACCTAAATTTGGTATGGAAATAACAAATCGTCTTTCTCAATGTCAATATTAGGCGAAACATAAAAAAAAATTATTGCCCATAAAAAAATTACAAAAGTATGTAGCAAAAGGTTCAGTCTGAGCATGGAAAGGACTAGTTATGACGTCACTCCTATGCAAACTCAATCGACTAACTTTTTATTTGACTTATAGCAGCTAAAAACTTTGCAGTCATTAATGAAACTTACATTTATTACTAGGTATTTTTGTTTTATGGTGTCATATATTATCTATTATGAAATTTGTAAATATTTCTTGAATAACACAGGTATGAAGTATGATAATGATAATGAAGTTTCGAACGGACTATTCTGAACTCTGTCTTTGAGCGGCATAGCTGTCTTGTCGTAAAAGATTTCAAAACCCCTTGATTAATTAAACAGTTACAGGCAACCTGTACCCATTACCGATACAACATGGAACACATTCGACAAGCTCATAAATATCTTCAGACAAATGACACGTTTATCGTCACACAAATCAGGGTAATTCGAACCGAGTCACACAAATCAAAGTAAATCAAAGCGTGTCACTGTATACACGTCGAGATATCATAAAGTGAACCGCCCGCCGAGGTCGGTTGATGCTAAATCATACTATTCAGCTGGTCGCGAAATGTTTGTATTGTAATGTATGGACATCCCGTGAAATCATACATTTCGTACTAAATACAAACTGAAATATAGATGCACAGAAAAAACCCCAGAAAAAAGACCAATGCTGGGAATCGAACCCAGGTCCTCAGCATTCCGTGCCGCGTGCCATACCCCTACACCACCACTGGTCTAGAGATTAGACACGAATCTTTCCTATACATCATACATTTCAATCTGCTAAATCATCACCTTATGCAGTGACAAACGCACATCTATGTTACACCCTCATCGAGAGATTTTAACACTCCTTCGGAACTAACCGCTCACCTGGACAAGAGATGGCGCTACTGTGCAACTTTAAACAAGTTAGCTATGAAGTATCTTTTTTTTGTACATATTTTTTCAACTTCATTTTTTTTATTACTTTTACGGTCATCCCGTGAAATCATACATTTCGTACTAAATACAAACTGAAATATAGATGCACAGAAAAAACCCCAGAAAAAAGACCAATGCTGGGAATCGAACCCAGGTCCTCAGCATTCCGTGCCGCGTGCCATACCCCTACACCACCACTGGTCTAGAGATTAGACACGAATCTTTCCTATACATCATACATTTCAATCTGCTAAATCATCACCTTATGCAGTGACAAACGCACATCTATGTTACACCCTCATCGAGAGATTTTAACACTCCTTCGGAACTAACCGCTCACCTGGACAAGAGATGGCGCTACTGTGCAACTTTAAACAAGTTAGCTATGAAGTATCTTTTTTTTGTACATATTTTTTCAACTTCATTTTTTTTATTACTTTTACGGTCATCCCGTGAAATCATACATTTCGTACTAAATACAAACTGAAATATAGATGCACAGAAAAAACCCCAGAAAAAAGACCAATGCTGGGAATCGAACCCAGGTCCTCAGCATTCCGTGCCGCGTGCCATACCCCTACACCACCACTGGTCTAGAGATTAGACACGAATCTTTCCTATACATCATACATTTCAATCTGCTAAATCATCACCTTATGCAGTGACAAACGCACATCTATGTTACACCCTCATCGAGAGATTTTAACACTCCTTCGGAACTAACCGCTCACCTGGACAAGAGATGGCGCTACTGTGCAACTTTAAACAAGTTAGCTATGAAGTATCTTTTTTTTGTACATATTTTTTCAACTTCATTTTTTTTATTACTTTTACGGTCATCCCGTGAAATCATACATTTCGTACTAAATACAAACTGAAATATAGATGCACAGAAAAAACCCCAGAAAAAAGACCAATGCTGGGAATCGAACCCAGGTCCTCAGCATTCCGTGCCGCGTGCCATACCCCTACACCACCACTGGTCTAGAGATTAGACACGAATCTTTCCTATACATCATACATTTCAATCTGCTAAATCATCACCTTATGCAGTGACAAACGCACATCTATGTTACACCCTCATCGAGAGATTTTAACACTCCTTCGGAACTAACCGCTCACCTGGACAAGAGATGGCGCTACTGTGCAACTTTAAACAAGTTAGCTATGAAGTATCTTTTTTTTGTACATATTTTTTCAACTTCATTTTTTTTTATTACTTTTACGGTCATCCCGTGAAATCATACATTTCGTACTAAATACAAACTGAAATATAGATGCACAGAAAAAACCCCAGAAAAAAGACCAATGCTGGGAATCGAACCCAGGTCCTCAGCATTCCGTGCCGCGTGCCATACCCCTACACCACCACTGGTCTAGAGATTAGACACGAATCTTTCCTATACATCATACATTTCAATCTGCTAAATCATCACCTTATGCAGTGACAAACGCACATCTATGTTACACCCTCATCGAGAGATTTTAACACTCCTTCGGAACTAACCGCTCACCTGGACAAGAGATGGCGCTACTGTGCAACTTTAAACAAGTTAGCTATGAAGTATCTTTTTTTTTGTACATATTTTTTCAACTTCATTTTTTTTATTACTTTTACGGTCATCCCGTGAAATCATACATTTCGTACTAAATACAAACTGAAATATAGATGCACAGAAAAAACCCCAGAAAAAAGACCAATGCTGGGAATCGAACCCAGGTCCTCAGCATTCCGTGCCGCGTGCCATACCCCTACACCACCACTGGTCTAGAGATTAGACACGAATCTTTCCTATACATCATACATTTCAATCTGCTAAATCATCACCTTATGCAGTGACAAACGCACATCTATGTTACACCCTCATCGAGAGATTTTAACACTCCTTCGGAACTAACCGCTCACCTGGACAAGAGATGGCGCTACTGTGCAACTTTAAACAAGTTAGCTATGAAGTATCTTTTTTTTGTACATATTTTTTCAACTTCATTTTTTTTATTACTTTTACGGTCATCCCGTGAAATCATACATTTCGTACTAAATACAAACTGAAATATAGATGCACAGAAAAAACCCCAGAAAAAAGACCAATGCTGGGAATCGAACCCAGGTCCTCAGCATTCCGTGCCGCGTGCCATACCCCTACACCACCACTGGTCTAGAGATTAGACACGAATCTTTCCTATACATCATACATTTCAATCTGCTAAATCATCACCTTATGCAGTGACAAACGCACATCTATGTTACACCCTCATCGAGAGATTTTAACACTCCTTCGGAACTAACCGCTCACCTGGACAAGAGATGGCGCTACTGTGCAACTTTAAACAAGTTAGCTATGAAGTATCTTTTTTTTGTACATATTTTTTCAACTTCATTTTTTTTATTACTTTTACGGTCATCCCGTGAAATCATACATTTCGTACTAAATACAAACTGAAATATAGATGCACAGAAAAAACCCCAGAAAAAAGACCAATGCTGGGAATCGAACCCAGGTCCTCAGCATTCCGTGCCGCGTGCCATACCCCTACACCACCACTGGTCTAGAGATTAGACACGAATCTTTCCTATACATCATACATTTCAATCTGCTAAATCATCACCTTATGCAGTGACAAACGCACATCTATGTTACACCCTCATCGAGAGATTTTAACACTCCTTCGGAACTAACCGCTCACCTGGACAAGAGATGGCGCTACTGTGCAACTTTAAACAAGTTAGCTATGAAGTATCTTTTTTTTGTACATATTTTTTCAACTTCATTTTTTTTATTACTTTTACGGTCATCCCGTGAAATCATACATTTCGTACTAAATACAAACTGAAATATAGATGCACAGAAAAAACCCCAGAAAAAAGACCAATGCTGGGAATCGAACCCAGGTCCTCAGCATTCCGTGCCGCGTGCCATACCCCTACACCACCACTGGTCTAGAGATTAGACACGAATCTTTCCTATACATCATACATTTCAATCTGCTAAATCATCACCTTATGCAGTGACAAACGCACATCTATGTTACACCCTCATCGAGAGATTTTAACACTCCTTCGGAACTAACCGCTCACCTGGACAAGAGATGGCGCTACTGTGCAACTTTAAACAAGTTAGCTATGAAGTATCTTTTTTTTGTACATATTTTTTCAACTTCATTTTTTTTTTATTACTTTTACGGTCATCCCGTGAAATCATACATTTCGTACTAAATACGGGATGTTTCACGGGATGACCGTAAAAGTAATAAAAAAAATGAAGTTGAAAAAATATGTACAAAAAAAAGATACTTCATAGCTAACTTGTTTAAAGTTGCACAGTAGCGCCATCTCTTGTCCAGGTGAGCGGTTAGTTCCGAAGGAGTGTTAAAATCTCTCGATGAGGGTGTAACATAGATGTGCGTTTGTCACTGCATAAGGTGATGATTTAGCAGATTGAAATGTATGATGTATAGGAAAGATTCGTGTCTAATCTCTAGACCAGTGGTGGTGTAGGGGTATGGCACGCGGCACGGAATGCTGAGGACCTGGGTTCGATTCCCAGCATTGGTCTTTTTTCTGGGGTTTTTTCTGTGCATCTATATTTCAGTTTGTATTTAGTACGAAATGTATGATTTCACGGGATGACCGTAAAAGTAATAAAAAAAAAAAAATGAAGTTGAAAAAATATGTACAAAAAAAAGATACTTCATAGCTAACTTGTTTAAAGTTGCACAGTAGCGCCATCTCTTGTCCAGGTGAGCGGTTAGTTCCGAAGGAGTGTTAAAATCTCTCGATGAGGGTGTAACATAGATGTGCGTTTGTCACTGCATAAGGTGATGATTTAGCAGATTGAAATGTATGATGTATAGGAAAGATTCGTGTCTAATCTCTAGACCAGTGGTGGTGTAGGGGTATGGCACGCGGCACGGAATGCTGAGGACCTGGGTTCGATTCCCAGCATTGGTCTTTTTTCTGGGGTTTTTTCTGTGCATCTATATTTCAGTTTGTATTTAGTACGAAATGTATGATTTCACGGGATGACCGTAAAAGTAATAAAAAAAATGAAGTTGAAAAAATATGTACAAAAAAAAGATACTTCATAGCTAACTTGTTTAAAGTTGCACAGTAGCGCCATCTCTTGTCCAGGTGAGCGGTTAGTTCCGAAGGAGTGTTAAAATCTCTCGATGAGGGTGTAACATAGATGTGCGTTTGTCACTGCATAAGGTGATGATTTAGCAGATTGAAATGTATGATGTATAGGAAAGATTCGTGTCTAATCTCTAGACCAGTGGTGGTGTAGGGGTATGGCACGCGGCACGGAATGCTGAGGACCTGGGTTCGATTCCCAGCATTGGTCTTTTTTCTGGGGTTTTTTCTGTGCATCTATATTTCAGTTTGTATTTAGTACGAAATGTATGATTTCACGGGATGACCGTAAAAGTAATAAAAAAAATGAAGTTGAAAAAATATGTACAAAAAAAAGATACTTCATAGCTAACTTGTTTAAAGTTGCACAGTAGCGCCATCTCTTGTCCAGGTGAGCGGTTAGTTCCGAAGGAGTGTTAAAATCTCTCGATGAGGGTGTAACATAGATGTGCGTTTGTCACTGCATAAGGTGATGATTTAGCAGATTGAAATGTATGATGTATAGGAAAGATTCGTGTCTAATCTCTAGACCAGTGGTGGTGTAGGGGTATGGCACGCGGCACGGAATGCTGAGGACCTGGGTTCGATTCCCAGCATTGGTCTTTTTTCTGGGGTTTTTTCTGTGCATCTATATTTCAGTTTGTATTTAGTACGAAATGTATGATTTCACGGGATGACCGTAAAAGTAATAAAAAAAATGAAGTTGAAAAAATATGTACAAAAAAAAGATACTTCATAGCTAACTTGTTTAAAGTTGCACAGTAGCGCCATCTCTTGTCCAGGTGAGCGGTTAGTTCCGAAGGAGTGTTAAAATCTCTCGATGAGGGTGTAACATAGATGTGCGTTTGTCACTGCATAAGGTGATGATTTAGCAGATTGAAATGTATGATGTATAGGAAAGATTCGTGTCTAATCTCTAGACCAGTGGTGGTGTAGGGGTATGGCACGCGGCACGGAATGCTGAGGACCTGGGTTCGATTCCCAGCATTGGTCTTTTTTCTGGGGTTTTTTCTGTGCATCTATATTTCAGTTTGTATTTAGTACGAAATGTATGATTTCACGGGATGACCGTAAAAGTAATAAAAAAAAAATGAAGTTGAAAAAATATGTACAAAAAAAAGATACTTCATAGCTAACTTGTTTAAAGTTGCACAGTAGCGCCATCTCTTGTCCAGGTGAGCGGTTAGTTCCGAAGGAGTGTTAAAATCTCTCGATGAGGGTGTAACATAGATGTGCGTTTGTCACTGCATAAGGTGATGATTTAGCAGATTGAAATGTATGATGTATAGGAAAGATTCGTGTCTAATCTCTAGACCAGTGGTGGTGTAGGGGTATGGCACGCGGCACGGAATGCTGAGGACCTGGGTTCGATTCCCAGCATTGGTCTTTTTTCTGGGGTTTTTTCTGTGCATCTATATTTCAGTTTGTATTTAGTACGAAATGTATGATTTCACGGGATGACCGTAAAAGTAATAAAAAAAAATGAAGTTGAAAAAATATGTACAAAAAAAAAAGATACTTCATAGCTAACTTGTTTAAAGTTGCACAGTAGCGCCATCTCTTGTCCAGGTGAGCGGTTAGTTCCGAAGGAGTGTTAAAATCTCTCGATGAGGGTGTAACATAGATGTGCGTTTGTCACTGCATAAGGTGATGATTTAGCAGATTGAAATGTATGATGTATAGGAAAGATTCGTGTCTAATCTCTAGACCAGTGGTGGTGTAGGGGTATGGCACGCGGCACGGAATGCTGAGGACCTGGGTTCGATTCCCAGCATTGGTCTTTTTTCTGGGGTTTTTTCTGTGCATCTATATTTCAGTTTGTATTTAGTACGAAATGTATGATTTCACGGGATGACCGTAAAAGTAATAAAAAAAAATGAAGTTGAAAAAATATGTACAAAAAAAAGATACTTCATAGCTAACTTGTTTAAAGTTGCACAGTAGCGCCATCTCTTGTCCAGGTGAGCGGTTAGTTCCGAAGGAGTGTTAAAATCTCTCGATGAGGGTGTAACATAGATGTGCGTTTGTCACTGCATAAGGTGATGATTTAGCAGATTGAAATGTATGATGTATAGGAAAGATTCGTGTCTAATCTCTAGACCAGTGGTGGTGTAGGGGTATGGCACGCGGCACGGAATGCTGAGGACCTGGGTTCGATTCCCAGCATTGGTCTTTTTTCTGGGGTTTTTTCTGTGCATCTATATTTCAGTTTGTATTTAGTACGAAATGTATGATTTCACGGGATGACCGTAAAAGTAATAAAAAAATGAAGTTGAAAAAATATGTACAAAAAAAAGATACTTCATAGCTAACTTGTTTAAAGTTGCACAGTAGCGCCATCTCTTGTCCAGGTGAGCGGTTAGTTCCGAAGGAGTGTTAAAATCTCTCGATGAGGGTGTAACATAGATGTGCGTTTGTCACTGCATAAGGTGATGATTTAGCAGATTGAAATGTATGATGTATAGGAAAGATTCGTGTCTAATCTCTAGACCAGTGGTGGTGTAGGGGTATGGCACGCGGCACGGAATGCTGAGGACCTGGGTTCGATTCCCAGCATTGGTCTTTTTTCTGGGGTTTTTTCTGTGCATCTATATTTCAGTTTGTATTTAGTACGAAATGTATGATTTCACGGGATGACCGTAAAAGTAATAAAAAAAATGAAGTTGAAAAAATATGTACAAAAAAAAGATACTTCATAGCTAACTTGTGTAATGTATGGACTTAGCAATGTTTAGTTTCTGATAAATGACTAGTGTTTTGTTTCCTTATAATCATTTAAGCCCAGGTGATCTGGAATTAATTAGCAGGTTCGACTGTATACTTACATTCAAATCTTTTTCTTATTAACATTATAAATGAAAAAGTTTGTGGAGATATTTGGATGTTGAGTATACAATCACGCAAGAACAGCGGAACGGATTTACCTACATGAAACTTCGCGTACAGATCTGGATTAAGACATAGGATGTTTAATATCCCGGTAATGCGTTCCCGTAGGATGATATCGTCTGTAATCTATATATATAAAAATGAATCCCTATTTCCCTTGGTCACGGCATCACGCATGAACGGCTAGACCGATTTCACTAATTATTTTTTTGTTGTGTTCGTCATTGTCAGGAGAAGGTTCTTATGAAAGAAAAAATTAAGAAAATTGCGCGGAAAATTAGAAAATATAAGAAAAATTACCGTTTTAATAACTTTTCTAACGTAACCTTATGGCGTTTGACATAACTGCCAGTCGTTTGACAGTTGGCGTGATTAACAGAATACGATCGTTTAAATTAAATGTACGGGTCGAAATTTTATTCATAAAACTAGCGACGCGCCCCGACTTCGTGTGGGTGTAGTTTGGGGAAAAAGAGGTAAATATATAAACTTACCACCTTAAATTATAGATTTTCTTTATTTTTCACACCTATTTTTCAAAGTTACACCCGTGCGAAGCCGGGGCGGGTCGCTAGTCAGTAGATAATGTTCTCCGAGCGATCATTGTGCTTTACAAATTTAATGTTACAGTAACCTTTTTAGGCTAAACTCTTCAGATTGTAAATGACTCTCGTGAACCTACAGTCAAGAAAACTGAATCACGTACTAGGGTAAACCCTTTTCATTGCAAATATCATGTTGACATTCCATACATCTGCCAAAGAAATTATCGTGAAATTGATTGTGAAAAGATTCCACCCTGGTAACTACGCGATTCAGTTTCCTTGACTGTACCTACGTATTTACTTCTAACGCGGCCGACGCCGTCGGTTAAAGCTAGTGTATCATAGATAAAAAGCGTTCTTGAATATTCAACTGTTCAAAATACGATACATTATGTAATAAACTTCATTCGATAAAAAAATGGAAATAGTTAAATCATGGACTATTTTTTAAAGATTTCAGCACATTCTAGCCAAAAAAATATAAGTATCAAAAAAAAAACAACCGAATTGAGAACCTCCTCCTTTTTTTCGAGTTGGTTAAAAAATGGTTGATGACGCTTAAAAAAACATTAAAAGTGACCTTGTTCTTAAGCAATTGCCTTTAAAATCCAAGCTATTATTATTCTAATTAGGTTTATAATCTGAAAATGATTAAATTACATGAATTTATGATTAATTAAATGCGAACAAAAGTTGCCTTCGAATCCGAAGAGATTTGCTAGAATAGCCGACAACAGGAAATAATTGCCGGTGTCGTGGAAGTTAAGCTGGGATTAACTGAAACGTTTTAAATCACCAAATCTATACAAATTTGAGAACACCAGAGACGGAGGTTGACGGTGAGCTATGGCTTTTAGACGCGGCTTTGTTGATATAGCTATGTCAGACAGGTCAAATTGTATATTATTATGTCATGGACCAAGTAATTAATAAAGGCATTATGAATGGCAAGCTAGACCGGGCCAAGTGCTTATTAATTATTATCTAAACTTCATTATTTATCACATTTTCTAGTCATTATGAATAATGCTACGTAATTGTTGGGCAATTTGACAATAAAGATACATTGGATGGGGAGAACATCAAACGCTAAATACTACAAATTATGTTCTGTGTGTATTGTGTAAGGAGCATAAGTAAAGAGGCTAGGTAAGGTTAAATTAGAGTTGCGTCAAGGGGCGAAGCGTCTAAACAATGCGGAATAGGAGCTCCGCGAAGCGTATACAACACACAGTAACAGTGAAGGACAACATCTTGAGAGGCCTGTGCTCTAACAGTGGAACGTATATAGCCATTTTAAATAAACTATCCACTCAGCTGATGAACTCCAATCTACTTACAAAAATTATAAACAAAATTAAATTTATAAATTTTAATTATCCACTTCAAGTTTATGCTCGTACACTAAAATCCTTTTATTTTTGTCCCCGTTTCCTGTTACTATGCTATTTATCATAATGGCCTGCGTACGTTTTGTTTCGTACATTATGTTTACTGTCAGTTATATGACCGCTTTGAGGCTGATGATTACCTACGACAACCATGCTAACAGAAGGTTACGGCTAGTGCACTTGGCTGTGTGAACGCTGAAATTATGGTTTGCGGAGGTTAGTGGTGAAGTAGAAGATGGCACACTTAAGATGCATTGTAAGCTTTTGTTGACGTTTATACACCGTGTTATTTTTTATTTCTTTTAACTTTAAGGGTGAAGCCAGACGAGCGTAATTTTGTGAGTCGTGAGCGGCAGAATTTCGGTTGCGCCATACATTGTATCACGTGCGTGCCACGTGATGACCTGCATATTGCATGGCGCGACCAAAATTCTGCCGCTCACGACTCACAAAATTACGCTCGTCTGTCTTCCTTCACCCTAAGGGAGGGAACATCTAACTGGTCAAATGAAGTTAATTTATGTAACGCATTAGTGTCTTCACTGTTTATTGTCAAAAAGATAGTCGAGAATTAATTTTATTATGCGCGTTATGTTATAAGTATGAATAACTAAGCTATGTTGTGCTATCGAAGTAAAACAGTGTCATAATTTGACACTAACTTTTTGACATGCCGAGTTAAACTCGTTTTAAGACTTGAGTGATCACTATAACTTTTTGTAACTTAAAAGGGAAAGAAAAACAAATCAATCGAAGTTAACGGGTATCAAAGACGACACGGTGTATATTATGGACAGTTTACATAGTGTAGTGACGGAAAATTTCGTGTAATTCTAGAGAAACAGTCAAGACAACCTCTTATTTAAGTAAATGCATACATTCTGGAAGCAGTAATTAAACCGTTAAATTTTTCAAATCCAACATTCAGATTTTATGTTGGAAAATATTGCATTACTTTACCAGTAGGTAATTTATATCTGATTCACGAAGTTTTACTCAAAATCTCTTAAATTTTTAACCATTTCAAAAAAAAAGGTCCTCTGTATCTGAATCTTTTTTCATTGTATTTTCTCCGACAGACCTGATATGTTTTCACAAAGACAGTAATGCAATTTATATTCATAAGAAGGTTGAAATTGTCGTAGCGCTCTGTTCCTAATTAAAAACTTATCACTGATACCTGATAAGACTCAACAAGTCAATGTATCATTGTTTTGGCTTGAAAAAATGATAGCAGCAGTTTTTTCAACATAATGACTGTGCTGCTCGTAGCTGCGACGTCGGACGGTTAGGTTCTTAATGACCGGACGTTAAAGGCACTTGGTGTTTACGACATTACTTGTATTGCCATCGTCGCAGTTTTGTGCCTATAGTTAATATTAAAAATAAAAAGGCAGGCTAATTGCTGGTTATGCATTTGATTAAGTGTACGAGTTGCATCCTTGATGGGATTGGACATCCTGTTAAACGAGAAGTTGAGAACTAGAAATTAGTTCTGTTTATAGAAGTCTAATCAAAAGCTGTTGCAAATTGTAGCTAACTCACGTTTTTCTCTCCACTTAAGAGCTTAACTTAGTCAATTTCATAAATCTGTCAATTTCTGTCAATTACTATCTAACATTCCTACTCATATTATTTAGAAATTAAAAAGTTTGTGAGTGTGTCAGTTTGCAACTCTTTCACGCTGAAACTGGTCGGACGGTTTATAACTTGGATTAACATATTGCATTTTTTTTAAATTTAAGATCAACTTCTTAATAAAATTCTATTCGGGAACTAAAATTTTTCAAAAATGGATTTTTTATAGGTAGTTGATAGTTTCTCACTATTGAGCTCTCGTTTTCCATCTACCACTCCTACCTGACCTTAGTGAATTGTTAGAAAACGTTTAACCTGTTTTTCAAAAGCTCCATCTCTGCCCAATAACCGGAACTAAAATGTAAGTATTACGGAACAATTTGTACTCCCATTAACGACATCACATACGTTCCTAGGCGAATCTTCTCATTAGCGCACCGAAGATTCGAAAGTAATTACGCCACACGACAGATGGCGCTGGCGGATAATTAACAATGATTCACGCGAGTGCGCTCCCACGCCTCGATATTGTAATGATTGTTAAGTAACCGGCATTCTTCGCGCCTGAGTTGTTAGGGTGGGTACATACCGGCTTTATATGCACCTGTCATAGGGAAAAAAGAATCACTGATTTTTATGCGATTCCTAGCTGATCTGGCGAACGTTGTTTTGCTAATTACCTAGGGGTGTAAAAAGTAGCCTGCGACCCATTCTCAGACCTACCAAATATGGGCAAAAAATTTCATAAAAATCGGTCAAGCTGTTTCGGAGGAGTTCGATAAAAAACACCGTGACACTAGATTTTTATATATTAGACTAGCTGTTGCCCGCGACTTTGTCTGCGAAGAATAGGGTTATGAAAAAAAACTACGACCTATTCTCAGACCTGCCAACTATACAGAAAATGTTCAAATAAAAATCGGTCAAGCCGACACGAGATCTAATCTAATATATAAAAATCTCGTGTCACGGTGTTTGTTATTAGATTAGAAGACTAGAAGATTTGTTTTATGATTGGGAGGGGCTCTGAATCGTTTCAACCGTCGTATCTCGTGTGTTACGAAAATCTTAGGACTTCAAATCTTAAATCTTAGGTCCACGAACTAAAACAAATTGCGACTCTACGACCATACACCACACTATGCGTGGTGGTGGTCACTGGAATTTTGACATGACGGGCATATTATTCGATTTATTTTTATCGCATAGTAACACACGGGATACGGCGGTTGGAACACTGAGCTCCACCCAATTAACTATAAAATTACAGTTGGCCACATACAAGAATTGTGAACAAACGGTGATTATGTAACTGGAGTCACCGACATAGCTCGAAGAATCGCCAGACTCAAGTCGCAGTGGGCAGGGCATATCACTCGAAAAAATAATGGCTGAAGGGGCCAAAAGCATCTGGAATGGCGTCCATGGACCGGAAGACGGATTGTAGGTAGGCCTCCAACAAGATGGAGCGATTTATTTATTTACTTATTTATTTATTTGTTTGTAAAAACTTACACAGCATGACAGTATGATACCAAAGCACTGAGTAAGACAGAAAAATAAAAACTGTACAATATATGACAAGCAGCAAAAAATAAAAATAAATTAATAACATGAGGACGCACGTGCATCCATCATCTCGCAAAACTTCAAACATTCATCGCACACGGGGTTAAGGTTGCCGGAGCGCGTTGGATGCGGATGGCATAGGACCGATCTGTTAGGCGAACCTTGCGGGAGGCCTAGTTCAACTATGGACGTCTTTCGGCTGAAATTAAAAACGATTGATTATGTTAATCCAGGTTATAAAATGTGTTTTAGCGTGAAAGCGTGAAAGAGTCACAAACATCCATCCATAAAATCTTTCGCGATTATCTTCTTCAAATATATGAAAATTACGTCGTCGTCGTCGTCGTCTAGTAGTATTTGTTATCGAACTCCTCCGAAACGGTTAGACCGATTTTTATGTTTTTTTTTGTATCTTTAATTGAAAGATCTGATAAGGTCGTAGGCTATTTTATACCCCTATTCCTCGCAGACGGAGTCGCAGGCAACAACTAGTAATATTATATTAGTAAGTAAGGTTTTGGTACTTATTTTGTGCACCTACCTTTACATCATATGCGCTCAAAAGCCGATGGTGCATGGTTACGTATTTGTCGCGTATGCTTGCGTTTTCCGCAACCTGTGAACATAGCCAGCATTATTCTTATGCCTCACATATGCGCTCCGTAACGTCTTTAAAATCATATCAATAGAGTCGAATGTGGCTTTAACGTAATGTCAGTAAAAATCTTAATAATTGTTACGTCGTTTTTTCAAATACTGAAGCAATTCCACTCACGGTAATGGTTCTATTTAACCCGAAGTCGAATGAGTTGGTTGAATCGTTGCATCGACTTGTAGGTATTTAACGATCGTCAGTTATGTGGACAAAAATCACTGTATAACTTGAAAAATATGTTTGCCTGACGAAACCACAAGCCTCAAGTATCGTTGGGAATAGAAGAAATATTCCTCGAAGTCATTTTTAGAAGACCTATTTTTTTTTACTTTGTTTCTCCGTGACCCACCGTGCACCAAACGCACACCTAGTGCACGAAACGAGGTTGGTGCTGTAGCTAAGAAGCAAGATAAAAAAATAATAGTTCGTTGATAAGGACCTTTGCAAAGTAACGCCTCACGTCGTGGTAGCTTAGTGGTTTTACCAATGGCCTCTTAAGCAGAGGGTCGTGGGTTCGGTGCCAAGTTGTATTGCTGTATATCGGAATGTAGGTATGTGCGAAATTTACATTTCAAATTTACCATGGCCTTTACGGTGAAGGAAAACATCGCGAGGAAACCTTCACACTTGCAAAGAAATTCAATGGTTTGTGTGAAGTTCCCAATTCGCACTGGGACCCGTGTGGGAACTAAGTAGGTACTTCCCAAGCACTCTCATCCTGAGAGGAGGCCTGTGCCCTGTAGTGGAACGATAGGCTGAGACGATGATGATGAAAGTAACGCCTAAAACAATTAATCATTTTTAGAACCACTTTAGGGCCGGCGCTCACTGACGGCATGGCACGGCATGGCATTTTATTACTATCAAAGTTATTTTGAATCTTATTTCAATGAGTTTAGACTTCATGTTACTTTATTTCGATACCACGATGCCGTGACATGCCGAGGGATGACGCAACGCATAACCAATAAAGTAACATGAATTCTAATCTCATTGAAATAAGATTCAAAACAACTTGATAGTAATAAAATGCCATGCCGTGCCATGTCGTCAGTGAGCGCCGGCTCTTACGTGTCATTTTTCGTTAGCACAAGGGATTCTCCTTCATTCGCCAAGTACTTGACCCGGCCTTGTACTACGAAATTCGATTTTCGAACTTTCGTCACCACTTTGAAAAAAAGCTCGTATCTCAAAATCGATAATCTGGCTAATATACTTAACTTTACTGAGTGTGCAATAAAGTTCAGTTTGGTTTACATATCGATTTGAGATACGAGATTTTTTCAAAGTAGTGACGCTTTGTATCGTGCCGTTCCGTCCACGCTAATAGCATTAAACACAAGAGAGAAAGAGGCGGCGCGATACGAAATTTGAATTTCGAATTTCGTAGTAGCCCCCCTGCGGCTTTAGTAATACTTTGGTCCGCGATGTTAAAATACTTACTTACTGTTTTTTTTTAAGTGATCAATGATCGTTCTGCAAAAACAAATTACTCATGATTGCGTTCCTGACGTTTCGCAGTAAGTATTCATTCGATATTTTTTTATGAAAATGCGTCACTTACTACGAAATTATTTTTCCTTGTCTTGCTAGTATTTTATGTTTTTTGTTGGTTAACAATCAATACGCGATTGTAATAATTGTACAATCTTTATCCTTACTAACACCAATATCATAAACGCTAAAGTGACTTTATCTGTCCGTTACCACTTTACGCTTTAACCGATTTAGATCCAATTTGGTACGGAGATAGTTTGAGACCCTATAGAAAGGACATAAGTAAGTTTTTATCCCGGAAAACTCCATAGTTCCCGCGGGTAGCAACAAGTGATTTTTTCCCAGACAGAGTAGCAGGTAACAGCCAGTAAGCAAAAGCTTTTATTAAGATATCCTAAAAAAACTTGCTCTTAACGGAAACCGCAATTTAACATCACAGTATATTGGCAGTACAAATCAACTAAGCCTGAGGATAAAATAGCATTTTCATACTTTCTAACACTGGCAACCGGTGGATTCAAGTGTCGAAATGTTTTTATTTGTGGCGTTCCGTGGGAATGTACGTTTTCCGGCTGATGATGATGATTATGAACGTCTTTTTCGGCTATTACCAGTTTTCACACCTTTTTATTTGCACTGGGAACTACTGGGCTTTTACACTCAATTGTTCGCACTGCAGACATGACACTAGAAGTCAGTGTAGTCCGTACTCATTTCTATGAGTCCAAATTAAGTTAGGTACTAGGGATGTCCAGTTGTTTGCACTGCAGACGAGATACCATAAGTCAGTAGTCCGTAAGTTACGAGGGATGTGTTCAGTGGGAACTATTGGGTTTATTCCCTCCTTATTCGCAGTGAGAACAATTGTAAAAAAAACCGTTAGTTCGCAGTGCAAACAAAAGAGTGCGGACAACTGAAAACGGCCCATCTATTTGTTTAGAAACGTTAACTTACAAACTGTTACTTACAAGGTGGCTTCTACAAGACACACGTCGTAATTGACCGAATAAATGGAAACGCCACGCGCTGAGTTATTGTCCAAGATTTTAGTGGGTCAAGGGTCGGACGCCTTGTGCCAAGTCCATTAAATCCGATTCATTATGCAGCCTTTCATAATGTGTGATGTCCTCTTTTATTCATTTAACGTATGTATCTTTAATGTGAAGATAGAAGGAAAGTTTATCTTTAAAGTAAGAGTATGATGAAGTTTTTATTGAGATTGGAGAATGGGTAGCTTCATAATGTATTATCTCCCCAGTCTATAATAATATGTGTCCCACTTCAGGGCTCAGGTCTCTAAAAGCCTCAACAAACCGGGAGCGCGGGGCGCGGACGGAGTGTGCCCCACGCGGTCAATAAACTGAACCAAATACGGTGTGCCGCGCTGTCGGTGTGTGTCACCGTATATTTGATTCGGTGTTATAGAGCGCGCTGGGCACGCTCCGTTGACGCCCCGTGCTCCCGGTTTGTGTTGGCCTTTAATGAGAGGGCTTGGGGCGAAGTTAGCACGAGGGCCCAGTCCGAAATTAGGAACTTCACACACACTATTGAGTTTCTTCGCAAGTGTGTGCATGGCCAAAAACTCCAATGTGCTCTGCTTGAGAGACCATGGCTCAAACAACTAAGACTACGACTAATAATTTGAAAAAGTTTGGATTGCTTGTAGGACAGAATGGTAGACATGTTTAGTCAAGAAAATCTCAATTGAGTCACTAATATATTACGTTTACATAAGGGATACTTAATTTTGACTACATAAATTAATAAATATGCAATAATGCAATAAGCAATATCGTAACGGTATAAATCGTAATCGTAACAAAAAGTATTTTCGTGCAGCAACACACCTAGTTGTTAAATTCATATTTTCAATTATAATTTCGTTAAAAAACAATTAATTAGTTTTAAGTGAAACTACTCAGTTTCAAGTAATCTATAACTTGGAGTAACCCGAACTTAACTGACAGACTTGCTGGCTCCAAAGCAATATTAAGCGAAGGCTAAGTCAAGCTTAATGCTTGCTCGACCTCAAACACCGAAGTTGTGACTTTTGGAACTCATAAGTGTCAGAAGTTAATGCGGTGCACTCCGCCCTGTGCCCACGACTCCATAAAGCGTCAGTTTTGCCCACAAATTAGACAGTTGCAGCACTCTTGGTGGCAATAAGGTGCTGATTTGTAGTGCTAAGTTGGACAGTATGATATTAAAGATGCTGTCTCACACCTTATTAGTTACGAACTTAATGAAATATAATGGAAAAGTCTCGAAAGTTTGCAGCTCTTTGTAAAGAACTCCAATGTGGTCTAATCACAATTTATACAATAAGTACGATACTTATACCATAATGGGCTTTGACAGGTATTGTTTTTGTTTATACAAGGTAACGTTAAAGATAGGAGCATACTCACAGTCTTATAATTTGTTGTAACGACCTATTTCTACGAGTATGGAAGCATTTGAGGGAAACGTATGTGCAGCAGCGGGCGACCCATAGTTGAAAACAAGAAGACGAAGAAGGAAGTATAAGCTAAAAGTATATAAAATAACTAAAAAATATAAAGAAGTTTCGATAGTTTTACTACTTTCGGAAGACTTTCAAATGCTTTATTTAGATTTATCACACGAGGGCTTCAATAACACTAGCTACATACTTAGTTTGTAGTTTACGTCCGGGAGGCTTAAAAATACTTGTCTTAAATTATTGCGACGCATCAGCACTTTTGTGTGCCTATAATCACTGGTATCGCACCAAAAATAAGATGGCTTAAAGTAAAGGTCAATGAAAGAAAGTTATACAACGTATTATTCATCGTTCACACGGTACCGCAACGAAGTATCTGTGTCAAAAGCGATATATTTAAAGCCTGTTCAATATTCTTAACAACATTAATCCGCTGGTGAACATCTGAAGCGTTTTGTCGTGTGCCGACTGTCATTTCATTAAATGATGATAATATTAACCCAAATAAAAGTGGAAAAGGCGGTCTATTTTGGATATTCATGGATAGGATAGGCAATTCTGTGAGACCGTGCCATATGCGTGTGAAATGACATTGATGAAGGTTTACGAGATAATCCGCTTGGTTGCTGCGGAATTGTAAAAAAACCCTTGTCGATCAAACTGTACGCGGATGCAAGTACAATCGGTATCAGTGGGCTGGACACGAGAGCATTGCCCCATTGTATCGCTGTAGGGATGTGTTGTACGAGTTTATTCGGTTTAATCTACCCATTTGTAGCAAGTTTTTGGGGCGTTTCAACTGTAAATAATATATATCACGGGACAATTCACACCAATTCACGTAGTCCCAAAGTAAGCTAAGCAAAGCTTGTGTTATGGGTACCTACTAGGCAACAGATAAACATACTTAACACACACACACACACACAGACACACACTTAAACAGATACATACTTAAATACATATTAAACACCCAAGACTCGAGAACATACATTCGTATTTTTCATAGAAAATTATCTGCCCCGACACGGGAATCGAACCCGGAACCTCAAGCTTCGTAGTCAGGTTCTGTAACCACTAGGCCAACTGGTCGTAATATCGTGTAGGTATTTTAAAAGATGAGACTAAGTGGCTTCGTGTCTTTTTAATTCGGCTTTGAGTTTGCTTTGTAAATATACAGGGTTATTTGTAATTCACTAGCATCCTTTTAACCCTAAACTCCTACCACTTAAGCAAATGTTTTTTTTGTTTTACGGCTTTTGTCATAACTTAATATTTTTGGTGTAATAACGTTTTGAAAATTTGAGATTACCTCTTATTTTTACGATACTCGGTGTATTTGTATGGGAAAAAAGTGCTTCATTTTAAAAAGTCGTCAAACAAAAAACATGAGTAATAGGAATTCAGGGTTAAGAGGATGTTAGTGAATTACAAATAACCCTGTATAATACAACGTGTCTCTACCTTCTGAACAAAGACGAATAGGACATGTTGATTAGGGTATTTCTAAGCTATGTGCAAAGCCTCGCACCAAACGCCATCGCATTGACGGAGAAATGAGTGATTTGAGATTTAATACTTTGGAACAACCTGTATGCAGACATTATGGTAATTGAAGAGTATTTCAACTTGTCGAACTCTGAACCGCAATACTCTTTGCGAACAACTGATGCAGTATGTTCCAACTTATTGCTGATTTGTGGGTATTAATTGTATTTTTGTTTGTTTTTTTTTTATTTTTCTAATCATATAATTTTACAAAAGTAGAACATTCCTGAGAGACTCTACTCAGGATTTCGATCTTTGCCCAGAGAGTAGAGACACGTTGTATTGAATTAAAATGTTTTATATGAAACTTAAATATATTTTTAGTTTTTCCTAAAATATTATTAGGTTAGGTTATATTTTCTTAGTTCATTGGAGTGTGTATGTAGATCCGATGAAGGATAAGTTTTTTTTTACCCAACTGCCGAAGGAGGGTTATTTATTTATAGGTATGTAGACATTTCCTTTATCTGTTTTGTTAAGTGGAGGTGTTGCAAAAGTAACAAAACGATAGTAGCGCCATCTAGTTACTAACTTAAGAGTGTGTAGGGTAGGCAATGTCTTTGGTTTTAAAAATAAATTCAGTTCGTTCACCGCAACAGAGTGTTTAATTTATCAATAAACTTTAGTCACTAGTCAAAACCATTAACTTAAAGAGCTCACCCATTAGCAATCTTACTAATATTATAAACCCGAAAGTTTGTATGGATGTATGGATGGATGTGTAGATGTTTATTACTCTTTCACGCTGAAACGGTTGGACGGATTCTGATGAAATTTGACTCAAACGTAGTTTACAACCTGGATTAACATATAGGATACTTTTTATCCCGGAAAATTGCAGTTCCCGCGAGATAGCGATAAATGAATTCATTGCAGAGGTAGTCGCGGACAAAAGCTAGTTGCTATTATATAACAGAATAAAAAACATCGTTCTTATCTAACAACACGAAGCTCGAAATCCCACTGCTTATCTACGATTAAGGTTATTCACCTCCAGGCTGCAACATATTGCCGATCACTGGATCTCGAATGACAAGTATCACAAAGGTTGTGTACACTAAACCTGAGAGGTGTAAGTGTAACACCCAAAGGCATACCTTATCTCACGTTTCTTGTACCGGTACGCCTATTGTCTAACGAGCGGGGCGCTTGCTATCGAATTCACTATTTCTTTCTGACAAACGGTATAACATGGGGACAGAAAGAGATGATGAATGCTAGTGCCCGCGCATTAGACGATAAGCGTACGGGTTGCTTAGCGAAAATAATCACTCCAAGCCACTGTTGGTTACAAACTGTATGCGAGCCATACATTTAGCCACCTGCAATCCCACATAGTTTTGTATTTACGCAACCCCTTCGGCTTGTTATTAAATTTGTGTAACCTGAGGGTGAAATTAATTCCAACGCAAACCCGAATTGAATTAATGAACTGACATTACTGTGAGCTAACTAACAGAGTTCGCATTTAATTACTTTCACTAAGGTCGTGCTTATTAAACATTTGAGTTTCATATTGAAGTTCAGAATTCTAGTACAATTTATAAGTTCTTCGTTCGTTCAATTTGAATAATTAAATGTGATGTAAAGTACTCAGATTTGGAGTTCGCCGTAAAATAATTAATGAGAGCGGCTATGCCTGTTATATTTTATTTTAACTTTTGAATCGTTTATTAATTTAGTCGGCTTTGATGCAGTGCGATTGATTATAAATTATTGTATCTTTTCGAATAATCAAACAAAACATCACACAATAAATCAGACAGACGGACGGACGGACGGACAGCGGAGCCTCAGTAATTAGGGTTTCCGTTTTTACCCTTTGGGTACAGAACCCTAAAAAACTACTTACTAGATCTCGTTCAAACCAATTTTCGGTAGAAGTTTACGTGGTTGTGTACATCATATATTTTTTTTTTACGGGAAGTTACGGGGGGGGGCACACATTTTACCACTTTGGAAGTGTCTCTCGCGCAAACTATTCAGTTTAGACAAAAATTATATTAGAAACCTCAATATCATTTTGAAGACCTATACATAGTCTACACGTATGGTTCAGAAGAAAAAAAAAAATTTTTTGAGTTTCAGTTCTAAGTATGGGGAACCCCCAAAATTTATTGTTTTTTTTTTCTATTTTTGTGTGAAAATCTTAATACGGTTCACAGAATACCAAATTTCAACAGTATAATTCTTATAGTTTCGGCAAAAAGTGGCTGTGACATACGGACGGACAGACAGACAGACAGACAGACAGACATGACGAATCCACAAAGGTTCCGTTTTTTGCCATTTGGCTACGGAACCCTAAAAACCGGCCTCACATATTGAGGGGATCCTATTAGTCAAGGGAAAAATATATATGCACCAAAAATTCTCAAAAAATCAAACTCACTACCTATTTTAAATTCATAAAGTACCTACAGCCGTTGACTACTTAACAAATCACAAAGTTTTATTTTTTCCCTAAGACCGACTCACTCTTGACCGGTTTTTATTATTTGTTGGTAAGTACAATATTATTTATCTCTGTGATCATTCCGAGTTTGAGGTTTGTATGTATAAGTTATAGCGGATCAACGTCAGAAAAAATAATAGGTAAGTTTCGTCATATAATTTAATTTACTTATTTGTTACTGTAGCGGTAATGGAAATACACATGTTTAAATTTTAGCTGTTTATCTATTATGATTAAAGATGGACGGACGATTTGGTGAAAGCCGCAGGCTCAAGTTGGATGCAAGTCGCTTCCAACCGTAATGATTGAGTATCAATAAGGGAGGCCTATGTCCAGAAGTGGACGTCTTGCGGCTGAAATGATGATGATGATCTATAATGATTCTTAACATACTGTGTGTCTATGTATTTAAGTATTTATTTATCTATATAAGTATGTTTATCGTCGTCTAGTACCCATAGTACAAGCTTTGCTTAGTTTGGGACTAGGTCGATTTGTGTAAGATTGTCCCCCTAATATTTATTTTTTATTTATTTATTTATCTGTCACCGAGAGGCAGACAGACGAACATCGCAGTGACAGTAATAGGATTGCTTTGTTACCATCCGGGCACAGAACCTTAAAAAAATACAGGGGCATTAACTTTGACTTACACAAAATACCTGCCTAAATATTTGAAGTTCATTTTGTGATGTCATGGAAATATTTTAACAGAAATTTAAGGGTAGAAATTGAGTCACATGTATAGCTAAACGAACTGAAATAGTGATTTAATTATTCTCACCATAACCCAAGCGATGATTCTCTAATTAAATCGATGGTAGAGCCTTCAAACTATTTCGGTACGCTCATGGCAAACTAATAACGTCTGAAACTGCAAAGCCTCTTTCACCTTAATTGGTGCGAGGGAGCCACCTGCGATTTTCATGGAAATCACAGTGGCGAATAAAAGACAGTAATATAAGTACCGTAAAAGTAAATAATTTGGAGTTAAAAATAAGAATTAAAAAAGACTCCAAAAAACTAATCTTGGTTAATTAAATGTTTTGTATAAGTACGTAATATTATGACCTCTGCTCTTCCCGTATTATTACTGTGTTGAACGCGCCGCGGGAGGGCGCAGGCTGAAAATCAGCGCCGCCGGCTTCCTAACCGGCAGCATTTATGCTGAGCCTGAGCCTATTGCCACGAAGTTTTTTTTCTGTATGTTTTTTTTTTTATGTTCATTGTATTTCTTTTTATTTTGTATGGTTGTGGCAATAAATGAATTTACTATTATTATTATTTTTAAGTCGTATGACGAAATTGACAGAAGGCTATTTTTTTAGACTCTTTTGTAGGCTGTATGAATGGAGATAAATCTATAATGTGAACAGTAGATGTCATTTGAAGTAGGTAGTTAATTTCATTTTATTCACGTGCTGAGACGAGTTTTAAAACTCTTTTGATTGATAAGCGTTTTATATGTCATCGTGTTAGTGTCGTTTGCTTAATTGTGAAAATAATTAAAATACTATAGTGAAAATATACGGATCACTCACGTCTTAAAACGAGTTTAACTCGAAATTTATACTGTCATGATGACATGACTACTAAATAAATACCTTACGTACGTGTAGGTTAGGTTAGGTTAGGTTATAGTAGGTTAGGTTAGGGTAGGTATTTTATGTTGTTGTACGGATTAGCCCGAAACATGTTGAGTTAAACTCGTTTTAAGACATGAGTGATCCGTATATTTTCACTATGAGTGAGTCTCACGGTAGTTTCATGTTTAAATTAAAATTTAAAAGAGTTCGTCAATTGATACTTAGGGTGATGCTATGACAGGCGTCATCTAACCCTAATGTATTATGCACAGCTTAGCACTGGAGCTAAATATTTAAAATAATCATATTCTAAGATGGTAAAAGTGCACTAAAAAACAAAACAAACATACAGGGATAACGCCACGGGTATAAGCTAATAAAATAAACATAACTTAGGTACATGAGAGTTGGCTCTCGTGTACTAGACATTATTATCATTTAATTCCCGTTTTTGTAAAACACACAGCATATTTTTTATTTTGTATTAGAGGTATAATTGCTTTATTTTTTATTCGCACTGCGTACTTTTCTAACTTTCGTAATTGAATTACTGCTTCAGGAAGTAATACTGTAGCACTAGCAAATCACTTCGAAATTAAATACCTACACAGGCTTTGTACTAAACCTTTAAACAAGTAAAGGTTGAATACAACCTAGCAATAGCTTCCTGGGATTCATTCGCTTTAATGGCATTGAAATTCGGCTCTAATTTGATTAGGATACCTTAAAACAAACTTTTTCATCTTTCCTGTTTGGAAAGTTGAATTTTCATGGGTTTTCATCTCAAACTTTTTTAATTTTTACGATTAGCCTCGGAGTCAAAGATAATTCAGTTACGTCAGTGACACTTTTTTCACGTTTCGGCATGGCCATCTAGATCTAGATGCACGTCGTGACCATAGAGCTTATAATACAACACTGGAGATTGTACACCGATCATCCGTTTAAAACAAGAAATTTGATCTAACTTTTTAAATTTGCTTACTAACATTAAACTGACAAAGGAAAAATTACATACAGCCAACTCTAAGCATTATTACGACATAAAAAAAATCTCTTTTTTTATTATATATATTTTATTTTTATTATATTATGGATGGATGGATGGATGGATGGATGGATAAATAAATAAATAAATATCACGGGAAAATTCACACCAATTGACCTAGTCCCAAAGTAAGCTAGGAAAGCTTGTGTTATGGGTACTAGGCAACGGATAAACATACTTATATAGATAGATACATACTTAAATACATATTAAACACCCAAGACCCGAGAACAAATATTCGTATTTTTCATACAAATATCTGCCCCGACACGGGAATCGAGCCCGGGACCTCAAGCTTCATAGTCAGGTTCTCTAACCACTAGGCCATCTGGTCGTCTAAATAAATGGATGGATGGATGGATGGATGGATGGATGGATGGATGGATGGATGGATGGATGGATGGATCGATGGATGGATGAACGGATGGATGGATGATTGGTGATGGTGATAATGTACTATTATTATTATTCTCATTTTTTTTGTAGTATTTTACTTTCCTCACAGTCGAAATGAAAAGTAGAGTGTCTAACTCGGGTGAAATTACCCATTTCCCCTCGAACTAACGAGAAATATCTCGGGTTCAATGGGTCACTTTCCACCCTTGGTTATCAATCTTAGTAGATTGATAACCAAGGGTGGAAACTATAGTTAGTTTAATTACAACACGTATTTCCCTTTCAATTTTACTTGGTTATATTTAGTTGTGATTTTAAGTTTCCGTGCCTCAAAACAACTCAACTCAACTCATATATAGAGTCACTTCGTCTCTTGTCGAGTTATTAAGTCGAAATTCGCGTGATCAGAAAGTACAATTTTTTTCGTTAAAAAAACCGTGTGAAGCATGTCTATGATAGTACTTACGTTGACAAAGAATTATGTAATTTGACGAGAAAAGTAGCTCATAACAAGAGTAAGCACAAGAAAAAGTCCGAAAATTACTGAAATACTTGTTTTTGTTTTTTTGTAGAAATATTTTCAAGTACAGTGTTAATTTTGCTAGTTTTTTAAATTCGGGCGGAAACGAACAGAGCAAGTCTGAATCGCACTTGGCCGATTTTTTTGAAAGCTTAAAATTAATTTATTATTGAAATTCATTATCCCAGAAAAATAAAGTAAAAATAAAATCAAAAATAAATATTAGGGGACAATCTTACACAAATCGACCTAGTCCCAAACTAAGCAAAGCTTGTACAAATGGGTACTAGACGACGATAAACATACTTATATAGATAAATAAATACTTAAATACATAGAAAACATCCATAACTCAGGAACAAATATTCGTGCTCATCACACAAATAAATGTCCTTACCGGGATTCGAACCCAGGACCTCTTGCTTCGTAGGCAGGGTCACTACCAACTAGGCTAAGGCGGTCGTTAAAGTCCAACTGCAAATGATTTTGGGTCTGATTCTGTTATTAAATTAATTAACATTTCCATGTTTAGCAAATGAACTATTATTCCCATAATTGGTTGCATCAATAATTTTATAATTTAACATTTTATGTAATAAATCCAGCATGTTACGCCTGAAAAGTCTGTTCAAAATTTGAAACACGAAAGTACATCTTGTTTGTAACAAACAACGTCGCCGAGTTTTAAAAGTTAGCGCCCGAATATGACTGAAGTTGTTGTTACCCTCGCGGATTAATAATATAACTTTACTTAACACCTTTTTGACGGAGCCCAAGTATTGTCGGTTAACTTTAACTTGCTTGGCGGAACGGAATGGCGGAATTATATCTCCAGAACGGACCTAATTGTACATTAAACTGGGGTGTGGGTATTAAAAGGGGATAACGAATCGTTACGCCTTTATTATCTTTCACACGTTGGGCCGACGTTTGCTAAATTTAGTGCCAATGTGGCTGTGAGCTAAAAGAAAATGGTTTGTATTTAACGGATAAAAGAATAAAACCTAACATGTTAAATTACATTTTATTGCACAAAGTCAAATTCAAAATATATCGATACCTTTGGGTTCAATTGGCGTAAATGCCAAAATGCAACTTTTTAGGACAGCGAAAAAACGATTTTTTAAATCGTTTTTTTCGAATAACTTTTTAACTGTTAGCCTTATAAAATAGTTATCTAAATGAAATATGCTTTAAATTTCAGCATGAAAAAGAATAAATTATTAGCATTTATCAGCTACCTTTGGTTTAGAAAATAGTTTGGATTTACGCCTAAGAAATTTGCTCTTCATGGTAATTACGTCTATAAAAAATTGATGATTTAGAATCTTCATGTGACGTATCACAATTTTAAAAAAACGTGGGTTAGTATTTCTTGCCGTAAGAGACGGATATTTGAGAGTTGTAGGTAGTATTAACTACATAAATATTTTGTTTTTGTCTGTAATCTTTAATTGTCTACAAAAGTACATGTTATTTTGTATCATAGTGAATGAAATAATACAAGTAGAAGTTGGGAAAAAAATCTCTCTCATTATTTTTTGGTTCTAGCTCGAATTTCAAAACCTTTTCGAGTGCCTAGGACGAGATGTGGACGATCATAATGACGGGTTTGTGGAAACTGTCCATATGGTAGGGGCTAAGTTCTCAAAGACCCGCCGTAGAAACAGAAACAAAAAGATCACAGACTCTACTCTAAGCTCATGGAAGAGTGACGTGAGATGATTTTACATACATCAGGTGACGTTTCCCGATACTGGCAGCTCAACAGACAGATCTCAAAGTCTCTGAGGCGCGATATACGCAAGTTCAATAATAGTAGTATTGAAGAGGCTCTAAAGTTTTTGCGAAGAATTTCTCTGCTGGAAAATGCCAATTAGCAAACCTGAAGGCCGATAACAGTAGGATTGTGACCTCTAAATCGGAGGTATTGTTAGAAGTTGAGAAGTTTTATGGACAGTTATACACATCAACTAAGAAACCCATCATAGATCTAGCTAAAGACCTGAGAGCTAGACTAATACCGAAAAGACAGACATTATCCGAAGATATCCCAGATGTCAGCCTTTACGAGATTAGTATGGCTCTCAAATAGCTCAAAAACGGCAAAATGCTTGGCGATAACAAAATAACGACCAAACTTGTAAAGGCGGGTGGTAAACCAGTCCTCAAGGCCCTACAGAACCTGCTTAATTATGTCCGCAAAGAGAAAACGCCGAAAGCATAGAACAGAAGCGATGCTGTTCTTCTAAAAGGGTTATAATATTCTATTGAAGAATTATAGACCTATTTCACTTGGCGAATGGCTAATACATCTCTCACCTTCGATTTGCCGACGATATAGTGGTCATGACGGAGACCTTGGAAGACCTCAATGCGATGCTCGCTGACCTCGGAAGAGTCTCTGAAGAAGTTGGTTTTAGAATAAACATGGACAAGATAAAACTCATGTTGAACATCCATTCCATTATACTCGGGGACCATTCGCTAGAAGTTGTTGACGACTATATCTACCTGAGACATACAGCCCAATTATACTTCGTTTTTTTTTAGCATTAGAATGAAGGTAAGCTATCTTGACGTGTCTTTTTATCGAAATACACTTTTGAAAAATAATTCACAGCTAATATGTAACAATTTGAAAGGAAACATACACTCATTTGGTTTCATAACTAATAGTTACTTCACAGCTAATATATAACAATTTGAAAGGAAATATACACTCATTTGGTTTCATAACTAATAGTTACTATTTTTTAAAAGCGTTTTTCATAAAAAGACTTGTCATGAATGTTTACCTTATTTCTCATGCTAAAAATCGAAGTATAGGTAGGTCCAACTTTGAGAAAGAGGTCAATCGACGAATCCAACTCGGCTGGGCAGCGCTAGGGAAGCTCCGCAATATCTTGTCGTCCAATATACCGCATTGTCTCAAGTCAAAAGTCTTTGACCAGTGTGTGTTACCTACCAGTGATTTATGGCACTGAGACGAGTTCGCCAACGATGGGCCTCATACGAAAGCTCAAGGTCACACAGAGGGCTATGGAGACGCGTGTGCTCGGAGTTCTCAGCGGGATCACATCAGAAATGAGGAAATCCGTGCAAAAATTGAAGGCTCTGAAATACTTTAAACATGAAATAGCTTAAAGAATCGCCAGACTCAAGTGGCAGTGGGCAAGGCACATCACTCGTAGAACTGATGGTCAATGTGGCCAAAAGGTTCTCGAATGGCGTTCATGGACCAGCAGACACACTGTAGGTAAGACTCCAAGATAGAGCTACGACCTGGTTAAGGTTTAGGGAACGCGTTGGATGCGGTTTGCGCAGGACCGATCTGTTTGGGGAGGCTTATGTTCAGCAGTGGACGTCTTTCGGCTTACATGATGATGATGATCAAAATAAAAATACTTCATTTTAATGTCGTGATTGATCTATAAATTAAAGTTGAGGCAAGGGACCAATACAAAAATGTAGTTGATAAATGAACGTTCAAGTAAAAGGTATAACGTTAAAGCCAATATGCAATAGTTAAGTATCGTTATGCACTCGTAAAAGACGTAATGTTTTAATGTTTAGACGTAAAAACCACAGTATTTTATAGTTAATCGATAAAACATACGGCCGTAAATGCAAGAGTTCTTTGTTTTACAAAGCTGGTATGGACGTAAATGCCATACTACTATCAAATAGGCCGCGTAAGTTACAATATACAAAAAATAAACCTAGCAATACACTCGTAAAAGACGTAATGTTTTGATGTTTAGACGTAAAAACCACAGTATTTTATAGTTTATCGATAAAGCATACGGCCGTAAATGCAAGATATCTTTGTTTTACAAAGCTGGTATGGACGTAAAAGCCATACCATAATCAAATAGATCGCGTAAGTGACAATATAAAAAAATAAACCTAGCAAATTGTTAACGTATAACCATGGAAGATTATTTACAAGTATACAATTTCAAGTGAAAATGGTACTTAAGTCATAATTTTCTGTTTTTTCTGTTATTCTTTGTGATAATTATCATAAAGAATAACAGAAAAATATTCCTTATTTTGCTAATGTAAGTTTGTATCCACCTAAAAAAAATGTTTATTGATTTCGCTTTATCCTAAGGTGTTAATTTCTCTGATCAAAATTACATTTTAGTTTTTACAGTACTTTAACTTTATATGAATATCATTAAAATTGGCTCAGAGGTGTAGGTAAACAAAGAAAAAAATTCTTATTTCGTGGTATGAATGATAACAAGTGCTTTCCGATCTAATAACAATAACAAACGTGCCTAACGTAATGTAAGCGAAACACATGTCAGGAGTGTGTCTTGTTATTCTTCGTATCAAATATGAGTAACAGAAAGAGACAAACATATTTGTAAATCAAAACTTAAAATAATTGCGTTGTGAACGCTCGGAAAGCGGACTAAAGTAACCAAATCATAGACAATTTTTAAATTCTATGTACGAACTCTATTAATTCTAGTCTTTTATTATTGATGTAAAGGAAAGCAAATTGAATAATCCCATTTTTACAGTACTTACTTCAATACATTTTAGAGATCTTCTTCATAATTCATTAGTGTAAAAGCCGTGATGCTAAAAGGATGGTTAATACGTCAATCCACTTGACTAAAAGTGGACTTACGCCATGCGACTATACGCAATAACGATAACACATTTACAAATACTGTGACGTATAAACCCTCAATTGCAGCACTGTCTTTAACGTCATTTAACAAAAAACAAAAAGGTAGTTACGACTAACCAAATTTAAAATAAAAAATTGTTTGACTGTTACATCACGCAGTTCTCATTTCTGGCGATATTTTTTGTTAAAAAGTTAGGGCGTATAAACCCTAAATTTGCGAATTTCAATGAACCGTATATACAGATCGATAGAGCTCAAAATTCTGAGAAAAACTGTATATATAACTCATTTTGGCCAAAATGGCTTTTACGCCAATTGAACCCAAAGGTATCGATATATATCTTATACATAACAAACTTTTACGAAAGTCGAAGAATCTCCTACCGGTTTGGAAAATTCTTGTTGAGCAGAATCAGGTAAGAAACTCAACAATGGTTTTTTTTAAATAAGTTCTTCAATGTTAGTCAATTTACATACATGTAAAGTATTTCACACATCAAAACTTTTTAACACACTAAATACGCTATTTAAAGCTAGGGATCGAAAATATTCATTAATATTTAATACGCCTTAAATTTACAGAAACAACCACCATAATTAAAACTTTATTTTGTTTTAAAATGATCCCAAATCATTATCATCATCATCGCAGCGTACTCCAGGATTCAGGCCAGCAAAGTAATTGTATCAGTTCACTAAAAAAAATAAAGTTTGATTATCTTATTTGCAATGTAACCGTCATCCAATCAGACAAAGTCACAGCTTACATAGTACAGAGTTACCAAAAATGTGATTAGCACATCTCCACTATATCTCCCGGACGAGAGGCGCAGTTCCGTAACTAGATTGCAACGTTCACCGGGCACTGTAAATTCGGAGTTGCAGGAATTCTAGAGGCTATTCGTTAGGTAACTGTTTATGCACGATCTGCTCTTCAGTAAGCTGTGTGTTGGTAAAGGCAACGATTTGTATAGCTATGCTCGTAGAAGTGAAGTGTTGGTAGTTTAAAACAATGATAATCATATTAAGACGACCGAATAGCCTGGTTATTAGAGAACCTGACTTCGAAGCGTGAGGTCCCGGATTTGATTTCCGGTCGGGACTGATATTTTGTATGAAAAATAATAGTTTAAAAAAACTAAAAAACACGCTTTAAAAAATAAAAAATAAATTTTAATAAATTTCAATTCACTATTCTTATAGTGCAGTAAAAAATCTTAATAAGCAATTATTATATTGTTATATCCAGATCAAAATTTGTAAACAATTCTAAATATTGATAAAATAAATAATAATAGTTTAAAATATTTTATTGTAAAAAAAGCGTGGGTTGCATGGTGTCAATTGTCAAGGATTATCATTTTGATAACATCTTAAAAAGCACCCCACGCATTATTACAATAAAATATTTTAAACTATTATTATTTATTTTATCAATATTTAGAATTGTTTACAAATTTTGATCTGGATATAACAATATAATAATTGCTTATTAAGATTTTTTACTGCACTATAAGAATAGTGAATTGAAATTTATTAAAATTTATTTTTTATTTTTTAAAGCGTGTTTTTTAGTTTTTTCAAACTATTATTTATTTTCTATTTTTTATTTGCATTTTTTTTTCTAACTTTACCCCCCTCACCTACAGCCCCAAACCCCCTAAACCCAACCCCCCAACATCCCCCACCCCATTTCCCCAAACCCCCCCAAACCCCACACCCTTACCCCCAATCCCCTAAACCCCCCTTACCCCCTCCTCATTTTACAAACCCCCGAACCACCTAAACCCAACCCCTCTAACACCGAACCCCCCAAACCCCCGGAACCCCCCCTCCCCCCTCCCCCTCCCCCTCACCCTGGTTACCATATGGGATCAAAGTGCTCGTCAAGACGAATCAAACGAGCCCAAACTCGATGGGGTTGTGTCGTTTTATTGTGGAGTGCCTTTGGCCATCTTCGAGCTCCATCATCAGACCCTGGTTACCATCTGGGATCAAAGTGCTCGTCAAGACGAATCAAACGAGCCCAAACTCGACGGGATTGTGTTGTTTTATTACATAGTTCCTACGGCCACCATCCAGCTCCATCATCAGATCAGCTCCATGTTACAATAATATTGCATTGTCATCCAATTTACACATATGTGCAAAATTTCAGCTCAATCGGAAACCGGGAAGTGGGTCAAAATCGCGCCCTAAGGAGTCGGTTACAAACAAACATACAAACATACAAACATACATACAAACATACAGGTGAAGCTAATATAAAGCGTGTAAAAATAGGAATGATTGTTGGGTGTTTAATATGTATTTAAGTATGCTTATCCGTTGCTTAGTACTCATACCATAACACAAGCTATGCGTAATTTGACACTAGGTGAATTGGTGTCGAGTGTCCCGTGATATTTATATAGGTATATAATCTCGAAATATTTTCATCCTTTCACCACTTAGGCACTTACTTACTTGTATCACGCAATGTGTCAAATTAGAGTCGAAAAGTTTCACGGTTGTAGGTCCACCACTGCTCCGACATGGCTATCTGATGTCTATCTAGCACGTGGGAATGCTCCCAACAAGATAAAATGCGCCATCGACACTTTGCAATCTTGAATTGCGACCGTCCGCTCATAAACTTGCCGTCATCTATAAAATAGGTATGAGACTGTAGCAGTGGAGCTGACCTGAAAAGGTGCCACAGTGTCAATTTTCTTATGATACTTCCTGCAAATATGTCTGCCGCAATGCTTTGTGTAAATATATTTAGTCATTACTGCTCCAATGAAAAAAGTTACTCATAGAAAAGTTACACTATTCCAGATTAACAGGTCCACACCAATTGACCTAGTCGCTAACTAAGCAAAGCTTGTACTATGTGGTACTTCGAATAGACAATGAATAAAATACTTATTATACATAAATACCACACATGACAAAATCCACGACACGAGGTTAAATATTTGTATTTTTTACACAAATATCTGCCCCGACCGTATCAAACCCGGGACCTCAAGCTTCCAAGTCAGGTTCAAAGTTCACGAACAAAATTTTTAAGATATCGATACTTTTCATCTCACTAGTATACGCTGTTCATCTGGTACCTTAGGTGCGAAGTGAACCGGACGTCATCTTCGAGTCAAACAACCTCGTGAAGTGTCGCACTGTTACCTGTTTAGCATAGTGCCGGTTCTGTTTGTTTCGAAATGGTGATCGATAGATACAATGTTGGTTTAACGATGAGGGTTTGCGGCGGAAGTAAAAGAGCGATTGTGTTACAGTGAACTGTGTGCTTACAATGACTGTATAGAGGCCAATTCTGGAGACGTGTTCAGGATGAAACCTAACCAAATTAGGCTAGCGTTTCGTAGCAGTAAATAGTGACATAAGTGTTCTTTTGTTTCTGTTTTTGTTCGTTATGCGAGATGTGGGTAACACTTGAGAATGTTTGTTAAGAAATTAAAATTACAATGTTTTTTGTTAATACGGTAGTAGGCGACCTGTATGCATTTACTGAATTGTCTTATCCTAAAGTTAACATCGGAAACACCTTAACATACAATTAGCCATACTATCTCCGGGAACATTTTCCAGTCAGTCGTTATGTATGATTAACTACCAGTTAACATGTTTCAACTTTTTTCACTCCCCTGACAACTTAATATTAGCATGTTGATAAGTACGAGGGGCGTTCAATATAAAGTGAGAATGAGATGCAAACTCTTTCAATATTAGGAAATTAAATACTGGCCGGTAAAGCTAATCTATCTAGCTGATTGCTATGAAAAAAAAACTAACTGTCTTTTGTTTAAAAAAATATAAGGTAATTTCTTTGCAATGCTATTGAGTACGTTAGAGAAAATGGAGAAAATTGAACTGCGCGCCGTTATCAAAGACTTGTATTTGAAAAATTTTTCTACGGACCAAGTCAATTTGGATTTGCGGGACACTTTAGGGTCTAATGCTCCTCCGTATTCGACAGTCGCACGTTGGTGCGCCGAATTTAGACGTGGAAGAACATCGACAATGGACGACACCCGCTCCGGACGCCCTACTACAGCAGTAACTGAAGAAATTGTGAAAAAAGTTGAAAACTCAGTTTTGGCGGATCGTCGTGTCACAGTTCGTTTTATTGCTGAAAATGTAAAGATTTCAACGAGGAGCGTGCATAATATTTTACATGAACGCTTGGGTATGAAAAAGGTATCTGCGCGTTGGGTACCAAGAATGCTTACTGACACACAAAAACAAACTAGACTAGAGATTTGTCAAGAAGCTTTGAACCTGATGCAGCAAGACCGGGAACTTTTTTTGGCGCGATTTATAACAATGGACGAAACATGGCTCCATCATTACGACCCTGAAACGAAACTGCAGTCTATGACATGGAAAAGGCCATCATCTCCAACTCCGAAGAAATTCAAGGTGAGCCCATCTGCCGGTAAGGTCATGGGCTCTGTTTTTTGGGATGGTAAAGGGGTATTAATGATTGAGTATCTCGAGCATGGAGCCACTATTACGGGCACTTTATACGCCAAACAAATAGCAACATTGCGCAATGAGATCCGCGAAAAACGGCTAGGTAAACTCTCGAAAGTTGTGCTGTTCCACCAGGACAATGCCCCGGCACACAAGTCCGCCGTTGCAATGGCTGCAATTCGTGATGCTGGGTTCGATATCCTTAAGCATCCTCCGTATTCACCAGATCTCGCTCCCAGTGATTTCTACCTATTTCCGAGATTGAAACAATACCTGAGAGGCCAGAAATTTGAAGACGACGACGCGGTAGTCGCTGCAGTACAAGATTTTTTAAGTACTCAAGATGAGACCTTTTTTAAAAATGGAATTTTAAGTTTAGAAAAAAGATATACTAAGTGTATTATGCTAAAAGGTGACTATGTCGAGAAATAAAATTACATTTAGTAAAAGTTGTTTATAACATACTCATTCTCACTTTTTATTGAACGCCCCTAGTATACTTAGTCGACACATTCATTTGAACCAACCAAGACGAAGTAATCACTTTACATTGCATTAAAAATAGTTGTTTTCCGTCTCAAGAAGCACGGATCGGATAGACGTAAGATTTAGTGAAATGGTGCAACGTCCTCTTACTTTCATCCGTGTTAGCACTTTCTTTTCCATTAGATAGCCTTCGTAAATTAAATAAGTGAAACAGTATTTGCGTTGAAAGATATATCTACAGACGACCAATTAAGTGAATTACCATTTCTAAGGATAGTTTTTTTAGTTAAAAAAATCGATAACCTCAATAGTTATTATTGGTGTCGAGAACCACGAGGAAAATCAAAACAGGCTTGATTGTTATCCTGTGGGAAATGTCAAAAAATAATTTTAGTGCAACTCCATCTATCTATTAATGTATTTTGTCATCCATATCCATATCTATCTATATCACGTCTACAAAATCTACATCATCGATCTATTTCTAGCTTCAAACATTTGCCTGTCAATCAGTCAGTCACCGTACTCTTTTTTACGCACTTACAGATTTCGTTTTATTTTTACAATTACTAATACATGTCGGAAACTCGATACTTTTATTAGAACAGCTTGTTAAATAATAGTCAGCAACAGACTTCAATAGGCCTTGAACGAAGAGTGCGTACGAGTTTATCAACTATGAGTAACATCTGTTCCATTTATTTGCATGTTCAGCCAACAAAATCAAAATGTGGCAAAACAGAGTTTATTCAGGTGTCTCAACTTACCAGTTTTACAATTGGTCAACATATCAGTATGTCAAGACGCTTACAAAAGAAACGCGAACATAGCAGCAAGCGTATATTTTGTGCAAATATCGAGGAGGCTGATGAATTTTGGCTGGAATATAAGCACTTTTTTAATTTAATTTCTTTCCTGTATTGAATTGGTGTGGCAATATACCGCTGCTTGTTACCGAGCGTTACGCGAGCGACTATCCTTTTCGAATCACGCTCTGCAACAACTAACCTATTATTGAACAATTTACTTCGTTGAAACCTGAGCTCTTTGATTTCTACGAGCGATGTGCTCTGAAACTTCGCGCATAGCCCTCTCCATCGCCCTCTGTGTAACCTTGAGCTTTCTCATGAGGCCCATCGTTTGCGGCCACGTCTCAGTGCCATAAAGTCATCACTGGCAACACGGACTGGTCATAGACTTTGGACTTGAGACCCTGCAGTATATTGGATAGCTAGATTCTTCTCGGACGGTGCCCAGCCGACTCGGATACCTATGTAATGTTTTTAGATTGCGTAAATGTTTCTATTTCTCTTATTATTAATTTTTTCGTTGAAGCAAACCTCGTCAGCTGTGCTAGAACATGGCTGAAATAATATAAATGGTGAGCCTGGTTAGCTCGAACTTTAGAACAGGAGTTCTCAAACTGTTTGTTGCGACGCCTTGTCGCTGTCACGAAAAAGTACACTTGGGTTGCTTGCATACGTATCTAGAGGGTCCATATCGGGTTGCATAATTGAGTTGATAAATATCACACTCCAATATGACCGCAATAAATGACATGGAGATATGATCCTTATTTTCATCATTATAAGAATCATAATTATCTCCTTGTAATTTATTGCGGACACATTGGAGTTTTAAAGAATGATGGGCAAATCGGCCTGCACGTCCAACACGAACCGCATGCATACCAAGTGAAAGCTAGTTATTTTAGCTTAACTTTCTGAAATGGAAACGAATTTCAAAAACCCCGGAGAAGCGAGTTATCAGCCCTTAAATACGTGACTTTACAAGTCATTAAGTGTATATTTTTTTGCGTTTGTTCTATATCTATGTAAATTCTCCCAGCCTACACAGACTAGTCGTCTTAACAACAATAATAAAGTAATAATAGTAGGATCGATAATTCTACATACATTATAATCCTATTGGTGATCAGGCTGAGTTCCATACATAATCTGTCCTTTATTAATTAAATAATAATTTTTAGTAACTTTAGTAATTTTTGTTATAATATTGTTATTTTTAATTCTTTTTACTTTGAATTCATTAATTGTACAGAATTGTTATAAAAGAAACCTAACGTAACCTATACGTACTACAGGTGAACATTTAGATTTTTTTGAAAAAAATACCTAGGTACGTTTTTTACGGGGAAAAAAGTTATGACTGACAAAAATTATGATTAACATTACATTATAACTATAAATTAAAAATAAAATTAAAAACAGATACATCCACAGACATACGCTCGTATTTTATTTTACAAGAGCGTTGCGA
Organism: Archips crataeganus; assembly: GCA_947859365.1. Classification (NCBI taxonomy): domain Eukaryota; kingdom Metazoa; phylum Arthropoda; class Insecta; order Lepidoptera; family Tortricidae; genus Archips; species Archips crataeganus. The sequence continues at coordinate 14,131,682 of OX402057.1, read as the reverse complement.
TAAGTTTCGACTTGTAAAGAAAGTAGCTGCATGATACTGCCGCTAAAAGATTGGGAATCTCAGCCTTAGAAAAATTGTATACCTATTTACATAAAATTTGCATTTTAATTTCACTAGTTAAAATGTTAAACGATTTTGTAGCTGAGGTACTTTTTTACATTCTTTATCAATGAGACTGCACCAAGTTCACGATAACGTTGAACGTTGATTTGTTTGTACAAGGAAAAGTTCAAGTTTACTTACTGGCATAACTAAACGTACGTGGCGAAAAAACCGTGGTAGCCTAGTGCTTTGGTCTATGGCCTCTCAAGCAGAGGGCCCTGGGTTCAAACCCGGGCTCGCAATTTTTTCGAAACAACAAGAGTTTTCGAAATTTCGAAATTTACATGCGAAATTACATTTAAAATTTTGCCTTGAGCGTTATGGTGAAGAAAAACATCGTGAGGAAACCTGCACACGCCTGCGAAGAAATTAAATGGTGTGCATGAAGTTCCCAATTCACACTGGGCACGCATGGGAACAACGGCCCATGACTTTTCATTCTAAGAGGAGGCCTGTGCCCTGCTGCACTACAGCTGCTTTTGGTCGCATACCGGGTGAGATGATGATAATGACTACTAAGCGTGCCGGAAACCATCTGAATAAGTACATGTCTTTATAGCTCTGGAAACAACAACAACAAAGTCTTGATATTACAATACTTACCTACGCCTAAGTAGGATCATATTTTATCTAATTCACCATATTAATTCCAGGTAATTACGAATGGTGAATGGTCCAGAATTACTAGTTCTAGCTGTCTGACGTAGGTAGTTATTAATCCAGACGAAACACGGCAGCCGCGGTAGCCTTAATCCTTCATTAAGCGAATCTTATTAAGTTAACTTCAGCTTTTGGTTAAGGGTAAACTAACGTTAAGTTACTGAGGTGATTTAATTAGAGCTCCGTTTCGTAGTTGTGCATTTTGGTATTACAATGCGTGGGCAGGTGTATTACTCCTGGTTACGGAGAAGGGCGGGGCGAAATGTGGATGTGTGGATTTTAGCCAATGGGCGGTTTTACTGGTCTCGGCTCTGGTCTACTTCAATAGAAAACATCCATGTAGTACTTTACTAATATAATTGTATGTAAGTTAAGTTACTTTTTTATATACAACCAGCTGACCCGGCAAACGTTGTTTTGCCATTATAAATTATAGCCTACGACCTATTCTCAGACCTGCCGAATGTGGAGAAAAAAAATTCACAAAAATCGGTCCAGCCGTCTCGGAGGAGTTCGATAACAAACACCGTGACACGAGATTTTTATATATTAGAATATAGGCTTGCGTTTGACCACAATCACGCGTCCGCCATACTAAAATTAGTCCCTAACTTTTTTGTGCGGGATATATCCTAGAGACTTCAGTATTAGTCTCTAGGACATTTCCCGCAAAAAAAAGTTAAGGACTAACGTAGTCCCTAGGACGCGTGACGGGTCAACATAGTTTATTGGGAAAAATAAAGCTCTTAGGGTGAACAATTCCCCGTTTTTGTATAAACTCTTCATTCTGTTCCACGCGGTATTATATTGCACTCGTTGTGTGCACGTACTTTCTTGAGTAAGATCGACGAGGACGCAGGGCGCATCAGCGAAGATGAAGACTACTTCTATCATACTACTGCCGTAGCCAAATTCGGCCAGAGGCCGTATTGTCCAAAGCTTCTGTCGCTTGCCTTCGCTTTTACCGTCTCTTTCTGTCATCATTTTATACCGTTTGCTAGAAAGAAATAGTGATTGCGAAGGCAAGCGTCAGAAACGTTAGACAATAAGCTTGCTGGAGAATTATAATTGTAATTTTAAATTATTGTAGTTTGTCTTATTGTAGTCGGGGTCACCGATGATTGGTCGATGTTGAGGACTATATTATAAGTGACCCTTACATAAACCGAAGGCTATCGACCACATTGGCTTACTCTTATAATAATAAATAAATTGTTTTAAACATTAACATTTCATCTGGTTATTAATAATTTTCTTATTACCTATGTTGTCAACATAAAAAAAACATTAAAAACTTAAATTAATTAAGTAACTTTGTTCTTTAGATTGAGTGCGATGTTCTGCCGACTGATACAAAATTTATAATTAAAGTCTTCATAATTTGATTTGCACGCCAGCACAACTTTCCATATCTTGCGGTGAGACATTATTTCGCAAATATTTATTTCCAAGCAATTATAAATGTGTGCAAACAGATACTTCTAACAAACAGAATGTTCAGACCAATCAGGTATTCACAACAAACTCATTTACACAAGTAACTGTTGCTAAACTGTATACAGAATACAGCAAACACTAATTTTGGTAGAGCAAATATGTTTAGTCTGGTGTAAATCTTCGGGACTGTAGCTTCGGGCTACGATTTGCACGCATTGTTGGCGCAAACTAGGGTGGTGTTACACTTGCAAGGTGAAGGCTACGACTGACAAGCTACTGAATTAAATACATGTGTTATTCCTAGATTGATGATTCAAGCATAGGCAAGCAGTGGACTTTCTTAAACATCCCTAGCATTTATGGGCTCAAAATGTTAAATTAGGGCGGTGTAATATCTATCTGAGAATATTTCACCTGACATGCTATCCAGGTTACTTGTATCACGTTTCCTAAGTTAATGATTAAAGCAGCGGACTTTCTTAAACATCCCTAGCATTTATGGGCTTAAAATGTTAAATAAGAGCGGTGTAATTCCTATACAATACGTCTAAGGCCGGATTTCGCGGACCTGGGTTAGCTACTTAACTCAGAGTTAACTGCTAACCCAGGGTTAAACAAGTGTCAAAATGTACGCAACTATCATTCTTAACCTAGGGTGACCGGTTTAATTTTTTAACCCTGAACTGTGCAAGTGGCCTTAAGAATATTTCGCCTGACATGCTACTATCTAGGTTATAGGGAACGTGCACATTGACGGTACTGCCATCAATTTGAATGTTTTACCCTGATAAGTTCCTTTTACTGTCCGCATAGTGTCTCTTCTGTCGCATTAGTGCTGCCGCCTATAGTTTCTGCACGTTCCCTATAATCCATGCTTCCTAAGTTAATGATCAAAGCTTAGGCGCTCAGCGATTTTTCATAAACATCCCTAGCGTTTAGTTTACTTACATGCTATTGATTGAGTAATATGCTATGCACACTTCCTAGCTGGCGAGCTTTATAATAGAGATGCAGTAGCACTTAATACATTCTATGTAATATATCGACGCAAGCAGGTGTCAAATATATTGAGCAAAGTTTCAGCCTTTCGGCTGTGTCGATGCAGCAGATACTATACTGCTTGGTAAGATCAGGTGTGGCGTTACCCCTACACTTCTTGCTAGCTTGGCAATTGCCTAATACATGCGCGATATCCAAGCCTCTTGACTGTGGACTAGAAATATGGTCGCTGACGCATAATCTGTATTGTTTGTGCCGAACCTGCTCCTATTTTTATTTAATTGACACAAAATAAGCTCGGGCAAGGGTTGAAACCTTTTGGAAAAGTATTTTCATACAAAGCCGTGGGAATAAACATTTATAGGGTGCTTCCTGTTGAAATAGAATTACGAAATTTGCCAAGAAGTAAAACCTCACAACGACACAATCAAAGAGAAAAATTACTTTTAAATTTGTATGGGACCCATGGTCGCGAGTTCAACTCGCACTTGGCAAGTATTTTATACTTAATTCAATACAAATAAAGGTTGTAACAACATCCCACTCTCTCATTATCCTTGTAAACTCCGCGAATAAACTTGTTCCCACCTTATATCGACTCCCGAAGAACCAACTCGTTATTCCCCCCCCCCAAAACTTGTAGCTTTTATTCCGTCGATGAAAGTTCGGGATCCGGGGACTTACCTATTTATAGTTTAACCCCTTTATAGGGAATAGTTTGGATTGTTGCTACCGGTCCTCCGACCAGGGGATCAAAGGGGGCCCCTTTTATATGGGATTGGTTTCGGCACAAAGAAAACATGGCCCACGTAGGCTCTCGAGTTTCATTATTTATGAAATTTCGACAAAATTATGAGTTTTACGGCTTAGAATTAGAAGTTGGCGGATTATGTTATGAAATGAATTTTTACCTTTGTGACAGTGAAATGTTAGAGATTTAACTCGTTTGAAATCCGTTAACTGATCCGTGTCCTTAAAAAAAATATGTGTTTAAAAAAGTTAGAAAGTTGAAAAGTCGTAGTAGCGAATTGGTTTGACCTCAGGCCTCTCAATAAGAGGGTCGTGGATCCAGACCCGGGCTCGCACCTGTGAGTTTTTCGAAGTTTATATATGCGAAATTACATTTAAAATTTACCATGCGTGACGGAAAAGATCGTAAGTGATAAATTAGCCCCAGGAATTCAAAACATGTCGTGGAATGTTATGATGTACCCATATTAACATTATGTCCGTTCATAAAGTGTAACCCAACATCCAAAATTCAACGTTGCTTTTCACACATCACCCGGAAATTCATTTTACAACTTTCAGTCTGCTTCTTCGAGTATCTAAATTTTAGTACGGCGCTTAAAACTTTGCTTCCCGTGCATCGATGAAGTTGAATTTGCTAACTTGTTTGAATATATAGAGGGTTTGTTTTGGTGGTTCTCACCACGGTGGTCGTAATCGTAAAACCGACCAACAATATGCGTGTTGGTGCTGCCAAGTTGGTATAGGGTGGTTACAGACTAGCGTTTTATACGCGCGTCTAAGCTCGTTTTTGGAAGCGCGTCTACGAGTTTACAGGTGCGGTTTTCTTTCTTCGAACGTTTACTCGCATAAGCTCGTACAGTCAACCACTTTGATTCCTAGCCCACTGTAGAACCTTGTCTTATTAACTAGGTACTAGATACTTACGTCAGTGCAAGTCAAAGAATTATCAACTTTCCGATCACAACATGCAATAAACGTAAAGAGTTTATAAATGTTTTCGCTCATAGTGAAAATAAACGGATCACTCACGTCTTAAAACGAGTTTAACCCATACCGTAGCCCTTCTTCCTGAAGTCACACGTCACGGCGGCTGCCAAACGTGCACTGCGCGCAGGCCGGACACACTTACATGGGTATGTACCTATTACAATACCGAAGTACGAAAGACCGAATGTATTAAAACATCGAATGGGTCAAAAGACCGACACGACTTTTTTCTGAAACCGTAAACTTCCCAGAATTTATTAAAACGGCATCATACAGAACCCATTAGGTTAGGTTAGGTTTGTTTTATAACAATCTTAAAAAGTTAACGGTTTCAGAAAAAAATCGTGTCGGTCTTTTGACCCATTCGATGTTTTAATACATTCGGTCATTCGTACTTCGGTATTGTAATACATACCCCACTTACATATATCATCACTTTTCATGTGACTACAGCGATCTCTGGTGTTTGCTGAAGAACTAAATTAGCGGCCATCTTGGTTGACTTGTCAACCTTGTCACTTGTCATTCATCGGCCATGGACATGGCGTACCAAATTGTACGGTTAAGGACTTTAATTGATAAGCCACTTGCCAATGTTCGTATTTTAGCCGTATATTGCAAATCGGGTTTAGCCGCTTATACTTCGTATATGCTGATTTGAATTAGACGGCTAAAATACGAATAGTGGCAATTAGCCTATCAATTAAAATCCTTGACTGTACATTGCTATAGGTACGCGTATCTATAGCTGTACATCACTACCAACAGATACATTACATATAGATAGGTATACATCTATAGATACGTCACATTAGTTCTTGAGCAGCCGTAGGGCGGCAGCACCTTCCATACATGCATATTTGACCATAGAGTTGCCACTCTTGTTAATATAATATTACAATACTCTTTGACTGCGCGCTACTGCTCTGGTCGCGCGGCCACTCGACGCAACTGACAGCGACACACAACTACCCCCGTTCTCATGATCACTTTTACTGTCATTGTTAAAATGTAGGGTAGCACTAACAACATCACTTTGTGAGGGTTCAATCACATCACACTCACCGTTGCTGCATTACGAACATAAGACGTGACTCGTTTATTTTCACTATGAGTGAGTCTCACGGTAGTTATTCATGTTTAAAATTTTTTCGCTCGTTGACATTAGAAGAAAAAGAAGTTTTATCAGACGGACAGTGACAATTCAAGTTATTAATTATACAAGCAAACACCTTCCTACTCATTATCGTTGACACATCATGTTCGCAAATATCGAGATGTCATCATAATCATACATCACGCAATAATCACTATCGTAAAAGACACAAACAAATTGATTCATTATGACACAGTTCTATAGTGGCATAGGAATCAAACTGGTTGTCTGTACAAGCGCGAGAGCTAGAGAACACGACTTTTCAGGCCAGCTTTTTATACGCGCGTATAAGCTCGTTTTTGGAAGCGCGTGTATGCGCGTATGCCGAAACGACCGTATACGCGCAGAAAAAGCTAGTTTGAAACCGCCCACATTTTCACGTTTCGAGCGAACGAGCGCGTTAGGAATGAGCGCGTACACGCGCTTTCGGTTAAATGTAGCGTGCGTGTAAGCGCGTATGCCAAAAACGATCGTTTACGCGCAGAGAAAAACGCTAGTCTGAAACCGCCCGTACGGTTGTACGTTTTGTACCTAATTTTATTTCGCGGTCGAGCGATAGGTTTACGGGTACGGGCTGTAACTCTGCTGTGCTGTTTCGTTGATTAGATTTCGCGTTCGTTAGCGCGTTCAGTGCTCAGAAGTTTTAGTGGGCCAGCTTCAGATTTTATTTTAGGTGTGGACTGTTCCGTTTTATTAAAAAAAGTAGCTGTTATTAATACGAGAACAGAAGATTACGGTGAGACACTTCAATGTTATCAGGTTCGCGGAGATGGCAGCTAAGTTGAATTTTTCAAAGCCATAAGTGAATGACATTGCAGTTTCAATGGGTTTTGTATCAGGCCGTAGTAAGACTAATATGTGGACTGCAGCACGGGGTAACCCGACCAGATACTAAAGACCTCGAGCTAGATTTAGGTTGCAAGTACCTACCTGTAAGTACCTAAATAGTTCCCAGACTGACCACATTATCAAAGAATTCACGGCTCATTTGGAGTTGTTGTCAAACAGATAAGAGACCCTGAAAATAAGTAAAGCTTTGAAGGATGAGCGATTCAGGCCATGTGCGGCTAGTCTAACAAATTTAACCAGAGGGTTAAACAAATCCCTGAACCCTTTGGTTAAATTTGTTAGAAATCATATTTATTTAGATTATGCCCGTAGGTAAAGACCTATGGGCATAATTAAATTAACATAAAAAAAATACTGTTTATTTCATTAAAAAAAATACAATATTCTCTGCTAAACAGCAGTGACCGAAAGTTTATTTTTTACTAAACATACTATACTAATAGTTGACACATCCTGTTATTGGTAAAGGGTTAAGATTGATCATTTTTTTTCCAATCAATGAAATGTTGAGAATGCGTAAAATTGTGTACCTAATGTAAAATACAGGAGCAAACTTTGCGACAAAAAAGTCATAAAATCAAAATTAGTTACTTCCATTCGGACCGTGACAAAGTTATTAAGTATGTCATCTCATCACACATTTAAAATTCATCATTGCATTACAAACTTTCTGAACAAAAGCGATCTCGCAGACGTAAATGTCCCGTTTAACAAGTGGGTACACAAACTAATTTCGAACAAAGTTTTCAAATTTTCACCGTAAAGTCTGGGTCGGGCTATTGTGTGCGTTAGGTGCAAGCTCTTGTAGATATTCTGTTCGTTCGCGAAACTTTGATACATGGCCAGGCTATAAAACGCAGAGCCGCTCCGCTGGCAATGTTGCCAGATCAGATTCACCGGAAATCTGCAGAAATTGTGGAAGCATACTGATTTTTACTCGGGGTGATAAATAAGTTCCTTTTTTTCCTATTCGCTCTGATACCTTTAGTGATAGTTAAGATCATTATTTAAAATTGTTTCTGTACTTTATTTTTTGTGTAATACTGTTTTTGTTTTGTTTTATGACATTAAATTTCATGGGTCAATTGACACAAACGCCCTTAGGTCTAGTCTAGAACTAGTCTATATTTAAAAATCTAGTAGTATTAATACCAAACATTTGATAAATATGCTTACATAGATAAATACACACGTAATACGTATTAAAATCCAAGACTCCACAGCAAACATTCGTATTATTCATACATAAATTTATGCCCCGTTCCGGGATCAAATCAACAAAATAATTCAAGCGATTTCCTTAAGACAAACATCTTGTACCAAAGCATTCAATGCGGTAATTGCAGAATAATTCCATTGTTTGTTTTAACGCAATCTGTGTCGCGTCGCTACTACCCAAACGGAGAGGGCACGGCGTTAAAAGAACACAGGATTTAATGTTTAAATTTATTTGACACCATTATTTTTAAGCTTTCTGCTAAACTGTGGATTTATCTTCAGGACTGGCAACACTATGCTACCCTTAGGACTGCCCGCACGTATTCCGCGGAAGCGAACAGCTGTAAATATAAAGATTAAAAATACGGGTGAAGCGTTAACTTGCAAGTGCTATCCGTGTTCCGTGCCAACGGTATTACCTATTGTCAATTTTACCTGCATAGGGGAAATAAAAGAAAGTTTAGAAACTTTAGAGAGGGAAGGGACAGACATGACAAAGTTTTGAGGAAACAAATGTATGTATCGTATGCTATGTTTGTATGAGTTGGATAATAATAGAATACCTCATTATCATGATAATTTCAGCCGAAAGACGTTCACTACTGAACCTCCTCCCCCAAGGGTCGCCAAACAGATCGGTCCTGCGCCATCCACATCCAACGCGTTCCTTACAACCTTACCCAGGTCTTTGCTCTATCTTGTTGGAGACCTACCTACAGTACTGTAATGGGGTGTAGCTGAAAAATAACTAACTTATGGCGTAGCTGAAAACAACTGCCTAACTTTAACTATTTAAATGAAAACTTGCATTTCAAGACTTGTTTTTATTGACATTCAAATATACAAACAACATTTCAGCCTAGCCAAGAATGGCTGCCCAGACCGTCTACTGCCCGCTGTTCGTTTCTTGATTCGAATTCTAGAAGCTACAAATACAAATTTACGAAACAGCAGCACGGTCCCGGTGGCCAGTGTCTACACTGCGTCTACCGGTCCGTGGACGCCACTCTGGAACTTTTTTGCCCCATTGGCCATCGGTTCTACGAGTGATGTTCCCTGCCCACTTCCAGTCTTCCACTTGAGTCTGGCAATTCTTCGAGCTATGTCGGTGATACCTCCTGTGCCAGTATTTTTACGAGCTGTCTTAGTGTCCATGCCGGAACCCAACAGCGCAAGCACTAGCTACTATTTAAGATAGTAGTAGTGATCCGGACGGACCTCGCAAACCCTCGTAGCGATAGGATCTTTTCTACTACCCGCCAGTCTGTGCTTCGAACTATTTATTCAAAATGTCGATATTCCTATTTACGCTAAGCACTCGTATGGAACCCCGAAAATGAAAATATACGGTTTTACGGTCACCGTAGTCGCCATTAATTTCACCCTGGATAAACATAGGCGATACTGAAAAATACTCCAGTATTTTTGCCAATTTATGCGTTCAGTACGACCTTTATCGTCTACGAAACAAAATTGTGTACAGATTTTATTATTGGTACAGCTGAATAGCCGTTATTGAATTTTACTGAAAACATTCTAAAAAGTAATTTTATTTTAACGATTAAATGTTTTTATTTTGAAATGTATACAGTGGCGTAATATTTTTTACTGCCACAAAATCTATAATAAAATTATCTCATGACATCGTTAGGCAATGTTATCATCGAAAAATACTTTTAGATTACGATCAGTGTTTTATTGAATACATTTATTGAAATGAATTGAAATGAAATTGACCTTACCTGCCGAGTACGTTTTAATAATAATAACCCATGTAACTATTTAGTCAATTTCTGTCTACATCTAGAGTATGTATCAGCACAACTGTTTTTTCCGCTCATTTAACCATATTCATTTCTGGCAGGTAACCGGACACAAGAGTATTATGCTACGATGTCACAGAGCGAGAGAATTTCGTTATCCGTGTAAACGGAAACTGTGCCGAACGTTGGCTAGCCTGTTTTATTACTAGTTTTTGTTGTGTCTTTTTTGATCCGCGTGGAACTGCATTCGTACTGTTTGACAATGAAGTTAGTTGGGGGTTTTACGGCTTGGATGTTGATGGTTTTTGTAGAATGGGCTTTATAGTAAACGACGAGTTTATATCAGCGCGTCAAGTAACAAGAAGTGTCATTTTTTTACATGGATAAAAGTGGAGTTTCAAAATTAACGCAAAACTTGGTGTGTAATTGCTCAAGTAATATTGCGTGAATGAGACATAATTAAGGACTTATGTTAACACAGGTATTAGCTGAAATTAGCAGAATGTTGCAAGTGTTTTAGTCGAATCTTTAAACAGTATTAAAGTTAGTAACATTTTCTCTATCAAAATAAGTTAATCGCTTGAAAGGGTTTCTTCAGTAAATTTTAACCTCTAGTAGCCGGAACGCGGATCCGCGTCAGATTTAGAGCTGTCTTTTTGTATTTTTTTTTGAATCTGTAACATGGTACTATTTGAAACAAATGAGCAGTTAAATCACTATGTAAAATAACATGACATGGTTGACTTTTGGACTAAAAATCGACTCCTCCTTGTGCCTCTGAATCTAGACCGCAAAGTTTTTTAACCATTTGTGGAATAGCCACTTATAGCTACATGGTTAATATATTTTGCCAAAATGTTGCGGCAGACCCGCCTAAGGTTTCATGAGGTTTTATATAACAAAGCTCCAGGTCTGGCCGGGAAAAAATATTTACGCACAAAACAACCCACAAAACACGCCGCCTATACAGACCAAAAAGATTTCCTTTCGCCCAATTATACCCGTACATATGTTATGTTTCGCGCTAAATAGTATTATACTAGGTGGGAAGAACTTGTTTCGTTGTAGGATGGTTGTTTCATTAACCGTGATAGTTCTGCGTCTAATCATTTCCGTTCAATCAGAGCCTTTCATACTCGTAGCTAATCGGCTTAATGCTCCTTTCATTTCCCGGCGACTCTCTGATTGGGCGTCACTTCAACGGGTAAATGTCTTATCTATACTAATATATAAAGCTGAAGAGTTTGTTTGTTTGTTTGAACGCGCTAATCTCAGGAACTACTGTTCCGATTTGAAAAATTCTTTCAGTGTTAGATAGCCCATTTATCGAGGAAGGTTATAGGCTATATATCATCACGCTAACACCAATAGGAGCGGAGCGGAGCGGAAGAATGTTTCAAAATCGGGGGTTTTTGAAGTAAAACTTCTATAGGCGCTAATCTCAGGAACTACTGCTCCGATGTGAAAAATTCTTTCAGTGTTAGATAGCCCATTTATCGAGGAAGGCTATAGGCTATATATCATCACGCTAACACCAATAGGAGTGGAGCGGAGCGGAATAATGTTTCAAAATCGGGGGTTTTTGAAGTAAAACTTCTATAGGCGCTAATCTCAGGAACTACTGGTCCGATTTGAAAAATTCTTTCAGTGTTAACACCGGGGGGGTGGGGGGGGGGTGGGTTGAGTTGGGGTGAGGGTTCTATAGGCATAGGCACGCTTGACTTGGGAGGAACGCGGGTGTGCGGGGGGTGCTGTGTGGGAGGGCGTACGGGGGGTGCGGAGGGGTGCGGAAGGGTGGGGGGTGCGGGGGGGTGAGGGGTTGCTGTGTGGGGGGTGCGATGGGGAGCGGGTTGGAGGGTGCGGCGGGTTGCGGGGGGGGGTCAATTTTTTTATATCGAGGAACTGAGGAGAGCCATAATTGATGAAAAGGCCAATTGGATAAAAAAATAAGTTGCCCAAATTACTAATTCCACGCGGACGGAGTCGCGGGCAAAAGCTAGTTAGACATAAAAAAAAAAAATTTTTTTAGGATTCCTTACATCAAAAGAAATAAAACGGAACGTTTATAGGGTCACTACGTTTCATGTCTGTCTATTAATATTTACCTATTGCAAGTGTTTGATAATCATAATCATAATCATTTATTTGCATAAAAACATGGTATAAGATTGGTGATATAAAAGTAACACAGTTTCACATGCTTTTGTCACACTAAGTATGACATGCAAATTTCAATTTCAATACAATTAGACAACATTAGCATATAAATAATATTAAACCTTATTTAACAGGAATATTCTCACGATAACTGCTTTTAATGATTTACGGTTAGTTGCATTACATATATGTTAGGTACAGGAACCATGATTAACTTGTTCCCGATATTTCGACGCAGTTGCGAATCATTATCATGAGTAGACGGAAAAAACAAAGGTAATCACGGTCAACATCCCGTAAGTAATATATCTAACGCAAGTATTTTAAAAACCTAAATAAGGTGCTTCCCATTTGCTTAGAATGAAGTACGTTAAAAAGAAGCATTGACTTTAAAGAGCAAGTACAAAAAGTCCAATCTCATCAAATTTGTAGTTCACATAAAAATCACATGAAAAAATTGCGTCTGTACATTTTTAATTTGAGAATTGACTAGACATTATATCGATGGTTTTTGGATTGAGTTTTTCCAACTATAAAGTTATTTGCTATGCAATCTGACTTATTGTGCTATGTGTAGTGGATGATGCTTTTAGGGTTTATAAAGTTGTATGTTTTCTTGAGTGAGTCCGACTCGCATCTTGATGGTATTTTCAAGAAAAACTTACTTTTTACACGCGTGGCATTTAAGTCTTAAGTGATGAATAAAGTATTAGTAAATTTAAAACATCTTTGGTAAGTTCCATATCTTCGGTATGAAATTTTTGATGTTGTTTTCATATTACGTCGTAGGTCACCAGTATTACAATTATTATGTGTTCACTTTATACTCGTACTCGTTTTATGTTATCTATTTATTTGTTCATGAAACGTCGATACAGTCTCAAATCTGAAAAACTCCGTACGATTTACAACAAACAATTTACCAAAATCGTGATTTTTTTTATTGTTCCAATTAAAAATCAAAACTTACTAGCTAATGAATTCGGCGTAGTACCGTAAACCTAGGTGACTTTGAACTGCGGGGCGACTCTAAAAAGTAGTTTGCCGACCAATTTACGCAATTTTGCTAGCATTTGCTTTTCCTTGTCTTTTTGTCTTCTCTTAATGTTATCATTTACCTCATAATATAGACAATTTCGACTTTACGATATTGAAATTTGACCAACGGCACCCCGGTTTACGGTACTTACTAGTTATTTTGTTAATTGCTGTAATAATTGCGCTCATAATTAGCCTCTGCCTCCCATTCATTCTTCTCTAGCTTACCTCTAATTCCTTGAATACTAGCTCCAGTTCTATCAACATAGTAATTTCAGCAGGAATACCACCATTAACAATGTTGTCATATATATTTTCCGAGTTGGCAAGTTATCTCCACATACCTCGAGTGCTAGTTAGTGAATAACTGAAATGCCTCAACGTAACTGCAGAATTGCAGTGAGCATTATATGTAAGTTCTGTGAGAAGCTCGTTGGTTTCGTGGCTCCGTTGTTAAGTGAGCGCCATTGTGTGAGTAGAAAAGAAAAATGATGTGAAATCAAAAAGGACATTTATGAAGTCTCGTCTAAAACATTAACAAATCTATTTAAGTTCGCGTTTCCTCGATAATTCCGGATATTTTGTGAAAACAAATTATTTTATCTTTTTTTCGCATAAATTTATTGCTTATTTTTTTCTTTCGTTACGTTTAGGTTACCATGTCTTTAGAGGTCCTTTTTAAGGTTTAAATACGCCTTTGTCAAATAAGATTAACTTTCCGCCAACCATTGTACTTTTAGTTCTTGCTTGCAATAAAAAAAATAATAATAAAAAGAATGAACTAAAACAATTACTTTGCTCACCCGCGACCTAAGGTCGCGGGTGAGCAAAGTAATTGTTTTAGTTCATTAATATGGACCTCCGCAAAGTAACGCCTGATTCAATAAATTATAAAAAAAAGAATGTTTATTCACAAACTTAAAACAAAAAACAATGAAAACAGAATGAGATACAAAAAACAAATACAACTTTGTGAAAGGTAAGGACTCAGAAAAGTTGCTGGTTTCAGACCTTAGTTCAGTTTGTGTACATAAGAGTAAATAATCCTTCTCTTTGTAACTACATAATGTAAATTACTTACACCGTTTAATATTACAGCAAAGCTTGTGAAACAATATTATAAGTCGTCAATCTAAATAAATGTCCTCCAAAGAGTTTGCCGCTCATTTCCAGCGATTTCTTACTATTTTATTTTGCAAACAAACCCCGTGCGAAAACGAAGATTAAATACTTGTTTTGAATAGTCGTATTTAAATTAAGTGTAAGTACCACAAAACGGGTCCATGTTTTATTTAGTGTGTAACTAAGTACTTTTTCTCAAACATGCTATGAAATATTGACGTTATGTTCCTTAAAATACGCCACGAACTGTCACGTTGCAGGTGCGGCTAGACGAGAGGTCAATAATGGAATTTCATACAACATTGCTGGCCAAGGCCAGCAAAGTGATCGTCTATTGTTTTATGTGACACAGCACCATGACGTTTAATAGGTCGACGTGGTCGACGTGGATGGATGGATGGACGGACGGATGGACGGACGGACGGACGGACGGACGGAGGGATGGATAGATGTTGATGGATGGATGGATGGATGGATGTTGATGGATGTTGATGGATGTTGATGGATGTTGGTTGATGGATGTTGATGGATGTTGGTTGATGGATATTGATGGATGTTGGTTGATGGATGTTGGTTGATGGATGTTGGTTGATGGATGTTGGTTAATGGATGTTGATGGATGTTGATGGATGTTGATGGATGTTGGTTGATGGTTGTTGATGGATGTTGATGGATGTTGATGGATGTTGGTTGATGTATGTTGATGTATGTTGATGGATGTTGATGGATGTTGTTGGATGTTGATGGATGTTTATGGATGTTGATGGATGTTGATGGATGGATGGATGGATGGATGTTGATGGATGTTGATGGATGTTCTTATTCATGGATGTTGACGGATGTTGATGGATGTTGATGATGTTGTTGGTGATGGTGATGGTGATGGTGATGGTGATGGTGATGATGATGGCGGTGATGATGGTGGTGATGATGATGATGCATGTTTGAGAAAAACTCTATACAAGCCTTGGCCACGAACAGGGATTGCCGGCCTCGTATCTCTAGATGGCCTCGTTAACACTCGGCCATCTATAACTACTCGGCCGGCAATCCCCTATTTCGCGGCCGCTGCAGTAATGTACTATTATCTCCTTTCTTTTCGTTCAGTCGTCAAAAACGTTCGAATTCCTTTTTTTTACGTCTTATTTTTACAAAGCTACATGCTAATTACCGAATGTTAACATTATATACCATTTATCACTTACTGATCACTTCAGAGCGCTATAAATTGTATTTTGACCCCTATTATTGACTCGATGCGGGATCCCCGACTTTCATTACACCATGATGGATAAACAAAGTTTCACCACAGACATTTCACTTTTATATATCAGCCAATGTACGTGAGTAGCTATCGTAATCGCAATTCCCAGTGGATCCTCCCGCACCATTAACCATGAAAGAAGCGATTGGCTGGAAGAGATTAACTTCCATCGCGGCATCCTGGCGACGCTTTTGCACGCGTGCAACGTTAACTCGGCAATGAAGACCGCATTTTTTTGCAAAAAAGTAAAAATTGAATTGTACGAACCGGCTGCTGGTAACGGTCTGGTGTGGGGGGGTTTTTAATATTTATTGCATTGCGCTCGAAGATTTGTTGTTCTTTTTGCTTAAGAGATTATAAATAAAGTTGGTTTATACGTACTGCGATCTGTAATGTGAATTGATAACTCACATATTCATGCAATTTGTGAGAACGAAAACGAGCTTGTCTTTTATAGGTATAGCTTTATGTTTACCTATAGCTGAATTGCTCCAATTATTTGTTCCCAGACATCGATTGCCGACACAAAACCACCGAAAAGTTCAGGGTCGTAATGAAACTTGGATCGACGGGAAAGTGGGAGTTGCACGCCATTAAATACCGTAAAGCCGACCCGGCGAAAAATTAACTTGTTTTCTATGTCAATTTATTTGTGAGAACTACAAACACGTGTTGAGAATTAATGCTGTTCGGTTTTTGGGGTCCGATTTATTATTGTCAATTGTTTTATGGATTCAGTTTGTGGTAAAAAAAAATAATGTACTTACGTAAAGTTTCTAATGGATTTTCTTCTTTGTTAGCGCTATAGTTTGCAAAAATCTAGCAGAATAAATCGTACAAGAAATCATGCGGTGTTGAATGAAACAGTCGAATATTTACAAAGTAATTTGTGTGTTACTGCTGGAATGCCTCAAAATTTTAATTTTTATCACTGTTATAAGACCAGCACTTAATTCATAATTATAAAAAAGACCTGGACACGTTCATTTACATAGATACTTACCGATTAATCCGTCAAAACATTATCTTAATGTACTTTGTTGGTGAAATAATTTCTTTATGCAAATTCAAACCATTCAAAATACAACTTGTAGTCATTGATCCTTTACTCTTCCGGCTTCCAATTCTATCCCTAAATCCCTGGTCAAGCGTCACTCGTCACTTGCGTCAGTCGAGGCAGCCGCGTCAGCTGCCCGACTCGGTTTTATTCGGAATTCTTGGGTTTGAAACGTTTTAGTCTCGCTGACGGGTTATTCCTTCCGCCAATCATCGACTGACAGTGTTCGAAGTATTGGAGCTTAGCAAGCATGGCGGAATACTAGCCGGTATTTTTAGAACTAAACTGAACGTCTGCGAGGCATATTTTTTTATGATCTTTTCACCCGACTGTCGAAAGAGGGTTATGTTTTTTGTGAGATAAAAAGTAATACTTTGATTCTATTTATCAATAAGCTCGTTTTATATGTGAAGTGCTAATAGGTTCTGTTATTTCTAAAATTAAACTAATTGAATATACTAGGTATCATAACTTAAGAGGCGTAAGGTAAATGAAACATTATTTTTGGCACCGTTTGGCATTTTTCTGATTTCAATAGTTACTTATTGATTAAAGTTTTATTTACAAGAACAATAATAGAAGCAAGTAAAACATAAATCAAACGACGTTAAAACAATTGTCATTTTTAACAAAGTAATGTAAAAACTGAAGATTTATCTTAATATTAATTTTATTGTCTGTATTAATTTTATTCACTCTGGAACTACAGAACTGATTTTAAAAATTATTACACATGACAAGGACGGTTTTGTAGCCAGATAAAGCACATTTTTCCCTCGGGACGCAGGCAATGTGGCGAGCAACTGCCAGTATGTAATCAGCAAGGAGCGGAATTTCTCATAGCAAAAATCAAACATCAAAGGCATTGAACATAATTTTTATCGACTATCGATAAATATTTCAGCAATTAATAAAACAGATAGTACTTAGTAGATACTTTTAAAATAGCACTTTTTAAGTTAATTACAATTAAAATATAAAACAGAAATGCAACGAAACTAAAATCTAACCTTCATTCAAAATAACAATCTAATCTATTTCTGTACTAATCGCATTTTCTTCATCTTCTCTGTAGTAAGTAATAGAGAATTGTCATAATTTATTCTATATTGTCACCCTTTAAATTGGTCCTGTTAACATTGTAGATCCAATAGAGTGTTCTACCTCCGTTGATATATGTAACAGGAGCATATTTGTAGTATTCCATGATGCTGTTTTGGTTGTATTCAGTTTTTGGTATAAAATCGGCATAGTCGCGAATTAGGTCATAGTCCGGAATCCTATCTAGCATTTTTTCGAGTTTTAGTTTCACTTCATTACATCCACACCACTCAACGATAATCCTCACATGGTCTAGTATTAAGAAAGAGTCTATTAATGCTTAATAGCATATTTAATAGTGGGTACTTATTTATTTATTTTTTCTAACTAACCCAACGCGATTTATTTTAATATGGAGTTGCAAGTCGCTTATCAAAGAGGTCAAATGTTAAAGAATAATGTTAAGGCGATGACAAGCGAAGAGTCGATTCGATAACATCGATAGCTGGAATAGTCGATAAAACTTATGGTCAAATCAGTATATTGAATTAAAATAGACTGAACGTATCAGTTTATAAATAATTCACCTGAGTTAGATACCTGAACAGAAAATTGTTACCGCCTCCAAACCACACGGGACATGGTATCCGTTGCGGTCCGCATCGCTTGGTTTTGTAAAATAATCAATGGTGCAGATTAAAAATAAATCTTTTCTCGGGGGAGATTTATAAATTATAATAGCACTCAGAGAAAAATAATGGTGCTGTTATTCATGTGCGAGTGTCGGCAACATAGAATGAAACCATGGCTGTAGCAGAAATATGGGCTTCGAAGAATATTACTTATGGCTAAGCTTGGTGTCAACTCCATAAATTTTCCTTCCCCTGTCGTAGCCACTGTCCCTTCTTGACTTCGTAAAGTAAATATTGTTTTAACGATCTCATGGAATTATTTATAATGTCTTTTGTTAAGTTTACATGCATTTCTCAAGCGGTTATGCTAAGGATGATTAATACGCATGCCACCTTATGGATGTAGTTAATGCGAATCCATGCTCTCTGGTCGTGCAGGAGACGTTTTATGATTAGTCTACTGCAATTTTATACAGAGAAAATTGAATTGAATTTTATTCAAAAGTTAAATATCTACCTGAAAGCTATTTAACAATTGTAATTTGTTTTGTGAATAAGAATAATGTCTAGACTTATGCTAAGACTCACATGTTGCCTTCTACTTTGATGGCATTTTAGTGGAATTAGGAGCAATTTACACGTATTACGGGTTTCAAACCTTTTATGAGAAATAAACAGCGACAAGTAAAATATCTCTCTCAACGAACTAGTAATGCTATTCAACAAAGGATTGCGGTCTTTCGGGCACCGTGCCACGGCGGCCATTTTTAGATTTAATTTAATTTAAAACAATTATTTTTATTTAGTATATTAAATTCAATTTAGTTCTTTCGTTTGGCCAATTATAAAAATCTCTGCGTTTGTAACTTATTTTAATTTACTTGTTTCAGGTACATGTGACATTTTGGCCCTCAAGAATTCACAAATTTTGGCTGATCTCTATTTAGAATTTGTCCATCCACAAGGTCGAATCCTGAAGTCAAAACTGGTAAGCGGTATTTGTGACAACAGCTTCACAAAATGACGCACCGTAGCACTAAAGCTTTGTCGAGATTTACGGACTCAACGCAACTTTGAAGGGCTCGCTGCGGTTCTTTCCAGATTCTTACCTCACACTTTTCTTTGATGATCCTTCGAAATATTTTTAGGCTTACTCTATTGATTTAAGCGGGGCGTTGGGAACCCGTAGCACGACAGAGGAACGCGTACCTCATTGTAATAAGGCATTCTATTCAGTCTTTTAGATATGCAAACGATCTCAAACATTTAGGTAGGTAGTAGGTTTAAATCTATAAAATGTTAGCAGCCAGTATGTAATTGTCAAAATATTTAAACAAAAAAAAATAAGCTTAGAAGTTAAATTTTAAAAGAAATTTCTCCAGACGCCAATAAGGTGAAGTCAAATGGGTTGGCAAATGAGAAGGATCTTGATTTCACGATATGTGTCGAACATTTATGAATACTACTACCATTTATGTTACAAATAAATAAATGTGAAACTTACTAAGTTTCTTCCTTAGTTGGTTTTTACACGCTTTATATTAGCTTCACCTGTATGTTTGTATGTTTGTTTGTAACCGACTCCTTAGGGCGCGATTTTGACCCACTTCCCGGTTTCCGATTGAGCTGAAATTTTGCACATATGTGTAAATTGGATGACAATGCAATATTATTGTAACATGGAGCTGATCTGATGATGGAGCTGGATGGTGGCCATAGGAACTATGTAATAAAACAACACAATCCCGTCGAGTTTGTACTCGTTTGATTCGTCTTGACGAGCACTTTGATCCCATATGGTAACCAGGGTCTGATGATGGAGCTGGAAGATGGCCAAAGGCACTCCACAATAAAACGGCACAACCCCATCGATTTTGGGCTCGTTTGATTCGTCTTGACGAGCACTTTGATCCTAGATGGTAACAAGAGTCTGATGATGGATTTGGAAGGGGGGTAGGTGGCGGGTTGGGGGGGGAATGGGGTATGGGGTAAGTGGGTCGGGGGTTTAGAGGGTTGGGGGTTAGGGTGTGGTGGTTGGGGTTAGGGGATGGGGAGGGGTTTACGGGAAATAGGGTGGGGGTGTTGGGGGGTTCGGGGGTAAGTGATTTTGGGGGGTTGTGGGAAATGGGGAGGGGGTAAGAGGCCTAGATGGTAACAAGGGTTTGATGATGGAACTGGAAGGGGGGGCGGTAGGTGGCGGGGTGGGGGGAGTGGGGGTGGGGGGGAGGGGGGGCTTCCGGGGGTATGGGGGTTCGGTGTTAGGGGGGTTGGGTTTAGGTGGTTCGGGGGTTTGTAAAATGAGGAGGGGGTAAGGGGGGTTTAGGGGATTGGGGGTAAGGGTGTGGGGTTTGTGGGGGGTTTGGGGAAATGGGGTGGGGGATGTTGGGGGGTTGGGTTTAGGGGGTTTGGGGGTTGTAGGTGAGGGGGTAAAGTTAGAAAGAAAAAAAATGCAACTAAAAAATAGAAAGTAAATAATAGTTAAAAAAAACTAAAAAACACGCTTTAAAAAATAAAAAATAAATTTTAATAAATTTCAATTCACTATTCTTATAGTGCAGTAAAAAATCTTAATAAGCAATTATTATATTGTTATATCCAGATCAAAATTTGTAAACAATTCTAAATATTGATAAAATAAATAATAATAGTTTAAAATATTTTATTGTAAAAAAAGCGTGGGGTGCTTTTTAAGATGTTATCAAAATGATAATCCTTGACAATTGACACCATGCACCCCACGCTTTTTTTACAATAAAATATTTTAAACTATTATTATTTATTTTATCAATATTTAGAATTGTTTACAAATTTTGATCTGGATATAACAATATAATAATTGCTTATTAAGATTTTTTACTGCACTATAAGAATAGTGAATTGAAATTTATTAAAATTTATTTTTTATTTTTTAAAGCGTGTTTTTTTATTTGTTTGTTTGTAGTTTAATCGCACGTAAATGCCTGCACGGATTTGGATGAAGCATAAATATAGCCCAAAGATTGACCTGAGATAATATTATCCCGAAAAATTGCACAGTTCCCGTCGCAGATCGATAAACATGTCCTAAGTCTGACTTACAATCGGTGTTTACGACTTAGTCTCAAGATATGTCGTATTTAATACTTTATTCATTATCTTAATTGACGTTCCTGTGTGCGGGTTACTTCTTACCTTTTTTTCTTGCTGACGGCGAGTCTCTGAATTTGTGGCTAAACAGTACAATTAAATAATTAACTGTACTAATACGCTAATTTATTAGTCTAGCTATTTGCGTCTAGACTATACGACTACGGCGATTCTGCGAGTGGGGCTGTGGATGCAGCTAGTGTAACTGCTCTTATATATTCGTCCCTGCAGGTGAGAGAGGATATACTTTCTATAAAATTATATTTTTACAAAACAAACTTGGAGCAATCACTAGTATATGGGAAAAGCATCGATAGTTGAGTTTATTGATAAAGGAACTCCCTACCTGTCGTTAAATTTTGCCGCCTAAATTCCTATGTCCGCAGATGAAATATACTATGTCTCTCTAAAAGCTTGTTCATATTTTCCAGAGACAGTTTTAATGCAGCACATGCAAAGGCAACTGAATCAAAGAGAATTTCATAAACGGCACACAGTTTTGTGAACTGACTGAATCTTAATACCTCTTCAGATATTCATACCGTTCCTTAATAGGACATCTTCTGATGTGATATGGCTTACTAGCGTTTCAATGATATGAAAGTTACCGTGTGAATTTTAATTTCAATTAGAGAGGTTTTTAAAAAATCTGTATCGTTTTCTTTTCAAGTATTTTTAACTAAGGCTACTAAAGTAAATTTATTATAAAAAATGCAAATCGGGTTTAGCAGCTTATACTCGTATGTATATGCTGATTTGGATTACACGGCTAAAATACGAACAGTGACAAGTGGCCTATCAATTAAAATCCTTGCCTGTACGAGTATGTATGTATATTTACATTTTTCAAGTTTTTAAGTTAAAAATATGTCGTATTTTCGTAAAATACAGCTACGAGTCCTTTTTTACAAGCTTTTATTTTACTGGCAACGTTCGTAAATGTACGTAATTTTGTAGTTTCAAAATTTGCAAACAAATTTTCGGCCACTCACTAGAATCCGATTGAGCTGAAATTTGGCATACTTATGTAAATTCGGTGACAGTACAATAACGTGGTAGTGAAATTTTCGTGGTCCGTTCAGGATCGTCCAGGACGGAACTCTTGAACGATTAATGACATCCACTTGAACTTGGTATGGATTTGTAGTTTGGACGACAGTAAAAGGGTATCCTATTATCTCGCCTCATTCGTTTTTCGTTTAATTCTTATTTCATATCATTCTGTATTCGTCTTCGTCTTGTTCGCTATCCGTCATTATTTTTTTTGGTCAAATTCTGCAACATGTCTATCTCTTGATACGTCTTATTCGTTTTTCGTCACGGTCTTCCCTGGACTCATTCGTCTTTCTTCCCTTTCGTTTTTTGACTAATTTACTTATTCGCCAAATGCTGGTAAATAAATAAATAAATAAATAAATAAATATTAGGGGACAATCTTACACAAATCGACCTAGTCCCAAACTAAGCAAAGCTTGTATTATGGGTACTAGACGACGATAAACATACTTATATAGACAAATAAATACTTAAATACATAGAAAACATCCATAACTCAGGAACAAATATTCGTGCTCATCACACAAATAAATGTCCTTACCGGGATTTGAACCCAGGACCTCTTGCTTCGTAGGCAGGGTCACTACCAACTAGGCTAAGGCGGTCGTTAATAGATGTTCGTAGGTAAATGAGACAAAAAACGGAAGGGAAGAACTACGAATGAGTCTAAGGAAGACCGTGACGAATAAAAAACCGGCCAAGCGCGAGTCGGACTCGCGCACCGAGGGTTCCGTACAAATTTATATGTATTTATGAATATCCAGTCTTATCAGACCCCTGCTCCTAAGCAAATTTGCGCAGTGTGGGATCATTGTAGATTGGTTACTGATATTGACAGACAGATAAATAAAATGTGCTTTTCGCAATTTTCCCTTTATCTGTGCTATAAGACCTTGCTTCGTACTAAATTTCAAGATTCTGAGTTCACGGGAAGTACCCTGTAGGTTTTGATTCCCTTGCGAGTGTCGACAATTTGCGGAAATTTGCGGCATAAAAGGCTTTATCTTTTGATTGCGTTAAAAATTTATGCTTTTCGCAATTTTTCCTTTATCTGTGCTGTAATCCGTTGCTTCGAACAAAATTTCAAGATTCTGAGTTTACGGGAAGTACCCTGTAGGTTTTGATTCTCTTGCGAGTTTCGAAAATTTGCGGAAATTCGCAGCATAAACGGCTGTATCTTTTGATTGCGTTAGCTTAGAAGTTTGATTTTTTCACAGCTCCAAGGGACAGTAGACCTAAGTATTTGATATAAATTTCAGCTTAATACCTCCACGCGTTCCTGAGAAAAAGGGTCTTGACAGACGGACGGACGGACGGACAGACGGACGGACGGACAACAAAGTGATCCTATAAGGGTTCCGTTTTTTCCTCTTGAGATAAGGAACCCTAAAAACGAATAAGACTTATTAAGATAGAGACAAGTTACAGATTTTGGCCAAATAAGATAAAATGTCTGATAGCGAACAGGACGAATAAATAATGAGTGACGAATACAGACTGAAACGAACAACGAATGAGGCGAGATAATAGGATACCAATAAAAGTACAGTCAGCAAAAGAGATTTTTTTTTATAAAAAACATTTATTCAAACAATTTCATTTATCTGTATTTAAACTATAAATATATTTTTCTTGTATGTAAAATAAAGTCCAATTGTCGAACGTATGTAAACGCAGCACTTCAAAGCAGCTGCACTTGTTCAGCTAACAAAGTAAGTAATTATTTTTTGTTGTGTTTGTACTATCAGTAAGTACAAGGTTTGTATGAAAGAAAATGATTAAGAGATTGCACGGAAAAGTGAAATCTGAATGGTATATTTTTTTCATTAGCACACCCATGCATACCAAGTGCAGTTGCATAAAGGAAAGATACTGTAGCAAACAACCCATTAAATGCGTTTCGGATGAATGAACGGAAAATCGCGCAAATTGCACTACATAGCAGCATTTGATTGACCACTTCAAACTCGTTCGCTCTGCGACCGCGTATTGTAATGCAACTTGCACGATTTTTCATAGAGATTCAAGCTTGGGATTAGGGAAAAATATATTTTACACTAAAACAATACCGTTGAATGCAAATGGAGGGTTAACGCTTCTAAAACCGTCTCGACATGAGCCGTAACCTAACTCGAATCGATCGGGTTTAAAATAAACTTGCTGGAAGACCGAGTTCACTACTAATATGGAAGGGATTGACTGCAGTCTTCAATAACCACCGCTTTAGCCTAGTTGGTAGTGACCCTGCCTACGAAGCAAGAGGTCCTGGGTTCGAATCCCGGTAACGGCATTTATTTGTGTGATGAGCACGAATATTTGTTCCTGAGTTATGGATGTTTTCTATGTATTTAAGTATTAATTTATCTATATCTATATAAGTATGTTTATCGTCGTCCAGTACTCATAGTACAAGCTTTGCTTAGTTTGGGACTAGGTCGATTTGTGTAAGATTGTCCTCTTATATTTATTTTTTATTTTTATCATCACGTAAATTAACTTTATATTGGAAATAGCTCATGAGTATTATTACGCAGTTATATATTTACCTCGACGTTTTGACCACATTGCAGTAGCCGTGGTCACTGGTCACGAGTTGACTGAAGTGTAGAATGTCACGTTCGTTTAGCCGTGCGAGTCTTTAGAAATACCCGCATTTATAAGTCCCGTGTATAGTAATAGTCATCTAATATTTTTAGTACATTGTGCATCAAGGGCCGTAAGTAGGGGATTACTAACGAGAGCCTATTAGAAGCCCGACGCCGGTGGCGGAGGGCTTTTAATGACTCGAGTTTGTAATCCCCTTACTGCCCGTGATACACACAATGATTTTCATCACACTGCGAGGAAAAAAAATCCAAAAATGTCATTATTTTGTCTCTAAGCACTTAAATTAAATAAATAATGGCTACCCGCCAATATAGATTGTCACATTTTTAAAGCCATCTACCATAGATAATGTAAACTGTGTTGATTCAGGTAACGTGATCGGAATCAATTCTACACAACTCGGTAAGTGAATACAAAAACAAAAATTTGAATGTTTCACACAATAGCAACAGTATATTTTTGTTTTTTTTTTTATTGAAAATTGCTGGAGTGTTACGAGGGAAGGCATCCCACACGACGAGAGACTAACAAATAAAAGAATACTTATCTCACTAATTACTGCTGCAAAACGCTAGCCTATTCTATAGGCTTCTTACTTAACTAAGTTGGTTAGGGTTGATCCAGATACCTTATTATTTAATGCACTTGGAATTACAATTGTTTTCAATCAGTGATGCAACGATATCTCTATTACGATACCGATACGAATACAGATAATATCGTATAAGCTATTACGATTACGATATATCATTACGATACGAATACGAATAAAATAAATAAATAAGTAAATATTAGGGGACAATCTTACACAAATCAACCTAGTCCCAAATCATTGACGTACAATAAAACAACTAGACTCCCAATCACGCTCAAAAATTGTCCGAAGCAAAAGTCTGCACACGCGTCTATTGTGCAGAGTTTTGGTTCAGTTGTGTTTCGACCGCGCGTTGATTACAACGTCACTTCTCGCCCCGTATTCGTATATGTCTCTTTCGCACCGTAATCAAACTCACGAGAAAAAAAGAGACAGACAGTCTAGCTTCCGCTTCGCATGACCACTCCACTGCATTCTTTACTCTTTAGGCGGTTTCCAGCGAGTGACGTCATGTCACTACTTCGAACGATCGTATTCAATTGACATTAAACATTACTGCTACGAAATAAGGTGTTAATTTGAATGAATGCTGTTAATGTTATCTATATAAATTGATGTATACGTACACACAACGCCGCTCGGCCGTTTTTTGAGGAACTTTTGTGAAGCGATTGGGAGTCTAGTTGTTTTATTGTACGTCAATGTCCCAAACTAAGCAAAGCTTGTACTATGGGTACTAGACGACGATAAACATACTTATATAGATAAATAAATACTTAAATACATAGAAAACATCCATAACTCAGGAACAAATATTCGTGCTCATCACACAAATAAATGCCCTTACCGGGATTTGAACCCAGGACCTCTTGCTTCGTAGGCAGGGTCACTACCAACTAGGCTAAAGTGGTCGTTACCAATACAATACACATACAGATACGATACGAATAAATTACGATACTTTAAAAAAAAACTAAAAATCTCTTTGAAATCAACATCTATTATGTTTTTAATATACTTTTTATGTTTAACATCAGGTTTGTTTGGTTTAATATACTTTTTATGTTTAAATTATTCATTCTATCTAATAATACTAGTAGCGAACACATAAATGTCTTGCTTCAGTCTGTTTCTGATATTGCCTACTTAAGTGTACATAAGGTACACTTAAGTGTACTTAAACACACAAAATCAGATGGCTAGTGCTAGTGTTGCCAGTGCAAAATTTAACATCGAGTTGCGTTTCGTTTCAAGCAAAACATGTATGTTTTCTTTCAAATATCGTATCGTAAAAATCGTATAATATGCTTACGATGCTGATTATCGTAATAAAACACGATAATCGGCGGTATACGATAATCGGTATCGGCATCGTTGCATCACTATTTTAAATTCTTCTTTCTGTCGTATTAGTCTAAGATCCGAGTATACAACGACCTTCACCAAACTGGTTAATGGATGAAAAGTATTTTATATGAAATCAAATATGTTAAGAAATATATTGCAAGTGGGTTGACTAAAAAATGTCAGTCCAGTATGATTAATTTTTTTTTTGTCATTTCACCCCTTCTGTTAATATACAAATGACAAACATACCAATTAAAAGTATGAAGCCTATAGAATATGCAAACGTTAGGTTGCCTATTTTTTTCCCGTCTTAACTTTTGGGTAGGCAGGTATACAATAGGCTTCATACTTTTGATTGATATGTCATTTTGTCTAATTAATCGAAAGGGTGAAATGTTTTCAAAAAATAATTAATCATATTCTGACTGAAATGTTTTAGCCAACCCACTTGCAATATATTTATTCACATATTTAATCTATATAAATAAAAATGAATCACCGAAATGTTTGTACGCGCATAACTTCTGATCGACTGCACCAAATTGGATAATTCTTATTTTTTGCGTTTGTTACTCTTAGGAAAAGGTTCGTATGAAATAAATTTTAGAAAAAATACAACGGGCGAAGCCGCGGGCGTCAGCTAGTTTAATATAAAAAACTTTTCATCCATTAACCAGATCGGTGAAGGTCGTTGTATAGGTTCTCGGATCCTAGGATATATAAGGTGCTAATAAATAAACTAGGTACCAATATTTCCAGAGCGTAAACAAGTCACTTTCACTCAGACAGCTTTCCAAATTAAGAAAAAAATCACAAACTTGTCATAAATATCCATCCAAACGGATTACTGCTTTAGTAATGGAAAATGGAGTTTTTTTTTCAAATATAATAAAGTTGTTAGAATAAAAGTGACTTGTTTCGATAAGTAGATTAGCCATAGAAATATTGGTACCTAATTTGTTAGTATAAGATGACGGTATAAAGAAAATAATGGCGAATGGGATCGGAGCGTCCACACGTTCGACAACACGGTCTCTGGTCTTGTCTTTAGAATCGTCCTGTATTCTGAAACAAGATTAAAATAAATAGTCAGAACTCGCTTACCTTGCTAAACCAGTTACTTAGGTACTGCGTTTTTCAGTCTTTTTTTTTACAAAAATTACTTATATTAAGCGAGTTTTAACCGGCTAGGCCAGGTGCAATTTTATACATTTGTAAAAAAAAGAAATCTGTTCTTGTGGATCCACTTATTTTAAATGGAGATGCCGGTGTTTTAAAAATAAACTTTATTCAGCCATCGCAGCTTGTAGTAGCTTTTTTAATTTCTTTTATTTTATTTACAAAAGCAATAGCACAAATTGCGCTGGTATTTCTTCAAACCTTCGAGTTTGATTACAGCCGACGTGACGGCTTATTATCGCAACGTCACACCGCCCCCGTTCCTGTCGACTATCATTAGACAAATGTTATTGGCTCCTCACTCTCCCCGGGTGTAATGGGCCAGGCAAAGTTCCCGTGTAACGACTCCAGGGACAGAAGTTTACTCGGTCAACACCATGGACCGTAGGTTTTGTTTATTAGATAGAATTAGTTGTTTTTGGGGAAATACTGTTATGGTCGGGAAGACTCATAAATATTCGTGAGCCTGTTTTTAACACTCCTCCTAAATTGGCTTTATTAAATATTTGTAAATAATGTAAACATCTTGCAACTCACTTCCAATAGTCCCTTTGACTTAAAATTTGGTAAGTAGGTACTAGGTACCTACCGACAACAGTAACAGATAACTTCTGTTTTGAAAAACTTATTATTGCTACTTAATATTGGTAGCTTTATATCTCGTAGGCACTAAAGACCGCCCTTTTAAAAACATCATGAAATAAAATTATGTTGAGAATGGTAGAAATCTTGCCACTGATTTATGCAAAATTAAATTTTAATCCTCGGTGAATATAAGTACATCCATACGGAAAATCGAACACAGGACATTGTCCTTTTTTTAAAGTCGGCTAGTAATTACTTGAAATAATTTTAAATTAGTAAAGATATAAAAGTTAGCTAGGACCATTAAACAGTTCTCCGTTTCTTCAACTTTTTTCGCACTAAACTATAAATAACGTCACGCGTAACGGTTCAACTTGCACACTCAAAGAAAACACAACTTTGCTTAAAGAAATAAAAAGTTACCGAAGTTGGACAAGCTCGTAGCATTTATAGCTTTTTCTCAAACATGCTATGAAATATTGACGTTATGTTCCTTATAATACGCCACGAAGTGTCACGTTGCAGGTGCGGCTAGACGAGAGGTCAATAATGGAATTTCATACAACATTGCTGGCCTTGGCCAGCAAAGTGATCGTCTATTGTTTTATGTGACACAGCACCATGACGTTTAATAGGTCGACGTGGTCGACGTGGATGGATGGATGGATGGATGGATGGATGGATGGATGGATGGATGGATGGATGGATGGATGGATGGATGGACGGACGGACGGACGGACGGACGGACGGACGGATGTTGATGGATGTTGATGGATATTTATGGATGTTGATGGATGTTGATGGATGTTGGTTGATGGATGTTGGTGGATGTTGATGGATGTTGATGGATGGATGGATGGATGGATGGATGTTGATGGATGTTGATGGATGTTATTGGATGTTGATGGATGTTGATGGATGTTGATGTATGTTGATGGATGTTGATGGATGTTGATGGATGTTGATGGATGTTGGTTGATGTTGATGGATGTTGGTTGATGGATGTTGGTTAATGGATGTTGATGGATGTTGATGGATGTTGATGGATGTTGATGGATGTTGATGGATGTTGGTTGATGTTGGTTGATGGATGTTAATTGCCGGCCTATCTCGTTGACACTCGGCCATCTATAACTACTCGGCCGGCAATCCCCTATTTCGCGGCCGCTGCAGTAATGTACTATTAAATTTTTGCTAGCATATTGCATCCGTCGAATAACCTACAAATATTACCAGGGTACGCACAATAGTCGTAAAAACCCCATTTATTGCATAGTACCAAATACGCAGTGGCACGTTTGGCAACTTTCGTTTTCATTGACGTGACTGTTACATTATATTCTGTTTTTGTTTTAGGGGATACGATATTTTTGAACGATCTGATGCTAATTGTTTAATTTTTTAAATCTTTAGCTCTTTGAAGTTATTGAATTCTGAACAAAAATTTTCAATTTTTGCTTATCACGAATTGTAAATCTTGTCCGCTATACCTTGAGATTTTCCTGGCATGAAAGACATTAGTGTTTGACATAATAATAACATCGATTCAGTTTAGTATTATTGTTTATTAATTATTTTCAAACGTGTCACATCGATAAACTAAAATATCAGAAGGAAGAAACTAGTGTTGCATCGTTTTTGCGGGAAAATCTCTAGGTATTTTCATTACGGGTGTGTTAACGTGCTGTATTATCATCGTCATCATCCTAGCATATATACGTCCCACTGCAGGGCATAGGCCTCCTCTCAGAATACGTACGTACTGTATAAAATAATGATAAACTTCGACAATAAAGCCTATGGTCAAGTCTACAAATGCCATTGCGGTTATTTTATTAAAGCATGGTTTCAAAATGGCGGCAGCAAAAGATGCTTACAAATGTACAGACATGAAAATAACGTATTTTTTGGTTAGAAAGCAATAACCAAAAATGATTATACTAGCGATGCGGGTACTTTTTCGTGAAGTGCCGGTTTTCTGCAGTGATAATCGTATTCAAAAATATTGCTGTTGCACCGAGGTCGCTTGCATAAATAACCTTCAACTTGCCATGTACGACCAAGATTACGTTCAAAGATCTCACTTGAGTATTATATGTCGTAAGCTTATGCAATATCGTGTCTTGCTCATCTTTTAAAGGAAATTCTAAGAATTTACTGTCTGGCCAACGAGTGTAAGAGATATGTCTTTGCATTTTCCTTGGGGCGTTAGCATCTTGGCACCGTCGTTTTGAGGTACGCCTTATA
Organism: Archips crataeganus; assembly: GCA_947859365.1. Lineage (NCBI taxonomy): Eukaryota > Metazoa > Arthropoda > Insecta > Lepidoptera > Tortricidae > Archips > Archips crataeganus. Next base: position 14,100,705 of record OX402057.1, on the reverse strand, counting down.
ATTTGATATAGTTGTTACACTTATAGTTTATAACGTGAATTATATAGGATACTTTTTATCCCGGAAAATGGCAGAGTTTCCGCGGTATAGCGATTGTCGAATTCTTCGCAGACGAAGTCGCGGGCAACTAACTAGTATGAAATATTTACTTTCCTTGATAGCCTAGAAATCTATATTGCGCTATGCTATTCAAATATCTTACTAATATTATAAATAAGATGTTTTCAGACATGTTTGGAAGTTTTTTAGACAATCGGGCAAAAAAGTTTAAACGATTTAAATTAAATTTGACGTGCAACGATCAGGGGCTAAATTCAGGAACGGCCCAACACGGTTTGCGAGCGGTAATTCGATCGTTTGCGAGAAGATAGAGATGAACTGCTATTCAGGAACGCCAAAAATCACTGGTTTGCGAGAGGTTTCGGCTGAGATTGGGATGAGCCTAATTTTTTTCTTTCTTATTTTTTTTTCTTTCATCAAAATCAATAGCACTCTTGATTTTGAGTAAGAACACCCTAAAAATTCGTCATTAACAAAAAGTGAAGGGTACACTTTTTATTGAAAATCTCCACTTAGAAGGTTATATCTGTAGAAGTGGTAAAGCCGAGCAATCTCGCATCTCATCACTGCTTACAGCTCACCTGGTTGGTCCGGCTGTGAACTGAGCCGGTCGACGACTCTCACGAGGTCGTGACCAGCCTTTCGTCTCATTGTATATTAATACGGGGGCAGATTGCGCTTCTATTCAATAGGCTTGCGATTGCTGTAGGGGTATAGGATAGGGAGAAATGGGACGTTAATATCGTACTAGCTGTGTAATAAATTATTAAATTGTCTCGACATTCTTGCGCGGATTTCATCAGTTCTAATGTGATCCCGCAGAGAAACTCTGAGCATAGTAACCTTGAGTTTTCTTATGAGACCCATCGTCACTCACGTCTCGGCCTCCAACAAGATGGAGTGACAACCTCAGGCCGTATTGTCTAATGCGTGGGCGCTTGCCATCGCTTTAACCATCTCTTTCTGTCACCGTCCTATACCGTTTGAGAGAAAGAAATAGTGAATGCGGAAGCAAGCGTCCGCGTGTTGGACAATACGGCCTCTGAAAAGATTCCTGGAACGGGATGCGGGTGGCGCAGGACCCATCTGTTTGGCGAACCTTTGGGGGAGGCCTATGTTCCGCATTGAACGTCTTTCAGCTGAAATAATTGATGTAACACAGTCATAATAATGTCGTTAGTAAATTTATAACTGGATTCGGGAACGTACAAATTATTGATCATAGCTAGTTAATATAATTATCATCGTAGCAATGAGGGTTCGGGAACTAAATAATGTTAATTGCCATAGAAGGCACATAATTATTGAGCAGTTATTTACTTTGCTAAATTAAGTCATAGCGAAGGAGCATTAATATGACTATGATACCTTTGCGAAAGTAACGCCTGAACGAATCAATTAATTAAGGCCTTGTCTGTCAAAGACCACAAATTGTTGGTCATTTATTTTCTCAATAATTGCAATTAATAGGTCTCCAATAAAGGGTACCTAGCGTTAATTTTAACCTTCAGATCAAAAGTGGCCGAATATATTATTATGTGGTCAAGATTCAATAGCTTCCCACAAAGCGGTCTCAATTATTATATTTACCTTAATAACGTTAAACGTCGCACAATCACGCTAATGGATTTACGATGACGTTTTAATTGGAACTTGCCAGTCTGTCCCCAAAATGACTGGAACGATAATTTAATTCACGACGTCAAGGGACGACCGTTCAAAGTTACGGTATTAGCCCCATTACGTGCTGAATGGGGTTGAATACCGGATATCGTCTCTAAACTACATCCGGGCAAAGTTATCTTTACACCCTGCTAAATACGAAAGTGACGCTAACTCTGCGAAAAGTAACGAAACGCGTGCACCCTTTGATGGCAAACTTAAGTTTGCTTTCCATGACCGGTATGTTTAACAAGATTGTGGAGCTGCAGTTATCGTTTCAGTATATTTTCATTTGCAAAGTCTTTCGCCCATTGACGACGCACCGAGCTCGATTTATTACGGATTTTACTGCCGCAGTCTCGCGTGGCAGCGTAAAAACAAAGTGTTAGTGCCGCGCACGAAGACTTTTGCGCTTTTTTTTTCGGGAATTGCAAATTTGGATTAAGATGCCAGCTATATTGTGAAATAGTAGTATTACAGACGTTTACGTTACGCCGAACAAGACGGGGAACGACGGAAATGTGCCTCTGTATGGTCTTTATTTCCAGCTATCGCTTTTCACGCAGAAAGTTTACTCATATTTTTGAATCAAACTACACAAGCCAACGTTTATGGAAAAAGCTTTTTCGGTGATAATATAAGATGATTAAATATCACAATGAAATCGTTTTATTGCACAATTGAGAAGAAAATGGTACTAGATTAATTTCACACGTACTATATTTTGACGATATAATAACCTTTTTTATTTGATAACGCTTTAAATTGATCATGTCATATAATCATGTTATAAATATAACGTATACTTTTGTATTAAATTTAATGTACATTCCGATGAAATAAAAAGTAAGTGTAGAGACGAAATTCTACCAATTGAGGATTAAATTAAAATGTTGAACGAAGGCCCTCGAACGCATCAGTGGTTGCCCGCAACTTTCGTGATGTTGTCAATCCACCTAGTAGGAGGCTTGCCAATGCCACGTCTTCTAGTGTTGTTGCAATAGCGATAGTTTCGCTATCGATAGCCGACCTTGTGAAACAGTCGATGGCGCGGTAGTATCGAGTCAAAAAGTCGATACTATCTATAGTCTATCGACGCGTTTCGATTATCGATAGTTTGCAATAGTATTACTTATTTTCATCAATCGACACTATCGATACTATTGATTTTTAGCAATTGTGTTACTTATTTTCATCAATCGATAGTATCGTCAAGGGTCGATAGTTTCGATTGGACTCTCGATTTTCAAAGCCACGATACTATCGATAGTCTTTTGATATCGCATCAACACTAGTTTGTGGTCGCCATTCGAGAACCCTTCTCCCGTAATGGTTATGTGTTCCTCGCAGGATTGGAAATGGTCAAGATAATTATGTACATAATTATTAATTATAGTAAATAACTATGGACCTCCGCAAAGTAACGCCTGATTCAATAAATTATAGTACACTTATCTGATAACTATCCGGTTATTATCCGACAACACAACGTGTAATTAAAAGTACTATTAGCAATGTAATAAAAGGTTCATGTCTCGTGTTCGGATATCGATGCGACGCCAAACAAATGAGGCACAGTATTACCCGGTTTCAGATACACACTACTACAGACTTTACGCTTCTATCTATATACGTAACTAGCTTTTGCCCGCGACTCCGTCCGCGTGGAATTAGTAATTTGGGCAGCTTATTTTTTATCCAATTTGCTTTTTCATCAATTATGGCTCTCCTTAGATCCTTCCAGAAGAAGTGAAAATTCATAATAAACCAACCCGCTCCCAATCCGCCCCCAACCCGCTCCTAACCCGCCCCCAAACCGCCCCCAACCCACCTCCAACTCGCCCTCAACCCGTCCCCAACCCGCTCCCAACCCGCCCTAAACCCGCTCCCAACCCACTCACAACCCGCCCCCAACCCGCTCCCAACCCGCCCCCAACCCGCTCCCAACCCGCCCCCAACCCGCCCCCAACTTACTCTCACCCCGCCCCCAACCCGCTCCTAACCCACCCCCAACCCGCCCTTAACCCGCCCCCAACTCGCTCTCAACCCGCCCCCAACCCGCTCCTAACCCGCTCCCAACCCGCTCCCAACCCGCCCCCAACTCGCTCTCAACCCGCCCCCAACCCGCTCCCAACCCGCCCCCAACCCGCTCCCAACTCACTCCCCCACCCGCTCCCAACCCGCCCCCAACCCGCTCTCAAACCGCCCCCAACCCGCTCTCAACCCGCCCCCAACCCGCTCCCAACTCGCCCCCCTACCCGCTCCCAACCTGCCCTATCCCCTATCTAACTGGGCTATCTAACACTGAAAGAATTTTTCAAATCGGAGCAGTAGATCCCGAGATATAAAAGTTTTACTTCAAAAACCCCCGATTTGGAAGCATTCTTCCGCTCCTATTGGTGTTAGCGTGATGATTTATATATAGCCTGAGATTAGCGCGTTCAAACAAACAAACAAACAAACTCATGTTTAAAGAAACAAACAAACTCTTCAGCTTTATATATTAGTATAGATTATCACGATAATTATCCCGTGCTACCCTGGCCTTATAATAAGAAGGTAAAAATTCGAACTTAGCGCCGTCCCACTCTCGCTAATAGTATGTAATATGAGAATGAGCGAGACAATGCGGACAATACGATACGAACTTCGATTTACGAATTTTTCAGCAGTTGCCCTGGTTTTTTTAGGTGATTATGGCATGCCCATTGCCACTTCAACTTATTTACATAGTCTCTGAGCTATCTCTAGGCTAAATTCTAGATTCTATCGCGCACAGAAACTATACTTTTAATAATTCCTTTATACATTATATTTCGTAACGGCACCATCGCAATAACAATCCATTTCAATTTGAATGCTATTATCGTTACCTTAGCCTTAACCAAGCGTTAAATGAGCCACAAAATACAAGTTCAAGGTTCTTTCTAACTATACAACTACAGTATAGTCTTGTCAATTTCAAACCAGTACAGTTATCAAAAAATCTGATTAGTGGAACTTGTGTTATATACTTAGTCAGCTGCAGCGAAAAGTTACACTCCCCCATGTAAAAGTGGTAATCACACCGGGTGTACGGTGGTACCTTTCCTCTGCGGCTGACCGTACAAACCTATGGATCTTGATCCTTTTTGGATTAGGAATCTTTAATTTCTTTTTATTAAATTTTATATAATACAAATTACTCTTACATCGCTACGTTAGCAGCGTTGGACTGTTATAGTATAACAGACTTCTTATAAAGCCCTTAACTTTTTAAAGTTACGTACACAAAGAGAAACGGAACCCTATTAATGTGTCGCTAGACTGTCCGTCTGTCTGTCTGTCTGTCGAACCGTCTGTAAGTGAGCCTTTTTGTCTATCTATTACAGAGCTATATGGGTGAATCAACTTTTTCGTGCCACAGGTTCATCATCATCATCATTTCAGCCGAAAGACGTCCGCTGCTGAACATAGGCCTCCCCAACAGATCGGTCCACAGGTTGCTATGGAACAAATTTTATCTCTTGGACAACCTATGAAACAGTGTGAAGATGTTACTTCAACAACTGGGGACTGAGTAAACAACACAAAAAAATAGATTCACCCATCTCAAGAACCTTAATAGACAGCTGACATGTATACGCAGTATGCATTTCTATTGCCGCTACAACGCCTACAACAAAATTTAGGGGGTTCCAACTAATCGCACACTGCGTACATTTTGTTTAGAAGCAAGGCTCTTCTAATACTGGATTTCGTAGATACCGCGGTTTATAGCCTACCTATATTTTGTCATGCCTACAATTGTACGGAACCCTCGGTATGCGAGTCCTATTCACACTCGACCGGTATTTTGACGCTACTTAAGGGCTCTTATCAAAAATGTCATAATTAAGTCAGTAAAACAAATCTAAAAATACACCCTAACTTCTTCAGTAACAGCAATGTAACCAGCTTAATCGTACACGTGTGTCGATAAACTAGGTCAATACAGCCTATTACCGCTCTGCATGTAAAGAAGTTTGCGTTCGTAACAGCGCATTGCAGCGAGACACTTTCGCAGATAAAACGTTGGTTAAAATTTTTGTGGGATTCCCACTTGACAACGAAGTGTTAGAAATTTAGGGTTTCTGATGATTTGAATGTTCATTGCTCGAAGTCAAAGTGAAAGTAAAAATTTATTTATCAATCTACCACTGAATCACAAAAACCCTGCTGAGAAGAGTTCAGTGCGAATTGGGAACTTCACACACATCGTTGAATTGCTTTGCAATAACTCTTTGAAAGTTCAGGGTTAATTCTTCGTGATTTACCTGCACCGTAACGCTCGCGATTGGTTTCATATTTAATATAGGTAATGTCGCACATGAACTTAACCTACCTAATGAACCTAATTTAAGTTTCTCTTGAGCTAGCACTATTGTCGTCATCGATATACTACGTCACTGAATCAACGAAAAAAAGTTTTCTTACGACGTGTTACTTTACCTTTTTTATTTATGTCAAACAAGCTGATGCCTGCCGTTTTTCTCCCGCTGAAGTATTTAGATTAAAACGTGTTTTTCCGCAGAAATGAGATATTTTTCCGTATTAAAATGTAGCCCTTTAAGTATGTTCATACAAAAAATCATGGCAATACGTCGGTCGGTTTCGACGTGAAAGAAGGACGAACAAACAAACACTGTCACATTTATAATAATAGTATGAAAAGTATATACTAATACTTACTAGCTGTTGCCTGCGACTCCGTCCACGAAGGATAGGGGTATAAAAAATAGCCTAGGTACCACCTATTCTCAGACCTACCGAATACAGTGAAAAAAGTTTTATAAAAGTCTATCAAGCCGTTTCGGAGGAGTTCAATAACAAACACCATGACACGAGATTTTTATATATTAGATTCCGCTTAACAAACATTTTTACGATAAACGTTTATTAGAGATTGGCGTGAAATTTATCTCACACAGCGTCCGCTCAGACAACGCCATCTATTGATTGCGGATGAAGTTAACACGTCATCTTGAAAGCCGAGATAGGTACTTCAAAGAGTTCTTGGACAGCGACCTCTATATTTACATATTGCCGTCATTTTATAAAAAGGCATAACTGAAAGCCTGTTCCAAACAGAAAAGGCATAAGTGCTCACTTGTACTTTTTGTGTGCGCCAAGTTTCATTTAAATCCGTTCAGCCGTTATTGCGTAATTTTGTTACAAAGTTTCTGAACATCAACACGTCCAAACATCTTCACAAACTAGGATTAGACGTTTAATACTTCGCATCACCTAGCTGTTACCTTGTGTTTCCGCGTAGCGATACTTACTGCTACTGAAGCGTGTGAATCGAACACAGCAGATCCTCCATGGGAAGTGGCGTATATTCGGCACGTGACAGGACGACGTAGCGCCATAAACTTTTCCTGATGGCAACGATGGCTTTAGGAAATTGATCGATCGGCTTAAACGTGCCGGCTTAAGCGTCTACATTCGTCCTCATTTTCCCTGAATTTGAATAAACTGGCAATGTTAAAACATTCGGGGGAATTACGTCGAAATGGAAAATTCGTTTGTTTTCCGATCTTATTCCATCGTGCCCGTACTACGTGTTGGGCGATCGTTGGTCAATCTGACCAAGTGCTTTTAACACACTTTAACCTATAACTATCTATTTCATACTAAATACAAACTGAAACATGGATATACAGAAAAATAAATAATAGTTTAAAAAAACTAAAAAACACGCTTTAAAAAATAAAAAATAAATTTTAATAAATTTCAATTCACTATTCTTATAGTGCAGTAAAAAATCTTAATAAGCAATTATTATATTGTTATATCCAGATCAAAATTTGTAAACAATTCTAAATATTGATAAAATAAATAATAATAGTTTCAAATATTTTATTGTAAAAAAAGCGTGGGGTGCATGGTGTCAATTGTCAAGGATTGTCATTTTGATAACATCTTAAAAAGCACCCCACGCTTTTTTTACAATAAAATATTTTAAACTATTATTATTTATTTTATCAATATTTAGAATTGTTTACAAATTTTGATCTGGATATAACAATATAATAATTGCTTATTAAGATTTTTTACTGCACTATAAGAATAGTGAATTGAAATTTATTAAAATGTATTTTTTATTTTTTAAAGCGTGTTTTTTAGTTTTTTAAACTATTATTTATTTTCTATTTTTTAGTTGCATTTTTTTCTTTCTAACTTTACCCCCTCACCTACAACCCCCAAACCCCCTAAACCCAACCCCCCAACATCCCCCACCCCATTTCCCCAAACCCCCCCCAAACCCCACACTCTTACCCCCAATCCCCTAAACCCCCTTTACCCCTTCCTCATTTTACAAACCCCCGAACCACCTAAACCCAACCCCCCTAACACCGAACCCCCATACCCCCGGAACCCCCCCCACCCCCACTCCCCCCCCGTCACCTGCCCCCCCCCCACTCCCCCCCCACCCCTCCCACACCCCCCACCCCGCCACCTACCGCCCCCCCTTCCAGTTCCATCATCAAACCCTTGTTACCATCTAGGCCTCTTACCCCCTCCCCATTTCCCACAACCCCCCAAAATCACTTACCCCCGAACCACCCAACACCCCCACCCTATTTCCCGTAAACCCCCCCCCCCAACCCCTAACCCCAACCGCCACACCCTAACCCCCAACCCTCTAAACCCCCGACCCCCTTACCCCATACCACATTCCCCCCCCAACCCGCCACCTACCCCCCTTCCAGCTCCATCATCAGACTCTTGTTACCATCTAGGACCAAAGTACTCGTCTAAACGAATCAAACGAGCCCAAACTCGATGGGGTTGTTTCGTTTTATTGTGGAGTGCCTTTGGCCATCTTCCAGCTCCATCATCAGACCCTGGTTACCATATGGGATCAAAGTGCTCGTCAAGACGAATCAAACGAGCCCAAAATCGATGGGGTTGTGTCGTTTTATTGTGGAGTGCCTTTGGCCATCTTCCAGCTCCATCATCAGACCCTGGTTACCATATGGGATCAAAGTGCTCGTCAAGACGAATCAAACGAGCCCAAACTCGATGGGGTTGTGTCGTTTTATTGTGGAGTGCCTTTGGCCATCTTCCAGCTCCATCATCAGACCCTGGTTACCATCTGGGATCAAAGTGCTCGTCAAGACGAATTAAACGAGCCCAAACTCGACGGGATTGTGTTGTTTTATTACATAGTTCCTATGGCCACCATCCAGCTCCATCATCAGATCAGCTCCATGTTACAATAATATTGCATTGTCATCCAATTTACACATATGTGCAAAATTTCAGCTCAATCGGAAACCGGGAAGTGGGTCAAAATCGCGCCCTAAGGAGTCGGTTACAAACAAACATACATACAAACATACAGGTGAAGCTAATATATAAAGCGTGTAATAAAGCGTGTAAAAAACCAGAAAAAGAGACCAGCGCTGGGATCGAACCCAGGTACTCAGCATTCCGTGCTGCGTGCTAAACCCCTACACCACCACTGGTCAGGGGTTAAGACACAAATTTTTCCTATAATATCGACATTTTCAGCTTGTTTTTATAGTTACTTAAGCAGCGACACTATCACTATCTCTTACCGGTGCCTCATCTCGTTTAATGCGGCACGAGAACGGATATAAACAGTAGACATGAATAAATACAATTACGCCTCCCTCTCAGCAAAGGTGTAGGCAGAGACTATTTATTTCCACGCGGCTACGATCCTACATCTTTCACACACAAACTAACAATATACAAATGCATATAACCGCCTCAACCGAAGCGATTTGCGTGAGTGAAACGACACGAATATTCGTCAATCGCGATTACTTACTTGTTTGAGACATCATGAAAAAAAAAATTATGAACACAAATTCTAATTATTATTATCGTCAATACAGAACAGTGTACCTCTTAGGTAGGACTTAGTATAGGACATTTATATTTAAATAAAAAAAAAACAAAATGAACGGAATTTTCAGATACCCAATAATCATAAAGATTCCTCGTTACAAATATAACAACAACAATATATTTTACTACCTTTACCTTTGTATAGTCGACCAAGTAAGTGCTTTACCATTTTTTATGACAGTTCCTACATCAGAAGAAAAGCAATAAGGCTGAATATTACATTGACTGGTAAGTGAAAATAGCCTTTGATGTTTTAAGCCGTACAACTGTCATTGAACCTTAGGGTGGTAAAGGAATTTCTTGGTCGACTATAATTTATTGCTTGTTTTTGTATTGCGTCTGATGTACGAGGGGCGTTCAATATAAAGTGAGAATGAGATGCAAACTCTTTCAATATTAGGAAATTAAATACTGGCCGGTAAAGCTAATCTATCTAGCTGATTGCTATGAAAAAAAAAACTAACTGTCATTTGTTTAAAAAAAAATACGGTAATTTCTTTGCAATGCTATTGAGTACGTTAGCGAAAATGGAGAAAATTGAACTGCGCGCCGTTATCAAATACTTGTGATTGAAAAATTTTTCTACGGACCAAGTCAATTTGGATTTGCGGGACACTTTAGGGTCTAATACTCCTCCATATTCGACAGTCGCACGTTGGTGCGCCAAATTTAGACGTGGAAGAACATCGACAATGGATGACCCCCGCTCCGGACGCCCTACTACAGCAGTAACTGAAGAAATTGTGAAAAAAGTCGAAAACTCAGTTTTGGCGGATCGTCGTGTCACGGTTCGTTTTATTGCTGAAAATGTAAAGATTTCAACGGGGAGCGTGCATAATATTTTACATGAACGCTTGGGTATGAAAAAGGTATCTGCGCGTTGGGTACCAAGAATGCTTACTGACACGCAAAGACAAACTAGACTAGAGATTTGTCAAGAAGCTTTGAACCTGATGCAGCAAGACCGGGAACTTTTTTTGGCACGATTTATAACAATGGACGAAACATGGCTCCATCATTACGACCCAGAAACGAAACTGCAGTCTATGACATGGAAAAGGCCATCATCTCCAACTCCGAAGAAATTCAAGGTGAGCCCATCTGCCGGTAAGGTCATGGGCTCTGTTTTTTGGGATGGTAAAGGGGTATTAATGATTGAGTATCTTGAGCATGGAGCCAATATTACGGGCACATTATACGCCAAACAAATAGCAACATTGCGCAATGAGATCCGCGAAAAACGGCGAGGTAAACTCTCGAAAGTTGTGCTGTTCCACCAGGACAATGCCCCGGCACACAAGTCCGCCGTTGCAATGGCTGCAATTCGTGATGCTGGGTTCGATATCCTTAAGCATCCTCCGTATTCACCAGATCTCGCTCCCAGTGATTTCTACCTATTTCCGAGATTGAAACAATTCCTGAGAGGCCAGAAATTTGAAGACGACGACGCGGTAGTCGCTGCAGTACAAGATTTTTTAAGTACTCAAGATGAGACCTTTTTTAAAAATGAAATTTTAAGTTTAGAAAAAAGATTTAATAAGTGTATTATGCTAAAAGGTGACTATGTCGAAAAATAAAATGACATTTAGTAAAAGTTGTTTATAACATACTCATTCTCACTTTTTATTGAACGCCCCTAGTACAAGAAAGAATTTACATTATAACACATTATTTTTAATATCATATGCAATTTTTATTAATTTAAATGGCAAGTCGTATTTGACCCAATTCTAGTGATTAGATTGACTTGAAATTTGTTATGGATATGTTGTTTTGATGACAATGCAAATACAGTGAGCAAAAAAGCTCACATAACTTTTTTTAGTTTTTTAAAGTAACGCGCTGCTGGGCAGCGTCGTTATGTTTTAAAACATTTTATTTTTGTCGCGTCAGATTCACCACTGCACTAAGTTATCGGCCCAAGGATTATTTCGTATTCTGGACCAACGAGCTCCAACATCTGGCCGCCTCTTAGTAAAACAAACTGCGCCCCAGTTGGTGTCAATCTCGTTTTTTCGCCTCCGCCTCATCAGTTTCTTGGCAACGCCGCCGATATCCGGCTTTGTCCAAATATCTCGGCTAAATAAGTAAACCCGAGATAAATTTTTGTTCCATAAAGCTAGGTTTACAATGAGCTTAGTACTTGTGATGTCAATGATTAGGGGCTTGCCAGCAGAGTAACATGTGACAAGTAGCCGTCTACACACCAATAAGTTAGAGAATGGTATTAGTTAGTAGTTACGTACGAGATTTGAAAAAAAAACAAAGTAAACAAAACCTTTCGGCAGCTTTGAGTAACCAAACTTCACTTGACATGCATGTTTACACCACTCGACAAGTGACAAGTGACGAGAGATTTTTAGAAGGGGGTGGGCGCTTGTCGCTTATTAAACAGGACCGGGTTCTTATCACTTGCACTTGCAGTTGCACTAATACAATAAGCACTTTTAGGTACTATACACCGTGAAATTTTAGTGGTTGTTTTCCCAAAACGAGGTGATTTAGTTTCGATTGTACAATCGATTTATAATTACTATTTTGATTAGAGTCAAAAATCCAATTGTGAAAAACAAAAGTCGAAAATGACCGCAAACCAATAGTAACGCTTCGTTGGTACAAGTAGCGTACGATCGTACGATAGGTTAGGTACCAACGAAGCGTTACTATTGGTTTGCAGTCATTTTCGACTTTCGTTTTTCACAATTGGATTTTTGACTCTAGTCAAAATAGTAATTATAAATCGATTGTACAATCGATACTAAATCACCGCGTTTCAGGAAAACAACCACTAAAATTTCACGGTATATAATTATCCGCTATCTTTCTTTCCAATTCGTCAACGCACTTAAGGGCCTAAGCACTCGGCGTATATTTACACATTTGACAAGTGTAAGTGACAAGTACTAAGCTCAACCTACTAAGCTCGTGTAATCCCGGCATAAGGGTGCACTTCCATTCAAGCGTGCAGAATCGACTTATCACACAGTTGAAATTTACATCACATTGTTAGGTACTTAGGTACGTTATAAGGGAAGGACGTGAATTTCAACTGATGTGATTAGTTGAATTCTGCAAGTCTGTTTCGCTCCGGTTCTATAAAAGCGCACGCAAGCAAAATACAAGCACTGTTACCATCACGTTACGTTGTTATTAAAATGTAAATAATGAAAACCGAATGCACTTATATAATTAATATTTTAGTGCTAAATTTAACATTTTCTTTTGAAAAAGGTTTGTATTTTTTGGGGATAGGGAGAACTTCCACCGACCAGAGTTCACTATATAACTCCCGAGTTAACCGCTAACCCAGGGGTAAGTGGCGTCAGAATTTTTAGAATTGTCATTCATAGCCTATCTCTAATGTTGACGATTTAATTTTTTTACCCTAGATCTTAAGGGCGATAAGTGTTCAAGACAATTGTTGGAAATTTTTATACATAAGTAATTACAATTTTATACCTACTGCTTTAGTAAAAGGACGTTAAAAATTTGTATTTCGTGTTTATTGGAAATCTGTAATTTAAGAGAGTTAACAGCTGTCGAGCTAACGATTAAAATGTTTACATTTCAAGTCGACGAATGCAATTTTGTATGTAGTTGTAACACTTGTAATAAACACGGTCATAAATTGAATAAAAACCTTAAATTTTGTGCATATTCAAGGAATTGAAAACAGTAATTTAAAAGCTTAGTGTTTTTGTTAATTTGAATAAATAACATAAATATTGGTCTCAGTCGTGATTTAAATGAATGTTTTTTTTTAATTCTTAACAGTAAAAAAAGACTGCACCGAGAAAGCGGATGGAATGTGAATTTAATTTCTAAAGTTCCCAAGTGACATCATTATCATAATCGTTGTATTTTTACGCTGGCAACATCGCCGCATTTTAAAATATTATAACGTAATCCTTTTTAAACTGCCAAGTTTACGCGTGACTCGGTGTATAAAAAGTCTGCAGGAATGAGCGTTTCTTATTCAAATGCAATCCCGCGAAATGTCGCGAGACGTGTTAGAAAAATCCTCTTTGCGGATTCAATAGGTACCTACGTTCCAGTTTTCAATTTCAAATTACACGGCGCCAGTTCGAGTATACGTAAATCGTCGATCCGAAACGAAATCGAATTTTTAATAGAACACTATCGGCTCGCCAAATAAATCTTTTGCCGAATCCTCGGTGACTGGATCCGGGTGTTGCGAGCGACATCTGCCGTCGACTGGAACAGCTCCAAGACCAACGAATCAGTACACGATACGTCGAATCGTATAAATTATGTATAAGCGCGGTTCCTTGAGCTCGCGCTAGTACGTTCGGAAAACGAAACGAATGCGATTTTGTAGCTCCGATGTATGTAGTGAATATCGAAAGCCAGATACAAATTTAGATTCCCTATCCCCAATTATCTGTATTTTTGATATCGTGAACAGGACATAATATCAAAAATATTCCAGACGTAGTCCGCTCCCTGGATCATTTCCGACCCGTACATGTCCCACTGATGGGCGCAAACTTTCTCTCAGACCTCTCATTTTGAGAGGAGATTTGGCCTTGCAGCTTGGGTTGTTGTTACCTAGATATCAGCAAAAACTACCACTTATGAACTCATATCGAAAAAAAATCCAAAGCACTTTTCAAAGCTAAATTAACTGCAAACGTACCAGTATAAAAATTAGCCAGCAAGAAACTACGTGGTTTATAGTTGAACGTCATTGCAGTACGTGTGGGTAGTTATTGTTAGATATTTTTCTAAGCACACTGGTATGCCGTTAAATTTCATTCTTATTTGTGTTTTCTGTTTTCACAGTCGCAGGAATATAAATCGAAACATTTGCTTTTCCCACAGTTAATAGACTGATGGCTGGCGAAGCACACTCGGCTTAAAAAAGACAGCGTACTCCGCTCGGCGTCTCGTCGTGATTTATCTATCGATAGGCAAAATTTATTGCCACCAGTTTATTTACTTAGGTATTTCTAATACAAAGGATATTAAAGAAAATCTGCCTAAAATGAAGAGAGGATATTAGATTGCGTAGGAAATCACGAGGGAAGATTATATTGGCTTCCAAATTGGGGAATGGCAGGGAAAATCTGTTTCCGTGTTTGTGTGAATAATTGACGATTCCATGAATCATCTGTTGCGTGGAGAATAAAACAAAGTTACCTTTAGCTGAGAGTAATAAATCAATCATTTATGTGAGACAAGGGAAGTAGGTACAGAAATAGACTTTCATTTAACTGAAGGAAGTTTTGTTTTGTTTCTATACCTACCGTTGTTCAAGTGTAACTTCTAAAGGATCGTATAACATAGATGGAACAATATTGTTAGTTGCCAGTTGGTTAAGCCTGCCCTTTGTACAATATACCATAATCAGAAACAGTATTGTGGTGTTGAGGTTCTTAGGGCTCAAAATAATGACGAGAGTTAATCGAGGATTTCAAATTAATATTATGTCGGAAGGGAATCTGCACACGTTGAATGATGCTTATAATTTACCACCTCATGAAAAAATCCCATGTAGGGTGTTATTGTAGTCCAGAATGCTATTTGGTATTAATAATTAGAAAAAGTACCAGTCAGTGCAGCGGAAATGTACCAAGAGGTGAGCCTTTTCCCGTGCAGTGGGACACCATAATAGGTTAAACAAAAGTATTCACCTTTTTATTTATATATTTTTTTATTGGGAGAAACAGATATAGACATAGAGTAAATTAAAACAATGCCAATGGTAGACGTGGCAATGCAACAAGATATAGTAAACGCTAAAATTTAATACTTCATTTGTTCGTAACTTAAATTAATAAACCAAAGTAAAAGGAGCCCAGGAACCAGATAAATAAATTTGGGAACATCCCCAATTGCAAAGCGTCCTGTCTGAAGACGGAAGTGCTCGCTCGGCGTCGCCGTCTTGATTTATTGGGCCCGCCGCGACGGATATGAACCGCCGCCGTTGAAATCTCGAAGGATGGGGCCAAGGGAAGAGATAGGAGTGGCTGAAAAAGTTCGAGTCTGAACGCGAAGTTTGGTGTTTTTGCAAGGTTTTATTTCCTCGTTGTGTTTGTGTGTGTACGTAAGGTCCTTCGTATAAAATATTCTAACTAACGATTTTGGCCTCTAAGCGACTACCACAATAAAAAATCATACAGTGGCCTGTGCCCTGCAGTGGGACGCATATAGACTGGGATGATGATGATGTCGATGACAGATAATGCGGTAATTGATTAGAGACTGGATTTTTAAACCAAAAAATTATAAAATGCTCATTATTGGAAAGTTTCAGTAATGACTCGTGAATACTTTAACATTTAAATTCTCTGAGAAAACTAAGACCGGAGTCGATGCGCACAGACTTAATAAAATCATCGTACTTACATCAGGTTTATTAGAAGATGATCATATAATTATGTAAATAAGTATCTCGTGCAAAATGGGAAAGCGGTAACAAACCACATACTTTGCTGTAGACTTGATGCTTAGTTGCGTTTAAATTTACACAACATGTAAACAACCTTTACCGCAACGGCAAAGGTCGGTAAATAACCTCTGACTATCCTATTTATAAAGATTTACAACGGCAGTTGTCTTTAGCTTAATTTTTCTCTACATTTTTGCCACTTTTTGTGTCGAACATATCTATACAGAACATATCTACGATCATGCCAAAATTTTCTATTGATCTTGCAATCTCCTACTACCAAAACAAAGTCACACGTTTGCGAAAGACTCAAACAATTGAACATTTCCTATGAATGAAGTTTCCATTGGCTGCCATTATTTGGCAAAGGGAAATGCGTGTGTATAGTCGGGGTAAGAAAGGGTTCGTCACTTTTCGACCTTAACTCGTTGACATAGAGTCGAAAAGTGACGAACCTTTTCTTACCCCGACTATACATAGGCTGGGACAACGATGATGAATCTTGATTATTGCATTCCGATCAGAGTTTTCTTGATGAATATTATTCAATGCATGATTTGAAATGAAAAATCTACATGCGAACATTACAAGTTAAAAAAAATTGCAAAAAATAACGATATCGCGAACGCTTGCAACTTGAATTTAATTTTGAGGCGTTACAACGAGAAATATCTCATAAAAATTGAAAGAAAGCTCTGCTTATGAGAAAGTTATGTAGATTTTTCAAATGTGTAGCAAATGCACAGCACATTTATTTTAATGAAAAAGCTCAAGGTTCCTTCATCATTTCCGAGAAAATTGTTTGAAATATCTATACTTTAATCAAATGTAATAACTTTGATTGTATCGTACGGGTTAATCTCTGCAACTGCTACACCGATTTATTTATTTTTCACTAATCGTTAATTACTTTATTTTAGACTAACAAAGGATAGGTATTTTCCATCCCTGAAAATTTCAAAATTCAATGAAATTAGAATCAATATACCCTCCACCCCACTTTAATTCAATTATTGTATAACAGAAATAAACAAACAATAAACGAAAAGCAATAAAAAGTAATAGGTATTGCAAATTTCATAATCTTAGTGATTTTATTATAATTTCTACGAACGGCGTTATATTTGCACATTCTCATTAATTTCCTATGTGCTTTTATATATCTTAGTTGCAAACAAATTTCCTTACGCCGTCTCGTGCATTAACTGGAACGGTTCGAAGCAAAACGAATGGCATAGCATTTTATTTCATTTCTAAAAATGAAACGTAGCGGACGTGCGAATCATACTGACCTAAATATTACGAATGGACTATGTGGGAAAGAACAAAAATCCACTAGAAACCTTATTAAGGAAGTAGTGCCATGAAATTGTTTCAATTTTCGAAAGAATTGCCTTTGCTAAGTTGATTTGGATTCGGTTGCTGAGTTATGGCAAAATAAACAATGAATTGCCACTTGGATTATGGATAAAATAGGTTTAAAGAATAATCTTTAAACCAATTTTACCCATAATCCAATCTATTTTATCATTAATCATTTAATTATTTTATAATAAATGAATAATAAATGAATAATAAATATGAAATTTATGAAACGCTTGCAGGAGTTGTGAAAGGTGGGGCACGTTGGTAGAAGAACTGACTACAGCTGGAGTAGAATATTGTCGAGCGATGATCGTAGATACATAACAAAACGGAGTGTTGCAAAAAAGCCTTTTGTGGACTATTAGGGCTCGATTAAAGTAAGTGATGATCGGTGGCGGCTGCAAAAAGCCAATTATTGTTTAATGTGGCTTCCTTTGAAGGTGAATGATGATTATGTTGAATGATAGTGACTATAATGTTATTCATTAAGATAAAGAGAAAACAATTAGTGTTAATAAATTCTGAAGATTCCTAAATTTGCTCCTAATAATTGTTTATTCGAAGCACATTTTCCAATTAATTAAATGTAAAACATTTCGCTTGCGCGCCGCCGGCTGCCACTGAACAGTAAATGAGTAAGGCGGAATGCAAAAAAAAATGCCGCTGCGAGCCTCTTTGATTTATTGTAAATTACTTGGATATTCTGCTAGGCTACTTTATAATTTGAATTATCTTCATTGTCAACAAAAATGTCTCGAATTATGAATTCAATGATATTTTGAAATTACCGTTGTTCTGATTATAATATTATTATGTACGCGGATGGGAGTTCGAACTTTTTTTGTATAACATTCCAAAACACTTACTTACAATGTACTGTATAGTTAAGTAAAATTTAATGCGTATGCTTTACCTGTATGCAGGACCAAGGATCAATAAGTAGTAAATATCATACATTTGGAACTAATAAACTTATAAAGCAGTCACTCGAAAAATAATAAATTGTTACAATCTCCCAAACCTCATCGGAATCTGTGCAAGATTAGGTAGGTACCCATATACGTCCAAAATCCTTGCGCTCTTTAAAGTTCAACAACTAGAGCTACAAACCATGCGTTCATTTGACTATATAACTATATTATTACGGTTCTATTTTTAAAGCTAAATTGATATGCCGTGAATACGCTCGGTGGGTAAAAAAGGTCAACGTGCTTAAATTTGATTTGACAAATTACTTCTACGCCTACGCGTACCTTTTTCAGATCCATCCAATAGGCTAGTCTGAGCCATCAATCCCTAAGGAGCTAACTTTTGCATGAATTAATATCTTATAGCAAAAGCTATTACGTTAAACTTAGAAGTTGATTTTAATTTCTAAAGCTGATTAGTCACAACTATAATTTACTTTATTGATTTTGATTGAAAAGTTGAACCTCGATATTTTCAATTTAATGTCTCAAAACCCTTGAAGCTAATTTAATGAAACGTATGTAGCTAAGAACCATCTCAATTTAATAACAATTGTATTATACACCGCATTAGCACGCTGAAGTGGCAATGGGCAGGCCATATAACCCGAAGAACCGATAATCGTTGGGGTAGACGAGTTCTTGAGTGGAGACCACGGATCGGCAAACGTAGCGTGGTACGTCCTCAGACTCGGTGGAGCGATGATCTTCGCAAGTCGGCTGGCAAGAGCTGAATGAGAGTGGCTTAGGATCGTGCTCAGTGGCGTGCCATGGGAGAGGCCTATGTCCAGCAGTGGACGAACATAGGCTGATGATGAAGTATTATAAAACATTATGACATGTCCAAATAATAATTAATAATAATAAATAGTAATAATAATTGTAATGTGAGTTATATTTATTGTAAAATTTTGCATACCAGATACTGGCGAAATATGTGAGCCGTTGTATATAATTGTTCAGCCATCTTCTGTACCATATTTAAAGCGAAATACAGTTATTTCACACGCATCAGCACGCTGAAGTGGCAATGGGCAGGCCATATAACCCGAAGAACCGATAACCGTTGGGGTAGACGAGTTCTTGGGTGGAGACCACGGATTGGCAAACGTAGCGTGGGATGTCCTCAGACTCGGTGGAGCGATGATCTTCGCAAGGCGGCTGGCAACAGCTGGATGAGAGTGGCCGAGGATCGTGCTCAGTGGCGTGCCATGGGAGAGGCCTATGTCCAGCAGTGGACGAACATAGGCTGATGATGAAGTATTATAAAACATTATGACATGTCCAAATAATAATTAATAATAATAAATAGTAATAATAATTGTAATGTGAGTTATATTTATTGTAAAATTTTGCATACCAGATACTGGCGAAATATGTGAGCCGTTGTATATAATTGTTCAGCCATCTTCTGTACCATATTTAAAGCGAAATACAGTTATTTCACACGCATCAGCACGCTGAAGTGGCAATGGGCAGGCCATATAACCCGAAGAACCGATAACCGTTGGGGTAGACGAGTTCTTGGGTGGAGACCACGGATCGGCAAACGTAGCGTGGTACGTCCTCAGACTCGGTGGAGCGATGATCTTCGCAAGTCGGCTGGCAAGAGCTGAATGAGAGTGGCTTAGGATCGTGCTCAGTGGCGTGCCATGGGAGAGGCCTATGTCCAGCAGTGGACGAACATAGGCTGATGATGAAGTATTATAAAACATTATGACATGTCCAAATAATAATTAATAATAATAAATAGTAATAATATTTGTAATGTGACTTATATTTATTGTAAAATTTTGCATGCCAGATACTGGCGAAATATGTGAGCCGTTGTATATAATTGTTCAGCCATCTTCTGTACCATATTTAAAGCGAAATACAGTTATTTCACACGCATCAGTACGCTGAAGTGGCAATGGGCAGGCCATATAACCCGAAGAACCGATAACCGTTGGGGTAGACGAGTTCTTGAGTGGAGAACACGGATTGGCAAATGTAGCGTGGGATGTCCTCAGACTCGGTGGAGCGATGATCTTCGCAAGGCGGTTGGCAACAGCTGGATGAGAGTGGCCGAGGATCGTGCTCAGTGGCGTGCCATGGGAGAGGCCTATGTCCAGCAGTGGACGAACATAGGCTGATGATGATAATGAAAGTTATTTGTATTTGTAGTTATGATGCCACAGACAAACACAGAGATACATAAATACCATTGTCAAACATAAACTCGTAACACCCTATTTTTTGGCGTCGAGAGTTAAAACATGGGACGTGTGAATTTTGGGAACGACAAATTCAAACTTGTTCTCGCGCCAGTTGGGTTCTTACACTGTACCTACATGCGGAAATAGAATTTGTCTCAAATTGTAAACAAATGCAAAACGTGAACTCGTTTTGGGAATGATCGTCTAGTTCGATTCGAACCATACAGCGCAGCAGTAAGGTATCTTGTACACGGGCTAAAACTAAAATCGTCTAAACTCGTACCGCTGTGCACCAGCCTAATGGGGGCGCGTAACGAGCAAAGCACCCTTGAGACGGTCCGAGCTAAACGCGAATGCAGTTAGGGAACGAAACGAGTTGTGTGGAAGAGTCTTTATGAGATCGCATGAGGATAGAGGTGAAATAAGCTGTAGATTGGCATTAAGCGGATCTGATGGACTTTGTAGACTATACTTCGTTTTTTAGCATTAGAAATAAGGTAAACAATCTTGACGAGTCTTATTATTGAAAAACGCTTTTAAAAAAATAGTAACTGTTACTTATGAAACCAAAAGAGTGTAAATGACCATATTTTCTTTCAAATTCTGACTTATTTTTTAAAAGCGTCATCATCGCAGCCTATATACGTCCCACTGCAGGGCACAGGCCTCCTCTCAGAATGAGAGGGCTTGGGCCGTAGTGCCCACGCGGGCCCAGTGCGGATTGGGAACTTCACACACACCATTGAATTTCTTCGCAGGTGTATACAGGTTTCCTCACGATGTTTGCCTTCACCGTAAAGCTCATGGTAAATATGAAGTTGAATGATGGCCATCATTTGATAATATGTAATTCATTTAGCAAATAGCGATATATTTTTTTTACATCATACATGATTAAGTTTGATTTCCGTTTTATCAATTTCATAAAGTTGATCATTATCATAAATTTTGTTATATTTATATCCAAATCATCTTAATATTTGTGAACCATTAACGTCATTTACCACATTTACCTATCATTAAACGAACAATCATCAGCCACTGACATAAATTTCCTTTTGTCCGCAGATCGTTGAACGGAGTCGACACACAAAGGTAATTCACAAAAAACACATCAGCCCTAATAGATTGGAACGAGACAAGAGAAAATGCCATTAAACATTTTCAATAAAGGGCAGTTCATGTCAACTTTTTTTCGGACCTTAATCGGCCCTCGTGAGTGACGGCCGATCGACCACGAATTCAATCAATTGACCTGAACGATGCGGGGGACTGAAATGGGACGGGATCTCCATCATTTCAGTTCAAGGTTTTTTTTTTCTTTAGAGTATAAAAAGCCACCTTTTGAAGAGCCTGAAGTAAACCGTCAACATTGATTTTTAACTTAAGACGGGTTCAATTAAAACTTTCCGAATTTATGTTCACGTTAAGTGACTAAAGGTAAGTGAATTCAAAAATTTCAAACCCCAAGTCCATAAAGTAGGGTCGTTGGTTGTGAATTAATATTTCCTTTTACTAACACATTTAAGGAAAATCCAGTTTATTTAGCTTCTAATAGAGTCAGTGATATTCATTTCATTTGATGCCGCGGGAGTACTTCTTATAACGACGAGTGTAACAAATACGAGTATAACGAAGTTATTTTATTTCTAATGACATAAGTAATAATAATACTGCATTGTTTCATCTACTGACGTAGTTCATAGGCATAAACTGTGGTCACTAACAATCTATGGATTTTACATTATAAGTAATAGAAATTTATTTTGTGAATACCTACTAAAGTTATAACTGAAATTAATATTTCGCAATCCATATATTTGATTTAAAAACGTTGATATAGAACTTGCTTCAATATCTACAAGTTCAAGTTATAAAGTATTTCTAATACTTATATCAATAAGTACGAAATCCTTCCAATTTTTCTCATCTCTAAGGGGTACGGACCCTGAAATCATTTGGTACATTATTACCGATCGCATTGTGCCTAATGGTGACCCCTTCGATGAAATTCAGAGATAAATTTAATGGAACTATCCAATAATGTGAGTTGGGATTTTCGATAACCAATATAACTGTTATTAGAAATGGCATGGCATTGCCACATTTTCTTGCTAACATTTTTAGGTGGCGTTTTGGAAGCTTACGTAATGTTGCGCCAAAAACTATCCTGCCTATTCGTTAGTTCTAAAACTATTAATTTTACTCTTTTTCTACTTTTCAAGGACTTGTTATGCTTGAGTTATGATCGCGCTGTACTTCAGTGTAGGTGTTCTTTTTTACAGCTCCAAGATTCGTTTGCTATGTAATATTAAAAGGAATAATAACTTTATGATAATATTTTGATTCCGCGGACCATTAATTGTTATTCCCATTAATTTTAACTGTCAATGTCAATGCGTATGGTTGGAGCGTTGACAACAGTATCCCAAAACACCAAAATTTCGTATTGTAGCTTTATGTTTGTCTAAAAGTTTTTAATAATTAATTCTTACACGTTAGTAGACAGTGAAGAAGACAGATGTCATGCTAACTATAGAAGCATTATCGCCCGCATATCTGCATTAATAGTACATTTTTAAAATGCACACAATATATGCCGTGGAAGTTTTTATGGAAATCTATTTTGACTGCCTCTGGTCCTAATATTACTATTGAATCGCAAATAACGGTCGACGACACCGCAGGATGTAGTCTCTTATCCTATTGATACCACAAGTGACTTTATTACGTTTAAATTTTATTTATGGTGCCGATTCTGACATTGGTCGATTTTGAACAATTTAGATTATTTATAGGTTTTAAAACAAAAAATATTCTATAAAATATCAGTCTTCCGTTTTGAGGCTTTGAACTGAAGAAAAATAATCACTAAATTTGATGTCTAAATTACTTTTCTCTGTGAAAAATTAATAATTATTATTCGTGTTTTATAACTTTCTATGTTTGCTTTAGAGGTGGCCACAATGACATCTTTTACTATAGTTTACATGCTATCATGAGCATTGGCGTTAGGTATGTTACCAATTTTTAATATCGTATCCAATCTTGCATCTAGTAACTTTATTAATGCGGTGGAGTAATTTAAAATAAAGAATGAAATC
Organism: Archips crataeganus; assembly: GCA_947859365.1. Taxonomy (NCBI): domain Eukaryota; kingdom Metazoa; phylum Arthropoda; class Insecta; order Lepidoptera; family Tortricidae; genus Archips; species Archips crataeganus. The sequence continues at coordinate 14,077,034 of OX402057.1, read as the reverse complement.
AAAATGAAATCAGAATCAATTCATTCAACGGTTCTTCGCCTATTAACTCATGATATCCGTTATTAAGCTGATCGACGTACAGCTATGAAACTGCATCAATATATCCCAATCGAACATGTTTGAGGTCTTAATATGCCGACCATATTACCCTGGTCTCTTGCTGTTCTATTCGTTACGCTTGCATTCTAAAGTTGCACGTTGGTGCATCAATGGGTCTTGATAAGCTGGTTATGTTTATCACACGTCAGATACACCGCTACCGCTTTGGAGGCTAATCGTGTCCGTCAACGGTCGCTCGGATGGACCGTTTGTGGCTGGTTTGATCTACTGCGCTAATTCTCGCATTCCACTTACCAAACAACCCTACTTTTGCAGGAAATTTTCAACCGCAACTTTGAGGTTTCCCCGGTTTATTATGAAGTGCGTGTGCAAATATTTTTAATTCAGTATCGTAAGGTCGGGATATTTTGATCCAATGGGGGGTAACTTTTGGCCCGTGTTAAAAAACACATATCAATGAATTCCTTACAGAGCTTTTATTTCCAACTAATTTACAAACAATTTTTTTATTTGGCCCTATTTTGAAACAAGATGTATTAGGTACAGGTACTCAAAATTGATTTATCTTCTTTACATTGTCATCATACATTTTATTTAAACCCCTGGATATCTATGTACCTTTGAAGGTACCGTAAAACCACATAACTATAGTCCTAGCCTGCAACAATAGTCCAATTTTCGTCCTTATATTATCCTTAAAATATTATAGCTTACTGCTATTATTTCTGGGTATATAATTATGTTGTTAGGCCTAAAATAATTTGCTTTAGTCTAGCCATGTAGCTATCATATTTTAAGGATAATGTAAGGATGAAAATTGGACTATTGTTGCAGGCTAGGACTATAGTTATGTGATTTTACGGTACTCATTGTGTCAAATTTATGTATACGCCGACAGTAGTGTTTTTTCATTTTTTTATTAGCTTGTTATAGTGTCCCACTGCTGGGCATAGGCACCTTATTGTTAGTAGCATAAAAATATATCGATGTTTTTGATGTCTTGGTAGGTAACGTACATACATCAAATGATCTTGATTGATCTTCTCCACTGTTGACCACAATATAGGTCCTCTGTTTAGGTATCGAAAAGAAAGTATGACAAACACAAATACTGCAATCTTCATCTTCATCTGAACCCATAAACAAGTGGTCAATTTGTTGAGTTCTTAATATGGATACACCAACTTCTCGACGTTAGGCAACAAAAAGTTTATAATACAATTTTTTCCTGTCATTGAATTAATTAGGCAGGTACATATATGATACTTTCATTTGACTGACAGCCACTTAAGAGTCCAATATAGACGGATCATCACACAAAACCTTGACATTATTAATTCAATCTCAAAATTGCAAGCACTTAACTAATCCGTTCTAATTCGATATCAAAACTTAATTGGCTCACGATGTCTTAAAAGCCATCCTTACTTTTTTATTTGCCAGACATTCGAAGGTTGAAACAATCATCTTCCGTAACCACATCCTCATGTACCGTGACCTTGACAGTTGAAGAGCGACCACTGAAACGATGCCCTAAGAGCACTTTAAGTAGGGTTGACTCATAGCTCAAGGTATTCTGGTCAAGTTATAACAGATGGTCTGCGCTCTGCGTGCGTGCTGCACGACTGCTGTTGTACACGCTTTTATCGAATCTGAAGTTTCTTAGACTCCACGATGACGTCAGTCATTCGTTACGTAAAGTAGCGCCACCGAGTGATGGCACTTTGACGTTTGCTCACCCATGAAGTTCCCTAAATATTGACAGCAAGTATATAGGAATAAATCTTCATTGTTGCTGGTGCCGGAATAGTGATGTAAAGATGAATGTACTTCTCGAACTTGACTGAAATTTTTACGATACTATAATGGAGTGTTTCACAACATTATTGTGAGCTGCCAAAAGTGCCATCACTCAATGCCGCTACTTTCGAAATTGTTATTCCACAGATTAAATAATAGTTACTTACTATGTATCAGCTGCAACAATCAACAAAGTCACTAAAAAGTGATAAAATATATACCGTACTTATTATTTTTTATTTACATTAACTAGTTAAAACCGATCTAATGAAATTAATTTCTCTAAGGCACTGATTTAACTTATTCTCTATAATTTCAGTGACTTTATAGGTAAACAGATTTGTTGCATACGGTTTGATCTACAATCTACATGATTCCTTTTTGCCAGCGATTTCTGAACTGGGAAGAAACGAAAATGCAAGCACATTAAACAAAACCTGAAACCAGTTTCGGACAAGACAGTAATCCGTTAAGCCAAAGCCAGTGAAAATTTATGAACTTGCTATGGCTTTACTAGTCCAGTTTATATATGGCGTTACAAAATGAAAACACAGGCAAACTATTTGTTTGTTTCCAAGAACTAACAATAAGAGAAATATAAATGTTACGTGAAATAGTTTTCCTGTGACAGGTTTTTATAGGTGATAATTTAAGTAACCTGTTGTATGTAGTTAGTGGTAACGTGTCCGTATAAACAAATTGACGTTCCAAATTATATACTTAAATGATTAAAAGCCGATTTTTCAATCCCCAGAAAAAAATATCCGTCAGTTAAAACTATCGCTTTCCTTTTGTCAAGTCATAGGATAAAAAAGGACAGAGTTTACATTTATCTGACAGATACTGTTAACTGAACATTGAAAAACCAGTCCTTAAGCTCTATATCAATTCTGCGCACTACTACATATAACAGTACTCTTATTTTCTAACGCGCGGGCGCTTGCCATCGCTTTCACCATCTCTTTCTGTCGCCATGTTATCCCGTTTGACAGAAAAAATGGTGAATGTGATAGCAAGCGTCCACGCGTTAGACGATCCGGCCTCAGGTCCTTTAAGTACTTAAGTTTTTCACCTATATCCGTTTAGAGGTATCTCAATTTCTGCAATTAAATTAAACCATTATTACCTACTTCGTGTGACATTTCTAACCCTCTTATTTTAAGTTCTATGGTTTTTAAATTATAAACCCTTTTTGCTGTATATTCATGCACGTCACTTACGCGCAAAGGGCGACGCCTGCCGTCGCGTGTAAAGAGGTCATTGATAAAATATTCAATTCCAGTGATCATTCGCCGCGTGAGAAGCACCTGGAAAGTACGACATTGAGTGAATTTGTAAGAAATAACGCATGCATTGAATTACTTGCTTTCGTGATAATATCTTTAAAACTGAATTCAACCACTTAGTTTTATTTCGAATGTAATTTAGTAGTGGTAAATAGAAATCTATTTTGTACAACTTTTTATAAAATAATTAGCAATTTTTTTTTTTTGGTAAATTGGTATTGATAAACTATCAGAAGTCGGACTTTCTCTCAGAATGAAAGGGCGTAGGTCGTAGTTCCTTCGCGGGCCCGGTACGAATTGGGAACTTACCACACCCCACTGAATTTCTTGGCCGGTGTGCGGGTGCAAATTTCACAGAAAAACTCAGGTGCAAGGCTGGGCTCGAACTCACGACATAGGTCAAACCACTAGGTTACCACAACTACCTACATTTTTCTTTCTAATATATATATAAAAAGCTCGTATCACAGTGTTTTTTTTATGAAAATATTTGTCTATGTTTGGTAGGGCTGAGAATAGGCCGTAAGCTATTTTCTATACCCCTAGTCTACACAGATGGAGTAGCGGGCAACAGCAAGTAATAATATAGAGTTATGTCTCAATTGACAAGGCCTGAAAAAGGGATAAACTTACTCGTAATATCTTGTAGAAAGCAGTCATTGATAAAATATTCAATTTACAGTGATCACACGACGGCGAAAGAGCCAGGAAGGTACGGCTCGGAATGAATAGGTTCCGGGCGTAAGAATTTATACGTGGCGCTTAATATTTCACACTGCACTGTGCCCGTCCTCGCCTTAGGGCTTTTATACACTTACAAGTGTTTTTTTTTCACCTGCGATAAAAATACGGGGAAAAAAAATATTATTTTCGTGTAGATTATAGGGTACACACAAAAGCCGTGGTGGCCTAGAGGTTTGACCAATTGCCTCTAAAACAGAGGGTCGTGGGATTGAACCCGGGTTTTGTCGGAATTTATCTGCAAAATTACTATTGAAATTTACCATGAACTGGCGGTAAAAGAAAACATTCTGAGGACATCTGCACACACCTAAGAAAAAATTCAATGGCGTGTGTGAAGTTCCCAATTCGCACACACAAGTTAGAATATTACAACCGTCACCGCCACTGCACCGCCACGCCTCCGCTGTCTGTGCGTTTGGAGCTTTAAGGGCCTACCGTGTTTTTGGCGCATTTATTGCATTCATTTAATCTCGTGTTGTATAATTAATTACAAGTAAAGCTATAGTCTTGAAATTCAATGTGTAAGATATTTGAGGATTCACTCTAATGACAAGTGTCCTAGTGTGTTTCCTAGGGCGTACTGTTGCTACATTTTTAAAATGTGTATTTGTTTTAGTAATAAGATGAAAATACCCAAAAACACGCGCAGTCCGACCAACCTATCTTGAGCCATCGTGCCTCCCCCACGCCCGAAACCGCGCACCCAAAATCGATTAGCGTGAAAAGCTCGGTAGGCCCTTAATGCCCATTTATGAACCCAAATAATTCAGCTATTGATGAAGTAGACCACAAACGCAAAACATGCAACAATGTATATGATGATAACCATGATAACCAGGAAAAAGAGGAACAAATGAATTCTCGTATTCAATTCAGGAAGAAGAAATTCGTAAAAGGTCAAATAAAATAATTTCATGTTTCATTTTAATATCGGGAAAATGTTTTTTCAAGACTTTGTGTAATTTCTTATAAGTAAATGTCATATCTTTACAGTTATTGTTTTTTTTTGTATGCGGCATGGTAAGGATATGGTGGTTCTTAAATTTCTAAACAATCTGCTACATACAATTATAGTACTAATGGCCCTGTAGGCTGTTGACTTCGCGAGTCTGTCTTTACGTTTTCAACAAAATTGACAAAATATCCATTATAATTATCAAACCAGCTCACAAAATTTCATGAAAATGCCCTTAAGCATTTTCTAAAAAAAAGTGTAGGTAGGTACCCTTTTCTGAAAAAATATTCCTAATTTGCCATAAAAATCACACAAAAATTCAGTGACAAAAAAATATGGGGCATTTTTTTATCATCAAAATCAATACCTAAAACTTCCTCGTTTGAAAAAAAAAACAACAGTAAAGAGTACTCTTACCCTTATATGTCCTTAAGTCCTTTTTTCGTACCTGTAGGAAGAAGCCATTAAGTACATATTTTTAACCTACACTTTATTTGCCTCTATTACTTTCGCACTTCAATTACTCCAAAACTGCGTTTACATGAAAATGGAAACTCCGAAGCAAAAACAATGCCATTACGAATTCACATGTGCGCACCCTAACTCTAGTGAAGCGGTGCTCAATTAAACGTTGCGCGAGACGAGACGGCGCAGCGCCGGCAATTCGTTGCGGCCAAGTTGTGGTCTCATTAAACGGTTGGATTCTCCCGCGTCATTGATGACGAGAAACGTTGTACACCCCTGGAATAAGGCCGTGCCGAAAGCGGAACTCAAATTGTTGTGTACCCCTGGAGCGGGGGGCGTTTGAACGTACATGTCGACGTTTGAGAATCGAAAATGTTGAGCGCAACTGGCCTTGTGGTGCTATGTATTTGCCAAGTGGATTGAGGAGGGGATGGATTTAATTGCGTTGAAGTTGGAACGTTCTAGATGTTCTTTTGTTTTCTCAACAAAAAGCTAACTATTCCGTCTATTTAGTTTTGGGCACAGTTTTAAACTGGATTGGTATAAGAAAACTTTGAATAGAATTAAAGTATTGATAATTTTATGAGGGAAGTACTGAGTTGATATTGACTAAGTCTAGTCTTACAATTAAAAAAATTAAACATAACAATAAAATTATAATTAACGTTAATAACATTGAAGAAACTCTTGTTACTCTTACATTTTACAAATTTCCTCGTTATTTAATGCAGGAGTACCTAAGCGAACATATTAATACAAAACTCCACTCTTTAAGCAAATTCAAAAGCTTGTCAGTAATATAAAATTAATTATGCGCCTAAATTGCCAGTATAGTACCTACTTCCGAAATGTACTTAAGGGTTCAAATTTTTAATTTATTAATTATAATCATTTTCCTAAGTACCACGAAAATTACACTGAAAAAAAAGTTCATTCAATCCAACAAAAAAATAGTTATGATTACTAAAATTTTTACAATTCCCGCGACAACAAACTTTTTGTAGTAACAAGAAGACGGCTTTAGTTATTCTATTCAGTAATTATTACATTATGTGTTTTGTTATTTCTAAGAGGTGATAGTAATGGCCGTATCGATGACGTCACGGTTAATACAAAGAGTTTTGTAATACCCGAATGATGACGTCATGGTTATACAAGGCTAATCCATTAATTTCTATGAATGAGGTAGCAAAATGCACAAAAAAAAACTTAAATTTACTACAACGTTAAGTAATATTACTCAACTATATAATAGATTTAAACCAATTATTAGTAAAATTTACAAAACAATCTCTATAATGACAACATACTCCAGTAATTCAAATTAAGTCTTACTTAATATTACCAAACTAAGTTGTGGATTTAAGTAAACGTTTTGTAAAAGTTGTGAAGCATGCACTTAAATTAACAAGATGCATCAGTAATTTAAGTAAACTCGTACCTATAATTACTATACTATGTTGTGAATTTAAGTAAACGTTTTGTAAAAGTTGTGAAGCATGCACTTAAATTAACAGATTACATCATTAATTTAAGTAAACTCGTACCTATAATTACTATACTATGTTGTGGATTTAACTAAACGTTTTGTAAAAGTTGTGAAGCATGCACTTAAATTAACAGAATGCATCATTAATGTAAGTAAAATCATACCTATAATTACTATACTATGTTGTGGATTTAAGTAAAGTTTTGTAAAATTCAGAAGATAGACCATTAGTTTATATTAAGTCGTATTTCATGTTAATAAACTGTGTAGTAAATTTAAGTATTTCTTTTGTTAAATCTGCTAGGTATATATCTAATTTAACAACATAGTTCAGTAACTTCTAGTAAATTGTAACTAATATTAGATAAGCTAATGAAGTTAATTTTAGTAAACGCTTTGTAATATTAGGAAAGGTGGCTTAAAAATCACTACATAATTTAGCATTTCCTATTATGACGCACTTGATAATACAAAACAATGCAGTGAATTTCAGTTCTTTTTTTGTAAATTTTAATATATACGTTGTTTATTTCAGTGTAAAATTTGTAAATTTAACACAGCAATAATGTTGTTACAACAATGCATGTACCAATTATTACAATCTTCACCAGCAGTTTCAATTTTCAGCGTTTCAGCACCGTTCTTTATCTTTCAAGGGTTGAAATATCCATATTCAAGATAACCTTTCTCTCCTGATACACAGGGCGGTAGTTACTAAGGTAAATTTATATAATTACTGCCCTATATGTTTCGGAAGGGAAGGTTATCATGAATATGGATATTTCCACCCCTGAAAAATAAAGGACTGTGCTGAAACGCTGAAAATCGCAACTGCTGGTGAATATTGTGATAATTAGTACATGAATTGTATGTTACATTACATTACTACCGTGTTAAGTTTACAAATTGCATTAAAATAAACACTGTACTTAATGATAAGGAATTATATTGTAATAAAGTAATAAAACTATGATATCAATCAAATTAATTGTTTTATTCATGGAAACCCTAAAACAGCAATTTTTCATACATTATCAAATAATTATTTATAATTCTTTTACCTCGTCTTCTCTGTTCATAAATCATCTTTTCCTTAAAATAACTTCAGACGTGAATATTTAAAAATGCGTGACTTGAGGACAACAACCTCATGAATGTTTAATCGTTTGCACAACTACGAATATCTACAAGTATGCTACCAGTATAAAACATGACTGTGCTGTTTTCGAGTCACGCAAAGAGTTCTAAATATTCACGTTCGACGCTAATGCATTTGAATAACTTAGCATTAAGGGTAGTCGCTAAGGTATATCCCACTCTGCAATAACTTGACCCGGCTGTTTGCGAGAGGCCGTCGTCAACCCTACGTGATGATCGAATATCAAGATGATTCCATCTTGGTGTTCAATCAATGACGCGGGGTTGGTGACGGACCTCACACATGTGAACCAAAATAACACCATACAGTGTATTACCTTAGCAACGCCAGAAAAAAAATACAGCTTGTTATTACAATGGAAACCCTAAAACCGTAATTTTTTATACATATCAAATAATTATATATAATTATTTTACCTCGTCTTCTCTGTTCATTAATCATCTATTGCTTAAAATAACTTCGGACGTAAATATTTAAAAATGCGTGAATCGAGAACAACCTCATGCAGTATAAAACATGATTGTGCTGTTTACGAGTCACGCAAAGAGTTCTAAATATTCACGTTCGACGCTAATGCATTTGAATAACTTAGCATTAAGGGTAGTCGCTAAGGTATATCCCACTCTGCAATAACTTAATTAAAATTGGTTAGTCGGGTCCACACTGAACGAACCACCACTCCGAGCAGTAATTTGATTTCTGAATCTATTGTCAACTCTGTGCAAAACCATGCTCTATGTGCTCGTCCAGTGTTGACCCGGCTATTTGCGAGAGGCCGTCGTCAACCCTACGTGATCGACAGACATAGGAATCCGCGGGGCAAATTTTGTTGACAGGTACCTAGGGACTTCCTATATCGACAAATTAAATTATCGGTGCTCGTTCTATATACTAGTGATCGCCCCCAACATTGTGTGTTTTTGTTCTATTGTTCAACATAGCATATTTTAAATAATCGCTAGGTTATATAAAGGTAGGGGGCGTCATTAACGCCCGAAAATATGGAACAAATTCTGGTCGTTAACATTAACAATAGTAGGTAAATGGGACATTCACGAAGAAAAAAATTGGGACGAGTAAAATTACAAAATTGTTTTTAAAAACTAAGAAGAGTATTGAGTTATTATTTAATTAAATTTTTTTAATCTTTTTTAAAAACATATTTTTACAAGCAAACCCTTGAGTGATCACTAGTATATAGAACTAGCATCGATAGTTGAGTTTATCGATATAGGAACTCCCTACTTGTCAAACAATTTTGCCCCGTGGATTCCTATGTCTGATGATCGAATATCAAGATGATTCCATCTTGGTGTTCAATCAAAGACGCGAGGTTGGTGACGGACCCCACACACGTGAACCAAAATAACACCATACAGTGTAATACCTTAGCAACGCCAGAAAAAAAATACAGCTTGTTATTACAATGGAAACCCTGAAACAGTAATTTTTCATACATCGTCTTCTCTGTTCATAAAGCATCTTTTGCTTAAAATAACTTCGGACGTGAATATTTAAAAATGCGCGACTCGAGGACAACAACCTCATGAATGTTTAATCGTTTGCACAACTACGAATATCTACAAGTATGCTACCAGTATAAAACATGATTGTGCTGTTTACGAGTCACGCAAAGAGTTCTAAATATTCACGTTCGACGCTAATGCATTTGAATAACTTAGCATTAAGGGTAGTCGCTAAGGTATATCCCACTCTGCAATAACTTAATTAAAATTGGTTAGTCGGGTCCACACTGAACGAGCCACCACTCCGAGCAGTAATTTGATTTCTGAATCTATTGTCAACTCTGTGCAAAACCATGCTCTATGTGCTCGTCCAGTGTTGACCCGGCTATTTGCGAGAGGCCGTCGTCAACCCTACGTGATCGACAGACATAGGAATCCGCGGGGCAAATTTTGTTGACAGGTACCTAGGGACTTCCTATATCGACAAATTAAATTATCGGTGCTCGTTCTATATACTAGTGATCGCCCCCAACATTGCGTGTTTTTGTTCTATTGTTCAACATAGCATATTTTAAATAATCGCTAGGTTATATAAAGGTAGGGGGCGTCATTAACGCCCGAAAATATGGAACAAATTCTGGTCATTTACATTAACAATAGTAGGTAAATGGGACATTCACGAAGAAAAAAATTGGGATGAGTAAAATTACAAAATTGTTTTTAAAAACTAAGAAGAGTATTGAGTTATTATTTAATTAAATTTTTTTAATCTTTTTTAAAAACATATTTTTACAAGCAAACCCTTGAGTGATCACTAGTATATAGAACTAGCATCGATAGTTGAGTTTATCGATATAGGAACTCCCTACTTGTCAAACAATTTTGCCCCGCGGATTCCTATGTCTGATGATCGAATATCAAGATGATTCCATCTTGGTGTTCAATCAATGACGCGAGGTTGGTGACGGACCCCACACACGTGAACTAAAATAACACCACACAGTGTAATACCTTAGCAACGCCAGATAAAAAATACAGCTTGTTATTATAATGTATGTTATTGTACGGTCTACGGTAAAGCGCAGAAGACTCCCTCGAAAAGATCTCTTGAATCTGTAAAGACCAATCAAGCAGCTGCTTATTGGTAAACTGCCTGTTGCTGTCTTTTTCAAACAGTGGCGAAATTAGTAACTTGACCAATATATTTCTCTGTGTCTCATCAAGTCTTCCTGCAGACCTTCCATGCAGTAATATTAATTTGCCGTCTAGGGTGGATTCCAATGTTCTCAAGACCTAAAATAAATATTCAAATATTATTTCTTTTTATTAGCAGTGCGGCTGCTCACCGAATCTAAGATTATTTAAAAGCGAAAATGTTTTTCGGGTGCGCCGGTGGGATTCGAACCCACGTCTCCTGGGTATGCGCCCCAACATACCCAGCGCATACATGCGCAGGAGACGTGAGACAGCACGCTTATAAATCTTAACGTATTCTATACGATAAAATCATCCAACTTCCTACTATCCTACTGATATCCTACTAATATTATAAACGCGAAAGTTTGCAAGTATGGATGGATGGATGTTTGTTACTCTTTCACGCTAAAACAGTTTGACGGATTTTGAAGAAAGGCACACAGATAGTTTATAACCTGGATTAACATATAGGATACTTTTATCCCGGAAAATTGCATAGTTCCCGCGGGATAACGATAAAAGGATTATTTGCAGACGGAGTCGCGGGCAGCAGCTATAATATAATATAAGTGTATTAAGGACATCATTTTGTATATAAAATCTGTCCCGGCCCCGTAGTGATCATAAGTTAGCCTGAAAATGGCGGTCGTGTAAAGACGCAATGGTGACGCAATTGCCACACGAGTGATACTTACAGGTTGGACCACGGTTGGACGAGTCTTCGGTCGCTTGTTCATTATAACAAGCAGGCACATCAGTTCAAGGAGTCGATTCTTTTACAAATTTAAATAAAAAATTATGACTTACCACAAAATGCAGCGACGTAATTTCCAAGGTCCCAGTTCGTCAACAAATCACTAGTAAGTTGATCCATCGTCTAATTATCATTATAAACTCACTCACATTTTGAAGGCGGTTCTATTTTTTATTTACTCGTTTTGTTTTGACGTCAATTTTTCCACTTTTCGTTTCAGTGCGCACTGCGCAGTAAGGAAGCCGACCAAACCAAAGACAAAACAGTGTTGCCAGGTGTTGGTTTTTGTTTACCCAATGCGTGATCTGAAAAATACCTTTGGCCTGTTTTAGAAAGCTACAAGTTACAGTTGACAACATTTCATATTTCTAAGACTATATGTATTTTGATTCGTTCTCTGTATTCTGTTTGGAAAGAGAAAGACGCTGATTGTTTTAAATTTTTACTAGGATTATTAATTAATTTATTACAATTTTTTTAAGATCTGCTTATTCTAAAAGGGCATAACTCTAAAACTACCACACAATAGATTCATTACTTTAGTCTAGTCTCTATTAAAAAAAAATTGATTACGTAAATCTGACGTTGACGGTGTGTGTGGTTTGCTTGGGCGGTTTGTTTCTTTCTTGCTTTTCGATCACAACTGCGGGCTCCTTTAAAATCTTATTTTAATCAATAACATGTCGTTCGTGCATTAACATTAAAATAATAGATCATTTATGTATCTGTCAAGTCTCAATGTTACTGTCAAATTTAAAATTATGACGGCTCTTCTTTTCTGGTGAAAATGGCAAAGGAAACATATTTATTCTGTGGTAGTATTTGTAAATTGGGGTATATTTTTTTAATTTCTTGTATTTTTTAAAATATGGAGAAATAAATTATAATAAATATTTTTCTGTGTTCAGGAGGCAAAACTCTTTCGATTCCTGTAGTAATTTTAAGGTGTCAAAAAAATGAAATGTTGTCAATTTTCAAGCGGAAGTCTCTTTCTAGCATTAGAATGTGTGAGAGAGAGAGACTTCCGCTTGTAAATTGTAACTTATAGTTTTTTAAAACGAGTCCCTCGTAATACATGATGACTATTCAGGAGTTTTTCTTTTCTGTTAATTACAAGTTAAAATAACTATAATAAACATCACGCGGTGTTACGTATGCTATCACTTCACTTGGCACCGAAATATTTAAGTGAGTGAAAGAGACACAAAAAATTATGCGTACGATTAGAGCGTTTTCACATTATCCGATCTGATATCGGTATCGGACGACGATACGATATCGGGGCAAGTAAAACGTATGAAATATAATAATAATAAAAATAATAATCTAGACACGCGGTAGCGTATCAAGCGAAGCTCAAGCTAACAGAACTGGCAAGCAGCACCGTGTGTAATTTTACCCGAACCATTTGGAGCCAATTTTGACCCCCTCATAACCCAAAAAATATTTCACATAAACATGTCAAATTTGGCTCATTTATTGAGACTTGTGAGATACAATATGTGCTCCAAATTTCATAAACACACCTCCAACGATTATTTAGATTATTAACATCCAAAAATCGTCATTTTTATCACTGACTCACCTATAGATCAAAATTCTAACCCATTTCCAGATGACCTAGAAAGTTCAAATTTGGTATCCAGATAGGTAGTTGGGTGAATACAAAGAAATTAATTAGAAACTAGTATTTTTCATCATTTTATTATAATTTTTAAATTAAAATATTTCTGTACAAAAAGTAATGATATCCCATCAAAACAGAAATGTGAAATGAGAGCCAAGTTCAAATTATGATATATGCCTTGATTGTTGACTTTAACGACAAAAGAAGTGAGGGTCTAAAAAGGGTGCCAAGTGCCAAGGTGCCAAGTTCAATGGTCAGTCCTGAAATTTATTTATAACAATATAAAATATTTTTTGTAACAACTTAAAATATCATTTCTTCTTATAACTTAGGATAATATATTGAAGCCTAAAGTCGGACTTGGCTAGTTTTCTCTGGTGGAAACAGCTGAGCGGAGCGAGGCGAGGTAAATGAAGCGTTTCTATTGGTTAATGAAAAACATATTCCTCGCAACACATCCTCGCACATCTCTGGTGGAAACGCTGCTTGAATGCGTGATCTGATTAAAATTAAAATACATTTTCATTTTATATGCTGTTTACCCCGTCCATTTTACCCTAAATGTAGGGAAACTTGTACTTAGTTGGCATCACAAACAGAACGGAAAAGGGTGACGGAAGTTGGTTTCGTTCAGAAAATATAAAAAAATGTAAAATTTACAAAACACGTTACAAAATCACAAAAGCATTTTTTAAATCAATAGAAGATATTAAAAATTACAAGTTAATTTGTTAAAACAAATAGATTTCGTTGGAACCATTGAAATGGTTTAGTAGGAAATAACAGCAGTTACTTAGAATTATTAAACTTGTTTAGTCCGAAATAACTGTTGAACGCTAGCTATCACAAATAAACGTTGCAGTAGTGAGAATTGAGACACTAGAAATTACAAAACAAGATAAACTTTGAATTATTAAACTTGTTTAGTCCGAAATAACTGTTGAACGCTAGCTATCACAAAATAAACGTTGCAGTAGTGAGAATGGAGACACTAGAAATTACAAAACAATATAAACTTGGAATTACTAAAATTGTTTAGTCCGAAATAACTATTGAACGCTAGCTATCACAAAATAAACGTTGCAGTAGTGAGAATGAAGTCACTAGAATTACAAAACAGGATTATCTGGAATTATTAAACTTGTTTAGTCCGAAATAACCGTTGAACGCTAACTATCACAAATAAGTGTTGCAGTAATGAGAATGGAGACGCTAGAAATTACAAAACAAGATTACTTGGAATTATTAAACTTGTTTAGTCCGAAATAACTGTTGAACGCTAGCTATCACAAATAAACGTTGTAGTAACGAGAACGGCCACGCTAGAAGTTACAAAACGAGATTTACTTGGAATTATTAAAATTGTTTATTCCGAAATAACTGTTGAACGCTAGCTATCACAAATAAACGTTGCAGTAGTGAGAATGGAGACGCTAGAAATTACAAAACAAGATTACTTGGAATTATTAAACTTGTTTAGTCCGAAATAACTGTTGAACGCTAGCTATCACAAATAAACGTTGTAGTAATGAGAACGGCCACGCTAGAAGTTACAAAACGAGATTTACTTGGAATTATTAAAATTGTTTAGTCCGAAATAACTGTTGAACGCTAGCTATCACAAATAAACGTTGCAGTAATGACAATGGAGACGCTAGAAATTACAAAACAAGATTACTTGGAATTATTAAACTTATTTAGTCCGAAATAACTGGTGAACGCTAGTAACTGCAAAGAAGTCTTGCAATAGTTGCAATCAGCACTTAAAAATTTAATGTACAATTATTACAATAACTATACAGTATTAATTACATAATTTACAAAACATAGCTGTTTAAGGTTACAAAACGGATCAGTAAATATGAAAATGTTGCTTTTAAAACTTATGAGTGTCATTCAAGTTTTACATTATTTTACTAGGAATCACTCAAATTTGATATTTCTTACTTTACTAAAGACAGTTAGTGGAAATTACATTTTAATATTACCAAAGTGATGTAAAGTATAGCTTACACCAGTAATGATAGCACAACTTTAGTGTTAAAGACTAAAAAATAGTTATTACGACTTTAACAAACTAAGTTTTTAATTTTTAGCGAAGTTTTTTTTTCCGTGTAGGGCCTTTAAATCCCGACCACTACCACGCGCGACAAGCGGCGCGGCTAGCGTGTCCTCTGTTCATTGCTTGTACTGCCAGGGGCTAAATTCAGGAACGGCCCAACACGGTTTGCGAGCGGTAATTCAATCGTTTGCGAGAGGATAGGGATGAACTGCTATTCAGCAACGTCAAAAATCACTGGTTTACGAGATGTTTGGGCTGAGACCCCAAGATGAGTCTTATTTATTTACTAGCTGTTGCCCGCGACTCCGTCCGCGAAAACTAGGGGTAGGTATAAAAGAAATAGCCTACGACCTATTCTCAGACCTACCGAATGCAGAGAAAAAAGTTTCATAAATATCGGTCAAGCCGTTTCGGAGGAGTTCAATAACAACACTGTGACACGAGATTTTTATATATGAGATTAATTTATTTATTTACAAACTGAATTAACAGGAAAATAACGCTCGCAAACCGTGTCGGGCCGTTCCTGAATTTAGCCCCTGGAAACCACTTTGCGGCGAGCGTCTCGGCCGCGCAATGTACAGAGAAAACGCTTGCACGCCACTCACACATAGTCGTGGCTAGGCCGTTAGAGTATTTAATAACGATTAAGTGGTTTCCCAAGATATAAATTTACTTTGATACTTATTTACTGCTAAAACAAGTTAATTTTCTTGCTCACTGAGTGTATATCTATATATATAAAATTCTAAACTGACTGACTGACTGTTGATATATCAACGCACAGCCCAAACCACTGGACCTAGAGACTTGAAATTTTGCACATAGATACCTTATACAATGTAGGCATCCACTAAGGAAGGATTTTTGGGAATTCCCACGGGAACGGGAAAAAACGGGATTTATAGATTCGATTCCGAGTGACCGTATCTCAGTAACTATAATAACTAGACTCTTCAAATTTCATACACAAGTAGGTATTACAATCATGAAACCATCTATTTCAGGATTTTTCAAAATTCCCACGGGATAAGGAATAAACGGGATTTATATATTCAGTTCAACGGAATCCTATCAACTATAATTACTAGACTCTTCAAATTTGGTATAGAAGTAGGCAATTATAATAATAAAAAACAGTTTTAAGGATTTTTGAAAATTCCCACGTGATAAGGAAAAAACGGGATTTTTCGTTTTACTGGTCGTAGAAAGCTGAAATTCGGCATGAAGGTTGCTTGGGGAGTGTAGAGGAGCATTGTGAGAGGAATTTCCATAATTCTCACGGGAACGGGAAAAAACGGGATTTATAGATTCGATTCCGAGTGACCGTATCTCAGTAACTATAATAAATAGACTCTTCAAATTTGATACACAAGTAGGTCTTACAATAATGAAAACATCTATTTCAGGATTTTTCAAAATTCCCACGGGATAAGGAATAAACGGGATTTATATTTTCAGTTCAACGGAATTCTATGAACTATAATTACTAGACACTTCAAATTTGGCATAGAAGTAGGTAATTATAATATTGAAAAACAGTTTTAAGGATTTTCAGAAATTCCCACGGGATAAAGAAAAAACGGGATTTTTCGTTTTACTGGTCGTAGAAAGCTGAAATTCGGCATGTAGGTTGCTTGGGAAGTGTAGAAGAGCATTAAGAGAGGACTATCCAAAATTCCTACGGGAACGGGAAAAAACGGGATTTTTCGTTTTACTGGTCGTAGAAAGCTGAAATTCGGCATAAAGTTGCTTGGGGAGAGTAGAAGAGCATTGAGAGAGGATTTTCCAAAATTCCCACGGGAACGGGAAAAAACCGGATTTTTCGTTTTACTGGTCGTAGAAAGCTGAAATTCGGCATGAGGTTGCTTGGGGAGTGTAGAGGAGCATTGAGAGAGGACTTTCCAAAATTCCCACGGGAACGGGAAAAAACCGGATTTTTCGTTTTACTGGTTGTAGAAAGCTGAAATTTGGCAAGTGGGTTCCTTGGGGAGTGTAGAAGAGCATTAAGAGAGGACTATCCAAAATTCCCACTGGAACGGGAAAAACGGGATTTTTTGTTTTTCTGGTTGTAGAAAGCTGAAATTTGGCATGAGGTTGTTTGGGGAGTGTAGAAGAGCATTGAGAGAGGACTTTCCTAAATTCCCACGGGAACGGGAAAAAACGGGATTTTGCGTTTTACTGGTTGTAAGCTAAAATTTCAAAATTCATAAGTTTATACTGTAAGTAGGTCGCAAAGGGCTCTTTAACCGACTTCAAAAAAAGTAGGAGGTTATGCATTCCATTTTATGTATTTTGTTATGTAGGTATGTTCACCGATTTCTCGGTCAATTGTGGACCGATTTTAAAAATTCTTTTTTTATTCGAAAGAATATAATATACTCCTGAGATGTTCCCATTGTCACGCAAGCAATCTTGCTTGCATGCTTGCTTGCTTGCCTGTATGCTTGCTTGCTTGATATCTTGATTCTTTGGAATTCTCATGGTACATGCGAGCGAAGCCGCGGGCAAAAGCTAGTTTCCTACAATTTTGAACGAAGTGCGCTGTTATACATTTCGCTAGCTGACTTTTCATGATCAGGTTTTTATTTTTATTTTAGGTAAAAACACTTTTACAGATATAGTGCAAAATGATTTTTGAGATCGTAGGTTCCAAACCCGGTCTAGCACCTCTGAGTTTTTCGGAATTTATGTGTGATATCTCACGCTGTTCGCTGCACACCAGTGAAGGCATTCAATGCTGTATGTGACTATCGCAATTCACACTGAACCCGCGTTGGAACTATGGCCCAAGCCTTCTTATTCCGAGAAGAGGCCTGTGCCCTGCAATGGGACGTGTATATGCTAAGATGATGATGACGACACATTTAGCCAGTTTAAATAAAAATAAATAAATATTAGGGGACAATCTTACACAAATCGACCTAGTCCCAAACTAAGCAAAGCTTGTAGGTACTATGGGTAGGTACTAGACAACGATAAACATACTTATATAGATAAATAAATACTTAAATACATAGAAAACATCCATAACTCAGGAACAAATATTCGTGCTCATCACACAAATAAATGCCCTTACCGGGATTCGAACCCAGGACCTCTTGCTTCGCAGGCAGGGTCACTACCAACTAGGCTAAAGCGGTCGTTAAGTTTTTATTCAAACATCCATTTTCCGTTCGTAAACGGTAAGGACCCAATTATAACTAACACAGACTGAAGGTGAACTCCGCAGTCAACATTTCTATCAAATTAAACTCAAGTTTCAAAAGATACGGGAATCATGAGCAATGAGGGAGATATTAAAATAAATAAATAAATAAATATCACGGGACAATTCACACCAATTGACCTTCTCCCAAAGTAAGCTAAGCATAGCTTGTGATATGGGTACAAGGCAACGGATAAACATACTTATATAGATAGATACATACTTAAATACATATTAAACACCCAAGACCCGAGACCAAAATTATTCGTATTATTCATACAAATATCTGCCCCGACGCGGGAATCAAACCCGGGACCTCAAGCTTCGTAGTCAGGTTTTCTACCTACTAGGCCATCTGGTCGTCTAAAATGGCTTTTGAGAACGCGCTTTACGGCTCGGCCACGACTTCGCGCGTTTAGCGGCGCGGCGAGCGCTTTATTAGTTCATTGCGTGTGCCGCCAGGTAACCAATGTACGGCGAGCGTCTCGGCCGCGCAATAAACACAGAACACGCTTGCCGCGCCGCCAAACGCGCGAAGTCGTGGCCGAGCCGTTAAGTTGCTCGGCTTTGAGGTGTGTTTTGTATTCATATCTCGTATTCGCCAGTATGTACCAATATGATTTAATTAGCTATAGTCTACGTTGTTGAATTGGTCTGGTTCGAGTTTATATTAGTGGCTTGTATTAGATCAAGCAAGTACTCGACTAGATGCCGTATTGTGTAAGGCGCAAGCCACACAGATGAGACGTGGGACGGGGGCGCGTCGCAGTCCGCGTCGTTTGATCGCAGGCCGCGTCTCCGCCCCGTCTCTTCTGTCTCCTTTAAATCGCGACGTTTCTACACTTCGTTTTTTTTTAGCATTAGAAAGGAGGTAAGCGATTTTTACGTGTCTTTTTATTATATGGTCATTTATATCCTTTTGGTTTCATAAGTAATAATGAACTGAAACAATTACTTTGCTCACCCGCGACCTTACGATAGTTACGTTTATGCAAGAAATGTGTGTTCATGCAGTTCCTCCACCTCCACACTGTACGTACACACGCAAACCACACAAACCCAACCATCACCACCACCAAACTACACTGACGCGTTTCGAACTCAACCAGAGCTCATCCTCAGAGCACCACAACCGTATGCTAAACCACCAAATGTTGAGCAAAGTAATTGTTTCAGTTCATTAATATGGACCTCCGCAAAGTAACGCCTGATTCAATAAATTATTCATAAGTAATAGTTAAAGACTTTGACTTTTAACTTTGACTTCGTCTGCAAGAGTTCGTCTATCGCAATCCCGCGGGAGCTACGCAATTTTCCGGGATAAAAAGTACCCTATATGTTAATCCAGGTTATAAACCTAATTGTGTGCCAAATTTCACCCGAATTCGACAAACCGTTTTAGCGTGAAAGTGGACTTAACAGACATCCATACATCCATACAAACTTTTGCGTTTACAATATTAGGTAGTAAGATTAACTCGAGTGACGCTTCGTTGCAGACTGAGCCGGGAATAAAATATACACAATATATATGTAAAATATATATATACATAGTTCGTTTGTCTGGCCTCTCTAACATAAAAAAAAAAACATATGGTTTATTAGGGCTATGCTTGGAGTTTCTCTGCGGGATCGCATTAGAAATGATGAAATATATAGCATAGCCGACATAGCTCGTAGAATCGCCAGACTCAAGTGGCAGTGGGCAGGGCACATCGCTCATAGAACTCGACGATGGGGCAAAAAGGTTCTCGAGTGACGTCCATGGACTAAAAGACGCAGTGTAGGTAGGCCTCCAACAAGATCGAGCGACGACCTGGTTAAGGTTGCGGGATCGCGATGGATGTGGATGGCACGGGACGGATCTGTTTGGCGAGCCTTGGGGGAGGCCTATGTTCAGCAGAGGACGTCTTTCGGCTGAAATGATGATAAAGATGAGGGTTTTTTAGCCATTATATTCGCCTCGCGCTTTTAGCCTGTAAGACATTTCTAGTCTTCTTATTATTAGCTCAGTGGAAGTTTCGAATTTTACCTATTTGGAAACTAGTTCAGAATAGAACGGCCATTACAATAGTTAGCCTGTTTGACGTTTCCCAAAATACGAACATCAATCAGCTAAAATACTCCAAGTCTTCCATTCTCTCGTCTATTTCCGTACCGATTGGTTTAGAACATGATGGCTGCGCTCTCGTTTGTAAATCCGTGGCTATATGTGGCTTTTTGTGGTGTGTTTTGACCTATGGCTTCTCAAGTAAAGGATCGTGGTTTTGGGGATGGGCTCGCATGTGTAAAGTTCCGGAGTACTGGGCCTGCGTGAGAACGACGGCCCAGGCTCACTCTTTTTGAGAGGAGAACTGTGGCCTGAGTGAGACGTATATAGGCTACGATGATGATGATGATGTACCTTTGCTTCTAGGTCTATGTAGGTATAGGTACTATTCCATTTCTAAAGGAAAAAACAGAACTACTCATTGTCCGTCTGTTTTTCTATCAAGTTTTGATACTCACAAGTAAATTAAAACCTTGAAGAGTACTTTTCATTGACCATGATCAAAAGGAAAGAGAAATAAATCATCCTTGTTTAGTTTTGTGATATAATTATGTATATCACATACAGTTAACTAGGTCTTGCTTAAACTTACTTACTCAAACTTACTTACGGAAATGCACCCAAATTGTTTTGTTATCATTAACAGTATTTTTTAATGTTTGATTCAAAACTGTTAAATTTTTACTTTTTTAATATTCAATTTATTTTTATTTCCATACAGCTACCCCAAAATAAAACTATCGTAAATAGGAGATAATAGTGACTGACGACGGGGTAATTAATCATTTATGTCTTAAACACAGTTATGAAGTTACAATTGAATAAAGTCAGCTACAAAACGAAACCGAACACAAGCTTCCTTACTGATTCACTTTTGCACCGACCTATGTGTGACCCATAATTATGTACATAAATATATCTGATTATATCACTGCCAGCCCGTTATTAAACAGACTGGAATGCCCTGTTTTACACGCCTTTCAATTTTAAAGTTCTCATCGGAAATATGAAAAGAAATGGAATAAAAAATAAGCCTAAAATGTGTAGGTTTTGTTCTTTAGTAACTATAAAGCTATAAATTATAAACAATTGATTTATAGGGTATTTTTGTAGTAAATTTCAAGCAATACTATTATAAAAAAGGATTTAAAAACCAACTCTATTGACAGATTTTTTTGCATTTTACTAAGTTACTGTTATTGGGACAATTTTGCACCTTACGCAGTCCAATACTCATTTGGCCAGTTCTGATTTGCTTAAAGTAAATTTGTCTTTTCTTGTCTGCAATTAAATATAAGTATAATCTTGATCTGAATTCCACGAAACGTTTCAATTTGTATTGAAACTCAACGTCCTTTGATGGTATGATTGGACTAAAAGACGGGTATTACAAATTTGTTAGCTTAAATCCACAGAGCTCTTATGAATGGAGCTGCCTTTAGCTTATCTTTGCGCTAATGTATATCGTGGGTGGCAAGGTACACTCATACAGCTTAAGCGTAATTCATTTCAAAATATGGTGTTTGAAACTATGAACCAATTACAGGAACCATTTGATTGTAACCCGGAAAACCAGATTAATTTTCAATCAACTGCAAAATTAAATTTTTAGTATCTTTGAAATAAATAAATAAATGGTAGTTAAATCGTTCATTGAGTTGGCTAACAAGGTGACGTAACACTTCAGTATTACTATATAAAATCTATGGAGGAATCAAGTTTTGAAAGTTCATAAAAAGGATGTCTATTATCAATTTATCAGTCAATCGAGAATTAGTCTATTGGTTACATAAATTCTTACAAACTTATGTCAACTCAAAACTAAACCGTTACAGAAATGTAAAACACTAACACAGCTGAACATTCCCCATAATTAATGTGGGCATGGTTTGTCATGTTTCGAGCAAAGGTAAAAGCGGGCGTACCATCTCCGGTCATAACAACTTCGTGCTCAAATCTCAGGTCGACAGCTGAAAATATCTGTACATTTTTTACGTTTATTACCTACTAAATGGAAAGCAACCTTTTATTTAGATGTAACGATTTGTATACGATTACGGGCAAAATTAAAGTTAATAATTACTAGGGGCGTTCAATAAAAAGTGAGAATGAGTATGTTATAAACAACTTTTACTAAATGTCATTTTATTTTTCGACATAGTCACCTTTTAGCATAATACACTTAGTATATCTTTTTTCTAAACTTAAAATTCCATTTTTAAAAAAGGTCTCATCTTGAGTACTTAAAAAATCTTGTACTGCAGCGACTACCGCGTCGTCGTCTTCAAATTTCTGGCCTCTCAGGTATTGTTTCAATCTCGGAAATAGGTAGAAATCACTGAGAGCGAGATCTGGTGAATACGGAGGATGCTTAAGGATATCGAACCCAGCATCACGAATTGCAGCCATTGCAACGGCGGACTTGTGTGCCGGGGCATTGTCCTGGTGGAACAGCACAACTTTTGAGAGTTTACCTCGCCGTTTTTCGCGGATCTCATTGCGCAATGTTGCTATTTGTTTGGCGTATAATGTGCCCGTAATAGTGGCTCCATGCTCGAGATACTCAATCATTAATACCCCTTTACCATCCCAAAAAACAGAGCCCATGACCTTACCGGCAGATGGGCTCACCTTGAATTTCTTCAAAGTTGGAGATGATGGTCTTTTCCATGTCATAGACAGCAGTTTCGTTTCAGGGTCGTAATGATGGAGCCATGTTTTGTCCATTGTTATAAATCGCGCCAAAAAAAGTTCCCGGTCTTGCTGCATCAGGTTCAAAGCTTCTTGACAAATCTCTAGTCTAGTTTGTTTTTGCGTGTCAGTAAGCATTCTTGGTACCCAACGCGCAGATGCCTTTTTCATACTCAAGCGTTCATGTAAAATATTATGCACGCTCCCCGGTGAAATCTTTACATTTTCAGCAATAAAACGAACTGTGACACGACGATCCGCCAAAACTGAGTTTTCGACTTTTTTCACAATTTCTTCAGTTACTGCTGTAGTAGGGCGTCCGGAGCGGGGGTCGTCCATTGTCGATGTTCTTCCACGTCTAAATTCGGCGCACCAACGTGCGACTGTCGAATACGGAGGAGCATTGGACCCTAAAGTGTCCCGCAAATCCAAATTGACTTGGTCCGTAGAAAAATTTTTCAAATACAAGTATTTGATAACGGGCGCGCATTTCAATTTTCTCCATTTTCGCTAGAGTACTCAATAGCATTGCAAAGAAATTACCGTATATTTTTTTAAACAAAAGACAGTTAGTTTTTTTTTTACATAGCAATCAGCTAGATAGATTAGCTTTACCGGCCAGTATTTAATTTCGTAATATTAAAAGAGTTTGCATCTCATTCTCACTTTATATTGAACGCCCCTCGTACATATAAAAATGTAATTGTGTATAGTTCTCAATCTAAACTGGACAGTCGTAGGAACTATAGCCTTATCTTATCAGGAGATAGGGGAGTATTGGACAGTCGGGAAGTTCGGGCACTTTGTAAGTCGAAACTTGGGTAAGATACTTAATTTTGTATACTTTACTTTAGTAGTCTGACTTAGTAACTTGGCAACATTACTCAGGCAAATATCTTCTGACAAAAGAGTCAAATAAATCGCTTCAGGTGTGCAAAAGTAAAAATTTGATGTGATTGATTATGAAATTACTAGCTTTTGCCCGCGGCTTCGCTCGCGTGTACTATGAGTATTCCAAAGAACCAAGATATCAAGCAAGCAAGCATACAGGCAAGCAATCAAGCAGGTCCACAATTGACCGAGAAATCGGTGAACATACCTACATAAAAAAATTCATAAAGTGGAATGCATAACCTCCTCCTTTTTTAGAAGTCGGTTAAAGTGCCCTTTGCGGCCTACTTACAGTATTAACTTATGAATTTTTAAATTTTAGCTTTCTACAACCAGTAAAACGCAAAATCCCGTTTTTTCCCGTTCCCGTAAGAATTTCGGGAAATATTTTCTTAATGCTCCCTTACACTCCCCAAGGAACCCACTTGCCAAATTTCAGCTTTCTATGACCAGTAAAACGAAAAAGCCCGTTTTCCCCGTACCTATGGGAATTTTGGAAAGTCCTCTCTCAATGCTCCTCGACACTCCCCAAACAACCTACATGCCGAATTTCAGCTTTCTACAACCAGTAAAACGAAAAATCCCGTTTTTTCCCGTTCCCGTTGGAATTTGGGAAAGTCCTCTCTCAATGCTCCTCTACACTCTCCAAGCAACCTACATACCGAATTTCAGCTTTCTACGACCAGTAAAACGAAAAATCCTGTTTTTTCCCGTTCCCGTGGGAATTTTGGAAAGTCCTCTCTCAATACTCCTCTACACTCTCCAAGCAACCTACATACCGAATTTCAGCTTTCTACGACCAGTAAAACGAAAAATCCTGGTTTTTCCCGTTCCCGTGGGAATTTTGGAAAGTCCTCTCTCAATCCAGCTCTACACTCCCCAAGGAACCCACTTGCCAAATTTCAGCTTTCTACGACCAGTAAAATGAAAAATCCCGTTTTTTCCTTATCCCATGGGAATTTATAATTACCTACATCTATGCCAAATTTGAAGAGTCTAGTAATTATAGTTCATAGGATTCCGTTGAACTGAATATATAAATCCCGTTTTTTTCCTTATCCCGTGGGAATTTTGATAAATCCTGAAATTAATGTTTTAAATAATGTAATACCTACTTGTGTATCAAATTTGAAGAGTCTATTTATTATAGTTACCGAGACAGGGTCACTCGGAATCGAATATATAAATCCCGTTTTTTCCCTTTCCCGTGGGAATTCCCAAAAATCCTTCCTTAGTGGATGCCTACATTGTATAAGGTATCTATGTGCAAAATTTCAAGTCTCTAGGTTCAGTGGTTTGGGCTGTGCGTTGATATATCAACAGTCATTTAGTTTATTTAGATATTTCAACCCCATCGCACCCCATCCAGGGAGATGGTATTTTACGTCTGCCACGTCGGATTTTAAAACCGTTGTTGTTTTCATAACCAGCGACCCGATAAACCATAGAAACAACACCCATGTTGATTTTCAGACTTTGTTACCCCTTTCCCCCCTTTTATGGGTTGAATTCTCAAAAAACCTGAAACACGTGTTTACTCATTTATCATTAGGAGTACTTCTGTGAAGTTTCGAATAAAATAGTCGAACTAATCTTGTTTCCCCATACAAACTTTGGACCCCCGTTTCACCCCCTTAGGGCGTGAATTTTGAAAAATCCTTTCTTAGTGCACCCCTAGACCTTATAAGAAACCTACATGCCAAATTTTGAATCTCTAGGCCCAGTGGTTTGGGCTGTGCGTTGATATGTCAGTCAGTCAGTCAGTCAGTCAGTTTCTTCTTTTATATATATAGATGATACCTGCGACAAAACGTAAATTTCTTTATTTCTATCTTTTTGTGTCTTGTACTACCAAAATATAAATTTATTGTTATAAGATAACAAAAAACACATTTTAATTTATTGGTAAAATAAAGGGTAGAGGAGCATTGGGGACTAAATTTGAACGGAAGTTTGGTCATGCCCAATCCTATATCAAGTGTCCCATTGAAAGACATTAAAACTAAATAGCCAGACCCAAAGATATGGATCAAGCTCAGCAGCTCCGAATACACCATGTGATAAGGGCTATAACGAATATTAGATAAATTTTATATTTATTATTTTATATTATATTTTAGTACTTAAAATTTAGTAAGTACGTACTATAATACTTACTAAAGTAAGTATAAAAAAAAAATTAGTAAGTATTAGTAAGTACTATAATACTTACTAAATTTTAAGTACTAAATATTTACTTTTACTTACTATTATTTTTTCTTTGAGTAGGTACTTAATAGTTGATAGATTATCAAGTTTATTGCAAGTTTTTATAGTTATATTATTTAATACTAGTTTTTGCCCGCGACTCGGTCCGCGTGTAATTCGTAATTTGGGCAGCTTATTTTTTTATCCAATTTGCTTTTTCTTCAATTATGGCTCTCCTTAGTTCCTCGATATAAAAAAAATACCCCCCGCACCCCCCGCACCCCCCATCCCCCCTGCACCCCCCCCCCCGTACCTCATTATGAGATATCTTCCAAATTTCAAGTGCCTTCTTATGAGTGATTTAGGCTGAACGCTGTCTGTCAGTGAGTCACGTACAGACGTGTGTACAAAAATGAACGCAGGTAGAAAATGTTTCTCAGAAGCAGTAGAAGTTTTAAGAACATTCAAATTGCTCATAATTATTGTGCAAAATTTATGGCGAGGGTTATGCCAGTATTAAACTCCAATCCCCATTTTAAATTAAAACACGTGTCAACATACGTCTCGTCCCAAACTCATAAAACCTGACCGCTACGTGCTTAATGCATTCCTGATGAAGTAGGTGCCAGCTACTGTTCCTGACACGACTTAAATTACTTCCAGCCTTTTTATTCCGCCTCGGGAATCTAGGTGAGCTCAACAACAACTTGCGAGATTATTTTTTGTATTTTAAAAACGCTGCGTTGGGTGTTTAGTTGCCAGTATTTTATTTTAAAACATATTAAACATATTATGTTGCATGCCTAGTACCCATAACACAAGCTTTGCTTAGCTTACTTGGACTGGGTCAATTGGTGTGAATTGTCCCTTGATATATATATTTTTTTTATTTATTACCGTCACTTGTTACTAACAATTCAAACAAACCTTGCAAGTCAATTTTTAGTAAGACTAAATTCTAAAAATAAAAAAAAATAAAAAAAAAATTACAAAAAAATATTATGTAAAGGAATCCCCGCAGGCAAGGTTTTGAAGATACTGGCAGCGTTCCCCCTTTGAATGGTTAAGGATTTTTTTTCAAGGTAGCTGCCAGCACTTCGGTCTATACTGTGACGTCGACTAACCTCTTTGTTAATTTCGATTGCCTTAATATTTCGTATACGTCGTCGTGGTAATACATTAAGATAAATAAACTTCTTTAGCAAAATACATAAAATAAATAAATAAAATAAATAAATAAATAAACAAATATAAATATCACGGGACAATTAACACCAATTGACCTAGTCCCCAAAGTAAGCTAAGCATAGCTTGGTGTTATGGGTACTAGGCAACGGATAAACATACTTATATAGATAGATATATACTTAAATACATATTAAACACCCAAGACCCAAGAACAAACATTCGTATTTTTGATACAAATATCTGCCCCGACACGGGAATCGAACCCGGGACCTCAAGCTTCGTAGTCAGGTTCTCTAACCACTAGGCCATCTGGTCGTCTAAAATAGACTGCTAAAATCATTACACTTACTTTTGGCTTTGCCGTAGTCGTGTAAAAAGGTGCTTTAATTTTTTTTATTACGTTATCTAAAAAGAATAATTGTCAAAATTGAAAAAATAAGACTTAAGTAGCTAAATAATAAGTAACGCTCATAAACCCAATGCACTTGCAAATCCGTGCACAAACAATAGAAATTTCCATAACCAATGTGTGGATAACCTCATTCATACCAATTATTGCTTTTACAATCAATCGCTTGTCGGTATTCAATCAATTTCAATTGTAATCATACATCGCTAAATACAGAATGTAATTAAGAGGCTATCCCATAGCGCAACGTATTTACTCGCTCCGTCGATTTCAACGTTGCTTGGAAATTGCTGAAATACCTTTTCGTTCTGATAAAAGTTAGCGTGCGTTCCACATGGTTGATAACTTTACGACCTCAAGGACAATCAAATAATCGTCAGCATCACAGTGTATATAAGTACGTCTCACTGCCGAGTACAGGCCTCCACTCATAATGAGGCTTTGGCCGTAGTTTCCACGCGGGCTCATTGCGGATTAGGAACTTCACACATACTATTGAATTTCTTCGCAGGTTTATACAGTTATCTTCCTTTCATTAAACAGACAAAAATCTGTGTCGTAAAGATCGACTTCTACGGTATATTTTTCTTACCATAAGCTCATCATCCTGCCTGCCTGTATCGGCCTGTATACGTATCACTGCGGCCTCCTCTCCAAATGGGAAGGTTTGGGCCGTAGTTCCCACGCGGGCTCAGTGCAGATTGAGAACTTCACGCACACCATTGAATTTCTTCGCAACTGTGTAACTTTCACCTTCAAGCACATGGTAAATTGTACAAAAACTGAAAAATTTAGAGGTGCGAGTCCAGGTTCGAACCCAAGAGCTTCTTCTTAAGGGCCTGTAGTCATAAGGCTACGAAGAATGAAACCGGCTTTAAAAAAATGCATATAGAAACATCAGCTGCTTTTGATTGATTAATTGCATTCAGTGATTACGCAGTAATCTTTTTCTCACACGAGGAACTTAAACAGCTTCCCACGTGCTGTTTATTAAGCCATTCATTAATTCTTTTAGAGCATTCGTAATTGTGATTTTATGTAGGTATTTCTTTTTAAGTTTATATAATCGTAGGTAGATGCTGTCTTTGAGTATAATTTCACAATGGCCATTATACGGGGTGAAACAAAACAAAAGGTTCAATGTTCTCTCGGACAACGCCATCTATTGATTGCAGACGAAGTTAACGCGTCATTTCGAAAGCCGAGATACTAGCTAGCTCAACGTTCTTAGTCAGCGCCCTCTATTCTTGTTTAAAATTAAAATACCTATTACCATAGGGGAGCGCATAATTGCATCCTCTGGATCCAGATGTTTGCCCATTTATATGTCAAGTTTCATTCAATTTCGTTCAGCCGGCATGTGCATGTTCGTTCAGCGTTCATGGTCATCTAGCAAACATCTAAACATCTTCACGAACTATCATTTATAACATTAGTAGGATTTACCTACGGGCTTAATTAAAATATTTTATCGTAACAATGACTAGCTTTGCAATATTTCAAGTTTCATTCAAGTAAGTAGAGCCCCTATTGCGTGATCGTCTTAACAAACATCCAAACAACTTCACGAACTCTCTCATTTATAACATTAGTAGGATTTACCTACTGACTTAATTCAATTATTTTATCGTAATAATGACTAGCTTTGCAATGTTTTGCCAAGAACAATTTTAATTATAAATACTTGGGTCGATGTCACAACGCGTAATTATCCAGAGTCTTCAGCTATTCAGATTATTTTGCGGTGAGTGTACAAACCAGTTAAACTTGGAGCCGCAGCTGCGGTTTCTAATAGAAAATCGCTTTTTTTCTAGTTATAGTGTCATTATTTATTTATTTATTTATTCATTTATTTATTTAAGGTTTACTAACAATTGGTAACACTAGGTACATCAGAAATTGCTGCTTTATACAACATGTTGGGCTGAGTGTCACAATCACTTATAAGCTTATAAGTAAACACCGCATGCAAAACAAAAGTGAAGCATAAAAATTAAATTTACATAACAGTAAATTTTGCTCACAAGAATTACAATTCAATATTTTTTATTAATTATGAATTATTCATTAAAATAAATTATTAATTATTATTATTAATTAGACAGAAAACAAATTATTTTACGATATTTCTAATTATTTTACTGGGTGGGTCATAGTGAATATCCGTCATGTCACTGCAATCATTGGCTATTCTAGTCAGCCTGCATATGGGAGAGTTTCTACCAGACACCGAGCTCCTTGGCGGTGGACATAAAGGAGTAATGTGATAGCGGGGGAAACGGGAAGGTGCAAGAATAAGAAAATGGTTGAAACATGAAAACGTATAGGTAGTCAAGAGCACAGAAAACTGTTCAAATCACCTGAATGTTAACCCGTGGGACGTCGCGCGCGCCACAGTGGCGCGTAACTAACTATTCATGATTTGCTAATTTTTCATTACTAGGTAGTTTCAATCACCTTTTATCATAGGTTACTTACACAAAAAGACACAAAAGTCTTTGACGACTTTTAAAATTATAACTGTGAAAATAACATTTGAAAGAAGTAAAAATCAGTGTTTTGTTACAAAAGTACAGCTCAAATTATATATTTTTTGTTTTTTTTATTAACCGAATTTGAAATACGGGTAGGTAATTATAAAAAAATATTGTATGATCTAAGAAGAAAAAAAAATCAGATCCGCAACAAGCTTCGTCATGGCAACAGATTGGGATCCGCAACAGGGTTCGTCACCTAAACAAAAATATAAAATCTGCTACAAGCTTCGTCATAAAACCTTTACATTACTTACGTCCTCCAGGCTGATTCAACCTTGGGCCAACACGAGTACGAGTACTAAGTTAATTTAGCAAAATACCGGAAATTTAAATCAAATGCTGTACCAATTGTTCGTGCGAGCGAATTCAGGAGTAAAGGTTAGTTAGTCTGTAAATAAAACAGATACAGCGGCGGCAACCGAGGTAGATGTTTGCGCGCAATAACCATGACCTATGCACAGAAGCACGACGCCGCCCGCAAAGACGTGCAATGCAATTTGACATCATTAGGCGCCCACCGGCTTGCATGCGGTTAACGCGCGTTTTGATGCCAAGTGACAAACAACTGTTTGTTTTATTACAGGCTTTTTACAACTTCCGTAACCACAAAAATGTTTTTTTTTCTTTTTAATTAATCCGAAATCTTTTTTTTTCATACAACTAACCCGTGATTGAGCCCTATGCCCCTATTTCACCAAAGTGAAAATACAGAGAAGCCAAACGTGTATGTCACCGGTTCAATAACAGTCTACTCACTTTAGCCTTGAAAAGTCCTAGGTTGTATCTCTATCTGGAAATCTTCTTCTTCTGTATATATAAAAGGCAACCGTTACTGACTGATCTATCAACGCACAGGTCAAACCACTGAACGGATTGTGCTGTAATTTTGCAGACTGGATTGATCATTTCCCCAAAATCGTAATTTCCTTGTAGTAAAATTTCCGTTCGCAGATTTTCCTAAATGCTTTTCTTCTCACCATAGTTTTTTACTGAAGCTTATTTTCACAGTAGAGTTTTTTCCCAATTTGAATTGACACAGAAACAGTGTCGACGGAGCTCCGCTAGCGCGGAGCTCCTTCTTCTGTGTATTTTTGACCCTTCGGGCCGATGAAAACTTAACATAACCTAAACCTACCTATGTTTTTGTGTCGATTAAAGTTGGGAAAAAACGCGATTGTGAAAATAAGCTCCAGTAAAAAAGTACGGTGAGAAAAAAAGCATTTAGGAAAATTTGCGAACAGAAATTTTGCTACAAGGAAATTACGATTTTGGTAAATTGCTCTAATCAGTCATTTGGCACACAGGTAGATATTATGACGTAGGAATCCGTTAAGAAGGGATTTTTCTAAATTCCCACGGAATAGGGAATAAATGGGATTGATATTTTTGCTTGAAAGTGGCCCATATCGCTGTACTTGACTATAATTGTGACACTTTAAATTTGTCATGCTAGTAAAACAATGATTATAACATTTTTATTAAAAATAAAAAATTATAACAGTAATTAAAAACAAATTTCAGGATTTTCTGAACCTCGCACGTGATACCTAAGACAAAACGGGAAAATCAATGAGACTGTATCTCATCATTTAGGATCATAGAGGTGAAGTAAAAAGGGATATTTGGAATTTTTCGCGGGATAGAGAGCGGGAGTTGACATAAATTTGATTTGTGCGTGGACGAAGTCGCGGGAAAAAGCTAGTACACAATATGGGAGCGAATTACGTTCCTTAGCAGGTTCCGAACCGCGTTCTCAGCAGCGGGTTAAGATACATACTTTAAACTAGCTGTTGCCCGCGACTCCGTCTGCGTGGAATTAGTCATTTGGGCAGCTTATTTTTTTATCCAATTTGCTTTTTCAACAATTATGGCTCTCCTTAGTTCCTCGATATAAAAAAATTACCCGCCCCCGCAACCCCCGCCCCCCGCACTTCCCTCCCAACCCCACCCCCCCACAGAACCCCCCGCACACCCTCGTTCACATTCACCACATGTCAAGCATGCCTATAGAAGTTTTACTTCAAAAACCCCCGATTTTGAAACATTCTTCCGCTCCGCTCCGCTCCTATTGGTGTTAGCGTGATGATTATATAGCATATACCCTTCCTCGATAAATGTGCTATCTAACACTGAAGGAAGAATTTTTCAAATCGGAGCAGTAGTTCCTGAGATTAGCGCGTTCAAACAAAAAAACCTGTTTGATAAATAAAAATAAATTCTTAAAATAGAATTAAAATTATTTCTTATTTGTGAACCGATTCAAATGAAACAAACACTAAATGTTAATCCAAGAAAATACCAACATATCAGTGAAAACCGCATCCTTCTAGGTTAAGCCGTTTCTGAGATTAGCGCGCACAAACACACAGACAAACAGACAAACAGACAATCAGACAAACAGACAATAATTCTAAAAATCATTGTTTTGGGTTATATTGTGCTAATAAATAGCCCTAGTGACAGTTTTTGTCAAATATCTTCAATGTACAGACACCGACTTGTTACAGATTTTTATATGTACAGATGAACTTCCCTGTAAAAATGTCTTACAAGATTTTCTAAATTGCGGTTGGCAAACATGTTTTCTTACATTAGTTGATGTTATAAGAGTATTACGTCAAATACGTGACTGTATTTTGAAAGCTTTATAAGGTTTTTGCTACAGGTCCTTTACTTATGTTTGGCATTTGTAAATATACACAGTGTGTGCTTGGTACGTTTTAAGTTTATATAAAAGAATATTCGTACCATCGATAGATTATTTCTGAAGCACACTCCGTCCTCATTCCAGACAGGCTTTTTGCTCGCGCTGAATATCAAATCGCTTATGAATGTTTTAGATCTACCGTTCGATGGTACTTTCTTGCTTAGGTAGTCGTATTACAATATTTTATCGGTGTTTTTTTATCAATAAACTAAAAGGGCGCTTAATGAGACAGATTGTGTATACTTACACATCACTAACATTAGTTGAAATTACAGAACTAATAATAAGTTGGAAAGTAATATCACGCGAGTTAAAAATGCAAGTAAGATGGTGGTCGCGATCTGGATAGACCATGCACCTGTCCTACCATTCGCTAAAAAATAGTTCAGTCAAAATTTAAGATTCTCAATCTTGGCCTATGTACATACCTACCACTTGAAGGCTCGGTCTCCCCTCAAAATAACAGGACTTGAGCCGTAAATCCTACGCAAGCCCACTGCAGATTGGAAACTCCACATACCCCATTGAATGTCTTCGCTAGCGTGTGCAGGTTCCCTCACGAAATCATCCTTCGCCGTAAAGCTTATGGTAAATTTCAAATAGTATGTATACTTACGTATCTAGAACTCTTTATCGTGCTTAAAACACAGTCATAAAATTAACAGATAACAAGAGAAACATATTTGTTGTATGAAGGCAAAGAAGAAGAAGAAACTCTTGGGCCCACGAAGAGGTTACGCGATATTCACCTCGACATTTAATGTTAGAAAAAATACTGACAAGTTTATGACTATTTGATGACTAGGAGAGAATAACAGTGTTTAACTAACTTTCTACCTATAAATACAAAAAAACAACCGATTTAGATAGCCACTCAGCTGCTTTTTAGAATTTGTTGACATTTTGTCCATTAAGAAAAGTTAACATATGCATTGTATGTACTAAATTACGAGGTTGAAAAGATATTTTCCAGCACTGTAAAATTTTTGAAAAATGTTTGAAGCATTCCTTGCCAGCGACTGTGTGACAAATTCAATTTTGCGGCCTTTCATGTTTCGGGTTTGACTTAAAACCTTGATATGCTCAAACATCACCATGCGCTAAACCCCTGGGAGGCGTTCACTTAAATTTATTACACAAGCCCTTTCAGATACTACGATTTGCCGTTCAATGTTATTTACGTGATATCTGAAACCGTGGAGATTCGTATCATATATTTATTACCATGTATCTCGGTTTTTGGTTTCATCTCTCTCGACAGATTAAATTTCTAAAGCAAAATGCGTTTTCATATTTTTAAGTATGTTTCTAAGTTAGCTTTTTGTACAATAAGATTTTCTAACAAGGTACGAGATTCGATAATATTTTGTGTCCTTTTTCATAGTTGAACTAGCGTTGTCCGCGACTTCCTACGCGCAATCGACTCATGAATGAATTGAATGAGCCTAATGCATTTTTTTAGTTGTCAAAAAACATCATCACAATATTATTGCATTTTAAATGAACCCAGTTTGGGGCATATCAGTTGGATGGTTTCAAAGTCTATACTGCCCTGCAGGCAGACTCTAAAACGCAGTAATAGGGTTTTTTCATTTGTTGAATATTAAACTACAACAAGCAGAGCGTAGGGGTCATAATGGTCTAATCTCTTTTTTGCTCATACTACGTTTTAGGGCCTGCAGGGCAGTGTATAACGGACATAGGTAGATTTTTTGTGTTTTACATTAATCGATAATTTAAACGTTTCATTCTATTTGTTTCAGATTTCAAAAGTTCGCGCTCCAATACCCGAGGAATCTATTTATTTGTCTGCGTAACATGTATGTATCAATACCAATAAACCGGAATTACTAGGCATAAAGTATAGCAATCAATGCACCGCCTGGAGTGTGACAACCAAGGTCACAATCATCAGGTCGGCCAACTATTGATAGTAATTTCACTGAACATTTCTGTTTTTGTTCTAGCGTTGTTTGTGTTTATGCTTTCGTTCGTGATTCAAATTTGTATTGAGTTACTTTTTGAAAACTTTGGGCCATTTTTAAGTCACGAGTTTAGACTATTCGCCATTTGTACCATCTAGATGTATAGAAAGAAATTACCCCTGTTGTGAAAACTCTTGTTTTATTACTAACTAATATTACAAATATGAAAGTTAGTGACGATATAAATATGACTGAATACCCACGTCTTCGTTGTTCTTTAGAGCATATACTGTTCAATAGATTTTGATGAAATTTGGCTCATAAATAAGATACTTCATAATTTGGTTTAGAACAAGATTTCTATAACTTGTAAAGTTGCATAGTTCCTAGCTAGAGGTAAGAATTAAACAAATTGTTTGTAGACAAAGTCTTGGTCAACTGTTGTTAGCTTTGTAGGGCAAACAGAAAGTAAACAACAAAAACAAGACAAGTTTTGAATCGAAATTTTATTTGCGTTTCATAATAACAAACGCGGTAGGCAGTAAATAATGCGGATATTTCACCGTACGCCATTTCTATAATGAGATGGGCAGCGATAAAAAGGAATTCAAAAAGCACGAAAGACTTTGCGGACTCCAAAATAGCTCGTAAAACTCGCCCATTTGGCCTACAAATTGTAATGTGCCCGACTGAAAAATAGCTCCGGCAGCCTGGCCCGATAATGTTCGGAGCGGAACCATTCATCAGTGTGCGGTGAGGGCCCCACGACCGGTTGTGGAGGCTTCTATAGACCCTGTGTCTAATGACCAGCAATCACTAGTGCGTGAGCTTGGACTGTGTCTCAGAATTGTGATCCGGAATTTCAATTCATATTGAAGTGATTTTTTTTTTCAAACTTGTATAAGTACTTTTCAATCGACAGTCATATAGGGTAATTGAACATTTTTTTTGAAAAAAAATGCTGATTTTACTTTCGACTCCGATTTGCGAAAAAAAAATACTAGATTCAATGATACCGAGCTTAACTAACATAGTTTCTCAAAATGCCCCTATTAATTTGTATGGAAAACTCTTTTTTAGGGTTCCGTAGTCAACTAGGAACCCTTATAGTTTCGCCATGTCTGTCCGTCTGTCTGTCTGTCCGCGGCTATGCTCAGAGACTGTAAGTACTAGAAGGCTGTAATTTGGCATGAATATATATATCAGTCACGCCAACAAAGTGGTTAAATAAAAAAAACTAAAAATTTTTTTTAGGGTATCTCCCATAGACGTAAAGTGGGGGTGATTTTTTTTTCTTAACTAACCCTATAGTGTGGGATATCATTGGATAGGTATTTGAAAATAAATAGGAGTTTTCTAAAACCATTTTTTGATAAAGTGAATATTTTCGGAGATATTCACTCCGAAAGTTCAAAATAATGTGTCCCCCCCCTCTAACTTTTGAACCGCACGTCTAAAAAATATGAAAAAATCACGTAAGTTAAACTTAGGAAAATTATTTTCAACTTAATCAGTTGAGTAGTTTTCAAGTTTTTGTAAAAAAATATTTCTAAACTAAGATTGTAATTTAAACCTACATTGCAAGCATATTTTTTTCCTTAAGTACCTATAAGATCACGCTAACAGTATCTTCTTTCAAATAAAAAAAAATATATTACATCTGAAAAACAATCAATATAGACTGCAGTAGATTAGTTACCCAATTCGCCGATAGATGGCGCTGTACCGCCGACGTTGGGACCAAAACAACCACATTAATAAAGTATGCAAAGATTTTTTCGTACTTGCTACGGAACCCTATCTTGGGCGTGTCCGACACGCTCTTGGCCGGTTTTTTATTACCAAAAATCTATGGTTCATGGTAACAATAATTGCAAACATACATAGAATGCTAAAATCATTATACTTCCTTTTGGCTTTGCCGTAGTCGTGTAAAAAGAAAGATTCTAAAGAAATTAATCGAAACATTTTGGGAAACTATGTCAGTTAAGCTCAGTATCATTCAATCTACCTGTCCGTATTTTTTTTTGCAAATTGGAGTTGAAAACGAAATTAGCAATTTTTTTGAGAAATGCTCAATTCCTAATAACTTAACTTTAAAAGATTGGCAGGCAAAATGTTCGTTCATACCTATAAAAGAGTTACGTGACTGACTGATTGATCTTCGATTTTTTAACGATAAGCATTTACTTTTTTCCGGTTTCTTTGCAACGAGAAAAACGATGTTCCAGAATTTATACTCATATTGCTTTGGATTTCTTAGAATGTGAACTAAGTGGCGTAAAAGAAAAGCATTAGATTTCACATTTGTGTAAAATACATTTACTTACTTCATTTCGCTAAATGTGTAATATTTATTAAAATAGCAGAAACGTAGGTAGGTATCGCTTACACACGCCACTGTTGGCGTATGTAAGCGATTAAGAATTTCGGGGGAGTCGGTTGGATGCGACGTGGTTCAATTGGTAGAACACCCGTTGGGGCGCATACCCGGGAGACGTGGGTTCGAATCCCGCCGGCGCACCCGAAAAACATTTTCGCTTTTAAATAATCTTAGATTCGGTGAGCAGCCGTACTGCTAATAAAATAAATAATATTTAACGTAGGTAGGTATTCAGTAGCTGAACTCGCGTGACCGAGATACTACATAACCTCCCTAAGGCCCCGTCCCGGCGCCATTACCTTCCTGGCAGGAATTTGACGAAAAATCGCCGACAATATGTCAGAGGGCCGACTCGCCGGAATGTCACGGGTTCATTATTGCCACACGCTATGTTATATTTTCCTGGCTTTTAAAAAGCCGTGATGAAAATTAATTGTACGCTAACAGATATAAATTATGGACGTATTTTGTAGCGTTTTGTCACCCCATTAATAAAATTATAGTTGCTTTTGTTTGCATACGGCTCATGAAAATTGAATAGGTTGTGGTATTCATTTTTTTAAGTGAGTCACTTAAATCGTTATCATAATATTAATACTGGCTTTATTTGTTTCAGATTTTAACCTACTTGAAGATCATGGACGAAAATACGTCGCATGGACGCATCAGATATGAAACAAAGAACTAAAAGAAAAGTCACTAAATTCTGGTGCCGTCTAAGAAGTTTATGGACGAACTAGCACCAAAGTCATGTGAAGGAAACATTCAAATTTCATGCCAACTGTCATATCTATCAAGCATATCTTGAAACGTTATCGTTAAAGGGATACATATCTGATTCTTTTTATGCTAGTCACCGTTTGTGATTATAATTTAGATAGTAAAAAGTTGCTCAAGTTCTAAGAAAAGTTTAGTCTTAAAATTTTAAAGAAATTTTAATAGTGAAATGAATTGAGATTTTTCAGTCAGTTAAAATATTTGCGAGAAAAACTTAAAAATGAAGTTCTTCAGCATGTTTTTCCTGAGAAGGCGAACGCTTATATTGAAAGCTGTGCTCATTCTGACAGCGCTATGGTTTATGGTTGCCTTGCTAACTACTAATGGAGGCACTAGAAATTCTATAGGTGCACCAGCAATAGAATACGAAGATCCGGAGGCAAAGCCGCTAAAAATGGCTAAGCCGACATCGGTAAAACGGAAAAGTGAATCCTATGGCAACAATCTGTCTGATGGTAAGGATATTTTGTTACTAAATGTGCATGTAGGTGGAGGATGGCTCGATTATTAACAAAAATTTAAGGGTATACGGAAAGACCATGTCTAGTTTTCTTTTTTTTGAAAAAAACGTGATAGAGATCTAAAAGTAATATTTTTTTTCACTTTTAAAGAAATGGTTACAATAATATTATATTCGTGATGACTAATTTTTAAACCGCTATAGGTACCTCAAAAAGTTGCTTGGGTGACTAGACATGTTATTTCCGTGTACCCTTCAATTGTAAATAGTTCACTTAGTTCAATGTACGGGTTTTGCTTTTTTTGTTTAAACTATGTTTACAAAAATCAATTGTTGGTTGGAATTGTATTGTATTTAATAACGAATGCAATGTACGTACATTCTGTATTTTCTTGGAGAAAACATATTATTTCTGTTTTTTCACCACGAACACGAATTAAGATCTCATTTTTATATGTTTAGACACGTTAGAATATTGGGATTCTATTTACTCAAATTGTCTTGCACAGGAAATATGTAGGTATGATACGATACATACTTACTGTTTTCTTTCCATAAGACTTTCCTCGAAGAATCGAGGAGGATGATTTTATCTTTCTTAGATCAATACAATTGAAATGCTAATAAAGAGAAGTCTATAAATTGCATGAATTCCAATCGTAGATTTACTTTGAACGTAGCATTCTACTGATCATTATTGTGTTTTAACTTTTTCGAAAATTGCCTCCGCATGTTTTTTGTTTATGTTATTGCTTTGTACCTTGACGTTTTGCATGATTTCTTATCACAGCAAGGACGAAGGTCGATTGGCTTGGTCGCATCGTTGGGATTGAAGGTAATTCAGGTAATTCATCGCTTAATGTATTTTTTAATAATTTAAGTAAGTGGTGATGGTATAGACATTATACGTGGTCTGGTGTTGGTTTAAAATAGTGATAAGGTCATGTTGCAATTTAGTAATAATGAATACATGAATGTTTGATCCAGTTTTAAATAGTTTGAATTTTTTAAATAGCTGTCGTAATATGCTAGCTGTTTTAAATGCTGAAAACAAAAAAAAACTGCCATAAATATGGACAACTCTAGTAGGGTGTCATGTCAGTTAATCTGACTTTTTATGGACTATATTTATTTATAACATGATCAGTGATCGGCACGACCCGTGCCACATGGTGTCAATGACCTCAATCATTATGTTAATATGGATACTCCCCGGGATTCCAGCATTCGAATCGGTAAAGGAAAATAAATGAAAGTATGTAACGGGGATAAGATTTATATATCACAGAGTCCGTAAAACAAGCCAAAGTCGTTGAAATCAACAATGAGTAAATAACTTTAAATCACCACGTCCGAACCTAATGAACTGAAGAACATAAGTAAAAGTAAACATATTTGTTGTTAGAAATTGGTTGCATTCCTTATCAGTAAATTAGAGAAGGATGACATAAACTCTGTTGATATTACTATTAGCTGTCTTTTTCGCACCAGCTTAAACTATGCGTTTGGTCATAAACGCAAACAATAGAAAACACGATAGTGACCTTCGACATGCCAGGTAGTAGTAGCTAGGTAGGGAAAAGGGTTTTTATGCACTTCAAATGATTATATTTTAACACTAACATATTTTATATGAGTGCACGTAATATTTTACGCAGT
Organism: Archips crataeganus; assembly: GCA_947859365.1. NCBI lineage: Eukaryota > Metazoa > Arthropoda > Insecta > Lepidoptera > Tortricidae > Archips > Archips crataeganus. Next base: position 14,036,898 of record OX402057.1, on the reverse strand, counting down.
ATAAAATAAAACTACAGTTTTATCAATATTTTCTTTAATGATAAATGATACATTTTATGAGTTTATTAAATATTCTGACTTCTAGTTACAAATACATAACTACGACGACCAGATGGCCTAGTGGTTAGAGAACCTGACTACGAAGCTTGAGGTCCCGGGTTCGATTCCCGTGTCGGGGCAGATATTTGTATGAAAAATACGAATGTTTGTTCTCGGGTCTTGGGTGTTTAATATGTATTTAAGTATGTATCTATCTATATAAGTATGTTTATCCGTTGCTTAGTACCCATAACACAAGCTTTGCTTAGCTTACTTTGGGACTAGGTCAATTGGTGTGAAATGTCCCGTGATATTTATTTATTTATTTTATTTATTTATTTTTATAACTCTTAATTTTTGCGAATCATGTCATGTCCATAATATTATTACCTCTTTGAATCCCGCGGTGTGGCACGGGTCGTGTCGATCACTGAACATGGTACATGTCATTTGTCATTCCGGGAATATTAGGTAGAAATAAATATAAACATATTTTTTGCGGTTGATTACCTTCAGTTTTAATAAAATGGGATTGTATTAGAGTTTTCATGTATTTATATGATGCTCTTCAATCAGGATTATTTGAATATTTTTAAAAGTACTTTCAAATAAGTAAAGACCTGATCTATCAATTCATGTTTGCATTCATGATACCGCATAAGTACATTTTTTTTCTTCAAAAATCTTAGTTATTTTTTATAAATAAACTTAAGTCTCCTTCTCCAATAGTAATTTTTGGTATTTTCGCGATGAAATGCTGTGTAATTATTTTGAAATGAGACATTCGATAATCATACAAGTTCTCACGCTGTACCTGATTTTGTTGCTAATAATTCATATCCTGTAGGGCTAGGAGTACTTGCCGCTCCTGGTTCGGACAACGCCCCCGGCGAACTCGGCAAACCTGTCGTACTGCCCAAGAATATCACTGAGGAGACAAAAGCGGCGGTCGCCGAGGGATGGAAAAAGAACGCGTTCAACCAATACGTCAGTGATCTCATATCGATAAGAAGGAAGCTGCCTGATCCAAGAGATGAGTGGTGAGTTCAATGACTTACCAATTTAAAATACTTATCGCAAAAAACTTAGCCAATTGTAGGGCCTTTCACCACTAAACGTGTGTCGGTAAGAAAGACATTTTCAAAAAATTTGTACACAATTAAAACAAAACTTAATTGATTCTTTTGTGTAACGAAAGTTACCCATATAGTTTGTATGACTAACTTTCGTTACACAAAGGAAGCGATCGTGATTTTGTTTTCATGAAGCCCTTAACTATGTACAATTTTTTTGAAAACGACCCTTATTTTGACTAAATTTCTTTACACAAAGTTTTGTTTTCATTAAGTCCTTAATTATGTATTTTTTTTTTACTTTGCGCTCGACTAGGGGGTTAGTGGGCGAGGGGGTTCTGCCGTCCTCCAGATATTATGATGTACATCAAATAAGGATCATTTATTTTCTTAGGTTCAGCTTAGCAAGGATGGAAACTGTTTGCTCATTTGCGAATGCTATCTCCTACGTATACACCCTGTAACATAACGAGGGGCTTTTCCTTTTAACATCCGATTCTACTCACAATTACGATCAACTTTTAGTATGGGACCAACAACGAAATCGTACAAAAAAAAATTTTTCTCCATACAAAACTTGCAGCTAACAGAACACTTCAGTATGGGCCATCCAATTTTTTTTTAAAGATTTCGATGTTGCTTCCATACTAAAAGTTGATCGTAATTGTGAGTACAATCAAATGTTAAAAGGAAAGCCCCTCGTTCCGTTACAGGGTGTATATTTGGCAGGAGACTAGCTGATTTTACACAATCAGGCTGTGATTTTTACACGGCATTTGCTTACATTCATTAAAAGGAGGTGATAACGGCGATTCAATTCATCAGACTGATTCGCCTCCCCCCCCCTCAATCATATTGTTAATTAAACGTAAAACATTAAAGTTAATTTTAAAAGTCACCATTTTTTTTATTAGGTGCAAGCAGCCAGGACGTTATCTAGAAGATCTCCCGCAAACATCAGTCGTTATTTGCTTCCACAATGAAGCCTGGTCAGTGTTGCTGAGAACCGTACATTCCGTGTTGGACAAATCGCCCGCACATTTGATCAAAGAGATTATTCTCGTTGACGACTTCTCTGACATGCGTAAGTGTAGTTATAAAGATCCATTATCATATTAATAAGTAGTGATAGATCTAGGCCAAGTGTTTCCTAGTAGAAGATTGTACGACGACATAATATTGCTAGAGATACCCGATGATTGTGTGATATCCCTCAGACTTTGCTCGAGGTTTTGACAAGTATTTTCGTTCACAAATGTAAAGTTTATAAATATAAAGGAAAATAAAATTTTACTGTCAGATTATTTTTTTTTACCTTGGTGTTTGGGTTGTATTGCTATGCGGTCATCGTGTATTGGTCACGCGAGGGTGAAGTTCAAAAAGTTGAACCATTTTAAGCATGGCTAACCATACAACATGATTCACTAGAAAAAAGTTTCGATGTAACACGATAATTACCCATAGAAAATCTAATAAAGTTCATCGCACAACGGACTATATCACATTAATTTTAACTGCCGCTATTAAATGTCCTACTTTTTGCACTCCGCCCATGACTGAGACTTCAAGGAATGTAAAGTCCTGACTTACTTGTAGTTTAAAAATGTCAGACAGAATTATGCGAAACCTCCAGATGCAACACATATTATCCTTCCGTTATAATATTTTAGTAGTAATTTAAGACTTTTTCCTTTTAGCACACTTAATGCAACAACTAGACGATTACATGTCTTCGCTACCGAAGGTCAGGATAGTCCGCGCCACACGACGCGAAGGCCTAATCAGGGCCAGACTGCTCGGGGCAAGATACGTGACTGCGCCGGTTCTGACTTATCTCGACAGCCATTGCGAGTGTACCGAAGGTATAACAGTAGAGAAAATAGAACAATTTGAAAATATAGTTAATCAATGTAAAATTTAATCTTAAAAAAATTTTTCTAGGGTGGCTTGAACCTCTTCTCGACAGAATAGCACGAAACAAGACGACAGTGGTTTGTCCAGTTATAGATGTTATCGATGATAATACTCTCGAATACCACTACCGAGACTCATCCTCTGTTAATGTCGGTGGATTTGACTGGAACCTCCAGTTTAATTGGCATCCTGTACCAGCCAGAGAACGTGCCAGGCATCAGCATACGGCAGAGCCTGTCTGGTCACCAACCATGGCAGGAGGACTCTTTGCTATTGACAAAGATTTCTTCGAAAGATTAGGCACATACGACAGTGGCTTTGACATCTGGGGAGGAGAGAATTTAGAACTGTCTTTCAAATCTTGGATGTGCGGCGGAACATTAGAAATTGTCCCGTGCTCGCATGTTGGACACATATTTAGGAAGAGATCTCCATATAAGTGGCGGACAGGAGTGAATGTATTAAAGAAAAATTCTGTACGGCTAGCAGAGGTAAATTTTTAAAAGTACTCTTTTCTCTACACTCATTAAAAATGTGTAGGGATAAATCGTGTATTAATACATGTTTGATCCCTAAACATTTTTGAGTATTTTAGCTTTGATAGTGCAAAAAGAGTAAATGCAATACATTTTATTTACCTAGGTATGGCTGGATGACTACGCAAAATACTACTATCAGCGGGTCGGTAACGACAAAGGGGACTTCGGTGACATTAGCAGCAGAGTAGCATTAAGGGAGAAATTAGGGTGCAAATCTTTCGAGTGGTATCTTAAAAACATTTATCCTGAACTGTTTATTCCCGGAGAATCCGTGGCCCATGGAGAGGTGAGTTTTAAGGAAACATTATGCTGTATTTTATTGATATCTTTTCACCATGTATATTTTTTATAAGAATAAAGGTGTGCAAATAGTCTGTGCTGGACTCAAAAAAACTGCCAATGATATGATGATGATGAAATATCTGCAAGATAATCGTCATTAAAAGAAATTTTGTATAATTTGCCCCTTTACTATAATGATACATAACAATTCATTGGTGTTCATAATGATGCCAATGGAACAAATTTACCAACAAACCCACATGCTTCTGAGTGCAATTTTCAATGGACGTGTCTTGAAAATTATTATCTACACAGATTCGAAACGTGGCCTTCCAAAAGACATGTTTGGACTCACCGACGCGCAAGTCTGACCACCATAAACCCGTCGGCCTATACCCGTGTCACCGGCAGGGAGGAAATCAGGTCTTCTGTCGTTTACAATACGACCTTATGCGGCAGTACCACTTTTTAGGAAGTTTTGTTTGTTTGTTTCCATTTGTTCGTTCTATTTTGCACTCTTTAAGCACCCTGATAAGCACGCCGTCTTAAAAGCACTTGTGATTGCATGGATTAATGTTGTTTGGTTTTACAAAAAAACATTGTTAGATTCGCAATGAAGCTTTCATTGGAAGATTCTGCCTCGATGGAGCTGTAAAGGATCCTGACGTTGAAGAACCACTTTATATCCATTCTTGCCACCATATGGGTGGCAGTCAGGTACCTGCCTGAAACACGGTTTATAATTTCATGGGGTGTGTCAGTCAATGGGTTTGAATGACTCAACTTATTCGTATATGAGGAATAAGTCTTATTTTATAAGCTACTGTGTGTTCAACAAGTTTCCATTTTCATTATTACGCGATTCGGCATCATCACTTGACCTTTGTGTTCATGGAGTTGTTATTTGCTCAGTAAACTTTGTATTATCGTAATCAAGTAATGATGTTAGTCCGTCACGCTTTCTTTCGGCACGCCTTTTTAACTAATGGATGGCACTAGATCGCGAACCGCGGAACGGATATGTGCATCGACTCTGCGGCGGGCCCCGAAGATATGAAGAAAGCGGTCAACGTGTGGCCTTGCCACGGGGAGTATGGCAATCAGGTTTGTCTTAGGCGGCCATCTTATTTTCATTAAGATTTCGCTTTCGCTTTCCTGTAGTTGGTGTTGGTGATCATCAAATTAATGGTAAGTTTGGTGATAAGAGTAGTGGGTGATGTACTTAGATGTATTTTGAATTGCACTAACGCATATGTTTCACTAAGTAGCTGGCACTTGACTGTAGGGTATTATATGCTTCACTAATGCTTGATAAATCACATTTTGTTTTAACCAAATAATGACTTATTTCGAAACCCTTTCCATAAGAAACTGTAAACGGCTGGAATTGTTTCAAAGGTGAATTAATGTTTGAGATAAGCAATAGTAGAAAGAGCTTATCTTTTAATGGTATCCTTGAGGGTTAACAAATGGACAAAATAAATTCTAAATGGTAATTATATTATTCAGATTATAAGAACCAACACTACTCCTACAACTTTGGTACTGCCGCTAGGTTATTTATTATAGTGTAATAATTATATTTCCTGTTCACTCTTCAATCTAACTCATTCTGTGTTAAACATATTCAACAATCAACATTTTTTTTAACTTGTTATATTATTATAATTCTTGAATATGTTTGGTATAATTATTATTTAATCCTTTTTAACTGTATGTTTTGATTTTTTCCTCTGACCATTGTCTTCCATGTATGTAGTTCAAATTTGTGTGGTCAACCTAAATTAACTTCGGGTTGGGTTTTTGTTAGCTGTATATAATATTTATGACAAGTAGCTTAAATTCCATTTTCCTGTGTACTCATAATACCTAATTTAGTCCCCTTTCCGTTTTGATTTACAATGTATCACTAATATTTTTTGATGTTTTCTTGATCATGTTTGAGTTTGAGTTCATTTCTAACATTATGGATAGTGCTGTGATTTCAATATTTCTATCGTAATGTTTACAGTATTGGATGTACTCGAAGAGCGGTGAGATCAGGCGAGATGAAACGTGTCTTGATTTCTCTGGGCATGACGTCGTGCTGTATCCTTGCCACGGAGCTAAGGGCAACCAGCTCTGGCTGTATGATCCTAATGTGAGTTTTACATTCATATTATTTGTAAACTTGTTATCTGAAGGATACTTTCACGTTAAATTGAGTAATATAGTTTGATATTGGAATTATTGATACTAAAAATACCATACTTTAGTCTAAGTAAGCATCAAATATCTATCAAAGCGCCAACGACACTAATTACAATTATTTAAGTACTGGAAAGAATAATCTAACAGCTGTTAATTAATTTTCAGACAAAATTACTGAAGCACGGGTCGAGCGAAAAATGTATGGCGATTAGTAGGAACAAGGACAAGATCACCATGGAGACGTGCAATGAGGAGGAAACGCGTCAAATGTGGAGCATGGAGAACTTCCACGCTGAGAGACTGAATCCAGAACTTATAGCTGAGTAGCCGGAGGCCTATGACGAAGTGTTGTTCATATAAACAACAGTGACATTTTAAAATTGGACGCAGATATGTGTCTTAGTGTTAATATAATAAAAGAATCACTTGTTGTCGGATGCATCGTGTGCTTTAAGTCGGAATAAATGACAGTTTTTGAATGACAGACTAGTTAAAAGTGAAATAGAATCATTGATGACAGCTGGTTTTGATGATAATTATGATCTTGCTAGTGAAATTCTCACAAGTGAATGATTGCAAAATAGTGTTCAAATAACGGGAGATGATGATGTTGTAACTAAATAACACCTGTTCACTAAAATACTACCTATAGATTAAATCCTGTTATTTATTTTAGTGAAAAGATGGTTAACTATAGTAATAAAATGTATGTCCAACTTAGTTCCATGTTCGTTAGTGCTAACGAGGTGTGAAGCTGAATTTTTAAAATTAAAAGATGTATTTTTAAAGTAGTATCACGATGATTGGCCTAACATTAGGTTCCTTGATTTTGTGCCAGTAAACGTTCAGTGATTTTTGCAGAAGTCATTGGATCTAGGTATAATTAAAGTAAAGCCCAGGTCAGTAGCTTCTGTCATATTTCGGGTACGGTAATCTCATTTTTGTATTTCTTTGTTACTTTTTTGGCTTGTTAATTGGATTGGATTTATAATTATTATCGGCGGTAATGAGATTGTTATTTTATTTTTATCATTTTGTTATTGTATCAAAACGTATTTTATGAAAATTAAGTATTTTTAAAGTTTTTAGCTAAGAAGGGTCAAAAGTTTCAATATAATCTGTACATATCTTAATACACATGATCTTTATAAATAGTTTAATAAAAATGTATGTAACTTCTTATATTAATGTAATTAATACGATGAGGATTATTAGCTTTTTGTAAATTCTAAATTGTGATTTACTTTAAATTATATAGAAATCCTGTGCTAGACATTAATTAGCAAAATACAAATTTTACTAAATTTTAACTTTACTAAAAGGTTTCATCTTTTAGTTTATTGTTTCTTAGGTTAGGCATAAGTTTTGTATTTTAAGTTCTTTTGGAGCGAATTTATTTTTGTTGTACCATAGTTAACTATGGAGAAATCGTAACTAAAATTGACTGAATACTACGTAGAATAATCCAACCCTTTCTAGACGCTATTTGCCTTAAAATACTTAAAATAAATAATTAAGGTTGTAAGCTACATCTCAATTTACATCATCACATACATATCCATCTTAAGGAACTGTTTTATATAAAAAAAAACTGTTTGTTATTTACACACAGACTGATTTAAAAACATCTTTTTTCAGCATTGTGGTTCTAATTATAGTATGCTACTGTTTCTCATATAGGAAATTACGCTGTCTGTACCTACAAAAATTAAAAAAAAAAACTATAAACAGTATTCCAAGCTATTCTGTTAAAAATTGTTGTTTTACCGTCCTTTCCTAACATTGTCTTGAATCTCATTAAATAGAAAGTTTCCATTATTTTAAGATAATTAACATTCCTTCTACCATGTGATTCAATTAGATGCTAGAGCGTTCCTACAAATTTGGTGATTAAATTAATATAACCGACCGAACCGTGAAACCCCAACGCAAAGGCCAACGAATATAACCGCGTAATCTATTTTATCTGAATTAAGACTATGTTTTCTTTCTTTAAATTAGCTATTAACAAAATAATATTTGCTACAGAGGGGCCTGTCGCTAGATTTGCAAATATTTTACAAAAAAGTCGTATCTGATTTAAAAAAGGCCCTTATTTAAATTTCGGTACCCTGCACCGACTAAAAAATAAATAAATCTCCCATTTTTTTTTTAAAAGGATACAAAAAATGTCTATGAACATTCAGTACGTACCTAAATGACCATTACCTAACTGTGAGAACCAACTAAGCAATACTGAATACAGTCTTATGCACTAAACTTGACGAGAAGCCTCATTGTAACTTCTGCAACAGTCACACCCCATTTTTCATAAACACTTGAAAAACAAAGACAAAATGTATTTTTTAAATAGGCTCAAATTATATGCATTAAAGGGTGGTCCTTAGAAAGGCCGTTAGTATTAATCACTTGCTTTTTTATCAAACTCCATTTCACTAACAAATAAAAGAACGAACCCAATGTTACATATTATCATATCTACTCAACTTCGGACCGTTTACTTTCATGTTTCAGCATCATTGTACAATGACAGGTGATGTGATTAATGTCATTAATTTTGGACGGCGACAATTAGATGACAGTGCTGATGTCGCATTTTACTAAGTCATTAGGGATTGACAGGAACGCCTGTCAGCTCAATTTGACATAAATAGTAACTTTCGCATGTAATTAGGGGATGAAAATGTTATCTGTTTTTTGTTGACTTTGGGGAAATTATGTTAGAGCATTAATTTTAAATGACGTGATAACATCGCATGCAAGTTAATTTACACTTTTTATATACGTCAGCATATTGCATTAATTTTCATTAATTTTGACAACATGTAAAACACTATAGTTGAATTGTTTTGTGGATCTAGCCGATTTATTACAAATTAAGATATTATATGCGATGATGAACTTTAAGGATTACATTTTAATGCCGGACCTTATAACACTTAAATTATTTTTTAAAATGTTTCGTTCGTTTTTAATAAAGATATTTACTGTTATAAACTTATCCACTTTTTCAAGAACACCTAACTCAAAATGTGTAAGACAGTGAAAAATAACCCCATTTATAAAATCATACATTGAATACGTTATTGATCCTCGTTAACTGCCAATAGGTCTTCCTTAATCATTACATTATGCATTGTTTACTTACAGCATTTACTTTATTTTGTTATTCTTTTATTAAAAATTTAATTAGAGACATTCCATGCCCAAGCATTCTTAATGAATATATACATAGGTACGTTAAAATATTTCAAATTAAAATAATCCTTCACGGGTTATCATGACGCAATACAATTGGATGGTGTTATGCAGAGAAACGTTAACTTAGTAATAAATACTAATCGATAAAATATAACCTTATCTTTGAAAACTATGACTGTGGTCAAGAAAATGTCAAAAATATAGTGAAATTTATGCAAGATTTTGTTACTGTTTTAATTTCTTATTAAAGTTTACCTATGTTTTCATTGTAACAAAAATTACCGCTAAAAGTCGCACTATATACTTGGTAAAAAACATAAAAAAACTACTATAAATTCACAGGTAGTGCTACTTTTGGCTGTCATTTTCAGCAAACACAACCATTGTAGGTATCTTAGATTGTTTTTATGACAGTGACACGTTACTTATTAGCGACTGGAAGATTAAATTAAGACTTCTGAGACATATTTGTATGGTTTATAAAACTTAGTCTTTCATTTATTCTGCGTAACATCAATCAACAAAAAAAGCAAAAGATTTCAATATGAGATTGCATTCCGTGATCTTATTGTAAATACGTTTCCAGCTGACGTATTTTTGAATACTATTAATTAAAATTTATTAATACGTATGTTGGAAACATTAGAGGTTAGTTCGTGTTAGGAAGTTATAAATGTGCCTTATATCTTTTACTTAGGTTATTAATATAATTGGATGTTGAAATTTCTGTATATAATGCGATGTCTCCAATGTATAATACATAGTATCATAGAATTATGTTAGATGGCGATACTATAGTGTTTGTAAAATAAAGCATTATGTTGGATTTGTACAAGTTTTTTTTTTATTTCAATGGTATAGTTAGCTATTACACACATTTGTACTTTGTCGCTTTATAGCCACGTTCTGATGCTATACAAGATTTTAAAAAATGCACAGGCCTCCATTTATACTGAGAGGGCTTCAACTCTTGTTCCCACGCGTAGTACAGTCAAGTGCAAAAATAAGTATCTATTCGAATATTTCAAACTAAATACAAACTGAAATATAGATGCACAGAAAAAACCCCATGAAAAAGACCAATGCTGGGAATCGAACCCAGGTCCTCAGCGTTCCGTGCTGCGTGCTTACCCCTACACCATCACTGGTCTAGAAGCTAGCGACGAATCTTTCCCATACATCGTACACTTCAGTCTGTTATAATCACATTAGGCAGTGATAAAGCGCATCTATGTTAATGCCCTCTACCGAGAGACTTCAACACTCCTTCAAAAATGAAGTTGAAGAAAATAAAAAATAAATAGAAAAAGATACTTCATACTTAACTTATCTATTCGAACACTCAAAAATATGTTACTACGGCCTTAATTGCGTCGGATTAAGAGTCTGTGGTACTTATTTTTGAAACTTTGAATAAGTTCATATTTTTACACGACTGCACCTACTAACAGCGTGGATTGAGATTATGTTCATGTAATAAAGAAAATGTAATCCGTTCAGACAAAAAGTTTCATAAAGATCGGTCAAGCCGTTTCGGAGGAGTTTGATAACAAACACCGAGACATGAGATTTTTATATATTAGACTAGCTGTTGCCCGCGACTCCGTCTGCGAAGATAAAACATAGCCTACGACCTACTCTCAGACCTACCAAATACAGATAAAAAAGTTTCATAAAAATCGGTTAAGCCGTTTCGTAGGAGTTTATACCAAACAACATGACACGAGATTTTTATATATTATTAGAAGACTAATTAGTCGAATATAAAATCCTTAGCTAGTTGTAAAACACCAAGTGAAACAATCAGCCTTATTGTTTTGATTTTGATATTAAGGATACATAGGAACTGTCATAAAAACTGGTACTATATAAAGGCACTTACTTAGTAGACTGTTATAACCATTTGAAAATAACAAAAGACGTAAGCGAAAAACCTCTTGACACAATAGAGCGTAATATAAAGCGTAATGTGCAGAAGCTAGGAAGCTAGGTGATCAATATGGCCTCTCTCGTCGCTGGCTTCGTAAGAGCTCGTATATCATGAGTAAGAACCCTTATTGTCTCAACTACAATGCTCTCCTAGTTTCCTACAGAAATTCTCATAGCAAAGTTGGAGATTGCGTCAGATGGCGTTGGATACGTTCAGGTGCATTGCGTGTGCAGTAAGTATTTTTCTTTTAAGTTGGTAAGTAACTTAGCATAAAAGATTGTAAGTCAATGATTTTATAAGTAAAGATACTTCATAATTATTATTATTATTATTATGCTCACGCACGCATGGAATATCAAACACACACGTGTTATTCTTTTATGCTAAGGGCCTAAGCGCACGGCGTTTTTTTTAACGCGCCGTCGACGCGCGTTTGTATCGATACAAACGCGATACGCTCGCAGGTTATATGGCTGTCCTATGGAATGAAAAACGCGCTGTTAACTCGCGTTCCTAAAACGCGCGTCAACGGCGCGTTTAAATAACGCCGAGTGCTTAGGCCCTTAAGTGCGTTGACGAATTGGAAAGAAAGATTGCGGATAATTATACACCGTGAAATTTTAGTGGTTGTTTTCCCAAAACGAGGTGATTTAGTATCGATTGTACAATCAATTTATAATTACTATTTTGACTAGAGTCAAAAATCCAATTGTGAAAAACGAAAGTCGAAAATGACCGCAACCAATAGTAACGCTTCGTTGGTACCTAACCTATCGTACGATCGTACACGCTACTTGTACCAACGCAGCGTTACTATTGGTTTGCGGTCATTTTCGACTTTCGTTTTTCACAATTGGATTTTTGACTCTAGTCAAAATAGTAATTATAAATCGATTGTACAATCGAAACTAAATCACCTCGTTTCGGGAAAACAACCACTAAAATTTCACGGTGTATAGGAGAAATATGCTGATACTCGTACAAAAACTTATCTACTTGTTTCTCCGTACTATGAGTATAATAATTCAGTTATTTGCGTTCCACGTCCGTCTTTGGGATACCACCTTACATTGAGTAACTTTAAACTCAAATTCAACAGGAACTTTTGAAATCGTATAATGAATAGGAATCAGGAAACCATTATACCTACCTGTGTAATTCCCGTTCCTTCAAGAATTCCGGAAAAATATATATCCTAAGAACTATGAGTAAATTACTCTCGTAACTGACACGAATCTAATGGCGCCTGACACTTTAAAATCCATCGAGTCATTTAGGCTGCAGGGCTTCCCAAAGAATGATACATACATACCCACAGACGTACATACATTAATTCATCCCAAGATTCAGGCTCAGCCCAGTTTGTGGATCCACAGTATAATGAATGCTTCTAATCTACTGGACTGGCGTTATAATAAACATTTCATTTCAATGAACTACAACAATTACTTTGCTCACCCGCGACCTTACGATAGCTACGTTTATGCAAAAAATGTGTGTTCACACAGTTCTTCCACCACACTTCACTGTGGTGGTGGTGTGGTGTGGTGTGGTGGTGTGGTGTGGTGTGGTTTGGTGGTGTTGATAGTTGGGTTTGTGTGATTTGTTTGTGTTCACTGTACGAACACAAACAAATCACACAAACCCAACTATCAACACCACCAAACTACTCTTACGCGTTTCGAACTCAATCAGAGCTCATCCTCAACACAAATGCCACTTTGTTAATAACATTAACATCGATCCATGCTTCTATCTAAGTTAATATTGCTGTAAGTATGTACACTATCAAAGTCTTTAACGTACTCGTATAAATTGCCTGTAAACCCCAACCTGACCTGTCTTCCAAACCAATAAGAGTACAAAGCAACTTTTTTCACCCCGCAGCTTTGGTGCACTACAATCAACTATTTTTTGTATCCGCAGCGACCTGCGACCTGCGGGATTAAAACGTGCTCTTTTTGACGGTCTTTGATCTCGATTAAAAGAGGGCTTAAGTAATGAAATACACGACAAGCATCTTGATGCAAATTTGCCTTGCCTTGGCAAAGCACGATGCTCAACAATACTCTGTATTATCTGAAGCTGTCTGGTGTGCATTCTTCTTTGCAATATACGGGATGGACAAAACTTTAAAACGGAAAAAATATAAACCTGCCTTTGCCTGGCAGAGGGACGCTTTATATACCTAACTAACTAGCTTTTGCCCGCGACTTCGTCAGCGTGGAATATTAGTAATTTGGGCAGCTTATGTTTTTTTATCCAATTTGCTTTTTCATCAATTATGGCTCTCCTTAGTTCCTCGATATAAAAAAAATACCCGCCCCCGCACCCCCCTGCAACCCCCTCCCCACCCCACCCCCCACTGAACCCCCCCGCACACCCGCGTTCACATTCACCACCGTACTCCCAAGTCAAGCGTGCCTATAGAAGTTTTACTTCAAAAACCCTCGATTTTAAAAAACATTCTTCTGCTCCGCACCGCTCCTATTGGTGTTAGCGTGATGATAAATAGCCTATAGCCTTCCTAGATAAATGGGCTAACACTGAAATAATTTTCAAATCGGAGCAGTAGTTCCTGAGATTAGCGCGTTCAAGCAAACAAACAAACTCTTCAGCTTTATAATATTAGTACCTATAGATATATTTAGCCTGGAAAAGTGTCCCAATTTACATAATATACTTGTGACTTAAAAAATAGCTTCACCAGGAGCATTTCCAATCTTAGAATTGGGCCTCTTAAAGGGTACAGTAACATTTTTAGAACATAACGTTCGCTCTAGCAACGCTATAAGAAGGGTCCACGGAAAGAACATGTCTAGTCACCTTTTTTGGGAAATTGAGATTTTAATCTTCTAATATATAATCTCGTGTCACGGTGTTTGTTATCGAACTCCTCCGAAACGGCTTGACCGATTTTTATGAAACCTTTTTCTCTATACTCGTTAGGTCTGAGAATAGGTCGTAGGCTATTTTTTATCCCCCTATTCTTCGCAGACCGAGTCGCGGGCAACAGCTAGGCTCAAAATAAAAAGCTCGCAAAGTACTATAGCTTACCATTGGATGAGATAATGTATATCTGAAAATATAGGTAATATATATTTTGTGAAACATGTCGAGTTAAACTCGTTTTAAGACGTGAGTGATCCGTTTATTTCCACTATGAGTGAGTCTCACGGTAGTTTCATGTTTAAAGGGACTTTTAAAGAAATGTTCACCATATTAATTGTTCGTGATGACTAACTTTCAAACCGCTATAACTCAAAAAGTTTCTTAGATGACTAAAGAGGTCATGTTCTTTCCGTGGACCCTTCATAATATTGATTGCAAACTAAGCCATCGCGTCATCTCATCATCTCAACGTTCCTGGACAGCGCCCTCTTCTCTTGTTTAATGTTGAAATGTTATCCTAGGGGAGGACATCACCCGGACATGATTCCTATGTCTCAACCCAGATTTTGGTTTATCTCATCCAAATCCGTTCAGCCGTTTTTATGTGATTAATTAACAAACTTCCAAATGTCCACACAACTAAACGTCCAAACATCTGCGCAATATTTCTTGTATAGGACTAGATAGGATTGCAAAATGTGTTTTTACTTGCTTTGACGAATGTCAAAGTCACAGAGACGAACGAATTTTATGCAAAAAATACTAATAAACTCCGAAAATGTTCAGCAAAGGGCTTGGAAGAATAAAACAGAATCCCGTTTCATCTCAAATTCGAAGCTGTATTTCAAAATTAGACAAACTTATTTCAAATGTACTTGTTACAACTTTGTTTCGTCAACTGACGCAGCTGTTTCGAAATATCATCCTTTTAGGCAAATGAAAATAATCCTCTAAGGTGTATTTTTCATTGCGTAAACAGCGCGTTTACGATTTCATAAAAAGGTTTGTTTCGTCAAACACATTTGTGTTATTAAAAATGGTGATTATTGTTTTTTGATGTGTTGTAACAACCTGGACTAACTAACAAGGATAATGTTGACATAAACATTTTTTATGAAGCTTAAAGCAAACATAAGAGATTAAATTTATTAGTTTATGTTTTCAATGTTGAGTAGTCCGTCCGCCCCATTTTTTTATTGTTTCTCTAGTTGTCTTAGGGTTGAATGTACATGCATTTTTTTCATAAAATAAAATAAGGATAGTGTTGTTTTAATAAAATAAAATAACATACATAGAACAATCATCCATATCATTTAGTTAAGCGATAATAAAGTCACATAACATGTTACTGTTAGTATTACATATATATTTATTTTAATACTTAACGCTTAATTGACACGGATTTTCTTTTATTTTTTCCAGAATTACTGTCAGCCTGTATGTACTAGGTTCTCGTTGAGTTTTGGGACATCCTATAGAAGGGCCTATTGGAAAACTGTGGCAATTAAGCTCGAGTTAGTGTAAGGGTTCACATCGCGTCCATGACTGACGAAGACCTGGATTTAGCATTAAATTTAATTTCTGTTTTTTTTCAATGTGTTTTGATACCTACCTACCTACCTACCTACCTACCTACTTAGGGCTACTAGGGCTCTTCAAGGCTAGAGTGAATAGGCTGTTACTGAACCAGTGAGATAGGTACACCTTTTTCCTCATCAAGGTCAATTACGGGTCAGTTTTATGTAAAAAAAAAAACAGTTTTTTTAAAGAAAAATATAGAAAAGCCGTGGGTGAATATCTGTTCAGTAACAAAGGTCAAAAGGTCACAATGAACTCGAACAATCTCCATTTTCTCAGTCTAAGTCTGGAAACTTTTCAATCGACGGCCACTGATTTCACTCATTCAATTTGCCTTGGCAGGAATGAAAAATGTGAATTAACTTCAACGGTCCGTGATCGGTTACTTAGGATTTGATCATATTATGAAGACTGACGTTGCGATTTTTTCTTTGTGTTATTCAAACTTTTAAACTTTCTGTGGTACGGTTTTTATCGATAAATTGATAGATTGATTGATAGGCATAAGTTTTATCTTGGAAATAGTAAATAATTGTAATTCGATGTATTTTTTAGCTAGCAAAAGAAACAAAGTGTAATAAAATTGTGTAGGTAGGCAGGTAGTAGGTTTTTTTTTTTTTTTTTTTTATGATATAGGGGGCAAACGAGCAGACGGATCGCCCGATGGTAAACGATTACCGTCGCCCATGGACACCTGCGACACCAAAAGAGTCACAAGTGCGTTGCCGGCCTTTTAGGTAGGAGTACGCTCTTTTTTTGAAAGCTTGAAGGTCATATCGGTCCGGGAATACCGCAGCAGGAACCTCATTCCAGAGCTTTGCTGTGCGAGGCAGGAAATTTCTGGAAAAACGCACAGTAGAAGACAACCAACCATCCAGATGGTGAGGATGGAAGTGTTGTCGCGTAGGGCGGTGGCGGAAGGATGCGGCAGGGATCAACCCGAATAACTCCTCGGAGCACTCTCCGTTGTACATGCGATAGAAGATGCACAGTGAAGCTACATCTCTACGCAGCGCCAAGGAATCAAGCCCATCAGAAGTTCGTTGGCAGCCGACTATTCGAGTCGCTCTCCGTTGTATGCGATCCAGAGGGAGAAGCTGGTACCGGGGAGCCCCCGCCCACAGATGAGAGCAGTATTCCATATGTGGGCGAACCTGCGCCTTATAAAGCTGAAGGCGGTGGGCTGAAGTGAAATACCGTCTCGATCTGTTGAGCACGCCGAGCTTCTTCGAGGCTAATTTAGCCTTACTCTCCAAGTGGTCGCGGAACTGGACTTCACTCGAGATGTCAATACCAAGGATTCCGATACTGGCTGTGGTAGCAAGGGGAGTGCCTTCGAAAAGAGGTGACGCGACAAACGCAGACTTTTTTGCGGTAAACGCGCAAACCTGTGTCTTAGTGGGGTTAAAACGGACTAAATTAAGTCGACCCCATTCTGAAACTTCTTTTAGGGAAGTCTCAATTTCAGACACAAGTTTGTTTCGGCACTCTTTAACGGTAGGTATTAACCCGTTTAATATATGCCCCCCTGATTTTAAACCTATGAACATCAAATCTAAAACAAATGTAGAAGTTAGTGAATTTCAATGACAACTCCATTTATGATTCGTTTTCGAATCAAAATGCATTTAATGAATCAATCAAAAACATAGTTTTGGGCATACCAGTACTTATATGGGTTAGTATAATCTGAAACCAATATAGACCGCCAATACGTAACGCCTGCATCAACGAATTATAATGAACCTGATAGAAAAGTCATTTCCTTCCAGTAAATTTCCAGTCAAAAACCCTATCGTTTCGAATCTGGACTTACAGGAAATAAATCAGAAGTCGCTGCTTAGCGATGTCGAATCGTCGAATTCATGTAATGCAATTGAAGTAGTGCAAAACGGATTTCCCCGCCGGTCCGACAATATTCCCGACAAGAATTTAGGGACAAGAATTTTCAGATTAAATCTTACGGCGGGAAAACTGTTTCGCTATAGTTTGATTTCATTACTGTATAGTAAGAAAGTTAAAACTATTCAATTGAAAACGGATTGAGAGTTAATCGACTAGAAATTCTAAACTATTCGACTAGGAACTTTGCGGTCTTTGTTTTTATTCTTAAAATAGTGTTTCGATTCAAAATTTTCGGATTAGATCTGGCAGTTGAATTGAAATTCCGGGATTTTAGGTAGGTACTTTTTCTATGTTAAATAATTACGAAAAAAATATGGTTTTCATTTTACGTTGTTTGACGAAAACCGTGCAAAATTTCATGTTTCTGGACTTAGAGGTTAAGATTTTGGGATCGGGACATGGATCCCGTGAGGATATCGGAATAAAAAGTAGTCTGTGTGTTATTTTATTTCAGACGTTCAGCAATCTATATAGATTAGAGGGTATATACCCTAATTTCGCCCAAATCTGTCCAAAACTTTTAGCGGGAAGGAGCACACGCAGCCGCAGATGCAGGTCAGGTCGGTTTTTAATGAGTTCTAGTTTTGCTATAATTTAGTTGAAATTCTACACTTTTGTTTTACATAAATACACTTGCAAATAGCCGTTTTAAAAGTAGATAAAACGACTCCTAAATATGAAAAATGCCTCAGCATATTATGCAAAAAATAGTTCATCTCAAATGTTTCTTTAGATTTTCAGAAGGAATTGGTAAACGAACAACTGTACTAGCATTCTTTGTCTGCTTCCATTAATTTGTTTAAAACCATGGATCACTTAAGACATAAAAGTTCACTTCATTAATCACTTGCGGCTGAAATAGGTTCGAAACAACTAATTAATCAACAAATAAGTCACAAGGTAATCTCATATTCGTCGTCGCGTCGCGAACTGAATCTGTAATCGCCCCCTAAAACTTGTCTCGCCGGTAATTCTGGTTCAATCCTCAAACTTTCGGGTTTACGAGTATTTTGGTGGCGTTCCAATAGTCATTGAATACAGAAAACTTTTTCATTTACGCTCTCGGACGCTGACTGAATAATATATGGCCGGAACGTAGCGCCTTTGAAATCCTTTTATAGGGCGCCTTTAAGGATTTTTTAAGCATTCCTTAAGAATTAATGACGTCTCACTTTGTGGTTTTTGCGGTTTCAAATTGAAACTGTTACAATCCAGCGGCTATGGTTTCTTTGTTTCAATTAAAATACGTTCCTAGATTTAATTGAGGTCGATTTTTGAGTTATTTCACTTTTTGTTTCTATATTTGGGTCTATTATGACTAATGACACATTATGACTTAAAATTTTATGGGAGAAAAGAAGCACCGGTTTAAGAATTCTGAAAGTAGAACACATTGAAAAGAACAGTTTGCTAGTTGTTGCCCGCGACTCTATGCAATATTCCCGGATAAAACTATCCTGTCCTTTTCTTTCCCGGGAAATAGTGCACATTTCATCTTAATCGGTCCAGCGGTTTAAGCTTGAAGACAGACACACTTTCGCAATTGTAATAGTAGTATTAGCATAAGTGCTGATGATGGAATCCAGTAATTTATTAATCCGCGATAGATGCATTTTATAATACTTAAGGCAAGATGTCCCCAATGCTTTCCGGAAACATAAGTTTTTGCAAATGATTACGCAAAGAAAAGTCAGTTGCCTACTCCTAAAACCTAAGGTGATTTTTCAGAGTGAAGCCATTATTTAAACGAGCTGTTTAAATTTTTCAAACATTTAAGTCAGAACCTAGCCGTAGGAAGCGGTATTTTAGTCGCTCAGCCAATGAATAACACATGAGCTGCGTACCTTTATTTGACCTACGTGGATCCGAGTGAATTTTAAAACGAACCGTAGCCGCCCGTCGGAAGCTTTTATTAGTTGATTGCTTATGTATTGGGTTAAAAAGGGTGGTGTGAAACTGTGAAGCAATCGACGGGTAATTAATTCATAAAGTTTCCTGGTGCCTTTTGTTTTCGTTTAAAGTTCAAGTTTGAAGTCCAATTGTCATTATCACCATCGTCCCAGCATGTATTACGTCCTACTGCAGGGCACAAGCCTCCTCTCAGAATAAGAGGGCTTGGGGTTATGAAGAAAATTTTTCGATACAGTGATTCGTTTGCGAAATATTCAACTTTAAAGTGTTTTTTTTTTTGTTAAAATGGAGCGTCCCCCCTTCTAAAAGCTAAACTGTGTTGATATAAAAATTTAAAAAAAATCAGGATGGGAGGAAATATCTCAAATTAACAAGGAAAACTATAACGTCTAAGATTGCTTGAGAATTATTAGTAGTTTAAGAGTAAATAGCAGCTTGACCTAGAAAATAAGTATATCTCATGGGAATTTCTGTAAATACAAAAACCTTATTACTTGTTGAATACAGATAGTACACGTCGTAATGGCTGCGGTACCCTATCCTGGGCGTGTCCGACACGCTCTTGGCCAGTTTTTGATAAGGAACCCAAAAAAGGTTAAGGGTGGTACCTATTAAAACATGTCTCGTTAAAGTCGTAGTACGTGCTGGCGATAAACATGACTGCCTAGAATTTTATAGACAAAGAGGGCCGGTGTAAAAAGCCATTTCCCAGAGGGGATTACCCGCCACGGGGGTTGATATTAAACTTGTACCGAAAAGTGGGGTATGTACAGTCAGCTTTATAAAAGAATAATCGGTCGTGGTGCTCTAAATGATCCACAAACTTTTATTATCTTGGCAGTAGAGCCATAGATAATTTTGAGCTCCGTGACTGCTTATTAATTTATGTTGCTGATTGTATTGACTTGGTGGACAGTAGGTATTTTACCATTTTTCGTGACAGTTCCTACGTCAGAATAAAAATAATAATTGTCACACTGACTTGTACGTGATATTGAACTTTAGGGTGGTAAACGAATTTCTTTGTCGACTACACCTGGTACTATTTTGAGATACCGTGAAATCGGATTTTGGTCAATGCCCAAGGCCCAATGGGCCGAAAATACACTTCATAAAAACCAAATATTTAAGGTTTTAATAAAACATAAAGCATCTAAAATCAACCATATTGCAATGTGCCATAATTTTAATGCAATAACAAAATTGATGTCGTATTCACTATTTCTTTCTGTCCAACAGTATAATATGGTCACAGAAAGAGAAAATGAATCCAAAAGCAAGCGTCCGTGCGTTTTACAATACGTCATTTGGACCGAATTTTAAACTGAATATAAATGACTGGCGTTAATAATTTTTAGTGCAATTGCGAATCGGAAAAAGGATACGTTCAAATCAACGAAATTCTATTTCAGGCTTCTTACTTTATTTAATACCAATATTTTTAAATAGTTAAAAAATATTATTATATTAATAGGGGACTCTCATCCAGCTTTTGCCAGCCACCTTGCGAAGATCATCGCATCACCGAGTCTGAGGACGTCCTACGCTACGTTTGCCGATCCGTGGTCTCCACTCAAGAACTCGTCTACCCCAAAGGTTATCGGTTCTTCGGGTATATCTTATATGTTAATCCAGTTTATATACTATCTGTGTCCCAAATGTCATCAGAATCCGTCAAACCGTTTCAGCGTGAAAGGGTAATAAAGATACAAACTTTCACGTTTGTAATATTAATAAGATTTTTTTTTTCAAAACGTATACTCTGCTATTTCTTGTTCAGCATACACAATGTCACAAGAAACACGAAACTCACTTAATATTAACACCCGAAGCCGTTCTAATTCGACGAAACAAGCGTTTCGTACACCTCTACACACTCAAACAAAGGTAGAAAGCCATAAAGTGAGCCGGTGTAAAAAAACATTTCCCCCGAGAGATTGGCCTCCTGGGCCGGTATTAAGGACACAGGAAGGGTTAACGTGGCCCTTTGAATATCGGAGCGACGGACGATTTTTATCTTTTACGTGTCTGCTTACGGTGAAGTGGCTGTAATTTCTCAAATTGACCCGGCGGTGAGATATTGAACTGTGGCTGTTTTAAATGTTGATAAGATGGAAGTTATTGATGTTGTTTTTTTCTTTGATGGGCTATTTCATACGGATGTCCCAAAACTCGACGATTAACCGATACCAGGCGAGAGCCCAAGTTATCAGATCTGGAAAAAATAAAAAACAAAATCTATGTCAGTTAAGTTAATACTTAAATGATATACACAATTTAAGTATGTGTTTATCGTCGCTTAAGTTCTAACACCACCTACCTACTTTCAAGAGAGTGAAAAAACTGAATAATCTTGAACAGATATTTAGCATGCTCATCATCATCATCCCAGTCTATATACGTCCCACTGCAGGGCACATGTCTCCTCTCAGAATGAGAGGGGTTGGGCCGTAGTTCCCACCCGGGCCCAGTGCGGATTGGGAGCTTCACGCACACCATTTAATTTC
The DNA here is from genome assembly GCA_947859365.1 of Archips crataeganus. Taxonomy (NCBI): domain Eukaryota; kingdom Metazoa; phylum Arthropoda; class Insecta; order Lepidoptera; family Tortricidae; genus Archips; species Archips crataeganus. The sequence goes on along the minus strand of OX402057.1, from coordinate 14,014,937 downwards.
TTCGCAGGTGTATGCAGGTTTCCTCACGATGTTCCCTTCACCGTAAAGCTCATGGTAAATTTCAAAAGTAATTTCGCACATAATATATATTCCGAAAAACTCAGAGGTGCGAGCAGGGGGCTTAGCATACCTACTCGTAGCATCAAAATGTCAAAACCGCCAAAAAATTACTTACGTGGTGTTGGAACTTAAGCGACGATATGTAAAACTCTTTATTGTACACAAAAACATAAAATTAACAGTTAACAAGAAAAACAGATGTACAAAGGCGAACTTATCTCTTAAAGGAATCTCTTCCAGTTTACCTTAGAACGAGTACATGATAAATACAATGAATACAATGATAATGGGTACAGTAAACTAAAACAAATCAACATAAATAGACTACATAAAAATCTATAATATAATAATACTAGCTGTTGCCCGCGACTCCGTCTGCGAAGAATAGGGTAGGGGTATCAAAAATAGTCTAATACCTGTTCTCAAACCTACGAGATTTTTATATAGGACTATAGGTATTTAATTAGAAGATGAAGAAGAAGATACGCATATAGACGAAACAGAGAACACACAGCCTCTATTTGTATTATAAATGTGTTTGATGATGGTTTAACTCTATTGCGTTCAACCAAAACTACATTTATTAAAGCGATGTAGCAACTCAAAACTCGGCATCTGTCGGCTTCCGAAACACCAAGGTTCACCAGCAAAATTCATCTAAAATCCGAAAGCAAAATAGGGAACGGACGTTCGAGACTCCTGTGAGGCATTAGCTGATAATTTACGAAGGTTCAAACGGGATAAGCAGATTGCCGCTAATCAATTTCGCTGGTTTACTGCTTCAGGGATGTCTAAATTTATGTCCGGACAAGTTGATATTGTCGGGTCCGGCCCTTGCTTTTATCACGGGATACATAAAGTCGAAAACTCCATACGAAACATACCGTAACCCCATCTAACCAAAACCGACCTTATTCAACCAGCTACAGGGTAAAATTTTAAGTATTCCTGCATACATTTTTAAGGTAGTTTCACAATCGGCACGCGCGTTGACTAGGCTGGTTTTTATGATACTTCGTGATTCGGCTGAGGAATGAGAGTTTAGTAGGAATGAGCTAGGAACAATTCGCGAGTTATGACGTTCTTAAAGAACGGAGCGAAGGCCGTGTAACGTAGCGTGTGTGTTGCATTGCTGAATGATTGCAGCGAACTACAGTATACTATTAACACTGTAAAGAAGAAGACAGAAGAGTACAGAATGAATAGTATGAGAAAGGTGGTTATGATACCTACCTCAGGATCTAAACGCAGTCGTCATTATTAACGTTTGAGCTGTCTGTCTAGGTGTTCAAAAATTTCAGAACATTACCGTATTATCGATCGCGATGTTTAGTAATGGTGACTATTATAGGTATACTAATGTCAGTGACGGAATCGAGCTCTAGAACAGCTATTATTATGATGTAAAAGAGCAAAATATTTTACATTTTTTTTAAAGCTGCTGTAAAAACATTTAAGATTGCCAAACATTTTGATTAGCGAAATACACAAGCCATTATCTTGTTCTATCTTTATATAAAATTAGTTTTAAGCATATAAAGTGAGAACAGCCATTACAACAAACATTTAAGTTAAAGAGGCCCTTTTTATTCACCTATCTCACCTGGTACTAATAAATTAGCCGTCTTAGTCTAGCTGGTATGCAGGTGTTCAAATTACATACTAACACTAAGTACCCCAGGTTTTGTCCTTTAGATAATAAGGTACGCCAGGCGGTTTTGGGATCTTGGACCATTAAGTCTCTAATAAACTATACTAACACTAAGACGCTTAGTTATCTTGGCATCATTACGTTTATATCGAAACGACATACAATTTTAATGCCCTGCGAACAATGTGGCATTTACGAGTCACCAGTTGCTAAAGGCACATAAAGTTGATGATGTTAAGCTATAGCTATTTATAGTCCTTGTACTTTACCGATAGCGTTCAGTAATCTTCATAATTCCGCTTAACTATAGGGTAGAAAAACGAACAAATCCGTTAATTTTTTCGCGAGGAATGATATAGTGTGTTAATAATAGCAGATTTTACTCAAGGCATATAATACTTTATAATGCATGTTTGATATGATGTTTGATTTGATATGGTGACATAATTACGGGTGACTGAAGTAAAGATTTTTATCGAGATTTTCTTTTGTCCTGTAAAAATCAAGTAGTACATTTGAAATTGATTTTATTGTTGCTTGGAAAAAAAAATTTTTTTTAGTACCTATTCATGAATCAAACATGCATTATAAAGTTAACATTGTTGTGATCGGCTTTATTTTAGTCTAATGAATTTTCATTAGTCAATAAAGTTTTGATTCAGGGCCCTTTTTAGTTTTTCCCATTGTATCTGATTCTGAATCATTATCCATTGATGGTAAATCTATAATATAAAAGTGAACGGCCAGAACGGGATAAAAAAACGAGACAACACCATTTTGACACGTTTCTCCCAAACAACGCATTATTTCTCTGGAATTTTAAAGCAATTTGATTCTTTGACCTTGGGAATCGCGATAAACTTGAGAAAATATGATATTGGGTGTGTACATTTCGTATATTAAGCAAAATAAAATCACAAGTTTGAATTTCGAGCCAAAAGCGAGCGATCTATTATCTATGCCAGTGTTGCCATTCAGGGAAAAGAAATCCATTTATTATCCTGCATTGCAGTCTGTATAGCTCTTTAAGCACTGACCAGCATAATTAAAGCATGACAAGTTCCTATTTTGCCCTCGCTATGTTGTGGATTTTCAATGGAACTAATTTATTTTAATGGCAACGATTTTTTTTGACAACAGACGTTGGAGTCATTGAATGTCACCGATGTAAACAAAACGAAAATAATTGTACATATTTCAGAATAATAATCGATTTTGCAATCAAAATGCCCAAAGAATTTCACCCCGATGCAAAAAAAAATTAAATACATTCAAATGATTGCGGCAGTCACAGTGTTTGTTATCGACCTCCTCCGAAACGGCTTGACCGATTTTTATCAAATTTTTTCTCTATATTTGGTAGGTTTGACAACAGGTTGTAGGCTATTTTTTATACTTACCCTTATTCTTCGCGGACGGAGTCGCGGGCAACAGCTAGTATTAAATAAAAATTATCACCACATCCTCATATTTGTCATATCAAAGGCTTGAAAGGAAACGGTTTCAGATATTTTATAAGTCAAAACAAAAATGGTCGTTTAACATAATCGTCCTAGTAGTAGCTAATGCATAGCAACTTTAGTGCAGTCAGACTGGTGAGTCCAGCTTTACAAATATTTGCTTGTTGCAAAGACCGACGGCCGATGGTTTTTTCTTGAATGGCGACCCCGAACTGGAAGACGAGGCGTAGGACAAAATAACAAGATAATTATGTAGACCGACGGTATGGTAAAGGAACCTTGGATGCCGGCAGCACAGGACTGATCGTTCGGGAACTCTTTGGTGGACAAGCCTTTGTCCAACAAACGTCTTTTGGCTAATAAGACGACTAAGTCAAATTGTCAAGTAGAAGCTGAATCGCAGTTCAGTTCCAAGTTAGCAAAATTGAAAACATTTTCTTGTTTCTGTGATAAAAGCTAAGCTGCAAAACTTGAGTGTGTGTATGTATTAAGACTGAGCTTTTACTCTGAGTTAATGCGCTCAGCTAATGCAAACTCTGGCCAGGAGATCGGCCAGTGCTTAAGTATAGTTTCCGCTCTGGAAGCTTCTTTCAGTTTCGAGGCTTTGCTAACTTGTCCGCCATTTTTATTTACAAAAGGTACGGTTTCGACTCCGGTGAGGTAGAAATTTACATTTCAGACGTAGGTAAACTTTAAAATGTGATTTTTAGGGTTACTGTCACCAGGCTGTATCTCATGAACCGTGATAGCTAGACAGTTAAAATTTTCACAGATCAGATGATGTATTGTAACACGGCAAACCTCCGTGGTGCGCAACTGGCCGCTTACAGAAAAACAAAATTTTAAATTCTGAACTATTGATTTTCTTTTGTTTTTTTTTTCATTGGCTCTACAATTTGGTAAGGCTTATGCCGAAATTTGATTTCCTGAATAAATAATTATAATTTATACTCGGTAAAAATACTAATTTACAAAGTTTCTTTTATTATAAAGGGCTGCCGCTATTGCAGGTAGGTACTGTAAATATTATTTGTTTCGCTTTTTCTCTCTATTTTCTTGTACATAAATTGTGAAACCTAATCCAATTCTCGTTTAGTTTTCTTTCGCTGACCTAGGCACAAAAACGAGGCTTGGATGGGTGCTTCAAGCAAGCAGTAAAGCAGGGTATTTCTTCCAGCCCTTACTTTTCCGCTTCTGCGCTCAAATCAGCGCTGGGGTGCTTTAAACGCCTCAGCATTATGCTGAGCCAGTGTCCGATTTGCAACCGCAATGACACATTCTATCTTTAGCTTTAGTGTTGCCTTTTGTTTTGTAAAATATTGACAGTGTGTCTTGTGATGTTGTAAATAAATGTATTTTCTTTCTTTCTTTCTTTCTTTCTTCTGCCTACAATTCCACGTTCCAACCTACCTACGAACGTTCTGCTCTACTACCTCGGAGCAGACCGCCGGTGAAGCTTGAACCCCCTATTGGACGCTCCGAGACTACGTGAATACCCTGCCCTGCCTTCCCACCTGTCCAGAAAATCTAGGCCAGTGTTTTTTATATATTTTATTGAAGAACAGTGCTGACTGGAACAATTTGTATATACATATTTTAAACTGTATTATATTTTATTTGCTACAAAGTCTCTTATTTCTCCGACCGGCTAGCCGGTTACAGTATTTCGCTTACAGATAGACGCTTGAAATATTCACAAAATATTTAGTTATAATAATATACTGACTTTAAATATAAATAATTAAATTGAAATAAAACTAATATTTAAGGGGGGCTCCATACAAGAAACGTGATTTTTTTGCCGTTTTTATAGATAAGCCATTCCATAACCATTTGTGCGCGATTCCGACTCGAACTTGGCCGGTTTTCTTTAAGATAATACCCATAAATAAACTCATAATGGCCATTTATTGTCTGACTGTCAACGGGAGACTGTCGCGTGTCAGGCCGCCGTGTATCACGGCGGGAGTGACGCTCTTCGGAGAAACATGGAGCCACCTGGTTGGATAAAACTGAAGGACACACTGCTCGTATGTATAGTGAACATCCGGTTTATTTTTAATTACTGAGCCAATAGAAAGTAAAGATACACAGGAAGAAAAAGAGCAAATTTATGTGATAACCATTCGCATAAATGTTTAATAAACCATTAGCTCAACCTCCCTATTTATAAACGCTTGTAAAGTTCCTCTTAAACGTTTTTGCATGGCTAAATAGAGTAGTTTTATTAGAACAATTGAAACTTAAGTATTTTAAACACAAGTTATCTTAATGTATTTGTGATTTTCGCATTTACCTCACTCGTAGAAAAACATACTATGTTTTCTTATAGGTACTTAATAGGTTTGTTAATTTTCGTAAATACATGGGAAAAAGAATACCATAACCTAGTGGCCATACGGAGTGTGTATGTACGTAGCTACTTCAATATTTTTTAATACAAGAAAAATTTTATCGTAAGGAAAGTATTTTCAGAAAGGTATAATAAATCTCATTACGCAACATTCAGGGCTCTAGGTGTAGCCAGCATAAAATTACAGGAGGTTGAAAATAGCCTGAATGGGTTTGAGAAAAGGATGGTACGGCCAAGCCTTTGTTTTGCTAGACTTGGCGGGGGCACTACTGTGCCCCCAGATTTCGTCCTGATGTGACCTTATCTGATTAAATTATCTGCCTTGTGTAGGCGAAATACAAGGTTAGGATATTTTGTAAACTGTATTATGTATATACAGATAAATATATTTTGAGTGTTTTGTAGAACAATAATAAAGTAAGTATCTTATCTGATCAGCAACTTTTATTCAAAGCATCGAGGCTTAGTCCGTTCAGCTGTTGCTGACATACACCAAATTAAAAACCGTTCACTACAATAAAATAATGATACCTACATTATTTTCGTTGAGTGTCATACATTAAGGCAGTACGTCCCCGACGTTTAGGTAGCTGTCTGTCGAGAGATTTAATATTATACAAGCAGACAACAGGTAACGTGGTTTTAATGGGCTTGCGGAAAAAAGGTTCAGATAAAAGGGCTTGACTTCAAGTCAAGGGTTCAAAGATAAATTTCCTTTGCGTTGGTAATGGACGAAATCTTTACCCTTTTAAGCACTTTTTTGACCTATGATATCGTATGGCTTTTAAAGGTTAATGAAAATCTATGTGTTATTAAGTAGAAGATTACGGCTTAGCTTTTGTACGTAAAAGAAAATAAATTATGTAAGTCTTCTGTATTCATACCTAAATGGCCGGATAGCTTAATGTTAGTGATCTTAGTGAACACAAGTTTGCAAGCTGTCAGTTGCGTCGAATACCCGCGCGACCAGGGCGGTAGCGCGCAGTGCGCGTTTAGCAGCCGCCGTGACTTGTGACTCCGGGAAGTTGGATGGACATGTCAAGTTAAACTCGTTTTAAGAGATTCCTTTATTTTCACTATGAGTGAGTCTCATGGTAGTTTCATGTTTAAGGTTAGTGATCTTGTAGCGTTATTACTTTGTACTTACAATTTATATCGTGTTTTAGCTCCCTTATCGTATCTTTTTCACGTCCTGTTGTCGATCTTAATATCATTAGAATCGCGTCACCTTCATTTCTGCAGGGTCCTGCAACATCACAAAAGCTAAAGAACACAGTTTCACTGGGTTTTCACTATGTATTTTCACGTTACAATCACTTTTGGGGCGATGAAAGTAGACACTAACTTTTTCGGCCTTTTTCTATGTGTTGCGAGTACTCTGGAGATTCGGGCTTCGCGCAGGCTGGTGCGCGCTATTTTTTCCTGTAGATACTTTCCAAATTTATTATTCTTTTCACTCGATATAAATGTTATGCTCTTCTATGCAAAAATTGACGTATTATGACAAGCTTGTTTATCCGGTTGTCATGACAATTATTTTCGTTTTTCATGTCAAAAAAATATATTTTATAGCAAACCTCCCTCTAAAACTAGAAATTATTCTTGGCCACGTGTACAAATTTGTTTTTAATTCTAAATTTTGTCCGTTCTGATTTCCGAGTCGCCCTCGGGAGTGGAGCTCCGTCAGACGGCTATATAAGCCATACAAACGCCGAAGAGAATCAGTTTATCGTCAGCTTCCTAATAAGAAGGAAATCGATAAGGCCTACCCTGGGGCCGCGCTGGTCCCGGGGTTCTACAAGGCTCGCGTCTAACGTCAAAGTCATCTAGAAGATCCCGCGAGTGGTCAAAGTCTCCGTCTCCGCCTTCACCAAGCGCTGTCTCTGTCTTCATCAAGTACGGCCTCCGCCTTCACCAAACGCTGTCTCCGCCTTCACCAAACGCTGCCTCCGCCCTCACCAAGCGCTGCCTCCGCCTTCACCAAGCGCTGTCTCCGCCTTCACCAGGCGCCGTCTCCGTCTTCGCCAAGTGCCGCCTCCGCCTTCACCAGGCGCTGTCTCACCTACACCAGTTGCCGACTCCACCAACGCCGGTTATTGCCGCCAACTTCATCGATCGCTACCGCATCCGCATTGTGCGTGGCCGCGCCTGTTCTGCGCATTGTTTGCGCCTGGCCTAGGCGCAACCTACTTCGGGTGCTGTCGTGCGTGCTGTCACATCTGGTCTGCGCGTTGTCGCGACTGACCATCTGCTGCCTGTTGCTGCGCCGTGCGCTGTCAGTGCACCCGGGCTGTGCGCTGACGGTGCCTCACCGAAGCCTCCTCCTACGTCGTCGGATCCGCTAACACTTCCACTCGCACCCACACACACATCCATACACCTCTGCATCGCACCACTCCACACTCCTTCCATATAATTGTAAATACTTCTTTGTTTATTTATTGTAATAAATGGTTCTTTACTTATTTTATTTTTTTCTTTTCATAGCTTAGGTTAGGTTTCTTCGTATTAAAATTGTCGCTTCACGACATTTTTTTTTAAAATCTAGGTTAGGTTGTCGCTTCACGACAATCTTTATTATAAAGGTAGAGGTTTCAGGTTCAAATTCTGGTCAGCCATAATTTGTTTGACGAATACTAATGTTTGTACTAGAATAATATTAGACGACCAGATGGCCTAGTGGTTAGAGAACCTGACTACGAAGCTTGATGTCCCGGGTTCGATTCCCGTGTCGGGGCAGATATTTGTATCAAAAAATACGAATGTTTGTTCTCGGGTCTTGGGTGTTTAATATGTATTTAAGTATATATCTATCTATATAAGTATGTTTATCCGTTGCCTAGTACCCATAACACAAGCTATGATTAGCTTACTTTGGGACTAAGTCAATTGGTGTGAATTGTCCCATGATATTTATTTATTTATTATTTATTATTTTATAATAGACATTATTGTGTATTTATCTCCACTTTTATGTATATCTTTTATGTACGATTATTTTGGTGACTGGATAGTCTAGCATGCCGTGTGGTGTCGGGTTCAGAATAACATCTTTCTGTTTCTTCCCGTGTCAGAAGAAGCGACCAAGGAAATAGGTTAAGCTCGTATTGTAGGTGATAGGCTAACAACCTGTCACTGTAGTACCACTTTCATCTAACTTTACACCTAAAATTGCTAAAAGTAGCCCCGAAATGAAAATGTGACCTTTCTTGTGCTCTGCCTACCTGTATGTATAGTCTAGTGGTGAAAGAACCTGACTACCAAGTTTGAAGTCCTCGGTTCGATTCCCATTCGGGACAGATATTTGTGTGAAAAATACGAATGATTGTGTTCGAGTCCCAGATATACTTACGCATTTAAAGTACGTTTATCCGGTTACTTTAGCTTTGCTGAGTCTGGGAATAAATAGGTCAATTGGTGTGAATTGTTACACAATATTTAAGTAATATTGAAATTTAAATAGTATTAACTGTAGGTATGTATGTACCTCCTTTTTTAAGCATTATAGCTTCGTTGTTACTATGTTTCATATTATCAGACCCCTGTTACAATAAAAATGCAACAATATTATTTTTTCTCTTTGCGAAAATCTTTTCAACGACTAATTATTAATTTATTAGCTCCTTGGATAAGATCTCCGATCGCCATTTCTGCTAAGATCGGTCGGGCGATCTTGGAAGAGAAAATGACGATTGGATACGACAATACCTACTTTAGAGTGAGATAAAAATAATATGTTTTCCTCTTAGTCGCTTCGTTACACTGTTCGTGATCACTAGTTGAGAGTTAGTATCTCAATCTGAACTTTCATGACGACTTTCTTAGGAAAACATTGTGGTGGTTTCTTAGGATTTCGTCGTCTTTTATAATACCTACGGGAAGAGCTAGGTTCGCTCTATTCTAAAACCAGTCACAGAACAAACCAATCCTACAATTGGCCGTGATCACTACAGTCAGCAACAGAAGTGATGAGATGATTCACACACTCCTTATTAACATGGCAGTAAAGTCGTATGTAATTCATTGTAAGCACCGTAAGTACCGTAACCGTTCATCCACTTTGGCTACTACAATAATAATTAACAAAGCTTAAAGTACGAAGACCTCTATTTGAATTTTATCTTCTGTCCAAAGCTTGTTTATCAAAGAAAATACACGCAAGACTAGCGCATATTGCGTCGCTAAGTATTTACCATTTTCGGAAATCCGAGTTGTCTTTCGGGAAACTGGGACAGAGTATCTGATAGCGAAACTGTCTCGTTAAAAACTGTTAGTAATGACAGACTAACCGATGCTCTTTCTCTTGTCTGCTGAATGGAGAGAGTCTCAGTAGTTGTACTTCCACTAGTTAAGGAGGCATACATATATGGAGGGATCGAATTCCCGCGCCATTGACAGCCTCTGTTGTCAAGCGACCTTATCTAAAGTTATCACTCAATTTAGAATAGAACCGATAAACAACACGGCATCTCTTAATCAGCTTTCGAGAGCATTTGAACATTGGTTCCGTAACCTTATCTGAGATTTGCGAAGTTTTTATAGTGGTTTTGCTTCAAGTTAGACAAACTTCCGTTGGAAGAACGGTTGTTACAGTATTATCATAAAAATTTCAAACTTTATTTCGCCGAATAATATAATTATGCGGGTAGGTTAGGTGACTTTTCTTCCAACTGTCTCTTTTGTTTGCGTGTATTTGTACTAAAACAACACTCCTCAAGATTGTAGGTATCTTACATCTTATTTAGCGCGCTGCCTCGACAAGACACGTTTCACGTCCCAAATTTCCCGAGTCATAAAACGCGAACACAAAAGCAACCACTGAAAGATGTATCACCCATCTTATCATCGACGGGCAAGTTTATGCGCGTAGAAGCTCTTGCGTGGTACACGATGGAAGAAGGAGCGGAGGAAGCTGTCGCATCATTTTGAATAATACAGTGAGGCTTCATCGTTACGTTTTATAGTCTCAGATCCCTTCGAAATGTCGACCTGCACCGATCAAGTAACCGAATGAAATTTTCATTTTTTAAATTATGCTAACTAAATTAAATATCAGATCAAATTGATATGTCGGGACACTTGACACCTTTTGACCTAGTTTCTAAGCAACTAAATAAATCATCCATCCATCCATCCATCCCAGTCTATATACGTCCCACTGCAGGGCACAGGCCTCCTCTCAGAATGAGAGGGCTTGAGCACACCTGCGATTACCTGCGAACCAACGAATAAACATACTAAAATTTATCTAGAAACATACTATACGTAACGTTAATCAAAGTAACGTTGATGAGTTAAAGACACCAAACTATGGTCAGTGGCATAGAGTTGTGTAGATATTTTTGACGCCTTGGTAATGTAGGTATGTACATAATATATTATGTTTACGACCTTGACTGTACTTTGAACGACCATATGGGTTGACAGCGTTGAAGGCACGACAGTTCTCAACAACTTTAGGCGTCATGTTTGTTATTTTTTATATGAAAAAGAAAAGATACGTCTCCAATATCTGTACAATACGATTTATAATTTTTGCAAATGTGCGTTTTGTTTGCATGTTCTGCTTGTTTTACCTTATGCATTGTGCACTATATAAGCATATTAAACATTTTACCGCTTGTTACATTTTGCGTGTAGTATATTTTGCTATAACTTTGCCCAGGACATTTACCCAATTGTACGTTAAACATCGAATATAGTCGGAACTCGCCCACAGCTCCGGTCTTGTGTTAACACAAGATGCGTTCTTGTATACTCCGGTACAGCGGTATCCGAGGCATTGTTTCCTAAAGTAGATCGTACTTGGCACGATAAGACGCTCCAGGGACCGTGATAACGTTCGATGCCGAATTTTCGCTGAGAAATTGGTGTAAAAACATAATCAGTCTTTGTGTGGAGCACGGAAAGTGTTGTCTAAGAGTTATCTGTTGAGATTTGTGTAAAACTGAGAAGATAGTTATGATGAAAAAAGTAGCTTGCCAAAGTAAGTTAAAAGGAATAATAAGTAAGCCCACTAACGAAAATCTGTTTACCTATTGGCAATAAAATCCACAAATTGTTAGTGACAGTATATTTGCTGACGGACTATGTTCTGTATTATATAATTAGGCTCACTTAAGGCGCAAACCATACAGAAGAGACGTGGGACAGGGGCGCGTCGCAGTCGCATCGCCCCTAGTATCAGTTTTCATACTAAATACTATATATTGTATAGAAGCGTCGCGATCCAAAGCAGACAGAAGAGACGGGGCGGAGACGTGGCCTGCGAACAAACGACGGGGACTGTGTGGCTTTGGCTTGCGCCTAAGTCATCAAATAACAGATAGGTACACGAACAAGCTATCAAACTGTCCAATAGGTATCAGGCAGACTTAATTTTTTAACTTTGGGTTGGTTATTAACCTATTGCCCCATGTTTTATTCAATAACGTAGGTAAACTTGCAACTGAACCGTACAATATTTAGTTTGGATCCCTAAGCATGTTTTACGATGACAGTAACTCATTCCCTTAAATCGACATAATACATATGACTAGTCGTGATAAAAGTTATTTCACTATAAAATTTCTAAGACGACCAACTCCTACTTTGTAAAAACATCGCAGACAGTTTTCTACGGATAAGAATAAATTTGATAGCAGAGTGGCATTGCGTCGGATGTAAGTTGTACAGACAGGTTTATTTCCCTGCGCTGGTTTATGCCGACACCAAGCCTGTCTGCTATCCACGACTCCTGTTTGTATTTTTCACCGAGTATTTTCTCGAATACAGATTGCTTGTAAAGTGAGATGGCGTGAAGATTTACGGCGTTACGTAATACGCGATTATTGTGATTTTTTCTGCTGTTAACTATAAATGTTGTAGGTAATGGATACGTTTTATAGTGAGTTTAAATATGAAACTATCGTGAGACTCACTCATAGTGACAAAATAACTCACGTCTATGACCAAGTTTAGCTGGACATATTTCTGGCTTATTCTTAGCCCTTCTTCTTAGAGCAACACGCCACGGTGGCTGCCAAACGCGCACTACGCGCCACCGCTCTGCTCGCGTGGCTGCTCAACGGAACTGACACCGGCGCACAACTATCCACGTTAGTATTGCAGTTATACAAAATAATCCTGTCGATACGAGTAGTATAGATTACTCACGATAATATTGCACACTGTTTGTGTAGTCTTGTTCCGAGCTCTTGTTGTCAAGCCATAACTTGAGGACTTTTACCGATTTCATTCAACTTCCTTTTAAGTTTTCTACTATTTAGTAGGTTCTTACGGGCAAAAAAAATAGGAAAATGGCGCGGAAAATTTGTAAAATTAATGACACCACCGACACATTGCGCCATCTGCACGCTTGCGAAGCCGGGCGGGTGCCAGTTTAATATAAATAAACCAAAGTCACACTGTCGCACTGGGCTCGGGAGGGAACTACGGCGCAATCCCTCTAGTTCTAAGAAGAGGCCTGTGCCTTAAAGTGGGACGTATTGTAGGCTGGGATAATGAAACCAAAGTCATCTCAGAGTAAAATTTTACTTACTTTCGTTATTGCAGGTACTTTTCCTCCTTGGCTCATTTTTTCAACCCGTATTTATAACAAAAAACTTACCAGAAAACGTAACCGCCGTACGCCCCACAGCGTTATCCTACAAAATACTCCATGTTATACTACGGGGTAGTTCAGGAAGTGATATTCAGTCGCACATATCAGTTCCATGGCTCACTGCGTCTATTCGTTTTTCATTCTGAATGGACGCTGTCTAGTGGAAATAAGTCGTGTTAGACCAACTTCTGCGCCATGTTTTGTTTTGCTTTTATGATTATTCGATGCCTTTTGTCGATGACTGTGTTGTTTTTGTTTTTGTTCGGAGTGATTAGTTTGAATGTTGGGTTGAGACTCCTTATCTACATATCTATTTTCCTGCATCTACGGCAGTTCTTCGCTTTGGACAATTTTGCCAGCTGAAGGACGCGGTTACAAGGCAAAGCGAAATGGAAATACATGGTATTCGCTTGACAATGTTATAGATCTATTGTTATCTAATGAAAAACTAAATTATTATTATTATGTTGGTACGGATTTCCGATCACGGGCCCATGGGGACCCGGTCATTTGAAAGGCATTCATGGGGCCAAAGCCAACATGAAGAGGCCTTTGATACCATATAATATAAATGAGATGGGCGCAACTATGGAGGTCTATCCCCTAATACACCATGAGGATGTGCTAGCGGACAGTCCTCCACAGTTGCCAATCTATTGCCAGGTAGGAATCGACATGGAATTGGCTATGGGGTTGGGATGTTGTGGACAGGATTACCGGGCTATGGAGTGAGATAACGGACACCTACCATTTCAATATCTCATAAACTGAACTTTTGGTAGACGGTGACTCGCCATTCACTAAATGGGCCCCTCAAACTATTGCCCACTCGGGGCAACGAGGCGGCAACATTGGTGTAAACGGCTAAGGATAGAGAGGTGTTCCTGGACTTTAAACTTCAAAATGCCAACTCGCCACTTACGGAAACACATCCATCCTTCGAGCATTTAGCTCTTGCGCTCCACTCTAGGCGGCCAACAAAGGCAAACTAGAGGCGGGGTGGGTGTGTAACTGTGTGTGAGTGTGTGTGTGGGCGCATGTGTGTATGTGTACCCTTGGAGGTCTCGGGTTCGTGGTGCCGCTACGCACCAACAGCTCGCCACAAGCCGCCCTGCGATGACTGACTGCACTGGTGACACGACAACACCAGCGGGCGATGAGGCCGTCACATCCCTACGCCTTTTGACTGACTGCGCTGGTGACAGACACCACAACACCAGCGGGCGATGGGTTATTATTATTATTATTATTATTATTTTTTTTTTTTTTTTTTTTTATTTTTTTTTTTTAATATTTATTTCCAACTCGGATTTAGTACAAAACAGAGATAATACATAAATATTTTTTTATTATTATTATTATTATAAAGCCTGCTGGACATGTTGAGTCATCGTCGGCAATATGAGGGACGGTGTTAGAATGAGACGGAAATGTGTAGTGCTCACTCTGATGTGTAACTACGTCCCTTATGTTAGCTGACGTTTTCCGAACAAGCAGAGCAGGATTAACGTATAACTCTCAGGTTGGCAAATATTTTCTCTAACGTAAAGCGCTTGGTCTGATACAATTTAGGATGTTCATACTTAGTTGAAATGAAATCAAAAACTCAATGTAAGGGCACCTCAAATTAAATAAGACTAATTAAAACAAATTGAGTTAGTGCATTATATCGTCCAGCATTAACTGAGTAAGAAACACTCATCATTTAGGTTTCACCCTGTATACCGAATGCCATCGAAATCGTTAAGGCCCTTTTCGAGTTCCCCAAATTAAATAAATAGACATAAGGTAAACGTACCAATGCTCGATACCTCCATGCCCAGTACATGACACCTATATGTTACCTCTCTTACTATGACATAATATTGAAGGTGCCATGTATTGGGTCAGTGTCGAGCAGAAGGACGTTTAACTTAGTTTAGTTGCAAGGTTATTGAATTAGATAAGTATTTATTTTTGTTGTCAGGTCACCCGATGCCCATAAATATTACTTGAAACAAAAATAATACCATCTTTAGTAGTAATCGTTTAAACGACTGATATGATATTTCAGAAATAAAAATAAGCTGTTTATTTCAAGCAAAGAACATTTTACATAACATGCAAAACGAGTCCTTAATCCTAATCTAATTTGAAGGATTTTTCGTTAAGCTACAATAGAGAAATATTTCTCTAGGCAGATGTTACGCAAACTTATATCTAAATAAAAATTAATCTACTAGATAAATTGGTAAGTAAATACGGCAATTTATTTTCGATGAGACTGTTGTCTAGTTATTAAAGCGAAAATTGCTGTCTATATTTAAACAGCTAAAATTATCAAAGTAGAGAATCCTGTTCCTCCGTTTGTTCAGCCAACATTCCCAATCCAACTTTTACTTGAACATGACTTTAAAATTTATATTTGCACCGAGATTTCTGAACGGAGACACGCTAAGTTCAGTCCACATGCAGTGAAGTTGGGCACAAGTTAGGGACTGCCAGGAACTTTGTCACAGATTGTTTCTCGCCAACTCGGTGATTTTTCTAACTCTATCGCCGTGTTTAATTCGAAATTCAAAAAGTTTAGAACGCGTTCGTTTTTAACGGTTCTTGTTTATAAATTTATCCAGTTTATAATCTTTTGAAAAACCTAGAAGGAATATAAAATATATTCTAACAAAAATTAGGTCATTAAAAACTTGGCTCGATCAGTGTGTAGTAGTGGGCTTGAAGTCAGTATTTTTATCTTTGGCGCCGATCTTTTTACATGTCTGTTAGACACATAGTCATAACTTTTTCTACTTAGAATTTTTTTAGTAAAAAAACATGGCAGTAAAAAAATATCTATTGGTAATTTTAAACTTAACTTTTTTTTCTATGGATGTTCAAAAGTAAGACGTCTTATTGAATCTGCATGTGGTTCTTTGTTTGTTGCACGGCACGCCAAATAAAAATAAACTTTTTTTCATTCTAAGTCTTAGTTAGACCATAGCAGTATGATGGTAATTTTGAAATGAAAGTTGGTCATTTGATGAAGTTTATTGTTTACTGTCTGTCTGTCTGTCTGTTACCTCTTCACGCTTAAACCTCCGAACCACTTTAGATGAAATTTGTTATGGAGATAGTGTGAGACTCCGGAAAGGGCATAAGATAGTTTTTATTCCGGAATAATGATAAGAGTATTCTTCGCAGATGGAACGGGCATCAGTTAATTTCACAGAATACTTATATAATAATTACAAAATAAAGAAGTGCAAAAGCGTCTGGTCGACACCACTGAGACCAAAGAGCTGGCAGCTATCTCTCTCAACGAATCGCCATCGCCATTCAACGAGGGAATGCTGCCAGCCTTTTGAGTACGATGCCACGGGGGCCTTTTTTAAACATAATACGTACGTAGTTTTTAAGATAGATAATTTAGTTTATAGTTTTATGCATTGTTATTTTTCTTAATAGGTATTTGTATTCTTACTTTCAATAAATATAATCACATAGAAAAGAAGGGGTTCATGATTGAAAATAAAGTTGGCAGTCGTCACTGTGCTCCGCCAAAAGGAAGTGGCAATATTATTTGTCGTTTTTTCCGCAATTCATGTGTTATTTTGATCTGTCCACTTTGCTCATCCCGCTATAGGTATCTCCATTCATAAGGAAAAAACTGACATATTATCCAATCAGATAATATTCACTACATTAAACACTTCGATCGAAATGTCATTTTAAGCGACGTATCTATTTGTAAAATAAATGTCAGATTATATATTTTTTTTCGATTTCGCCCGAAATGCAGAAAATCTTTACATGCCTGGAAAACAGATATGACAGCCGGTACAGTCAACAGCCGAAGTGGATAAGCAGTTGTGGAATTCAGGACTATCTAAACAGGACTTTATTTCTAAGGTAATATGAGGGTGTGCAGGCAATTTTGAGCTCACAACTGTGAATCAAATTTTGCTGCTGACTGTACTGCCAAACATTGTTCCCACCGCCTGGGCGACAGGAAATTAAAACACGAACAAGACGAAAAATTCCCGACGGAAAAACGTATCGAATTCGCATTCCAATCATTTTGGAGATTTGGTTTTAAGGCGTGGGAGTTACGGTATTTGCTTGAATTTTTATTCGAGATATTGGACACAGTATACAGTAATATTATTTCCACTTTGACATTCGGCAATTCTCGTCATACAGCGAGAGAGATCGGAAGTGCAATACTTTGGCTGATGTTTTGTTATTAATTACATTAAATGTGATTAAATTCTAGGATTTTATATAAGTACTGTGTGTGAAAACATTAACCTTTACGATTAAAACTGAGACGTCCCGAGTGTCAAAGTGGAAATAATCTTACTGTACCTACGAGTACAGTATACTACGAGAATTAATTGATACCGGTATTTCATCTCCCGAAGTTTTTTCCATAAGAAGATAAAATTGAGTACTTGTACCCATTCATTCAAGACAGACAGACAAACAGTAAACAATAAACTTCAACGAACAACAAAATTTCATCTCAAACTTGTAATCTATAACTTGACGACCTATCTAAGACATGAAAAGGGAAAAAAAAATGGCGTGCAAAAAAATTATACATTAAGTTCAGTATTTTCACACTATTGTCTAACGCAGTCTTTTTCAACCTGTGGTCCACAGACTCTGGTGGTCCGTGGTCCTGTCTCAGGGGATTTGCAGACAAAATCAAAATTTAAAGTTGAAATAGTTTTGTACAAATATTTTGTGGTAAAAGTTTTATTAGGGTTCCACGGAGTAAGGGAAGGTAGTGTTAGGGGATCCGCTTTTGCTGGTCTAACGCGCTGGCGTTCACGATCGTATTCCTCATTTCTTTGTACTACTCTCATGCTATACCGTGTGACAGAAAGAAATGGTAAAAACGATTGAAATTGCGAGTGCATTAGACAATAAGGCCTCAGACGCATTTTACTACAACAGTACATTATAACATAACACACAATTTTAATACTACATCAGAAGTTATACCTATAACCAGTTACATACTCAGGCAAATAACGCAGTATACTTACATGTATTTTCTGATCAAAACATTTCACAGTTCAACGCGATCGTTCGCTTCGGCTTCTTAAAAGTGTAATCGTGTACGAAACAAAAAGATCATATGATTCCAGAATTTGCAAGGTCTTAAGTCGTTCTGGATTTTAAGGTCGCGGTAGTGCTTAAATTCTCTGTGTGCAATGGGGAGGGCTGAAACAATAACGAGGGAAATCTTGGATGTAGATTGTCGCACTTTGGAGTTTTATTTATAATGTACGATTTACTAAAGTTTTCAATGAAGAAAGTCATAATGATCAAATTATTTCGACTTATTGGGTTTGACCACGAATCCCTCGACTAACTGTGGACAAGGAACAAAGACGGAATTTTCGTAATAACAATGGAATCAAGAATTTTCTGTTAAAGGTAGGTACTAGGCCAAGGGTAACTTAAATAGATAGATACATAAATATAAGCTCGAGAACATACTTTCGTATTTTTGATGCATACCTACTGCAGCGACCAGGCATCGAACCCGGGAGCCTCAAGTTTTGTGGAAGTTCTCTAACCACTTGGTGGACTGATAATCTGATAAATGATATTCCTCGTAGACAACCAAGTTTGATAACTGGTATTCAACTAGAAAAAATAATTCTTCCTAACTAATTCAGTAATCAAACGGGATTATTTTTCCTTGTAGAAAACTGTTATTTTGTTTGGTTTTCTACGACGACGACAATTTTCTTCTTAGCTAAAAAAATAAGATAAAATAAAAGTTTTCAACGAGGAAAAAATAATCCCGTTTGATAACCGAGTTAGCTAGGAAGAATTATTTTTCTTAGTAGAATTTTATACCAGTTATCAAACTTGGTTATCTACGAGAAACAAGGGTGCTCAAATTGAGACTGTTAGTTAATGACCGCTTTAGCCTAGTTGGTAGTGAGCTACGAAGCAAGAGGGGTTCGAATACCGGTAAAGACATTCATTTGTGTGATGAGCACGAATATTTGATCCTGAGTCATGGATGTTTTCTATGTATTTAAGTATTTATTTATCTATATAAGTATGTTTATCGTCGTCTAGTACCCATAGTACAAGCTTTGCTTAGTTTGGGACTAGGTTGATTTGTGTTAGATTGTCCCCTAATATTTATTTATTTATTTATTGAACAGATGAGATACATCTTTGGCATCATCTGCACTTTCCATCAGGTGATATAGGGGTCAATCACGGGTCAGTTCTATGTAAAAAAAACTGTCCACGTCATCCAACCAGATTGCAAAATACACCACGACACAGTTGGGTGTAAACAGCTCTGCCATCAAAAGTTCAGTGGCACTCTGTCGATACTGTGCAGAACGCGAATCCCCATGCACCCGTAAATACGTCGTGTGCTTATTCGTAAATGGCTTTTGCGGTGTAAATGGTTCCTGCAAATGCAGTGTAAATTATAGCGGTTCGCGGGACAAGTTTTTGGAAAATATGTATCTGGAATTGGACGTCTATAGAAGATGTCTTGATGATACGTTTTATTTCCAAAATTAGCCTTAACTTACGGCTTAAGTTAAGTAATTAATTGTAAAAACTAAAGGCAAAACAGGTCCCGGCTCCGAATAAAACTTTTTACCATTCGGGATTAAGACTTTAGGTCCGAGGGCCCCAGCGCCCAAATTCTTTTTAGAGAATTCGTAAAACGACTGACTGATACCACAGGGGCGTTGTACAACGCATCAGAATTGTTATACAGCGAGTAAATGCTGCCAACATCTTTAGATCCATGCCGCGGGGAACCCTTTGCATTTTTTTTCTAATTTTAGCTAAGTTATCTAGTTATATTTTTTTATATTTAATTATAGTTTTAATTTAATTTAAGTTTTTACGTAATTTAACTAACGCCTATTTCTATTTTTGTTTTTAAGATTAGGAACACAAATAGAAATAGGAATTAATTATAAATCTATTGCAAGAAATGTACCTAAATATTATAAATATCTAGGCGTAAAACTTCAGAACGGATGCACGTATTTTGTCTAGTTTTTATTTGTTGTGTAAGTAACTATTGAGAGAAGGTTTGTATAAAACAAAATGTTGTTTTTATTAAGTACACCCATGGAAAGCCGGGGTGGGCAGCTGATTAGTTTTTAAATAAATTTATAAATAAAAAATATATAAATAAATATCACGTGACAATTCACACCAATTGACCTAGTCCCAAAGTAAGCTAGGAAAGCTTGTGTTATGGGTACTAGGCAACGGATAAACATACTTATATAGATAGATACATACTTAAATACATATTAAACACCCAAGACCCGAGTACAAACATTCGTGTTTTTCATACAAATATCCCCGACACGGGAATCGAACCCGGGACCTCAAGCTTCATAGTCAGGTTCTCTAACCACTAGGCCATCTGGTCGTCTAAAACTGGTCAATCTCAAAACTGGTCAAAACTGGTCAGTCTGGTAATTCTGGTCGTCTGGTCGTCTGGTCGTTATAGGTTTAATAATTACAATATCCATTTTAAGGAAATAATAATATAATCTGAATTCTGCCATCTCGATTTTGATTTAAGCCTGAAAACGTTGTTATCGTCTATTCTTGCCGGAAACCCTTCCCGGACCTGACATTTACTCGATTAAATATTTTACCCTTTTCACTTGATTTTTTCTCTGTAAATTAACATTCGAGGTTTGAAGTTAGCCTCGATCGCGAAGGGATTACGAAATGTCTGATTTTTCATCCCTAGTGGAACGTCAGGGTATTAAATTAAAATTATAACTCACTAGCATTTTACTCGTGGCTTCGCTTGCGTTAAACATAAGCATAGCTCGTATAGGTCATCGCAAAAACAAATACGTAAATAGAAAAAGTTTCCAGGTGCGCCGGTGGGACTTGAACCCACGTCTCCTGGGTATGCGCCCCAACGGGTGTTCTACCAACTGAACCACACACACACACACGCCACTGTTGGCGTATGTAAGCGATTAAGAATTTCGGGGAGGTCGGTTGGATGCGACGTGGTGCAGTTGGTAGAACACCCGTTGGGGCGCATACCCAGGAGACGTGGGTTCAACTCCCACCGGCGCACCCGGAAACTTTTTCGCTTTTAAATCTTAGGTTCAGTGAGCAGACGTAACTGCTAATAAAATAAATAATACGTAAATAGAACAAGATTTAATAGAGTTGTAATAGGGTATCCTGCCTTTTCGGCGAAAATTATTTCGCAAAATGAATAATTTGTCAACTTTTACAAGTTAAGTATGAAGTATCTTTTTCTATTATTTTTTTTATTTTCTTCAACTTCATTTTTTTAATACTTTTACGGTCATCCCGTGAAACCATATATTTCAAACTAAATCTATTTATCTAAAACTATTTAGTTTGAAATATATGGTTTCACGGGATGACCGTAAAAGTAATAAAAAAATGAAGTTGAAGAAAATAAAAAAATAAATAGAAAAAGATACTTCATACTTAACTTGTAAAATTTGGCTTAGTAGCGCCATCTCTTGGTCCAGGTGAGCAGGTAGCTCCGAAGGAGTGTTAAAGTCTCTCGGTA
The DNA here is from genome assembly GCA_947859365.1 of Archips crataeganus. NCBI lineage: Eukaryota > Metazoa > Arthropoda > Insecta > Lepidoptera > Tortricidae > Archips > Archips crataeganus. The sequence goes on along the minus strand of OX402057.1, from coordinate 13,993,256 downwards.
GAGGGCATAACATAGATGCGCTTTATCACTGCCTAAATGTGATTATAACAGACTGAAGTGTACGATGTATGGGAAAGATTCGTCGCTAACTTCTAGACCAGTGATGGTGTAGGGGTAAGCACGCAGCACGGAACGCTGAGGACCTGGGTTCGATTCCCAGCATTGGTCTTTTTTCTGGGGTTTTTTCTGTGCATCTATGTTTCAGTTTGTATTTAGTTTGAAATAATTTGTCAACTGTTAATTTTTTTTGAAACTGAAAACTATTTAAGGATTATTCTGTACCTAGGTTAGGTTATATTAGGTTTGTTTTATAACAATCCTGAAAAGTTTGCACTAGTTTCAGAAAAAATAAACAGTTGCCAAATGAAACATTTTCCAAATTAATCATTTTGCGAAATATTTTCCGCCGAAACATTAGTAAACCTTGTAATAGTGTACCCTAAGGTTATGATTATCTAAAGCGGATATTATCTCGATAAACATTTTACCTTTTTTTTAGTTGCATTTCTCTCACAGTTTTGCCAAAGTGACATTCCTGAAACAGTTTTATGACAACTAAAATAAGTAAAGTTATTTTTACTTATGGTTTATTCTAAATATTTTATTTAAAATAAACAACCATATTTATGGTGAAATCAAAAATGGCAATAAGTGGATTAGGAACCATCCCGAACTCACTTATGGTGAAAATGTCTGAGAAATATTGTGTGCAGTATGCGGCATTCCAATTAAACAGTTAAATAAAAACAATAGTTATTTATAAATACGTTATTTACATCAAAAATATCATAAAAATGTTATATTCCTAAGATTTTATCCAAATTCATCTAGACGATTTAGCGCGAAAGATTATCACGTAAAAGCACACACACACCACACACACACACACACACACACACACACACACACACACACACATACACACACACACACACACACACACACACACGCACATACACTCGCAAACTTTCACAATTATAATATATATATATCATCATCATCATCATCATCATCCCAGCCTATATATAAGTCCCACTGCAGGGCACAGGCCTCATCTCAGAATGCGAGGGCTTGGGCCGTAGTTCCCACGCGGGCCCAATGCGAATTGGGAACTTCACACACACCATTGAATTTCTTCGCAGGTTATGCAGGTTTCCTCGCGATGTTTTCCTTCACCGTAAACTTCATGGTAAATTTTGAATGCAATTTCGCACATAAATTCTGTAAATCTTCAGAGGTGCGAGCCGGGATTTGAACCCACCCAAGACCCTCTACTAATTCCTTTGGTTTATTATACCTTTTTTTAATAGTTTTTTTTTAACTTGACTTCCTGGTGCTTTGCTTACGTTGTCGCACAAGATCCTAATAAAGTCACACGACTTTGAAATCTCTTGTCCAGGTGAGCGGTTAGTTCCGAAGGAGTGTTAAAATCTCTCGATGAGGGTGTAACATAGATGTGCGCTTGTCACTGCATAAGGTGATGATTTAGCAGATTGAAATGTATGATGTATAGGAAAGATTCGTGTCTAATCTCTAGACCAGTGGTGGTGTAGGGGTATGGCACGCGGCACGGAATGCTGAGGACCTGGGTTCGATTCCCAGCATTGGTCTTTTTTCTGGGGTTTTTTCTGTGCATCTGTATTTCAGTTTGTATTTAGTACGAAATATATGATTTCACGGGATGACCGTAAAAGTAATAAAAATGAAGTTGAAAAAATAAGTACAAAAAAAAGATACTTCATAGCTAACTTGTTTGAAATACCGTTCAATGAACGCTAGGCTTTGTTTAAATTACCTTGACTAGCTTTGAGCGGATGAGCCGCCCATTTAATTAGACCTCTAATTTACCTCAGCTCACCCCTTTGCGATCAATGCTTGCTTCTCCGAACAGCGGTGCAATGGGCAAAAGGGGGTCGAGGTACGCTGGCCGTCATCATATTGACTGACACTACACTCTATATTTGCATACAAAAGAGGATTTGAGGCCGTTTTCATGAACATTGTGGGAGTTAGCTAGTGTTATTTCAGGCATTAAAACAACTCAGATAGTTGATGTGAATCTCAAGTAACAGGTCAAGTTTAGTTTTGATTTAAGATTAAATGTGGCAGCTAAATAATTATGAAAGGCATTAAAACATCTATTCTGTCTTCCAGAGTACTTACAAATTGTTTATTTTTATTAAATAGGGTAGTAAACGAGCAAGTGCTCATCACCACTTACGAATACCAGTAACGACAGAGGATTGCAGGTGCGATGCTAGCCTAGAACTCTAAGATAGAACACCTTTTGCGCCGGGGATTGCGCTAGCTGTGTTACTAACCACGTCTGGACACAGCACCGCAGGCATTGCTGCTTGGCGGCAGGATTAACAAGTCACGGTGGTAGTGATCAGGAAAAACCTTGCTGAAAGTCCTATCATCAGCAATTTGTATTGGTAGATCACACACTGACTGCATAGCTCGCATTCTCCTGCTGAATCATCTTATTGCTGTAATCAGAAAAATAGAGGAACACTGTAATACCTACAACTTTACTCAACTTTTCGCCGGGACCATACAATTTTCCGGGATAAAAAAGTATCATGTATGTTTATTCAGGTTATAAACTATCTGTGTACCGAATTTCTTCAGAATCCGTCGCACCGTTTTAGTGTGGAAGAGGAACAAAAATCCATACATCCATCCGTACAAACTTCCGCGCTTATAATAAATATTAGCTGTTGCCCGCAACTCCGTATACGAAGAATAGGGGTATAAAAATAGCCTACGACCTTTTCTCAGACCTACCGAATATAGAGAAAAAAGTTTCATAAAAATCGAACAAGCCGTTTCGGAGGAGTTCGGTAACAAACACTGTGCCACGATATTTTTATATATTAAAAGATAGAAGAAGAAGAATGTATGAAATACATTCAAAAATATTAAAAATAACAGTCTCAATCACTTAAACTACGACACTTTGAAATACTTAGGCCTTGGTCGTTCTGACCCGCCACGAGAACGACCAAGGCCTTACATTGCTGACTTGAGAAGTTTCGTTTACTTCTTATTGATTAAAAAATTAACACTGAATTTTCAGTGGTGATGGTCTACACTTTTATTTAACAGAGATCTCAAGTACCTAAGTACTTACAAAGTAAATTGTCTTACACAGCGGCACATGTACCTACAACTCATACTCATTTATTCATAATATTTATTACATGTAATTTTTAAAAATATTTTATTATATTATTCCAAAGTCATCATTAATAATTAGTAAGTCGAAGTCTCTGGCTGAAAGTTACGGAATTCATCAAACGTGTAGAATGTAACATTGCGTCGTTCGATTAGAATTAGTCATCCACGCAGCCCAGCAATGTATGCTTCTCAGTTAATTTAGTCGCACGTCAAAAGAATGCACGAAGAACATTCCCTGCAGCAAAATCAGAATGAAACGAACCATCGTTGACGTTTTGCAACATCTTAAACGGTTCATCTTTATATATGACAGCATGAATTTGTGCTGCCAGTGTTTATATTGTTCCATAAAATAAGTCGAAAGCCGACACAACAATTTGTCATGGAGCGAACGACAGCTGTATTTACTTCTGTGTTTTGAGTTGCATTGTTCGAAAGTTGGACGTTTTCTACTGGATGTTGAAGTAGCTCTGGGTTGTCGATATTTACGTAATAACTTTGTTGGATGGAAGCAGTTGTGATGTCTGTGAATTAGTAATGGAAAACCAAACACTGCTGCTTATTTACCCCATTACACTGCATTTACATCATTCAAAGTGGTTTATACTTCCTTCACCCCGGCGCCACACATAGAACAAATGTTTCAACACATATTTGAAAACATATTTGATCTATGGTTGATTGTATGGTTGTTCTATTGAACAAATAAGCAAATACCGGTACTTCACATGTGATCAAATATGTGTTCAAATATGTGTTGAAACATTTGTGCTATGTGTGACACCGGGGTTAAAGGCCGGCAACAGACTGGTGACTCTCTTTGAGTTGTTGATATTTATGGGCGGTGGTGATCATTTTCCATCAGATGACCCGCTTGCTCGTTTACCTCCCTATTCATAATAATAAAAAAATTACGTCCAATGTCATAAATGTACTAAACAATCAATGCAATATATTTTACATAAATACTTAACAATTGTAAATACATAGTTGCGTAAAGTTGATTTATTATTTGCTAAAATCCTGTGTTAAAGAAAGACGGTTTATTTTTTCGCTATTATCCATTTTCTAGTTTTCATTTCATTACATTACATTACTGCGGTTCCAATCCCTGATGGAGCGACTAAAAATTTGATCCAATTTTTTCACTACGAAAACAATTTCGTATCTCATATCATATCAAAAGAATCCCTTAGTCATTAACACAAGCAATTTTCCCGAGAATTCTACCAAGTCGAAAATCTTTCTAGCCTCGCTACGTCTCGGTCAATCTCAGCTTAACCACACAACCTAGGCAATACATCACTCGTGACGTAGGAGCGGATAATCCACTACCGATCTATTGATACGGCCATTAATCATCCTTGCCAAAAGAAATCTCAAGCACTTATACATTTTCAGAGGGCAGTATGGGCACCTGCTACCGCACCTGGGCAGTTAATACGTCATTTTGTTTGATGACTTAAAAGTTATAGGATTAGATCTGATACAGTTTATTTTATTGATTGAGAAGAATTTTGAACAGTATATTACCAAGATACTTTCTATGAAAAATGTGAATATTTAGGTTATAATTGAAAAGAAAAAAAATACAATAAAACAAAAAAAAATTGACAAACGTCAAAATAATTACAAGTTAAGTATGAAGTATCTTTTTCTATTTATTTTTTTATTTTCTTCAACTTCATTTTTTTATTACTTTTACGGTCATCCGGTCAAAATAATTTTAGCTAAATACCTAAAAGCAGTTTTTGGTGAAGACAAGAAGTTTTGACAGTAGTTTTGTGTTTTTGTTTTTTTTACAATTTGGAATGGAAAATGTTTCCGAATGACATGTTACAGTAGAAATAAAACTAATAATATCTGTTTTTTTTTTTACTTTCTACCGCTGTATAAGAAATAAACATAAAACACAATCAAAACAAAGCTTCGGCCATCCACACTTCACTTCTAGCTGCTCGCAAACAAACATGAGGCGTGCTCACTTTAAAAATAAAGAATTCTAGTCCCAGGACAATTCGTCGTAAATTCGCGCAAGAACGATAGGGGTTTTTGTGACGTGTCCAGAGAAGTAGCGGGAAATAGCTCATTTGAAATACAGCAGGCCACGACTAAGCAAGGAAGCGACGTGTGTCTAGATTGAGCAGTGTGCCTAGTGCAGCGGTATGCTTTCGATTTTGAGTCTAATGCAGATATTACTAAAATAAGTTAATTTTTAATTTGTGCAACTGTGCGGTTGATATTTTCTACAAAAATGTGGTTGTGTTGCTTTAACGACAAGAATTAAAAGAAAATACTTTTTTAAATACAAGCATACAACAATGTTATTAAAAATAATTAAACGTTAAAAAGAATTTAATTCTGATAAGAAAATAGACAATGTACTAATTAAATCTTTGCGTTTTTATCACAGTCCCAATTTTTCTTTATTTCTCTTAACGTCAAAATGTAACACGCTAATATTAAACCTCCAAATTCGATGGGGTCGTATTGTTCTATTACAGAGTTCCTATGGCTACCTTCCAGTTCCATCGTCAGATCAGCTCCATGTCATATTGCACATATTGCGTTGTCATCCGATTTACATATGCATGCAAAATTTCAGTTCAATCGAAAATCAAAAATTGGGCCAAATTGAACGTGCAAGATTTGATAATGTATAGTCGACCAAGTGAGTGCTTTACCATTTTTAATGACAGTTCCTACATCATAATAAAGACAATAAGGCTGATTGTCACATTGACTTGTAAGTGAAAATAGCCTTTGACGTTTTAAACCATACATTTGACATTGAACCTTAGGGTGGTAAAGGAAATTCTTGGTCGACTATACAGATAACGGGACAGGTGAAGGTAAATAAAAAGCTTGCAAAAAGTTTTAAATTTGAAACAAAAAATCTAAATGTAACCAGTCAAATGTGGGCTATTTCTGAAGGTAAAGAAACAGAAGACGATCGCCGACCGCTGTGGGCCCGAACCTATCAGCTGGATCTAAAAACGACGGGTTTGACACGGCTTGAGTTATCTAAAGCGGCAGAATACGTTTTCTTTTAGGCGTTTTCGTTGTTTTGCTCCTATGCGCAATGTTGACCACTGAGCCATGGTTATTTTGCAATAAGTACCTACTGCAACGCATACAAACAATCATCTCCTACTATATTATATTCTTCTAATATATGCAAATCTCGTGTCACGGTGTTTGTTATCGAAATCCTCCGAAACGGCTCGACCGATTTTCATGAAACTTTTTTCTCTGTATTCGGTAGGTACATATGAGAATAGGTCGTAGGCTATTTTTTTATACCCCTATTCTTCGTGGACGGAGTCGCGGGCAACAGCTAATCTAATATATAAAAATCTCGTGTCACGGTGTTTATTATCGAACTCTTCTGAGACGGCTTGACCGATTTTCATGAAACTTTTTCTCTGTATTCGGTAGGTCTGAAAATAGGTCGTAGGCTATTTTTTATACCTACCCGTATTCTTCGCGGACGGAGTCGCGAGCAACAGCTAGTCTAATATATAAAAATCTCGTGTCAAGGTGTTTGTTTATCTATCTCCTAATAAACGGCTTGACAGATTTTTATGAAACTTTTCTCTGTATTCGGTAGGTACATATGAGAATAGGTCGTAGGCTATTTTTTATACCCTTATTATTCGCGGACGGAGTCGCGAGCTACAGCTAGTAAGTGTATAAGTTTAGAAAGATGTTTGGATATTTTAATGTTTCTTACTCAATCACGCAATAACGGCTTAACGGATATACATGAAATTTGGTATGAACATAGTTTAAGACTTTAGAAATAATAAAAGAGCCTTCCGGGGCACTATGTCCAAGTGTCCAAATGTCCAAAGAGTCAATTTGTCCAAGGGTCAAAACGTCCAAGGAGTCAATATGTCCAAAGTGTCAAAATGTCCAAGGGTCCAAACGTCCAAGGAGACAATATGTCCAAGGAGTCAAAATGACCAAGGGTCAAAACCCCCAAGGAATCAATTTGTCCAAGGGTCAAAACGTCCAAAGAGTCAATATGCCCAAGGTGTCAATATGCCCAAGGTGTCAAAATGTCCAAGGAGTCAATATGCCCAAGGTGTCAAAATGTCCAAGGTGTCAAAATATCCAAGGAGTCAATATGCTCAAGGTGTCAAAATGTCCAAGGTGTCAAAATGACCAAGGTGTCAAAATATCCAAGGTATCAAAATGTCCAAGGGTCAAAATGTCCAAAGATCCAATCGGTTAGGTTCACTTTGACCACATTCCCGTTTCGTCTACATTCGCATCTCGTCCACATTCCCAATTTGGCCACACACCCATCTCGTCCCCATTTCCATCTTGTCCACTTTGGGTCCATCCTTAAATTACGTCACACATTTAGGGGTGGGGGGGGGGGGGTCAAGCTATCTGTGACACTAGAACAAAATAATGGCGATTTTCATAGTAATAAGTGTGACAAGGGGGGGGGGTGAGGGGTCCAAATTGATCGAAATTGGTGTGACGTAATTTATGGATGGCCACTCGAGATGCGAATGTGGACGAAATGGCCCATCGCCCCCAACTAATGATCTATGTATTTATAGCCGTCTATTAGTACCCCTATGGGTACTAATAGACGGCGGCGGCGGATTTACTATTACAAACTTTGCTTAGTTTGGGACTAAATTAATTTGTGCAAGTTATGTCCCCCGATATTAATTTATTACTAGCTGTTGCCGGCGACTCCGTCTGCGAAGAATGGGGGGGGGGGGGGGTAAAAAATAGCCTACGACCTATTCTCAGACCTACCGAATACGGAGAAAAAGTTTCATACAAATCGGTCGAGCCGTTTCGGAGGAGTTCGGTAACAAACACCGTGATACGAGATTTTTATGGGTATGTATTACAATACCGAAGTACGAAAGACTGAATGTATTACAACATCGAATGGGTCAAAAGATCGACACGATGTTTTTTCTGAAACCGTAATCTTTTCAGAATTTATTAAAACGGCATCATACAAAACCAAAAAGGGTTAGGTTAGGTTTGTTTTATAACAATCTTAAAAAGTTAACGGTTTCAGAAAAAAATCGTGTCGGTCTTTTGACCCATTCGATGTTTTAATATATTCGGTCTTTCGTACTTCGGTATTGTAATACATACCCATTTTTATATATTAGATAGAGATATTTAATCAAGAAGTGATAAATTCGGAAAAAGTTAAGAACAAACCTCAAACAAATAGTTTTAAGTGTAAAAAAAAATGGCTGGGAAGCCGAATCCGAAAAACAAATGATTGGACATTTCGATAGTTGGGAAAATGGGTATTGACACGTGGATAACTTATAACGTCTGGTTATTTTGACCCTTGGACAATATTGACTCCTTGGACGTTTTGACCCTTGGACATTTTGAACTTGGACATATTGACCCCAGGGGCGTAGCTACCGCCGCATATGCCGTATCAATTATACGGGGCCCCCGGGCCACGGGGGCCCCTGACGTGCGTAAGCAAAAATTAATAAAAACTTCCCAAACTTTTTTTTATTTCAGAAATGACAAAAGTCAAAGAAAAGCAAAAGTGACAGATAGATAATTAATGATGAATAAATATCACTTTCATTTTATACAAACTTTTTTTTTGTGAGAAATCTTTACCCTTCATAAGGGCCCCCAAACAAATTTTTATACGGGGCCCTGCCAAGGCACGCTACGCCACTGATTGACCCTTTGGACATGTTGACTCCTTGGACATATTTACTCTTTGGACATTTTGACACTTGGACCTATTTACTCATTGGACATTTTGACACTTGGATATATTGACTCTTTGGACATTTTGACTCCTTGGATGTTTGGACCCTTGAACATTTTGACACTTGGACCTATTTACTCATTGGACATTTTGACACTTAGATATATTGACTCTTTGGACATTTTGACTCCTTGGACATATTGACTCCTTGGACGTTTTGACCCTTGGACATTTTGACACTTTGGACATATTGACTCCTTGGACGTTTTGACCCTTGGACAAATTGACTCTTTGGACATTTTGACACATGGACATAGTGCCCCGGAAGGAGATAGTTTTTATCCTGGATAATTGCATAGTTTCCGCGGGGTAGCGATAAACGAATTCTTTGCGGACGGAGTAGCGAGCGACAGCTACTAGAAAATATTTACTTTAAAATTTTAGCTTAATGTTTTGTTTGTATTTTGTATCTTTATTGTTTGTATTTATTTTGGTAATTTTATCATTGTATCATAAATATGAGCTTTATCATTTTTACCCGACAAAAGGAAGAGTTATGATTGTAACAGTCTTTGTATGTTATGTGTGTTTCATCGTTGCGCGTGGATGTTAGCAAATGAGATGTCAATCGATTTATTATTACAATTGGAGTGATATAGGCTTTGGTTTATTTGAAAAAAAAAATGTGTCCAAAAACCAAGCGAGTTTTTTTTTCAGCGTTATTTTGGTATTGAGACCATAGTCAAGACGAGAAGCGTGCCCACCAACAACAAAAGCACTCCTAACCTATCAATGTTTAAACCACGATAAGTTTATAAATAGTGCCATGGAATGAACCGATTTCTAGAGCCACAAAAAACGTTACACTGCATGGTGGGCGACGTGCGAGTGGACTTTGAGGGTTTATTTATTTTTAATCGTCGGTTTTTGAAACACTTGCCTGTTTTGAAAAATAGACTTACCTGGTTGAGTTCCTTGCCTACTACTCTTAACAAAGGTTTGAGAGTTATATTACAGCGCTATTTTCAGTAATAATTATGCATTTCCGAGTGATGGCGTTTTTCTTCTCAATATTGTCAACAGGTGCTATACTTTCAAAGTTATAAGCGATCAGTACCTCTACCATGAGTTTACACTAGTTCACAGTGACCGTACTCCCTAGCGACGGCGTAAATGATTCGTATGGAGAATTGTACTTCCGTAAGTGACCTTTAGAGGCGCTGTACAATTCTATAAATAATTTACGCCGTCGCTAGCGAGTACGGTCACGTGGTGGCTCAGTAGAGCATTAATATAAAACGTTACATTTGGAAGTGACAGTTACTGACTGAACTGAAAAGAAGTCTCATGTCACTAAAAATCATCCCACTTTAAACAGTCAAATTTCCAAACCTGGGCCAAATTGCATAGCAAAGTACAACTTATATTACAAGCGGAACTCCCTTTCTAGTTAATATAACTGAAGCGAGAGTTCCGCTTGTAATATTAGTTGTAATTTGTTATGCAATTAGGCCCAGGTATTGCTAAAGTTGCTAACTAAAACCGCGTAACCATTTGTCTGTTAGCATGCTTTCACAGCACTTCATGTAACTGTCATGTATGCCTCCGCAGACGTCCCGTGTAACAAGCGAAGCGGTAATATCGCCGAGTACGCGTTCTAACGACCGGTCGTTAGTTTCTGCGTCGTTACACTGCATGGCGGGCGCCGTGCGTGTGGACTTTGAGGGTTTATTTATTTTTAATCGCCGGTTTATGACAAACTGGTACAGTAAGGTTATTTCCACTTTGACACTTCACAATTCTCGACATACTTCTTAAGAGATCGGAAGTGCAGTAGGTACTTAAGGCTGACGTTTTGTGATTAAATAGGTTTGGATATTTCATGTGATTAAATTCTAGGATTTAAACTGACGTCGATGTTTTGTAAAATTTTTTCAGAGGCCAAAACTTTTTTACAATACACGAAATTTGCATTTCATTCATGAATTGTATTATATTTTTCGCTTACATTCTCTTTATTTATACAAAACCTAAATTAAAAAGTTCCGACCTCATTTAGAAAAGGGCTCCGCTGAGCTCCGTTTCAAAAAGGTTTCTGTCAAATTCATTAAGCCCAGGAAGAGGTGTTAAAAATATAATATCTGAAAAGTAAAGGTCCCTACTCGTCATTAAATCCCGGTACAGTCACAGTTTACAAAGGTCAGCTGCATCACTAATATTAATACTAATTCTTTATTGTCAGACCTGTGCAGTGGCTGTATTTTCAAACGCGCGAGCACCCGCAATCGCATTCGACATCTCTTTCTATACTCACCCTATACCGTATGATAGAAAGAAATGGTGAAAACGATTGTGATTTCGAGTGCGGTAGACAATAAGGCTACACGCAATTAAAATAAAATAAAAATAAAATAAGTAAAAACGTAAATAATATAAAAAAACATAAAATCTAAGAATTAAAATCTAAAACTCTTAAGTCAGATAATACCACAGGAAAATAAAGTTGGGGCTGGGAATCGAGCCCAGTTTCTCATCATTCTGTGACGTCTACCTCCGGAGTAGGTACAGTCAACGTCATAAATGAGTGATCACTTTTATACCTTGTCGCTTTCAGTCGTTACATAATTTAGTAAGGCTTTTCAAACATGACATAAAAGTGGCAAGGTACAAAAGTGATCACTTATTTATGACGTTGATCCTAAACACAGGTACACTATACATAGGCAGGCAACCCCTCAATTGTAACTAACACCGGGTATATTCCGAGTAGGTTTGCTCCAATCAAACCTCAACCTGACTGACTTGTCATTTGTCGACAGTAACTCACTTAGCGTCCAAAATTGGTTGGTTTGTTTGTTAGGAGCACTCTTCGAAATCCTAAATCTAAAATAAATAATCGAAAATGCCATCAAAACCTGCAGCTAATTCGTAAAAAATATGACCACGCCATTGAGGCGGGTTGTCTATGACATAAAAACTCATTTAAGTTAAAATTGTTACTGGCCATCTATAATGCCATATAATATATTTTGGAAGAAATAAAAACATTATTCTTCTGTCATTAGAAAGGAATCGTTGTTTTATTTATAAAATAATTAATTTAATGTTGTTATAAACACGGGTGATACGCCTGCATGACCGTCATCGTCATCATAAGTAATTATTTTTTGTTTGTGATTTTTGTTTATTTGTGTGAAATTGATTAATTTTTTTTAAATTGCGTGTTTACTTGTTAATTGATGTCTTCTTTCTTCTTTCTCTTAAATAGGTAGGTATATAATAATATGATGTAGCTGTTCTTGACACCTGGTTATGAGCATCACTGCGAGTGACGGCGAACGGGTTAAAAATGCAAAGGCTCTTTGCTTGGATAAACAGGTCTTTTGTGCCCGGCCGCTGCGGGAAGGCTGGCAGACTCCGCTGCGGCTTGGTTGGTAAAGGTTCGCTGAAATACCTGTCTAGATAAAATTTACTCACCTAGTTTAGTGCTATCACATTTAAATCGCTCGTTCCCTAAATATCAGAACTGCAAAATGCTAGATTGCCGACTTACCCTATTTCTAAAACACCAAATTCCCAGAATACCAGACTTTCCTGTCACCGTGTTTTTTCTCTATATAGAATTGCCAAAAAAGCTTGTTTTCAATACACCATGTTCTAATCAAAACCGAATTCCCATAATATCAGATAGTGAAATCACCAGGTCCGTCAGGCAGGTCGTGGTTGTTGTGGGGAGGCCAGGGGCTCGTGTTTTACAAACCTGGCGATTTCACTATTTGGTATTATTCGAATTCGGTTTTGATTAGAACATGGTGTATTGAAAACAAGCTTTTTTGGCAATCCCATATAGAGAAAAACATGGTGACAGGAAAGTCTGGTATTCTGGGAATTCGGTATTTTAGAAATAGGGTAAGTCGGCAATGTAGTATTTTGCAATTCTGATATTTAGGGAACGAGCGATTTAAATGGTCTAAGTATTTATACTGCCATGAAGTAAGTTTCGAATTTGTCGTTTGTCATGATTTTCATTAATTTTTATTGTTATTAGTTTCACCTCCGGCGTGTACAGTCAATCAATCTGATTCGCCACTATAGAACCATGTCATAATGAAACAATTTGTTCATCTTCTACGACAGTATTATTGCGTAAAGTATGTCATGATGTCATCTTGATCTTTGCGAACATGTGTCAACGATAATGAATAGAAAAAGAGTTTGCTTATGTATTAATAACTTGAGTCTGTCCGTCTGTAAAAACTTTTTTCTTCTCATGACATGGAGCAAAAACATTTATAAACTCTTTACGTTTATTGCATGACAATGTTGTGATCGGAAAGTTGATAATCCTTTGACCCGCACTGATTTTGTAATTATGTAGTAGTTAATGCGACAAGGTTCTATAGTGGCTTAGGAATCAAATTGGTTGACACGTTTTACAGGTTGATACAGGCCTCCTGTAAGATTAAAACGGTTTGGGCTGTAGATACACATGCATCACTGATTTGCTTCTTAGCTGTTTTCCTTCACCAAAAGGCTTAAGGCTTTATGCTTAAAATGTAAGAGTAATTTTACACATAAATTACGAAGAGTTTAGAGGTGTAAGTCCAGGTTCAAGCCCACGACCCCCTGCTTGAGCACTAGGCTATTAAAGGCTTTTTAAAAAAAATGAAACCTTACCTACTGAATTTAAATTAATAACAAGGGTACTACTACGAGTACAGCACCTATATCACATTTTTTAAAACAAAATCATGTTGCTAGCATATTACCAAAATCTATACTTATATTAAATATAAAGCTGAAGAGTTTGTTTGTTTGCTTGAATGCGCTAATCTCAGGAACTACTGGTCCGATTTGCAAAATGATTACAGTGTTAGATAGCCCATTTATCGAGGAAGGCTATAGGCTATATAATAAGTATATCGACACCAGAAAACAATAAGGGCGTAACCCTGAAAACCCGACTTTACACCAGAGCCAAAAAACCGAAATAAAACGGAAAAAAAATCATAACTTTGGAACGGCTTGTCGTAAGAACGTAATTTTTGGACCATAACTATAAAATATAAATCTGCATTATATTGTTTACAAACTGTTAACTTGGTATTGCCAGGAACACGAGAAATCGAGTTACGCCCTATGTCTACAGAAATTACAGACCTCAAAAATAGCGTAACTTGACATGATGTTTGTACTGAATCAGAAAATGATAGCAAATTAGCTGACTACAAAAAGGTAATAACTGCTTTTTGTTTTAATTTCGCGTAAGGAATGGGGGTGTAAGCACGTTCGTAATGCATAACAATGGCTAGAAAAAATGTCGTAACTTTAAACTCTTCGATTTCAATGATATTAATGAAACGTCATAAGCTTTTGTTAACACAAATTTATTAAACTTTAAAAAAAACTAGCAACAAAACTTATTTTAACTTTGTTAAATATGAATATGTTAACATTGAAACATTAAAAAATTGTGTTTTAAATGATCAATCATCTTAATAACAATTTTTAAGTCGTGATTCAGGTTGTTTATCCATTTTTTTCGCTGCCATCTAAAAAAAATGTAAAATTAACAATTTATATCCTAACGTTAGGACTACTCTATCCTTATCTTATGCAAGCTTAAAACTTAACCGAGATACCTGTCCAACAGCGTAACTATTATTCTTTTCTTAACATTATTATTTGACCACACCGCTAGATAGACTTTGATCAATTTACTACATCTATTAATTGCTGTAGTATTTGTTTGTTGGTGTATACTTGCGTTATTAAAGTTTAAGCAATCAGCTAGATAAAACTTCTTTAGTACCTACTTAGGTCTAGTAAGGACTTTAGTAAGAGGTCATGGATTTGATTCCCGGCTTAAGCAATTTAAAAATAACTTTTCATGTTCTTTTTGTAACATAATTTGTTTTATTTTAATCTAAAAACATATTTATCATTATTTGTATACAGAGTGGAAAAAAAACGAACGAATGAAGGGCAACTACCTTTAATATTTTAAATAGTATAATCTATGTTAAGGACTCTTTCCGTTTAAAAAAAAATACTGCAATTATGCATTTTTAAAAATTTTGCTTGTCTTTGTCGGGATTCAAACCGGTCAAATACGCCCGGTTAATAAAAAATAACATAAACATAATAAATAACATGTGTTGTTGCGTTGTTGTTTAATGATGTAGAGTTTTATCTTTAAATAACATACGCAATCAATATAACAGAAGGTCACGAATACCAACAAATAAGTTTCTTTTTTTTTCGTTTTGTTTTTATTCGTCACGGGAAACGGACCGCAGCTACCTTAGAATACTAGTAATTTTTATTTTTCAGGTTTTTATTCAGTTTCAAGGACGTGTTGTAGCAATAAATGATCACTATGAATGACGCTTTCGATCGGTAATATAAAGAACGACTTTATGTTATGTCATTATTTTATTTTGACCTGTTCGAGTTTCGGTAAAGCCAGACGATTTTTCAAAAATCCATAAAATAAGTATTTATTATTTTCAAAGATAAAAGTAAGTGTCCGTTCCTTAGGTACAAATTTGTTATTTCCAATATTTAAGATATTTTATGCAGCTGCGATCAATTTCTGGCGACGGGTGAAAACAAAACGAAACTTAATTGCTAGTTTACATGGCCTTCTGTTTTATTGATCGTGTATGTTATTTTAAGATAAATTAACCTTAATTAATTGACTAAACGCCGTGCTCACCAAGTACAACCGTCAAACTGACGTTTATATGATCAGTCGTTAATTTACTTACATAATACCTCACTATTTTGAACGGTGGTTTAGGTACGTCTGTTTAACGGTAAATGAACTCAGCCCTTAAGTATCATGCAATTCACTAGTTTGGTACGAGTAATCCAAGATTTATGTACATACATACCTTGATATAGATAATCCTATAAGATTTTATCGAGGAAAAACAAACACAACCTTTCAGTCGGTCCGCGCAGGTACTACAGTAGCTTGTGCCTGTGGCGTAAGCCGGGAAAAACCGAAATGTTCCAAAATATTCATTCTGATAATATTGGTTTAACTAGACTTAGATTGATTTCGGGTAACCACGAAATTGCAGTATCTTAGAGGTTATTCGTTGTCCGTAGAAAAAACGCGAACTGCAAGAATGTCGTAAGCAATAAGTTTGAAAAATGTATCCTGCAAAAAGGTCGTAACTACTAATGTGCGTAGAAACTCGAACGGCTTAGTTATTTTTTAATGAAAAACACAAACTTCTACAAGTCGTATCTTTAAAAAGTTTAAATTCGTCATTTTAAGGGCAGTTACGACCAAAAAAATTACAACCATTTTCCAAAATACAGCCCGATTTTGAAATTTTTTGTCGTCGTAGAGAAACGAGACCCGGACCATTCGACGCAGAAAAAAAAGCTGATTATAGCCATGTAATAAGCAAGTTACGACCGTTTTATGGGATACGCCCTTATTGTTTTCGAATAATATAAATAATATATAATATAATATTACAGGGGGTGCGGTGCAGGGGGGTTGCGGGGATAGGTGCGGGGGGGGGGGGTAATATGACGATAAGTCATATTACCCCCCCCCATATACCCATATTACCCCCATAAGGAACTAAGGAGAGAGCCATAATTGATGAAAAAGGAAATTGGATAAAAAAATAAGCTGCCCAAATTACTAATTCCACGCGGACGGAGTCGTGGGCAAAAGCTAGTTGCTAATGTAGCATCTTACAATGAAGCATGAAAAAAAGCAAGTACATTTTCAATATCCCACAACAACAATGTATTTCACAAGCAAAATGAACATTGTTACCTGAAATTTCATCTAATAACATCTGATTTTCCGATGGGGATGCAGCCGGAATCCAATTTGTTGGCGACGGACTCCGGTTTTGTCTCAGGCTCGAGCTCCGGGAATCGGGTCGAGAAATTTCACTTTATAAATTTCATCGGAGAGAGCTACGGGATAGGGAAAAGTGAGGAATGTTTGTCTCGCCGTGTTTTCATAGGATGCCTGAATGAATAGTGTCTGCAAGACGCCTACACGCGTTATCGTGGCATAACGCGAAACTTATCTATAAACTTTATGATTAGTTGGCATTGTATATGATAAACAAAAACAAATATTATGAATATAATCAAAACGCAACGCGGGCTGAAGCGACTATTGATTCGATCGGTTTGTTTTTTTTATCGCGCTGCGATTCGTTAAAATTTTTTTATGATCAGTTTTGTAAAAGAAACTTTTGTTTTTATAAAAGAAGGTTGGTAAACCTTACTCAACTATAGCTTACTTTTTTCACAAATGTGCCGCCTAAATTCGTCTTTTTTTTCGTGAGATGATATCACAAAATATAGTTACTAGATTAGGATAGAAGTTATTGAAATACTACTTAAAGTGAGTAATCATATTGGGCGTAATTTAATTTCTTTGATAAAATCATTCTACATAATTATGCTTGTTATAATTATGTTCCTACGTTTATACAATATTTACAAAACACAACATCCTGCTAAATACCGTAAAATTGAGGTATTTTGACCCAATAGTGGGTAACTTTGGCCCATATGAAACCCAAATTGAGCAACTTTTTCATTTGTGTATGTTTGGTTACTTCATATAATCGAAGTGTCTGTCGCTGTAGCTTAATTTTTTTCTTAATTTAAACTGTGTTTCTTTGTTTTTTATAATTTTAGTTTTAGATCTGTTTCCCAGATCAGAGGAAAGAACTGGTAAAACTGGTTTTATTTAGTTTAATCGGGTTATGATTGGGTTGTTGTTGTTGTTTCTTCTAATACTTTTTTCTTTTTTTTTGTTTCTTTAGTGTTCCGTGTTCCGCTAGGAAGAGGCATAGGTCTCAGGAACATTCAGCCAATTATTTTAGGGCCACCACAGACCGAAGCGTTTTCGTTGCCGTCGCGCGCGCGCCCCGCGCTTCGGTCTGTGGTAGCCTTGAATGCTTGAATGTTTAGTTTTTAGGGTTCCGTAGTCAGATAGTTTTATGTTAGAATGATATGTTTTTCTTTTTTTATAATAATTATATAATTTGTGTCTGTTTTGTGTGGCCTTCCGTGATGTTGCTGTAGGTACTGTGGCCCGGCGGAAGACCAGTGCTGGTTTTTAACTAGCAACATGCTGAGCCGGGTCCCTTTTTGTAGCAGCACTAATATGTACATTTCTATGTCTATGTCTATACGTATGTTTGTACTCTTATTTTTGCCTGTGTATGTGTTATTGTTGTTATAAAATAAATGTTTTTCTTTCTTTCTTTCTTTCTTTAAATATTATAGAATAGTGGTTAATAAAAACACAACAACTTGGGTGGATTCAATGCAGTAATAAAATCTGTCCCGAATTAATCTCAATAGCCAAAGTTTCCTTTCAGGGCTAAAGTAACTCGACTTTACGGCATTAAAACAAGCCAGCTGAAAAACAATAATCTTTAGAAAAAATATAATATTTACAGTCTCACTTATCACAAAAGTTTTATTTACGTTGACGACATTTTTTAAAATTTAATAATCGGCGGCATCTCCGCAATTTTCTTTACTTAATGGTTGACGACATAATTACAATACAGAATTCGCCGTATTAAATTCTTTGACCAAATTAATTTACGTTATTTCAGTTTTGAGATATCGGCAGTTTGAGCGATCGGTATCTTATTATTTGAAATTTCAAATATAAACCATCCAATTATTAGCGAGTTTATCTCTTTTCATGTTTATTTTGCTACTCTAAAGGTTATTTATATAAAATCATAAGATTATTTTTGAGTAATAAAGAATTTATTCATACATTTTATTATTTAAAATTTATTTAATACATCGTGGGTACGGAAAATACGTCAGTCATCATAAAACAGATTTCTGAGCCCCTAAGGATAAACAAGGAGCCTATCTGTTGGCATATAATTTTTAGTCATAATGTAATGTTTGTCATAATTTTTGTTAGTCATAATTTTTTTTCAAATCCGTAAATTTTTCATAAATTTTTGAATGGTCATCCTGTAGATCTCTATTATAGGTTAGATTAGGTTGGTTTTATATCAATAATTGTTTACAATTAATGGATTCAGAGTAAAAAGAGTTAATGAATAAGAATGCATTATGCCGAACGATACGATCACGATTACTGCATTCAGCAATTATGTAACCCGTTATGGACCCAAAAAAAGTTATATGAACCTGGGGTCTAATCGGTAATTTTAACTTATGTAACTTTGTTTTAACAAAAAGTAATCTAATTATAAAAGGCAACCATTACTGCCCCTATTGTTGTATGTTCTAAAAAACTTGACTGAAGTTTACAAAAACGACATAATGGACTTGTAGTCAGTAATATTTTTCTATACAAGTATCAACCAGTCTAGTCAGTTATGTAGTTTTTGTAAACATCCCTTCAATTGTATTTGTGGTTTTGTAATCTAGTCAAGAGTCAATTACTTTTCAGTTTTCAGTAAACAGAACTTAGTCCAAACAGTCCGCATCTGTTATAACAGTTGAATTTGAATTCACCGCAGTCTGAAAACCAATTATTGTTGAAAACAGTGAACACCCTTTTGTGACTCTGTAGTAGTTTAGCAATTTGCAAGTCGCAAAAGCGAGTCCGTGGATTGTTGTAAAGTGTAGATAGAATTCTACTCCAGTATGATTAGACCACTTTGTTTTGTTGTTTTCAATTTGAATACGTGCATAAGCATGCCTTGCGATGGAGCAGTACCCAGTATGATTCTAGAATAGCGACCGCAAACTAAAAGTCCTGACGTGGTATTGTCCCCAGCAAAATGGACCGCCGATCTGGTAAAGGTTGCAGTAACCACTTAGATGCCGGCAGCGCCACGTCAATGTCAACAATGTACTTAATTAAATCTCCGTATGATTGGGATTAGAAATGATGAAATCCGCGAAAGAACTAAACGAATTAGACTCGGCTGGACAGCGTTCGAGAAGCTACGCAATATCTTGTCATCTAATATACCGCAATGTCTCAAGTCAAGTCTTTGACCAGTGTGTGTTGCCAGTGATGACTTATGGCACTGAGACGTGGCCGCTAACGACGGACCTGATAAGAAAGCTCAAAGTCACTGATAGGGCGATGGAGAGGGCTATGCTCGGAGCTTATCTGCGGGATCGCATTAGAAATGATGAAAATCTGCTCAAGAACTAAAGACACGGACATAGCTCGAATAATCGCCAGACTAAGTGGCAGTGGGCAGGGCACATCGCTCGTAGAACTGATGGCCGACGGGGCAAAAAGGTTCTCGAGTGGCGACCACGGACCGGAAGACACAGTGTTGGTAGGCCTCCAACAAGATGAAGCGACGACCTGGTTATGGTTGCGGGATCGCGTTCGATGTGGATGGAACGGGACCGATCTGTTTGGCAAGCCTTGGGGAAGGCCTATGTTCAGCAGTAGACGTCTTTCGGCTGAAATGATGATGAATGATATTACTTCCAATGCGAACATGTGAGATGTTTTTTAGGGTTTCGTATCCAAAGGGTGCCAACAAGACCCTGTTATTGAGACTCCACTATCTGTCAAACGTGACATGGCCAGCTTTAAGATTGACCACCAGGCTTGGGAAAAGCTCGCGGGAAATCGACCAGAATGGCGCAAATGTGTAGCGGAGGGTCGCAAGTTTTTGCGATGAGGCCTGGTTCAAGACACTTGCTGACAAGAGGCAGAAACAACATCAAGGTGCCTCGGTTACAACCTCCGCAAACTTCTCTTGGCGAGCCTGCGGTAGAGTGTGTGGCTCTCGCATTGGTTTGCATAGCCATAGAAGACGTTGTATCCCACACGGTACGCCATGAATCGTCTGTAATAGACGCAAAGGGTATATACTATCTGTCTGTTTGCCACACAGGGCTCCCTCTTAAACCGTATCCCAATCCAATGCGATCCCGCAACCTTAACCAGGTCGACGCTCCATCTTGTTGGAGGCCTACCTACACTGCGACTTGCGGTCCGTGGACTGGTGTCCACTCGAGAACCTTTTTGCCCCATCGGCGCACTTGAGTCTGGCGATTCTTCGAGCTATGTCGGTGACTTTAGTTCTTGCGCGGATTTCATCATCTGAATTGAATTTAAATTAAAATAATTGAGATGAAGGCATCTCGTTTTAGAGTAGATGCAAGTGATATAGGACGTACAAAATTTACAACATTTAAATTTTAAACTTGAATCAAACTTTTCCTGGAAATTACTTTACACAATAATACCTGTCGATGAACTTAATCTCGCATTTGGGCATTTTCAGAAAAAAGTGTACCCTGTACTTTTTTTTAAAAACCTAATAAATTTTGGGTTATTTCTACTCAGAATCACAAGCACTATCGATATAAGCAATAAAAAAAGTGTCCCTCTCTTAATTATCAGTTTTGTGACGCAGTTAACCATACATGTTGTATGGACCGTCACAAAACTGACTAATAAATTTTGTATGGAAAAATTAAGGATAATTAAGGAAAACGGGTACATTTTTTTCTGAAAACTCCCATTTGTAAAATAAAAACCATTTTAATATGAATTCCAAGAATTTTAAAGTCAACCTAGTTTCTACAAAGTTATTTGAAACTTAGCCAAATTGCTTACTAAGAGGTTTTCACACGTTAATGTAACGTTAGAAGCCAAATTTGCCTACAGCTAGCCAATTAGAACCTAACAAATATTTAAAAAAAAATAAAGCTTGTTTTATAATATAACTAACTATGTTGTATGTATATACTTTTGATAGTAAAATATTCTTCAATAATAAAATCTAAGGGCAGCAGCAGCAGCAGAGACGGCCGAAATTACCAAGTTAGGAAAATACAGAGGTCTCGGCGCCGAATACAGTTTTGTATCTTTTGGCGTCGAGACCCTTGGTCCGGTGGCCCTGGTGCTCTGAGTCTCTTCAAAGACTTCTCAAAGAGACTCAGAGATACCACAGGAGACCGAAGAGCTGGCAACTTCTTCGCTCAACGCATCAGTCTTACGATCCAGCGAGGAATTGCTGCCGGCGTCTTCGGTACCAAACTGCAAGGGCCATTTTTAAATTTAATGTAATGAAAATTAATTTCATTTCATTCTTAAAGATTGTTAGTGTGTATATCAGATATTATTGTGAGTTTTTACAAAGTCTTACTGAAGAAATTGAAATTTTCATGTGAATTTCCAAAACTTGCATCATTTTCAAGAATTGATGTCTAAAGTCTAAAGACTTCTTAGCGCTTGAAATTTCTGGATTTTATATACGTGCATCCCTATCCCTTGGATTAAATAGTTATTAAAAAAGGAAGAATTATCGACACTACATTCGTCGTCACATTAATTCCACTTTAATTAATACGCAACTAAAACCTAATTCCCAACTTGTAGCCACGCTATTAGTTCAGTTTGAACCGAGAATTTAGTCGTTCATGTACCCGAACTTAAGGCCGGGCTACACATAGATATAGACGTCTTACCGAAGAGGGCATTACCGACTAATCCAGGGATAAGTTGAAGTGTGACGCTGAATATTAAACTGGGTTTACGTAGGTCACCCTAGATTAAATGATCCCGAAAGTTTCGCTACGGGAACTGTAATTATAGGGGCAATTTTGTGGGAAGAATGTTGTAAATATTGTCGTTTAGGAGAGAATGGGTGGACTATTTATGCAGATAACTCGCTAGGTACAAACAACAATATGTATACATTTCGAAGACATAAATAAAACCAAGTTAAGATCTTATATGATTGTGCAATATGTGCTAGTAATTATTCGTTGTGCTACGCTTTAAAACTGTATTAAACCTCCAAAAACGCGCAAACATGCTTAGTAAAATATCTCTTAAGCACTGAGAACTCCAATTACTTCTAAAAAAACGGCAACCAAGTTTGTCATACTTGAAGACATAACAGCGCCTCCATAGTTTGTAGGAAGTAATTTCCTAGAGGAAAGCTTGCTTCCTGAAGTTTATTTCGGAGCTTTTGTGGCGAACAATGGTGCGCCTGATTCGTTGAAAAGCTCCGGGTGAAGTGAAGAGAGGTTTTGTTGTAAACTGCTACAGGAGATTACGCGAAGGTGAGAGGCGGAAAAAATATTTCTTTGAGAGACATCATAAGTGGGTTGAGGAAACGTCCGCTCTTAAATCACTTCGGTGAATAAGTATTTATTTTAACCCTTGTAGGGTCGTGGAACTTTATTGTTAGACCTGTATTGAATCAATTTAACATTGAACGAAATGAATGATTGAAACTGAATGAAGGTTTTATGTATCAACTAGCTTTTACTCACTGCTCGCGTGAACCATTAGCAACCAATTAAGTTAAAATTTCGTAATTAATGTATTTTCTTTCTTTCTTTTACTATTCACGTTGCACGAATCTTTGTTTACCATAAGTTCATTTGTCATGTTTTCACTAGCCATACCATAGCATTTTATGCACATATCCTCGAAATTTCAATATTTTAATGGCTGTTATTATAAAGAAAAAATCATCCCAATTGCCTGAAGTGTGTTTCAATATACTAGTAGTAACGTTTCGTACTGACAAATTGATATTAGAAATTACAAAATGACTCATACAAACAAGGTGATTATTTAATCACCATCCAAATTTCGAAATCATTCAGTGCCGTTAATATTCCACTACTAAATAAATTTAGTGTAAATATTGAAAGGAATGTGACAGAAAATCTTCACGACGTTTTTACTTTGTAGTTTTAGTTTAATTAGATTAGCTTATTATTCAGTTTTAGTTTTTATAATATTGTTTTAAATATGACCGTCAAGCTGAAGTGGGACTGGGCCAGATATATTGTCTGCCGAATGCACCGGACCAATGGGCACGAATCGTTACTGAATGGGTTCCGAGGGATGGCCAAAGTAGCAGAGGCAGACCCAAGAGGAGATGGCTTTTCAGCTCGAATGGCGAAAAAAAGGGGAGGCCTTTGCTTAGCAGTGGGACCATGGACTTAATAACTGCGACAAAAAAGCGAGGCCGAAAAAAAAACAAACCAGAAAGTTGCATCTCGTTCTAATTAGGGTGATCAAGTACTGATGCGAGTGCGACACAATTCTCTAGTTTCTCTAGTTTGTATGTAATCTCTCGGACCGCTGTCTCTAGTTGCCATTATTAAACTGTATGGCTTGGTAATATGGGTCACTTTTGATTGACTCATAAAAGTTAGTACTCAGTCCAGGTTAGATATTAAGTCCATGAGTGGGACATAAGTGTTGTGTTATGAAAGTCACCAAATCGTTAAGTTGAATTACTAATGAAACCAGAAATTAAAAAAGTTAATCGATAAAAAATATTTGAATATTGTCATTGTTGATTTTATCGATACCGAATCACAGCTCAAACTTAGATAGCGATTTAATAATCACCTAGCGATACTGCGACAGAACTGTCACATCCAATTTTTCCTGCGTTAATCTCGGAACACTGTACCGCTAAGCCAACAAGTCAAGAGGAAGACACAGTTTATATGATAAATGACTGCGTCGTTAGTACGGCACTGCGAATGGCACAAGTGACGGCATTATTTGAGCTAAATGCCGCCATCATTCTTCTTGGGCCAAGTGACGTCATTAGCTACGCTGGTTTTTAAGTGATAGGGTTAAATTAAGAGGTTTTGTGTGCGGCGAAAAGGTGCTTCAGGATGAGAATTAAATTATAAACAAAGGAATCTGGTTTTAATAATAATAATCCTTACTAATATTGTAAATGCGAAAGTAACTCTGTCTCTTTAAACATGAAACTACCGTGAGACTCACTCATAGTGAAAATAAACGGATCACTCACGTCTCAAAACGAGTTTAACTCGCCGTGACGTGCGACTCCGAGAGGAAGGGCTACGGATTGGCCCGAAACAAGTCGAGTTAAACTCGTTTTGAGACGTGAGTGATCCGTTTATTTTCACTATCTGTAACTCTGTCTGTTTGTCTGTTACCTCTTCATTGCATGCTTAAACCGCTGAACCAAATTAAATTTGTTATGGAATTAGTTCGAGACCCTGGGAAGAACATGGGATAGACTAGCTGTTGTCCGCGGATCCGTCTGCGAAGAATTCGTTTCTCGCCATCCCGCGGGAATTATACAATTTTTCGGATTATAAAGTATCCTATATGTCAATCCAGGTTATAAAACGTCTGTGTGACGAATATAATCAGAATCCGTTAAACCGTTTTAGCGTGAAAGAGTAACAAACATCCACACATTCATCCATCCATCTATATATATGTAAAATTAGTGGGATTAGTAGGATTTTATCCCAGAAACCAGCATATCCCGCCGGATAGCCATACACAAGTTCTTCGCAGACAGAGTCGCGGGCAACAGCTAGTAACAAATAAATAGGGTCTCTACTTTTTCACATAATTTAACAAGTCATAATGTATCATTCTTCAACGTTATCAACGTTAGTCATAAACTGTTTTAGAAATAAATCAACTTTTGACTCACGTTGATTATGAAGAATGATACATTATGACTTATAAAATTATGGGAAATCAAAGTGCGCCAAATAAATATCATGGGACGATAGGGATGATGACATCATCAATCAACTGACGTACTTTTTATGAGCTGTCGAAACACGACTCTCCCATAGATTTTGTATGACAATTGATAAATTGTGATGTCACTTCTATGACGACTCAATCGACTTTTGATTTTAAAGCAGCAAGAAATCTAATTTTCCAGTTAGTTGAAAATTAATCTGGTTTTTAGCGCTAAAATAAAGTGTTTTTCTTGTTACTAAAGTCGCGTCTTCTGATTATTATTTTATGGTGTCAATGAAAATGATGACACATAATATTTTAATACTTGTACATGATCAGGATTTTTTACTAGGAATAGTATGAAATTCTGTTGTTTCGCGTAAAAAAAACTTTGCATTTGCATTTATAAAGTTCAGACTATTTAATTTTTTACAAGTTTATGACGTATTTTTTGGCCCGTTTAAAACAAGACAACGAAAAAGACGTTCTGGCTTTGATAAATAAATAATAATAATAATAATAAATATCATGGGACAATTCACACCAATTGACCTAGTCCCAAAGTAAGCTAAGCATAGCTTGTGTTATGGGTACAAGCCAACGGATAAACATACTTATATAGATAGATACATACTTAAATACATATTAAACACCCAAGACCCGAGAACAAACATTCGTATTTTTCATACAAATATCTGCCCCGACGCGGGAATCGAACCCGGGACCTCAAGCTTCGTAGTCAGGTTCTCTAACCACTAAGCCATCTGGTCGTCTGGTCGTTTTGATGGAAATAAAAACTTAAATAAGCACGTTTTTCCTTATTATAAACCGAAAACTTACTTCTTAACGATTTCGTATAGTAACTTAAAAAGATCGTAAGAAAGTTCTAATAGAGCCTCTTAATTTTCGATGCTTGGAAAATGCTAGCAGAAATGCAAGTCGAGAAATTACTCTTCTAATTCTTACCAATTCCAGTGCCGGCCAAGAAACTTGGTCCACTTTTTATTTTCAATTAAGGAGCGCTAATGGAAAGAACTACGGAACCCACAATGGAGATCGTTAGGTTCCGCCAATGAAAGTTTTTGAAACGCGACCAAATTTCCATTTGATTCCATTAAATGTTAGGTTCGTAATAAATTATATTTTAACTTTTTAGCGGGTAAAAGTTGAAAAAGGTCCGAGTGTTCATAAGAAACGGATAAAATAACTTCAATGTTTATTAAAGACTCATGAGTTGTTTTTATTTTTACTGTCCTCTATTAAAGTAAATAAAATTGTTTGGTATAAGGGTATTACTATACCAATCTATCGATCATCCGGTCGATAAACGATTGATCGACAACCAATCGATGCTCTGTTCGATGTCGATCGATTAATTGGCGTAGTGTAGTAGAAACTGTCGATCGTCATCAACCAAACCATTCTACACCATCGATCAACGTTCGATCGATTGGTGTAATAGAAAATATTGATCGATGTAGAAAAATCGATTCTACCATCGATTGATGGCATCGATCAACGATCGATCGATTGATGTGGCAACTGTATCAAACTTAAAACTTAAACAAATCCTAATGATTAAGTACTGCTGCACTTACTTATCACGACGATAACATAGTGCTAAAATTACCAAACCATACATATACTTATATTATACCTTATACTATTACGTCTACTCCTGACCATAGCCTCTGCAATGTGATCAAAACGTCGAGGTAATTAGCAATAATAGTCTACATCGTAATTAAGTCTCGGGTGATTTCTTTGTTTTGCGCAATGTTTACCTCTACGGGCCTTAGACATTGCATGACACTCTGTCTTACTTTACTTGTTTTTGTGGAGTTATACTTCGTTTTTTTTTAGCATTAGAAAGAAGGTAAGCGATCTTGACGTGTCTTTTTATTGCAAAACACTTTTGAAAAATAAGTCAGAGCAAATATGTAACATTATGAAAGGAAATATTGTCATTTACACTCTTTTGGTTTCATAAGTCATAGTTACTATTTCTTTAAAGCTTTTTTCAATAATGACTCGTCAAGATTTACCTTATTTCTAATGCTAAAAAAAACGAAGTAAAGTTAGTTATAATGATGATGTTTGACAAGAAATGTAAAGCTTTGTCTCATCATCTTGGCCTGTAGACACCGCGATGCTGAGTACAGGCAGAACAGAACAATTAAGCTCTTACCAGAGCTTCTCCAGTACATTAGGGCTTGCCCTATAATTCCCAAACGATTTTGCAAATTGGGAAATTCACACACGCCACTGAACCGCTTCGCAGTGTGTCTGCAGCTGACCTAAATTGCTGTTCAAATGTAGTTCTTATGTCATGGTCTTTAAGCAGACGTTGCTAGGTGATCGTATCCAATCAAAATCGAAAGAAATATTTCTGTATGTAGGCCGTTAAGGACTTTTTTTACATGTTTTTTTTAGTCTACCAGTGCTTTCCAAGAAAAATGAGCTAATTATTATTATAATTTTAAACCCAAAACCAAATAAAAAACCTTTTCAGATTACCTTACTTATCAAATAACTTAATTTCTTACCAGATTAGTTTAAGTTTGACCTTAAAAAAATTCAAATTCATCTGCGCAGAAAGTAACTTACACAGTCTTTGTTTAAAAAATCTGTACAAGAAACAATTAGGCGTGCAAATTTGCTTATTCCCAGTTCCCAGCGGATGCCAGTGATTGTATATTTCCGAAGAAAATTTACTCTCTGCCTATACCAGTCTTAATTAAATGACACTGCGTAAACCTTACCCTTTGGAAAAACCTTCATTACACTCATTACTAACATAAAACTAAAATACACCCGGAAAACTCCTTTGCTGAAGGAAACAAAACTGTAATTTCCAGGATTAAGGGCCACGTCCCCAAATTTAAAAGGTTTCTAAACGCAAAGGTATGTTAGCAGTTTTACATTGGGAGGAGCACAAAAAAGGTCCTTTTGGATTTACCTACTTTACAAGAGCATCATTAAGGTAAATTGAGGTTAAAGAGGTCAAATATTAAAACCTAAATTCAGGACTAATTCTTATTTTTATTTTGTCAGAGAGACGTCGCGCGATTGTGGAGCTTTGTTAAGGATTTTATTTTATTTGACTAGATCAGCAAATTTAAGTTGCTTAAGGGACGAATATAATCAGATAACCATGTTGGGCCAACGTCGGTCAATGTAAGAGATACAATTGTATATGATTAAATTTCTTGCCACAAGGAAACACATTCATACAAAGTTTAAATACCGTCGTAAGTGTCCAAATTTTTGAGCTCCACCCATATTTTATTAATGCTCATGTAATTGCTTAAACATGTTTCTCTTTTCTTTCTGTTTTATAAAGTTAGCTGGAAGAAATCACTCTGTAGGGATAAGGCCGTACTATAATTGCTTTAAACTGTTTATGTGATGTGCAACAAAGAGTATTGTACCTATTTATTCGTAATAATTATACTTACGAGTGAAATGACTGGTGTTTTTCAGACCTTTGTGAATGACTGTAAGTAAAATGTAGCAAGCAAAACAAGTTTTCGTATCACCTTTCCCAGTACTTTATGTAAACAAACGTGTGTGTGAACGTAACGTACTTACTCACTATTGTCTAAACACCTTTTGTATGTTCCAGCGATAAGTTCTTGCTGTGAATTTTCTTTTTAGTTTACTTTCAGCGTTACACGAACATTGACCGTTCATGATGTTAAAAAAAGTGTTGAAACTGTTTCTCGTAATTGTTCTT
The DNA here is from genome assembly GCA_947859365.1 of Archips crataeganus. Classification (NCBI taxonomy): domain Eukaryota; kingdom Metazoa; phylum Arthropoda; class Insecta; order Lepidoptera; family Tortricidae; genus Archips; species Archips crataeganus. The sequence continues at coordinate 13,964,147 of OX402057.1, read as the reverse complement.
GTTTGGATAGTTTTGCTTCTGACAATATTCCGAGGATTCAAAAATGGGACGCTGGATTTTTTGGATGATAAAAAAATTCGTAACAATGTACTGTTTCAAAGAACGAGATATGGTATCAGTAATGCGACGATTTCGGGATTTGATGGTGAGATTTGATTACGTGACTTAATTTTTCCATCTGCATTTTTAACTAACTAGCTTTTGCCCGCGACTTCGTACGCGAAGACAATAACGTTACCTAGTTGTTTCGATGAAATTTGGCATACAGGTAGTTTAATAAGATAACACCAGGAAAATTCAAAGTTCCAGCGGAATAGGAATAAGAGACTTCTATGGCCGCTAAGCCGTGGTGGCCTAGTGTTTTGACCACTAACATTAAGCAGAGAGTCGTGGGTTTGTGCCCGGGCTTGCACCTCTGAGTTTTTCCTAATTCATGTGCTAAATTATGTTTGAAGTTTACCATGAGCTTTACAGTGAAGGAAAACATCGCGTGGAAAGCTGCACACACCTGTGAAGAATTTTAATGGTGTGTGTGAAGTTCCCAAGTCGCACTGGGCCCGCGTGGGAACTTCTGCCTAAGTCCTCTCGTTCTGGGCCTGATTGAAACATAGGCTTATTTTATCCCAATAAAGTGCAAAGTAAAGTTCCCGCGGAATAGAATAACTATTTTGACCTATTTTGAAAATCAGAGCCAATGTAGCTTTTTATCAGTGATTTTTTTTAAATCAGGCCCTAAGTTCAATTCACTTATTTCTATCCCCTGGAAATTTTGCATTGTCCCATAGAAAAGTAGCTAATGTTAATCAGGGATAATGTAGCTTACTATTGGTGCAAGAAAATTTTAAAATCAGCCCCGAAGTTGAACTCAGTTTTTTCTATCCCGTGGGAATTTTACATTTTCGTGATGAAAAAGTAGCCTATGTCAATCGGGGATAGTCATATCATATCATATGAAAGAATTTTTAAAAACAGTGCCGAACTTGAATTTACTTATTTCTATCCCGTGGGATTTTTTTATTTACCCGGAAAAAGTACGCTATGTCAATCAGAATACTGTAAATACTGTAGCTTACTATTGGTGCAAGAAAATTTTAAAATCAGCCCCGAAGTTGAATTCAATTATTTCTATCCCGCGGGAATTTTGCATTTTCCAGAAAAAAAAATAGTCTATTCCAATCAGGAATAGTGTAGCTTTCTTTTGGTGAAAGAATTTTTAAAATCAGCTCCGAAGTTGAATTCAGTTTTTTCTATCCCGAGGGAATTTTGTATTTTCGCTAAGAAAAAGTACGTTATGTCAATCAGGGATAGTCATATTACATAATATGTAAGAATAATTAAAATCAGCCCCGAAATTTAATAAATGTATTTCTATCCCATGGGAATTTCATATTTTCCCGGATAAAAAGTAACCTATGTCAATGAAAGATAAAGTAGCTTTCTAATGGCGAAAAAATTTTAAAAATCGGTTCAATAGTTTCAGAGATTCCGCTACAAACAAAAAAACAAAGAAAGTTTAGATATTTCCCTATCCCGTGGGAATTTCGAAAAATCCTTCCTTAGTGCACCTCTACAATACTCAAGGTACATGTATGCCAAATTTCAAGTCTCTAGCACCAGTAGTTTAGGCTGTGCGTTGTCTGTCAGTCAGTCAGTCAGTCAGTCAGTTAGTCAGTCACGGTACTGTTTTATAAGTTTAGATATCCAGGCGGAAGGGCGTCTTCATCCTTATGTGGTTATTTAGTACTTCAATAGCCCGCACGAAGCGTTTCGCTTCATTTTTCCTATTTGATACGAACTGTCAAGAAAATGGAATCGTTTTCATTATATGGTTTGATCTGCACTTTTCGTGAGATAGAAGTTAATCTCGAGCTCCAACAAGATAGAGCTACGACCTGGTTTTTTGTATACAATACTAGGGGCGTTCAATAAAAAGTGAGAATGAGTATGTTATAAACAACTTTTAGTAAGTGTCATTTTATTTTTCGACATAGTCACCTTTTAGCATAATACACTTAGTATATCTTTTTTCTAAACTTAAAATTCCATTTTTAAAAAAGGTCTCATCTTGAGTACTTAAAAAATCTTGTACTGCAGCGACTACCGCGTCGTCGTCTTCAAATTTCTGGCCTCTCAGGTATTGTTTCAATCTCGGAAATAGGTAGAAATCACTGGGAGCGAGATCTGGTGAATACGGAGGATGCTTAAGGATATCGAACCCAGCATCACGAATTGCAGCCATTGCAACGGCGAACTTGTGTGCCGGGGCATTGTCCTGGTGGAACAGCACAACTTTCGAGAGTTTACCTCGCCGTTTTTCGCGGATCTCATTGCGCAATGTTGCTATTTGTTTGGCGTATAATGTGCCCGTAATAGTGGCTCCATGCTCGAGATACTCAATCATTAATACCCCTTTACCATCCCAAAAAACAGAGCCCATGACCTTACCGGCAGATGGGCTCACCTTGAATTTCTTCGGAGTTGGAGATGATGGCCTTTTCCATGTCACAGACTGCAGTTTCGTTTCTGGGTCGTAATGATGGAGCCATGTTTCGTCCATTGTTATAAATCGCGCCAAATAAGTTCCCGGTCTTGCTGCATCAGGTTCAAAGCTTCTTGACAAATCTCTAGTCTAGTTTGTTTTTGCGTGTCAGTAAGCATTCTTGGTACCCAACGCGCAGATACCTTTTTCATACCCAAGCGTTCATGTAAAATATTATGCACGCTCCCCGTTGAAATCTTTACATTTTCAGCAATAAAACGAACTGTGACACGACGATCCGCCAAAACTGAGTTTTCGACTTTTTTCACAATTTCTTCAGTTACTGCTGTAGTAGGGCGTCCGGAGCGGGGGTCGTCCATTGTCGAAGTTCTTCCACGTCTAAATTCGGCGCACCAACGTGCGACTGTCGAATACGGAGGAGCATTAGACCCTTAAGTGTCCCGCAAATCCAAATTGACTTGGTCCGTAGAAAAATTTTTCAAACACAAGTATTTGATAACGGCGCGCAGTTCAATTTTCTCCATTTTCGCTAACGTACTCAATAGCATTGCAAAGAAAATACCGTATATTTTTTTAAACAAAAGACAGTTAGTTTTTTTTTTCATAGCAATCAGCTAGATAGATTAGCTTTACCGGCTAGTATTTAATTTCGTAATATTAAAAGAGTTTGCATCTCATTCTCACTTTATATTGAACGCCCCTCGTATAGGCTTGCGTTTGATTACAGTCACGCCTGATGGAAAGAGAAGATGAGGTCTACGATGGAGCAAGCTTGCCTATTAAATGCTTATTAACCCTAGACTTCATTGTAGTGTTCAGGGAACACAGTCGCAGGTAGGAAATTCCACTCCTTAGCTGTACGGTTGATAGAGGAAGAGTGAAAGCGCTTTGTGCGGATTTTGTGAATACTGACAACGTAAGGGTGGAGACCCCGCCTACTTCTGGTCGATTTGTGGAAGAAAGGAGCAGGTGGAATGGCGGAGGACCGGTCAGCTGGGATGCAATGATGATGATGACGAGGCTGTAATGATGATTATTTCTCTGATGCAGCGTGTTGTGACAGCTTGTATTAAATGTCGTGAAACCGGTTTTAATCGATTGTTCGTTTTTCTGTTTGTAGCATGGACCATGATGGATTTGCACCCTCCCACTTTATCATTCCAAGACAAACTTTCCGTTGTCAGCGCCTCAAATCCGCCAGGTATTTTAATTTTTTTTTTTTATACTTTTTCTCCTTTCTTTTTTAATGTTCTTAATCCGCGATCCGCTTTACTGATTACTTATTAAACCCTTTTCATCGGGAATAATGAACCATATTGTTTTATGAAATTTATATGAAACCTGTCTTTACGAGGTGGAAAGACTGCTTCGTTTCTATATTGGGTGGGAGTGCAATTTATATTCTTAATTAATTTTTGCCACACGTACCAGGTACCTTGTCGTTTTTTTTTTGTCACGAGAACTACGTAATTTTTCGAGCTACATTAAGTATATATAAGTTAGTGTAATCACTTTGATCAGAGATACCAATATAGTTGGCAGAGTTGGTCAACCTTTTAGTTTGTTTGGTAGTAAATTATCCAATGAATTATACCCGTACTATCAAATTATCCGTTGTGCAACCAACAGGTTTGATAGTACACAACGATTTTCTTTCAAGAGGTCGAACATTTGGCGCCTGTAGGCTGTCTTGTCGTTGCTAATAGGATAAGAAATCTATTCGTAAACATAAAGGTTTTTTTAAATACCTCATATTACCTATGTGTTCTTTCTCTGGATCATTGGGACGAGGCTGTGTAATACCCTTAAAGCCCTTCCTCCGTAATATATTTTTTTTAATACTTGCATTGTCATTTTAAGTGCATACGCGTTTTAAGCATTCAAGTAGATGCCATTAACAGTTCAAGAGTTCCGTCCTGCGAAGACGATCCTTACCAGACTACCAGAATATTACGCTCACAGGAAGTGGTCGGAGAAATGTTTTGCTAAATTTTTAAAAACAACTACTTTCCAACTTACCTACATAATAACATTACAATACATGTTATTGTTTACTTATGCCAATCTTTCTCAGGTAGCAATGGTACACCAGTAGTTGTAAACTATCACTTAAAGGGCAGTGTTCGTGCACTCGTGTCAAAGGGATGGGAGAATCATGCCTTCAATGAATTTGTAAGCGACGTGATCCCTCTTAACCGCACTTTGCCTGATGTACGAGATCACAGGTAAGACACTTTAATCTTAATTTAATCTTACAGTAGTCATCCGAGTGCTGGTCACTGTCCCAATAGTTGTCATCTTTAATTTTGTCATTAGCAATAGAGGTGACAGCAGGGTGTCATCTACTGGGCATTTAACATGCCGAACACTAGGACATTAATAAATGCATTTTTTTTATTTACTTAAAGTACTAAACTTAGGTAGCCAAATGCACGTACAGTCAGCTGCAGAGAAATGTGACCCCCTGCATCCAAAGTATGTCCACAGTTTGTACGTAAGTAGTGAATTTTGGGATGAGGAAATTTATTAAACAAGAAGTTTGATAGGTGATTTCGAATATGCTGAAATTTGTTATTTACTTAAATCTTTTAGAAGAGCACCTGAATAAACTTGAGCTAATTCAAAATCCGTGCTTTTGATTAATATTTAGTTAAATGAACTAAAACAATTACTTTGCTCACCCGCGACCTTACAATAGTTACGTTTATGCAAGAAATGTGCGTTCATGCAGTTCCTCCACCTCCACACTGTACGAACACACACAAATCACATAAACCCAACCATCACCACCACCAAGCTACACTGACGCGTTTCGAACTCAACCAGAGCTCATCTTCAGAGTTACCACAACCGTATGTAGTCAGTGTAGCTTGGTGGTGGTGATGGTTGGGTTTATGTGATTTGTGTGTGTTCGTACAGTGTGGAGGTGGAGGAACTGCATGAACGCACATTTCTTGCATAAACGTAACTATTGTAAGGTCGCGGGTGAGCAAAGTAATTGTTTTAGTTCATTAATATGGACCTCCGCAAAGTAACGCCTGATTCAATAAATTATTTAATATTTAGTTATCTACGGCATCCTGTTTAGTCCTGCAACTCGTTGCTACGCTACCTCGAAGAGCGATTTAGTTATGTTACTTTTGGCCGATGCTTTCGGAACTTTCTTCTTACTTTCCCCCTTTCTTTTCTTTTCTGTTTTGTCTTTCTTTTTTCCCGTTGTAATAAGTTGCCTAGATGGGATCTCTTTGAAGCGTTAAGGCTGCCTATTGCTTACCTTATATATTTTCCCATGTATTGTTTTTCTGTATTTGCTTTCTATCTAGTTTCCAACAAAGAGTCACTGTATCGTATTGTCATTTGACTTTGAACACTTGACTTACTGTATACAATGTTTTGTCTGCATCAGGCTAACATGAATAACAAAGCCGCAGTAAAAAAACAGACGTACGTATGCCAAGTTATCACACATTGTAACAGTATAAGAGTAAGGGGTTTAGTATTTGCTTTAGCATTAAGTATCTTTATTCTGAGTGTCGTACTTTAATTTTTTGAATAAGACGAAGAAAAGCACGTCTAAAATTACTGTTTTAATTGTGCTGTTAAAATACTAGATCTCGCGAGCTTAGTCCCTAGGCAATGTCTTTTCATTAAAATCCTGTCATTGATAAATACATTGCAAAGATAAAGCAGGTCAAAATTTGGATGTGCAGACCTGCGAAGTCCTGTCTGTCAAGACAAACGGTAGTATAAATAAAGTGTACCAAGGCGTGACGTCATACACAATTTTAACGGCCTATATCTTTCAAATTGTTGAAAAAAAGCGATAAAGCCGCCTATTGCTTACCTTGTATATTTTTTCCATGTACTTGTATTTCTTTATTGTTTTCTTTGTGGTGTACAATAAAGAGTCATTGTATTGTATTGTATTGTTGTCCAAAAATACGTGTTCAGTATTTTTTGGTCGTCTAGCTGAAGGATGAAATACTTTTAAAATATGATACAAAAACGTGTATTTTACTGTTTCAGATGTAGGAATATTACCTCTACATATTCAAAGAACTTGCCATCGGCATCAGTGATAATCTGTTTCTACAACGAGGCATGGTCTACACTGTTGAGGACTATACATTCTGTTATTAATAGATCAAGTCCAGATCTTTTACAGGAAATAATTTTAATTGATGATTTTTCAACTATGTGTAAGTAACCAATGCATCAAAGAAAAAGAAACCATTTTTTGCCTTGGTACTCTGCTACCACTCGTGCAAAAAGGTTGTAGTCTATTGATAATGGACTTTCGTAAAGTAAAGATCGAATAAATCAAGTCCTTTTAATTTTTAGACATGAGGACGGCAAGTAAACCGTAACCTTTTTAACTAAAAAGTTTTCAAAATCGAAAAATCACGATAGTGCATTTTCGGGTTTCGATCGAAGGATCGTAAAATTTACCTAAGCCAAAAAAATCAACAAAGCAACACAAAACACAAAAATAAACTAATCAAAACTATTCTTTTGATGTAAAAACGTGTTCAATTTCGAATATTAAATAGACGTGGTTAATTACTTGGTACCTGGTACTTACCGCGAGTGGTTTGACGACTGGCCTTTCAAACAGAGGGTCATGGGTGAAAACTCGGACTCGTCGGTATCTCAGACATTTTCAGAGTTCATGTGCGAAATTTTTTGAAATTCACCACGAACTTTACCGTGAAGGAAAACGTTTTGAGGAAACCTGCACAATCTGGGAAGTAATACAATGTTGTTTATGAAGTTCCCAATCCACATTGGGCCTGCGTGGGAACTATAGCCCAAGCCCTCTTATTTCCGAGACGTATATAGGCCGAGATTGGTATAATAAAAAGTAGTGATTTAATGGACTCCCTAAAATACGTTGACATCTTCAGCATACGAATTAGAATGTCCAATTTAAGTTTGAGTCAGGTCGTAAATAACATTAGCAATGCAAATTGAACATCGTCGTACAACAAAACAATCTCAAACTAATGAAATAATTTCTCGCGTTTTGCACTAACTTATGGTCATGGTCAACTTGGAACAAAGTGGTTGACAAAGTACTTTTAGGATCTATTTTTTTACAAAGTCTCCAATTCTTTTAATTATTGCTTTCGATGAGCCGATGATTAATTACTAGCTTTTACCTTTTACGCGTAAACCATTATATCTAGACGTTGGATTGAAACTTCGGGATTTTACTAAATTCCAATGGGAATCACACAATCACACATTTACAATAATGAAATACACGCGCGCACGGACACACACACACACGCACACACACACACACACATACACACACACACACACACATACACACACATACACACACACACACACACACACACACACACACACACACACACACACACATACACAAACATTATTATCAAAATAATTATTTTTTAACGCAAATATAATAAGCGATATCTGAACTATGTGAAAGTCTATAAGTAGCTAAATTAGAGTTAGGTATTATGTTGCAATGCCCTTGCAGGGTGCATGTTTGATACATTATATTGTATAACACCTAGTAATTTTACAACATGTAAGCAATAAATCATTTGAATTTGAATTTGAATTTGAATCCCCAATAATTATATCGTCGTCTACATTTACGTTGACTGACAAATACCCACGCAAAATGGCATATCTCCAGACTTAGCGATTAAGATTTTAGATTTTTACATTGATCCGGATAAAAAGAGTTTTACGTATTTTTGTTTCTGACATGCAGCTATTTACATACCAAATATCATCCAAATCCGTCCAGCTGTTTCAGCATGAAGGAGCAACAAACACAGATACGCACGCACGCACACACATACTGACCAACTTTCTCATTTATTAGTAACATCATGCACCTGCATTCTGCAACACTACGGGATAAGTCCGTTCCAAATTTTAACTAAATTTGCTTTTTTTTGCTTGTGATACTTTCTATCGGTGACGAAAAAAAAAAGATACGCTGTTCAACATACTCAAAAGACAAATGACTCCAAAAATATCTATATATATCTTAGGATTAATTAATTACTTACCTAGATTAATATTATTCGCCTGTATTTAGTTTTAATGACTTGCTAATGTGACTGATGTTACTTAGTCAAATAAACGAATCTTGAATTTTGACGAATCATAGCAAGTGGAACGTAAACAAATAACACCACCGCAAAATAAGAATACCACACAAGCGTCTATGTTTGCTAAGATACGAATAACACTATACACGTAAATACAACGCAATGCTGCACAGCAATGTTCGAAGCAAATGCAGCCGAACTACATTCCAGTGAGCGAAGTGCAGAGATATTTCCGACGATACTATCTTTGTGTCCCGAAACCGTACTATTGACCGGATATCATTTTCCAGCGCACCTGAAGTCACGTCTGCAGTTGTACGTGCATGCACTCCCCAAAGTGCGGTTGATACGGACCAGACGTCGCGAGGGGCTGATCAGGGCGAGGCTACTGGGAGCCAAGGAAGCTGTTAGTCCTGTAGTTGTGTTCCTTGATAGCCATTGTGAATGTGCTGAAGGTATCTACGGTTTTAGTTTCAGTTTAAGATATCTTTTTTGCTGTAGGTTTTTTTGTGTTATTAGTTTTATTAAAACATTATTTTTAGGGTTCTGTAGCTTAAAATAAAAAAAAGAACCCTCATAGGTTCACTTCGGTGTCCATCTGTCCGTCTATCAAGACTGTTTTTCTCGGGAACGCGTGGAGTATCTAGCTGAAATTAATATCAAATAATCAAGTCTGCAATCTATTGAAGATGCTCTACGTCAACGCAAAAAATAAAAATAATCATAAAGAAATCGAAACAATGGGATCATAATAATTGAAATTATTTTCATTGAAAAGTAAACGTTTTCATTTTTTCAGGTTGGTTAGAACCTTTACTGGACCGTATCAGCTCCAACCCTAGGGCCGTAGTCAGTCCTATTGTTGACCATATCTCCGATTCTACTTTTGAGTATGTTGCTCAAGACATAAATGACATACAAATCGGTGGTTTCACCTGGAACTTGCAATTCAAATGGATTGGCCCTCATAGAAAAGGTGCTAGAAGATTTAAAAATATTTTTTATATCGTGACACCTACAATATCAGGAGGTTTGTTTGCAATAGACAAGAAATTCTTTGAAGAGATAGGGTACTATGATGATGGTTTTGAAATTTGGGGTGGGGATAACCTAGAAATTTCTTTTAAAGTATGGATGTGTGGAGGTTCATTGGAAATAGTACCTTGCTCACATATTGGACATGTGTTTAGAAGGCGTTTTCCTTACATGGTTCAGAAAGAAAAAGTTCAGAAAAACTTGGTGAGATTAGCGGAGGTAAGCATATTTTTTTTTCAGACCGTAGAACCTCTTTATTAATCAAACTGTTGAACACATTTGCATTTTAACAGACTTTGTAACTGTATATTTAAAGTACAGTGTTTCTATTTCCTTGATGTCGCTCAACAATCATCAGATTTACATACGCTATCAATTAGATTGATAATAATTGTATGGTATGGTAGTAGTCGTAGTATTAGTACAGCCATGTTCTTCTATCATGGAATCAATAAAAAACCGAGCAACTCATTGAAACTCAAGAACAGTTCAATTACAACGTTTGAAGAAGTTAATTATGAAAATAGATTCAGTGTTAGTGCCACAATATGTAAGAAATAGATTTAAAATAATATTCTGATTACCAAGTACATAGTACATAGGTAACATCTGCTGTATGTACCTACCTACTTATTAGTGTTTCATAATCACAATAATTGTTTAACTGGACATTTATTCACTAAACAGGTGTGGATGGACGACTATGCAAAATATTTCTTTGAGCGGATCAACTTTAGAAAAGGTGAATTTGGTGACATTAGTTCAAGAAAAGAGCTGAGAAAGAAGTTGCATTGCAAACCGTTTCGATGGTATTTAAAAAATATTTATCCCGAGATGCAAATACCTGACGACCAAGTAGCTGGAGGACAAGTAAGTTGTTCAAAGAATATTTTTTAAGAACTAGAACCTAATTTATAATGTTCTGATAAAAAAATATTATATTATTGTAAGTATTTTTTTTTTTTCAGATAATCACTTTGGGTCAAAATGGACGCTGCCTAGATGCACCAAATCGAATGGGGATGGGTCCAGATGATGTTAAAGTTGCAAAATGTCATTATCAAGGTGGTAATCAGGTATCTAAGTACATAATTTTTTAGCTGTGTATTCTTGAATTTAGTGAGGTCTTCTTTCATCTCTCGTAGTTATGTATCTATTTATGACTATCTACTTAATTACACAGTGGGGACGATAATAATTCAAGAGTTTTTTTATATCATACTATAGTTTCTTGAACGTGGTTTGGCCTTAAATTTTTATGTTGCAGTATTGGGTATATTCAAAAGATGGGGAGATACGAAAAGATGACATGTGTCTAGATCATCTTTTTAACACCGTCACAATGTTTCCTTGTAAGCGATCAGCATCACAAATTTGGCTGTACGACCCTATGGTATGTATTTGGCTATGTATACAATAGCCATAATGCGTAAGCGCAATTCATAGCGGTAATCATGCAGTCGCCTTGTGGCCAAGTTGGCCGAGAGTTTCACCATTAACATGTGATGGTGTCCAAAGCGCACTATCATAATTGCACTCATCATAACGTTTGATCAGTGTACAGTACAGTGTCAGGTACATCATTTAACAGTGTAGATGGTGGTAGAAAGAGATAATGAATCGGAGTAGCAAGGTTTTAGTAACGCCCAATATGAAAATGAGGTCTGAATTTAATTACTAAAAATTTGCAGAAATGAGAGATTGTTGTTTAAAATCGTGCGCAATACTTTTTTACGAAACTATTCATTTTAGTTATAAAACCACTTTTCAAAACATAAAACACTGAACAATATCATTAACTCATATTTCAGACGCAAAACATAAGGCATATGAAAAATCAGGAGTGTTTAGCAACAAGAAAGTACATTGATGCAGTCAGATTAGTACTCGAAACATGTTCGTCCAGAGCTGATCAAAAATGGATGCTTCAAGATTATACAGTCGAGAGATTGATACCTGAATTGCGGAGTTATGCGAAAAGAAATATGCGCTTATGACGCTTTAGTCAGGCTGGCGTTAAACTCCATTATAATATTCAATACCTTTTATTCATACGACGTTTTCATATTTTTTTGTTCACTAACTGGTACCGATGGTGATGATTGATGTTGCCGTTGCCGGATTTTTAAAATAGCTGAAGAAGCTTTACCACAAATTGAAATTTTGCACGAACAAAGTCACGAGCAAAAGCTAGTGAACGCAAATGCAAGTAACTTTCGAATTTATGATATTACTTAATAGGATCAGTTAAATAAATATGTTTTCATCACACCTGCTCGTCAATGGTGTTATTCCATGCCTGTATACTGAATGAAAAATACCTAATTTGTTCTTAAGGGAGTTATGGATTTACGTACAGTTTTTCTTCCCAAGGAACTTTTAACTTTAGATTTAAAAATTGCAAACAAGTTAGTAGGTCTGTCCAAACAGACTAAGGAGGTTTCAAGTCAGCCAACGTTTTATTTATATCTTTAAATTCTTTAAAACTTAGCTAGAACCAAAATTTACAACACAAAACTTATGTACGCTTCATGAAACTTCGTTATTTTTATATTTTAAATTTGTATCAAATAGTTTTGCATTAATTTTAGTAAGTATTTTTTTTAACATGTTGGCAGAATCTGGCCGTATGACTATTTGAATTCTAAACTAAACACAGTTTACATTATCTATGACTCGAAAAAAGTGTCAATCTGTATTGGCGGGTAGCCATTATTTTATTCAATTTAAGTGTTTAGAGACAAAATAATTTTATTTTTGGATTTTTTTTCTTCGCAATGTGATGAAAATCATTGTGTGTATCACGGGCAGTAAGGGGATTAAAAACTCGAGTCATTAAAAGCTCTCCGCCTTCGGCGTCGGGCTTCTAATAGACTATCGTTGGTAATCCCCTACTTACGGCCCTTGGTGCACAATGTACTAAAGTATTTAAGTTAAGTGTGGATATATAAATATTTGCGAGCAATTTAAGACGTAGTGAAGAATAACTTAGTTATTAAAATATTAATATCTTATCTCAGAGTGTAGGTACCTATAAAAATGAATGTCTATAGTGCAGATTAAAATATTTCACAAAGCCAAGCGAGAAGCAACACTAAAGCAGAGGTCAAAAGCAAAAACATAGACGTAAAGCAGTTTTTGCTCCACGAGTATTCCATTAAACAACCTTTTACACGTGGGTCCCCAACCGCAGAAAGGGACGAAATGATCCCATGGACATTATTGTGGTCTGAAGTAAAAAGCACATACATTTGCACAAAGACCTTGCTGTAAATAGGACAAAACTGTCCTCGGAACTTTTGCCTCGGCTCGAATACAAAATTTAAAGTAATAAAGTCACATCAAAGAGTCACTTGGCTTGAACGTTGTGGAATCACAAACGAATTTTGATCGTATTCGATATTAATTTCTCGGTTGTATGTTTCAAGAATGTTCCAAAGTCAAAATTAAAATTACAAATATATAGAATTGGTAAACTCCATTGAAATTGCAATTAGTAATACATAATAATTAGGATATTATATTATGTTTGACAAATTTTTCCCTAAATTAATGGATCTATGCTCAAAATGTACCGCGTTAAAGGTGTGACCACAATTCTTAATCAATTTTTTTTTATATCGAGGAACTAAGGAGAGCCATAATTGATGAAAAAACAAATTGGATAAAAAAATAAGCTGCCCAAATTACTAATTCCACTCGGACGGAGTCGCGGGCAAAAACTAGTATTTTTTATAATAGTATTCTAGGAGTCAGTAAGTCAGTCAGGACTTTTCTCCGGTAATGCATAGATTAATTTGAAAACAGTCTGTATAATAATTATGCCAGAATAGTGGCAGTCATAGAATGATACGCTTTACTGGCGTATACCCTTGTTAAAAATAAATTTGTAAACCGGCCACGTGCGAGTAAGACTCGCGCACCTAGGGTTCAAAAGGGGGGTAGGGTAGGGCAAATTTTTGGGTATGTCAAAATATACACCGTATACAGCCGTAACTATAATTATCCAGTGTTAGCAGAACCCTGCTTCTAAGTGTAAGATCATTTTATATTGGTTAGTCGATACCCCCCTTCAACTTAATAATATAATTATATATTTATTATTTGTTGTTGTACCGGCTACAGTAATACATATCCGGTGAAAATTTCAAGAATGTAGTTAACGCCATTATAAAGACCGATTTAAAAACGTTAAAAAAAACCACGTTTCTTGTATGTTTACTTTGATTTTTAACTTTGTTTTATTCTTAGTATTTGTTGTTATAACGGCCACCGAAATACATCATCATTTTGTGAAAGAAAACTTCAACGGTCTAACTATCACGGTTCATGAGATACAGTCTGGTGACAGACGGACAGATAGACAGACGGACAAACAGCAGAGTTTGAGTAATAGGGTCCCGTTTTACCCTTTGGGTACGGAATCCTAAAAACGTCCTAGATCAGAGATTGTAATTATATTTTTAAACAACAAAATTAAGTGGCCTTAAATTTAAAAGGTAAGATTAACAAGATTCTCATTTGTAACACCACAAGTCTGACTCGGGATTCCACTTAGCTGTATAATCGCTTCCTTAAATGACAAATATGCTAATTAAGGGACGTCACTTGAATTAAAAAGTTCAGAGCAAAATTAGGTTTTTCGTAAAATTTAAGCGGACGGTAAATGATGTTATTAAGATAAAATAATTTAGGGAAATAACATTAGGAGGTTGTTTAAGATGTTAAAAAATTCTGCTGGAAAAAATCTTTCTAAAAACATTTAAATTGGGTGTACAGATACATTATTTATATCATGTTAATTTAATATCATTAGTATGTAGTTCTCCAGGTTTGTATAAATTACATTGAAACTTAACTCAAATTAGGTTATTTTTGCAGTAATCGGTATCTACATCATAATATATCCGAGTGTAACATGTCGAAAAACTAATCTAAACCACACTATATAAAAAAAATCATGCGTGCAGCTCCTCCGCGCGGAAGAAGTGAAACTTCGTAATGTGGAAATGAAAAAGGCACTTGTACATCAATATGAAACTTATTGCAATAACTTAAAGAACTAAATTTACTTATGCATCTCTGTGTTTAAATTACTCAATAGATTGCACTTTTATCAAGTCTCATACACATTTGCACAGACAGTATGAGTTCTGCATCGCACTGTCGAAGTTTTTAACATCCGTTAGTATATTATAATATTACAATGCGAGATTACTTGCTTCGGCAGTACATATACTAATGCTTTCATACCCCCTCCATGGTAGCGTTAAACGTTTAACGCGACCTTGCTGGAAGTCGCATTAGAAGTTTCACTTCAAAAAAATATGAACATACGAGGGGCGTTCAATATAAAGTGAGAATGAGATGCAAACTCTTTTAATATTACGAAATTAAATACTGGCCGGTAAAGCTAATCTATCTAGCTGATTGTTATGAAAAAAAAAACTAACTGTCTTTTGTTTAAAAAAATATACGGTAATTTCTTTGCAATGCTATTGAGTACGTTAGCGAAAATGGAGAAAATTGAACTGCGCGCCGTTATCAAATACTTGTATTTGAAAAATTTTTCTACGGACCAAGTCAATTTGGATTTGCGGGACACTTTAGGGTCTAATGCTCCTCCGTATTCGACAGTCGCATGTTGGTGCGCCGAATTTAGACGTGGAAGAACATCGACAATGGACGACCCCCGCTCCGGACGCCCTACTACAGCAGTAACTGAAGAAATTGTGAAAAAAGTCGAAAATTCAGTTTTGGCGGATCGTCGTGTCACAGTTCGTTTTATTGCTGAAAATGTAAAGATTTCAACGGGGAGCGTGCATAATATTTTACATGAACGCTTGGGTATGAAAAAGGTATCTGCGCATTGGGTACCAAGAATGCTTCCAACTCCGAAGGAATTCAAGGTGAGCCCATCTGTCGGTAAGGTCATGGGCTCTGTTTTTTGGGATGGTAAAGGGGTATTAATGATTGAGTATCTCGAGCATGGAGCCACTATTACGGGCACTTTATACGCCAAACAAATAGCAACATTGCGCAATGAGATCCGCGAAAAACGGCGAGGTAAACTCTCGAAAGTTGTGCTGTTCCACCAGGACAATGCCCCGGCACACAAGTCCGCCGTTGCAATGGCTGCAATTCGTGATGCTGGGTTCGATATCCTTAAGCATCCTCCGTATTCACCAGATTTCGCTTCCAGTGATTTCTACCTATTTCCGAGATTGAAACAATACCTGAGAGGCCAGAAATTTGAAGACGACGATACGGTAGTCGCTGCAGTGCAAGATTTTTTAAGTACTCAAGATGAGACCTTTTTTAAAAATGGAATTTTAAGTTTAGAAAAAAGATATACTAAGTGTATTATGCTAAAAGGTGACTATGTCGTAAAATAAAATTACATTTAGTAAAAGTTGTTTATAACATACTCATTCTCACTTTTTATTGAACGCCCCTAGTATATGGAGCTGTGTAGAGTTATTTAAAGAGTCATACTACCTACTTACTGCTTGCTGAAAAATCATGCTGTGGTCTTATCAATCGACGAAAACAAAAGGAGGAGGTTCTCAAATCGACGTGTACATATTTTTTTTTTATTTTTTTTTTATGTATGATCACGCATAACTTTTTACAGAGTAGTCCGATTTTGATGATTCTTTTTTTATTGGAAAGCGTATACCCCGAGGGTGGTCCCATTTGAATTTGGAAACAATATTCCTACCCTAAGGGTAGAAAAACAGGGGATGATTGATTGTTCAGTTACTGATTGTACTATATGACCACGCATAACTTATTACAGAGTAGTCGGATTTTGATGATTCTTTTTTTATTGGAAAGCGTATACCCCAAGGATGGTCCCATTTCAATTTGGAAATAATATTCCTACCCTAACGGTAGGAAAACAGGGGACGATTGACTAACTTTTTACAGAGTAGTCTGATTTTAATAATTCTTTTTTATTGGATAGATAGGGTATACCTTGAAGTTGGTATTATAAATTTGGAAAAAAAATTACCCCAAGGATGGAAAAAAAGTATAAAATAAAAACTTTTTAACAAATAATTAAACCGCCGAAAAAACTGAAAAGCAAAAAATAATACCTTTTTTGTTTGACCTTAATCTAGGTACCAGTTTGAAGTCGGTGCCTCAGCACGAGCCAGGAGGAGTGATAGAAGCCAATCAGGTAGACGATTATAGGTCCACTCCTCCTGGCTAAGTGCTGAGGCACCGACTTCAAACTGGTACCTAGATTAAGGTCAAACAAAAAAGGTATTATTTTTTGCTTTTCAGTTTTTTCGGCGGTTTAATTTTTTGTTAAAAAGTTTTTTTGTTACTATTTGGCAGCCTTTTGTTACCTGATCGTTAGTGTTTAAATAAGAAACATTTTGGATTAATGGTTGTTTGTAAAACTCAATGTGCATTTTTATTGTTTGCGAATGTGTTGAATTTATATCAATAAATTTGTTTCTTTCAACTTCCTTTCCCATTTAAGCTAATACCCTTTTTAAGTACTAATCGTCCCAGCCTATATACGTCCCACTGCAGGGCATAGGCTTCTAATCACAATGAGAGGGCTTGCGCTGTAGTAGTTACACAGGCTCAGTGCGTATTGGGAACTTCACACACAAGATTGAATTTCTTCGCAGGTGTGAGCATGTTTTCATTCACCGTGAAGCTCATCGTAAATTTCACACATAAATTCCGAAAATAGTAGGTGAAATTTGAGCTCGAATCCACTACCATCTGCTCAAAAGGCCATAGGACAAACCTATTACACTACCACAACTTCGTAACGAACTAATATTTGAATCAAAATGGTAAGATTAGCATTCGCCAGACATCTGAATATTTTAAGACCTCAGCCTCGAACGCGGGCAGTACCGTGCTTCTCGTCTGATAAGCCTAAGTGACTAAATAAGGGTAAGAGTATAATGTCAAGGATGTGTGACTAAATAAATGGCAACATTAAGTGTGATCCCGCTTAATGTACTCGAGTTCTAAAGTAAGCTTAGTACAGTCTTTATTGGTGCAAAATCAGTTAGAACGAGTGGGTTTGGTAAGTCTCTAATTTATTAGAACTGTTATTCATCATCATCATCACTGCAAGGGACAGGCATCCTCTCAGAATGAGAGGGCTTGAATCATAGTTCCCACGCGGGCCCAGTGAGGATTAAGGAACTTCACACACCATTAAATTTCTTCTCAGCTTTGTGCAGTCTTATGATGTTTTCCTTCACCGTAAAGCTCATGGTAAATTTCAGATGTGAATTCACACATAAATTCCTTAAATCTCAGAAGTGCGAGCCCGGGCGCAAACCCACGAACCTCTGCTCGAAAGGTCATAAGCCAAACCACTAGGTGAATAAGGGTAATTAAAAGTTTCATAAAAATCGGTCGAGCCGTCTCGGAAGAGTTCAATAACAAACACCGTGACACGAGATTTTTATATATAAGGTTAGACTAGCTGTTGCCCGCGACTCCGTACGCAAATAATAGGGGTATAAAAATAGCCTACGATCTATTCTCAGACCTACCAAATATAGATAAAAAATTTCATAAAAATCGGTCATGCCGTTTCGGAGGAGTTCGATAGCAAGCACCGTGACACCAGATTTATATACTTATATACTAGCGGACCCGACAGTCGTTGTCCTGCATGAACCTAGATACCGACTGCAGCACGATCTGCCGGGCTGATTTGTGAATCTAAACCATCCAGGGCGCCACCCAAACGCATACAAAAAAAATCATTCAAATCGGTCCAGCCGTTTAGGAAGAATTCAGTGACATACACATGTGCAATAGAATTATATAGGTAGATAATAATATTGTTTCGAGTTTATGTACTAGACGTCATGATCTTGATCAGGGCCCAGTTGCATAACAAAGTACAACTTATATTAGAAAGAAAGAATGAAAGAATAACATTTATTTAGAACAACAATAACACGTACACAGGCTAAAAATAAAAGTACAAAACATAGACATAGGTAGGTACATGTTGATGTTGCTATAAAGGGTCCCAACTCAGCGTGTCGCTGGTTAAAAAACCAGCACTGGTCTTCCGCCGCGGTATTACAAGCGGAACTCCCTTTCTAGTTAATATAACTGAAGCGTATTATTATTTGTACTTTGTTATGCAACTGGGCCCTGGACGCTTCATGGCACGCTGAAGCTCATAAATGTTTTGAACGTAAGTTTCACAATATGAAAACAGAAAATTGGAATATTTGGAAACTTTTCATTGTGAACGCACCTGCATTTGCTTTGTTAATAAAAATGGCATAGACAGTCGGTGAAACGATAACAAAATAACTGTGCTTGAATTGAATCGTTACATCAAACAATTTTTGTTTGAACCAATTAATTTATAAACATGAGGACATATTGGTTTATCCAAATGGAATTAAAAATGTAATGTCCTCTAATAAATAAATGGACTTGACTGGTTTCAAGGCTCATTTCATAAATGAGACAGGCGATAAATAAACTTGATATTTTAAATACATTGCCGAATTAAATTTTGTGTTAACCCAGCCTTCTTCAAGTCAAAGTTAATTTTTTTTTATTCAATTTAGGCAGGCTATGAAAAGTACTTACAAGTGTCGAAGAATCTACCACCACTATATTTTTTTAAAACATATTTCATTTAGGTACTTAAGTTCAACATATTCCACATACCTAATTTTAGATACGCAAGCTAACATTCTTGTCCATATCACGTTTATGAAATGGGGGTGATTACATTACAATCTAATATATAAAAATCTCGTGTCACGGTGTTTGTTATCGAACTCCTCCGAAACGGCTTCACAGATTTTTATGGAACTTTTTTCTCCATATTCGATAGGTCTGAGAATAAGGTCGTAGGCTATTTTTATATCCCTATTGTTCGCGGACGGAGTCGCGGGCAACAGCTAGATATTATTATATAAAAAATTAAGTACGAGGGGCGTTCAATATAAAGTGAGAATGAGATGCAAACTCTTTTAATATTACGAAGTTAAATACTGGCCGGTAAAGCTAATCTATCTAGCTGATTGCTATGAAAAAAAAAACTAACTGTCTTTTGTTTAAAAAAATATACGGTAATTTCTTTGCAATGCTATTGAGTACGTTAGCGAAAATGGAGAAAATTTAACTGCGGGCCGTTATCAAATACTTGTATTTGAAAAAATTTTCTACGGACCAAGTCAATTTGGATTTGCGGGACACTTTAAGGTCTAATGCTCCTTCGTATTCGACAGTCGCACGTTGGTGCGCCGAATTTAGACGTGGAAGAACATCGACAATGGACGACCCCCGCTCCGGACGCTCTACTACAGCAGTAACTAAAGAAATTGTGAAAAAAGTCGAAAACTCAGTTTTGGCGGATCGTCGTGTCACAGTTCGTTTTATTGCTGAAAATGTAAAGATTTCAACCGGGAGCGTGCATAATATTTTACATGAACGCTTGGGTATGAAAAAGGTATTCTGCGCGTTGGGTACCAAGAAAGCTTACTGACACGCAAAAACAAACTAGACTAGAGATTTGTCAAGAAGCTTTGAACCTGATGCAGCAAGACCGGGAACTTTTTTTGGCGCGATTTATAACAATGAACGAAACATGGCTCCATCATTACGACCCTGAAACGAAACTGCAGTCTATGACATGGAAAAGGCCATCATCTCCAACTCTGAAGAAATTCAAGGTGAGCCCATCTGCCGGTAAGGTCATGGGCTCTGTTTTTTGGGATGGTGAAGGGGTATTAATGATTGAGTATCTCGAACATGGAGCCACTATTACGGGCACTTTATACGCCAAACAAATAGCAACATTGCGCAATGAGATCCGCGAAAAACGGCGAACTAAACTCTCGAAAGTTGTGCTGTTCCACCAGGACAATGCCCCGGCACACAAGTCCGCCGTTGCAATGGCTGCAATTAGTGATGCTGGGTTCGATATCCTTAAGCATCCTCCGTATTCACCAGATCTCGCTCCCAGTGATTTCTACCTATTTCCGAGATGGAAACAATACCTGAGAGGCCAGAAATTTGAAGACGACGACGCGGTAGTCGCTGCAGTACAAGATTTTTTAAGTACTCAAGATGAGACCTTTTTTAAAAATGGAATATTAAGTTTAGAAAAAAGAACTAAGTGTATTATGCTAAAAGGTGACTATGTCGAAAAATAAAATGACATTTAGTAAAAGTTTTTTATAACATACTCATTCTCACTTTTTATTGAACGCCCCTAGTATTACAGCGGAATACTTTGTTCGTTTCTATCTCGCCCCGCTCCTGTCTTTATACTTATATAAAATATTACAGATTGAGTACTTTTTCACGTATTTTCTCAATGAAATTGCAGCGTCACGTCACGTCTTGTCGGGTCAAGTCTCGATGTAAACTGACCCCTATGTGTATAATGTGATTGGTCAATTCTGAACGCCTCAGGTCCCCTTCGTCACAGTGAAAACGTATCCTAAGTGGACAAAAGGTAATATCTAAATTCATCCCACCTCGATCTATTTGGATCGCATCCCACGCCTAAGATTCCCGACTGGACGAGCAACTGTTTTGCATAATGGCCATTCAGAAGATAAATGGAAAATTTAACATTCCCGCAACATATTGAAAGGATGGGATGAAGAAAAATTGCTCCGACATCGCGCCCTGAAAACTGACGCGTACGACACAGTGTAGCAATTTGTTTTCAGGCGTGGGAAAACTAACCAGTTATTTTAGTTAAGTAATCCTACTTCATTATCATTACTAATTTTTTTTTCTACACTCCCCCCGACGTAATCGGAGCCTGTATTTTTGCTATTTCAATCATTCCCGTTCTATCGCTTACTACAGCTCGTACTTGGGTCAATCAACTTTTTTTTGTAAATTTCTATTTACTCCTTTATAAGTAACTCTGTAATCTCTGGTCAGTGAAACCATAATTTTGCAGTAATTAGATAAACTGTTTATCATAGTGCGTATGTGAAAACCAAAAAAAATAAGTATTTCTATGAAAAAATCCGGTCACCCAGGGGAAATACCACTATTTTCATACAAATTTCGGGGACAACATTGTCCCCTGGGTCACCCACGAAATAGAAGCTAAACAAAATAAAATAAATATGGCAATTACACCATTATTGACTACAAAAATCTAGGGTTTTGAAAAGTATACTTTAAATAAGGAAAAATAATCAGTTTTTTAATTATTTCGGTTTTCATAGAAAGTAGCAGAAAATCGTTTACAAAAAAAAGTTGATTGACCTACTTTCATGCCACATACCTGATATTTCTTCTTTCCTTCCTCTTCCTCACTTTCGGGTTTTTTACCCTTCAAGCTAGTCTATCCATACTAATTTCTTATAGATACTGGCGATCTGTCTGCTGGTTTGCCCCCTATACCATAAAAAAATAGTACATTACTGCAGCGGCCGCGAAATAGGGGATTGCCGGCCGAGTAGTAATAGATGGCCGAGTGTTGACGAGGCCATCTAGAGATACGAGGCCGGCAATCCCTGTTCGTGGCCAAGGCTTGTATAGTGCTTTTCTCAAATAAATCCAAGGAAATGATACGAATGTTCAACTTATATATTCATATTTAATTCAAATTGGTTTTTTTTTTGATTCCCGCCAAAATATTTATTTTCCAGCAATTTATTTGTAAGCTGTTCCAGTTAATGTTTTTGACGCAAAATCTTGAGATGATTTATATTTATTCAAAAATTACGACCTTATTAATAATAAATTGTTAACAATAAACGCCAATCCTTATTTATTTCATTGAATACCTGATTAAATCTAGCCAAGTAAGATATTAAAAAGTAAATTCACAAACTAAATTTTTCTTAATTGGCAGTTTGTCATTGATAGTCAATAAAAGAAAATACAACCCACTAAAACAAAAGACAATCTCTTTGCTGGCCTTGGCCAGCAATGTTTGTATGAAATTCCATTATTGTCGTCTAATTTGAAATTGGAACGAATCTTCCTCAACTGCTATACAATGACATACTTCGTGTTCTATTGTCACGACTATAAGGACCACATTTCCTTGGATGTTTGAGAAAATACTATTTTTCTTTTCTTTCCTCACATTCCATTCTCTTTATCGCACTATTCTATCTTTTATTCTGTCCACTTTATCGTGCCTCACCTTTTATTACTAATGTTATAAATTAAGTAAATGCAAAAGTTTTGAGTATGTGCGCGTGTGTGTGTGTGTGTGTGTGTCTTTGTTACGGGTGTGTAATGATAGATATAACAACATTTGATATAACTGTAACATTTGGTATAATGCTACATTTGACATAATTCGATTTACTCGAGAAGTAAACATTCTACGATTCTTTTATAAAATAAACTAACCTAACCTAACCTAATGCATATCAAATAGAATTAATATCAATCCTCCGAAGTTTACTTTTTGAGTAAATCGCATTATATCAAATGTAGCATTATACCAAATGTTACAGTTATATCAAATGTTGTTATATCTATCGAGGCGCACCCCTTTGTTACTAATTCAGGCTAAAACGGTGAAACAGATATGTATGATTTTTTTATGCAGACAGCTGGATGCCTGGAGTAACACTTAGGCTACTTTTTTATCCCTATTTTCCCCTAGAATCCCAAAGAAGTAACCGCTAATTCTACAGGGTTATTTGTAATTCACTAGCATCCTTTTAACCCTATACTCCTACCACTTAAACAAATGTTTTTTGTTTTACGGCTTTTGTCATAACTTAATATTTTTGGTGTAATAACGTTTTGAAAATTTGAGATTACCTCTTATTTTTACGATACTCTGTGTATTTGTATGGGAAAAAAAGTGCTTCATTTTAAAAAGTCGTAGAACAAAAAACATTTGTTTGAGTGATAGGAATTCAGGGTTAAGAGGATGTCAGTGAATTAAAAATGACCCTGTATACATGTTTTTTTGACGTGCCAACGTCTAATAAATCGATGAACGCCGGCTGCATACACGAAAAAACATGACTCATTGTTCCGTACATGTCGTACTTACAGCGCGGCGACGGCCAGTATGTACAAGAGAGAGAGCGTCGAACGTCAGGATGTATAATGTGGGCAGGGTGCGGAGGGGGGGGGGGGGGATTCCAAAGGGGGGATGAAAATTTCATTGATTTTGCCGTAGGATGCACTGTTTTTAAGATATTTGACAAAACACCTGTTCTCGTCCGATCGCCGAGGTTAAGCTAACATCGGGTGTGGTCTGTAATTGGATGGGTGTCTGCCTGGTTTCATTTTTGTGTTTTGAATGTTTTGTTATGACGTTGTCACGTTAAACTATCGTCCGTAAACCGACTTTACAGACAACCGGTTTTTTTATGAGTGATCTGATCACTGATCTGTAACAACATAACTACATAAGTGAAGACCACAATGTAAAATTTGTAAATTTCCATGGAAATTTAGTAGGAATAGCAATTGATAGAACATCTTCATTATCATTTCGGCGGAAAGACGTCCACTGGTGAACATAGGCCTACCTCAAGGTTTGCCAAACAGACCGGTCGGACCGGTCGTCTCTTAATTGCGTTGGTAGGACGCATGGTTTGAATCCAATCCGACACGAAAGAAAAACTTTTTTTTTTAAATAAATCTTTAATGCAAGCCCACTCAACAAAAAGTAAAGTCAACAAAAATTAAATTTTAGCCAAAACTTATTTCTAAACCAAAATTCTTCTTCAGGTCTTCAACAGGTCTTAACCTGTCATACTGAACTAACAATGAGTCGCACTGTTTGTTGTTATACTCTAGACTCGATCCCAATTTACGTTGATGTGGGAGGACGAAGTTCAGCCTTTGAAGGATTACATCGTTCCCGCTTTCGAAGTGCTTTGTTAGTGAAACTTTTGTAGAGAATTCATGGCGGACAAAATAGTTCCGGAAAGTAAAAATACACAGTGTTTTAAAATACTAGTGCTACAGTAGGCCTATACTTATTGGGGTCATACACATTGTTTTGTTTGCATCTCTCCTGTGGACATAGCAAAAGTTAAGAGTCTATCAGTGGGGTCTATATAGTCAATACAGCCTGGCCATTTTTCGGTCCATTTAACAAATCATAAGTTTGCTGATTCGGAGTCGCTATGGATTTTTTAAGATTGGTTTTAAAAGTGGTTAACAAAATATTTTTATACATTGACCGATTTTCAAAGTATTACTGAGTCAAAGAAGTGCCTACATTTTGAAGCATAATGAAATAACCTTTTTACAAATTAACCTAACCACCGTAAAGTTGGGTTACTTTGGCCCTGAAGGACAACTTTGGCTATTCGGATTACCTCGCTCAAGGTTTTCTTATTACATTGAAACATTTCCATTATGGTGGGTTTTAGCTGACCGCCGATTTTTTTTTTATTAAACCTTTTTTATAGGGGCCAAAATTACCCTCCATGGCGTTGGCGTCAAAGAACCCTGAATTTAAGATCTCTCGAAATAATTTGGATTAATAGAATTTTTTTTTGTTTAATCTTACTAATATTATAAAAGCGAAAGTTTGTATGAATGTTTGTTACTCTGTCACGATAAAACGGTTTGACAAATTCTGATGACATTTGGTACACATATAGTTTATAACCTGGATTAACATATAGAATACTTTCTATCCCGGAAAACTGAATAGCTCCCACGGGTTAGCGATAAATGAATTCTTCGCAGACAAAGTCGTGGGCAAGAGTATTGTATTATTTATGTGTGAGTTCGTGTAGTGTTTGGTATTTTTGTACGCTGGACAGATTTGGATTAAATTCGGTATGTAGATATTTAGAACCTCTGGAATGACACAGACTAATAGAATTATTATCCCAATAAAAGAATTTTTAAGATTCAAACATCATAAACCGTTAAGTCTTTAGATATGAAACACATGGTTTTTTTTCATACAACGTAAATGACGATGTAAGTTTTGGGAATGGGAATTTAGTTTAACCTTTTCAACGCCATGCCTGGACAAAGCGTAAAGCTACTTTGAATCTTATGTAATTGCCTGAAGATCACTTTGACGTTATCCTTTGTGATGTATGTATATTTGTGTAGTTTGTAAGGTTGTTATTTTGACAGGTGACAGCACGGCCGTTTGAGTCGATGTTTCTTCCGTTTTTCTCATACTTCGGCGTTTTTTCCAATTATCTAGAGACTTTCAAATCAAACTTTGTTTGCGTAAATCGTTGCAGGGATGCGGATTAAATAATTATTTTGGACGTGGGTGCTGGTTTTGGAAATTAAAATTTGGATTTTGACTCTAGTGAAGTGCTTCATTAAAAAAAAAAAAAAACCGCATATGGCAATAGTGACAGCTCTACGTGAAGGAGGCCGGCTTTGGGGTGTACGGCCATTTTGTTGATGCTCGCAGTGTTTGTCGTGTTCCAAGTGGGAATTAATCCTTGTTTTGGGTGAGTTTCTCTGGATTGACCTGGTAAGAGCGTGGAATGCGCTGTTAGCGTCCTGGTATACTTATTTTTCATTTTGTTTCAGCACGGTGGTGTAGTAGAAGTGGGTGACGTGGAGCGTCGCACGCGGAATCATCCTGAACACTTGGTATGTGGCTAAGCCACTGGAGCCCTGCCTTTCCTTTGGGTCGACAACGCTAATCCTTGATCTTTGGTTGTAGATTGCTGTGGTGTCCGAGGTCTTGCACCTTCGTTGGAGTTGACAGCGCTACCCAGGCGACCAAGCAAGTCCGCATTTCCTCCACGGTGCGTGCTTATGTAGTTTTCAAGTTTCTATGGTGTCCGTTCACCGAACTGAGCAAGCCGGTTCCTCCTGTCCTTAAGGAACCACTCTGGAGTTATTTCTAATCCATGATCCGTCCACAGGAGGTGTTAAGACACGGCCTTGTGTGTGTGGCTGTTGTGGCTTCGTGTAGAAGCGTTTCAAGGAGGCTTGGTGGTTGTGAAGCAGGTTGGTCTGCGCAGTGTGGCGGCTGTCGGCGACGCTGGGACGTCGGGCACGAGACGCCGTCCGAGTGTGGCCTACAGTGGCCCGCAGCCAGGTTTGGCCGTTTCACAGCCCAGGTACAGGAGTGCCCCTATATTAGTTTAGATACATTTGGTATATCGGATCACTGGCCAATTGCATTCACGACCCTGTAAATTGTAGTAGTGAGTTAGGATTTAAGCTTAAGCCTATACGGTCTATGTATGTAAGTGTATGGAGAGGGCGGGATAGCCGGGGAAGAAATTGTTAAGTATACATAATAATATACATCTTGTTGCACCTACTACTTGGTTTAATTGCCCACCCGCAGCACCACCCCGCTACCCCGTGTAGAAAAAACATTACAATCGGCGCCCGAACAGTTTTGTGATAGTGTTTGCAAGGGTTTCTCTGTGATTTATCCGAGGCTAAATCACAGGTTGGTCAGTGATTGGATCAGTAGCTTAATATATTTTGTTTTATCATATTGCAATAAAAACAGAGTGTTATATTAATTGAATCCATATTGTTGTTCTATGTGAGTCAAACCATATTACTGATGCCTATTTTATATTACAATTCCTTGTAACCGAGGCAACTTATATGTGTGTGTGGTGATTTACTTGTTTACAAAACAGACTAATAAACTGTTTTTAATAACCAGTTAAAAGCTATATAGTGCGGTTTAAACTTAAATTATAATATAAAATTATAACTATAATCTAGTAGTCATCTACCATAATGGTCTAACTAGTTTGCCTTGAAAGTGGTGATAAATGGTAAATAATTGTCAGTATAATTTCATTAAATATTGTCAACAGATTGAAATATTAATTTAAAGCATTAAGTAACAGCTAGATTTACAAAATTGAGTTTTGGTTTTATATACAAAGATAATAGAAATAGTCTAAATAAGTGAACATATACCTACATTCATAGTTACTGGTCAAGCTTTTGTTCTTCCATTGTGCATTATTGCTTTTGTTTATAGTGTAATTAAGTACATATATAGTTATAAAATTGTTCTACAAAAACAAATACATTTAAATACATTACATTAATAACGTAACTAGCTGAATTGGAACTTAAGTTTTGCTTAGTAGTAACATTGATACAGTGACAAGTAAACTTGAGCAGATATAATAAGGTGATTGAGCTATTGTTATCGTGATTGCAAGTGGCCTGTTGAGAAGTTTTACAAAATGGAGGAAAAACCAATTGTTTTCCACTTACTGCATAAAGATGAGTTAATTTATGAGGTGAAGATTCGAGGTGAGCAGCCAGTTGATTCTTATCCGGGCTTAAAGACCCAAATACGAGACTTGGCAAAGAAAATACCTAGCGATGAGATTGACTCCTTTTCAGGTGACTTATCGGATGAGTTGCAGTGTATTGCTAATAAATTGGTCGAATTGGCGAAATTGACAGCTGACGCGCGACTTTCCTTAAAAAATCTGAACAGGATCCAGGCTCTGAGTAATCACTTATTTCACAGATTGGGACGTTTACATCCAACAAACCCCGATGACTGCGAGCTGTTTAACGAATTAACTATAAAACATAAAGAGATTACTCAGAGGGTGGACAATTTGTTTAGATTATTTAAGAGTAGCCAGGACTCACAAGAGGAAGGTGAAACTTCACCTACACATGAGTCCACGCACACACAGGTCGGACAGGTCATTAATGTGTCTTGTAGTAGAAATAAAGGTGTCCACACACTGAATTTAAAGTTTAATGGAAAGACAAGTGTCATTGCGTTTATTGAAAGATTAGAGGAACTGTGTCGAAGTAGACATATTTCAAACGACGAACTGTTCGCTTCTGCCATCGAGTTATTTGTAGACGAGGCTTCTTTTTGGTACCGCGGCGTGTGCAATGAGGTTCGTGAGTGGAGTGACTTAAAAAATTTACTACTTAAGGAATATTTACCATTCGATTTTGACTATAGATTGATGCAGGAAATCCGTGCGCGTACACAGGGTCCGGACGAAAATATCACAATCTATTTAAGTATAATGAAAATTTATTTCAACAGATTGAGGAAACCTATTAGTGACGAAGAACAACTAACGATTGTCAAATACGGCATAAGGCCTTTCTATTCGTCACAATTAGCACTAACACGAATTAATTCATGGTCAGAATTGAAAGAACATTGTAGGTTGCTGGAACATGCTAAATATCGAGTAGGGGCGTTCAAAGAGCCGCCGCCGGTGTCGAATGGGTTGTTGTGTCCCGATTTGGCATGTCAGTCACCAAGTAAAACCTATACGACAGTGGATGCGGTTTTCAATAGCGCAAACGAACTTTTTTGTGTGCAGTGTCGGATAAATGGACATGTTTTGAAGGATTGTAAGGCTCCAAAGTATATATTATGTTATCGTTGTGGGGAAAAAGGAGTTACTATGCGTGATTGTCCCAGGTGTACCGCCGGTCCGTCAGGTGGCCCAAAAAACGAGTAGGTGTGGGCCGGGACTTTGTCCCACCTGCACCGCATAACAGGGTTATGCGTGGCAGGAGGGATAAACCCCTGGTTCACGTCATAGCTGGTAATGACCATCGACCATTTAAGAAAGTATCCATTTACGGATCTGTGCATAGTGGTTTATTGGACTCAGGTTCAGAAATTTCTATAGTAAACAGTAAGATTTTAGGTAGTTTACCCAATAATGTCACTAGGTACAGGTCACACGATCTCGACATAATAAAAACAGCTAACGGCTCGTCATCTCCCGTCACTGGTTATGTATACCTACCGGTTACGGTTGACGCCAGGACTGTTGCTGTCAAGTTTTATATCATACCCGGCGTGACGACGGACTTGTTATTAGGTATTAATTTTTGGAGGGCCTTTGGTATAGCTCCGGAGGTCCTTGCGTTATGTGGCAGGGTTCCCGAGAGGAACGTTAGTGATTGTGAGGTTTCTGAGGTTCATTTGAGTGACTTTGATTCTCTTAATGAGATTGAAAAGTGTCAGGTATTGGAGGTTATACAGAAATTTGAAAGTATTTCTGCGGAGCGTAAAGGTTTAGGACGCACCAATCTCATTGCACACACTATTGATACGGGTGATGCCATACCCATCAAACAACGTTTTTATAGGATGTCACCCGAAAGGTTAAAGGAACTTAACCGACAGTTAGATGAAATGCTGCGAGACGACCTAGTAGAGCCTAGCACTAGCCCATGGAATAGTCCCGTCACTTTAGCACCTAAAGCTGACGGTTCTCTTCGATTTTGCTTGGACAGTCGTAAACTTAATGACGTCTCTAAACACGACTCTTATCCCTTACCATATATCTCAGAAATATTAGATAGCTTGAAAGAGGCTAAATATTTGTCATCAATAGATTTAAAATCAGCCTTTCATCAGATTCCGTTGCACCCGTCATCGAAGGAAAAGACGGCCTTTACAATTCCTGGCCGCGGTCTGTTTCAGTATAAAGTGATGGCTTTCGGGTTGACTTCAGCACCGGCAACGCAGCAGCGTCTGATGGATAGATTGTTTGGCCCTGAGTTTGAAGGAAAGGTCTGGTCATATTTGGACGATTTAATCTGTGTGTCGGCTACTTTTGAGGAACATTTGACTCTGTTGCGTGCCGTGGCTGCTCGTTTTGAAAAGGCTAATCTAACGATAAATCTGGCCAAATCAAATTTTTTCCGGAGTCAGTTGAAGTACTTGGGCTATATCGTTGATCGGCATGGACTGAGAACGGATCCTGATAAAATTAGTGCTATTAGAGATTTTCCCACCCCCGCCTCTAGAAAAGATGTGAAGCGTTTTCTAGGAACCGCCTCATATTACAGACGCTTTATAAAAAAATTTAGTTCAATTGCGGGACCACTAAACGCTCTCACGTCTACGCGCAGAGGCGCCCCGCCTTTCGACTGGTCCACCCAGGCTAATAGGGCTTTTGAGGATTTGAAAACCGCCTTAACAAGTGCTCCGGTTCTGGCTTGCCCCGACTTTGACCAACCTTTTGCCGTTCACTGCGATGCCTCCGATTTTGGGATAGGCGGTACGTTAACGCAGAACTGTAGTGGCGAAGAACATCCAATTGCTTTTTGTAGTCGCGCACTAACATCTTGCGAGCGTAACTATTCTGCTACGGAAAGGGAAGCATTAGCAGTGGTGTTCGTAGTAGAACATTTCCGTCCTTACCTGGAGGGAAGCAAGCCGTTTAAAATCTTCACGGACCACGCCAGTTTGAAGTGGTTTTTAAATTTGAAGAACCCTAGTGGTCGATTAGAGAGGTGGGGCTGTCGCTTGTCACCTTATAATTTCACAATAGAGCATAGACGCGGTGTCGACAATGTGGTGCCTGACGCGCTCTCCAGAGCGGTGCCAGTATCCACCTTGGAACCCGCGACGACTGATCCGTGGTATTGTGACATTTATAAGCGTTGTCGTGATAAAGCTAGAAGTTGTCCAAATTTTCAAATTATTAATAACAAGCTGTTTCGATATACCAAGTCAAAGAGTAAACTGCGATCAGACTATGACTGGAAGGAGGTTGTCCCAAGTGACTGCAGAGATGCGATTTTGATGGAAAATCACTCAGAGCCAACGGCAGCTCACTTGGGAATGACAAAAACCTACCAGAGGCTGAGGTTGCGCTATTTTTGGCCTGGTATGTACCAGGATACAATAA
Source organism: Archips crataeganus (assembly GCA_947859365.1). Lineage (NCBI taxonomy): Eukaryota > Metazoa > Arthropoda > Insecta > Lepidoptera > Tortricidae > Archips > Archips crataeganus. The sequence continues at coordinate 13,932,933 of OX402057.1, read as the reverse complement.
AATTTGTTTCAGAATGTGACGTTTGCAACGCTTATAAATGCCCCAATGTTAAGACGCCGGGGTTAATGGGTAGTGCTAGGGTCTGCTCGCGTCCATTCCAGTGTCTCAGCATTGATATTGTTGGGCCTTTACCTATGTCTAGGATGCAAAATACTAACTTGCTTGTGGTGTCGTGTTATTTCACAAAGTATTGCTTACTTTTTCCTTTACGCCGCGCCACCGGTAAGGTGATAGCGCAGCGGCTTGAGGATCATGTGTTTCTTGTTCATGGGATTCCACAGACAATCATCTGTGATAATGCCTCAAACTTTAGTGGCCACGAAGTTCGATCATTATATTGCAAATATCAAATACCCCAAGTACATTTTGGCCCAGTTTATTCGCCCCAAGTGAATCCCGTGGAGAGACAAAATCGTACGATTTTGACAGCTGTTTCTAGTTTTGTCGGTACCGACCATCGCACTTGGGACGTTAATATCCATAAAATTCAATTTGCGATAAATACATCTGTGAGTGTGGCTACGGGTTACACCCCTTTCTTTTTGGTGCACGGTCGCGAGGCCGTGGCTGATGGTAGTATTTACAAAGATTTCGAAGACATCGACGAAATTGTCTTTTCGTCACGAAGTGACCTTTACAATGACTTGGGCGAGCTTAAACAGGTGTTTGCTGATGTTAAGGAGGAGTTAACGAAGGCCCACCAGATAAATGCTAAATACTACAATCAGCGGCGGCGAGATCTGGAGTTTGAGGTTGGGGATATTGTTTGGAAACGCTCTTTTAAACAAAGTGACGCATCTAAGTATTTTGCATCCAAGTTGGCCCCGAAATATGAGAAATGTCGTGTAGTTAGGAAACTATCCAAATTAGTTTATGAGTTGGAGGATGGGGATGGCAAGCCTGTAGGGAAATGGCATATTAAAGACATGAAAGTGGTACCAGAAAGGGGCTGACTCTACATAGAGTAGTGGGGTAGGTTGACATTAGCCGTTACTCACCTTTTTGCCGTACAAAGCAGGGATTGACCCTTCGGAGCACGAACACTGACATTTTTTTCAATTTTTTTTTACATCTTTCTTTTACAAGCATTTTAATGCTATTTTATACATATTGGTCTTTGTATATAGTTGGAGTAAGTGGGTGTCGGACGCACGGCCCGCGTCAGTCGCCTTCGCTCGCCGTGCCGCCGACGCCGACTGATCTCGAGTTTGGTGGGCGAGTCCTAACCTCACGTAACAGCATGTGTTACGTTTTTAATTTTTGTGATTACTTATTTTGTTTCGAGAGTGAGTGAACGTCGGACGCGCGGCCCGCGCTGGTCGCTCTCGCCCGCCGCGCCACCGACGTTGACCACCCTTTGATAGTATAGGCGGGTCTGTTTGACCCTTTCGAGAGTGAGTGTTGATCGTCAACCTGGTGGTCGCACTCGTTTTTTTTTATATTTTCATTTATGTCACGTTGAGAGCTGGCCGGCAGCGGTCCCGTGACCGAACGGATCGTCCTGGCTTGCTTTTTGTTGATGCCGTGTTCTCTCGGTGGTTTAAAAACAGAAAATTTTTTTTTTTGGTGCAACGGATTTTTTATGTATTGGCTTAGTGATTCATTGTTTATGTGGAGATAGCTGGGGCCCAGCTGGAATTTCCCTCTTTTGTCGGGAAATTCGTCTGGGAGGAGGGGTGTTGTAAGGTTGTTATTTTGACAGGTGACAGCACGGCCGTTTGAGTCGATGTTTCTTCCGTTTTTCTCATACTTCGGCGTTTTTTCCAATTATCTAGAGACTTTCAAATCAAACTTTGTTTGCGTAAATCGTTGCAGGGATGCGGATTAAATAATTATTTTGGACGTGGGTGCTGGTTTTGGAAATTAAAATTTGGATTTTGACTCTAGTGAAGTGCTTCATTAAAAAAAAAAAAAAACCGCATATGGCAATAGTGACAGCTCTACGTGAAGGAGGCCGGCTTTGGGGTGTACGGCCATTTTGTTGATGCTCGCAGTGTTTGTCGTGTTCCAAGTGGGAATTAATCCTTGTTTTGGGTGAGTTTCTCTGGATTGACCTGGTAAGAGCGTGGAATGCGCTGTTAGCGTCCTGGTATACTTATTTTTCATTTTGTTTCAGCACGGTGGTGTAGTAGAAGTGGGTGACGTGGAGCGTCGCACGCGGAATCATCCTGAACACTTGGTATGTGGCTAAGCCACTGGAGCCCTGCCTTTCCTTTGGGTCGACAACGCTAATCCTTGATCTTTGGTTGTAGATTGCTGTGGTGTCCGAGGTCTTGCACCTTCGTTGGAGTTGACAGCGCTACCCAGGCGACCAAGCAAGTCCGCATTTCCTCCACGGTGCGTGCTTATGTAGTTTTCAAGTTTCTATGGTGTCCGTTCACCGAACTGAGCAAGCCGGTTCCTCCTGTCCTTAAGGAACCACTCTGGAGTTATTTCTAATCCATGATCCGTCCACAGGAGGTGTTAAGACACGGCCTTGTGTGTGTGGCTGTTGTGGCTTCGTGTAGAAGCGTTTCAAGGAGGCTTGGTGGTTGTGAAGCAGGTTGGTCTGCGCAGTGTGGCGGCTGTCGGCGACGCTGGGACGTCGGGCACGAGACGCCGTCCGAGTGTGGCCTACAGTGGCCCGCAGCCAGGTTTGGCCGTTTCACAGCCCAGGTACAGGAGTGCCCCTATATTAGTTTAGATACATTTGGTATATCGGATCACTGGCCAATTGCATTCACGACCCTGTAAATTGTAGTAGTGAGTTAGGATTTAAGCTTAAGCCTATACGGTCTATGTATGTAAGTGTATGGAGAGGGCGGGATAGCCGGGGAAGAAATTGTTAAGTATACATAATAATATACATCTTGTTGCACCTACTACTTGGTTTAATTGCCCACCCGCAGCACCACCCCGCTACCCCGTGTAGAAAAAACATTACAAGTTGGCGTTGAAAACGTTGATACCAGAATTTCAATTCAGACTTAATGGTTTACGCGAGGAAAACACGGGTAAAGGCTAGATTATAATAAAATTGTTGTTAAGGAATACTATTTGTTCCCGTTAGATTGTGATACACACTTTTATACGGTGAAAATTAAATGAAAAGCTGAAACATAAACCGCTAAGTCATAAATACCCGCTCGAGCATGAGTTCAAAATCATCAGAGGGGTAATTAATTTCGAGTCAATGTTTGCGAAAGCCTTTCGGAAGCTTAAGCAAAGATTAATCGCTGATGAGTAAAACTTTAACCGTTGATACTCTCTTTAAGTACCGCTTTAAAAAATATTTAAGTCCTTAGAGTCTTTTAATGAAGCAACGCCGCATTGTGCTTTGAGTTTGAAAAATGTTTCATGATTTATTTACTCAAATTTTTAACAGGATAGTGTGACGGTTCAGGTTCTGAAAACCGTCTCATTCACAAATATATGTTTATATAATATTTTCAGGCCCGTAAAATGGTCTAAGAGGGAAAAACATTAATTATATGTATTAATGTATTCATATGTACCTTGGTAAGGACCGAAGCTATTACCTTATAATTCGTTGGGATATTTAATTGGTATTCTTATGTACCTTGGTAAGGACCCAAGCTATTACCTTAGGATTCGTTGGGTTATTTAAATTCACCTATATGTATTAATCGGATCTGAATTCAACAGTCCTTTTTTACATGCTGCCAGCATGCCAGTTTCATGTAAACGAACTCAGTTTTTGCCTATGTTCAGTATTGGGTGGGTCTCGGCTGAGATGATGATGATGATGTTAAAATATTTTAATTGCTAAAATGTTCAAATAAGAACACGATGCACGGGCTGACCAAATTACCTGCGAGTCGGGTTAAGCAATACTGCACTTTATGCGAACGACATAAAGACCCTGGGGATTTAGAAATGAATTCTGTGCCAACAATACTGACTAGCGGGTAGACTGCGCGTGAGATACGGGGTTCTCAAGTTGTTTTCATGCCGATGGATCTAGGGCACAGTGTAGTGAATGATCAGTAGAGTATTTTCATACAAACGGCCGGAACGCGAAAAGTACCTATGAGCCACGAAATCTTAGCATAGCTCGGCTAGCATAGTACGTTCGATCAGCACGGGACCGCACATTTATTACGTACGGAGGTAATTGATATGCTACAGATTGGTAGTGTAACCTTTTTATTGGTATTGTGGCTCGTTTCAATGTCGGCCTTAATTTGAATCGAGACATGTAAAAACATATCTAATGAAGTTATTTAGCAGAATGTGAATTTTTAACAATGAAACCTCGCGCATCCCAGCCGAAGAGGTGCAAATACTTCTCCGTAGCTAATTCGTAGGTGGCAAATATACGTAGCTATGAAACTGAATAAAACCGTTCAAAAGTACAATACGGTTTGTGGAGATAATCGAACTTGGTGCAGTCGATCGAAAGTTATGCGCGTGCAATAGATTCAGTGGAACATTTATATATATATATATCATATCGTTATTACAAATCTCAACTTCTAATCTTAATTAAGTGTTAAAAATTACGATGATGTTAATTATGTGACATTATCAAAACATAACTGAAGAGTGGCGCTCTATCGCGAGGTTGTGTGCCGAGCCCACGTGGGTGGGTAAAATCAAGGACTCTGCCGAGACACGCTACTGATGCTATCATACTGTGATAAAGTGTGTTTCGGCGGGTACCGTCGAGAAGAGGGTATAAAAGGGACCGCGCAGAGGAAGAGGGACTTTTTCGCATTTTGACTACGGGTCTGGTAAGGTTCTCCTTGGGTTATTACGCTCTCATTTTTTATTGTGGCTTTGCTGTGTTTTACCTTTATTATGTGTTGATTTATTTCTTGTGATAATTAAATGGGGGGTTTTTCTGTGTGATTGCCTGGCTCTGGGTATCTATCGCCAAACATGGTTATAGTATACTCACTGTTGGGAGATTACATAGATATTTGGTAGCTAAGTTGGAGTTTAGCGGGGTCTGGTGGGATTGATGTGTGGGAGTGTTATATTAGTATATTGGAGAACTGATCTAGACTTCAGCTAAGTAAGAGCTGACCTCTGAGAAGGGATAAATGGGTCACCTGACGGTGCTAACTGACAGTTTAGCCCATCTCGGAGGCGTTTAAGGCTAGGGTACCACTCCTTGGAGAAGGGTGGGGGTCTGTATTATAACTCAAGAGTCGGACCCAAGTTCTCCCTGGGTGTTGAAGGGTTTGGAGCGCCATAACCGGTGTTTCAACCTCATCATCTACCTAGTCCGCTTATCTATTTATATATATATTACACTCTGGTATTCATCTATCCCAATCCCCTCAGATGGATGCCAGAAGCACACGGGTATAGGAAGTAGGACTCGAGTCAACCCGCTCAACGTAGGCATTAGTTTAGGATAGGCCCTCTCTTATCAGTTGGAGAGGGGCCCCGCGGTAGTTGTAAATGTGGAATCCGGATTCCTAGCTTGCCGATTTCGTGTAGAATAGATGGATAGTTTAGCTGCTAGGATAGGTTTATCAGGGATAGGTATTATTACCATTAACTACCTTCTGTTCTTCATTAAACCATAATATGTTGGAGGGCTGTGATATGCCATCTGACTCTCTTAATAATATTACCATTAACTATCTTCTGTTCTGCATTATATTATAATGGGTTGGAGGGCTGAGATATGCCATCTGACTTACTTAATATTATTACCATTAACCAATTATTATCTGCTGTTCTTCATCATGCTAATTGATGTTGGAGGGTATTGTTATGCCGCCTGACTTATTTAATATTACTACCTAAACATGGCAGTTCTTCATTGTGCTATTTTGTGTTGTGGGAAAGGGCTACATTTGATGACATAACTACTAATGCCTGAGGCATTGACTGACTTTGACTATGACGCTCTAGACTTTCCGACGGATGAAAGATTTCAGGGTTTCCCTTTCATCCATATGTCCTATCTAGTAAACCCTAGTAGCTGCGATTTAGTGAGTCAAAATAAAACTCAACAAACTCACTATGAACATTTAATTGTTGAAAAGTAAAATCTCCTTTGAAGTCGGTGGTCGTCTCTGGTAAAACAACCTTGGATTGTTTGGTCCTGTAGTGGCTAGTTATACCAACTAAAGTCAATGGTAAAAGTTATACCAAATGCTTATTTTATAAACTGACAATGGAAGTCACTCTGACTAAAACTAAGGCTGAAGCAAGTTAGTGGTTTACCGGTGCCAAGGGACCCGGTAGCTACTCATTAGTCATTATGATAAACCAGAGAAGTTTACAATTACCACTGAAGTTGGTTTGCTAATGCAGGAGTATTATGATCACAGGATTGACCCAGGGACAGCCTCTGGCTATAACTGACATTCCCTTTGATTGCCCTCTTCTATTATACAATGTTATAATGTTATATTCTAATTACCTGCAAGGGAAAAGTAGTATGCTCCATCAGAGTACATGCGGGGGAGGTTTGAGTCCCAGTTTGGAGTCGAAGACCACCTTTGAGAGCGGGGAGTGGGCTCTCAAACATAGCCGCAATATAAAATTCCTTGACTACAAGTACATGACACAGACTATTGACCAATGACTTTATAAATCTGAAATTACCTCTTCCATTTAACTATCTTTACCTCTTCTTCAATACTACTTAAGTTACCTATAACCTGAATCAAAATATGGGCAACCATATATCTTCATTACCATTATAGATGGAATATTATTAAGTTAGAATACCATATTTCTGTCTAATATCTACTCCAAACACTTCTGATTTACTCTTCTAGGCTATAATCTATCTTAAGACTTACTTACCCACTCTAATACATAGATAAAACTCTATAACTGTCTTCTCTTATGCAATTCAATACCAACCATTTCCTCTAAATAAAATTAGCATAAAGTTACTAGCCGCTATATAATAAATATTTAAAGGTAGTCCAATCTTTATTCTTCACTAAAAGTTCCAGGGTTACTTAGGCACGGACACAACGAAGGGTTCTCTTAGGTACTAGACGATCACATGGCCATATCACGTATCACGACCAATAGAAATAATCTTAGGTTTCTACGCCGTATAGATTTCAGTATATAAATTCTTTATTTATTTGGTTCAGAGTTAGATACATAGTTTTAATAAGATAGATAGGTAATTTAGTTTCAGGATTTAATATTTCAGCAATTTGATTCAGTTTAATTCAGTTTTCAGCCGTCAATAGATGTAGGATATATAGCTTCAGGTACCTCGGGGGATTTTTAAAGGGGGGGGGGGAGGTTCCGTTACAATAGGTATTAACAAATCAAACGCAGAAACAGGGTCAAATGGCCCATCGACAAATGAAAACCGTAGTAGGTATGTCTCCTCCTATGTTCGTATACGTACAAAAAAAATTAAGTGCCACTATTCAGTGATACTGCAAGACTGCCCTTCTGTTAAAATAGTATATGCGAAATTAAGTTCACTGATCATCATCATCATCATTACCCTAGTGTATAGATACAGCCTGGTGAGAGACGGACAGAAGAGTCTTAGTAATAGGGCCCGTTTTTTCCCAAAAAGCGCAAAACCAATAAAGTTTTAGTGAAAAAAAAAAAAAAATACTCTTTTTGCTGACAGTACTTGATTATTTGTTACATAGTTGTCGGATCATAACAATCATATGCAAAAAAAAATGATTAAATTCGCAACTGAAAAAGTTTATAATCAGCCCACAAACTTAGAAGGCGCATGAAATTGGATTCCGATTTTCAAATTCAATCTTGATTCAGTTTATATCCCTACAAATGCGAAACTGTATAAATGTGAAGCGAAAGAAACATAAATAATGCATAACCTACACAAATTCTGGTAATTTAATCAAATCCATTGCAATTGAGATAGGAGCCGAAAGCGAAAAAGTTTGTTAGCTAACAAAATATTCAATCAAAGTTTCTTTTACCTGAATAAAACTCGGTTGAGCATACATGGATGTGGATTATGGCTTTATATAAAACATGGACGTGGTAAAAGTGTACTTCTGAACTCATCATCATCATCATCATTTCAGCCGAAAGACATCCACTGCTGAACATATGCCAAGACTTGCCAAACAGATCGGTCCGGCGCCATCCGCATCCAACGCAAGTAGCGTGTAGTTCTGATACTATATATAATATAAGAGTAGATGTCAATGATTTTTAATCCTTTTTTAGTTGTTTGACCTATAGCCTCTCAAGCAGAAGGTCGTGGGTGCGCTTAGTTTTGCGGAATTTACGAACGTTAATTTTAAAATTTACCATGAGCTTTACGGTGAAGGAAAACATTGTGAGGAAAAACACTGGGCCCTCGTGGAAACTACTCTAATCTCACTACTACTCACTCACTACTACTACCTACTCTACTCTACTCTCTATACTACTCTACTCTACTCTCATCCTGAGAGGTCTATGCCCTGGTATGCAGGTCGGGATGATGATATAAACAAAACACAAATAAAAATTGAAGTTAATTTTATTTTATCCTATTTTTAACCGACTTCAAAAAAAGAGGAGATTATCAATTCGTCAGTATGTTTTTTTTTTTTTTTGTATGTTTGTTACGCGATTACTCCCTCAATTGTGAACCGATTTTCAAAATTGTTTTTTTGTTTGAAACCGTATAATCCTGAGGTGGTCCCATTGTCACCAAGTCAAGATCTGATCATGGGATCCTAGAGAAATCGAGGGCAACCTTCAAATTTTACAGGCAAACCTATAGTGATTTTAGCATTTTTAGTATCAAGTGAATTATTTGCATTCAGAAAGTATCATTTGGTAAACTGGACCTGATGAAGAAGACCGTAGATGGCCAACGGAACTCCTCAACGGGTCAAATCTTGCAAGTTAAATTTGACCCACTTCCCGGTTTCCAATTGAGCTGCAATTTGGCAGACATGTGTGAATTGGATGACAATGCAATATTATTATGACATGGAGCTGATCTGATGATGGAGATGAAAGATGGCCATAGAAACTCTGTAATAAAACAATACGACCGCATTGAGTTTGAGCTCATTTGATTTGTCTTGACGAGTACTTTGATCCTAGATGGCGATGATGATGATGATTGATTCCGACCGGTTTCGGCCATGGCGACCACTTCGACTCCTGCTTAATTGGTGTTCTGGCGCTCATGCGCCCGAAGATGGCTAATGTAGCCTATCTTTGCGGCGAAACTCCGTGCACATTGCGGGCACGTAAGTACACCGTCTATGTAGTTGTATGGGATGGCAGCAGGTGGGAGGGCCTTGAGCTGGTCGCGTTTGTTGTCAAGGTCAACTTTACGTTGATCCTCGAAGTCCCGTACTTGGATGTTCACCACCCTGCGCCATTCTGGACGCTGTGCTGCCAAACGCTCCCATTGAGAGGGCTCTATGTTGCATCTCTTCATGTGTCGCTTTTGGACATCTTTGTACCGGAGGAGTTGTCCGCCATGCTTCCGCTTGCCCTCCTCCAGTTCAGAATAGAAAATGCGTTGCGTTGACTTTGATCCTAGATGGTAACTAGGGTCTGAAGATGGAGTTGGAAGGTGACCATAAGAACTCCGTAATAAAACGACACAACCCCATCGAGTTTGGGCTCGTTTGATTCGTCTTGACGAATACTTTGGTAATCATCGAAAACTCAGTTTTGGCGGATCGTCGTGTCACGGTTCGTTTTATTGCTGAAAATGTAAAGATTTCAACAGGGAGCGTGCATAATATTTTACATGAACGGTTGGGTATGAAAAAGGTATCTGCGCGTTGGGTACCAAGAATGCTTACTGACACGCAAAAACAAACTAGACTAGAGATTTGTCAAGAAGCTTTGAACCTGATGCAGCAAGACCAGGAACTTTTTTTGGCGCGATTTATAACAATGGACGAAACATGGCTCCATCATTACGACCCTGAAACGAAACTGCAGTCTATGACATGGAAAAGGCCATCATCTCCAACTCCGAAGAAATTCAAGGTGAGCCCATCTGCCGGTAAGGTCATGGGCTCTGTTTTTTGGGATGGTAAAGGGGTATTAATGATTGAGTATCTCGAGCATGGAGCCACTATTACGGGCACATTATACGCCAAACAAATAGCAACATTGCGCAATGAGATCCGCGAAAAACGGCGAGGTAAACTTTCGAAAGTTGTGCTGTTCCACCAGGACAATGCACCGGCACACAAGTCCGCCGTTGCAATGGCTGCAATTCGTGATGCTGGGTTCGATATCCTTAAGCATCCTCCGTATTTACCAGATCTCGCTCCCAGTGATTTCTTCCTATTTCCGAGATTGAAACAATACCTGAGAGGCCAGAAATTTGAAGACGACGACGCGGTAGTCGCTGCAGTACAAGATTTTATAAGTACTCAAGATGAGTCCTTTTTTAAAAATGGAATTTTAAGTTTAGAAAAAAGATATACTAAGTGTATTATGCTAAAAGGTGACTTTGTCGAAAAATAAAATGACATTTAGTAAAAGTTGTTTATAACATACTCATTCTCACTTTTTATTGAACGCCCCTAGTACCTACAAACCACCTCTCGCTTAACCTTGTTAGGTTCGTTAGTTATCTTGCGTCCCGTAGAGTGGGAATGGAAGTCTAGTCAGCGGCCGGGCTCGGGGGGCGAGTAATAAAAAAATAATTTCAAACCATCCCCCGTTTAACCTGGTCAGGTTCGTTAGTTAACTTGCGCTTCTCAAAGTGATATTAAAGGGGGGGGGCTCGGGGGGCGAAGCCCCCCGCAATAAAAAAAATACTTTCAAACCATCCCCAGTTTAACCTGTTTAGGTTCGTTAGTTACCTTGCGCTCCTCAAAGTGATATTAGAGGGGGGGCTTGGGGGGCGGAGCCCCCCGAAATAAAAAACCTGTCAAACCACCTCCCGTTTAACCTAACCAGATTCGTTAGTTATCTTGCGTCCCTCAGAGTGGAAATAGAAGCCTTGGTACTGGAAGGGGGGCTCGGGGGGCGGAGCCCCCGTAATAATAAACACCTTCAAACCATCCTCTGTTTAAAACCAAACCTGTTTTAAACCCTGTTAGGGGCGGAGCTGGTTAGGTTCATTAGTTATCTTACGTCCCTCAGAGTGGAAATAGAAGCCACGCTCTTGGAGGGGGGCTCGAGGGGCGGAGCCCCCCGCAATTAAAATACTCTTAAACCACCTCCCGTTTAACCTGGTTCGATTCGTCAGTTATCTTGCGTCCCTCAGAGTGGAAATAGAAGCATCGCTACCGGAAAGGGACTCGTTGGGCGGAGCCCCCGCAATAAAAAATACTTTCAAACCATCCCCCGTTTAACCTGGTTAGGTTCGTTAGTTACCTTGCGCTCCTCAAAGTGATGTCAGGTGGGGGGGGGCTCGGGGGGCGGAGCCCCCCGCAATAAAAAAAAGCTGTCAAACCGCGTCCTGCTTAACCTAACCAGATTCGTTAGTTATCTTGCGTCCCTCAGAGTGGAAAATGAAGCCTTGGTACTGGAGGGAGGGCTCGGGGGGCGGATCCCCCCGTAATAAAAAACGCCTTCAAACCACCCCCTGTTTAACCTAGTTAGGTTCGTTAGTTATCTTACGTCCCTCAGAGTGGAAGTAGAAGTTCGGCTGCTGGAGGGGGGCTCGGGGGGCGGAGCCCCCCGCTATAAAAATACTCTTAAACCACCTCCCGTTTAACCTGGTTTGATTTGTCAGTTATCTTGCGTCCCTCAGAGTGGAAATAGAAACCTCGGTACCGGTAGAAGGGCTTGGGGGCGGAGCTCCCGTAATAAAAAATACCTTCTAATCACTTCCCGTTTAACCTGGTTAGGTTAGTTAGCTGTCTTGCGTCCCTCAGGGTGAAAATAAAAGCCCCGCTCTTGGAGGGGAGGGGGGCTCGGGGGGCAGAGCCCCCCGCAATAATAAAATCTGTTATACCATCTACCGTTTCACTTGGTTAAATTCGTCAGTTTATCTTGCGTCCCTCAGAGTAGTAATAGAAGCCTCGCTACTGGAACGGGGAGTTCGGGGGGCAGAGCTTCCCGCATTAAAAAAATACCTTCAAACCACCCCCGTTTAATCTGGTTAAGTTCCGTTACAGTCGAGTTCACCAATATCTGTACAGTCAACCTTTCATAAATATCTATACATAGACCTTATTACGGTAACATATGGTTTATGTATAGATATTTATGAAAGGTTGGTTGTACAGATATTGGTGAACTCGACTGTACATTGCGATCCTCAGAGCGTAAACAGAAGCGGATCTTCGTTTACTGGCTAAGCATACGCATCTTTTTTACCAATACAACTAAAAAGCCAAAAATAAAAAAATTTAAATAAAAAATAGAACCGCCTTCAAAAACACCCAAAAAAATATTAATTAAAAATTTAACCGACTATAATGAGCATTATAATATCTTTCTACTAATCTGTTTGAAGTCGGGCCTCAGCTCGAGCCAGCAGGAGTGGACCTAGTAATTAAATTAATAAATAAATATCCCGGGACAATTCACACCAATCGACCTAGTCTCAAAGTAAGCAAAGCTTGTGTTATGGGTACTAGGCAACGGATAAACATACTTAAATACATATTAAACACCCAAGACCCGAGATCAAACATTCGTGTTTTTCATACAAATATCTGCCCCGACGCGGGAGCCGAACCTGGGACCTCAAACTTTATAGTAGTAATTTAACTTACCTACCTATTATCCCTATTATACCTACTATCTGTTGGGCTTCTACCACTCCTGCTAGCTCGTGCTGAGGCCCGACTTCAAACAGATTAGTAGAAAGATATTATAATGCTCATTATAGTCGGTTAAATTTTTAATTAATATTTTTTTGAGTGTTTTTGAAGGCGGTTCTATTTTTTATTTAAAATTTTTTTTATTCACGTATTAAACCATTAGCTCATCTGGCAGTTGAATTAAAATTCTGAGATTTTACTAAATTCAAATTAAATTGTGGTCTTCATCTACGATGTGTTCATCGTGCCATGCAAAATGTCATAAGTTTAGACTAAGGGCCGCTTACACGATTAAGGGTTAAAAAATTAATTGATTGGTTCCGTATATTTTAACAGTACTTAAGTCTGGGTTAGCTCTTAACCCGGGGGTTACATCGTTAAATCTGGTCTGTGCAAGTCCGGCTTAGCGGTTCATATTTCGGAACTTTATATGAATCCCATAGGAATACTGAGATAAAAGTTATGTGTTATTCCAAACGTACTGCTATACATTTTATTGAAATCTGTCCTGCCGTTGTTTGATGTACCTTTAGCTGTAGCAATTGCGCATATAAAGTCTTGCGAGTTACTCTTAATTTGTTTTGATTACCTTAAAACAGATATAGTTAAAATCCTGGAATTCTATCAAAGTGTTAGCTTTTTTCCAAGCGGCTTTATAATTTCGTAGCTCTTCAGCAGTTTGATAACATTCACACGCAGATAAAGTTATAATAAAAGCTTCAAACAAAAATAAAAAAAATATTGACTGATGACAGTGATGACGAAGTTTACTTTGAGAGAGGTCAACGTTTATATCGCATGTTTCTTAGAAATACGTACAAAGAAAGTCAGAAAGGGTTTAAAAAAGACAGTAACAGAAGATTCTTTGTAACAAATTTTGGCCAAAATTAACCAATTTTTTTCCTAAAATGTCTTTTATCTGAGTCTGTTTCTTTTTCTCCACAATTTCCCTTTCAAACGGCTTTAAAATGTTGTTTTTGAATTTTCTGCCCTGTTACTTCATTTGCCTCCTGCCTTGTAATTACTTTCGTCTAAGTGGCGTTGGTAGAAATTGTACGAATAAATTGAAGAAGTATTTTTTTACACAATATTACTAATTTTTAAATACTAAGAAGGCTACGAATCATTAGTCGTAGAAATAGGTAACTTAAACATCGTATATTAGCTTAATCTGGTGGCGGATTCACTCTTGCGGAAGAACAAAATACAAGCTGGTACCCTATCCTGCAGAACTTTCGAAAATTCCCTACATGTCTGCCAAATTTCAAAGGTTTATCAATCAGTGGTAAAGGCTGTAAGTTGTCTGTCAGTAAGTAGCTGTACTCTCTTATTGATTATATTATCGTTAGCTAGTTATATGCCGCAATTTCGTCTACATTCCGAGGGAACTTTTGACTTTGACCCTTTCTGATTTTGTTCTTCACACGTAATCATAAGAGTGATATGCGTCAAAATATCGGGAATTCATTACAGGTAGTCGCGGTCATAAGTCCGTTGAAAACTTTTGACTATTCTAGAAAAAAATGAAGCGTTAATTTGGCTACAATCCGTAAAAGATTTTTTATGACCGGTTGAGTTATATTGGTTCTTTATTATGTTTATTATGTTCTTTATTTAGTATAGAATAAACTATAGATAACTATTTTTGTAACGTTTTGTTGTTTTGGAACGTGACCAATTGGTTTTTGATCTATGTATTACTAAAACTATTCATGAGCAAATGTACAAATTTATTATTACTGTGACTACAACTCGTATTGAAAAAAAAGTACGATATTTCTTATGAACTTGTTAAAACAAGTCCAAAGGGATATTTAGTAATACCTGCCCAAGGACAGATTTTAGAAATGTTTCGGCATTTCAAGCAACATTTGTGAAGAGATACGGTTATATTTTGGCTTAATAAGCAAAGTTTGCGCTCACTTAAAAGCAATGGTCTAATTCGCAGTTTAAAGCACCGTGTCTTCTCCCGTAGGACCTTATTTCTACACCATTGACGCCTAAAATGTCATTCTACGTCATAATTTTGAAGAAGCTACTGGGATATTATTTTAAAAATTCATGACGCTTTATTTGCAAAAATATTTGTCGTCTAAGAAAAGGTGTACTCAACGTCAGACAGTAAAATTAGATTATAAGGATACCTGCATGTCTTTAAATTATTTATGTTATTTTTCTTTTCTTAATTAAGTCATAGCTGCATTTTAAACTGTAGGCATTTCTTATTCGTTAGTTTATGACTTCGTCCGCGCAGAATTAAATTTTGTGGTGAAGCTTCCTCTTTTTCACGGAATATACTTAGTAAGACCACAGACCTGTTATCTTTCTAATCCCGTGAGACTTTTCAAAATTTCTGACTGCAATTTACTGTTTTACCTACTTGCGAGTCAAGTTTTAAGTCTCTTATAATTATAGTTACGGAGATATTAATACATATCTTGCGACAATTTAGCAAAAACCCTTACTTGTTACACAAAAAGGAATATGTTTGCTAAATAAAAAGTCGCTATATCAGGTTGTTAGCTAGTAAAAAACCATATTCTTTATTCCTCACCCTATTATACTTATTACGCCTATATAGGTAGGTATATGTATACTACGAAAGAAAATCGTGCATTGTGTACATTTAATCACTTCATTCTGATTAGCTAACTTGTAAGTTAAGACACCAAAAAATTCAGCGTCGACCAGAATCAATTTTTTTATTCCAGTCGGTTTCAAAACCTCTGACCTAGAAATGAATTTTCCGAGAAATAATGACTGACGCGAAAACGCGTGTCGCCAGCCGTACGTCAGCCGGAATGCATCGTTTTTCACCCAAAGCCCGGAGCGATAGGTCATTGACACGTTTAATTTATCATGTAACAACTGGTGCTCGATGGTTGGTTGTTTTGTAGTGATTTTTTCAATGACAGGTTATTATACCTACATTGTGTTCTTTTTTACTTTCTTCAATTTTAACTCACTCGTTACTAACAAAAATATTTAAGTTTGATAGCTTGATTTAAAAAAAATAATAAGCTGTTATAAAACTTGTGTCTTTGTTAGTATAGAGAATGTTTCGCTTAACTTTATGTCTGTGGTTATTTGCTTTTTATCTAGTACTTAAGTCTCATTTCATTATATTGATGTTGATGTTCTAAATAAATAATTAAAATAAATAACTTATAAGGTAACATCCAACAAGTCAAATAAAGTTAATTTTTAACCGACTTCTATGAAAGAGGAGGTATGTTAGACTCTATGTATTATAAATATAATGTGAACTAAAAGCAGTCTTGCAAAGTAGAAATACGTAAAGTAACCTTTTATTTTCGTTCAGTAGTCTGTCCTCAAAATAAAATTTGATATTTTAATGGTAGTCACTGTATTTAAATAACTATCAATATCGTATTTTTGCTTTAGAAAGCTTATCTCAGTGTACTTACTTTAACTAAAGATGATGAAGGTAAAAACTGACAGTATAAAAACAAGATTTTCTTCGTTCATTTCACTTAGAACTCTGGCGTGTGTAAACAAAATATTATCGAAGCTTATGAAGAACAGTCTTTTCGGTAAACTTTGTAAATCACTTTGATCTTTTCGACTTTGAAAATAAGTGAATCGTTTGAAATTTTAAGATTAGGCACAACTGCTAGTGAAATGTAATAATTAGGTTGTGTATCAATTGGAGATGGGCAATAATGGGAATGAGCGATAAAATTAACTAGTTCAGTTGGTTTTACTCTTTCGTTCAATTGAAATTCATTTAGTTCAATAGGTAACTCCTTTCATTCGTTTACTCATTCATCAAATTTGATAGAAACAACATACATTTGTCTGAGGTGGCCCAAGCCTTAAGGCCGCCACTAAGGGAAATAATAATAATAATACATTGTCCGACCTAGGTAAGCCAGAGGCCATTAGTATTGTCTATATTGTTGTTGTTGAGTGTATAGTGATTTCTTATTTTAAGTTACGTTTAATTTTATAATTTTGCAGAAAATTCCTTGGTTTCAGTATAATTCATATTATTATCAAATAAAATAATCATTTGTCCAAACATTACTTAAAAAAATCCGGCCAAGTGCGAGTCGGACTATCTATAAATCTATAAAAACGGCAATAAAATCACGTTTGTTGCATGGGAGACCCTTTTAAATATTTGTTTTATTTAAATTTACTTATTTTTTAAAAAGTTAATATATAACTAAGTATTCAGTGAATATTTCAAGCATCTACGTCCTGCCGTTATCAATATCGAGCTAAAACGAGCAAAAAATCAAGTTTGTTGTATGGGAGCCCCCTTAAATATTTTTTATTATTTTTTTAGTATTTTTTGTTATAGCGGTAACCGAAATACATCATGTGTGAAAATTTCAACTGTCTAGCTATCACGGTTCATGTGATACAGCCTGGTGACAGATGGACAGACAATCAGACAGACGGATTGACGGCGAAGTCTTAGTAATAGGATCCCGTTTATTACCCTTTTTTATTTTACGCAGTGATTTTTCCTTTGTATCTGCCTGCTACAATTTTATTGAGATCCTTAACAAAGTTAAAACCCCAATTACGAAATGTATATGCAATACAGAATACAAAAAATAAACAAGAGCATTTATCACGAGTTGGTTATTTAGAATAAAAAACCTTTTTCGCCTTCACCAAAATTTATGATCGGTGTCCTTTAAAAAATACGAAAAGCCTCAGGTGGCTAAATATTTAGATAAATACGGTAGGTAGCGGCCGCCATAATTAATTTCAAGTATTATAATTAATAACGTAGCCTCGAACCGGGGTTTTGGTTATAAAATGAGATAAAAACATTTTAATAGGAAATTACTTCCAAGCAACATTGTTAACGACGTAAATTATGACATTGTTTTAACAACAAACACCTAGTGTAACTATAGGTAGGTATACTATGTTTTTCGTTGTTATTTTGTACTAGCTTTTGCCCGCGACTCCGTCCGCGTGGAATTAGTAATTTGGGCAGCTTATTTTTTATCCAATTTGCTTTTTCATCAATTATGGCTCTCCTTAGATCCTTCCGGAAGAAGTGAAACTTCATAATAAACCAACCCGCTCCCAATACGCCCCAACCCGCTCTCAACCCGCTCTCAACTCGCCCCCCACCCGCCTCCAACCCGCTCTCAACCCGCCCCCAACCCGCTAAATTATTACCGACCACGTACTTTGAGATGATCGCACTTCATCCTACTTTTTTATTAATTGTTATAAAAAGTTAAACGACCAAAAAACGGTTAGAGAAAATGACTACAAAGTGGGAGGTCCCGGGTTCAATCTCTGATGGGGGTCATCGTCATCATCATCATTTCAGCCGTAGGACGTCCACTGCTGAACATAGGCCTCCCTCATTGACGCCCAATCATTATGGTTGGAAACGACTTGCATCCACCCTGAACCTGCGCTGCGGCCTTCACCAAATCGTCCGTCCGTCTCGTTGGCGGACGTCCCACGCTGCGCTTGCCAGTCCGTGGTCTCCATTCGAGAACTTTTGGGGCCCAACGGCCATCACTGTATGCGGTATCGGTATATAATGTAAAAATACTAAATTTTGTTTACGATTGTTTGATATTTGGTGTTTTCAGGATCTTTTTATTGTGGTTGACAAACGTTAGCAACAAATAACAAAGAGGGTACCATTTAAATTAGAACTATTCTAAAAGTAAATTCCTCCCTCTATTGAGGAGAGCTCATAAAGGTTGACTGAATTTCTACGCCGGAATGTGATGCCAAAACGTTGGGCGAGAAATTCACCAGCTCTATTATAGTCAAGGGCAATTTTTAATAATTTATGTTTTACTAGCTGATGCTCGCGGCTTCGCCCCCGCTGTTTTTTTTTTCATACAAACCTTGTTCTGATAATTAGGTACGAACTCAAAAAAAAAGAATAACCAATTTGGTGCAGTCAATCGGAAGTTATGCGCGTGTATTATACGTTTCGGTGATTCGATTTTCATTAATTATAGATTTGTAAGTACCTATGTTTATCCGTCGCTTTAGTACCCATAATACAAGCTTTGCTTGGTTTCTGACTAGATCATAATCATCATTCCAGCCTATATACGTCCCACTGCAGGGTACAGGTCTCCGCCCAAAATGAGAAGGCTTTAGGCCGTTGTTCCCTCGCAGGCCCAAGCGAATTGGGAGCTTCACATACACTATTGAATTTCTTCTCAGGTGTAACCTTAGTGTCTCGTACTCAGTTAATGCTGGACAATATAATGCGCTAACTCATTTGTTTTAATTAGTCTTATAAAATTTGGGGCGCCCATACATTGAGTTCTAGAAATCACTTTACGGTGAAGGAAAACATCGCGAGGAAAACTTTATACACCGGCGAAGAAATTCAATGGTGTATGTGAAGTTCCCAATCCGCACTGGGCCCACGTGGGAGCTACGGCCTAAGTACTCTCATTCTCAGAGGAGACTTGTGCCCTGCAGTGGGACGTATGTAGGCTGGGACGACATAACATACTGTTTTAAGAAGCAGAAAGCTAATAGCCCTGCCAGGTTTATCATGAGCTACGGGCCATTTTCTGATCCGTCTCGGCGTGCATCATTTGTCATGATGAAGCAAGGCTTTCGCTGGGGCACCAGTCATGTCAGTTTGCTCGTGGTTTTAGAGATTTTCTCCAGCGTTATGATATGAGAGATTTGGAGCATAAATCGTTTAACTAAACTTTACTGTCATATCAGGGAGTTACATGTTACAAAATTATTTTAGAGCAAAGAAAAACACGTGAGATGGTCTAACGTGTTTCAGTTTAGATACATGTTGGTAGAATTTCTCGTTTGCGTGAGTGTTATTTTATCTTTGAAGGTCCTTGAGGAAAAGCTCTGGTTGTTTTGACATTAGGTTTAGTATGTTAATGTCCTGCGAAGGATATCATTGACTAACAACTCGATTCCCAGCGGGTTGCCTAAAATTTTGAAGTAACCAAACGCTTCTCTTAGTAACCGATTGTTTGTATAGAGACTTACTCTTCCATAATAAACTTTTAAGTATTTTTCAAAATGGTGCAGTAACAAAACGCATCAAAATATCCACAAGACCAATCAGTCATTCATAAATTCAATATTCCGGCAGGAATTGTACACTCACACATGTAAATATTCATTCATAAAACCATAGATTCACTACAAGCGTCTACCGTAAGAATAGGCATGGAATAGGCTGAAGATAACCCGGTCTCTATCGGCTTATCACATTTCAAAAAAGACTTTCTACCTTGTGCATAAGGCTTAATTTCACTTTGTCAGAAGCTTTTTTTTTTAATTAAGTTATCCCACTTGGAATAGCCGACGGAATTGACATTCATGCAGCCATTCGTAGACTTATTTAAAATTACTGGAGCGAAATTGAATTTTAAAATATCGAGTTTTAGTGTTTTAGTGTAGCAAAGTACGATATTTTGTCTATTTTTATAATAAGATTTATAAACAGACAAAACTAAACCGCCACGGGCTGTGCTCAGCGCGCTGCACGACACCAAATCGTATACGCTGTGCCGCGCTGCCGGAATGTGTCACTGTATGTACGATTCGGAGCCATAGAACGTGCCGGACGTGATCCGCTAGCGCGGTTGATTTGTTTGTGGTGTGGTATTTATTGAAATGACAACATTAGGTAATGTCATGTCAATCGCTAAGTGTTTTGTAGTTTGTTTATTTATATTATTATAAAATTATGTGAAATAATTTTAATAAAAACACAATATTAGATCAGTGTTGATGCGCAATATCGGTGAAATTTAATCGTACATATTATCGTCTGTCAGGTTGTAAATCTGATTATAATTCAGTGTCTAATTCATGTATAAGTAACATATTGTTTTGATACTGATATCAGTGAAAGGATAAATATGCTGCAGTCTTATGGACCGAATTACTGCACGTAAGTACTAGTTTTCAAGAATATAACCTAGTATAGCTACTAAGAAATGGGGTATGATTTTTGTTTCCTTGTTTTCGTCCGACTTTACCTGGAAAAAAATTCACGCCTCGCCACTGTTGACTAATGGCTGTTATCCTAGTAGGAGTAAGGTAAGACTTTTGTATTTAATAGAGTGTTTAGTTACAAAAATGTTTCAATTTAATTTCTTTCAAGGTGCTGAAAGACAACGGAGTTAATTCAAAACATCACAAAAATTACAATCATAATGTTCTTAAATAAAATTATTGAAAGTGCGCTTCTTTTTTAGATTTACTCATATAATAGATTTCTACATTTTTAACATTCCTAGCCACTGTTAAAAACCATAACTGGTTTATGTAACAGATGGCGAGATCGCGCGCTTCCGTGGCTATGCCGTTGCTATGTGTACGAGTAGATGTAGAAGAACGGAGATGTATAGAATCAAGCAATGGCATCAGCTGGACCTCAAGTCACACTATTGCATTACAAAGGGCTAAGGACGAGACCTGCATGGATTCCGATTAACGTAATTGGTCAGAAGCGTCTAAAAATACACAAAATTAAAAAAAAAACATCATTTTCGCTGAAAGTTAATTAGGCGAACTTTTTGATCGTGTAATCATTCTACAGATTGATTAAGTTTAGGTTAAGTTTATTTTCTAATCTAATATATAAAAATCTCGTGTCACGGTGTTTGTTATCGAACACCCCCGAAAGGGCTTGACCGATTTTTATGAAACTTTTTTGTCCGTATTCGGCAGGTCTGAGAACAGGTCGTAGGCTATTTTTTTATACCCCTATTCTTCGCAGATGGAGTCGCGGGAAACAGCTTGTAATCCTATAAAATCGATATTTTTTGAGAAAATGGCTCCCTTCAAATAACCAAAATAATAGGGTCTACTATTTTATTTTCGAACTTTATGTAGTTTGGTATAGTATAAATCTTCCCAGGTGAATTTTTCGCTTCGAGCCCTTATCTTTCAAAACAAACGGTATCGTCATAGTATTAAGGTTCAAATTTTCAGTTCATAGTATTAAGGTTCAAAATTTAATTTAAGCGAAAAATTCACCTGGGAAGATTTATACTATAACTGGTAACTTACCCGTTATGAATGTGTCGAACAATGCCTAGGTAGGTACTTAGTTCTATGTTATCATACCTACCACTTGAAGCTATAGTTGGTTCTATATTAAACGAATTTACGAAAGTTTCTCAAGTCGCGCTTTAGCAACAAGTTATTAACTAGTTTTTCTCATAATTACTCGCTTTCACCTAGTTAATCAAAGTTGCTACCTTTTAGCAGTCCTTTCAGAGTATAAGTAGAGATAAGTAATCAGGATGTCACGAGCTAAGTTAAATGGAAAAGTTTCCGAGTCCTGCTTTATACATGCCCTAAGGGCTAAATCCTGACCTTAGTAAATGTCACCTTTCAGAAGTTGGCCTCGTAAAAAGTTTTCTTGAACTTTGTAATTTGGTCCATGAAATTATTAGTAGGTGGGGCCGTTGGTGTAATGGTGAAGGCGAAGGAGTAAATAAGTTGAGGGTTCTTGTATCGGATTTGTATAAAATCAAGTGTGATCTAATTTGAGTTGCTACGAAACGAAGTATAGTATACTATAACTTATCATTATGTAATGTGATTTCCCGAATAAGCAAATTTGGTTTTCGTTGGTACGATTACGTGTACTTTTACGAATCACTCTCTCTAGCTGTCAAATAAAATAAGGTTAGTTCTCCACTATGAATCGTCTTAGCCAAAATATATGAAAGTGCCAATAAAAAAGAATACAAATTAAAATGTGAAAAATTAAACACAATCCTAATCATAATTAAGAAGTTTTGTTCACTGTTAAAAAAAATACGTTTAACTGTTACTACCTTTTGGTAACTAGCTAGTACTAGGTGCGTTCAATAAAAAGTGAGAATGAGTATGTTATAAACAACTTTTACTAAATGTCATTTTATTTTTCGACATAGTCACCTCTTAGCATAATACACTTAGTATATCTTTTTTCTAAACTTAAAATTCCATTTTTAAAAAAGGTCTCATCTTGAGTACTTAAAAAATCTTGTACTGCAGCGACTACCGCGTCGTCATCTTCAAATTTCTGGCCTCTCAGGTATTGTTTCAATCTCGGAAATAGGTAGAAATCACTGGGAGCGAGATCTGGTGAATACGGAGGATGCTTAAGGATATCGAACCCAGCATCACGAATTGCAGCCATTGCAACGGCGGACTTGTGTGCCGGGGCATTGTCCTGGTGGAACTGCACAACTTTCGAGAGTTTACCTCGCCGTTTTTCGCGGATCTCATTGCGCAATGTTGCTATTTGTTTGGCGTATAATGTGCCCGTAATAGTGGCTCCATGCTCGAGATACTCAATCATTAATACCCCTTTACCATCCCAAAAAACAGAGCCCATGACCTTACCGGCAGATGGGTTCACCTTGAATTTCTTCGGAGTTGGAGATGATGGCCTTTTCCATGTCATAGACTGCAGTTTCGTTTCAGGGTCGTAATGATGGAGCCATGTTTCGTCCATTGTTATAAATCGCGCCAAAAAAAGTTCCCGGTCTTGCTGCATCAGGTTCAAAGCTTCTTGACAAATCTCTAGTCTAGTTTGTTTTTGCGTGTCAGTAAGCATTCTTGGTACCCAACGCGCAGATACCTTTTTCATACCCAAGCGTTCATGTAAAATATTATGCACGCTCCCCGTTGAAATCTTTACATTTTCAGCAATAAAACGAACTGTGACACGACGATCCGCCAAAACTGAGTTTTCGACTTTTTTCACAATTTCTTCAGTTACTGCTGTAGTAGGGCGTCCGGAGCGGGGGTCGTCCATTGTCGATGTTCTTCCACGTCTAAATTCGGCGCACCAACGTGCGACTGTCGAATACGGAGGAGCATTAGACCCTAAAGTGTCCCGCAAATCCAAATTGACTTGGTCCGTAGAAAAATTTTTCAAATACAAGTATTTGATAACGGCGCGCAGTTCAATTTTCTCCATTTTCGCTAACGTACTCAATAGCATTGCAAAGAAATTACCGTATATTTTTTTAAACAAAAGACAGTTAGTTTTTTTTTTCATAGCAATCAGCTAGATAGATTAGCTTTACCGGCCAGTATTTAATTTCATAATATTAAAAGAGTTTGCATCTCATTCTCACTTTATATTGAACGCCCCTCGTAAAACTCTGCTAATAATGTTTTGTCAATTATATAAAATAGAATGACATAGGTATAGATTTATATGGCAGAAAGAATAATGATCCTTAAGAAAATTGTCTTGTATCAAAAAAAAAAAAACGTGATTTACTAAAATGAAATTCTCAAGGCTGTTTGTTTGTTCAAAAGAACATTGCTGCAGTTAACTGCAACTTTTTTATCATGACAGGAAAGCAAACGAGCAATCTGTTGGAAAATGATCACCACTGCCCATACATATCAACAACAGAGAGTCACTGATTTGTTGCCGGCCTTTAAAAAGGAGAGGGAATAGGGGAGGGGGAGAGATATTGGGCTCCCGGTGCTCTCACGTATCGTACGAAACGCAGCAAGAGTACTGCTGCTTTACGCCGGTGTTCTGTGAAAGGTGGTACCGCCCCGGACGAGCTGGCCCACTACAAAACCACTCTACCACTACAAAACTGAGCTACACTTGGAATTGGTAAACTTAAAATACAAAGATGTTTGTTAGGTATACCAGTCTCGAAATAAGGCCGTGAGGGCGTGTGTCCTTAATCTAAATCATTTGCATCTTCCGTGCCGCGCCCCGATTCGAATTTACTGCCGTAATAAATACGAACAACGCAGTGCACAAATTTGCATTAAGAAATACCTGTATGATAGCTAAGTTTCTTCCTTTCAAATAGCTTTACTACACGATATTACAAACACAAATTTAAGTTCCTAATATAGTTGTTTTTCACGCACCTAGGAGGGCGCGGGTTACCACTCAATGGA
Organism: Archips crataeganus; assembly: GCA_947859365.1. Classification (NCBI taxonomy): domain Eukaryota; kingdom Metazoa; phylum Arthropoda; class Insecta; order Lepidoptera; family Tortricidae; genus Archips; species Archips crataeganus. The sequence continues at coordinate 13,908,373 of OX402057.1, read as the reverse complement.
TGCGTCAGGATGGTTGTCTACGGCGCGGGAGACTAGGACGAAGATGTTGGAATGATCTAGATACGTTTTCGGGTGACTGGCTAGAGATAAGGGCAGACAGAGCAAGTCGGAAAGTCCAGGGGAGAGACCTTTGCTTTGGCTAGTAAAAAAAAACTGAGATTTTGAATAATAAACGTGTACGAACTTTGACAATAATTCCTAAAATAATATCCCGTGTAATATAATTTTATGCAAACTAGTGGCTCAGTAAAATAGTAATTGTGTAACAAAAACACGAACTTTGTCGTTTGCGCTAAAACTTCGCGACATTTGTGAATGTTGCTCTTAATTCAGCTCTAAATTTTAAAGCATTAGTAAAGTACATGGTACGCAAAATATCATGTTAGTTGCTTTCCATTATTGTTGTCAATCCTAGTAACCTGCAGGCAGACCAGAGAAGCTCTTCCGAAGATCAACCCCGGATTATCCCGCAAACTTCGCGGTTATGGAAGAACTCAGCTCCGACTACTGGTCGTGGTACAATTTAGGTGTTACAGACAGCCCCCTATGCAGAGCGTGCATGGAGGCGGAAGAAACGGCCTCACACGTCCTGCTAGAGTGTGTTAGTGTGGCGAGCTATAGGGCACTACACCTCGGGACACTGAGGTCGCTCCAGGAAGTCGTCGGCAACGTGAAGGGTCTGCTAGGCTTCCTTATGGAGTTGGGCTGGCATGAATAGTGCCTACAGCCAGTTACGCAAAATAGGCGCGTAAAAAACGTCGAGTTGCGGAAATTAGCCCGTTATTACCTATTACCTACTGTTGTCAATCGACCGACCATAATAAATCTATAGCTTAACAGTCCCGCATTGAAATGCACGGTATTTCTTGTGTCGTGTAACTAAAGCTTTAGGGTATAACAGCAATACAATTGTAAATTTAAAACGTCTGAAGTTTTCCCCGCGGTACAAGTCATCGTTTTGCACAAAGGTTTATCTGAATCTTTTCGCAGTAATCTGTCTGTTTGTTCTTTTAAATATTTGGGGTTCCACATAAAAAAGGTGCCCTCATAGGGCTGTTGATTGTAAACCGGAATAAATAAAAAAACAGTAGATTTTTTTACAAAATCAAGATACGAATATTCTAGCCAATATTAAAAGAAAACGAGCTGCACTTCTGCAATACGTTATTCCGCACCACGATTTTTTTGCCGATACAGCTAAGAAACCGATTTTCTAAACACTAAATTATGTACTTATAGGTAGTTACTTACGTGAAATTATATTTAGCGGATTAAAGTAAGTACACAAATATAAAAAAAATACAAGAAACGTGTTTTTCTTTCGGCAAGACAGTACGGGACCCTTCGTGTGCTAGTATGACTCTTGGTTTGTTTTTATTTACGTTGTAAGATATTATTTTCTCGGAAGAAAAATCGTATTGATTCTTCACGATAATAATAAAAAAAGCAAAAAAGATAAAAGAGGAAATGAAAAATTCCGTAAAAAATTGTTTTCTTTCGTATAATCTTATTATTATTGTCTTCATCATCATCATCCCAGCCTATATACGTCCCACTGCAGGGCACAGGCCTCTTCTCAGAATAAGAGGGCTTGGGCCGTAATTCCCACACGGGCCCTGTGCGGATCGGGAACTTCACACACACACCATTCAATTTCCTCGCAGGTGTACCTATACAGGTTTCTTCACGATGTTTTCCTTCACCGTAAAGCTCATGGTAAATGTCAGATAAATTCCGAAAAACTCCGAGGTGCGAGCCGGGATTTGAACCCACGACCCTCTGCTTGAGAGGCCATAGGTGAAACCGCTAGGCCACCGCGACTTATTGTTTGTACGGGATTATTGTCTTATTTTCATGTTATTCGCTAAAACGTATTCTGACACATCCGTTTTCAAATCAAGTTTAAACACGTTAACTTCGCTTTGATAAAAACAGTAATGAGATACGTGCCTTATTTCGTAGGTATATTATATAACAACATAACGTGCAAAATAATAACATTTTGCGTTTATTAAGCCTGCGTGGGGTCTTGTTGTATGTAATCCGATTCAGTGCGAAGCCCAATTATAAGAGGAGTTTTGTTTGTATTTATCTAGAAGATTCTTTGTGCAAATAAGTCTAAAGCGGTGGCCACTGAACATTGGAGAAAGCCAAGTAATTTGAAGATGTTTTGTAGACTTACGTTGACGTTATCAGGTATAAACAGAAAAGCTTTATGAAGCATGCGGTTATTTTGTTCTCCAGTTTGTTTGATTAGTTAAGGACTAAATTGATTAGTGTAAACTATCGTATAATACTTACTGTAAAAAGGAGATGCACACTGACGCGCCTGCACGCACACAGCCAGACAACTACCCACAGCATGAATATGGCGCGCCTGCACTGCCGCCAGTGCCGCCGCGTCGCATCGCAAGAGGAGGCTCGTCCATTTATCCTGCGGCCGCGACCGAATGTACACGCACTTACCTGTTGAGCTCTCGATTGTATTGTCACGTGACTAGCGAATAAATTTGTATTATATTTTTGTGTTAGCATTTAATTCTGATCTCCTTTAACATTACCTATTTTTTGAAGTAAAACTTCTTTAGGCACGCTTGACTTGGGAGTAAGCTGGTGAATGCGTTACGGAAATAAGGCGAACGCGGGGTAAGGGGTGTCGGGGGGCTGTATGGGCAAGAGAGAGCACTGAACGCCAGGATGTACAAGAGAGCAGCGCGCGCCAGGATGTAGGTACAATCTTAGTACTGGCGCTCGGGTAATTTTCAATGCGGGGTGGGGGGTGCGGGTGAGGGGGGAGAGTTGCGCGGTATTTATGGGGGGATGAAAATTTCATTGATTTTACCGTAGGATGCACCGTTTTCAAAATATTTAACAAAAACACCGGTTCTCGTCCGATCACCGAGGTTAAGCAACATATATGTAGAAGGAGCTGCAGAAGTTTTACTTCAGTCGTGTGGTCTAAAGCACACTCGGTTTTATTTATTCTGACTAGCCCATTTAAGTTTAGCGGTCTTAGCTAAATTTCATGTTTCTGATGCAATCAGTCTGAGATGCAAGTATTATAGTGTTCGTCATCAACGGAGAAGCGCCCCACTAATTTTTGACTGAGGGGATCGCGGGGTGCGGAGAGTTCGGCTAGACTTATAGCGTCAGTCGCGAACGGTCAGCCGTTCGATGTACCCATTTATTTGATTTCATCATCATCACCCCAGCCTATACCTACAGGGTGTTACAAAACTACCCGTAAAGCCGAAAGGAGGTTAAATGGGGCCTTATAACGAGTCCATTCACAATATTTAAGAACCGTAGTAACACAGTGCTCTATAACATACCCCAAAAAAATAAAAAACCATTATTATTTTCACTGATGTGCGAACCCTATTTCAGTAAAATTAAACAGTAAATGAGTAAGTAATCTATGTCGTTTCTCAGATCTCTGTATGAATCACGTCTATTCATTGCTCTGATCAGGCGCGATGAAAAAATAAACACAAATAAACCCACTGTCACAATTAGGTATGATATTAGTTGAGATTACTTCTTTATCATAAAACTGAATAACATAAAATACCTGAACCGACTATATCACAAGAAATTTTAAAAATCAAGTAGAGTTTCTTTCCGCACTACTTTCTCTTGATTAGTCGATTTATCGTAGTATGCGTATGAACTCATAGGTAATTAATGGTGCATAGACAGAACCACTACACTGCTAGAAGGTTGCACATATTTGTACTGTAAGCGATTAGGAAGAAGAGTGGGGCGCGTCTTCGTGGATGGCGCCCACTATAAATACTAAGCTTCAATGCATAATTATTATGAATTATGAATTATGCCCATTGGCAAACCTTGAGCCAGGACTTTTAACAAGTTTTATTATTTTGGTAACTACCAAACTGCCCGGTTGATAACAGGGTCTTATTATAATTATTGATGCTCACATAATAAGAAGGAAGTCGTGGCGTAGGAAGGCCCTACTACGAAAAGTTCCAGAAGTCACTTGGATGCGAGCAGTTGTGGAACACTTTGGAGGTGGTCTTTGTCTAGCAGTAACCATATTTTGGCTGAAATACTGATAATGATGACATAGGTAAGAAAAAAAAATCTCTGAATTCTCTGAATTCCAAGAAAAAATAGTGGCACTCACAATAAATAAGTGTAGCTTTGTCGGATCTATGAAATAATAGATGGACTCTCAAACGTAAGCCGCCCTCCGATCAATCTCGAGAATGTGCGATAATTTCCTTTTTCCTCGATAAGATACACTTTTTGCACGTAATGCTACGTGGTGCTTAGTAAATCCTGTGGCTAAATGTTATATTTGACGATGGGTTTTATCTCAAACGTGGTTGGGAAATGGCATTGTAATTTTCATTCTTTTGGTTGGGTTTTTCCTTACTCTAAGAATACTCGAAATTTTCTTGTGTTACACTGTTACAGGATACTTTTAAGGGTTCCGTAGTTCTAAGTTCAAGGAAAGATTAGAAACTATTAGCGCTATGAAGCTGAATTTTCCACGAGTATTATGATTTTCGCAGAATAATTTTTTTTTTTACTAGCCTATAATTGTGTCCCACTGCTGGGCAAAGGCCTCCCCTCTGGTCCTCCACAGCTCCCTGTCCTGAGAGAAATCTGGCCAATCGTTTAATTCTGCCTGCGTTCAGGTCGTCTCGCCATCTGCGCCTAGGCCTGCCTCACCGCCGGTAACCGTCGTGCGGCACCCACCACGTGTTGTGTTAAAGTAGCAAAACTTTTTTTATTTAACGGACAGAAAGGCATGTAAACATGCTAGTGAACGTGTTAAAAGCGATGTGTTTTTTGTGATAATTACGTAACTTTAATTTTTTAAACAAACGGTTGAAGAATTTACGTGGATTTGTGGACACTTATATAATGTGTCAAATATGCGCAATACTCAAATAACCTCGGGACGTCTGAAATTGCGAAATTGGTAATTTAAATAGAAAAAAATCTCATTTCGGAACGCCCTGCTGTGAAACAAATAAAGTCTTTTGGTTAAGCTACGAAAACTAGGACGTTAAGAAAATAAATAAACGTTACGTTATAATTATAAAGCATAATGTGCTCAAAACTGTTTGATAAAAATCTATTACTTCACTTATGCCTGATTGCTAAGATTTGGAAGCAATTGGAAAGCATGAAGCATGCTTTAGAAAAGAAAAACTACGTCGCTTCTTTTTATCAGGTTTTGTAATTTTTTTTGCGCTCATAAAATTCAGTATAATGTAGCGTCAAACGAGTACACTATTATATTATTTATTATGTAAACGCTTATTAACTTAAAACATCTGCTTTGACATTTGTTTTTGTATCGTTTTATGGATACCTATGAGGAATACTTAGTTTAACGACTGCTTTAGCCTAGTTGGTAGTGACCCTGCCTACGAAGCAAGAGGTCCTGGGTTCGAATCCCGGTAAGGGCATTTATTTGTGTGATGAGCACGAATATTTGTTCCTGAGTTATGGATGTTTTCTATGTATTTGAGTATTTATTTATCTATATAAGTATGTTTATCGTCGTCTAGTACCCATAGTACAAGCTTTGCTTAGTTTGGGACTAGGTCGATTTATGTAAGATTGTCCCCTAATTTTTTTTTTTTTTTTCTAGTTTTGGTAACTTTGATTAGTTTTCTTTAGTTCTGCGTTAAAAATCTGCATATTTATGTTTGAACTGACCCTCTTTTCATTCTTGTTATAGTATAAATCTTCCTAGGTGAATTTTTCGCTTCGAGCCCTTTATCTTTCAAAACAAACGGTATCGTAATATTAAGGTTCAAATTTAATGTAATGGCTCGAAGCGAAAAATTCACCTGGGAAGATTTATACTATAACATCTCTACAATATCGTAAATTTCTGATTCGACAAAGGAACAAAGCTCCAAAGAAAATGATACCAAACTTTATAAAAAATTCTAGAATGCTCGTGTCACTTGTTTAGAAACAGGGACAAATCAAACACTGTCACCTTGGAGAACAACACTACGTCTAAAAATCGTTTCTTATTTCTTAAATATATCTATTTTGCTAAGGTCAAGGTGTTAGGAATCGCTCTGTTGCTGCACGACCCGGTGGAAACTAATGTGATTTCACTCACGTAGCATCCCGGACTGACCGAAATAGTTCAGTGACAGTGATGAATATTTCAGCTTAACCTTTAGTACATTTTGAATAATGATTTGATAGGTAGGTTTGTAATAAACTGTTTTGTTGTTTTCCTAAGCCGGCGGTGGATTTAAGTTATATAACTATTAGGCAATAGTTTTTAATGGTTCACCTTTAATTAATTTACTGAATCAGGCGTCACTTTGTGGAGGTTCATATTATCATTGAATTGAAACAATTACTTTGCTCACCCGCGACCTTATGATAGTTACGTTTATACAAGAAATGTCTATTCATGCTGTTCCTTCACCCCCACACTGTAGGAACACAAACCCAACTATCACCACCGCCAAACTACACTGACGCGTTTCGAACCAATCCTAAGGTACGGTAAGGTAAGGTAATATTTGTTACGGGATGCAGTCGATGCAGACTGTGATTACACTCAATGAGTTCCCGGTATTTTAACGCAGTTACATACATCTAATAATTGAAAATGGTGTTTAAAATAAAAATTCATCTCCTGGTCAAGATTTATCATTTATTGTTTAACTCTAGTTTATGTCCACAGCTTTGCTCCGTGGAAGAATCCATATTTCATATTATAAATGCGAAAGTGTGTTTGTCTATCTATCTATTACCTCTTCACGCCTAAACCGCTGAACCGGTTTAGAAGACATTTTGTATGGAGATTGTTTGAGGCGTTGGGAAGGACATGGGATAGTTCTTATACTGGGAAATTGCATAGTTCCGACGGGATAGCGATAAACGATTTCTTTGCAGACGGAGTCGTGGACAACACCTAGTGAGAAATAAGACTAGTGCTTAAGCCCGTCGGAATTTCGCAAGATTGCAAAGTCAAAGTCAAAATCGTTTATTGTATCTCATTACAAGCATAAGCGCTGGAACCTATTAGACTAGGCATGCACGTGACTGATGACGTGGCAAGGTCACGGCAATAATCTCCCATTGCACCTCTTGGGTAGTCAACATGATATTATGCATAATATATCTCCTTCTCATTGAAATTTTTAGTTGATTTCACAGGACAAAGAAACTTGTGCTAGTCGCACAAATTTTTGCGTATGGTATCAGAAGCAATAGGTAATGATAAAAAAACTGAGCTCGTGCTTAAGAATTTTGAAAACATTTATAAAAAAAAAAAATAACTAAATACTGTATTAAAAATGAAATCGTGAAGCCTGAGCAGATGAATTAAAAACATTTAAGAAGTTTATTATTTTCTTTCTTTCTTAATGCTATCATAATGTTGTTTGAGAAAAGTTGAATACTTAACTGCTGTCTACTGGGATCTTCAGTTTATTAATTTTCTGAGAACTAGAGTAGATATCTATAGAATGAGATTATTATCAAATCTTCGTGGAATTTTCTATTGTAAGTAGATACTTGTCTTGTCGATTTGTACCTACTAGTATAATAATGTAATAAGTAGGTACGCGAGGTAGTAGGTAAGTGAATACGCCAAAATGGACCGTATTAGTTTTATTATACTCTTTTCTAAGATTTTTAAATTGTTAATTGTCATAATGATATGCTAATCAGATATTTAATTTTCAACAATTTAACAATTTAAAAATAAATTGTTAGATATTGGTAGTATAAATGATTATTTACTTATTTATTGTTACTTTTACAGACAACATTCGGATTATTCAAACAAATTTAAATCACCCCTCGTATTATGATAATTATATAAATTGTCGAAACCACTGCGCTCGAGAGAGCGTATTCATTTGTGGCTTTGATAGCAAGTAATCATTTACCATGCTCATGCTTTATTCGCTGTTCTGGCCGAAATATCTGATTTATATCGAAGTCAGGCGACCGATATTTGAAACCGAAAATACTGCTAGAAAGTAGTAAAAATCTGTTTGTACAGCTTAAATAAAAAAAAACCGGCCACGTGTATAAAAAATTGCTGTTTACGATGTATGACGTATTAAAAAAAACTACTTACCTACTAGATCTCGTTCAAACCAATTTTCGGTGGAAGTTTATTATGGTAATGTACTAGGGGCGTTCAATAAAAAGTGAGAATGAGTTATAAACAACTTTTACTAAATGTCATTTTATTTTTCGACATAGTCACCTTTTAGTATAATACACTTAGTATAACTTTTTTCTAAACTTAAAATTCCATTTTTAAAAAAGGTCTCATCTTGAGTACTTAAAAAATCTTGTACTACAGCGACTACCGCGTCGTCGTCTTCAAATTTCTGGCCTCTCAGGTATTGTTTCAATCTCGGAAATAGTTAAAAATCACTGGGAGCGAGATCTGGTGAATACGGAGGATGCTTAAGGATATCGAACCCAGCATCACGAATTGCAGCCATTGCAACGGCGGACTTGTGTGCCGGGGCATTGTCCTGGTGGAACAGCACAACTTTCGAGAGTTTACCTCGCCGTTTTTCGCAGATCTCATTGCGCAATGTTGCTATTTGTTTGGCGTATAAAGTGCCCGTAATAGTGGCTCCATGCTCGAGATACTCAATCATTAATACCCCTTTACCATCCCAAAAAACAGAGCCCATGACCTTACCGGCAGATGGGCTCACCTTGAATTTCTTTGGAGTTGGAGATGATGGCCTTTTCCATGTCATAGACTGCAGTTTCGTTTCAGGGTCGTAATGATGGAGCCATGTTTCGTCCATTGTTATAAATCGCGCCAAAAAAAGTTCCCGGTATTGCTGCATCAGGTTCAAAGCTTCTTGACAAATCTCTAGTCTAGTTTGTTTTTGCGTGTCAGTAAGCATTCTTGGTACCCAACGCGCAGATACCTTTTTCATACCCAAGCGTTCATGTAAAATATTATGCACGCTCCCCGTTGAAATCTTTACATTTTCAACAATAAAACGAACTGTGACACGACGATCCGCCAAAACTGAGTTTTCGACTTTTTTCACAATTTCTTCAGTTGCTGCTGTAATAGGGCGTCCGGAGCGGGGGTCGTCCATTGTCGATGTTCTTCCACGTCTAAATTCGGCGCACCAACGTGCGACTGTCGAATACGGAGGAGCATTAGACCCTAAAGTGTCCCGCAAATCCAAATTGACTTGGTCCGTAGAAAAATTTTTCAAATACAAGTATTTGATAACGGCGCGCAGTTCAATTTTCTCCTTTTTCGCTAACGTACTCAATAGCATTGCAAATAAATTACAGTATATTTTTTTAAACAAAAGACAGTGAGTTTTTTTTTTCATAGCAATCAGCTAGATAGATTAGCTTTACCGGCCAGTATTTAATTTCGTAATATTAAAAGAGTTTACATCTCATTCTCACTTTATATTGAACGCCCCTCGTACATCAAATATTTTTTTTAGTTTTATTCATTTATTTTTAGACGACCAGATGGCCTAGTGGTTAGAGAACCTGACTACGAAGCTTGAGCTCCCGGGGTCGATTCCCGTGTCGGGGCAGATATTTGTATAAAAATACGAATGTTTGTTCTCGGGTCTTGGGTGTTTAATATGTATTTAAGTATGTATCTATCTATATAAGTATGTTTATCCGTTGCCTAGTACCCATAACACAAGCTTTACTTAGCTTACTTTGGGAGTAGGTCAATTGGTGTGAATTGTCCCGTCATATTTATTATTTATTTATTTTATTATTCTCTTATTTTAGAAGTTACAGGGGGGGACACACATTTTACCACTTTGGAAGTGTCTCTCGCACAAACTATTCAGTTTAGAAAAAAATGATATTAGAAACCTCAATATCATTTTTGAAGACCTATCCATAAAAAACCCACACGTATGGGTTTGATGAAAAAAAATTTTTTGTGTTTCAGTTCTAAGTATGGGGAACCCCCAAAATTTATTGTTTTTTTTTCTATTTTTGTGTGAAAATCTTAATTACAAGTTTCAACAGCATAGTTATTACAGTTTCGGAAAAAAGTGGCTGTGACATACGGACGGGCAGACAGACAGACAGACAGACATGACGAATCCATAAGGGTTCCGTTTTTGGCCAGTTGGCTACGGAACCCTAAAAACTTATTGATGAGATTAATATTAGAACTATAGTTCTAGATACTTTACAATTCAACACAATTTTTATCGCTTTCGAACGTTATTCTCGAGTAAATGAGATATCAAAAATCAGCCACCTGCCTCTAAAAGGCGTTTTTGGCAATGATGGTAAGTTTTCAGACTGATTTAAGTAGCCTCGTATAACATGAAATTTTTCTCATCATCATCATTATCCCAGCCTATATAATATATACGTCCCACTGCAGGGCATAGGCCTCCTCTCAGAATTATTCTGCTTGGGGTTTATTCAATCAGATTTCTTTAAGGTTCGAATCACCTGCAATTATTACATAACGTCATCGTCTGTCATCGGCACCAAAGTTTCGCTCCCTGATGATGACTGTTGAAAGCCTGCGTTTAAACCAGCCTCGCCATTGGCAGAGTAATAGGTACCTATACATCACACGCTCTGCATTGCATGTACATGGATAATGCGGTTGAACGCGTGCGATGTAATCGCTCTGATTACATCGCCGATTAAAGCGTCCGTGCCCAGTTTCGGGGTTATATTGAACACGTTTTAATGAGTACATTTTATACGAATCACATAAATGCTATTGCAACGGTCAAAGTTTCATGCTAAATTGACACAGAATCACGTATGTTTGTTAGTAGTTTGTATTGTAGATAAGAAATAAAATGCAGTTTGTACTGAAATGGATTAACATGAAAAATATTTATTGCTCTCCAGGGATGAGCTGTGATAAATGTGTTGAAATCACGCGCTTATGTCTGTTTTTAAACTTGTAAAAGTTATAGGCTGTAACAGGAACAGCTAAATCATCGAGCTTCGAATCTTTTTAGCGATGGAAACCTATGAACTAAAACAATTACTTTGCTCACTCGCGACCCACGCAAAGCACGCGTTGTTTTAGTTCAATGATATGGACCTCCGCAAAGTAACGCCTGATTTAATAAATTCGATGGAAACCTTTTTGCAAGCGAAATATTTAGAGGGACCCTAAAATAGTTACAAATTTTGTTATTGTCAAATTTAGTATCTATCGATTTTGATTATAGTCAACTTTTCAAAGTCCCAGTAGAGGCTTTTCGAAGCCCCTTGGCTTCACGAAACACACTCTGAGGATGGCGCTAAACTATTGTTTTAAAAGGATTCATGTAAACTAAGGTGAGATAAGTGAACCTAGGGAAAAAAAAACAGTTTTTTTAGAATTGTGTGATGTAGCTATATGATTACTACTTCAACTATGATGCAAATTTTATTTTTTTACTTATCAGCTGTTCTATTATTTCAATTTATTTAATTTTATTTTAGTTTCACTTTAACCCCTAATAATAATAATAATGGTCCCCAAGTCATGAACGAGACAGGCAAATGACTATGAGGATTCGAAATACATGACTGGCTTGAAGTATACCGTGTCAAACCAGGCTTCATTATTGGCTACGAAATTGAGGACATCTGACATTAGGGCCTGATTAGCTCTTCCCCGCAACTACACTGACTAGCAAGAATAATGAATCGCCTTCTAGGTATACAAAGATGTGTAACGTGTGACCACCATGTATCTTTGCATTTCAGTATTATTTATACCGTTATGAGTTATGATCCTCTACATTACTAAAACATAACAAAACATCGGTAGGTACGTATTATTAGTTAATTATTCCTCGATCGACTTAGTCATCTTCAGTCTATTTATTTAATATTTTCGTCTATTTATTAATAAAATCTGACTAATATTTATCACAATATTCACCCATACAACCTTTTCAATGAAACCGTGAAACCATAATTCCCCTGTGTGACAAAGTACCAAGAAGCACACAAGTGCTCACGGATTCACGTCACGGCCCAGTGTAGTAGCAGGGAAACAATTTTGTATGCGTCAGTACTGACAACGTTGTATATCTCAGGCCGGATTCACACCGTTGTGTAATTGTTGTTGATGCAAACATTTATTTTCTAAGAAACCAGTACCAAAATAGTTTTTTGTGGTGTAAGCGCAAAACGCTACCATTTTATTCAAATGATACCTTTTAGATTATTGCATTATTCAGCGTAATATAAATACACGTAATATGTTACCAAACGTACAATCGAGGGCATAAACATCTGTAAGTACGGCCCGGAGTCGGATAAGTAAACACCTACCTTACGATTAGTGGTAAAGAGGTGTACAGATGTGTAGCGACTACTAGCGCCATCTATTCATCACATAAGGAACTAACAACTACAATCCTACATCACGCTATCGAAGTTTCTCAACTCGGCTGCATAAATACAACTTCCAACTTTCATCCATTGGACTTCGGTCCCCAGGCATAACATCTGCCTGGAGAGAGACCTCTGTATTGCAGCCTACCCCCAAATTGGTGACCCGCGACATTGGCCAAAATCGCAGCCTTCAGACACACAAGACGATGACGCAGTCTCACAGCAAGCCATACTCACCGCACTGTGCACCATTAGCATGTATCTATTATCTGCCTGGTGTCTATAGTTCGCAAAAAATCCTCCTCCCACTACTTCCACTTGCCAATCAAGCAACCAACGCTCGCCAACAAGGCTCTGAGCAATCACGCAACAGGCATGCATCTACAAGTAGCAGAGGGACAACAATGCTCGCCGACGAGGCTCTGAGCGACTGGCCCTTGCAAGCGCCCACATGACGCACAGACTGCACTCCACTGCAATTCGTATCGACCTCCGGTCTAAAAGGGGGGCTGATGTAGCGACTACTAGCGCCATCTAGTCATCACATAAGGAACTAACAACTACAATCCTACATCACGCTATCGAAGTTTCTCAACTCGGCTGCATAAATACAACTTCCAACTTTCATCCATTGGACTTCGGTCCCCAGGCATATCATCTGCCTGGAGAGAGATCTCTCTATGGTTACTACCCCCAAAAACGTATACATATTTATGACCTTGACTGTATAGACTTCTAAGCTCAAATGTTTTTTATTGATTAGTAGTTAAGTTTAATGATGTAAACTAAGTATTACATTAAATTTTTATTATTGAAATAAACAGTTTAAATAATTTATGTTTTTAGACGACCAGATGGCCTAGTGGTTAGAGAACCTGACTACGAAGCTTGAGGTCCCGGGTTCGATTCCCGTGTCGGGGCAGATATTTGTATGAAAAATACGTAGGTTTGTTCTCGGGTATTGGGTGTTTAATATGTATTTAAGTATGTATCTATCTATATAAGTATGTTTATCCGTTGCTTAGTACCCATAACACAAGCTTTGCTAAGCTTACTTTGGGACTAGGTCAATTGGTGTGAATTGTCCCATGATATTTATTTATTTAATTATTTATTTATTTATTGAATCAGGCGTTACTTTGCATATTATTGAACTGAAACAATTACTTTTCTCACCCGCGATCAAAGCGCGGTCGTGTGTGAGCACAGTAATTGTTTCGGTTCCATGTTACTTATTTAAGAGATAATAGAGTCACAAAACATATAAATTTTAGTAAATATTTTCGAAAAATGTCTATCGCTAATACGCTTTTTCAGGGTGACGCTTTTCTTCTATTTGCGAATGTGAGTTTTGTGAATGATACACTTCGGTGTAAATGATGACACAACTTGGCTCATATAAATGCTTTATGCCCTTCGTCATATTGTTTTTCCCAATGGGTTCGTCGTGTTAATATTTTTACACATACGCGAATTGACTTACGTAAAAGCGACGGCTGCACGTCAACTTCTACCTACATAATAAAAGCGTTACGAGCCTCATGACAGTAACGTGGAGCTAAGTAACGCCGAATGCTTTTATTTTTTTATAAGTTCATACATAATGCTGTAAGTTCTTAGTGGGTTTTAAGTATATGTGTAATGTCATGATATATACACTGTACACTAGCATTTTTTTACTTACTGTATGCTATGTATGTATGTCCAGCGCTGCGGATGTCCGCAAATATGTCCAGCTATATATACCTCTAATAGGTCGCATATCTCAACGATTCTCATGAAACTTTGTGAGCAGGTTCGATAATGTTATTGATTTTATTTTATGGATTTAGTTTTTAACATAATTATTACAGCCATTTCGAAAATCGGTCGAGATCTTTTTTTCAAAAATCGTCTGAGTGTTTTTCTTTGTAGGTATTGTGTAGTTTACGACTGTAAAAATAATGAAGTAAATTCGATGAATAGATTTTTAAGTGAAAGGTAAATTGAGCAAAAGTATGACCGATCTAACGAAGTTCGATGAATGATTTCTAAGTAATGATAAAATTCTGCGAATATGTTATGGGAAACAATAATCGACGAAACGATTTTTTGTAAAATCATGGATTACCGTAGTTTACAGTGGTAATTATTTTGGAAAAATCGCTTTTACGTTGTAAATTTTCTTATTATATCTGTATGCACGAGTAGTTATATACTATATAGTTTTTGTGTTTGCGAATAAAGAATACATGTATTTTATTGTGCATGTGTAGAAAATATAAAAGGAAATGTTTTGACTGACTAAGTGGCAGAATGACTGAACTTCCAGCACAAATTATTCGACCCATAGAGGTGAAATTTTATATAATTTTTCCCTTTATGGTAGGTATAAGGTAAACAAGGAACAAGGATACATATTCTGCAACGCGATGAAGCCACGAGCGCAACTTAGTACAGTTATAACAGAAAAGTTAGTACAGTTATTAAATTTATGTATTCCATTCGTAGATACTTAGATATTTGTCAGTTGAATATAAAGATTTTGAGTGCAGGATGATGCAGAATATCAAATTTTATGAGCACTAAGAGGACGTGACTGCAATTTAAAAATATAGAAAATGTTCATGCGAAGTGTTTGAAGAGTCTAAAGACAGACAAAATACTGTTTCATGTCCAGATCATACCGTGGCTTTAAAATCTACCTAAGACATAAATATTAATAATTAATTGTCCATAAAGGTCATATACAGCATAAGAAATAAAACTAGTCTCTCCTGTGGACATAAAATAAGTGAGACATGAACAAAAAAAATTGTATGACTCAACAGTCCTCCAGAGTTCTGTTGTCAGATATTGCCAGGTAGGAAGATTTTTTTATTTTTATTTATCAATTAGAGCATGCCACTGATGACCATTACTGTTGTCGTTTAACTGTGCTTAATGTAAGACCTTTACACTACGTGTGAGCAATAAAGATTATGAATTATGACCTAATATAGCCATGGATTGAATACCACAAGGTGGGTGGCATGGCGTGTTTGGTTCAGAAGGCACTGGCTGGCTAGACACCGCTCAAAATCGAAACAAATAAAGAAAATGGTAGCCTATGATCCAGTGTCATGGACTCCCGTGGTAGCCTAGTGGTTTGACCTATGGCCTCTCAAACAGAGAGTCATGGGTTCGAGCCCATCCTCGCACTTCGGAGTTTTTCGAAATTCACGTGCGAAATTACATTTGAAATTATCCATGAGCCTTACGGTGAAAGAAAACATCATGAGAAGACCTGGAGATACCTGCGAAGCAATTAAATGGTGTGTGCGAAGTTCTCAGTTCGCACTGGGCCCGCGCGGGAACTATACGGCCGAAGTCCTCTCATTCTGAGAAGAGGCTTCTGTAATATAGTGGGACGTATATAGGCTCGGATGATCATGATGAATTCAGTAGGTACCTATTATATAAAACGCTATTAAATTGCATCTAAATTCGACGTCTTTTCTAAAAATGTTATTTCGTCTCACACTTTTACCCGTTCCCAAATACTCTATGCACGGAAACAGTTGTTTGTCCTACGTGAAAGGCCTACAATCGAATAGATAAGGCGGTAAAATTTTCTGCAAACTTGGCTTAAACTCGTCGGAACTTTGCGAGGACAAATTCGAGCGCCTTCGACTTGCCGTATACAGGCGTGCTCAAACTTTACAGCACCGTTTCATTGAAACACTAGCCTTTACGCGCCACTTCGCCCACCTGAACCATTAGATTCGGTAGTTGAATTGAAATTCCAAATTTATACATTATTTCAATGGGAATTTTCAAAAATTACATTGATGTCTTCATTTAACAAAATACAAAATTCTCAACCGTATAAAATTCTGTGTATCTACAATTGGGATGTCCCAATTTTTGACAACGTATAATAAATCGAAAACCGTTTGGAGAAATAGGCTTTGTGAAGCGTTCTCAGAAATCAGATTCCAAAAATATGATAAAATGAATTAAATAAAGAAAATTTAAGTGATGACCTTCATTTGACCCCTGCAGTGAATCGTCACAAAGGAAGGTATAAAGCAGGTCTACACTCTAAAGCAAATTGACAGTTTGAAATGTTGCTGTCCTGCTTATAACAGCAAAGAGTGACAAAGACAGAACTTTAATCACATGATGCGCACCTGGCTTTAAACAGTTGTCATTTATCGTAAAGTCCGAAATGTATACGAGTATTTCCAATGTATTTTTACAAATTTAATTATTAAATTACTACGTTATAAGTAAATATAAAAAAATTTAAATATCAGATTTTAATAAAAAATATCTATTTACTATCACACCATTTAACAAACAGGAATAATTGAAGCTAAAAGAAGAGAAATAAATAAAACTATATTTTGTCATGGTTCATTTAGGACCCTAAGCCGTACTTGTACTTATTATTGACAGTGACAAGACAAATCAGAGGCCCTACCACGAAGTGCATAATTCGAACTTCGTTTTGTGCAGTCCCGCTCACGCTAATATGATTTGACACGAGAGTGAGAGGGATAATACGATACGAACTTCGATTTTCGAATTTCGTAGTAGCGCCTCAGCAGTGCCACAGATTATGTTATGTACGACTTGAATTTTTCTAGGTAATGGAACGTGGCTCTCTCACTGTGACGTCATCAAACGTATTTCTTAAAAAAATGATAAAAAATTAAATACTCAACCAAATTCAAAATCGATGAAAATGGTATCTTAAAATATCCTATTCTTTCCAAATAAAATATAAAAACTATAGGTTATTTTTTTTGGTGCATCCCAATTAGGCGGTTATAATTTCTGGATTTGTACATGTGTAAATCCGAATCTCGTGGGAATAAGGTGTACCTATAACAGTGGGTTTCCACCCTAAGGTGCGCACAGCTTCAATAGCAATCATCATGTCTAGTTGTCAAACGGTATTAAGATGACGGATAAAAAGATGGATAATGCGATTTTGATTACGAGTGTGTCAGGAAAGTATGGCCTCAGGTATTTTTATTTCATCACTGAGTAGGTATTCTCGTTCTGTCGCATACTATGAAGCATAAAGATTAAATAAGGTATGTCATAAATCGACGGCATCATGGTCTGAATTTTTCTTTCTTTTATTGTCTCCTGTATTTCTGCCGTGTCAGGCCTAAGTAACGTAACTTGAGATACGTTAGTTACGCTTAACAGTGCTAAATCGTCATTTTTGATGCTATACTATCTGATACATATCGAAGATTTTCATTTTATGCCATAATTCAATAAAAACACCGATAGCCGAACTAACGTATCTGGGATTTTTGTACGCACTTGTAATGGATATCTCCCGTATTTCAAATACGTTAGATAGGTCATACAGAACTCGCCCGCAGAATCGAAATTGAAAAATCTTTTGGTGCAGTTTATTTCAAATCAGGTTGTTGTTATATGTTATAATAGGCATTTTAATTATATTTCATAATACGTAACACCTTCTGAAACGGGAACGTATCAAAATATATAAAGTTTAAAACGAATAATGGACGAAATACACAATGGTCATAATATTATATACTAAAATTTTCTTTGAAACTATTGATAAAACGAACTTTTTTAATCTTGTAATCTACAGATTGGTTTAAGTTAGGTTAGGTTTATATTATGGTTGGTTTATCCTGTAAAGTTGTGAATTTCCAAGAATTATATCAAATGACCATTATGTATTTTCGTCCATTACTAGCATACGGTTGTGGTAACTCTGAAGATGAGCTCTGGTTGAGTTCGAAACGCGTCAGTGTAGCTTGGTGGTGGTGATGGTTGGGTTTATGTGATTTGTGTGTGTTCGTACAGTGTGGAGGTGGAGGAACTGCATGAACGCACATTTCTTGCATAAACGTAACTATTGTAAGGTCGCGGGTGAGCAAAGTAATTGTTTTAGTTCATTTAAACTTTATATATTTTGATACGTACCTACCCTCTGAAACCAAGGAGAGCTATATTGATTTTTTTTATGTTTTTTTTTATGTTCGAGAGGCCAGGCAAACGAACTAGTGGGTCACCTGATGTTAAATGATCACCACTGTCCATAGACACCCGCAGCGCTTTGATTATAATTTTATTAAGAGTATGTTTAACTAGAGGGGAGGGAGTGGGAGAAAACATAATAATATTTTGTTATAAGACCTTATAAGTATTATTTATTAAAAAAGATACCTAAAAGTTAAGAATTAATAGAAATCCTGTTACTGTGATAAAATTCAATAAAAAGTTTTCTAGCTTCCACTTTACTTATTATTAACCTTCTTACCTATTTGTATATCTATAAAATAAAATAACGGGACTAGATAAAAGAGACTACCCACTTTTAATTTACTTAAATGTTCTGTTTCTTGGTTCCCAAAAGTAATGTAAGTAAAGATACAGGTCATAGCCATTACACAGTTTTGGGTAATAAAAAGAGCATGGTCACGCTTAACTAACGTATATTCAGATACGCAACTTTGCGTTACAGAATTTTGTATGAAAAGTAAGGCCGTGTAAACTTTAAAAACCGTCTTTTTTCCAATTGATTCGTAGCACAGTGTTAAAATTAAAAATACATCGGCACAATAACATTTCTAACCTACTGTGTAAATATCAAATTTTAAACTTCATTAGTAAACAAGCAATGAGATGAACAAGAACAAAAACTTTGATCGCGTTTTTCTCTAATCGTCGTTTTTGGAGATACGTTACTTAGGCCTGACACGGCAGATTTGTGCTTATCTGTGCATATCTTCGTGCATATTAACGACCGCTTTAGCCTAGTTGGCAGTGACCCTGCCTACGAAGCAAGAGGTCCTGGGTTCAAATCCCGGTAAGGGCATTTATTTGTGTGATGAGCACGAATATTTGTTCCTGAGTTATGGATGTTTTCTATGTATTTAAGTATTTATTTATCTATATAAGTATGTTTATCGTCGTCTAGTACCCATAGTACAAGCTTTGCTTAGTTTGGGACTAGGTCGATTTGTGTAAGATTGTCCCCTAATATTTATTTATTTTATTTATTTATTTATTTATATCTTGGAAACTATAATTGGCTTTATCGTTACTTATTTCGTAATTAATCTGTAATAGTAATTTTAAACTGTTGGTTTTCCAGATAAAATAAAATAAAATAAATGATTAGATTCACTTGGTAAGGGATGGAGTCCTTAGTACCTTTAGTACCTTTAATAAAAAGTCTATATAAAATTATTAAAAATAAATGATTAGATTCATTTGGTAAGGGATGGAGTCCTTAGTACCTTTAGTACCTTTAGTAAAAAGTCTATATAAAATTATAAAAAATAAATCATTAAATTCATTTGGTAAGGGATGGAGTCCTTAGTACCTCTAGTACCTTTAATAAAAAGTCTATATAAAATTATTAAAAATAAATCATTAGATTCATTTGGTAAGGGATGGAGTCCTTAGTACCTTTAGTACCTTTAATAAAAAGTCTATATAAAATTATTAAAAATTATGCCATCTTTAATACACCATCTTTAATTATGTCATTTTATAATACTATAGTATACTTAAAGAGGCAAGATAAGATAAATGACGTGTTGAAAAATTTAAATATGACTAAATTGGTTTACTTTTAGCAACTCCTAGGATAATATTCATGTTTTTATAACAGTTTGAGAAACAGCACCCTAAAGTGCGACCAAGGTGCCGCCCATTCTATTTTTCAGATGTCGTTGATGAAATTTGCACAATGTAATCAAATTTGGTGCGAACAAAAACACGTTGTTATTTTGTTTTTGCATAAAATATGGTTCGTTTACGTTTCCATTGAATATTTGGACAAATTGTCTGTTCATTTCGTTGAACATCTTTTGTTTATTAAATATTTTGTTATGTCTACAGGTGCGTCAAACAATTAAGGTTAGAAAAATTTTATTTCAAAAAGTGCTATTAAAACTAAGTTTATTAACAGCTTCATTTTTTTATACAAGCCTATATTCTAACTTCTTAAAGTTTATTGGTATTCTAGTCTGTATTAAATAAAATCAATAGTTTTTAATAAAATTACATGGTAAGCGAAAGTAGTATAAAATACCACAAAAAAACTATGTTATTTACAAATGTCTATTAATGCGCTTTTGTTACTTTCTGTAAGTTAGTAGTAAAAGTGTTGCTCGCTTTTTATTACTCAATAAACATTTACGATGATCCCGTAAACATTTTATTTTATATGATTTTCGTGGTCGTATAAAATGTTATTTAATTTTACTAGTAGCGTTACTTCGAGCGTTACCTTTGGTAGAGGTATTAAGGGCTATAGTCTGCTGTTCAAGAGCTTCTTTACCAGTTTTATACATACTTACATGAGTAATGCATTGCCTTCATATTGAGAAGTACGCTTATAGAATAAAATTATTACAAATGAGCTCATATTCTTTCGTTATTATTTATACAGAATGCGATACAAAAATTATACTTTTTGGTATTTCGAAGTAGAGATAGTAAAAATTAAACTCCTATAATTTCATAACTAATATTTCTCGAGACTTAATCACGAACTTTTTATTGCTTATATTATTTCGACGTTTCAACCACATTGCAGCGGCCATGGTTACGAGTCAACGTCAGCCACTGCAATGTGGCCAAAACGTCCAGGTAAAATAACAAGCAATATGAGTTCGTGATTAAACAGTTTGTCTCTCTCTTTGTCCGTCCACAACATTGCTTAGAGACTGTTTGTGCTAGAAAGCTGTATATATTATACATAATTATATCGTGCGGGGTAAGTGGTAACGTATATATTTTTAGTATTTTTTTAGGTTTTTAGAATCATCTAAGCCCATAGCATGGATATAGTTAGACAATTTTTTTATTCAGAAATCCGTTTGAAAAATTTTCAATTAGAAAAATAATAAAAAAATAAAAAAAAATACATTAATAAAAGCTTATTGTAACGAATTTAAAAGGTAAACTATCACAGAGTATTTGGTTTTACAAGTTCGTGAGTAATATTCAATCAAAATTTAATATTGAACATTTGCTGCATGTTAGTATAAAAGGTTTTCAGCTCCTGGGTAATTTTAAAATTTTGTGGCATACTTGTCTCAACCTTAAAAAAGTTGTTTTCGTTTACACTGTCTATTTTCTGCGGTTGTTTGAGTGAAATGATTGATGATTTGCATTATGCTGTATGTTACATACAGTAACAACACACAGTGTATGTTACAGTAACATACAGTGTATGTTACATATAGTAAAAGTTGTTTTCGTTTACACTGTCTATTTTCTGCGGTTGTTTGAGTGAAATGATTGATGATTTGCATTCAGCTGTATGTAACATACATACAGCTGTCATTTCACTCAAACAACCGCAGAAAATAGACAGTGTAAACGAAAACAACTTTTTTAAGGTTGAGACAAGTATGCCACAAAATTTTAAAATTTACCTTAGGGTAAGTATTGATTATAGGAATTGATACCTTATTATTTATGTGATATTTATAATAACGCATGGTATCTAACAGAAGGGTAGCTCCATACAAATAGTAATAAATTGTTCTGCGCAAAATTGTAAAATGACCCGCCTACATTGCAATCGCGCTTAAAAAAGTAAAGTAAAGTAAACTTTTCACTAACTTAAATTTAATCCTGTTGTTTGGTGGCACTAAGGCTCAAGGCACATTTGTCACGTCACAGTTATCACGTCAGTGTGTCACGTGGCCGATAGGGTAATAGCAAGCGCTCACCAGAATTTTAAGTGAAACGTGATACAAGGCGAAATGAAAAAAGGAAAAACAGTTTCAGTTTTCATGAAGATACGTTTTTGACGGAGCCTTTTACGAGTTCGTCGAGGATAGTTCGTGGTTTTTTTATGACATCAATCCTACTCCTACAAGTGTTACAACCGTTATCACTTTCTGTCGCATATATTAAAAACCGGCCAAGTGCGGTTCGGACTCGTACATAAAGGGTTCCGTACCTCCGTATATTGTTTTGAACTCAGTTCAGTAAAAAGTGGTCGAAATTTAAGCACTAAAATAGCAAACTTATAGGTTTCAAGTGTCTAGCTATTACGGTTAAAGAGATAGAGCCCTGTGACAGACGGACAGACAAACAGTCAGACAGCATTAAGTTTTAAGAAATTCATCGTGCATGGTTGAGACACCACGTTCAGCCGAGGATAGTGAACGGCATACCAGAGTGGAACGATGATTAATTTGGTAGTTATATGGAATGCCAAAGTGACATTTGCAGCGAAAAGGTTCCACCCTGCTACGCAATTCAGTCAATTAATACATAAAATACCATTCAACTTTGTGCTCTACAATAAAAAAAAATGGAACGAAATACTACGGTTTGCACAAGAATTAATGAATGGTCTCACCTAGATTAAAAATCATGCTACAGAAAATATCGTCTTTTTAACCGACTTCAAAAAAAGGAGGAGGTTCTCAATTCGGTTGTATGTTCTTTTTTTTTTTTTAACGTGTGTTACCTCAGAACTCCGTCATTTATGAACCGATTTGGAAAATTCTTTCGTTGTTTGAAAGCATATGCTTCAAGGTTGGTCCCGTTGTTACCGGAATCCAGTTCTGATGATGGGATCCATGAGGAATTGAAGGAACTCTTCAAAAGTTCAAGGGAAATGTAAAGCGATTTTAGTATTTTCAGTGACAAATCGAGCATTTGCATTCATAAAGTGTCATTTGGTTAACTAGATCTGATGAAGAAGACCGCAGATGGCCAACGGAACTCCTCAACGGGTCAAATCTTGCAAGTTGAATTTGACTCACTTCCCGGTTTCTGATTGATTTCATATTTTACATGCATGTGTAAATCAGGTGACAATGCAATATTATTGTGACATGGAGCTAATCTGATGATGGAGTTGGAAGGTGGCCATAGAAACTCTGTAATAAAACAACACAACCCCGTCGAGTTTGGGTTCATTTGAAACGTCTTGACGAGCACTTTGATCCCAGATGGTAACCAGGGTCTGATGATGGAGCTGGAAGGTGGCCAAAGTTACTTCATAAAGTAACGGCACTTACCCCATCGAGTACGGACTCATTTGACTCGTCTCAACGAGTACTTTGGTCCTAGATGGTAACCAGGGTCTGACAATGAAGTTGGATGGTGACCATAAGAACTCCGTAGTAAAACGACATAACCCCATCAAGTTTGGTCTCGTTTGATTCGTCTTGATAAGTACTTTGGTAACGAGAGGCAAAAAGTACAGTCAGTAAAGAGTGCCAGTCCAGGCCATTAGCAACAACTAAAAAGAAAAAAATAAAAAATTTTAAATAAAAAATAAAACCGCATTCAAAAAACACCCAAAAAAAACTTGGAAATAAAAAAAATTTAAATAAAAAATAAAACCTCCTTCAAAAAACCCCCAAAAAAACATAAAATAATAATTGATTGAACCGACCACAATAAGCATGAAAATATCTTTCTACTAATCTGTTTGAAGTTGGTGCCTCAGCACGAGCCAGCAGGAGTGGACCTAGTAATCTAACTTACCTACATACCTATTATAGGGCTTCTACACTCCTGCTGGCTCGTGCTGAGGCACCAACTTCAAACAGATTAGTAGAAAGATATTTTCATGCTTATTGTGGTCGGTTCAATCAATTATTATTTTATGTTTTTTTGGGGGTTTTTTGAAGGAGGTTTTATTTTTTATTTAAATTTTTTTGTTTTAAAAAAATCTTTATTTTTCGTCTTCAGTGAACTAACTTGGTAGCAAGATTTAAAAATATAACATGGTGAGAAGGGATCGATGAGGGTATGTAACAAGTAGTCTATTTAATTTTTAGGTTTTCCAACATAGTAAAATATAAGTGGGCCGGCTCGTCCGGGGCAGTACCACCCTCTCACAGAACACCGGCGTGAAGCAGCAGTACTCCTGCTGCGTTTCGTACGGTCAGTAAGAGCGCCGGGGGCCCAATACCTCTCCCTCTCCTCTATTCCCTTTCCTTTTTCCTCTCCCTTTTAGGGCCGACAACGCACTGGCATCGCGTAAAGTGCTGCGGGTGTCTATGGACAGTGGTGATCATTTAACATCAGGTGACCCACTAGTTCGTTTGTCTGGCCTCTCTAACATAAAAAAAAAAAAAGTAAACTGCCACTAACACGGAACCTGTTTTCAGAAAAAAATGGTTTTTATTTCTTATTTAAAAAATGGTTTCTATAGGTGTATAAAAAATATCCTACAACCTATTTTCAGACCTACCGAGCATGGACAAAAAAAATCATAAAAATCGGTCAAGCCGTCTCAGAGGAGTTCGATAACAAACACCGTGATACAAGATTGTATATATAGGTTTATCAAACTTCGTTAATAACTTAACTTTTTGTAGACTAAACGTCATTCAAGACCCAAAACCCAAACTCTTTGGTTAATCGCGTGGAAATCTCTATTATTTGCAACGAACGCACGTTAATTTTCGAGTTTAATTAAAAATAATTCCCTGCTACGTTAATTAATGTTTGGGACTTGGCAAGTATCCTTTTAAGCCTCACTAGCGGTTCGCTTAAAACGCATTAGCATATTTTTATTGCAATAAACGTAGATTTTTCTCGTGTACAGTGAACCAATTTGATTTCTAGGCCACAAACCACTAAGACACAGACACAGACATTATTGCGTAATGTAAGTATATGGTGAACAGAGGTCGGAATTTTCACGGCAAAACAAAAAACTGTTGCAATAAAACTAGTTTTAAAAACGAATCTTTATCGATATCGAGTATTATTAGGAATTTTAAAAAAGTCATGCCGATTTATATGTATTATTTTATAGGTAAAAATTCATGACAGTTAATTTAAAATATGCAAAAGTCGTGGTACCACCTTATTGAACATAATCACTTCAGAATTTAGTATACATAATATAGCTTAATAGTAAAATATCGTGTCACGGTGTTTGTTATCGAACTCCTACGAAACGGCTTGACCAATTTTTATGAAACTTTTTGCTCCATATTCTGTAGGTCTATTAGTAGGCTATTTTTCTACCCTTATTCTCGTGGACGGAGTCGCGGGCAAGCTAGTAATTTATGAAAATCACACTTATTTCGAATTCAGGCACAAACTCAAAGGGACACGTACAAACAAAATTTCACGAGAAGAATTTCACTCTATGTTACTCTATGACATAATTTAATTTATCTTTTTGTCCGGACCAAAGTACCCAAGTTTTCATGCGCATCCATGTTCTCATGCGTATTTAAGTATACTGAATTGTATAAAGCTCCATGTTTTGTTAACCTTTTTTAAAATAACATTGTACCTACTTAGATCGGACTGAAAAAAAAACAGACTGCTTTAAAATATTTTCTTATGGTAACATGTTTAAAAATCATTTATTTACGTTACACGTCCGGTTCTGGGTCACCGACTAATTATGAATGCCTCAATTCAAATTCAATAGGAAGTTTTAAAATCATTTAAGTGGGTAGGTACGAATAGTATCGGAAATCTAAAAATAAGAAATTATGAAATCCGGGCAATACCTAAATAATGTTACCGACATAGCTCAAAGAATCACCAGACTCAAGTGGCAGTGGTCTGGGCCCATCGCTTGTAGAAGTGATGGCCGGTAGGGCCAAAAAGTCTTCGAGTGGCGTCCACGGACCGGAAGCCCCAGTGTAAGTAGGCCTCCAACAAGATGGAGCGACAACCTGGTTAGGTTAAGGTTACGAGAACGCGTTGAGTGCGGATGACGCAGAACCGGTATGTTTGGCGAACCTAATGTTCAGCAGTGGACGTCTTTCGGCTGAAATGACGATGACGATGATGATTTATTAATTTATTATTTATTTATTAATCAATCAAAAATTACAGCATTACAGTATAAAACCAATGCGTTGTAAAATTTAAAAATACCTACATTAAAAAAACACACACACCCACAAGAAAACTTATAACTACTTATTTAGGGATTCTTGAAAGCCGTCTTCATCGGTTCCCTAAAACGACGGAAGAAGTCGGAGCGCAGGAACATTTGCTGGTGCTTGTCAGGCACTTGGAGTCTAAAAGAGCTGAGCCCTTTGAGACTCGAGTGGGCTGATGAACAGCTGTAACCGACCCCGTGCCGCCTCGCGGACGTGCTCGAATATCTTCTCCGTCGTCGTCTTCTTGTCCAAGCGAGACAGGTAGCTATCCACTAACGGTACTGCAGCTTGGATTCAGGTCGACGCTGCAGGAATGGTCACATGGCGAATTAAACGCAAACTATACGCAATAAGCACTTGACAATGTTTTTCTTAAAATGGTCAATCACTTCTTCTTATTTTTTTAAAATATGGCTTCTGTCCCACTTTAAAGGTAGGACAATTTCGCTAGTGTCGAAGTAAGCTCTCTTGGGAGCGACGTTGTACGGTGATTGTAGTTTCTGCAACTTGATAGAAAAATTCCAGAAACCACGTGGAGACAACTTGCGCATTAAAAAATGTCAGACACGAGAGCAATATAGAATTTTGTGATCACTGTAAATTAAGGTTAATCGCCGCATAAAACACTATCAAAATTATACTTCAATTAGCCAAAGAAACAGCAATACCAAAATTAGATACTGTCTACATCCGCCATGTTCGAATGCTACATATCGAATCCAATGGTCAATCACGGTGGATGGACAATATGGTGGGTAGTTTACCCTAGTATGAGCCAATTGTCAAAACTGATAAGGCACTTCCTTGGCACTGCACGTGGCTTACATTAACATGAAATTCACGGTATATCTATACAATGCGCATGTGTGTTCCATTCGTTTTCGCACATGTTGCGGCGAGACACGAAACTTAGTTAATTTGAGCGTTGGGAGTAATAAATTTGATAATGTTGGATGAGATTTTTAATTATTTCTTAGTAGTTGTATGCGGGTAATTAATAATAATAATGTTTATTTATTTTTCTCCACCACCAAGTAACAAAATACAATTAACATTTCCTATATAATACATAGATTGACAATTACAGACTTGTGTGGGGGAGACTGGTGCCCGAACTAGGTAGGACCTGTGTGTCAGGTCACCAGGTCTCCGACCCTCCAGTGCCCGCAACAAAAAGGGCTTACATTTGATGCATGTTCTAAATATAAGTAATTTTTCCTACTCCTGTACTTTTATCTGTTTTTTACATGGTCGCGAACAAATATATAAGAACATAGATAATATGACTTCAGAAAGTCTATACTTAATCTATTCGCCATAACAGCACTTGTGTCGTAATGTCGTTATTACGACACACCTAGCTGCCACATAATATTAAATGTAGGGTACACTCAACACTAAAGCCCAGTTTAGACCTGCTGAGTTGAGTAGAGTAGGGTACAGTCGGGTACAGTAGGGTAAAATAGGGTACAGTAGGGTACAGTCAGGTACAGTCGGGTACAGTCGGGTACAGTAGGGTAAAATAGGGTACAGTTAGGTACAGTAGGGTAAAATAGGGTACAGTCGGGTACAGTCGGGTACAGTAGGGCAAAATAGGGTACAGTAGGGTATAGTCGGGTACAGTAGGGTAAAATAGGGTACAGTAGGGTACAGTCGGGTACAGTAGGGTAAAATAGGGTATAGAAGAGTACAGTCGGGTACAGTAGGGTAAAATAGGGTACAGTAGAGTACAGTCGGGTACAGTAGGGTAAAATAGGGTACAGTCGGGTACAGTAGGGTAAAGTAGGGTACAGTCGGGTACAGTAGGGTGAATAGGGTACAGTAGGGTACAGTCGGGTACTGTAGGGTAAAATAAGGTACAGTAGAGTACAGTCGGGTACAGTAGGGTAAAATAGGGTACAGTAAGGTACAATAGGGTAAAATAGGGCACAGTCGGATACAGTAGGGTACAGTTGGGTACAGTCGGGTACAGTAGGGTAAAATAGGGTACAGTAGGGTACAGTCGGGTACAGTATGGTACAGTCGGGTACAGTAGGGTAAAATAGGGTACAGTTGGGTACAGTCGGGTACAGTAGGGTAAAATAGGGTACAGTCGGGTACAGTAGGGTAAAATAGGGTACAGTAGGGTACAGTCGGGTACAGTAGGGTAAAATAGGGTACAGTCGGGTACAGTAGGGTAAAATAGGGTACAGTAGAGTACAGTCGGATACAGTCGGGCACAGTCGGGTACAGTAGGGTAAAATAGGGCACATTCGGGTACAGTCGGGTACAGCAGGGTAAAATAGGGTACAGTTGGGTACAGTAGGGTAAAATAGGGTACAGTCGGGTACAGTAGGGTAAAATAGGGTACAGTAGGGTAAAATAGGGTTCAGTAGGGTACAGTCGGGTACAGTCGGGTACAGTCGGGTACAGTCGGGTACAGTAGGGTAAAATAGGGTACAGTAGGGTAAAATAGGGTTCAGTAGGGTACAGTCGGGTACAGTCGGGTACAGTCGGGTACAGTCGGGTACAGTAGGGTAAAATAGGGGCTACTGTACCCAACTGTACCCTACTTTACCCTATTTTACCCTACTGTACCCGACTGTACCCTACTGTTCCCTATTTCACCCGACTGTACCCTACTGTACCCGACTGTACCCCATTTTACCCTACTGTACCCGACTGTACCCTACTGTACCCTATTTCACCCGACTGTACCCTACTGTACCCGACTGTACCCCATTTTACCCTACTGTACCCGACTGTACCCTACAGTAGGGTACAGTACAGTACAGTAGAGTCGAGTCGTAGGAAAAATATTGTATGCAACGGTGTATAATTTGGTCTTAACAGCTCGTGCCGTCTTTCATTGCGATACTCGCATTCGCTCGTATCGCAACTCACGTCACTCGCCTTTTAAGACCTCACTTATACAACAGTTGCATAAAATACTATTACATGAGATGGTTGTTTGCATTTTGCTAATATCATGTGTTTTCTATGTACAATAAGGAGTTTAGAATACAATACAAAAACGTGTTATGTTTAAATATGTGGGTGTATATGTGGGAGTGTGTGTGTGTGTGCGTGTGTGTGTGTGTGTGTGTGTGTGTGTGTGTGTGTGTGTGTGTGTGTGTGTGTGTGTGTGTGTGCGCGCGCCCGTGCGTTTGTGCGTGAGAGTAGCTAAGTGCAATTATGGTTCTATGACACTGTATGTGCAGGTTTTCTGTCGCGTTATAATCCAGACTTTGGAGCCAAATATTAAATTAAATTAAATTAAATGTACAGAAACATTTTAAGGCTTTGAAATTCATCATTAATAATCTCAAAGAAAAAAGAAACTTCAAAATTTCGGTGACGAGACTGTGAAAATAATCTTCGAAGCACTTTACGCCAAAATAATAAAAATACATGAACCAACATAAGAAGCTATAAAAATGCATTAAAGCAACGTGTCTTTTTTATGTCGACGTGAATGTTTAATAGTATTTTGCTGGCTCGCTTGGCATTCAGGTGACCTATTTGTGGAATAGAGGCTAATTTAACAGGATTTAAGTGCAATGTTACCACTTACTAGTGCTCTTGAATACCATTTTACGGTTTCATACCTAAAAACTACCAACCTTTTACTAAGACTTTGCTGTCGTTCCGTCTGTCCGTCTGTCACAGGGCTATATATTTTGAACCGTTCTAGTTAAATATTTGGATACTGGTGCTGTGTTTATTAGTTTATAACAGTTGTTGCCGTTATACTACAAATATAAAAAAGACAAAAAATTAAAAGGGGTCCCCATTCAAGATTATTGTTTATTTTTTCATTTTTACTAGACTGTAATAATGACAATTGTGGCACGAAACCTCTCGTTAGTGATTTGGACTCGTTGCCGAACAAAGGCCAATCGATAGTGTCTTTCTAAACCTCGACATTGGCAGAATCATCGACAGTATCGATGGAGCTATATTTTTAAAAATCATACCGCCCACCGGGGTTTAACGACCGCCTTAGCCTAGTTGGTAGTGACCCTGCCTACGAAGCAAGAGGTCCTGGGTTCGAATCCCGGTAAGGGCATTTATTTGTGTGATGAGCATAAATATTTGTTCCGGAGTTATGGATGTTTTCTACGTATTTAAGTATTTATTTATCTATATAAGTATGTTTATCGTCGTCTAGTACCCATAGTACAAGCTTTGCTTGGTTTGGGACTAGGTCGATTTGTCTAAGATTGTCCCCTAATATTTATTTTATTTATAAATAAATAAATAAATAATAATAGTTTAATTCAGACAACGTCCATATTTTGTTAGATACATAATTCTTACATCCTATGTTAGTAATTGACACAATAAATAGTCATGAAATAATAATAAATATGTTTATTACATTAGAATATGTTGTACACACTTCCCCGCGAGCCCATGTGTACAACATTCCAATGTCTCGACATTGCGCAGGCAGGGTACTCCAACACCAGGCGCAGGAGACTGTTGGAACTGTCCCGTATGCGTCGCATCAAGGAGGCAGTTCTATTGCGTTTATACTTGCCTGGTTTTTTAATAAAATTTATAGTGAGTGGGGGGTAAGATGAAAAACAGTGTAAGATGAAAAATCACTCGTAGCACCCGGTACTAAGAGTAGTTTTTCATCTTACACTGCCTTTCATCTTATTTTCATCTTACCCCCACTCAGGGCGGGGTCAGGTTTGGCCCAGTGTTAGTTTGCGACCGGTCGCCAACTGGATCGGGTCTATTCCTATATTAATTGCCTGTCCGGCAGTTAACTTGGCGAATGGTCTGGGGTGGAGCTCACAGTTGCAATGACATCCCCGACAAGACTGTTTGGACTCCTTCCCGTGGTTGCCGCCCGTTAACTGCCTGATTCTGCCGTAGAAACAGGTAGAACTAAAACAAACAGTCGTATCCTGGAACATCAGTTACCCTTCCATTCCACTCATCCCTTACAATCATCTGCAGGCAATGATGTGGCCTGTCGCCGCGGGCTTCATATCCGAAATAATAGGATGTGAAGTGGTAGAATGCCACCTGCGTGTTTGTGCCGTGCGCGGGGACCCGTACGGATGGAGAACGAGATCCTGGTAGGTTGAGCTTGAAGGGGGTTGGTGTCGTTGCCCCCTGAAAGCAACACGCCACTTTGGCTCGGGATTCATCTCACACGGGCGGTCGGGACCTAGCCAGTCACGATCAATCGGCTGTCGTGTCCAGTAGGCTGGATGCGGGCGAGGGTTCTGGGGTGCGGAGGTCGGTAGTCGGCGAGGCACAAACCCAATGCAATCCACAACAAGCTGCGGCGGGGGAGGCAACGTGCGGACTCACCTGGCAGGTCACTTTGGGACCCTATATCCTGCTGGTAGCCCTGGTGGGTCAAACCATCCCCAGTTGAGGGCTCCGTGGAGGGTGGGGAGCCAGCGGGACGAAGAACAACTGAGGATCCATGGACACCAAAAGTTGTTGTACGACGATAAGAAGGGAGGCCGGACCCGTAGGGGATGAGGCAAAAGGAAACTGTGGGAAGGTGCGACGTGTCCCTGTCACTGACAGAGACGCGGGAGCTGGACCCAGTTCTAAAAAGGGACCCGTTGGGTTCACCAAGGCGCGTGGCACTGGTGTCAAGGCGCATCGAACGAAGGGCGAAAAGTGTGGTGGCGCTGCTCCCCCGAAAGGTACAGCCCGACCTCTTCCCGCAGGGTTGAAGTGAGGGCGCACAGCTCCCCCTGCAAAGGGGTCGACCTGTGTTGGTGCCGGTAAGGGGAAACGCGTAGCTGCGCCTAAAAGCAAAAAGGCGGTGGCCCCACCAAAACCAAATCCGGTTCATCAGAATCCGGTCGCGGTGGAGGGAGCGCAAACACCTACGGGTACGAGCGCGCCTTCCTACGAGGGCTGGACGAAAATGAGCAGGAGGAGGAAGAGGAGGGGTAAGGAGATCCTGAGAGCGTTGGGACCTCTGGAAACAGCTCGTCTGAAGGTGGGACCCCGGCAGGCACCTCAGGAAATTCTGTGCCGCAAAAAAAGCCACTGGTTGCAACTGGCGGACCTTCTCAATCTGCCGGAGACTCCAAAAGGACGAAGGTGGCGGAGTCGTATGCGGTGAGAGGGCTGCCATTGTGCCAGTGGACTTTCCAGCCGAACGAGTCCTGATGGGGCACGTCGGGGCTATACAGGAGGCTGTGATCACACGCCTTCTGGATGCCCCCGACCCGCTTCCACAGTTGACCTTCGGCAACATCGTGGGAGGGGCACTGCACGTTGGCTGTAGTAATGCAGAGTCCTTTGCATGGCTCAGCTCAGCAATTGGGGAGGGAGAAATTGCTGGGATGAGCCTGAAAGTCGTGTATGCCAGGGTTCTTCCGAAGCCGGTCAAAATGGCATGGAAGACGAAGATCGTTGGTGTACAGGACAGCAGGACGCTGCTACGGCTGCTGCAGCGCTTCAACCCGAGGCTGCACACGGAGCAGTGGAAAGTGGTTGACACCATAGTGGCGGAGGCCAGCGCCCGGCGCATCATATTGATGGACCGGGAGTCGGCTGAGGTCATTAAGGATGCCGGCTACTGTCTACACTCTGGGATCGACGTCAGCTCCTTCAAGCTTCTTGATGACGTGGAGAAGACGCTTGGAGGTGGTAACGACGATCGGAGTACTGCTCGCGGCAAAGCCAAAGCTGACCCTGTGAAAGCTGGTGCTGCCGCCGATGGTATTGAGGTGAATCCTGAGCATGCCAAGGAAGCTCCCGGTGATGCCAAAGTGGCTCCCGGTGACACCGGGGCTAGTTCGGGTGTAGCCGAGAACCACTCGGATGGCGCCCAGGCGGTCTCAGGCGAAGCTGAGGTTGGGGCGGCGATGGTGTTGGACGTAGAGGATGTGGGGTCGGACTGTGAGGTTGACGGGGTGCGCGGGGTCAGGAGGTCTTCGGTGGCATCGTCACTGATTTCCCTAGCTGACTTGCGCGCTCTGTCAGAGCTATATCTGGACGGCCCCACATCCCCTGCATCCCAAGAGGAGCCGCAGGAAACGGCTGCTGACCTCAGCATGCCCAAAAAAAATGAAGAGGCCTGAACATGGATGGTCTAAGGTGCGTACAAATTAATTTACAACACAATAAGGCTGCTACGGCAATTTTAGCAAAACAGTTAAAAAGCGAGCAATTCGATATTGCCTTGATACAAGAACCTTATATATATAAAGGAGTAATTAGAGGCTTAGGCGGAACGGGAGGCATACTATTTTACTCCTGTCCCGAAAATAATATGAGGACGTGCATATATGTCAGAAATGGCATCAATGCCATGCCCTTGAATGCTTTCTGTTCCAGGGATCTTACGACCATCAAGATCCTGGGGAGGGGGGGAGGTAAGGCCCTTATATTCTCATCTGCCTACCTTCCCTATGAAGCGACGGACCCGATCACACTAATACTACGGAGTCTTGTCGTGAACAACAGCAAGGCGAACACCGGCCTAATCATTGGCTGTGACGATAATGCTCACCATGTCATCTGGGGGAGCTCGGACGTCAACAAGAGAGGAGGAAAGTTACTGGATTTTCTGGTGAGCTCTTCTTTACAAATTATTAATAAAGGCAATGACCCAACATTTGTTAACGCAAAAAGAGGTGAGGTTATTGATGTGACGGTGGCTACAAACAATATATGTAGGAACATTATGAATTGGCATGTATCTAATGAAACGACTTTATCAGATCACAGGTATATATGCTTTAGGTACAGAATTAACGAACCAATAAAAACTGTGCTTAAAAGGAACCCTAGGAACACGGACTGGTTGTCTTTTAAGACAGATATAAAAGTGGAACTAGGTGACCCAAAAGGTAAGCTCAATTCTATAATAGATATCGAATTTGAAGCGGACAACATAGTCCGAGCCATCAATAACGCTTGGACCAAAAACTGCCCGGAAAAAAAGATTGGGGCGAAGAAAGTCCCATGGTGGAACCCTGATATCGCAAGACTCAGGAAAGAAACCAGGGCGGTTTTCAATGATGCAAAGGCTTCAAAGAACTTTGAGACCTATGCAAAAAAGCTCACAGAATACAATAAAGCTGTGAGGAAAGCAAAAAGGAAAGCATGGAAGGACCATTGCGACCAAATAGGTTCAATACCAGAAGGTATGAGACTCACAAAGGCTCTAGCCCCAACCAGATCGGTCCCATTAACTACCATAAAAGGGAAAGATGGGAACATGACTGAGAAAGGCATAGAGACACTAACAATAATGTATGAGACGCATTTCCCAGGCTCTATTATACATCAGAGCACAACCGATAGTATCTCAATCAGTGCTGCCGAACAAGTGGTAACTACCACTAGGCATCATTGGGATACTGCCAAAAAGGTAGTAGATCACGATAAAATAAAGTGGGCTTTATCCACCTTTCGCCCTTACAAAGCACCAGGGCCAGATGGCGTTTATCCGGTTCTACTACAAGAAGGTGCTAATGTACTTATGCCACATCTTAGTAGACTGTACAGAGCATGTCTAGCCTTCGGACACGTACCGCGTGTGTGGAGACAAGTTAAGGTAATCTACCTTCCAAAACCTGGTAAGGCAGATTATAGTGACGCCAAATCATATAGGCCAATAAGTCTGTCATCGTTCTTCCTGAAAACATTGGAAAAATTGGTTGACAGACACATAAGAGATGGACCACTTAAAAGGCATCCACTGCACAAAATGCAATGCGCCTACCAACCGGGTAAGTCGACAGAATCAGCGATACACCTGGTGGTAAGCAAAGCGGAACAGGCAATAGAGAATAAGGAGCTCTGCCTGGCTGCATTTCTGGATGTGGAAGGAGCATTTGATCGTACAACGTATCATGCCATCAAAACAGCTGCGGATAGACATGGCATTGAACCTACTATCTGCACATGGATGGAAAAAATGCTCAACAGTAGACTGATAACTTCAACCTTACTAGGAGAAGAATTATCAGCTACAGCTACAAAGGGATGCCCTCAAGGAGGAGTTCTATCGCCTACGCTGTGGAGCTTGGTGATAAACTCGCTACTAGAGGATCTTAATACAGGCCCAGTACAAACAGTGGGTTATGCAGATGACCTGGTAATAATTGTCAATGGGAAATTCCCAAGCACAGTATCAGGAATCATGAACGAGGCTCTTAACAAAGTAGAGAAGTGGTGCAACGAATATCACCTCTCCATAAATCCGAGCAAAACGGTGGTAATACCATTTACCAGAAAAAGGGACCTAAAAAACATACAGACTTTAAGGATGTATGATAGGGAATTAAAACTTTCCAGTGAGGTAAAATATCTTGGTATAATCCTTGACAAAGGATTTAACTGGAAAAAACAGGTGGATTACACTGTGACCAAAGCAACGAGAGTATTTGGCATGTGTAGATCCGCATATGGAAAAACATGGGGACTCAACCCGAAAGTACTGAGATGGATCTACACCATGATGGTGAGACCTATCATACTGTATGGGTGCCTCGCCTGGTGGCCTAGGACACTACTAAGCACATGCAGGAATCTACTGGCTAAGATCCAGAGAATGGCCTGCATGGCTATCACAGGGGCGTTTAAAACAACGCCGACAGCAGCAATGGAAGTCATACTGGATCTACCACCATTGCATATTGCTAATGAATCCGAAGCGCGTAAGTCGTTGCACAGAATGAAAATGTACGGCCTGTGGAACGATTCCGCTCCGAGGACGAAGCACACTAAAATGGAACAAAACAAATACCTTGATAGAATAATGGCGATGGGATGCGACAAAATGCAACCAAAGTACATATTCCGTAGGAATTTCAAGGTACATGTTCCTACAAGGGCTGAATGGACCGAAGGACTGACACTGCCAGAAGACAGTGGAATTTTATGGTACACGGATGGATCTAAAATGAAATCCGGTACAGGAGCCGGCATTCATGCCAAGGATTTCAACAGTACTGTAAGCATGGGAAATTATGCAACTGTCTTTCAAGCAGAGACATATGCAATTATCTCCTGTGCACAAGAGAATATAGATAGGAAGGTAAAGGAAAAAACCATCTATATACTCAGTGACAGTCAAGCAGCTCTCAAGGCACTCACATCGCCAAGGGTTGACTCAAGACTGATCTATAATGGAGTAAAAGCATTAAACAAGCTTGGCAGACGGAACAAAGTGAGACTGGTATGGATCCCAGGACACAAAGGCTTCATCGGAAATGAGAAAGCAGATGAGCTAGCAAGGGAAGGGTCGATGAATAAAAACATAGGACCCGAACCGTATGTGGGACTCTCACAGGGAACCATAAAGAATGCCATAAACGACCACACCAGACTTAAACACCAACAAGAGTGGAAAACACTGGTGGGTCTAAAGCATTCAAAACGATTCATTGAAAATGTCAACACAAGCTGGACTAAAAAACTCTGGACACTCAGTAGGAAACAACTCCGACACATTGTCGGGGCATTTACAGGTCACTTCGATACTAAACACATATTAGTAAAGATGGGACTACAGGACAATGAAGATTGTAGGATATGTGGTGAGGAAGACGAA
Source organism: Archips crataeganus (assembly GCA_947859365.1). Lineage (NCBI taxonomy): Eukaryota > Metazoa > Arthropoda > Insecta > Lepidoptera > Tortricidae > Archips > Archips crataeganus. Next base: position 13,871,626 of record OX402057.1, on the reverse strand, counting down.
ACAATGGAACACATTATGTGTGAATGTGACGCCCTCGCCAGATTAAGAATGAGACTCTTTGGAGACGGATACCCCGCACCAGGAGACTTTAAGGCACTACCGCTACGTCAAATCATCCAATTTATGGATGAGGTGATAAAAGCAATGGAGTAAGTGCGAAGGAGGGGTAATTACACAAAAGATCCTTACGGGTCGAAGTGTATCCGCTAGGACCCCTATTAGTAAGATAAGATAAACTCACCCAAGGCATTTTTTTTATTTCGCGTCTAAATGAGATTGATAACGTGGTTAAGACTTATATTTCAAACTTTTCTTTAATTTTAGCGATAGCAACTATAAGAAAGGGATGGAAACGATAAACAACTTTTACAAACGAGCAGCGCTGAATGACCTGGAGAAGGTTGCTTGCTGCATGTGTGATTTTTTAAATCCGCATTCACATTAATCTGACGTGTTGTGTTGTGATGTAACAGAATCTCCACTTTTCTTCAGGTCAGATAGAGGTCAATAAAATTACGGGTCAATTTTATGAATAAAAACCAGCCAAGAGCGTGTCGGACACGCCCAAGGTAGGGTTCCGTAGCCATTACGAAAAAATCAACTAATATTTTTCTAAGGATTTCGTATGTGTACGGAATCATCCAAGTTTAGGTATGTTTTATACCTTAGGCTACTTACTATTTACTCTAAAACTACAAATAATTTCCAAGCAATCTTAGCCGCTATAATTTTCCTAGTAAATTTGATATATTTACTACCATTCTGATTTTTTCAAATTTTTCCGCCCAATAGTTTAGATTTTAGAGGGGGGGGGGGGACGGTCGATTTTAATGAAAATTTTCACTTTAAAGTTGAATATTTCGCAAACAGATAACTGAATAGAAAAATCATGTTAGCAACCCCACAATGGTTTTCAAAGACCTATCCAACGATTTCCCACACTATAGGGTTAGTCGAGAAAAAAAAATCACCCCCACTTTACATCTATGGGAGGTACCCTAAAAAAAATTGTTTTAGTTTTTTTATGTAATCACATTGTCGGCGTGACTGATATATATATTCATGCCAAATTACAGCTTTCTAGTACTAACAGTCTCTGAGCTTAGCCGCGGACGGACAGACAGACGGACAGACATGGCGAAACTATAAGGGTTCCTAGTTGACTACGGAACCCTAAAAAGTGGTTATGCAGTTTGCCGAAAGTTATGGATCAAATTTCGTACGACTTTGTACGAAAAATATGTGTTTGCTTGGCAGTATATTTACCAATTTCATACACTGCCAGTAACATGCACATTCTGAGCTCAGAACAATGGTCTAGGTGTAAATGCAGGCACTATCTAGGAAATATATTTCTACTCCGTGGACATGATTGTGAGAACTAATTGAACTTTGGTGTGGCTTTAGCATTATAATACAGGAGCGTGGGTAACATAGTGCTCAAGTTTAAATGTAAATTTACTACGAATTGTGTTTTGAACTTGGATTAGTTTGGTTAACGACAACATGTTCTGAAGTTTAAAACATTAATTTACATGATACAATAAAATTTGGAGGTATGAAGTTTATTTCTTAATCGAGTCTTTCACTGAGCGCTGATTCCTGGAAAATCCATTTAGAGAGTATTTCGTACATGTGGGATGTTAATGAACTACTTCTATTGAATGATCTCTTTCACTCTCTAGTTCAAATCGGATTCATTCAATGCAATATATCTTTTCATTCCCTTACCAATTTGCAATAACTATATACTGAGCCAATTACTGACCAAAATAGATTTTAAAGAAAATAAAGTATTAAGTTATTACCGATAACCGTTGGGGTAGACGAGTTCTTGAGTGGAGACCACGGATTGGCAAACGTAACGTGGGACGTCCTCAGACTCGGTGGAGCGATGATCTTCGCAAGACGGCTGGCAAGAGCTGGATGAGAGTGGCTGAGGATCGTGCTCAGTGGCGTGCCATGGGAGAGGCCTATGTCCAGCAGTGGACGAACATAGGCTGATGATGACGATGAAGATGACAGTATTAAGCTGTTTCTTTTTAATAGTTGTTACACTGACACGTTTTGTTAAAATTTATCATGTTTTGTAAACCTTTTTCACACGCAAATTTTTAACTAAACTAAACCGAATTGATGGTATCTTTCTATTTCAGTAGACAAAAGATACACATTTATCTTGTCAGTTTAGTGACTCATTTTTCGCATCTCTACTTCTATAACAACCGAGCTTACGTGGCTAGAGTTAACCATGTAATTCCGAGCTAACTGAAACGCGAATTAATTATAGTCAAAATGTAGAGAGTATCAATGGTAACCCAGGTTTAACAATTTAATTTCGTAACTCTGAACACGCGAGTGGCCCTACGCAGCGTATGTATGCTACGGCGTAGAGGTCGTAGCATTACCTACGAGACAAAAGCGTAGCAGATAAGACTACAACACACTTTTTACAAGCTTTACCTTTTACCTATCCCGATGTCTGTGTGTCATCAAATCTTGCAAGTTAAATTTGACCCACTTCTAGATTTCCGATTGCGATTCTTTAATAAACATACATGGTAATAAACAACATTTAACATTTGGTAGCATAGCATACGGTTGTGGTGCTTACTCTGAGGATGAGCTCTGGTTGAGTTCGAAACACGTCAGTGTAGTTTGGTGGTGGTGATAGTTGGGTTTGTGTGATTTGTGTGTGTTTGTACAGTGTGGAGGTGGAGGAACTGCATGAACACGCATTTCTTACATAAACGTAACTATCGTAAGGTCCCGGGTGAGCAAAGTAATTGTTTCAGTTCATTAATATGGACCTCCGCAAAGTAACGCCTGATTCAATAAATTATTTATGTTACTGTTTCTGCATCAATAAAACCTTTAATTTCATTTCAATGTACAGATTACAGAATTCAGGTTTGTCCGATGTTGATGCCATTAAAAATAAATCGTAAATACGGCTCCAGTAAAAAAAAAACGCTTTATTTTAGCCCTGAAAACAAGATTAATTTTCGATTAACTTTACTGCAAAATTTGATTTTTTGTTGCTTTAAAACAAATAAATAGTTAGTTGATTGAGTTGGCCAACAAGGTGACGTCATAAGTTGCTATTGCCATTCAAACTCTATGGGAGAATTATGATTTGACAGCTCATAAAAATTACAAATACAATACAATACAATGACTTTTTATTGTACACCACAAATAATACAATACAGAAAAACAAGTACATGAAAAAAGAAATAAGGTAATCAATGGGCGGCCTTATCGCTTCGAAGTGATCTCTTCCAGGCAACCTTTAAAAAAAAAAAAAAAAGCAAGCAAGGAAGGCATTTCAGCAGGTGGTGCGATATAAAATAAATAATAATAAAAAACAGACATTTTATTAAAACAAATAAAAACATCCAATAATACACATCATAAAATATACCTACATAAATAAACTAAGTAGCTACCTACGTCAGTTGATTGGTGGTGTCAACATCTCTATTAAATAAAATCTTGTAGCAAAACTTTGTCTGTATTTCCTTTACAATAAACTTAACCCTTTAGCACCAAATACAACACAGTTAGTAATTAATCTTTGCTTGTATCCTATCTGATCGAAGGACAGAGCATCCGTTAGACGCGACCCGTATTCGTCTTACGTCAGGTGCTGACTTAGAATAATGGCGTATCACATTATCGTGTTGAATTTTGCACGGCGTTGTATCGGTATAGGGGGTTTATGTAAAATTACTGTCGTATTTCTGCCGAATCGAGATTTCTTTCATATGTGAACATGTAAATGAAACCTAATCTAAAAATTATTTTTTGATACAAGTTTTTTTTTGACTGTACTTTTTGTTCAATATTTCTATCCCACCTACACAGGTTGATTGATCGTTCGCCGTCATATTTAAGTTAAATAACCACACCTTTTTTATTTTAAAAGTTAATTTAAGCTTAATTGACAACCTTTAATTTTTTTAACACCTGAAAATTACTACAGGAATCGAAAGAGTTTCGCCTCCTGGACACGGAAAAATATTTATTATAATTTATTTCTCCATATTTAAAAAAAATACAACAAATTTAAAAACATATATGTACTTACAAATACATCCACAGAATAGATATGTTTCCCTTTACCCTTTTCACTAGAAAAAAGAGCTGTCATAATTTTAAATTTGATAACAAGTTTGATAACAACCTTAACGTCAAATTTACGTCATCACTTTTTTTTAATAGAGACTAGACAAAAGTAATGGATCTATTCTATCGTTACGCACTTTTAGAATAAGCACATCTTTAAAAAATTGTAACAAATTAATTAATAATCTTAGTGAAAATTTCAAACTACCTATAATTTGATTCATTCTCTGTATTCTGTTTGGAAAGAGAAAGACGCTGATAGGTAGTCTTAGAAATATGAAATGTTGTCAATTCTCTACAATAATGGTCACCCCACAAAAGCTAATTTATTAGTAAAAAATCTTAAGTAATAATTTATTATTTATTAAATAATAAATCTTTAATAATAAATAATAAATTATTACTAAAGATGACACGTCTTTTAAGAATTTTTTTTTCTTTTATCTTGAAGAAAGTAAGTTGTCACTTAATTTAATTGTAGAGTGACCATGCATTTGTAAAATAATTTAATACTTTTTGCTTTCAACATTTATGCATTTATGCATATGTCTGCATGTAAATACACGCGGAAATATGTTTTACACAGACTCAGCTGTGATGCACATGTGTGTGTGTGTGCATGCGTGCGTATGTGTGTGTGGTAGCAGAGAATCAAGGTAAAAAATTAATACATTTTTTATTATATACCGTAAAGTCGGGTTACTTTGGCTCTCAGGGGTGGCTTTACGGTGTATGGTACAGTACAACCGTTAGAAGAGTTAATAGTGGTGAAGTAGTGGTATATGGGTTTGTGAGAATCGAATTTAACAGTGAATAATTTTTATAAAGCTGATACAAAAATACGTGATAAACAAGAAAAAACTAGGTTTCCATTTTATTAAATACAATGACTGCAGTAAAAATATGTATGTGCATGTTTATAAACGCTTGGTAAAATACAGTTGTCTAAACATTCGTGTATCAAATTATGTCATTTTTGTGTTAAGCTCGCTGTGGTAGGTAGTTTCAAAATGTTTGGAGCTGTCAAGATAGACGTTTTTTTTTAGCAAATTACTAGTGGTCCTTGTCTAAACCGATATTTTAAATATATTTAATACCTATAGAAAAATCTCGTGTCACGGTGTTTGTTATCGAACTCCTCCGAAATGGCTTGACCGATTTTTATCATTTTTTTTATCTGTATTTGGTAGGTCTGAGAATAGGTCGTAGGCTATTTTTATACCCCTATTATTCTTCGCAGACGGAGTCGCGGGCAACAGCTAGTAATCTATAGAAATACGTATACAGCCTTTGTTCCAGAATGCCATTGTTATTTTAAAAATTGTCCCAGTTTAAATCAGCTCTATCTCTGATACAGTAACGTATTTTTCTTTGTCTCTCATAAATAAAACGGAACGTTGTTTTATACCCTCTCAAGTGTCTCGGTAAAGAACAACATAATAAAAGAAGAAAGAACTAACATTCTATATTTTCTTCAAGATAGTTTTTTCTGGGGTAGAGCGCCATAGAATTTGAAATACAAAGCATTTTTTATTTATTTCAAACTAAATACAAACTGAAAATATAGATGCACAGAAAAAACCCCAGAAAAAAGACCAATGCTGGTAATCGAACCCAGGTCCTCAGCGTTCCGTGCTGCGTGCTTACCCCTACACCACCACTGGTCTAGAAGTTAGCGACGAATTTTTCCCATACATCGTACACTTCAGTCTGTTATAATCACATTTAGGCAGTGATAAAGCGCATCTATGTTATGCCCTCTACTGAGAGACTTCAACACTCCTTCGGAGCTACCCGCATTTTTTATTTATCAAGTACATTGCGAATAATTAAAAAAATGTTACAGTTTCGTTAGCCATCTTGTAACATGAAACTGACGTTAATGATGTTGTTATATCTTGTTAGTTAGGCATTTGATTGAATCACATATTACGATAATTCTTTTTCGACGAAACCCAAAAGGGATCACACTTGCCCAATAAAATATTATTTTAATTTTGTCTATAGGTACGTATAATTTTTTTTTGTTTTTCATGTCTTAATTAATTGATTATTTCAAACATGGCTCTGCCCATTGTAGGACAGTTTACTAATGTCAAGTTTTTTTTTCATTATTTATTTACTCAGATAAAAACAAAAGAAGTACAAAAATACTTATCTCCAAATACCTCTGCCAAACTGCGTAGCAGTTTGTTGGTAGGAAGTGTAGAACTCTCATTCCCTATTTTGAATTTTTAGTGTTGGCGTCCTTGGGTACGGGCCCAAGGATACCAACGGTATCCTTTTACTGAAACTCCGCCGTCCATCAGTCTGTCTGTCTGTTCGTCACTCTGTCACAGGGATCCATGTCCTGAACCGCAATAGCTAACACTACAGACAGACAGTTTTAAAAATGTCGGCCGTTTTACTGTAATAGACCCCCCCACTTTTTGTGTCGAGAGTTAGAGCCATTGGCCAGAAAATTATTAACTGATGCCCAAGGCGCAGTCCAAGCACCGTCCTTTTCCCCGGACGGATGGATAGATCCAGATGGGACCCGCAGCTCTTGGGCATACGAGGAGCTTACCTACCCGACACGCACCTCGACTTTTGTAGTTAGAAAAAACACTGACAAGTATAATGACTATTTGATCTGACACGCAGAGAAAAATAGTTTTGAACTAACTTTCTACCTTTAAATACAAAAATAAATGATTTATATAGTTTACATTCCATTCACCTCTTCTCGGTCTCGCACATTTTAACGAAAATGTGCGAGAATTTGAAAATGTAACATAACATTATTGTAAATCGAGAAAAGTTGAAATTTTGACCTAAAAGCCAAATTAAAACTTTATTACATTGAAGATACTGGGACTTAAGAGATAAAAATGTGGCAAAAAATTTTTTTCATGATTACTAATTGATATTTGTAGAAACAGCGGACTTGAGAATTGTCCTTACGTTTCGTTGTTGGTAAGTTGCTCTTTGTAATCTCTTAGCGAAATCTTCTTACGACGACATAAAGACTTCGTTTTTCAGAAACTAAATAAATATTATTACTGTATGTATTTAATGATAATTTTATTGTAAAAATGGGTGAAATTCTAATGTCGAAATGTTTATTTTATTTTCAAAAATAATTATAAAAAAGAAAAAGGGGACGCGAAGGCCCACCAGTAGGACACCCAATAGGCTCATTAAAAAAACGAAGAATTTGATCTTTTGAAGTGACCATTTTGTTTAATCGACAAATTTTTTACCAGATTTCTACTAACTTGAAATTATGTGGATGATGATTTATACTGTGGTACTATTAGAAATAATACATAAAGAACGCCATCAAGTCATTCGTAACTTTAACGTAGGTTTAATTTTGAAAATCAGCGCGCCTAAGAAACGTAGCGACTAGACGGTATTAAAGATAACTACGCCAATTACACAACAGCAATTTTCAAAAACCATTAATTTCAAAATGGAGTCAGCATTTCGACAGTTTACTTTTTAGGGTTCCGGAGACAAAATGGTAAAACAGAACCCTTATAGTTTCGCGGCTTAGCGTAGAGACTATTAGTGCTAGAAAGCTGTAATTTTGCACGGATATATGTAGCAATTACCCCGACAAAATAATAAAAAAATGTAGAAAAAAAAACCGTCTAACCTTATGGTGTGGGGTATCGTTGGATAGGTCTTTAAAAATCATTACAAAATTGTGTAAATGATTTTTTTTTCAATACAGTGATTTGTTTGCGAAATATTCGACTTTAAAGTGCAATTTTTTGTTAATAGCCCCCCCATTCAAAACTAAGCTGTTGGTATAAATATAAATGGTATAAATTTTTAAAAAAATCAGGAGATGGAGGTAATATATCTAATTAACAAGAAAAACTATAACGGCTAAGTTTGCTTGAGAATAATTACTAGTTTCAGGGTAAATATCAACTTGACCTATAAACTATTGCTTGTTTAATACGGACAGTATAATTAATAGTATAATTAATAAAATATGCAAGGATTTTTTTGTAACGGCTGCGGCACCCTATCCTGGGTCCTACACGCTCTTGGCCGTTTTTTTATTATCCCAATATTCCAGCGGGATCGAAATTTACACGGATAAAATAACTATATAATTTCAACTTTTTCTTCGTCATGCAACGTAAATGAAGTCCACTTGGCTGATCAAGTCACGGGTAGTAGGTAGGATACTATGTAAGACCTTATATCAACCATATCTTCATTGTGAATTATATCGTAGACACTAATATGTTTAAATTCTTAATGCTATTTTCTTACTATCTGTTATATATCTATGTTCTTAATATGGCAATTGTATCGTATCAATGAATAAATAAACATTTAATTTTATTTCATTTTCACGATGTATTTTTTGGTGATTTGTATGGCAATTTAGTGAAATTCCAGAATTTTGAACTGCCTTATGCTTACGCGATCAAAGCCGCGGTAAACGCCAGTATGGATTATTCTCGAACAGGAAAGTATTCGTTACCAATCGAAAAGTTGCGGGACTCACGAATCTCACGATATGAAGCAAAAAGATCTCGTGCGGGCTCGTTTACGAAGCAAACAACTCATCAGTAACGCAAATAAGAAGCCTTCCGGAACGCGTATTTGATTTATGCAACCGAAATTTTCAGCAGGTAAAGGATTATCTATTTGATTTGATCTTTGTGATTATATATAGATAGACTAGTGATTCTGACAACACATCGCCGTTAGAGCTTGTTAGAATAAAAGCAGCAAAAATTATTTCAAAAAAAGGTATATACACTGTGGTCGACGAGTAACCCAACAGACTTCAAAATATTTCTTAGGTTATTTTAAGCCAAAACCTCAAACTCAATTCTTATTTATTTTTCAATTCTTATTATTTATGCATGATAACGTCATAGGTACCAGTTTAAAATACGTTGCCAAACTGGCAACAAGCCACGCAACAAGGTCATAAGGCCTTGTTATCTTAAAGTTCGAATTTATTATTGTTTTTTGTTTGACAAAAAAAAAGGACATCTAAAATTGCCGACTGGAGCTCAGATTCGTATTACGTTTTACTTCCGAGGGGCCCAGAAACAGTATTTGTAACAGAAAACGTTGGTGCATTTGCTATACTCACGGTGTATAATAAAACATTATTTTACTTACCACTACTTTACAGTTGTTTTATGAGGCACTTTATTTATTAGGCCTTTTATGAGGCACTGACATTCGTAACACTCATCAGCCAGCAGTCCCTCCTTCAAGTCATAAAATAAAAATTCGTATTTTGATTTCAGATTTACTAATTTGATCGAAGTAACTCAAACACATTGTCATACGTTATACTTTACACGTTATACGTTACGTTATACGTTATTATCGAAAAAAAGATCTGTGTGCGCGATTTGATAAGACTTAACAGTTAAATTGTGCGACGTCTTTGCGAGGTCGACTTTTTCATTAGAATTATAATCATTCCATTAATTTATTGGATTAATAATACTCAAAATGGCGAGCCATTAAACGTGAAATAGGGCCACGTCAACGTTGAGACATTGGCGTTTACCCTGATCTTGGCTCGGATTTATATCTCCGGATAAAATAACGAACACTTAACTTAAATTAATATTTGCACAAATGCAGAGCGTCACAATTTGAATTGGGACAATCAAAGCCAGGAAGTACTTAACCAGAAGATATTTATCATCTTCTTGATTGCCTATCTATGATGGTCCCTTGATGATGATGATGATGATGTATGGGGACGCCTTGCTGAGTCAGGCGGGCTGTCGATCGTTTGCACAGTCATTCAGCCCAGTTCCCCGTGGTTGGAGCCGACAGGTTACTGTCCCAGCAGCGCTCCCACACAGCAATTCTCCTCGAATCTTCTCGTTCTCCTGCTGAACAAAAGGACATCTTTGAGACAGACATCCTTTAGCTCCTCCTCCCTCAGCTCGTCACTCCCGAATACATCACGCCTCGCTGCCGCGTACATGACACACTCGGTTAGGACATGCTCACTCGTTTCCTCCTTCCCACAATGTGGACAGGAGGGGTCACTTTTTATACCTATTACGCTTAAGTGCCTATTTAACAAGTTATGGCCAGTAATTATGCCAGTTATAGTTCTTAAGCTACTCTTACCTAGATTTAGGAGATACCTAGTTCTTCTGTGGTTTATGCCATCCAGCATCATCTTCGATTGTCTGCACCCTACAGCCTGTTTCCACTCACTGTTTGCTTCCTGTTCCTTCATTCTATCTATAACCCCCTTGGTGACTTCTGCAGACATTGGAAGTACCGGTTCAGGACCTATGAATCCCGTATCCGCTCCCTCCCTTGCCAGCTCATCAGCCTTCTCATTACCTGTCACTCCCTGATGTCCTGGGACCCAGGCCACCGTAACCTTCGTACTCTCTCCTAGTTTATTAAGTGCATCTCTACACTCTCTTACCAAAGAGGAGTTAACTGTCGGCTTGTTTAATGCCTTTAGCGCTGCTTGACTATCAGAGTAAATCACCACTGTTCCTACACCTCGATAGTCACCCAGTTTTGCTTGTATAATCTGAGCGCACTTCAACACTGCGCACACTTCAGCCTGAAACACACTGGCATATCTGCCTAATGGTATAGCCTCTCGAACATTCATCTTGGGTATTATTATACCTGCTCCCGCAAGTTGGGACGTTTTCTTCCTTGATCCATCCGTAAAACAAATTGTAGTCGGATATTCAAGGTCTACCTTCCAATCATCTCTCTCTCCTATATGGATTCTGTATTTCTTATCGAAAACCCTCTGTTTCTTAATTAAGTCGTTATTCTGTGCTAGCATTCCTAGCTTTAATAACGCCTCCTTTTGTATAAGTGCATGTTTCTTGTCTGTGAAGTTCCCCCTCCACTCCTCACATGCCCTCATTCTAAACCATTGTTCCATGGCCCTCTTCTCTATTTCCAGATGAAGTGCCTTCAGTCCTAGCATAACCTCCATAGCATGCGTTGGGGTTGTTCTCATTGCCCCTGTTATCATCAGGCATGCCAATCTTTGAACTTTATTCAGTTCCTTTTGATACTCCTTAATACGGGCCCTATGCCACCATATCACAGCACCATACAGCAGCCTTGGTAATATGACCGCCTTATACATCCAGTTTATCATCCGGGGTTTTAGTCCCCACTTCTTTCCAACTGCCCTTCTGCATTGACACAGTGTTCTTATTGCCTTTGCGGCCTGCTCCTTTATATGTGTCTTGTATCTGAGGTTTGTATCGATTGTCACTCCCAGATACTTAATTTCTTTTACCAATTCAAGATTCTCACCTTTTACGCTTATTGGCCTCATATCGCCTATCTTCCTTTTGTTGGTAAATAATATCAACTTCGTCTTTGTAGGATTTAGATCTAATCCTCTCTCCCTGCACCACTCTAACGTCTGTGACAGTCCTTTTACCATTATGTCTCTGACGATGTTAAGAACCATGCCTTGTACCAATAGCACACCATCATCAGAGTATGCTTGCATATAGAGTCCTCCTTTGTTTAGCTTTTTAATCAGCGAGTCCAGCAGTAGACACCACATAAGGGGGGACAGACATCCCCCCTGTGGGAATCCCCTACGAGGTCTGATTCTTTTCGTAGATCCGCCCAGTTGGGCCATTACTGCCCTTCCTCTGAGCATCCTCGAGATCCATCTTCCTATAATCTGACTAATTCCTTCTCTCACTAAACTTTCTTCAACCGCAATATACGTTGCTTTATCGAATGCCCCCTCCACATCAAAGAAGCATCCTAGCATGTATTGCTTGGCTTCCAGTGCCCTTTCCACTCTAACCGTTAGATTGTGCAAAGCCGTCTCCGTTGACTTCCCTGCTACATAGGCATGTTGATTACCATGTAGCGGTCTGCCACTACTTTCTATTCCTTTTCTTACGTGTATGTCTATCATCTTTTCTAGTGTTTTTAACACAAAGGATGATAGACTAATGCTTCTGAACGCCTTCGCATCCTGGTACGTTTTCTTACCCGGTTTTGGCAGAAAGACTGCTCTAACCTCTCTCCATTCCTTCGGAATGTATCCCATTGCTATACTTCCCTGATATAGTGCTATCAAATTATCTCTAATGCACTTAAAGCCTTTCTGGAGAAGCACCGGGATTACACCATCTGGGCCCGCCGCTTTGAAAGGGGCGAAGGATCTAATTGCCCATTCCAATCTTTCCTCCGTTACCACCTCCTCAGCCTGTACCCAGTCATGCATACCTCCCTCCACTTCTTCATCCTCTATCACCTCATCTACGCAGTCTGGGAAATGCGCTTTAAGCATGATCTCCAGAACCTTATCAGGCTCAGTGACCATGTCCTCACCCACCCTCAGACTTCCTAGTTGACACGTTCGTTCGCCAGCTAGCAGCTTCATTATCCGTGCCCCCTCAGAATAAGTTTGTATTTCCTCCGTATAGGTTCTCCAGCACTTGAGACTCGACTGTTCCCTCATCCTGGTGTACCTATTCCTCTTAACCCTATACATGTCCCAGCTTTGGGTATCATTCTTCTTAATGGCAACCCTCATTGCCTTCCTTGTTTCTTTCCTTACCTTCTGCAGCTCTTTATTCCACCAAGGTTGCCCCTTACCAGACCTCACCTCCCTTTCAGGACATGCCTTGCAGAATGCCTCCATTACATCTGTCTTGAGTTTTGATGCGCCCCTTTCCAGGTCCTGTATACTCGCATACCTCCCAGTCATGGTCACATTCTTACTCAGTTCCTCCTCATACTTCACCCAGTCTGTTTTCCTGGGATTCCTTATCCTAGTTTTCTCCACTAGATAGTCTATGCTGAAGAGTAACCTCCTGTGATCAGACATACTATCCTCTGTGTCCACCCTCCAGCTACTAATCTTCTCGCTTACACCCTTCGATGCCAGCGTAATATCCAATACCTCCTTCCTTGCCCTAGTTACAAAAGTGGGTACACAACCAACATTCATTATATCTAGGTCACTACTTACTATGAATTCTAGCATAGATTCCCCCCTGTCATTGGTGTCTGTGCTCCCCCACACCTCATGGTGGGCATTAGCATCGCAACCAACAACTAGGGGTATACCCTTACCTTTGTACTTCAGTACCACTTCCTCGAGTTCCTTAGTTGGTGTCCCGTCCTCACTTGGCAGATAGCAGGATGCCATTGCCACCTTGTGCCTTCTCCCATCCGCGCAGGTAAAGAAAGTCTCCACCACCACGAGATCTCTGTAACATATGGTCATTACACACCCCATATTTCTTACATCACTACTCACATATATGCATGTTCTGGGAGGTCGCTCACCATTCCTCTCGTAGTAAAGAGCTCCCCCCAGATGTCCCAGGCCTGCTACCTGATTTTTCCATACATAAGGCTCTTGTAGCAGTGCAATTTCAACTCTATTCCTCACAACAAATTGTCCCAGTTCAGACATTGCATCTTTGCAGTGTTGGAGGTTTACTTGGCATATCTTTGTTTGTGTTTTTGTGTGTATATGTTTGTTCAGTGTGTTATGTGTAAGTAGCATGATTTGTGTTATTGTATAGTGTATTTGTCCCCACACCTTCACTCGGAGAGGTCCTCCCCGGCGTCACTCACTCTCACACCTCCCGAGTGAGCGCCGTCCGATTCAGTCCCCCCCTGCTCCAGTGTGGGATCTTTAAGAGGCGGGTCAACCCTGCCCTGCTCCAAAACTCTTCTCTCCTTCGAAGACTGGGACCTAATGAGCCTAGCCCGAACCTTGGTGGCCGAGAAAAAGAGAATCCTATGATTGGACTCTCCCCATTTCTCCTCCACCAAGGCCGGCACCGAGAAGCACAGCCGCGTGCCCTTCTCCTGCTTCTCCCGGCTCACCAGGCTCCAGTCTCCCATCTGGAGTTCTGGCTTGTCCCAATTCTGGACCGCCAGCATCTCCAGAAACCTCTCCGTGTCCGGCTCCCCTGGAACCCAGACCTGCACCCTAGACTGCTCTACTTTCCGCACTCTGATTTGGTGTCCGCCAATTACACCGAAGGACCGACCCAAGAGCCACTCCCTCGACTCCACCGAAACTGGTGTCACCAGGAAAAATCCCTCGGACACCAGTCCCGACGCAGCAAACTGGGGAGCCCTCGTACCAGTCCCTCCCTTCCAGATGTTCATGACTTCCACCTCAATCATGTGGGTCAGTTCCTTCCTAATGAGCCTCGCCAGAGACTCATCCACCGAAACCCCATCCTCCCGGTAGACAGCCACAGCGAGATCGCGATTAGCCTTCGCCTCACTACGTCCCGCTGCAACCGCCCCACCAAGATGATGACGCTTCGACGGAGGCTTCTCCGACTGCCCTTCCTCATCTGTGCCTTGTCTTTTCAGCTTCAGACCGGGAGTGGGGCCCTTCTCTGGTCCACTTGCCTCTCTCTGCTCTGCTCTCTACCTTTCTTGCTCTCCTCGCCCTCTTCTTCTCCGCCTTCGACCGGTATTTCTGGAAGGAGTTCTCCCTATCTACCGGTTTATCCTCCTTCGCAGTCACCTCCATCGGCGTGGGCGAACGCAACAACCTCTCCTCCTCCGCTATCTTCAGGCCTCCCAGCTGTAGATGGACATCTGGGGGTGCCCTACTCGGTCCCGGTGTTGACTCCGGTCCCACATCTCCTTTCCCTGCCATTGCAGGTCCGAATGTCTTATGCAAAAGATTGCTCATTTTAATGAAATTATCTGTATGGGAAGAAATATTTAATGAAAGATGGCAGTGCTCCCTTACCACCCCCCAGCTACATTTCACATACGCAGTGAGCGCCACCTCCCCTGCGCACAGTCGTTCCCGACAGCGATTGTGCCGAGTAGGCTCGCAAGCCCGGAGTAAGCAGCCCCTATACCGCTTTTTAGCCGCAGTCCGGATCCAGTGGCGTTCTGTTTCCCCCAAGGACCTCGCTCCTGAGGCCCAAGAGTTCCGTTTCCCGCACACCTCTCCATTCCACCGCTCCGTTCCTGGTTCCGAGAGGCGTTTGATCCGCCCCAAGTACGTCGCTAGTGACGCCCCAAGGCTTCCCGCACACTCCCCCTTCCCCATCACGGACACAGCACAGGTCCTGCCACCCCACCCCTCGACCGCTTGCGAGCCCAATCTGCACCCACCCCCCGCTGCCCACAACCGGCTGTGAGGGTCTTCGGCACGTCCTCCCACCACTGACCCTGGGGGTTTTAAGGGGCGCGCTGCTATACCGGGATAAACACCAATATGTCAACGCGACCAGTGCACTCCTCTTTTATCCGGGCTTGTGACCGGCTCCATACCAGACCCCGACCTGCCGCAAGCGGTTGTCAGTGATCCGTTATCGAGGCAGAGTTATATGATGGTCCCTTTGGCGTTTGTCATAGAAATTGGGTTCTTTTTCTTTCAGTCTTTCGTTTGGAATATGTCCCAGTTTTGTATTAGTTTTTTTCTGTTTAATGGCAAAATATCATGTGTATAATTTTAATGCATATTCTCCCTTTGTCCGTTTACTGTAATACCTTTGTAATAATTAATAATTCGCCAAACAGATCGGTTCTCCCTCCGGCATCCGCATCCAACGCATTCACGCAACCTTTACCAGGTCGTCTTCTGGCCCGTGGAATAATTCAGTGAACTTTGGGGGAGGCCTACGTTCAGCAGTCGACGTCATTGAACAGAAATGATGTTGATGATGATGATGAAATAATAATTATACTAATGACTGTAACCCACAGACAACTTTAGGTATGGTACGGTCACGAGCTTTAATTTGGGACCCACTTATGGTTGACAGTCCTGTCAATATTGTATAGGAATTCCAAGGATATTTTTTCGAAATGGGTCCCAAATTAAAGCACGCGACCGTACATTTTTTTTTGTTTTAGAAATAGTTTCGTCTTCCTAGCAGTTGCTCTGATTAATATTAATTACTTTACAACTACAAACACAAGTCTCATACCTCTTTTTACAAGCTTTTATTTTATTAGTACATTGCATTACTCATTAGTCAAGTTAAGCCGGCCGGTCCGAATAGCACTGCAGCATAAATAATGTCTAGCCAGTATCCTATCCTAAGGCCGCATTGTCTAACGCTTGACGCTTGCCTTTGCTTTCACTATCTCTTTCTGTCATTATCTTATACCGTTTGACAAAAAGAAATAGTGATTGCGAGGGCAAACGTCAGAAGCGTTAGACAAAAATCCTGCAGGATTCATTTAATCACTATACCGCAAACCGAATGCTCGTGTGAATGTTACCACAGTAGCACGTATGCTACTAAACGGGATCCTGCAAAAAACCGAACCCGCAAAAAATGGGACGTTGCCCGTGTGAAAGTGCCGTTAGACTATGCTAATGAAAATAAAGATGAATTTACATAATAGCCGCGAAGCGTTTCATCCGCCATAATATTTTCCGTCACTAAAAACGATGAATGATCCATGAACTGAAATCATTTACCTAACCAGGGTGACATGAAAAGTAATGTCATGACGAAACTAGCTACTTAACTCATTTTTATTACCGGTTCCTACTCTGATATAACTATAAATTAAATAAAAACTGGCCAAGTAGGTACGAGTCGGACTCGCGCACGAAGGGTTCCGTACAATTATCTATAAAAATCACGTTTGTTGTATGGGAGCCCCCTTAAATATTTTTTTTATTTTAATTTGATGATTTATTTTTGAAGTCAATACTTAATTAAATATTTTGTGAATATTTCAAGCTTCTACCTGTTGCCGTTATCAATATCGAGCAAAAACGAGCAAAACATCACGTTCGTGGTATGGGAGCCCCCTTAAATATTTATTTTATTCCATTTTTTAGTATTTGTTGTTATAGCGGCAACCAAAATACATCATCTGTGAAAATTTCAACTCTCTAGCTATCACGGTTTCCGAGATACAGCCTGGTGACAGACGGACAGACGGACAGACGGACAGACGGACGGACGGACGGACAGCGGAGCCTCAGTAATAGGGTCCCATTTATTCTTTGGGTACGGAACCTTTACATCCTTGTAACGTAACTAACGTAACTTAACATCCTTATTTTTCATACAATTATCTGCGCCAACGCGGTTATGAACCCGGGCCCTCAAGCTTTATAGTCTCTAATAGTCTTTAGTAGTTTGTAGGTTCTCTGACCACTAGCCCATTTGGTCGAATAATGAATTGTATAATAAAAAAATAAAATTTTATTTTTATTGTAATTAGTACGAGTGTGAACTATTAAGGTATCGATATCATAATTTCTTGGCTGAAGAGCAACGAATAAGAGAGATTTAATTTCATCATTAGAGTTTTGAGAGTGATAAAAAAAGTACATAACAATGTGGTAATCAAAGAAGTAGACCGTGAAATATTTTGGAAGAAATTATTTTGTGTCATCCTGAAACAGCGCCATCTACATTTCTACGTTAGAATTTTTGTGAAACTCTGCCCGAAAGCTGGCTTACCGTTCTACTGGTTCAAGGAAAAATTTCTGCCTTTGCTTGGTTCGCGATGCCAATAACTTTGTGTAGATGTCTGTTCAACTAATTCCAAATTTCTAATCAATAAAAGGAAATAATTATTTGAGTACGTAGATCGAATTTCTTATATAGCCGTAATGCCGTAAAGTAAAAGAGATCAAACTGTATCCTACAAAACCAGTCGGTCATACTCGATTACTTTTTACATCTGAATTTTTGTAAAAAGAAGAAAGAAATCATCATAAATAGAATTTTATTTACTTAATGGATCGGATCATACACATTTTTTGTTCGCGTTCGGGTCTATAGTCAATTTTTTATAGTTAAGGCTACATCAGCATGTGGGGCGCCTGACCAACTTTCGGCCTATTTTCAGGGTTCCGTACTCAAAGGGTAAAAACGGGACCCTATTACTGAGACTTCGCTGTCCGTCCGTCCGTCTGTCCGTCTGTCACCAGGCTGTATCTCATGAACCGTGATAGCTAAACCGTAGAAATTTTCACAGATAATGTATTTCAGTTGCCGCTGTAACAACAAATACTAAAAAATAGAATAAAATAAATATTTAAGGGGGCTCCCATACAACAAAGGTGATTTTTTTTTGCTCGTTTTTGCTCGATATTGATAATGGCAACAGGTAGACACTTTAAAAATAAATAATTTAATTTAAAAAAAAACAAATATTTAAGGGGGGCTCCCATACTACAAACGTTTTTTTGCCGTTTTTAAAGATGGTACGGAACCATTCGTGCGCGAGTCCGACTCGCACTTGGCCGGTTTTTAAATAAATCTTAAGTTCGCTGATTCGGAGTCACTAACTGTATGTCCACAGGAGAGACAATTTTTGTTTCTTACGGTGTGTATATCCCTAATATTGTTTGTTAATAATAATAATCGCCAGACTCACTTGGCAGTGAGCAGGGCACAACGCTTGTATAACTGATGGCTGATGGCGCCAGAAGGTTTTCAAAAGGCGTCCACGGACTCAAAGACGTAATTTAGGAGGCAGCAAGGATGAAGCAACGTCCTGGTTAAGGTTGCGGGAACTCATTGGATGCGGCTGGCGCTGTATCTGTCTATTTCACGAACCTTGGGGAAGGCCTATGTTCAAATGATGATGAATATTATTTATTAGAATTTTATTTATTAGAATTTATTAAGTCATTTAACGAACATAAACAGACATGGTAAGTATGCTTTATTATTATGTGTACTTACTATTTTTTTTCGCTATCCATCTAGAAATAACATTTTATTTGTAAGAGGCGTAGTTACTGAAAATCGTGACCTTGTAATTCTCAAGCTTGAGCATTCTAACGATAAGACTACATTGATGAAATACATTGTACCTAAATGTAAGCGAAGCATCACAGGCTAACTCTGTTCCATTGTCAAGCATTAAACAAAGATGCAGTGGAATGAGTTTTCCATTAAACATACGGTTCTCACGACCATTTACCATTCATTCATGATCATGAATCACCTTTATCCATTGAAAGGCGACCTTACTTCGCCTCGCGGTGTCATATTGATGTCAAAGCCTGACATGCGCACTGGCCGAGCATGCGCTTCACCATCCCACAGTTTATCTGTTATGTAGTTTCAGGTAGCAAAAATCTTTCTAGGTTTTATAATAAGCTGTTTCTAGTTACTAGTTAGCCTTTTTGTAATTTGTTAACGCAACGTAGTCCGTTAGTCCCGGTTGAAACGAAATACTATCGCGCGTGTGTAAGCATCAAGTTCACATAAACAATTGAATAATATTAAAAAGAACTAACATATCAGTGTTTTTAATTTAGTTTATTGTCTCTTATGACTATTTCGATGAAGTGTTAGAGTGTTGAATACGTGCCTGTAGGCGCGTCAAAGAAGCCACATCAACAGGTAGGTTTTGTGTTTGCTCGTAGTTATCTGATAGCTGACTGTAGATATATAGTATAGTTTATGGGTGGGCGTTACACCAGACGGCGTACTTGGCGTGGGAGGAACATCTGGCTGCCAGACTCGACGTGGGCATGCAACTTTCTTTTAAAAATATTACTTTTAAATGTCATTTTGTAATTCAGAATATTAAAAATGCGAATGTTTGTTTGGTACTTAAAATGACTCATTTAAAAAAAAAAGTGTATAGTTAAGCGCTTAATAAAAACAAAATCACGATCGCTTCCTTTGTGTAACGAAAGTTATTCATACAAACTCTATGGGTAACTTTCGTTACACAAAGGAACAATAAATAATATGATAAGATAATACGGAGATAATTGGAGACGCTAAGAGTGACATAGGATAGTTTAAATCCCAGAAAATTGTAAAGTTCCCGGGGGCGATAAACAAAATCTTCGTAGACGACGTCACGGGCTGTTGGCTTAATTATATTTTGCGTTTGCACACTTCACCTGTCACGAAGAAAGTCACATCCAAGAAAATCGAAAAGGACATAGGATAGTTTTTATCCAGGAAAATTGTATAGTTAAATGCGTTAAACGAAATCTTTGCAGACGACGCCCCAGGATGTTGATTTATTATATTTTGCATTTTCACACTTCAGCGGTCATAAAGAAAAAGTCACATTCAAGAAAAGCAATCACAGCAACGAGGTCTGTAGGCTTGCGACAACCCCCATGTGAGAAAATTCCAAAAATAATACGGTGCTTTTTGTTCTTAACAATAACAATGGTATTCTCTGTATAGGTAATTAAAAAGTAAGTTTAAAACTAACAATGCCATTGTTTTGAATAGTGAACTTATGGGTATAACATATTCAATGTACGTACATAAAATCAATATTGTAAGGGATGACGCGATCGGTTTACGGGTCGGTAGGTACACGTGCCCCATTTATCGTTAACTAAGGGTATTAACTAGCTGCATGCCGCTTGGGCTGGCACGCATCCGGTGACACTTAATGTGATTTATATTTTATGATACGATGTACGAGATGCTGGAGAGTCTTTTTTTATAAAAATTGTACCCAATTAAGGACCAAAACTTAAATCCTTTGTGTAACGAAAGTAACCCATATAGTTTGTATGATTAACTTTCGTTACACAAAGGAAGCGATCGTGATTTTGTTTTCATTAAGCCCTTAACTATGTACATTTTTTTTAAAACGATCCTGGTACGAAAAAATAATGTCGGAAAATTTAAAACTGCATAAAATATTATAGTGACAAGCACCGACAATAATACAATAATACAATGAAAGTTGAAGTTATCTTTTGAATAAAAAATATATTTTAGAATAAACTGAATGAAATCAACTGTACCTTAGATTTTATAATATTTGGCAGCTTGAAATTTTTGTAAACTGTTTTTTTTTAATTGATCAGACAGCGTTCACAAAACGATTTGTTTAACCTGATTCGTTGTTTTTTTTTGTACTGGATCATGCCTACTATTAGTTCTGATATTTTTTTATTTTATTAGCAGTGCGGCTGCTCACCGAATCTAAGATTATTTAAAAGCGAAAACTGTTTTTTTTTTATGTCAAAGGGGCCAGTCAAACGAACTAGTGGGTCACCTGATGTTAAACGATCACCACTGTCCATAGACACCCGCAGCGCTTTACGCGATGCCAGTGCGTTGTCGGCCCGAGGGAAAAGGAGAGAGAATAGGGGTGGGGGAGAGGTATTCGGCTTCAAACGCACTTCTCAGGAAACTTTTCTTAGCTTAAGCTTTTCTAAGCTTAGCTTCACTGCATCTTTCTATTATTCCGTGTATATCTACGGGCACAGTTTGTGTTTCAAATAACAATAAAAACAAGCAAGAGTTCCGTACTCTTTGTCGTTTGTTTAGACTTAAAACAGTGATTCGCGACAAACATTTTAGTAAAATTCCGTAAATCTCTTTAATTGCTAACACTTAGAGGAAATGAAAGCCGTCACTTTATGTGCTCGCCCCCGACCATAAACAAAGTGAGACGTTCAGTATGTTACATGGTACAAGTTAAAACGATTCCTTTCGAAATGATATCCTACAAAAAATAGTTTAAAAAACTGAAACCTGACTACGGAAAAAACGCGCTCTAAAAAGTATGAAATAAGAAAATGTTCAAGTACTATAAAATGAATGTTGCTGCTCAATTGAAATTGATATTCAGATAACTTTGTGACTGTATCTGCAAGCAATTTTGACGACTTTCGGAGCTAATAGCTCCCCAACACTTATCTAAAACCAAAAACCTACTGAGAAACCTCGACATAATTTTTTAAGACCTATCTAATAATGCCTCACACACCAGCTAAAGCTAATTTTTTTTTTAATCGCTCGTTTTTTTTATATTAATTGCGACCAATATTTTTTTGTATATATGAAAAGGTATCCTATGTCACCCGGAGCATAATAACGAATCGATTGATATCTTATTTATTAAAATCGGATGAGCAGTCTCGACGCTACGGTGGAACACACATAATCACAAACATACATAGACATCTAAAATAATTTCATTACACTTCCTTTTGGCTTTGCCTAGTCGTGTAAAAAAGAGCTTTAATCCCGATATGCAGAGACTAAAGTAACATTTTAAGAGCATGAGAAGTAAAAAAATACAAATAGGTACTACCCTTTTGTTGAAATGGTTTATGCCAATTCAGGTTGACTGACATGACACATGACAAACTAGGATTGACCTAATTTCTGGCTCTGATGATTAATTTAGGGTATTTTTGAAACACGTCGTTTTAACTACTGATACTATTATAATGACTTATGTAGCAGTAGGCAGGACACATTGTTCGTAGAACCGAAGGTCGATGGGGCAGCAAGGTTCTAGAGTGGCCGCGAACTGGAAGACGTGGCGTGGGAAGGTACCCATCAAGATGGACCGAAAATTTGGTAAAGGCAGGGGGGTTTCACTCCGCAGTTTAGGTATGTTCGGCCGGCGCTCCTCCCGGGGAGGAGTATGGCAGTAGTTTGTCGCTCGGCCTTCAGTTTGCACGCTAGCCGCGTCGCGCGTAATGAATCATCTTTTTCTCCGTGATTTTTGCAACAAACAACGACTTCTAAACGATATTATAAATAGTAACTTACTTACTGGTAGTTTACTGAATTATTACACGCTGTTATCTTTCTTGATTTATATACCTACCAAATATCGGCGAGTGGGAACCCTTTGCCGTTGGTTTCCGATCAGCGGTGCCCAACGGAATATGAACGCTCGTATCACACCATAAGTTTCAATTTCGCGTTCAAGCAGTAAGAGTAGGCAAGTTTTTATACCTAAAGTTGACTTTTGTTCGAGAGTGATCCTTCTGTACGTTAGTACTAGTTATTACCTTATTCTGTGGTTAAGGTCGCAGGAACCACTTGGATGTGGGTAGCACAGGACCAATTGTTGTGCAACTCTTTGGGGGAGGCCTTTGTACATGACCAATAGTGGGCGCCTTTCGACTGATGTGATAATGATGATGACCATTACTATTTCTAATGGAGGAAACATGAAAAAGCTTCGGAAGCCGTATTTCGCGTTATGTTAACTTTTCTCTTTTAACTTGGACGGCAGGGTATTATGACCCGAGTCTCCATTTCCTTCTGCCAGTCGAAATTCAAGCGTCGCGGTGAGCAGTCGTTTCCGAACATTGCTGTGAAATAAAAAAAAAATGGATCTCACAATAACCAGACACTTCAGCTTAGATGATGTTGGTATATTTTTTATTATAATTCTGTGTTATATGTGTGGTAAAAAATCAATGTTCAAAAATTTTAATTAGATTTATTTAACATAAACAAAGTTGTATCATAACGAAAAAACAAAAAGAAATGTTTTTCTTCTGTGTTCACTGTTTTTGTGTCACCAATAATTGTTATGAAAAAAGCTTGTCATAAAAGTGAAATTCTGTGCAAGAATTTTAAGACATCCAATTTTTTCCAAGCGTCAAAATTTATTAAGATAATTTTAACATAATCGGTTTAAGTACTCAGACGACCAGATGGCCTAGTGGTTAGAGAACCTGACTATGAAGCTTGAGGTCCCGGGTTCGATTCCCGTGTCGGGGCAGATATTTGTATGAAAAATACGAATGTTTGTTCTCGGGTCTTGGGTGTTTAATATGTATTTAAGTATGTATCTATCTATATAAGTATGTTTATCCGTTGCCTAGTACCCATAACACAAGCTTTGCCTAGCTTACTTTGGGACTAGGTCAATAATTGGTGTGAATTGTCCCGTGATATTTAAAAAAAAAAGTACTACTTAACGCCATGTTTCTTGTCTTCTTTCCTTGTTCGCGACTTAGCTATACAGGAAATTATGGCAAGAGGAAAAACTTTCATCCCATCCATCTGAAGCTTTCCATGTTACAAGACTTAATTACGTATCGGAAATGATCTTCATCTCTTTGTCGAAGTTTTTTCATAAAGTCCTTTGAGTTTCCCAGTATTGAGTTGAGTAGCTAATTTTAATTTTATACATTGCCTTTTTAGTTTGATTGACACAAGTAAATACTAAGGTAGGTAAGGTAATATTGATTTACGGTTTGGTGTTTTTAAAGTGCTTTTTTATTTAAAGTTTTTTATAAAATATAATTTAACTAGCGGTTTCCCACGCTCTGTCTGTAAAGAAAATTCTTTTAGAGCTATTCCTTGGCAATTTAAATTTTTCCAGGATAAAAGTATTATATTATGTTAAACCAGGTTATTAACTACTTTTGTGCCAAATTTCATCAGAACCCATCAAACAGTTTTAACGTGAAAAAGTAACAAACATCTATACGTCCATACAAACTTTCGTGTTTATAATATTAGTAAGGTTACTACGTAAGATTAATTTACTGGCGTTGATGATTGCATTGCCATAGAAGCTTCACAATAAATTTCAAGTGAAACTACACTAAATGCCAATATTTATAAAAAAGCAAAGGGGAGAAATGTGTTTCTTATCGAACTGGTTTTTACTTTTTGATAATTTGTTTTATATGTTTCTCGGTTAATATGACATATTTTTGACTGGGTATATAATCTGCTATTTCTTTTATGAGCTCCCAATATCATGCCATGACTGATGATGCATGCAACTGCGATGAAATCAGAGCTGATTGAATGTAATTGCAGCCTTTGTCACGTCAAACATATGTCCAATATCGCCTAATAAATATACATGCCTAATAGCGTATTAAAGGCAAAACAGACTATTTTGTCCAAAAAAGTGGAAAAAACACATTAGTAAAAATATAAAATGCTGAATCGAATGATGTATGTCAAAAAGTGAGCAGAATATCAGATACCCGGCGATGTATTTGCTTTTGGTCTGTAATTAAAACTGTGATATGTATTGTCTGTCCAATACAGGTACTAGCATTTCAACCGTTATCATTTTCTTGTCGTGTATGTATATTGAAGAAATGAGCCACACACCTAGCGGAAAGTTTTATAAAACGATACAGTGTGCTTACGCCAATTTGAAATTTTTAAAATGTCATACCAAAACAAAACGTCACATATGCAATACGCGCACACCAACGCTTTAATTATTTGTAATATTTTTTGGTAGAGTGGAAAGCGGTCGTTCCTATTTCTAGACATAAGAGCGATATCGACAGAACCCTCTTTAGAAAGTAGAAAAATGGTTCTCAATTTTGTTGTACTTTTTGTAATCTTTTATTAACTTGTAGGTACTTAATGTATGTTGGGGTCAAATCTTGCAAGTGAAACTTCACCCACTATAATGGTCGGATTGACTTAAATTTAATACGCATAATTTAGAATAGACGACAATGCAAGTACAATCAACAAAAAATACAGTTAGAAAAAAAGGTTTAATTTAAAATGAGATTTGTAACAACAACGAATTTGAGATGGTGTAGTTCCCATTTTGTCCAATTCAAATATAGAGGTTAATAATTACTAGGTACTTTTAACCTCGTTAGTCCGAGCGTACTTTAAAAACAAACCAATTTTAATTATAAATTCCAAATGCAATGAAGCACAATGTACATGAAGTAACAAATTTTTAAACTAAACATGGACTCTGAATATGTTAATAAATTTTCAAAATCAGATAAAGATAAATAGGAAATTTTTAGAGCGGTCTGCAGTGCTAGTCTGTTACAAGTAATCGGGACTTATAAGTAATATGTAAGTAAATTAGTAAAAGTACTTTAAAATCTTTTTTTGCTAATATTATTTTTGCAGTCGTCAATGCGAAGCGGGGCGTTAGCAGCTATGGAGGCGGAGCCTGACCTCAGCACCTTCGAGAACAAGTCAGGTCTGGCTGAGGACATGAAGTTCCTGGCTTCTATGCCGGAGCTATGTGACGTCACTTTCCTCGTGGGTGACACTAGGGAGCCTGTGTGCGCCGTTAAAGCTGTATTGGCAGCGAGAAGCAGGTATTACCAACAAAGAATTTTTTTTTTATATGTAAAAATGTATTTTTAACTAACTACTTATTCTAATAATTACTGATAGACTGTGGCAAGTTAATTATAGAAAACAAAACTGTTAGTAAACTAGCTTTATCCTAACGCTTGGCTACCGTTGAAGAATAAAAAATTGGTTAGCTCTCTGTTCTGTTAGAATTTCAAAAATTCCTGTTTAGTCAACTTTATAATCCTCAAACAAATTATGTTTTCCGAATAGCTATGGGTTGTTCGTTAGTCAGTCAAGTTATCTATTATTCTTTTGTGGGTATGAATGAGAAAAATTGTTTAGTTTGAGATCAGAGTCCATCTGATAAGGATAAACTTTTTTTTATTCTGTTTGCTTTTAAGTAATATTATTTACATTTATTAAATCCTTGTTTCTAAGTTATACGAGTTTCCTTGACACCAGGTAAGTATCAAGACCGTAACTAAAAATAAAATTCTAAAATGATTTTTTTTTCAGTGTAGTGCTTGTGAAATAATCGTTAAAATATAATAAATACGAAAATAAATCTCATGTAATAGATACGTTATATTTTTAATTAATACCTTACTTGATTAACTTTATATCTCCTTTTTTTAATTACAAATTTCCTCGTAGACTAATTAGATACAAGTTGTTTTGCACTTTAATTAACGAAACAGGGATTCTTGTAAATAAACTTATCTTTCCAAGGAGAATCTCTAATTAGTTTTATGCATCTTGTTACTTTACTACGACGGTAGAACTATAAAGTTGTCATTACCAGAGTAGGAATGTTTTACGTAAATATTTCAGTCTAAATTACCTGTTGTTGACTAGACATTGTTTAAATTATAAATATCATAATGAAAATATGTTTGATTTTAAATACGATACTTTCGTAATCGAATAGTCTTACGATCATAATATAACACAGATTTACTACTAAAAATTTTATTGTAAAGACCGGAATTGCAAAAAATCTCAATTTACTGTTAGGTAGCTCAGTTTAGTAGTGTTAAAATCTAGATGGTCTTGCAATAATTATTGAGGTAGGAAGTTTTACTATCTCAAAATTCAAAGCGTCGTGCATTTGATGGATGGATAAATTCAATAGTGGGTCCATGGAAGGAGTATAGAATGGACGTATTGTAAGATAGCACGTGCTTGGTGTGACATAAATACATTAACAGCTATCAAAGGAAATCCATACTTGAATAGAATCTCATCATCGTACTTACCTTTATTTAATAACTCTAATACCTACGTTACTGCAAAAAAGTTTTGTACTCGGCACCTACTTTTTAGTACACTACTAGACATTTTGTAAGAATTTGCAGTGAACTTTGACGCAGCAATTCAATTTTCGTCAATCGATTACCAGTAACGATAATTTCGTCGATGGCGTTAAAAGCTTTCACCTCATGCAAATTAGTCTTTGACGAGAATTGGTAATAAATTTCGATTACACTATGAAGACTTGCAATATCAAGTCAGTGTTAATAAACTGCTATAACGTAAAATTCGAAGATTTCCATCGGCCAAAAGTTCCCGTTTACCATATTTACAAATCCTTCAAAATCTTTTTACGATGCGACGGTTTGAGGCCTCTTATCCCTGCTACGATTGAAGGATTTTCGTGAGATTCTGGACTTCTTTTGGGTAAATTGGACCGTTATTTTTTATTTTCAGGCACGAACATAAAAACTCTCCTAAATTGAAGCAAGGAATTTGATTAAGCTTTTATGAAAAATAACTTCACATTAAACAAAACATATTCAAAACGTATTATAGCTGAGAGTAAAAGCACTCAGACCCGAAATTTTAAACAACTAAAGAGAAATGTCAAGAATTTGCTCATAAAAGCGACGGATGAGATTCCAGGCATTACTGGCCACGTTGTTTTGTAGTTAACTTGACGTATGTGGCTTACCATCCCACGTTACCTTCTTCCCTTCTACAAAAGGCGGCGGAACATACGAGGGGCGTTCAATATAAAGTGAGAATGAGATGCAAACTCTTTTAATATTACGAAATTAAATACTGGCCGGTAAAGCTAATCTATCTAGCTGATTGCTATGAAAAAAAACTAACTGTCTTTTGTTTAAAAAATATACGGTAATTTCTTTGCAATGCTATTGAGTACGTTAGCGAAAATGGAGAAAATTGAACTGCGCCCCGTTATCAAATACTTGTATTTGAAAAATTTTTCTACGGACCAAGTCAATTTGGATTTGCGGGACACTTTAGGGTCTAATGCTCCTCCGTATTCGACAGTCGCACGTTGGTGCGCCGAATTTAGACGTGGAAGAACATCGACAATGGACGACCCCCGCTCCGGACGCCCTACTACAGCAGTAACTGAAGAAATTGTGAAAAAAGTCGAAAACTCAGTTTTGGCGGATCGTCGTGTCACAGTTCGTTTTATTGCTGAAAATGTAAAGATTTCAACGGGGAGCGTGCATAATATTTTACATGAACGCTTGGGTATGAAAACTTTTTAACAAAAAATTAAACCGCCGAAAAAACTGAAAAGCAGAAAATAATACCTTTTTTGTTTGACCTTAATCTAGGTACCAGTTTGAAGTTGATGCCTCAGCACGAGCCAGGAGGAGTGATAGAAGCCAATTAGGTAGACGATTATAGGTCCACTCCTCCTGGCTAAGTGCTGAGGCACCGAGTTCAAACTGGTACCTAGATTAAGGTCAAACAAAAAAGGTATTATTTTCTGCTTTTCAGTTTTTTCGGCGGTTTAATTTTTTGTTAAAAAGTTTTCATACCCAAGCGTTCATGTAAAATATTATGCACGCTCCCCGTTGAAATCTTTACATTTTCAGCAATAAAACGAACTGTGACACGACGATCCGCCAAAACTGAGTTTTCGACTTTTTTCACAATTTCTTCAGTTACTGCTGTAGTAGGGCGTCCGGAGCGGGGGTCGTCCATTGTTGATGTTCTTCCACGTGTACATGAACGCTTGGGTATGAAACTTTTTAACAAAAAATTAAACCGCCGAAAAAACTGAAAAGCAGAAAATAATACCTTTTTTGTTTGACCTCAATCTAGGTACCAGTTTGAACTCGGTGCCTCAGCACTTAGCCAGGAGGAGTGGACCTATAATCGTCTACCTAATTGGCTTCTATCACTCCTCCTGGCTCGTGCTGAGGCACCAACTTCAAACTGGTACCTAGATTAAGGTCAAACAAAAAAGGTATTATTTTCTGCTTTTCAGTTTTTTCGGCGGTTTAATTTTTTGTTAAAAAGTTTTTATTTTATACTTTTTTTCCATCCTTGGGGTAATTTTTTTTCCAAATTTATAATACCAACTTCAAGGTATACCCTATCTATCCAATAAAAAAGAATTAAGAAAATCAGACTACTCTGTAAAAAGTTAGTCAATCATCCCCTGTTTTCCTACCCTTAGGGTAAGAATATTATTTTCAAATTTAAATGGGACCACCCTTGAGGTATACGCTTTCTAATAAAAAAAGAATCATCAAAATCCGACTACTCTGTAATAAGTTATGCGTGGTCATATAGTACAATCAGTAACTGAACAATCAATCATCCCCTGTTTTTCTACCCTTAGGGTAGGAATATTTTTTCCAAATTTAAATGGGACCACCCTCGGGGTATACGCTTTCCAATAAAAAAAGAATTATCAAAATCGGACTACTCTGTAAAAAGTTATGCGTGAGCATACTTAAAAAAAAAAATAAAAAAAATATATATACACGTCGAATTGAGAACCTCCTCCTTTTGTTTTCGTCGGTTGAAAAAGGTATCTGCGCGTTGGGTACCAAGAATGCTTACTGACACGCAAAAACAAACTAGACTAGAGATTTGTCAAGAAGCTTTGAACCTGATGCAGCAAGACCGGGAACTTTTTTTGGCGCGATTTATAACAATGGACGAAACATGGCTCCATCATTACGATCCTGAAACGAAACTGCAGTCTATGACATGGAAAAGGCCATCATCTCCAACTCCGAAGAAATTCAAGGTGAGCCCATCTGCCGGTAAGGTCATGGGCTCGGTTTTTTGGGATGGTAAAGGGGTATTAATGATTGAGTATCTCGAGCATGGAGCCACTATTACGGGCACTTTATACGCCAAACAAATAGCAACATTGCGCAATGAGATCCGCGAAAAACGGCGAGGTAAACTCTCGAAAGTTGTGCTGTTCCACCAGGACAATGCCCCGGCACACAAGTCCGCCGTTGCAATGGCTGCAATTCGTGATGCTGGGTTCGATATCCGTAAGCATCCTCCGTATTTACCAGATCTCGCTCCCAGTGATTTCTACCTATTTCCGAGATTGAAACAATACCTGAGAGGCCAGAAATTTGAAGACGACGACGCGGTAGTCGCTGCAGTACAAGATTTTTTAAGTACTCAAGATGAGACCTTTTTTAAAAATGGATTTTTAAGTTTAGAAAAAAGATGTACTAAGTGTATTATGCTAAAAGGTGACTTTGTCGAAAAATAAAATTGCATTTAGTAAAAGTTGTAAAACATACTCATTCTCACTTTTTATTGAACGCCCCTAGTAAAGGACACGTTAATTTACAGTTGCGAGGATTTACTAACGAAATCACTTTTATGTTTTATGTTATTTGTTTGAAGGGTGTTCCAGAAGATGCTTTATCAAGCTCCAAGCCCACAAAGAAAGAAGGAGCCAGCTCCGCGCGAAAATAAACTACGACTCTTTCTGAAGCGATCATCTGAACCACTTCTTAACCTTCAAAATGCAGCACAACAGGTAAAACTATTAATCAAATAACATTATATACCTGTGCTAGTTTGTGAATGCTACATGTTAAAAGCCCCTATTTTGATTAATTCTGTGTTTAAAAGTATATTAAAGATGCCGTACTTTATTGGCTTTGCTTGAAGGTAATGATGGTAAGAAATCAATAACCCCTGAGTCCTGAACTAAACCAGATTTCCTCATTTTCCCTGATAGAATATCGTTTATAGACTCTATAACGTGTAAGAAGGAAGACATAATATATCCGTGAGGTTCGTAGCAAAAGTTTTGATTGCGACGTATTCAAAGGTTTCAGTAGGAAATGGGTTTGGAGAAACAGAATACGGATAACTCCACATTTAGTTAAGATGATTCTGCTTATCTAATTTAACTTACATTAAAGAGAAGTCAAAGAGACTTGGTTAGGTGTTTCAGAAAAAATATGAGATAAATGCTTTTGTTATTTCCATAACAGAGGTCCGCTTTCGCGCAGCAATTGGCACCAATTCAAGAGGTAAAAACTAAATTAACGGTGTTGTAGGGGTTACAAAATTATCGCTGTAAATTTACTCAATGTTCTTGTACAAATTTTTATTACTTTTTCGTTCTTAGTTGGGATTCGTCTCTGCAAATTAAATCTTCTATAGAACAATTTTCATTTGTTTCATTATTCTTAGGATGACACAATAATTGATGTTGCATGTCAAATTTGATATTCATTTTGTATTTAAATGGAGGTAAGTATTTGATGAATTTAAATGTTGTGGTTTTCATAATAATAATGCAACTCATGGTGTTTAATTCACGAGTTTAGTTAAGTATAGAGCTTTTATTTGATTCATTGTGAAGTAAATATTTTAATTTACTTGAACTACATATTTATATTATTATACATATATTTATGATGCGAGATCAATAATTGATTTTGCTATGTCTTTACCTACTACTTAAAATTATATTACTTATTTATACAGGTAAGAATCATAATTATTTAAGTGTTGTGATTTTTTCTTTTACAATAATTAAAGACAGAAAATGTATTTTGTACTGTTATCTGCGAACTTCAATATATTTTCTGTAATTTTCTCCGTACTTTGCATTATCGTGTTGTAAATAAATAATTATTAATTAGGCATGCAAACGAACTGGGGACTCCATACTCATTGAATTTATTTATTATCATCTTATCATAATCTATGCGCACAAATCTTCTTTCAGCAATTTTATCTACATTGCGCTTGACTTGTGTTGTAATTTTTTGTACAAAAAGTTCAATTTCTTTGAATTCTTGCTACTTTTGATAAAAATAGATCATGTTACGTGAAAAAAGCGTTGTTTTTACAGTTTTTTTTTTACACAGCCATCATCTCAGCAGCATCAAACCCTGATCATCGAAGAGTTTGAGCCCGATGTTTTCCGTCAGCTGATTGAATACATTCATACTGGATGTGTTACGCTGCAGCCGCGGACTCTACTTGGTAAGTTTTTGTCGTTTGTATTATGCTTGAAAATCAAAAGGATCAGCAACTTTGTTATCTATCCTGTTTTTCCAATATATTGTTTTCAATTGATATATAATAAAGATAACCCGCGTGGGAAATATACATATATATGAGTGGGACGTATAGTACAGGCTGGAATGATGATGATATAAATATAATTTAATCCATATTAACTGCATTAACGTCAATATTTCTGTGTTATTTTGAACGGTGAAGCCTAAGTAAATATTTTTTTTAGGCTTTTTTGTTAAAAATAACATAAATCAAAGTTATTCTTTAACAAGAAAAAACAATATTTCTGGGAAAATGTACTTGAGTATTCATTTGTATTAAACCATAATCTAAACATACAAACGTTTCCTAAGAAACGACTACCTATTCAGTAATTTTGTTCAAATGTATGTAAATATATTTTTGTAAAGAATTTGACTAGGTATATAACAGCCAAAAATCACAAGAAAATATTGACACAGCGTTCAATTACAGCTCAGCAAATTCTGAAAATCAATTTCGACTTATTTGTTCGCTGTTCCTAAGAGATATCTTATTTCTATTGAATAAACAGCTACAGTTTCGTTCCTTTAAATAGCTTTTGAAACGAAGAATTAATTTGCGAACAGAACTGAGTTTAATCAGTATAATCAGACTACCTTTGTTCCTAAAGTAGTATCTTAACTAATTGAAAATTTATCAAAATTGCGGTGGTTGTTTTTCTTTTTAGCTTATTCTATAGATTTTAATAGTGCCTTAAATAATTAAAGTACCTAATGATATTCTATCAAGGGTCAAAAAAAATTATATACATTTTTTCCTGTCTAAATACCAATGCCATTATTATAATTGGAACCTAAAAATTAAATTACAAACTCTAAAATATTTTTTTAACAAAACCGTCGAAGCGGTCTGAATAACCGCTAAAAATTCCAATAAAGCCCGAACGGTCCGAAATGAATTGTTCACTCGCCTAGAAAGAGTAAAATGGGACCAAAGATTCAATTTCCGATTTAACAGCGAATCGTATTTAATCCAAAAGAATTCATTTCCATTCGGCAAAATTTTGTGTCGCTCGGAGTGATGACTTTCTCCATCATGTTTTGAGCCGTGGCTTTAGGCTACGACTTTAAAATACATATTTCAGGTTTAGACGTTATAATTTTAGTTCATTTTAAGGGTTTAATAATCTCAATAAGAGAAAAATAACCCTCGTAGGGCGTTGTCCATCTACAATACAATACAATGACTCTTTATTGTACACCACAAAGAAAACAATACAGAATAACAAGTACATGAAAAATAGGTAAATAGGTAAATAGGTAAGCAATAGGCGGCCTTATCGCTTCGAAGCGATCTCCTTATCTGTTTCTCCATAATGCGTGGAGTTATCGTATTCCATTTATCTTCTTCTTCTTCTAATACATAAAAATTTCGTGTCACGGTGTTTATTATCGAACTCCTCCGAAATGGTTTGACCGATTTTTAGGGTTCCGTACCCAAAGGGTAAAAACGGAAATCCTATTACTGAGGCTCCGCTGTCCGTCCGTCCGTCTGTCACCAGGCTGTATCTCGGGAACCGTGATAGCTAGAGAGTTGAAATTATTTTGGTTGCCGCTATAACAACAAATACTAAAAAATGAAATAAAATAAATATTTAAGGGGCCTCCCATACAACAAACATGATTTTTTTGCTCGTTTTTGCTTTATATTGATAACGGCAACAGGTAGACACTAGAAATATTCACAGAATATTTAATTAGATATTGACTTTAAAAATAAATCATTAAATTAAAACAAAAAAAATATTTAAGGGGGGCTCCCATACAACAAACGTGATTTTTATAGATAATTGTACGGAACCCTTCGTGCGCGTTTCCGACTCGAACTTGGCCGGTTTTTTATAAAACTTTTTTGTCTATGTACTTGGTAGGTCTGAGAATAGGTCGTAGGCTATTTTTATATCCCTTTTCTTCGCAGACGGAGTCGCGGGCAACAGCTAAAAGTATTAAAATACTCAGGTCTGAAATATCTTGGAGTTGTGATCAAAATTAGTTTCTAAGCTCGTAGGGGTGCATAGTTTCCTCATTTTTATTCGCCATAAATCACGAAATGTTTTTTTAAGATTCAACCCACGACCCTTTGCGCGGACATATGTTACACTAGGCTCCCAAGGCGTTTTAATGTTAAATTAGGTACTACCTAAGTATTAAGTAGAAATACTAATATGTTTTAAAGTGTAATTACCGGTTAATTAAAGTCTGCTTCGGGTTCATTAAAACTCGCAGCATGTTCTCACCGCGTGTTCTATCTATCGCCGTTTTACTCACTAATTAATTTTAGGTTTATTGGCCCAGCATAGCGATACCTATATCATTAAGTATGTGATACTTGGAGCATTGAATCAACTGGAGTCGTTAGACACTCTTACATCTGTACAAAAAATAACACCTAAATAAGTATGGAAATGATTATTTGTTGTCCCAGGCGTAATATCTGCCTAGAGAAATATTTCTCTATTGTAGCTTTTTTCTCTATTGTGGCTGGTCGGTTCACAAGAGCTGGCACGAATGGATCGATTGAGCGAATGAAAGTATCTATGTGTTACAGTACCCGGCCATAAAGAATGCACATCGGGCTTTGGAAAAAGACTCGGCAAATGTCGGCTTCGTATAGCGTTGTCACACACTACTTATGTGACGTTTGTCAGTCGTTGTTCAGGTGCCGTAGGGTACGGACGCGTTCCGGTGAAAATATATAATATAAAGTTATTGAAACCCCTCAACTTTAAATTGTATGATGGATTACACTGATAGACTAATAATAAATACGGCTAATAGTGACAGTGATATTGACCAAATTGAGAGCACAGATAGTGAAATGGAAGGAATTGAGATTTTTTGAAAATTTAAATTTATGAAAAAATAGGTGTCTTTTAATATACTCTAATCTCTTTTTTGACTATCCTTTTTCTAGTAGTTGCAACAACCCTCTATAGATATCAAAACTTTACATGTCATTAATTTGACGTAAACTAATTAAGTCAATGGAGTGCAGTATTTATTTGATATCAAACGTCACTTAATAAATACGGCTATTGATGGACGGTCGCCAGTGTTCGGAAATCGTCGTAAACTGCGAATTGTCTCTTGCTAAAGGCCGATGTGCATTCTTTATCGCCGGGTACTGTACCTATTTGAATACACTTCACACAAATATGAAAATGATATGCATCAGTCATTTTCCTACAAAAATGTCAAAGTGACATTACTTTCGTTCAATCCATTCGTGACAGCTCTTGTGAATCGACCTGTACATATCCATCGCAAGAATAACTCACGAAAGTACGATCGCGTGCTTTAACTTTGGACCGATTTCGAAAAAAATATCCTTTGTATTCCTGTACAATATGACAGGACTGTCAACCTTAAGTGGGTCCCAAATTAAAGCTCGTGCCTGTACTATGTGAACTTCAAGTTTTTTAATGAAATGAAAGCTTTAAATTTGTAGAAATAATTACCAAAGTCACAAAACTGGATACTTTTGGTCTGTAGCACTGCTTGTTAAAAATAATGTCTGCATGTATAGTGGCAAAGTGTGGTTGGTTTGTATTTTTGACAGAGACCGTTATTGGCGTCTTTGGCGGGTTTAATGCTCTAAGATGTGATACAGTGTGGTTCGATGTAGAACATTATTACAATATTATTAGATCGTAGTTGCTAAACCCACGGCATGTATTTATTAGTACATTTATCTCGAACAGCCGTGGTAGCCTAGTAGTTTGACCTATGGCCTATCAAGTGAAGGATCGTGGGTTCAGCTCCAGGCTCGCACCTCTGAGATTTTCAGAATTCATGTGCGAAAATATTTTATCACGAGCTTTACGACGAAGGAAACCTATACACACCTACGAATCAATTTAATGCGGTGTTAAATTCCCAACCCACACTGGGCCCCCGTGGGAGCTAGAGTCCAAGCCTATTTTCATGCGCCAAATACGCGTATTGTTTTACAATTAATAGTCACGTAATTTACGCTGCATTCGGTTTCATACAAAATTGTTTTTGTTTCCACACATGTTGTGCACCTTTTGTTATTTACTAACTTAGGGGGTCATTCTTAAGTAACGTCACACATAGGGAAGGAGCCGGTGATTTGTGACACAAGAACAAAATAATTGCGATTTTTATATTAATACTTGTGATAGGCCGTGGTGGCGTAGTAGTTTAACCTAATTATAGCCTCTCAAGCAGAGAGTTTGAGCCCGGGTGCGGACCTCTGAGTTTTTCGAAATTTACCATGTACGGTAAAGGAGTACATCGTGATGAGACCTGGACACACCTGAAAAGATTTTCAATGGTATGCGTTACGTCTCAATTTGCACTGGGCCCGCGTGGGAACAGCGACCCAAGCCCTCTCATTCTGAGAGGAGGCTTATGCCCTGTAGTGGGGCGTAAATAACCTGGGATGATGACGTGACTGGAGTGGGGGATCTCGTATGATCAAAATTTGGTGTTACATAATTTATGGCTTCTTACATTTTAAAGTACCTAACGAGGCACATCGTTCATGTTACCTTAATATATAACACTCCAGTCTTAACTTTCTACGTTATGGGAATAAAGCTTTATTTATTAAGATGTTCTCATAACTTTGAAACAGGCATCCTTAATTGAAGAAGTTGTTTCTTCAGAATCGTTTATGAGCTTTAGGAGAATTGATGATTTAAAAAATAATTACTGTTGATTTTTACAAGATATTTTACTAACTTGTAAACTTTGTGAGTTTAACCAACCGTTAAACGTTCAACTGAGCTGGTAGATATTTGTAGACAATAGCGTGTATTTACAGAAACAAACATTTCTTATGAAGAATTTCGAATATACAAGCAACTTTTCCTACGGTTTCGCTGACCTGGTATACTTTTGCCCAGAGGTAAAAATCTTTGTCCCTTTGTTATCCTAAGCCTTATATTATGTAGAATTGTATATTATATACGGTAACACCTGTTTCCTTTTGCGTGACTAGCTCTACGGTCTTTCTTTTTAATATTATGTGTTGTAGAACATTCTTACAGTAAATTTAATTGTATTCCTTTGTCGATCAACGCAATGTCACTATGACTGACTTCGTTGTGAGAAGGTTTGACAGTGGTCTCGATTCAGTCTCTTTGATAGTACATTCTGTTATCATTTTACATTTGGATTCATCATTCATTCATTCGTTTCATTTTTTTCTTTATTAACTTTTTTCATGTATTAACATCTATTTTCGATTTATTTGATATGTTTCGAGTACGAGTATTTGCGTAACAGAAACTAGTCATTCTTAGAGAGTTTCACAAAATTCACCCCTTGTTAGGTTTCCGTAGCCAAAATTACAAAAACTGAACGTTATTAGGTTCGCCAATCGGAAATCCATTTTCCGTTGCTTAGTCGCAATCGCATTGTTTGTATGTATGTAATATGTACCCCTAATTCTAAGTGGTCTTCAAATTTTTCACATCGAATTAACTTGAAATTAGAGAAGGAAAATGTTCGGATGACAATTCAAGTACAGTCAGCAAAAGTGCTTGTATAAGAAATATTAAGTATAGTCCTTAGAAAGACACAGAGAATCCGTCACTTTCCATCCTTCTTGAGTTTGAAGTAATCGCACACCTAGATAAATAGTCGACTAACCCAAAATAATCCCCATTCTAATTTAGACTTCTTATACTTTCAAGAGGGTCTAAATTAAATGGTGGATTATTTTGAGTTAGTTGACTCTTGATCTCGGAGTGCGTAATATCTGATGCTTTGACTTTCAAAACCAAAGCGTTAGCTAGCTAATTTCACTTCAGGTTATCTAATACAAGATGTTTAGAAGAGCGCTAAGGAGCTAAAATATTCAAGCCAGAGATCGTTTTCTAAGTTTTGACAGGATAATTAAACAGTTTTTAAAACAAATTAAGACGAAGCGAAAGTTCCCACTCTCGCACGTGAGAGGCAATTAAATTCAAGCGCCGAGGCGTGTGATTAACAGTCCAGCAAACAGCAAAGGACGTGACAATATTCCATAAAGCGTAATTTGCTGTTTCGAAACTTGCTGAATTCATTATTGAAGTGGTAATTGTGTTAACGTTAAAACCTTGGCTAGTGGTCTCTTTTAATTACAATCCGACTTTTAATTTTGCATCCTTGAAAAAAGAATCACCATTAATTACAGTACAGTATTCGTACAATAGATACTTTCTTAAGATGATATAAAAAAGCATGTCACAGTACCTACACTGTACAGAAAAATTTTCGACTCTTATGTGAATCCTAAATGGTCGTTATGCACTTAGAAGTTTCTCGACCCTTGTCCACTCACACGCTAAGCGTACGAGGGTGAGTATTACGCGTTTTTACGGAATTTTCTTTTTATCATCACCGTTTCAGCAAATATATTTAACCCTAAAATTAGCAAAAATTATAAAAGTTTGTAATTCAAACCCAGTCTTAAATTAGAACTGCTGAAAATTCTACATCAAAAAAAAAAACAAACAGGTGGTATCTTATCTTATAGGTAGAAGCGTAAATATAAATCACAAACATAAACAAAGCAGGTATTTTAAGTGATCACCTATTATAATAAATACCTGGGCGACCGAGCTTTGCTCGGGCTAAAGGCCGGTGCACACTAGAACTCATCGTCATCATTATACACCGTGAAATTTTAGTGGTTGTTTTCCCGAAACAAGGTGATTTAGTATCGATTGTACAATCGCTTTATAATTACTATTTCGACTAGAGTCAAAAATCCAATTGTGAAAAACGAAAGTCGAAAATGACCGCAAACCAATAGTAACGCTTCGTTGGTACAAGTAGCGTACGATCGTACGATAGGTTAGGTACCAACGAAGCGTTACTATTGGTTTGCGGTCATTTTCGACTTTCGTTTTTCATAATTGGATTTTTGACTCTAGTCAAAATAGTAATCATAAATCGATTGTACAATCGAAACTAAATCACCTCGTTTCGGGAAAACAACCACTAAAATTTCACGGTGTATATTTATCAGCCGAAAGACGTTCCTACTGGGTCACTTTTAGCACGGATCTTAATGACTGTCGCTTTTGTGCTATCTGCAGCTTTTGGGTTCTAGAGTTCTTTACTATTAATGTCCGTCCTTGGAGACCTCCCCGCAAAGTGGATGGACCAACATTTGACCTTCTGGTCCCGTATAGCTCTTATTAGTCGTAGCAAACTCTAGGGCATGTTTGGGCTGGATTCCAAGTTTCTCCCTTCACGTCATTTAGTTAATTAGCATACATAAAGGAAAGTTATCAGATGTTTAGTAACGTTACCCAATAACTGTAATTTGTAACTGCCTTTTTGCTTGTAGGGGTATCTACCAAATTACCAATTTCACACCCTGGTTGACTCAAATGTCACTCACATTTGATGAGGGTTCCATTGGAATATGAATTAGCCATTTTGGAACGATGAGTGACCCCTGATCCCGGTTATTTTAAAACAGAATTATTTACGGGAAAATATGTGTGTTGATGTTCCTTTAACAGAGTTATGTTTAGATTTCGAATTTAATTTACTTTTTTCTTTTCTCGCTTTGACAACCTTATTGTTTTTAATGTATGTAACAAAATTGTGCTTACTAATCAAGGGGCGGATTTCAGAAATGCGCTGAAGAAGAAACAAAGGAAATTTATTGCAAAATTAATTATTTTCATTACCTACGTTTTATATCATCCAAATTTTGCAAATCTCGATTTAGTGTTGATCTCAGTTGAATAGTGTCAAGTTTATACCAGATTTAACGTCTAAACCTGGTTGTATTTTTCAGCAAGTGACCATAATAATGCCGAATTTGAAGAATTTACGTAAAATTTTCGTGTAGTTTTGTTTGAAAAGAACTCAAATTCTAATTTTGTTTAAGCGTATTTTACGCGAAAACATTTTTCCTTGTTTGTTAAAAATGTTCTGTTTGTAGAGCAGCCGAAACAGAATTCATTATTTTCTTTGTTAAGGATAATGTTAAAGGAAAATAGCTTGAATGTTCAAACAGAATTCTATACGAAGATAGAATAAAGCTTTGAATCCGTGGAAACACATGACCACGTAAATAGTACTCGTACCTTTTATTATTTCTAGTTTAATTTCGTATCAAATAAAACTAGTTTTTTGGCACTTATACAAACTTAATAATACTTTTAATTTCACACAATAACCATTTCAAACCTGTTATTAATTATATGAGAAACAATACTTAGGTACATTTATTTTGTACTGGTACCTATTAAATAAGTTAAAGAGCGGGAAATTTGGTAAATTCGAGTATCTGAGCATCATCTCAGTCTTTAGTATTATTATCTTTATTCGGGATTACGTCTATACAATAACCATCTATAAATATTTTTTACGTGATTAAATAAATGGCTTACTGGTAACTAGTCTAAGATGAAAGGTTGGCTTACTTCGTTAACCTTTTATCGGAAATGTTTTATTTTGGACGCCAAGGATTGCGTGGGTAGGTAATTGAAGCCACCCGAAATGTGAGGCCGCGCCGTCAACGTATCTAATTACTTTCTATTAATAGTACACAAAAACAAGTTTTTTTTAGATGGAAGAAAAATAATTTTCAAAATTATTCTTTACATACACACATGTGAACGACAAACCAGTAACTAACAAATAAAATTCAAGGTAGACAATGGGTGGTCCTGTCGCTTAAATGCAAATCAGTTTCTTTTAAAAAAACGCGGTAGTTATCATACGTATAATATTATCGCAATTTTTATTTGAAACAATGAATTTTGCAATGCTACTACAAGATTCTCAAACTTGATAAATATTTATGTATCACTATTATCACATGGATGTGTTTTTTTATATTTGAAAGCCGGTTTCTTGGTGATGGTTTTTAGACATGTTTCATCAAAATTGGTCCAGCCGTTTCAAAGTTATCAGCTCTTTTGTAAGCTGCGGAAGTGATCTTAGACGCATAATGGGCATTTACTTTATTTTCAAACATACATGTGACCCATAATTGCGTTGGGAGCTTTAAAATTTTTAATTTATAGTTATTATTTTACTTACCGTCATACCATGAAAATCGATAAACAGCCTGGTAAATAGGCTCCAGCCTTGAAAGCCCCTTAACACCCGGCAGCACTCGACTCAAGTTGCTGCGTCTAATAAAACTGAATGGTTTATTTACGCTTACCCCATGTCCTGGTAATAAAACAGAACTTGGATAGCTGCTTTTGATAACTTTTGTACAAAATTGCTTCTTTGGAGGGTAAATTTCTTATAAATGGTTTTTCACAAACTCCCATCTTTAAATTACGTTAAAGAAAGTCACATTTGTGTTAAGGAGGTGTAGATTTTGTCACTCTACAACGTTAGCGTCAAGTGTAAATGTATGTACCTACCTACACATGTACGTAAAATTCTATATTGTAAAAACATGACAAATGAGTCAGTGGTAAAATGGCGATATTTAGACATCTGTTTCTCAATAACCGTTTAAAAAGCTGTATTTATGTTCGGGGTCCTGGTAACTAGGACTAACTATTAACTGACCATTAACTGTTAATCTTATTGATATCAATAAAATACCAGATTCGGAGTGTATGCGTTAAATAGTTTTTGAGCGATGAAGGGGTCAAGTGGCTTTAAATTGTTCATATACGACGGCGCTGTTTCGCTAGTTGTTTTTTCTTAAACTTGGCTTGACACGCTACCGCGTGTCTAAATCAAGTCAAACCGTATAATTCCTCCATTTCCATATAAATCAACATAATAAATGTCACACAGACCCAACTATCGCAAATATCACACAAAATGCTAACGCGTTTCAAACTCTTAAAGATTTCATCAAAACTAAAACAAATGCCCAATTATTATGCCTACAGAACGAATGTAGCTGTCTTGTGTTTACGTGTCAGTGGAGAAGCAAGCAGTTAAAATTACACAAATTTACCTAATCTTTTCCAGGTGTGATGAATGCAGCCGACTACTACGGCTTGGACGAGCTGCGACGCGCGTGCGCAGGGTTTGTGCAGTGCTGTATTACTGTGGACACTGTTTGCGCGCTGCTGGCGTCTGCTGAGCGGTACATCCAGTACAAGTGCACTAAGTCTTTGGTGCAGAAGGTACGACACTTAATCATCGCTTACAAGAAGTGAAGATCTGTAAATAGGCCGCAAAGGGCTCTTTCACGAGTCTCTTTTTTACACTATCAGCGGTTTCGGAAAGACCATCATTACCAATAATAATGCAATACAAGGAACTTGGCAAAAAGTATTTTTTGTATACAAAAATCATATTACACCTACATTCAGCACATTAGAACTGCTGGTGCATTGCCAACCTTGCAAGAACAGTGTACCGTTGTACACTCATTTTGTAAATTGTACCTAGCATAGTGGTAAAACTCTCAGCCGCCCGTTTGTTCCAAATTACGCACGTACTGGGCAAGAAAAATCGCTTAAACCACAGAGCCTCTAAACCTAATCATGGGTTCGAATCCAGGCTCGTGTCTTCTAGACTTGAGTCTCAGAATATACATATTATGTGGAAAATTTCCTTTACAATTGACCACAAACTTTTCGGTGACGGAAAATACAGCACACACCGGTGAATTAGTTCAATGTAAAAATACTTGGCCAGCTTAGTAACTCTACTATTACCATTATTCAGTAATCACTCATTTATTTTCTCAAACATGGTGCAGATAGGTGTTACAGACAGTTTTTAGAGCTATAACATTATTTTGTCGCAAAGACATCCAAATATAAAAACTGGTGTTGCGTATCGCATGTAAAAATAGCTTATTCATGATTAAAGAATATAGTTTATTTTTTTTATTGAATTGGATTTAGATGTCAATAAATTATACAATACACACAACAACAACATACTAATTCAAAATTTTACAAAATATAGGCATTGCAGCAGCTTTCTAAAATTTGTCTCTGAACAGAGTGTGTTCCGATAAACGCGTGTCCAATGATCCAAGTGACTGACATAAAGTAGCTCTTCATTACCGTTTTCTATACACGTAAACATATTCAAGCTATTAACAATCATATTACTGTTTACAGACATTACGTATGCATAGCTCGTCTCGCTTAATGCTCATGAATATATGTATGACATCACGCCCTAGCGTTCATAGTTTGCACTATAAAAGCCAACGACAACAAACTCTACCCTTCCAAGCGTTTAGCAGTTAAATGATCATTATAATATTATTATATTGCAAATATGGACCAGCTCTCCGTAAAAACGGCCAGGCGATAATATGATAAAACATTATAAGCCTTTTAAGTAGTACAGAAATTGAACGCTGAACAGCTGAGCACCTTAACTTTAGTCGAATTATGTTACTTACCTACTGACTACTTAAAGGATCTCATAATTGGCATTGTTATAAGTAACTGTCATTTGCTTAATAATTATTTTTGTAACTGTATTATCATCTGCACCCCCGATTACCATATCGGTGGATGATAAAAGTTGTGATATCGAAGTGGTTTGACCTATGGCATCTTAAGCAGAAGATTGTGGGATCGAACCAGGGGTACATTTAATATTTACGAAGAGCTTTTTGATCAACGAATTCATTGCTAGGGCAGTATGTACAATCGGCAAAAGCCACGGCTTACCAGTTTCAAAACAAATTTGCTTGCAACCGTCGAAGTTGCCTAACCCCGCCCTTAATTTTGTTGACCAATGAGGAACAGAATATTTTTTTGTTAATTACTTGCACATGTTTTGTCTAGTTGCTTGACCAAGGAGGAACGGGTCTCACATAAAAAAAGTCACAAAAAGTCTATCTTTCTGTTAATTACTTGCACATGTTTTGTCTAGTTTCTTGACCAATGAAGAACGGATCTTATTTAAGTACTTCAAAAAAAAATGACACAAAAAATATTTCTTTCTGTTAAAATTGGGTCAATCAACTTTTTTTTGTAAATTTCTATTTACTCCTTTACAAGTAACTCTGTAATCTCTGGTTAGTGAAACCATGATTTTCCAGTAATTAGATAAACTGTTTATCATAGTGCGTATGTGAAAACCAAAAAAAAAAGTATTTCTATGAAAAAATCCGGTCACCCAGGGGAAATACCACTATTTT
Organism: Archips crataeganus; assembly: GCA_947859365.1. Taxonomy (NCBI): domain Eukaryota; kingdom Metazoa; phylum Arthropoda; class Insecta; order Lepidoptera; family Tortricidae; genus Archips; species Archips crataeganus. The sequence continues at coordinate 13,827,368 of OX402057.1, read as the reverse complement.
CATACAAATTTCGGGGACAACATTGTCCCCTGGGTCACCCACGAAATAGAAGCTAAACAAAATAAAATAAATATGGCAATTACACCATTATTGACTACAAAAATCTAGGGTTTTTGAAAAGTATACTTTAAATAAGGAAAAATAATCAGTTTTTTAATTATTTCGGTTTTCATAGAAAGTAGCAGAAAATCGTTTACAAAAAAAAGTTGATTGACCCAATTACTTGCACATGTTTTGTCTAGTTGCTTTCATTGCACCCAAAATGGGCCTTTAAGGTGTCAAGGCAAGGTTTTTGACGATTGTACTTGCAAATCATTCCGTGTGTGTGAAGTTCTTGGCCCACATTTGGCCCACTTGTTAACTAAAGCTCAACTAAACTTATTCTAAGAAAAGACCATTGCCCAGCAGTGGGAAGTTTAAAGGCAGGTGATAACAAATACCTAAGGTAGGTGGACCATGGAAGGCCACTCTAACGAGTAAACACTTTTTATTCGTTTATTTACTGGATAAATTAAGGAAACAAATTATTAAGTAATATTTTGTTTTATTGCGCACCATATAATTGACTTTCTTTTTACCTAACTTTAACCACTATTTATTAAATTTAAGTTTTATAAAGCTCTTCCAAATGGCCTTGCAAGGAACACGGCTCCAAACAAGGCCAATATTATACATCAGTCGTTAAACTTAAAAATAGAGTGGTAACAATATATATATATCTGCTTTTACAAAAACTACATAATAAGCTCCATCATTTAAGCGAAACATTAAATGCTCAATGTATTTTAATCATCTATAAAAAACTTAATGAACATTACTTGAACACCATCGTGTAACTAAGAATATATTAATGGAAGTTATTTAAAAATAGTATTATTAAGTATCATAATTAGCAACAAAGAACTTGCCAACGTGTTTTATAATAAAATTAAAAACTTTTATTTTTATCCAAAATGGCCTTCTTATGGGTCCGTTCTTTGTAAGGCCACAATGTCCCTAAGAAGGCCATAAACGCTTGGTTAAACGCAAGGTTATAAACGCTTAAAAGTAAAAATGTTATAATATAAAACACTGTTTTAACTGTAACGGTACGTACTTATTTATAACTAAAAAGTAAATGTTCATATGTTCATGGTTTGTGAATGGTCCTTGTAAGGCCCATGTACCATAGCAAGGCCAACGGTCAAATTTTCGATTGGCCTTATAAGGAACCACCGGCCATCCTAGGAACACTGCCAATATTTAAACTTAAATCGAGTTAAAACCATGTTTTTATTCTTTAGAAACCATAAACATAACCTTATACAACAATATACAGTAAAAAATATGAGATAATAATAGTTTATTGACTAAAAACTTACGTTTTGCTAAGCGCGCGAATAACAACTGCAACGTCGACGACCGAAGTCTACGAAACGTGAGCTCGCACTGCCACAATAATGGCGCGGTCGTCAAGCCGCCGCGTTTGTGGCCTTGAGTTTGATGGAGCTTAGTATTTAGTAAAAGGTCTTTAATGTCTCTAATGTGTCTTTACATGTCGATAACTACGACTTTTTAATAGTTGGCCTTCAAAGGAGCGTGGCCTTCCATGGTCCACCTACCTTACACAGTTGATTATGAATGTTATTAGCAAACAAAATTAGAACCAAACGAACTTTATAACAAACCGTTTACAGTAACTCGTTATAAAATGTTTCAGGTGTTGGAGTTTGTAGATGAGCATGGCAATGAGGTCCTTAACCTTGGGTCCTTTACTCTGCTACCGCAGCACGTCGTGAGGCTGATCTTAGCTAGAGATGAGCTCAGAGCCGACGAGTTCACTAAATTCCAGGTAATTTGTCATATAAATTCTTAATACAGGCTCTACTAACATATTTACAGCGTATTTATAACTTACAAATAAGAATATTGAAAACAATAGTTCCACTCAAAGTTAAATACCTACACAGAAATAACTATAACAAATTGTTCCAATATTTTCGAGTCCTGAGTGTATTTGATAAGGTAAAATTAGCTGTGATATTAGAGTATAAGAACCAAATAGAGAAACTGGATAGATATACAAGACCAGCCAACCTCCGGCACTTAACCAATCAACCCTATTTCAAGATACCTAAGAGCATAAATCAATATGGCAAAAGAGTGTGGTCAAATTACTTGCCATATATCCTAAATAGCTTCCCTAACTATACCATAAATTGTATACTTAATAAGCCAACACAGCAGACTAAGAGTATTGTTAAAAAGTATCTATTAACAAATATTAACTAATTATAATAAGTTAATGTAGTGTTAATGAAAGTAAGTTGTTAGTATATAATCTTAAAATTTAAAAGATTGTACTAATAATATTAATAATTAATTTTGTATTTCTTATGAAAGTAATAAACAGTTTAAATTTTTTTTTTATTTTTTTTTACTATGGGGAGTGCTCCGAGGAGCTATTCAATTTATTACCAGCTACGGGCTTCCACTATCGCACGTCGCGCCGTAAGTCTGCGTTCCACCGTCACCACCTTGACGAATATACATCTACAACTGTGCGTTTCCGTCGGCATTTTCTGCCACGCACAGTTAAATTGTGGAATCAGCTCCCGTCTACGGTGTTTCCAACTAACTATGACATCAGGTCCTTCAAAAAAAGAGTGTATTGTTCCCTTAAAGGCCGACAACGGACTAGTGACCCTTCTGGGGTTTCTGGTTCTCATGGGTGGTGGTGAACGCTTACCAACAGGTGACCCACTTGCTCGTTTGCCTCCCTCTATCAATAATAAAAAAAAAATACGGTATCAAGAGTAAAAGTGAAATAACATCGTCGAATAATTTACACTTTCTGTCGATAAATTTGGATGAATATTCAATATATTCGAAGCCGTGGTGGCCTAGTGGTTTGACCTATGGCCTCTCAAGCAGAGGGTCGTGGGTTCAAATCCCGGCTCGCACCTCTGAGTTTTACGGAATTTATGTGCGAAATTAATTTTAAATTTACCGCGACCTTTACGGTGAAGGAAAACATCGTGAGGAAACCTGCATACACCTGCTAAGAAATTCAATGGTGTGTGTGAAGTTCTCAGTCCGCACTGGGCCCGCGTGGGAACTACGGCCTAACCCCTCTCATTCTGAGAGGAGGCCTGTGCCCTGCAGTGGGACGGTTACCTATCAAAATTTAGAAATATTTTTTTCCGAATATTTAAAATCCCGAATGCTTCATTTATCCGAATGCATTTTTTTCTGAAACTGTAAATATTTCAGGATTTTTATAAAACAACCCTAACCTAACCTAAAGGGTTCTACACGATGGTCCTAAAATAAATCCTGAAATAATTACAGTTTCAGAAAAAAATGCTTTCGGACAAATGAAGTTTTCGGGATTCTAAACCTTCGGAAATATAATTTTCTAAACATCGATAGGTTCCCGTACACGTCATTACCATTTATTTGTCCTAAAATTGTATGTGACGTTTAGTTTAACTCCGCGGTGTCCCCTTAATACTCGATATACCTAGACTTATTAAAAATCTAAGTAATCATAAAAAAACATATTCTCTAGTCATTAATCATAACATTCCAGGCTGCTCTGATGTGGAGTAAGAAATACTGCGACACGAACCCAAATATCAACCTGAAGGAGGTGATCGGGAACTTCCTGGAGTACATCCAGTTCCACAAGATTCCGGCAAATGTGTTGATGAGAGAAGTCCATCCATTGGGACTTGTACCGTATTCTATCATCATGAATGCGTTGGCATATCAGGTGCGGTATTGCGATTGACTGTGCTGACGATGTACAGTCACCAGCATTAATATCTGTCACAACAGAGCGTGCAAAATTATCTGACACGTCCTTCCGGCCCTAGAAATAGAGTCGTATCAGATATTTATGCACGCTTGTTGTGTCAGATATTGGTGCTGGTGACTGTACCGGGTGGCGCATTTTGATCGGTTAGTATGGGTAAGTCTGAAACTATTACACATTGAAAGATCTGTTCTAAGGAACCATGTCTTACATTTTAGTGACAAGAAAAACGGCATTTGTAGATTTAAAAAAAATGGTCGTGTTGAAGAAAAATATTTATTTTCCAATCCTGGTAGCCGTCTGTCGGTAACCAATCGTAGAAAGATAAATTTGGCCCACTTCTCGTGGTTGGATTGACTTCAAATATGTTATTCATAATGTAGATTGGATGTATCTTTACAAATACAGTTAACAAAAGTACAGTCAGCAATAAAACTTGCATTAAAAATGTTTTATTTTTCTTCAAAAAATGTTTTTTTGTTAAAGTTTCTCTTGTCACTGAAGCCGATGGCATGGTTCCTAAGAACAGATCTTGGTATGTCTTATAGTTTCAGACTTATCCATATTGACCTAACTAAATGTGCCACCCTGTTTATGTAATGGCAACCAAAAATGACGGGGTGCTTTTCGTTTAATTTTGCATGGCAAATGATCAGTTATTTTTGCTAGTAATTACTTTTGAGCACAAGCCGACCAGTTAAGTAAATTTATGTAGGTATGTATGACTCACTATTGAAGCTTTTTGGAAAAGTTTGAAGTTTGAAACTCGTTAGCATTCTATGTGGTTATTCCTTTGAGGATGAGCTAAAGGTTATTCTCATAAGCCTGTGTGACAATTGTGTTGATTCATATTAAAGTTTATTAAGGCTGGTTTCCTGCATGAAAATACATATTATTATGTGTTGTAGAGTCGTAGCTGTCTAACATTATTAGGAAAGAAACAAAATTAAATAGCAATACTTGAATCAATCATTTAATAATGAAATCATGAATCACAAATGAAATTGTAGAAGTAGTAATAGCATCGATGTATTAGAGTGCTGAATACGCTATTGTTGCAGGCAGACCCGGCCAGCATAGATCCAGGAAAGCTGTCTCCGGCGCGAGTGCGGCGCGCGGGCCGTTCTATGTCGGTTCAGTCTTCACTTGACCCCTACGGGTCCAATACTACTCTCTCCTCCACTGGCTCGAGCGACGTCCCCTCTTCGGACTCTCGGCACAACTAACGCGAGGGGAACCTCCCCCGTCCCGCGCCCGAACCCGTCCCTGGCCCTTCCACCGCACCCACCGCTACTCTTCCACCCACCGACAAACCGCCCGAAAAACTCGGGCTCTTCTCTTCCATCAAAAGAGCCGCGAGCAAAAAGTTCGGTGACCGCCGCTCTCCAACGCCAAAAACAAGAGAACCACGATCAAAATCTGATTCCATAAAACATGCAGCTCTCACTCGACAAGTCTCAGAGACGGTTGCTGCTTCAGGAGATACAACTTTTGAACGATGCAGACCTAAGAAACGAGATAGTGAGACGGAATTTCCTGTACGTAAATCTACTTCTGAAATTTCCGAGAGTTTTCCGTTTGTAAGACGTGCGTTGGCTGAGATTGAAAATGGGTTGAATTACTTTAGAAGATCAGTGGCGTCAGATTCTGGAGAAATCAAGCCTCTGGTGCTCCGAACTGAGCCAGTTGTTGTTGTAGCGGCAGCTGAAGATGAAACGCCTGCTTCACCGCCACCTCCGATGGGTTTGAAAGAGCGTAGAGGCTCCCGAGGTTCCCCATGCGCTAATCTACCACCATTAATGTTGCCTCCAAGTACACCGGAACCATCACCAGGCAGATTATCACCGAATCGTTTGTCTCCGCAGCGACTGAAAGAGCCAGCTTCTGCGCCAATCATCCGTGACCCACCAAGGCGAACCCGAACTCGCTCTGAAATGCCTCCCGACCCTCCTCCTAGGTCTCCCCAAACACCCCGTCCAGCCTCTGTGTCACCTAAGCATACGTTCGCTTTCAAGATAGTGTTGAAAAAAGTGGAAAGTACGCCAAATACTTCATTTGACAGACCTGACCAATGAGAGTACCTCCTCTAAGCGCGGCCGCTGATATGCGGTGGGAGTACTCGAGGTAATGACGCGCTTTTCTCCATAATCTAGAAAGGCTAGCATAGATTAGTTAGCGGCGGACTTAAAAACTGCTAACGCCAAATATGACTTCAATGATTACGCTTTTCAAGAGAGTATCTTCATCTTATGAAACCAGGGGCTGGTCCTCCTTATTGATGTGTGTCAACATTGTGTGGTATCGACTAGAATTTTATAAGACTAACGTTAAGATCTACTTAAATATAGACCAAGAAATTTATTTACGCAATGCTTACCTAATTTTTTTTTTTTTTTTATATATGAGGTGGCAAACGAGCAGACGGGTCACCTGATGGAAAGCGATCACCGTCGCCCATGGACACCCGAAACACGGGGGGCATCACAGGTGCGTTGCAAACCCTTTTAGGAATTGGTAGGCTCGTTTTTTAAAGATCCTTAAGATCTCTTTATCTTAATTTTACCTAAACGTTATAATAATGAAGATGACTATATAAAATAATGTCTGTCTACACATGAAATTATTTGCTGGGAAATCTAAAATAAAACATATCGATTATTTATTATACCTACTGATTATTTTATCTGACTTCGTAAGAAATGGCATTTCTTTCATTTTAAGAATACATTTGCATGATCTCGTACTGGTTAATGTTTGTTGTAATAGTTCTACCTCGTTTTTATGTTTATAACAATTAATTTTATACGGTTATTCGTTATTTTTGAAATAATATTGTATACGTCTGTAACAATTCGATTCCGAGCTAGTTTACCTCACACATATGCTCAAATGTATCGCATAAAACTATTTTACTGAATTATCAATAAAATTAATCAAATAATTATGTAAAATATGGACTCAACAGCAATGCGTAAAACGCATCCTATTAACTATTATAGTAAGGGTTAAATTGTTAGATATTAAACATGAATTTTCACTAAATAACAGCTAGGCGAGTACTCTATTAAATGTCTTATGTAGAAACGAGCTGAAAATTATATGTTCGACCGGACCTTAACTGCTCTGATACATGCTGTACAAAAAGAACAAACTAATAGTACACCAAAAGCATAAATAAGTAGTCTTGGATGATAGAATGTCTTTCGCAGAATGCCGCTGTAACGGCACGGGTATACGATCCGAGGGTTATTTTGTCACCGCCTGTGACTTTCACAGCCCTGAAGCCTTATTGTCTAACCTAACACACTCGAAATCACAATTTTATTGTTTTCACCTTTTCGTTCTCCCACAAGGTGTAGAATGAGACTAGAAGGAAATGGTGAATGCGATAGCGCGCGCTCGCGCGTTAGACAATACGGATTCAGACTATGGAAAAAAAACTGCTGGTGGGCAGAAAATACCTCTTTCTGTTCAGAAATAATACAATTTAGCACTGTTATTGACAATTATTAATAGATATTATCCAGGGATATTTCATATACTTGTACATGACGTATGTGGATATTAAGACAGAGCGATATAGTTCAACGTGTCCGAAAATAGAAAGGACGCTTTGTGTTGTCGTCTAATGTAACATAATAAAACAAAATGGAAACCCAAACTATACCTTATATAGCGTCAATGTGCCTGTTTGTCTCGTTTCTCCATATTCGATGTCGTTTGGATGTAATCTCAAGTGTTCGGAACACTGTTATTGTACTTTTATACGGTTAATAATTGACGGGTTAATGTATTTTCGATGTTATACAATGTCTGACCTGAAAGTATTTTTATAATGTTGTATATAAATAAACGTTTAGCGCGTGATGTTACTCCGATAACATTCTTTACATCAAAAACGATAACAAAATAAATGTTATTGCAAATTACCTAATTATTTAAGAAAACATTATTCAGTTATGAGGTTGAACAAAGTGTGAAATTAGGCGGGGTCAAACTTTATACGCTTCTTTATGGTTTACTTTATAAATTATTAATTATCTATTGTTTGCAACTTCATCTGTGTCCCATTGAAAATTTAAAAGTTTTCACAATGAATCATAGCCTATATTACACGTCGATGAGTGGTAACATAGATTTCTATTGGTGAATTTTTTTTTAAGATTACTTCAGAAAGTAAGTAACAAATTTAAACACAGACAAAACTGTTCACCTACAGCTTAACCTAATGATAACGTAACCGTCAGCTGTCGACAACGATGAAAAAGCTATCAAGATTATTAACAGGATATTTTACGAAAGATAAATAAAGAAGCAAGCTGCGATGCATCACTTTGATCCCCCTGACCTGAGTATAATTATTATCTGGTAGATTAACTATGGCGACTCTTGTAGTCTCTGGCCACACGTGACTTCAAAAAAAAAGACAACCGTAGGCCTTTCATAACGGGAGCAAAAAGGGCATACGGGCAGATACGTTCAGTGCATATTTTTCGGTTATTTTGTTTATTTGTATATTTATTTATTTATTACAAAGCGAATAAACAGTCATCTAAAAGTTAAATTATGCGTATATGATGTATCTTTATTTATATAAAATCATTAACTCTCAGTATTTTTCTAACATTGAGGAATTAAAGAATTAACTTATTAAAGAATTGTTACCGGAGTAGCCTAATATTTGGATCCCAACCACAATCGTTGTTGTATTTTGTGGAGTGATAAAATATGTAATATCATGTACTTTTAAAATATCGGATACCTCCGTTTACTAAGGCCGCTATTACGTTGTCAAATCTTCCTATTGATTTGTATACTTACTAGTAAAAAACAATATGGTTTGATCGAATACAGCTGTTAGTTAATTTTACTTCTAGGAGAGTCAGGACTGTATTTTTGAAATATTTTTATGCTCAGTTTAGTCTGATTTCATGACATCGAATAAGACTTGAATGTCAAACCTTTATAATAAAACATAGACATTGATAAAAATAATTCATCAATAGGTCATCAACAAGTCTGTTCATAATTTAAACTTACAAATTTTTATTATGTCAATGTTGCATTATAAAAACCATAAGTCTACTACACTCTTATACTGATTTTTTTCTACGAATATGACATCTTTAGCGGCCGGATACAGTAATAAAGTTGTAACATATTTTGTATTTATTTTACATTCTCTGTAAGAATAGCACATTCCACATGCAAATACAACCAGCTGCTTTGTTTCAATGTCGATAATACGAGTATATATTCAGTACTATTTACGTCAATAACAATAAGTTAAAAGTAATACTGAAGAAAAAAAAATGTTCAAGACAACCTTCCATTTCATTTAATGCGTTTGCTTCTGGCTTAATTAAACTTAATTTGAGAACCATGTTACAGCACAGCATAACACAATAATTACTAATAGTGAAATAACTTGGCTGGCTTCACTTGGCGGTGCGGTGCGGGGTAGCGCTTAAACAAATAATTTTGCTCACTGTTAGTAATTATTGCAAAGCATTAGTGATATTATTTTGTTATGTTACTCATAATTATACGTCTCGAAATCTTTCGCGTCAAAGTATCGAATATATGTAGTATGAAAACAGTTTGTTACCGAAACGCCCCGCTAGAGGCGCTAATAATTTTTCCATGGTATTTAAAGAAGAAGAAGTAAAGGTGTCACCAATAATGTTTAATTACGTTTCAAATAACTGCAAATTTTTGAGTCGGAGTCTCAAAAATGCTATATATACGTTGCCGGAAGTGAATGCATTAAAATAAGTCAATCTGTGACCGTATAGGAATGTTTTATATTCAATTACATTGATGTTTGACTGGTTGTTGCATGAAGTTGTTTGATATCGTATATTAATAAAGATTAAGTGGCCAAGGAAATCACGATTCGAAGATGGACTTGTTTTATTTAATAAATTCCTTACTGCATTTTAACAATGTAATATGACCTTGTCTGATATATTAGGTACTACAACTCGTTGCTTCAATAGCAAAGCCACTAATATGTAAAAAATCTTTAATTCAGGGGAGCGTTCTGAATCTACTTTGAAAAAAAAAACCTTGATAAGTTTGTTGCCAGTTTCACAGCAGAGTTTTTCTGAACCGGTAATTGTTTGACGTGCGTAACTGCTTGCTATATTCTAAAGTAAATAAAACTTCTTTGCATCGAAATCTTTTTCCTAAAATTGCAGAATCATGCATGACTTTGCCACGGCAGTGACGAACTGTGTAGTAGTAGTAGAAGGAAGGTGTGGACCATCGCAAAGTAGGTAACGCCTGAATCAATCAGTTATTTTAACAATCTTATCCCTTTTTAGGGTTCCGTGCCTCACCACTGGTAAGAACCATTAACGCATAAGTAATTTGCAGACTCACCCTTTCTCTCCCTCGTTGAGCTATCAGATACTGAACAATAATATCGCATAAGATATTTATTAACCGCTGCTCAGGAAACAATGCCGAATACGAACCGAAACATACCTCCTATAGTAATCCTAAATAGGTTAGATAATTGTATTTTCCTACTCCTGTACTTTTATCTGTTTTTTACATGGTCGCGAACAAATATATAAGAACATAGATAATATGACTTCAGAAAGTCTATACTTAATCTATTCGCCATAACAGCACTTGTGTCGTAATGTCGTTATTACGATACACCTAGCTGCCACATAAAATTAAATGTAGGGTACACTCAACACTAAAGCCCAGTTTAGACCTGCTGAGTTGAGTTGAGTAGAGTAGGGTACAGTCGGGTACAGTAGGGTAGAATAGGGTACAGTAGAGTACAGTCGGGTACAGTAGGGTAAAATAGGGTACAGTAGGGTACAGTCTGGTATAGTAGGGTAAAATAGGGAACAGTAGGGTACAGTCGGGTACAGTAGGGTAAAATAGGGTACAGTTGGGTGCAGTCGGGTACAGTAGGGTAAAATAGGGTACAGTTGGGTACAGTCGGGTACAGTAGGGTAAAAAAGGGGGTACAGTAGAGTACAGTCGGGTACAGTAGGTTAAAATAGGGTACAGTAGGGTAAAATAGGGTACAGTAGAGTACAGTCGGGTACAGTAGGGTAAAATAGGGTACAGTGGGGTACAGTCGGGTACAGTCGGGTACAGTAGGGTAAAATAGGGTACAGTAGGGTACAGTAGGGTACAGTCGGGTAAAATAGGGTACAGTAGGGTACAGTAGGGTACAGTCGGGTACAGTCGGGTACAGTAGGGTAAAATAGGGCACAGTCGGGTACAGTAGGGTAAAATAGGGTACAGTAGGGTACAGTCGGGTACAGTAGGGTAAAATAGGGTACAGTTGGGTACAGTCGGGTACATTAGGGTAATATAGGGTACAGTAGGGTACAGTCGGGTACAGTAGGGTAAAATAGGGTACAGTAGAGTACAGTCGGGTACAGTAGGGTAAAATAGGGTACAGTAGGGTACAGTCGGGTACAATCGGGTACAGTCGGATACCGTAGGGTAAAATAGGGCACAGTCGGGTACAGTAGGGTAAAATAGGGTACAATAGGGTACAGTCGGGTACAGTAGGGTAAAATAGGGTACGGTTGGGTATAGTCGGGTACAGTAGGGTAAAATAAGGTACAGTAGGGTACAGTCGGGTACAGTAGGGTAAAATAGGGTACAGTAGGGTACAGTCGGGTACAGTCGGGTACAGTAGGGTAAAATACCCTATTTTACCCTACTGTACCCAACTGTACCCTACTGTACCCTATTTTACCCTACTGTACCCTACTGTACCCTATTTAACCCTTCTGTACCCGACTGTACCCTACTGTACCCTATTTTACCCTACTGTACCCTACTGTACCCGACTGTACCACATTTTACCCTACTGTATCCGACTGTACCCTACTGTACCCTATTTTACCCTACTGTACCCGACTGTACCTTATTGTAATTTAAGCCATTCGTTATCGCATTACTTTTTCTACTTAAAAGAAATTGAAGTTTCATTTCTAGAATTAAGAGTCCCGATCAATGCTGTGTTAAATATTTTACGCCAGGTATCCACTCATACATTTCGTTAGTAGGTAATATATTATTACTTCTCTTGATACTACAGTAGATCAGAGGAAAATACAATCAGCAAAAAGCTATATGAGAAAGTCATTGTACACATTTCCTGCAGCTAAGGACTTCACACCCATAGCCACCCAGAAATAAACCGACGTTAAGGGTCGTCTCATTAATTATGCAAGGCACTAGAAATTTTGTATAGCACTTCTTTGCCACTACCGACTCGGCTCAAGAGGGTTTGCTACAGAAGTTATAATTACGAAATGGAAATATCAAAGGTTTTATAAAAGGTAATTGTTTGTAAACTGGTACAGTAGTATACAAAGATTATATTATTTTAAAATTTGGTAATTTGAATGAAATTTGATAATTATGTAGATGGCTGGAAGTTGGAAATAATATGTAAGCACCTTTTTATTCCGATATTACGATGGAATTCACCTAAAACCTGAAACCTTAAGTCTAGAAACATGAAATTTTGCATGGATGTCCGTCATACAACAATGAACATTACGATGTAATTTCTGGGAATTTACAGATATCATGATTTTCATGTGAGAACCCGTGTTTATGTTTTATTTTATCTTAATTATAAGGGATAATTTCTGATAATACCCGCTGTACCCGTAGAAATATTTTTCTGTATTTATTGCTTGTGCCACCTCAACCATAAATTCTTTTGTCGTAGCGCCTTGAAGCCTCCTGGTACGGGATATCTGTCACCAAAAAGTTTCATTCTTGATGTGTTTCATTGTTTTGTCCTCTTTGCCACATAATTATTCTACAATATTCTTCGTCTTGTACTCCAAAATTTGCTAGTATGTGTTTACGGCTACTAAAAAGTAAATGTTGCATTTCAAATTAGTTGGTAGCATTTGGAACATAAAACTAGTTTAAATCTTTTCATTCAAATTCACATGCGAGTTATTACTTTCATTCTACTAACGGAAGCATTTCAGTTTAATGCTACTAACATCTGTGGTTGCCAACCTAGCAGTTTCAAGGAGGTTTTGAGATAAATTACCTACAGCAAACATGCTTGGCGAAACGCCAGAAGGTAAAACGGAGCGATATTTTAATTCGAACAATATTAATTTTACCTTATGCAGACTTATAAGTAGCTATATTTTCTTAACTTTATATGAAACAGTAATTTTGAGTATTTTAAATGATTGCCATGGAGATAAAATTCTAAATTCATGGAAGCAGGAATTTTAGTAAGAAATATAGCGGTATTTATTAATTTAGGTGGTATAATAAAAACAAATATGCCATAAAATACAATAAAATTACTTTACAACAAGTACCTACATGAAGATAGTAAGTAAATAGCCTCATAAAGTTTTACAATTTTAAATTTGTTTTATTTATTATATAGGAAACTACATAATTTTTTTATGTACATACAACACTTTGCTTGCATTTGTAGACTTTCAAGATAATACGTTAAGTTCATATGCAATCAGTAGATGAAGTTAATAATAATTAATTTACTATCTCCACCACAGTATACAGTTTAATACAGTAACTACCTATATAATAATGATCTTATGAGTAGGTATAACTTAACTAGGGGGAACATGTATGGCAGGTCACCCGAACGAACGACGTACTTTCAAAATGTTACCGTACCTGTTTTCAAGGCAAACTTTAAGATTGTAAATGTTTTGTCGTATAAGTAAGTAGTTTTAACACGGGTGGAGCCAGGGGCTATAGTTAATATAGTTTATTATAAAAGTGTCAGCCTCTACCGAAATTTGAACCCGGGACTTCTACCTTCATAATCAGGGTTACTAACCACCTTATCCCATCAACCTCGCTCGTATTTGGTGCTAAAGTAAACTCGTATTACAGTATTAATTTCACTAGTTTAAATTTAATTACCTCTAGATCATTACATCGGCTCTGGTGCATGTAATTATTGGTTTTAATTAAATTTTATACTGTAATTTTCAAGTTCGATACACTTAATTGCTCTCATTATTATAATTTGAGTTAAGCTTTCGGCAAATTACATCTGAATTATCAATATCATAATTCGAAAATTGTAATGCTGGAAAGGTTCTGAATAGACGATAATTCGTATAAAACTAGCTTTCAATATTCAATAACGCGTTTCGGGTGTTAATAAGTTTTTTGCGATTTTGTAGCGTCTCTGTCATGTTGGCGGAGGCATTTTGTAGCTTTGCGTCGACAATGCAAGAGGTACGCGTCATGAAGCTTCGCCTGCGCGGCAGCCCCAATACCATTCTGAATGTATTTACAGAGCGCGAGAACGGCCTGATTAATGCGCACGCGCATTTGTCCATAAATAATTAATTACTAATCATATATGTAAACTAAGTCTAAAATAAATCGTCATCGTCGTCCCAGCCTATATACGTCCCACTGCAGGGCACAGGCCTCCACTCAAAATGAGATTTTCTAAGACTAAACCCAATCATCTGCTGAAAATTATCGAAAATATATCGTAAAGCAGATTGGGAACTCGACATTCTACATTACATTACAATACACTGCTGCATATGTGGATACAAGTTACGTCATGATAAATAATAAATTTAATTCCGCATAAAAGCTGCGTCAGTATTTTGCAACAATTTAGTGATTCACTTAGCTGGTAAGTCTATTCTATTACATATCGTCTAGACGCTGCAAGCACTAGGAACATTTCTCTCGAGACATACCTTCAAGACCAGCACAAACAAGCGGATTGGAGTGCTAACGGACATCTATTATTGCTCATTGAATGAATTACTAGTCAGCGTACACTGATGAGGAGAATCCTTTCTCAATACCGCAAGCGTTGGCGAATAGGCACCTCTATCAGCCACAGTGTAATAATGAAGAGCGCAAATAATTCCGACGCACTACAGTTTATCCCGCCGCGGTTTCGAAGAATACCGGGGGATTCCGGCTAATACCAGTCCATCCCCCCGCTGTACATCAGCAAATACTGGCGGATTAAAGTGCACATTATCAACTCATACGCCGTATCCCGGCGTGATATCCCTGAAGGAGTAACCCGCTACAAGTTCAAAATCGGTCTCAAAGTATTAAAATTTATATTCTTCTTCTAACTTGCTACACTCTTGATGAATTAGTTGGAGGATTAGTAGGCTCCATGACGGTTTTCTAGGGAAATTGGTGTGGTAGTTTCCTCTTGCATTTTAAACTGTTGTGATAGAGACCGGAGTTCGTAATAGCTATGGAGAGCGCTGTTGCTTACTCTCACATCAGGTGCCTCCCCTTTGCGAAACATACGAGAAGAGATGGATTCATTGGTCTTCTGGGCACAGCAAGACACAAGTATATACCTTATTGCAATTGAAACTGCATAAAATATACAATGTTTTTTTCATATCCTCTGTCATCCCAGCCGTCGGTTTGCACTGGCCCCTAGTCGCCAGTAGACATTTAAATTACGAAAAAAGGTAACCATTGGTCTTTGTTAAATTGTTATACTTAGATTTCGCCATTTTATATATTAAAATCAAAATCTTAAAGTAACAATGTAAGTCTAACATATCCATTTATGTTAATTAGGTATACCGCATCGTTTCGCTATGTCATGGTGTTATACAGCTTTGTTTAATTATTATACTAAATACCACCAGACCATGGAAAGTAGTCATACGCAAATTTAAGTCCAGGCGGTAGTCTGGCTATTTTAATAATAATCCCTCTGTTAATAGACCCTCTGACAAACCAAATACCTAGTTTAAGTCATCAAAGAAGTTTCATACAATAATAATAAATGATGATGACGACGACTTGTGATCTCTCAGAAGCGGCACAGAGCTCCCCCGGAGTTTGGGTTACGGTCCTGTGCTGTCTTCAAGATTCCGCGCCAATTGGAAATATTATGATGAAAAATTACAATACATCGTTGAAGTAGCTACTGTGCCAAAAATAGAAAGCAAAGCAAACAAAACTTTCTTCGTGTGTAACTAAAGACGCGGTAGAATAAATAAAATAAATATAGATACTAACATTTCTCTAAATACGAGTAAATAGCACAGGGAAAATAAACAAACGGCTTTATTTACTATTTCCCTCTTTAATAATATTTTATGGTCCAGTCTAGAGCGCATTCCTATAGTAAAATCGTCATGGGAAACATTATGAGTAGTAAAACGCTCGTTAAAAGCTGCCAATTTCATTCAGGATCCGATCTTGAGGCCAGATTTATTGTGATACGTGGCAAGGCTGTTAAAGCTAGTGCTTTTGTGGTTTTGATTAGATCGCCGTAAAATTAATATGAGAAAAGTGTTACGACCAAACTGCTCTTTAAATATTATAAATGCAAAAGTTTGTGAGAATATGGTGTGCGTAACTACATGCGAGAGTGCGAGAGTGCGTGCGTCGTGCGTGCGTGCGTACGTGCGTGCATGCGTGTGTGGTGTGTGTGTATGTGTATAGCTGAATGCCTGGAATAACACATAAGGTCCTTTTTGATCCGACATTCCCACGGAATCCATGGAAAATACCGAAATCTTAACTGCTAAGTCTAGAAACATGTAATTTAGCACAAGAGTGTTCATCATACAACGTTAATGAAAACCACGACTTAACTTTAATACAGGGGTCTATTTTACGTGTTATTAAGTCTAAAGAAGGACCGTTCATTAAAACTGATAAAGCAGTTCCTTGGTCAATTTTACCTTTACCTGGTGGAATAACATCTTCATTCGTTTAGATTTATCGTAAAACTACATTTTACCTCAAAGCTACTACGTGAGACTCCTTCCTGAGCAGATGGGAAAAACATCACGCAAACGAAATGAGGTCTTTGTACAGCAAAATTAAGTTGCTGTGAAAACACAGTAGTTTAAAAACAGTACGAAACCGAGATTCACTATTTTTTATCCGATATATTTTTTTATTTCGAAAACTCTAAAAAACTTTTAAAAAATTGCCTTGCAAGCTATAAGATACCGCAATTTTTTTTATAATCACGTGTCTTGAGAAAACGGAAATAACATAACTGATACATTTACAAAATTATCATCAAAGTATACGATTGTGACAATGAGAATAATAAATTGCTGTAAGAATGCCGGAATGACGTGGTGACATGTTTTTGATACTCTAGGGACCCGTTGTTTGGTCCGTAGTTAACTCAACTAATAGTTAAAAATCGGAACTAATGCTGCCATCCCCATAGTGTTTTCTAACAGATGACAGCTATTTAACTACTAGTTAAGGTTAACCTACGAATCAAACAACGAGCCCTAAGTGACTTTATAATTGATTACCTTTGACGTTCTTACTAAGATGTGAAAAATGTAACTTCAAGTTTTATCGACATTCGCAGAATAATAATGTGAACGATAAAACGACGACTTTACCCCAAAAGAAAATAAATTTAATAGAGCGATTGAATTATTAGGTACTGCAGATAGGTTGGTAATTACAATGCGCTTGTAGAAAACAAAAGTGTCACTAAACAAAAAACACCATTTTTTAGTTTTAACGCCACTTTTAATTTCAAAATGCAACGTACGAAATGAGAAGACTCCTATGTTTGTAGTTACCTTAGCCGCCAAGAGATGGCAGTAGTGTCACTTTAAACTTACTGCTCAAGCGTTGGTACCTTAAGTTTAAAAACGTCACTATGTCAGTTTGAAACCTGATACCGCGTGGGGCTGTCGTTGTGATAAATGAAAAAGTGTCACTTTTTGCTTAGTGACGGTTTTAATCAAGTTCTTCTATTAAAATTTGCTAAAATGATAAATTTGAAAGTGACATGTTCCGTTTAGTGTTGTTCTTTAAATAACAATTTAAGAAAATATAGGTTATAACTGATTTATAAACCGTCATTTTTTGTATAGAGTCCCAAATATTACAACAAAAGTTACACTATACCGAACTTTTTTTTTTAAATCTTTTTATTAGACTTCAACATTTTAATTACTTTGAAAAATATTTCAAACTAGAATCTTAAATAGTCTTTCTATTGCACGAAATAGTAAAAAACATGATGTATACAAATTTTGACGAGTTATGCATTACAGAAGTATATTGTCAACTTTAAATGGCCATACTGAAAAGTAGTAGTTTTGGTATAGTGACACTTTTGTTTTCAACAAGTGAGCATTCAAAGACTTACTTTTATTAGGGCTCCGTAGTCAACTAGGAACCCTTATAGTTTCGCCATGTCTGTCCGTCTGTCTGTCCGCGGCTAAGCTCAGAGACCGTTAGTACTAGAAAGCTGTAATTTGGCAAGAATATATATATCAGTCACGCCGACAAAGTGGTTCAATAAAAAAAAACTAAAAAAATTTTTTTTAGGGTACCTCCCATAGACGTAAAGTGGGGGTGATTTTTTTTTCTCGACTAACCCTATAGTGTGGGATATGATTGGATAGGTATTCAAAAATAAATAGGGGTTTGCTAAAACCATTTTTTGATAAATTTCATGTTTTCGGAGATATTCACTCCGAAAATTCAAAATAATGTGTCCCCCCCTCTTACTTTTGAACCGCACGTCTAAAAAATATGAAAAAAATCACGTAAGTTAAACTTCATAAAAAATTTCTAGGAAAATTATTTTCAACTTAATCAGTTGAGCAGTTTTTAAGTTTTTATAAAAAAATATTTCTAAACTAAGATTTCAATTTAACCGCCATTGCAAGCATTTTTTTTCTTTAAGTACCTATAAGATCACGCTAATAGTATCTTCTTTCAAATAAAAAAAAAATATTACATCTGAAAAACAATCAACATACAATATACATACTAGTTCTAGTAGACTGCATATAAGTTACCCAATTCGCCGATAGATGGCGCTGTACCGCCGACGTTGGGACCAAACGGACCAAAACAGCCACATTAGTAAAGTATGCAAAGATTTATTCGTACCTGCTACGGAACCCTATCTTGGGCGTTTCCGACACGCTCTTGGCCGGTTTTTTTCTGCATAAAATACTACTACCGTGGGTTTTTCTCATATTGCACGTATGTAATAAATGTTGTGTATTGTGTAATAATTTATGTGCTCGGTATCCAAAATAATACCGTCTATCTCTATTACGTACTGTTTTTATTATGTATACTGTGTAGTAAAGGACAAATGCAGCTGTTAAATTCCCTCGGAAAAACTTCAAAGGCTCTTCAAACATAAGTGCTTTTTGCTCTTAAATTATGTTAATAGATAGGCGTAAAAAACATCATTATATCATTATTAATGATTCATTAAGAGAACATTAATTAAAAGCGGATGCTTCATTTTCATTTGCTTAATACAATGAGCCTTTTTTTTTTTTTTTTTTTATGATATAGGGGGCAAACGAGCAGACGGATCGCCTGATGGTAAACGATTACCGTCGCCCATGGACACCTGCGACACCAAAAGAGTCACAAGTGCGTTGCCGGCCTTTTAGGTAGGAGTACGCTCTTTTTTTGAAAGCTTGAAGGTCATATCGGTCCGGGAATACCGCAGCAGGAACCTCATTCCAGAGCTTTGCTGTGCGAGGCAGGAAATTTCTGGAAAAACGCACAGTAGAAGACAACCAACCATCCAGATGGTGAGGATGGAAGTGTTATTGTTAGACTAGAAAGGGGAAAATGTTTGTTATTAAACAGAATGTATTTATAACTACTGTGCTAAGCCTTAGGCTCCGATAATATTTTATTTGTTTTGGCGTGATCGTCTAATTTGTATCGTTTTCTACGTTGTGTTTTCGGTTTAAAATAATACTAGTGACCGGGGTTCACAACTAGGTGAACTATTAGACTTAACATACTCATGTAAATAGATAGATTATAGCGAATATATGTATAAATTCTTAAATATAAATCCACAGACAGAAATGGACAAAGGTTTAACAATTAGTATTATTTATTTGCTCTAGAAGACATTGTATAGCAATATGGTCTATGTTCGTATAGGAGGAGCCCTCTCCCCGCTCTCTCCAGTAGAGTTCGACGCCTTACTGGTCACTCTCCCTCGAACCTACCACGACCATTGCAAGGGAATAACAAGCTATGTCGCCCGTCTATAGATCGTATGTATCAGTCACCAAATGAGTAAGAGGACAAACAAGAATGTAGCTACTCCTGTGGTAGGATTTCATTACTCCTAAAATTTACACGGAGTAACTACCCTACTCACTTGAGACTACTTCTATTCCCCCCTTTAGACTCTAGTATAAAAGAAGGTACTTCGATTAGCGTATGAGTAAGTTGAAGGACGCTACATTACTTGGTCTACAACCCAGATCGAGTAATTGGCCTCCCCCCACGTACCTCCCTAAGACACCCAATTCTGCACGGATCGCCTCGAGGGACGTTTTATCCTTAGCCGCAACCTCACTAACGACACCTATTGCCGAGCGAGTAAGTAGACACCCCGTTGGATTACGCATAATCACTACGTGCCGATTGGTCAGACCGAACACTAGGGGCAACCTTCAGCACGCCAGAGGCAGAATTGGCCCCTGCAGACCATACGTATATCGCCAATCCTCGCACCCAAAATAATAATTTTGATAATCTACAGACCGCATAATGAAAGCTTCACATCAACCGTTGCTTAGCCTAGCCATCGCAACTGTATCGTCTGTACTATGGTACGTGATGGTGTAGCTGCGTGCTATCAGGACCATTTCACTTGGTCGGTCGTAACTATACTGGCATTTGTGCCTACCAGTATTGTCACTTCCCCACTCTCAGAGTAATAGTACGGATAGAAGTGTGGGAAATACTTTCTCTATACTGGTCTGACTAAATCCAAGGTTAATATTGAGGACTGGTAAGTATTAGTGGTTTAATTTAGTCTCAAGTATTATGAAACCCCATTCTAGGTTCTAATAGGTTAACAGATTTTATACCAAAATCAAGGGATGAATTTTGAAAATGATATTCTTTCACTAGAACAAATAAAATAGATAATACAATACACCATAAGTCTAAATGGACTTGTATAACAGCACAACAAAGGTAATAAACAGTAATAATATGGCAGTTTATCCATTTCTATCAGTAATTGATCAATTACTTCCCAAAAATAAATTCATAATAAAACACGAGGTTAAATAGTAGTAACCCTATTAAAATTATGCTAGGAGTTCTTACCTAGAAGGTACAACTGTTTCACTGTTTAAATACTCTGTGGTATTATCGAAGATAGGTTCCCCAGTAGGTTACAAGATCTCCGGTTGTTCAGATAATATTCAATTCAACTATTATTTCAAGACAAGGTCTTCAGTAGCTCAGTTAATATTCACTTCAAATATTACTTCAAGACGAAGTTACGACAACATAAACGCACAAGGTTCTCAGTCAGAATACTGTTCAGATCCACTGTCAATTATCGAAGATAATTCCTTTCGGATTTCAAAAAGATTTAAATTTAAATAATAATTCCAAGAGAAAAGACAATAAAAATAAAATCAATTCAAAACATTGTATAGCTCAACCCAAAGTGGTTTCTCGATATCAAATGCCAATAGACATTCTAATTTATTTAAACAAAGATTCAATTGGCCTGTTCTAAAATTTGAATATTTAAACCTATTGTCATGTTTATTTGTATTAGCTAAATAGAACCCTATTACTCATCTTGACATTAACTGTCAGTCATCAAAATCTTGTTTAAAATTGAACCTTAAATTCCGTTGACCTAAACATCTATCTTACTATGTAGCTTTGTCCTATATGTATGATTTCAATAAATGTTTAGCCGCGAGAGTCAACCCCGGTAGGTTTAAGTTAGGATCGCGTTTGATTAAAATATACTATAAGTTCACACTACCACGTTAAATAAAATTATAAAGACACTTAGCTAAGATTATGATCCAAACGCATCACGTTCCCAGCATACAGCCCCGAAGTCTGCATCTCCATACTCCAGCAGCTCTCCTCACAGCTTACTGCATCTCGCAGTTCTCAGCAGAACTCCAATCAGGAACCCGCCGTCATATCCAGTGAATGGATATCCATGTCAAACAAATTATATATTAATATTGTATCAAAATCATTATTCAATCCTGATATGATTCAGGAGATTTCATAGATCATGTATTCCTGCGATGTCAATTATATTGGTCCAATAGTTCCAATGCCCGACGTATGATGGATATAATAATATACTGGAAATAAGTCCATTATGCTTTGGTTTAAGATATAAATTATTATTGAATTTCCTGTCGTCACATTAATCCCTGTCATATTTCTATGTAATTCATCACTACTCCATTATCTAAATTCCCCATAGTTCCCCAATAAGACATCAGTATTTTGACTTACACGTCAAATGATTCCTCTCGATCTTCACTCCATCAACCTTTGACGTAGACTCCTCACTTCTATTCTTCTATTCCACATGACAGCTGACGTTACGCGCCTCTAGGCTCCCGCTATTTCTGAAAATAGTTAAATTATCCTGCGAAATATCATTTTGGACTCACGGCAGTACTTCACACTGATACACCATTTAATTCTCTACACAATTCTCATTATTAGAACACTCCCGATTCAATAGACACTGAGTTATAGTCATTTAATCCCAAACACAATATCACAAGTTTGTTATTATTATAACTTCACTCGTCTGTCCCTTAGGTTAGACATCAAGTTGACATTCCTCGATGTTTCCTTCTTTGGAAACCAAATATAGCTATCTTTGATTAGGCGAAGCCTTCCCTCAGCTTTACACAGTCTCGCTATATGATGATTGGTAAATAAATCGACTGTTGTTTATAAAGCTTTCGTTGCTGTAACTCCCAACGTCGTAATTCATAGTCATTTCAAGTTGTCGCGTTTGTGGAAAGTATGAGGAAATAACCGTTGGAAAATACACACACACACCACACGACACTTCACTCGCACAATCGTGGATCAAATTATAAGGATTAATTTATTTTTCTTTGATTTATTTTACTACGTTATCTCGTTTTTCATTCCTGACATCTCCTGTCAATCCACCCCAATTCTCCTTTTTCTTCTTTTTTTGACCCGTCTCATTAAACAAGGTTTGTTATTCAAACTTTTTCAAAAAATATTAATACCCATATAACGAGTTCAGTACACTACCAATAAATATAATAATAGTAGTAAATTTATAGATATATATTTAGGTAGTAGTATAATAAATCCCACAACAGGCCAGATGTTAGCCGAAATAACTTGTTTGTCATATAACATTATCCATCCCCCAGGCTTTTATTTAAGCTTTTTATTAACTTGCAATGTAAGTAAATATGTATGTACGGGTCAAATCTTGGAAGTTGAATTTGACCCACTTTCAGTGGCCGGATCAACTTGAAATTTGGTATACTTATGTAGGTTGGATGAAAATGCAAGTACAGTCAACCAAAAGTACAGTCAGCGAAAAATCTTGCATTTAAAACGAAATTTTTAACAAAAACTTATTTAAGGATACATTGCCTAGGCACATTTTTTGAGATCAGTTTTTCCTAACACAATATATAAACAAGTTAAGTATGAAGTATCTTGTTCTATTTATTTTTTATTTTTTCAACTTCATTTTTTTATTACTTTTACGGTCATCCCGTGAAACCATATATTTCAAACTAAATACAAACTGAAATATAGATGCACAGAAAAAACCCCAGAAAAAAGACCAATGCTGGGAATCGAACCCAGGTCCTCAGCGTTCCGTGCTGCGTGCTTACCCCTACACCACCACTGGTCTAGAAGTTAGCGACGAATTTTTCCCATACATCGTACACTTCAGTCTGTTATAATAACATTAGGCAGTGATAAAGCGCGCATCTATGTTATGCCCTCTACCGAGAGACTTCAACACTCCTTCGGAGCTACCCGCTCACCTGGACCAAGAGATGGCGCTACTAGGCCAACTTTTACACAAAAAAGTTGGCCTAGTAGCGCCATCTCTTGGTCCAGGTGAGCGGGTAGCTCCGAAGGAGTGTTGAAGTCTCTCGGTAGAGGGCATAACATAGATGCGCGCTTTATCACTGCCTAATGTGATTATAACAGACTGAAGTATACGATGTATGGGAAAAATTCGTCGCTAACTTCTAGACCAATGGTGGTGTAGGGGTAAGCACGCAGCACGGAACGCTGAGGACCTGGGTTCGATTCCCAGCATTGGTCTTTTTTCTGGGGTTTTTTCTGTGCATCTATATTTCAGATTGTATTTAGTTTGAAATACAAAATATAAAAGTGATTTAACTGCGTAATCTTCATTTACGTTATTCATTTTTAAGGAAAAGCAAAATAATAAAGGTTCTCATTGATTATACTATATACCTATATGTATGTAACTATGTATTAATTTTTATTGCGCATAACATAAAAAATAGACAGAAAGTATTACAAAGAGAAGTGTACACATGTGTGTCTACATCGATTCACTTTGTTATTATTGCGTTTAGGTTAATTTCGTCCACATTCCCACTTCGTCCTTATTCCTATTTCGTCCACATTCCCATTTCGTCCACATTCCCATTTCGTCCACATTCCCATTTCGTCCTTTTCCCACTTCGTCCACATTCCCACTTAGTTAACATTCCCATTTCATCCACATTCCCATTTCGTCCACATTCCCACTTAGTTAACATTCCCATTTCGTCCACATTCCTATTTCGTCCACATTCCCATTTCGTCCACATTCCCATTTCGTCCTTTTCCCACTTTGTCCACATTCCCACTTAGTTAAAATTCCCATTTCGTCCACATTCCTATTTCGTCCACATTCCCATTTCGTCCACATTCCCATTTCGTCCTTTTCCCACTTCGTCCACATTCCCACTTAGTTAACATTCCCATTTCGTCCACATTCCCACTTAGTTAACATTCCCATTTCGTCCAAATTCCCATTTCGTCCACATTCCCATTTCGTCCACATTCCCATTTCGTCCTTTTCCCACTTCGTCCACATTCCCACTTAGTTAACATTCCCATTTCGTCCACATTCCCATTTCGTCCACATTTCCACTTAGTCAACATTCCTAGCCGATTTTAATGCGGTTTTCGCTATCACTTAGGTTATTCTCAGGGAAGATTTTATTTTGTGATTTAGGTATTCATGTTAAGAAAAATACTTGCTAAGCACTGTGCGGGTCAATACAATTCAGATACACTACAATTTCGTTACTATTTTATTACGAAATGGGAATGTGGACGAATTGAGAATTGATTGTGGACGAAATAGAATTGCTGACGAAGTGGGAATGTGGACGAAATTAACCTAAACGGTATTATTGTTTATATATATATTTTCAAACGTGTCACATTGATATAATGCTACTTAAAGGATATCGATAAACTAAGTATCAGAATTAAGTCACTAGCGTTGCATCGTTCGAACCAATCTCTAGGTATTATATTTAGAAACTAGCTTTTGCCCGCGACTCCGTCCGCGTGGAATTAGTAATTTGGGCAGCTTATTTTTTTATCCAATTTGCTTTTTCATCAATTATGGCTCTCCTTAGTTACTCGATAATAAAAAAATACCCCCCCGCAACCCCCCCGCACTCCACCGCACAGCAACCCCGAACCCCGCCCGCACCCCTCCGCACCCCCTGCACGCCCTCCCACACAGCACCCCCGACCACCCGCGTTCGTCCCATCCCAAGTGAAGCGTGCCCTATAGAAGTTTTACTTCAAGTTTTACTTCAACTTTTTTTTTGTCAAATATCTTGAAAACGGTGCATCCTACGGCAAAATCAATGAAATTTTCATCCCCCTTTAGTACGCCCACACCCTCTCCCCCACACCCCCCCCGCACACCCACCCCCCCTCAACCCCCCCCCCAACCAGCCGGTGTTTTTGTCCATTGGAAGTTTTAATCCCCCCTCCGGAGCCCCCCCGGAGCAGCAGCAGCAGCAGCGGAGCAGTAGTTCCTGAGATTAGCGCGTTCAAACAAACAAACAAACTCTTCAGCTTTATATATTAGTATAGATGACTAAAATGTAAACAGCTACTACAAACGGCAAACCTTTGAGCTGATTATTCTGTGGTACGAGGTTTAATAGGAGCTTCAAAATTCGCAAACAAGCTGAGCTGAACTACTTAAAATCTGATTTGGCTCATAAATTAAAACAGCTAAGTGCAACTACGTAAAATTTGGATGGATATAATAATATCCGATTAAAGTGAGTATTTTTTTTTGATCGTTAAAGAGACAGATGTACGGGTGACTGGACCTTGTGAAAAGTCCGTCGTGATCGTAACTATTATCTTGCTCGCTGATTCTGCTGTTGATCAGCAGTAGGTAATTGTAGTTTTGTGTCCTGTGTTAGAAGTAGAAGAGAGCTGGAGTTATTGACATAAGAGGCATTCCATCTTATTCCTCTTGAGTTAGAAGCGTGTTGAGGTTTGCTTCTGGCGCTACGGAAGTTAATGGGCAATGATGTTAACTTCTCAGATCTCTGACCTTTTAATTATATTCAACGTGCCAACGTTGCTTGAGCCCACAGGCATTGCAAGAGACGATGGCAAGAGACCGGATGGTATGAGTCTGATTCCATGGAAGATGGGTCGGGTGCTGGTTTGGGATGCCACTTGTTCAGACACGCTGGCCCCTTCCCATCTCCATGGTACTTGCAACAGACCTGATGCAGCTTCAGAAGCGGCTGAAAAGGCGAAAGGACTGAAATACAGGGGTCTAGGCAGCGAATACGATTTTGTCCCATTCGGTGTCGAGACCCTTGGTCCGTGGGGTCCTAGCGCTTTAAAGCTCTTTAAGGAAATTTCTAAGAGGTTAATCGACGTCACAGGGGACCGAAAAGCTGGCAGCTTCCTCGGACAAAGAATTAGCTTAGCTATTCAAAGAGGAAACGCTGCCAGCATCTTCGGCACCTTGCCTAAGGGGACTAGCTTTCAGAATATGTTTTAGTTGTAATTATCATTATTTAATATTTTTGTTTTCTTTCTTCTTATTGTACATATTTTTTTTAGTCTAGGATAGTTGTACATAGGTATATAATATAAGTATTGTGTTGTAAATAAATATTCTCATTATATATAATGTATATACGTCCCATTGCAGGACACATGTCATTTTTTCAGATTTAGAGGGCTTGGGCTTAAATTTCCACGTAGCCCAGTGCGTGTTGATAACTTTACATACACCAGCCATGTTTGGTATGGCATGTAGACCATGATTAGTTTTAATGACGTCCAGATTGATACACAGTTTCATGAATCACGACAAACTCCCGTTAGAAATTATGCATGTCTAATGTTCCGAGAAACTCATTAAAAACTGTTCACACACACCGTTGAACTGTTTCCCACACAAATTCCGAAAACTCAGAGGTGTGAGCGGATCAAACGTACGATCGTTTTCATACGAGGGCATAGGTCTAACTTCAAGGCTGCCACGGCTAATTCCACATGACAGCTTTTTATCAAATTTTATGAAAAAAAAATCAAAAATATTAAGCAAACTCAAACCAGAATTGCACCACAGAGAAAAAAAACTTCAAAAATCGAACAAACATGACTCCAATTCTTAAGGTGGAACGGCACGCTCTAGGCGCGAAATTCAAAATTTTTAAAGGTTTTAATTTATTGTGAGTAAACGGTGTAACTGTTTAACTTCATATGGTACTTGCGGTTGTAAAACAGTGTTCTTTATATTATTGTGTAAACCTTTTTAAGAATAAAACTGTTAGCTTGATATAAAAGTTGTCAAACATAGAAATTCGGACTTTCAACGTTTTGACAACTTTTATTTCAAGCTAACTGTTTTATTCTTAAAAAACTTTACACAATAATATAAAGAACACTGTTTTATAACCGCAAGTACCATATGAAGTTAAACAGTTACACCGTTTACCCACAATAAATTAAAAACTGTAAAAAGTTTGAATTTCGCGCCTAGAGCGTGCGCCTCCACCTTAATGGACTTCCATATAACACGAAACAATAGTTATTTGTTATACAAGGGGGGAAAGTTGTATTTTAACTGCGAGTGTTCATTTTGAAACACGAGCTATCGAAAGAATTCTATGATTGACCACGAGCGAAGCGAGTGGTTCAAAAATAGAATTCTTTCGATAGCGAGTGCTTCAACACACGAGACGTAAAATAACTTTTCACCCGTGTATAACACAAAACTTTTCACCTCACTACAGCGAGGAAAACAAGAAAAAGGGTTTGTACTATCAATTATTATTTATTTACCTCTTTGTCAATACAATAATTTTGAAGTACTTATAGAAATATTGGTAAAATCAAAAATAATGCAAAATAGCCTAAGCAAATCCAGTCTTTATGGAACTATTCCAATACCGACATATCGTCACTACTTTGAAAAAACTCGTATCTCCAATCAATGAATAAACCAAACTGAACTTTATTGCACATCGAGTAAAATTCAATTAGCCAGATTATCGATTTTGAAATACGAGCAAACTGTATTACTGTTAAATTGTATACCGTTTTGACTTAAGTTTTTTTTATTATTTCGGATGCGTTTTGTTCGCACATCGACTTACTTGGACTGTCAGAACATTTTATCCGTTTTTACAACAAGAATGAAGGTTAATGTTGAATGCTGATATTTATGAATTAAAATAAAGTTGTAAGACTGTATTTAGTGTTTTTTACTCGATGCAATTCATTAATTGTGATGTTAAAAATTCAGCACTTTTAACGTTTTACGTTTTGTTAGCTGTCAAATATCACTTAAGCTGCCTTCAAATGTCAAAACTCTTTCTTCACTTGTGGATAAAAAGCGATTTTCTCAATAGATGTCAAACAAACAAAAAGGGCTTTCCGAGCTAGTGAGGTGAAAAAGTCATTACACATCGTATTCAGCCTTTTTTACTTGGAAATTCTTTTTACGGAATGAATGACGTAGGCACTCAAACGTATTACTTTTTCTGACCGGTCTATTTTTGGACTGTTCAAGTTAAACTTTGCGTGCCGATAAGATTTTTTTGATATTTGGGCGCCATTATTTATTTTTGTGATGCCTTTAATGATAACTGTTACATATAAGTATTCATTTGTCATATTATTATCTAAAAGGGTTGCTTGCATAGATCTAATAGCAAGAAGAATATAAATGTCACGTGAACTACAAGCGAGCGAGCTTTTGGTTCGAAAAGATGACTTTCTGCCAAGTTTCTTGCGGCGCATTCTTCTTGGCAATGACGGTTCTTACAAAAGCGCTGGTAGTTTAAAAAAGTGACATGTAAAAGCCCTTTGCGGCCTACTTGCAGAATAAACGTTTAGATTTTGATTTGATTTTGTGTGTGAATGCGCTATGAGTTTGGCTAAAATACCTACCATTATTATATTTTTTCCCGGGTCAAACTGTGGTATAGCGTCACTGGAGTTAATTACTCAAAAATGTGCTACTGCAAAAATTATGCTTCTAAAGGATAACATTTCACTGTTGTGTATCGTAAATTAACAAGTTTGATATTAAGAAGTATATTTTTGTATTCTTATTTTTCAACTTCATTTAACATAGATGGCGCTGTATCACTGCAGAAAGTGATTATCGAACGGACTGTGATGTGCGATGGATGGGAAAAATTCGTATCTAAACTCCTGACTAGTGGTGGTGTAGGGGAAAGGCACGCGGCACGGCATGCTGAGGACCTGGGTTCGATTCCCAGCGCTGGTCTTTTTTCTGGTTTTTTTTTCTGTGCATCCATGTTACAGTTTGTATTAAGTATGAAATATATCGTAACTAAATTAGTAAATTCGATAAAAAAAACAGATGCAAGCTCATTAATAGCAGGAGAGACGAAAAAGTGGCTGGTGTTGTCGAAGGAAATACAAATAATAGTATTTCTATTTCTGTTGTTATAAGTTTTGTGGTTGGCTTTTAAATGCGATGTCATCGTCACATTGCGTAGTTAACCTAACCTACCCTAACCTTGCTGTGAGTAAATATAATTTTTAAAAACAAACCTATTACCTACCCGTCCTTGAATACCTGAAAGAAAAGTTATGTAGGAATAAGAGGACCAAATTAAACCTTATGTTGTTTGAATTTAATAAAAACTTTCTAAAATCACTAGGTATTTATTATTACAGTATTGCATCGGTGAAGTAAGAACTACTCATATTTTAACCCCTTGATTGCCACAAAACAAACGAATTGACGTGCTCTGTACGCCACGGAACAAACCGTCTAGTAGATAAATATAGGACTTTAATTCCATTGTAGAAGGATTTATTTCGAGTTGAATGTTGGTCATGACGACGGTGTGGCTGTCAAGAGGTTAAAAGAAACCGGCAAAGTGCCAGTTGGAGTCACCAGATAAGAGTTCTGGACAAATATAAAAGCAAAGAATAAATTTGTGTTTCATAGTATGTTTAGGTGGAAATGTGCAAAAAATGGATCGAGGAACACCCAAACACGAAAACGAGAAGACAAAAAACTCATCTCATTCTCAATTTTCCGGGATTCTGAGTCTTTTTCGTGATGAGCCTATAAGGGTAAAAAAAAATTAATGAAGGATCTGTTGGTAATAATATCAAAGTTTAATGAAGCTGAAACATAATTATGAGTAGTCATCATCATCATTTCCGCCGTAGGACGTCCACTGCTGGACATAAGCCTCTCACATTGAATACCCAATGATTACGGTTGGAAGCGACTTGCATCCATCTTGAACCTGCGGCCTTTACCAAATCGTCCGTCCATCTTGTCATGAGTAGTACTTTATTAAAATTAGTTAATTAAAATTTAAAAACCTAATCATTCAAAAACGAAAGTTGTTGCTCCATATTCTTGTTGGATCTCAGCCAAGGTTGAAACTGTTTAAGGGCTTGAGGCGCTATTGCAAGGTCGTTCGATACTTTGTCACTAGGGAGCATAAAGTTATAAAGCTTATACGTTTATATTTTATTGCATGTGGTGCTTCTCAATAATAACTTTCTTAACTATTAGTGAGTTTTGTGTATTTATATTCTTTCTTCGATATTTGTAAAACTTTTTCTTTATTATTGTTATCTCTGCTGGAGAAGTGGTTAAAATCAGAAGCCTGGATATGAGGAGAGCCTCATATTCTCCACTTGTCTCAATGTTAAGCATCCTTCGTTCAGTCGTCAAAGAACTAATGGCATTTAATCCGTGGAAATTTTAGTCTAGCTTTGATGGTTCCCTATTGGATGACATAAAATTATTTGTAATATTATTGATACGCATAATTGCTTTTAGCCGAATTAGCGATGTGCATACTCATCTTTACGCATATTTTTTTACGCATAAAATTAAAAAGCATAATCTTCATGAAGACTAACGTCAAATAGCATAAATACAAAAAGTCATAATAATAATTTAGCATCATTACAAAGTGCATAACAGTATCGAGGTCGACAAGCGGACCTCCTATTTCTGTGTTGCTTGGGCGCTTCGCGCCTGGATATCATACTAACCTCACCTAACCAATTTACCTAACGTGATCTAACCTAACCTAATTGCACGATAGGGTGAGAAAATGCGAGAACTGGTATGGAAAGGTGTTGGTTAATACAGGCTCAGGCATTGTCTGAGGTAGCTAGAAAAAAAAAAACCTAACCTAATTAATAGCCCAAACAATAATATGCATAACGTGTATTAGGCTAATACAAATTAGTAATACAAATTAAAATAAAATTAGAAATTATTCTAATAGCTTAATATGCCAAAAACGTAGGAGGCCAAAGTATTACTATTACGCGACAGTACTATTATGCCAAATCAATTATGTGAAACAATAATAGTCTAAAAAAAATTATGCGATTGAAGGGGATCCCAGCTTTGATCCATGTAGCTGAAGTGGCCAGCCGAGTCCATCTTCAACCTGGAAATCTCTTGAGCCACAATTTCAACGGGTGCTTGAGTGCACTGTAGTTTTTCGGATCAGGTCAACTCGTTTCACTCCGAGCATTCCTAATATGGTTCATAGCTCTTTACACCTTAAGTTCTGTCTTCTAAAACTCAGTAAGTGACCATAATCGTTTAAGCTCTGTAAGTTACAATGGGCAGTATAACATATCGACAAGTCTCCGCTTTAGGGCTAGTGGAAGATCGCTCTTCATCGGTTCCTTATAGAGGTTCAAGGATTTTGGAGTTTAGACTTCCTTATTTTATTTATAGCTAAAATGGACCATTTTGCTTATACATAATGTATGCATGTCAACACCTACTATATTACGCATAAAAATAAAAGAATACAATTATTATTATTATCTAGCCTGGATTGATGTCCCACTGCTGAGCAAAGGCCTCCCCCCATGTCCTCCATTTCTCCCGATCCAAAGCAGCCTGAGGCCAGTCGTCGGGAAATATGTCCAGGTCGTCCCGCCACCGCCGTCTGGGCCTACCCTGCCGTCGCCATCCATCCTGTGGCGCCCACTCAGACGACACTAGATGGCCTAGTAGGTAGAGAAACTGCCTACGAAGCTTGAGGTCCCGGGTTCGATTCCCGCGTCGGGGCAGATGTTTGTATGAATAATACGAATATTTGTTCTCGGGTCTTGGGTGTTTAATGTGTATTTAAGTATGTATCTATCTATATAAGTATGTTTATCCGTTGCCTTGTACCCATAACACAAGCTATGCTTAGCTTACTTTGGGTCTAGGTCAATTGGTGTGAATTGTCCTGTGATATTTATTTATTTATTATTTATTTTTAGCCCACCGCAGTGGATGCATTCGGCTGACGTGGTGGTGGTAAAAGAATACAAATGGCATAATATTTAAAAAATACAGTACACTGGAAATAGAGACTAAGATAGATCTATTTATTACCTTCTAAACAAAACATTATAAACGTTAAAAAAGTTATAAAACCATCGTCAAATGTGAACGAATAAAGTATTTGGTAATAATAATCAAATTACAACAATATAAAAATAAACAGATTATTATTTAGACGACCAGATGGCCTAGTGGTTAGAGAACCTGACTATGAAGCTTGAGGTCCCGGGTTCGATTCCCGTGTCGGGGCAGATATTTGTATGAAAAATACGAATGTTTGTTCTCGGGTCTTGAGTGTTTAATATGTATTTAAGTATATATCTATCTATA
Source organism: Archips crataeganus (assembly GCA_947859365.1). Lineage (NCBI taxonomy): Eukaryota > Metazoa > Arthropoda > Insecta > Lepidoptera > Tortricidae > Archips > Archips crataeganus. The sequence continues at coordinate 13,794,567 of OX402057.1, read as the reverse complement.
TAAGTATGTTTATCCGTTGCCTAGTACCCATAACACAAGCTTTCCTAGCTTACTTTGGGACTAGGTCAATTGGTGTGAATTGTCCCGTGATATTTATTTATTTATTTATTTAAATTTTATGGTTCTTTTTTGTAAAAATAACAAAAGAATACGAAACAAGAATACACCCTCAAATAGTGAATCGTCTGCATTTGTTTCTATGTCAAGGGGCTATGGAACGACATAATCCAGCTGACGAGTGTTTCGCAGCTTAATTAGATCCCTAAAGGTCGTTTGCAAATGCAAACTTTGTTGAAATTAAACCAAATCTGGGCTAATTTAAATGATTGTGGAAATAAATGAAAGTATATTTCTTGGCTAAATAGTTAATTTTAATTGTGATATAAAATTAAAAGAAAAGAGTGTTAGAGATTATTTTTTAATTGTTAAAGAATCTGCACTTTACAATAAAACTATTTTAAGCGATAAATCAGTAGGAAAATGGTAGGTAAATTGAGATAATAATTACTCAACTTACACTGATTGCTACTATCAGTTTCAATTAATCCTGAGCATTAATAAAAAAGACTGAGATAAATTACATAATTATACTTAATATTAATAAGGCATTCCAGTCGAACGAATACTATATTTGTCGAGAAATCAAGAAACTTGACGCCAAATGAACCGTCTGTAGAACCTAGTACTCTTTATTATACTGTGGTAGAACAGAGGCCGTATTGTCTAACGTTTCTGTCACTTGCCTTCCCTTTCACCGTCTCTTTCTCTCATCATTTTATACCGTTTGACAGAAACAAATAGTGATTGCGAAGGCAAGCGTCAGAAATGTAAGACAATAAGCCTGCTGGTTGTGGTTTGTTATACGCCTGAAGCAATCCCTATACATACTGTCAGTAACTTCAGTGTGGCTTATGAGAGGCGTAAGAGAAAATAAGCGCGAACGCTTGACAAGCATCGCCACATGTCAAGCATTTATGATCGTCAAGCAATTTAGCTCTCGTAAAATATCCCTTTCTGACCAATATACATGTGCAAAAGGGACGCAACATTACAACAAACCATTCATATTCCGGTCTAATTTAAATAGATTCGTATCTGAGTCACTAACCATTCTCCTTGCAATTCAATTTGCCAAATATAAGGCAGGTGAGATAGAAATTGTTTAACGAATCAGAAAAGGGTCGGCGTCAATAGCGTTATTCGGCGCCGAAATTCATCCTTTTTTTATTTATTGCCACATTGGGCAAATAAAACTGAGCTATTTTGGGGCAGGTGATATTTATAGGAAGAACTTACTGTGAAAAATATTAAAATTGACGCGAATATACAGAAGTAAATTATACCGGTCAAATGCTAGCCGGACTAGCACACGAAGGACTGGAAATACGTACAATAGTTACCTATAATTAAAATCCAGCAAAAAAAATGCCGGATAAAAACACGTTACACGTTATAATGGTTTTGAAGCATAAATACGTAGCAATCACAAATACACCCTCTTAAAATTTCAACTAAGTGCATATCTAACCTACCTATCGCGGTTTAAAAGTTACTTTAAATACATCGCAATATCACTATTTCCTCCCAAGCAGATAGTTGTGAGATTTAATTTGGGCTTACACTTCTTATTTTTTCGGTAAAAATGTACGAACATAGATATTAAATCTTCTCAGTGAAGGAAACCTGCACATAACTACATAGCAGTTTATTGTTATACATAATAATATGTGGAGATGATAAACCGAATTGCGGTCGTGTGGGAGCTAGTTTTGATTATTAGATTATTAACAAATAAAAATAATCATTCTGCAATTAATAAACTTGTGTTTACTTTCTTGAACTAAGTAAAGTTACGTAAGTTGAAGTAAGTTACGTGAGAGGCTACACTCTTGCCCCACGTACCGCTTAATTTAAAACTACTTATGCAAGATATCTAAAATTGATGTAGGTGTTCAATTTAGCTGAGCGGCCCTGTAACATTTATACTTTGAATATCGATCAATCGACCCACCTGCTGAAATATTCTGGATAATTTTACACGGAGAAAAAAATATTCCACAATATTACCAGATTGTATAGTAATTATGATTCTGGTGTAGGAAAACAGATTTCAGCAATGATTATCAGATTTTTTTTATAACAACAAGTCATATTTTATCCAGTACTAGAATATTCTAGTTAAAATATTCTAGTACACAAAAACTCCGATATCGTTTTGGTAACCATCTAATTGTTACAGAGTAAAATATGCATTTAGCTTGCAACAGGTTTTGTATACTTCACAAAATTTTTTTTTCTGCGATACTAGGTAACTGGGTAATAGGAACTAGAAATGATGTTGCAAGAAGTAGAATTTTCTATTAACGTGTAAAAAAAGTATAGTTGTCACATATAATACAATAAAATCAAGTCAAATTCACAATATTAAGTTATATAAGTTTAAGGAAACTAGATTTTTCTCTCCGTGTAACAAACTAGGTCCGAGAAGACGAAATTATTTTTCAGTCGGTTATAATAGCACGCTCGTAGAATGTTCAACATACAAACGGTTGGAGCCCAACACGTGTACACAATAAATAATTAAATGCCAGTCGATAACGTGCAATGGATGGTATCATTAGAACTTCATCAACTATGAATTTGAAACCCTGATTTAAGCGTTCTGTTTAGAAGTTGTTTGTTATTTTGTTAATGAATTGTATTGACTGGTTTGTAAGGAGCTGAAGTATTTTTGGTTCAGTGCACACGGGAAGATATTTCGCGTGGAGGAATATACTTAAATAATATTAAAATAAACAAAAAAAATGCATATGATTACTTAAAGTAGAGTAGATTAGATAGTTTTTAGCTGTCTTCTAAAAGCCATCACGTATCAAAAAGCTTATAAAATAAACTTTTGGAGCGTTTTGAAATTCTCAATATATGGTACGAAATTCCGTTTCTACTTACTGGATCTCCATTAATATGCAAGTGAGTTTCAAATGAGACTGTTTGACTTTCAATGTGAACGCTTAAGTTTTTCTTAAGTCCGTAATGACATTACGTATGCTGGAATTGAGCTAAATGAAATGTAGTAGATGTAGATACTCGCCGCAGAAATAAAAATAAGAAGAAGCCTTATAAATTCCAACTTTTTCTAACAGATACAGTGCTGATCGAGAAGTTGAGTTCCAGTTTTGTATTTTTGAAAATAATTTCAAATATTTTGTTTATTTATTGAACGTTTTGAAGGAGAAGTAAATCGACATTATCCATTTTGCTTAACGAAAACATGGAGCTCCGCAACATACTCATAACGCCTGAGTTTATGAACAATATGTTATATAACTAGCATAATTATTACATATGTATTCATCCAGTCTACGGTTTCTAACTAATAATATTGAAGTCATGACTAATTAGGGTCTGAGTACAAGTTATGTAGCCCAAAGCAGGGTTGACCCGCCGCATGGAATAATAATGGCAATTGTCACTGGAACGAAACAAACGCATTTACCCTGTCAGCAAAACTCAGTAGTTGTTTCCCGCAAGCGGTCGTTAACCTTTTAACATAGGGTAAAGCTACATTATAAACTCAGTGTATTTAAATAGCAAATTACTTACAGTAGTCGTATGAGAGCGCAGACTGGTAGAAATCAGAGTTTTGAGCAAAAAATAGCGAGATGGTTGAAATAGTAACAAACTAAGGTAGTTTTTTTAACATTTAGATTATTAATGTGCACACAAAAAATAGCAATAAGGAAGGAAAGAAAAAAGGGATTTTCAAGAAACAATTTTATTTTGTTTTTTTTTGTACCTACTCCCAGTATGGATTATTCGCAGTAGTCCCTCCAAAGGAACAAGCCAAAGGAACTACTGCGAATAATCCAAAAAAAAGAACATAAACTGACTTAATCTATACCAATTAATTAAATTAAAATTTAAACATGTCGCCAGTGGTATCAAGCAGGCGGTTTTGCAACTCTCTCATGAATCTATTTATGCGCCAGAACCTCATGGATCCAGGGTCCCAAAATTGTATGAGATTTTCTGCGACAAGTGGGTGTAAGTCGTGAGCCTTTTTACAACTTTGACATTCGTATGCCCGTTTTGAATTAGTTTATAAGGTGAGCCTATCGCAAGTAAGACTATAACGTCAAACCGACCTCACGATGTACGATACGCTATCTACCGATATTCCACCTGTCAGATACCCTCATCAGTAGACGCTTTGGTTAAGCGAGTTAACCTTACTAATAAGGTTGATAATCAACCACAAGGCGACAGCCATCGGAACTTTTCTCTTCTTAAATCAAATTTCTTTGAACTCGACTATCATCAGCCGTACCATCTACTTAGGTCAGTTGATTAATATCCCAAGCTTGTGACGTTAAGTTCACCGTAGACATGAGTATAAGGCAGATTCTACATCGCTTGCTCCCAGCGGTGCCCTTTCACACGTCTGCGGTGGCAGACATATTGTCTATGCCAGGTCAGATTTACGTAAAGGCTTGTCTTCATCGTCCACTATAGTACAAGCTCAAGGCTTAATAGCGTATACATATTTTGGCACATTCGCTCTTGACCAGCCAGCCAAGTTTTTATCATAGTATGTATTTATTATCTTAGGTACTACTCGAGTTATTCTATAAGAGAGGTCGCATTACGGAATAATAAGGAACTGGGTTAGATTCCTAGCCCCAGCTTTAATTTTCTGATTTTTCTGTGGGTTCTAGTTTTCGTGTGATTATTTGAAAGGTAAAATAAACCGCCCGCTTTAGCCTCTTTGACGACCGCTTTAGCCTAGTTGGTAGTGACCCTGCCTACGAAGCAAGAGGTCCTGGGTTCAAATCCCGGTAAGGGCATTTATTTGTGTGATGAGCACGAATATTTGTTCCTGAGTTATGGATGTTTTCTATGTATTTAAGTATTTATTTATCTATATAAGTATGTTTATCGTCGTCTAGTACCCATAGTACAAGCTTTGCTTAGTTTGGGACTAGGTCGATTTGTGTAAGATTGTCCCCTAATATTTATTTATTTATTTATTTATTTACATATAAGTATGTTTATCGTCGTCTAGTACCCATAGTACAAGCTTTGCTTAGTTTGAGACTAGGTCGATTTGTGCAAGATTGTCCCCTAATATTAAAAAAAAAAAAATTTGAAAATTTTAAAGTAACATTTTCTGATATCAATAGTCACCTATCGATTGATATAAGCGCCAAGTCTTTGGTGAGCATAATCATTTTGTATACATATGTGGGTCCATGTCGTACAGATATATGTATACATTTTCATCGGGAAAATGTAAAATTCCCACGGGATAGAAAAAACTGAATTCAACTTCAGGGCTGATAATTTAAAAAATTCTTTCACCAATAGAAATCTACACTATTCCCGATTGGTAGAGACTAATCTTCTTCGGGAAAATGCAAAAGTCCCGGGGGATAGAAGTAAGTCAATCCAAATTAGGGGCCGATTTAAAAAATTCTTTCACTAATAGTAAGATACAGTATCCCTGATTGACATAGGCTACTTTTCTACGGGACAATGCAAAATTCCCACGGGATAGAAATAAGTGAATTGAACTTAGGGCCTGATTTAAAAAAAAACACTAATAAAAAGCTACACTGGCTCTGATTTTCTAAATAGGTCAAAACAGTTATTTCTATGCCGCGGGAACTTTACTTTACACGTTCTTGGGATAAAATAAGTCTGTTTCAATCAGGCACAGGCCTCCTCCCAGAACGAGAGAATTCGAAATTCATCACAGGTGTGTGCATCTTTCTTCGCGATGTTTTCCTTCACTTTTAAGCTCATGAAAAACTTCAAACGTAATTTAACACACGAATTAGGAAAAACTAAGAGGTGCAAACCCGGGCACAAACCTACGACTCTCTGCTTTAAGAGTCCATAGGTCAAACCCTGTTAATAAAACGAAAAACGTCTATCACAAGGTGCTTCACTGGAGAGTGCAACCCATGCACCAAAATACATGGCCAATAAAGAATCATTAAAATACTTGATTTTTTTTATTTATATTTATTATCCCAATAAAAAATTAAACTTATTAAAATCCAAAATCTGCTCATTTGTTGCCTCTAAGGCGGAACAAAGTTTGCCGGGTCAGCTAGTTAATAATATAGCTAGACCGTTGAAATGAGTCCTCACCTACGCGGTACAGGGGCTGGAGGGTATGACGACAAAGGGGGCCCGGGAGTGGTGCGGGCGGCGGCCGGTTAAGCTATAAAAAACATAGCTTAGTAGGTAAAACTCGTCTCCACTAATGCTTTGTAAATAAAAATAAAAATAAAATATTAGGGGACAATCTTACACAAATCGACCTAGTCCCAAACTAAGCAAAGCTTGTACTATGGGTACTAGACGACGATAAACATACTTATATAGATAAATAAATACTTAAATACATAGAAAACCTCCATAACTAAGGAACAAATATTCGTGCTCATCACACAAATAAATGCCCTTACCGGGATTCGAACCCAGAACCTCTTGCTTCGTAGGCAGGGTCACTACCAACTAGGCTAAGGCAGTCGTTATGTGTGGACCAATAAATATGATTGGCGGGTATCAAACGCATTCCATTGCAACGTAGCATAGTAGGTACTTCTTTGGTGAAAAGGCACCATTAGTATAATTGGTAGTTTCACCAACGAAAAATCCAAAAGAACGATGTTTTTAAGCTTCCTTAAAACATTGTGAAATTGAAAGTAAAATCTTATTGTGAATACGCTTTTTGTGGAAAAGCTCCACTTTAAATAACTAGAGACTTGCAATAAGACTCCAGCTTAGGGCTCCAACACGCTGGAGATTTCAAGAGAGGTGATTTATTATCGTGCTTGCTGCGAGCTCGGCGCATGAGCGTAGCTGCCACTACAATACGATACGACGCCTTGTTGATAGTGTTTTTTAAAAGATATTTTAAGAGTTTTTGTTAAAAAGTCTATTTTTAATACAAGCTTTTTTGCTTACTGTACTGTTTGCCCCGGGTAGGTACTAAAGTACTCGTCATTATAGGAGTTATGTAATTTTATTACGGAGTTCCTATGGCCACCTTCCAGCCCCACCGTCACGTCAGATCAGCTCTATTTCATAATAATATTGCATTGTCTTCCGATTTACACATGCACAGCTCAATCGGTTGAAAATATCTGCTTCAAAATTGAGCTGAAAGATTCTACCCGAACAACATACATAGGTACATTGCAAGTTAAATAAAACCTTGTAATTTAAAAAAAAGAGTAGATTCATATAATTCGGTTGTATTTTTAGGGTTGCGTGAAACGGAACCTTATTAGTGTCGCTACACTGTCCATCTGTCACTGGGCTGTATCTCAAGAACCGTAATAGACAGACACCTGAAATTTATATATGCATAGCATACATATTAATAATTAAAATTAAATCAATTTAAAAATTAAGGGGATCCTTGTAACCAATATAAAATGACCCCATACTGAGTACATTGTGCTTGGAAGGAGGGCTCTGATAACACAGGATTTTTATAGATACGGCCGCTTATTGCGTATATTTTGTCATCCCTACAAATATGAACGGAATACTCGGTGAGCATTTTTCTATGTTTGTTGTCTCAGAGCTCTGACATTCATGAATGAATTTTGAATAATATTTTTTGTTTTAGAGGTATACAGTAAATACCCCAGTGCCCGACGGTGACCCAATAGCCGACACTTTCAATCTTTTTTTGTAGCAATAAAGGTGACAAGCAGGGTGTCGGTTATTAGAATTGAAGTGTCGAACACTAGGGTATTTACCTTACTTTATGTTTGGTCCCATTTAACACACTCATATTAACTCCCAGGAACAGAATGCGCATGAGCTCACTACCCGCTTGAAAACATTGCAAGCACATAAAATAAATCATCACCATCATCATCACCAGATGGAAGCCTTCACTGTGAAACAAAGATCTCCTGCTTAAGTAGAACAGGACAACGAACTTTAAACCTGCATCCACCGGTGGCTCGATTGGTCCACTTCATGAAAGGACTGCCAACGTTGCGTTTTCCGGTTTGGGATTACCACTCGAGAACCTTTTCTCCCTGTACATAGGTACAAACAGATCGGCTGGCTAAAAACGTTTTCAAATCGTCAGTGTGATAAGGTCCTTAGCGTTGGCTTCCCTAGTTGCAAGTTGAATGTGTAATGAAGCCGAAGCTTTAGTTCAGTGAATAGAGTACGTTGCTACCGTGATTAGTAATTAGCCTTAGTGTGTAAGATAATATGCGTTATTTAAGGACATTGTTGACGAAAATGTCTTTAGTAAATGCTAAATATTGCCACCATTTGATAATAACACATACGGTTACGTATTAAAATACCTAAAATTAAAAAACCTAACGTAAAATAACCTACCTTCAAAATACCTAAAATCTAAATACCTAATGATTTTAAATACCTAAGCAACTAACACCTACCTACGAATTACCTAAGTTTAAAATACCTAATGGAGTAAATGTCTAATGTTTAAGATATCAACAGCTATGACACCTAAGTTTGATACACCAACATTTGAAATACCAAATGGTCAAAATACCTAAATGAAACGAACATCGCTTAATTTTCGGCGAGCGAGCGAAGCGAGCGAGCAAGACGGTTCGGGGCGGAAGCGACTTGGAATGGTTAGGTTCAAAGGCTAATGCGGGAGCGTAGCGGAGCGAAGCTCCCGCATTAGCCTTTGGTGTTAGTCTTTTTTTAACCACGTGAAAAATCTAATTTGTTTGATAAAATTTAGTATATGATTTACATTTAGGTACATTTCATAATGTTAAACACAACAATACCTAATAGAAATAATCATTTTCTGTGCTGTTACAAAAAAAATACCTAACATCGAAGGCTAAAGGCGGGAGCTACGCTACGCTTCGCTCCCGCCTTAGCCTTCTGAGCCTAACCTATCCGAGTCGCTTCTGCCTTAAAAAGTCTTGCTCGCTCGCTTCGCTCGCTCGCTGCCAGCGAGATACCGGTTAGGATATACGAAGGCTTTCGGTATTTTGAATATAAGTGAAAAAATCATTAGGTATTTAGATTTTAGGTATTTTGAACGTAGGTTATTTTACGTTAGGTTTTTTAATTTTAGACATTGCAATAAGTAGGCATTTTAAGCTTTCGGTATTTTGAATATAAGTGAAAAAATCATTAGGTATTTAGAATTTAGGTATTTTGAACGTAGGTTATTTTACGTTGGGTTTTTTAATTTTAGGTATTCTGATACGTAACCAACACATACACATACATATTATTATGTTTGAAAATTGAGTAAATGCTCATTATGCGTCTGAGATCCCTTCCGCAGCTAACAAAAGAGCTGATAACCTTGAAACGGCCGAACCAATTTTGATGAAACATGTCAAAGAACCATCGTCAAGAAACCTGCTTTGAAATAAAAAACCCCGTCCAAATCGGTTCTCTCAAAGTGTCTCTTTATGCTCTTGTGGCGTTCACGACGGCAACTAGGGAATCCGTGCGGTTTTTAGTAGGAAAGACCCTCGTGGGAGAGCTCCACATGCCCTCTGGTTCCTCAAACAGAGATGAATGTATAAGGTACATTTTCTGCGCCTTAAAAAAGGCCTCCCAACGCTGCGTCTTCCGATTCGTGGTCGCCACTCAAGAATTTTTCTTCCCCAATTCTTATATGTGAATATTTTGTCTTCACCTCTACAAAACGAGATCAATTCATTCCGCGCATACTGTAGGAATAGCACCTCTGAATAAATAATTATAAGGTTGGATTATCTCGCCTTGCCGCCTTTCCCTTGTTTCATCTGATTAACTTGTCGAGGTACATTGGATGAAACTTTTCAATGAATTTGTTATTATCTTGCAAACATTCCAGTGTAAAAATATACCTGGGTAAATTTAATACTTAAGCATAATACTTAAGCATGAAGCATTATACTTTTAAAACTTTTGTAGGTACACTAATTAATATAGACACACTGTAGTGAAACACACGTCAGTTAGATCAACACTGTTTATTGAATAGAGGGTAGACATTACATTCGCACAATAGGTACCCACACAATTATACCACATCTTTTCCCTTTCAGCGAAAAAAAAAAACAAATAAAGAAAAAAAAAACTAAACACAAAAATACGATGCACTTATTTCAAGTAGTAGGTAGTTAAAGAGATCAAAATAAGTTACGGATACTATTTTACTAATTACACTACGAGTATGTAAATATGTACATGAATTATAGCCACATGCAATATTAATCTTAAAACAAACTAACCCGAAACCTAATAAATTGCCAAAAAAAAAAGCACCTAAACCTAAATTATGTATGTATGTAAACAATACAAAAACTACTAACATTTTATATATTTTTAGTTTAAATGTTTAATTTATTAATTATTTTAGGTATCTACTCAACTAATACTAGCTAACTGTAAAAAGTTACACACTTATGACTAAATATATAAACGGAATCACCACTTTGTATTTAACCTTCGTTACATTTTATACTTAATTTTTTTTTTTATGTAAGTACATAATATTTTTTTTTATTAATTTATTAGCTATAACATGGTTATAAATACAGTAAGTACTTAATTTATCTTTAGTATTTCTCTAGTTTGAAATATAAGCAGATATCAAGACTTATAACTTTAAGAAACTAAACTCGTTTTAAGACGTGAGTGTTCCGTATAATTTCACTATGAGTTTAAGAAGTATTCATTTACTTTCTCCTAGGTTTGCTTTAGCCTTTGAGCGTGTAAGGGGAGGTGGAGGCAAATTCGCTTGAGCTAGCATGAACTGCCTCTGTGCTAGTATTACTAGGCTGACATAATTGTGAAGTGCTAGTTCCCGGGTGTGTGTCCGCCGGCTGCACCCGCGCAGTGCCCGCGAGGGGCTCTCGTGCCACCAGGTGGCGTCGGTTGCGGCGATATTTGCGACCCTGCCTATCGACTATTACAAAAGACCTAGGTTCAGTTGCGCGACTAAATATTGTTACGGGCTTTCTGCACTGCCCCTCAATAAGGACTGTTTTTTGCCCCGGGACTAATGGTGACAGTTTCTTGGCAGACCGATCGAAATGTTTTTTATTTTTCTCCCGCTGTTGCATTAACCGTTGATAATTAAGCGTATCATCTACAGTCTCATGCAGTAAGTCATGTTTTACAGGAAGTTTCGTATTTAACCTTCTACCCATTAACATTTGTGCCGGTGAGTCGATGCCGTGCCTCGGGGTCGTTCGATAGTTAAGAAGGCTTAAATAAAAATCATCTCCTGAATCCTGACACTTTTTAATAATATTTTTGACAGTCTGGACCGTCCGCTCACTTTTCCCGTTAGCTTGGGCGTAACGAGGTGACGACGTGACATGATCGATCTGCCAGTCTGTCATGAATTTTTTGAACTCGACCGAACTGTAAGCGGGCCCATTATCTGTCACTAACTCTTCAGGAATACCGTGGCGTGCAAACTGATCCCTCATAAAATTTGTCACCGACCCGGTAGTTATAGTTTTAAGTTGACTTACTTCAACATAATTTGAAAATAAATCTACCAGCACGATGTAATATTTTTTCCGATACTCAAAGATATCGGACGCTAGCTTCCGCCAGGGCAAGTCTGGCACGGCGTGCTGCAGCAGCGGCTCGCGGCGCGGCGCCGGCGCGTGCAGCGCGCAGGCCGCGCACGCGCGCACGCGCCGATCGATGGCCGTCGACATGCCCGGCCAGAACATCACTTCGCGCGCTCTCCGCTTGCACCGGTCTATTCCCAGATGTCCTTCGTGTACTTTATCTAGCATAACTCCTCGCATATCCTGAGGAATGTACACTCGATTATCCTTAAATATCAAGCCCTCTATAAATTGCAATGATTCTCGGTACGGCCAGAGTAACTGAACGCGTTTATTCAACTCCCATCTGTTTTTGGGCCACCCGTTCCGGATATAACTCATTATAGTTTTACTATCTTCGTCCCCTGCTATGTGTCGTTTGATCAAATCTAACTTTTTATCACTGATCTGCACATTATTGATTAAAAAACAAGTCTGCAGCTCGACTTCATCACTGACACGATTGTGCAACTTTTCTGACAACGGCGCTCGAGATAGTGTGTCAGCAATGTACATATATTTACCGGGCGTGTACTCCACCCGTATATCGAACCCTTGCACCCGCATCATCATGCGCTGCAGCCGCGCCGGAACAGCGCCGGACAGCGGTTTATTGAACAGGGGCTCGAGAGGCTTGTGGTCGGTCTGCACTGTTACATCACTTCGCCCATAAATATACTGTTTAAATCTCTCGACCGCGAAAACAATTGCAAGCATCTCCTTTTCGATTTGAGCGTACCGCTGCTGCGTGTCAGTGAGTGTGAGCGAGGCGAACTCCACGGGGCGGCCGCCCTGCAGCAGCACGGCGCCCAGCGCCGCCGCGCTCTCGTCCACCGACAGCAGCACAGGAACCGCCGTGGAGTACAACGCCAGCACCGGGGCCGATGCTATTTTTCTTTTCAGCTCATCGACTGCCGCCGAATGTTGTTGATCCCACACCCATTGAGACTCCTTTTTTAACAGACCCCGCAATACGGCGACGGAATCTGAATAGTTATGTATAAATTTTGCCAAATAATTCACCATGCCAAGAAATCTCTCCAAAGCCTTTCGATCTGATGGATAAGGCATATCCATGATAGCGCGTACCTTATAATCATCAGGTGTCATCCCGTTTTCCCCAAATTTATGTCCCAGGTAAACGATTTCCCGTACACCAAATTTACATTTTTCTTTGTTGTACTTTATACCGATTTCTTTCGACCTATCCAGAAGACGCTTTAACCTAGCGTCATGCTCCTGTTTTGTACTACCCCAGACGATTACGTCATCAATAAAACTATCAACGCCCTCTAAATCTTCTAAATGCTGCCTGAGTTTGGCATGGAATACTTCGGGCGCACAGTTAACGCCATATGGCAAACGCAGGAATTGGTAACGACCGAACGGAGTTCCAAATGTGCAAAGGTCGGCACTGGCGTCGTCCATCTGCACCATCCAGAACCCCGAGCGCGCGTCCAGCACGCTGAAGCAGCGCGCGCCCTGCAGCCGCACCGCCAGCTCCGACACGGTGGGCAGGCTGTAGTGCGCGCGGCGCACGGCCCGGTTCAACGGCCGTGGATCCAAACAAACTCTTATGTCCCCGTTCTTTTTCGCCACCAAAACGATAGCATTAACCCAATCGGTCGGATCTGTAACTTTTCTAATAACGCCAATTTGTACCATACGTTGTAATTCTGCCTGCAATTTATCGCGTATACCGAGCGGTATTTTCCTCGTCGGACACACAACCGGTTGAACGTTTTAATCGACAACTATTTTATATTTACCGGGTAATTTTCCCAACCCTTCAAAAAGATCGGCATAATTATCGATTTGTATCGAGCTTACTCGATTTACTAAACCTACAGTTACGCAACCTTCCAACCCTAGAACGTTTTGACACTTCAAATCAGACACAACAAACATTAGCTCGTATTTTTTATTGCGATAAAACAATATCAAGTTGCACGTACCTACAATAGGAATATTATTTCCTGTAAATGAATAAACTCGTTTAGTGAATGGGCATAAATCACTTAAACGAAGCCCTAAGTTTAGGTATTCTTGTTTCGATATAACATTTAACATTGACCCTGTATCTAATTTAAGTATCAACTGTTTATCATTACATTTCATTACTTCAAACCATTCTTTTGGTGGTTTGCATTCAGTATCCTGTCGAATAATATTCACATAAAACATACCGTCCGAATCCGAGTCACCATCCGAGTTCTCCACCGCCAAACCGCACACTTGATCGCGTAAAATTTTCTTTTGCGTGCACACCCTTGCAAAATGTCCCTTTTTATCACACACGTAACAAAGCACACCATAAGCTGGGCAACGTTGACCCCCGGCGCATTCTGAGCTGCCGCATGCTCCACACAGCTGGCGCGACGTCCCCGGGCGCGGCGCCCCGTCCGGCGGCCGCGCGGCCCCCGGTGCCCAGGCGCCGCGACGCGCCCCACGCCGGCCACGCCAGCCCGCGCCGCCGGCGCGTCCACCGCCCCGGCTGCCCGAGCCCCATACGGCGTCGACCCGAATCTCCCCCGCAACTCCTTCGATACAACGGCTCTCTTCTTGTGACAACTCTGCGGCTTGACAAATTTGCACTGCCATTTTCAACGTTAACCCGTCCGTACGAAGTAGGCGATCTCTTACAGTATTGTTTACAGTCCCGCACACGATTCTATCACGAATTAAACCTTCCTCCAATGAATCAAATTCACAACACTGACTTAGCAGCCGCAATGACGTGACCCATTGATCTATGTTTTCACCTTCCTCTTGGTTTCTAGTGAAGAACTTATAACGGGAAACTGTAACATTTGGCTTAGTACCAAAATGTTCATCAAACTTTTGGAGTACACTTTCGACGTTTTTGTCTTCCTTCTCTGTCAATTTAAATGTAGAAAAGACTTCGTACCCGGCTGAACCGATGAGGTTGACTAACAAGCTGGCCTGGACCTCCCCAGGTTCTCTGCTTACTCCGGACGCTTTGAGAAATAACTCAAACTGTTTCCGCCATTTACGCCATGACTCAGCGCGCGCGGCCGGGCCGCCTTCCAACACTAAGTCGGCCGGAGGACGTGCGTGTTCCATTTTAATGACCTTTATTTAGTTTTTACAACACTGCGTACGATAATGTAGTAATATTACTCGCGAACATTAATAATTATAATTAATTCGCGACCACCGCTGTCACCATGTAGTGAAACACACGTCAGTTAGATCAACACTGTTTATTGAATAGAGGGTAGACATTACATTCGCACAATAGGTACCCACACAATTATACCACACACACTATATGCTATAGATAGAATGATAATAATATTGAATTGGAAAGACGTAAAAAATTATGTACCACTTCTACCTATACATAATATTCATATTATATCTGGAAGAGATCCCTTCAAGGGATAAGTTCGCCTTTGTACATCTATTTCTCTTGTTAACCTGTTAATTTCATGTTTTTGTGTACAATAAAGAGTTTTACATACATACGAGGGGCGTTCAATATAAAGTGAGAATGAGATGCAAACTCTTTTAGTAATTTCTTTGCAATGCTATTGAGTACGTTAGCGAAAATGGAGAAAATTGAACTGCGCCCCGTTATCAAATACTTGTATTTGAAAAATTTTTCTACGGACACTTTAGGGTCTAATGCTCCTCCGTATTCGACAGTCGCACGTTGGTGCGCCGAATTTAGACGTGGAAGAACATCGACAATGGACGACCCCCGCTCCGGACGCCCTACTACAGCAGTAACTGAAGAAATTGTGAATTAAAGTCGAAAACTCAGTTTTGGCGGATCGTCGTGTCACAGTTCGTTTTATTGCTGAAAATGTAAAGATTTCAACGGGGAGCGTGCATAATATTTTACATGAACGCTTGGGTATGAAAAAGGTATCTGCGCGTTGGGTACCAAGAATGCTTACTGACACGCAAAAACAAACTAGACTAGAGATTTGTCAAGAAGCTTTGAACCTGATGCAGCAAGACCGGGAACTTTTTTTGGCGCGATTTATAACAATGGACGAAACATGGCTCCATCATTACGACCCTGAAACGAAACTGCAGTCAATAACATGGAAAAGGCCATCATCTCCAACTCCGAAGAAATTCAAGGTAAGCCCATCTGCCGGTAAGGTCATGGGCTCTGTTTTTTGGGATGGTAAAGGGGTATTAATGATTGAGTATCTCGAGCATGGAGCCACTATTACGGGCACTTTATACGCCAAACAAATAGCACCATTGCGCAATGAGATCCGCGAAAAACGGCGAGGTAAACTCTCGAAAGTTGTGCTGTTCCACCAGGACAATGCCCCGGCACACAAGTCCGCCGTTGCAATGGCTGCAATTCGTGATGCTGGGTTCGATATCCTTAAGCATCCTCCGTATTCACCATATCTCGCTCCCAGTAATTTCTACCTATTTCCGAGATTGAAACAATACCTGAGAGGCCAGAAATTTGAAGACGACGACGCGGTAATCGCTGCAGTACAAGATTTTTAGGTACTCAAGATGAGACCTTTTTTAAAAATGGAATTTTAAGTTTAGAAAAAAGATATACTAAGGGGCTGTTTCACCACTTTTTTTAAAGTTCGGATTAGCTTAATCGTAACCTTATTTGATAGATGAACTTAAAATTTCTGGTTCACCAGTCTTGATTAGCGCTAAGTGACGGACAAACTGTTTTTTAATTTGACCATCAGATCAGGTGGCATTTAGCATTATTATCCGTCACATAACTTTTTAATTAGTCAGTTAATTTTTTTGTGGTCATCGTTGGAGAGCTCTTCAGCCGGTTTCAGAAAAATAAATCAAAGTATTTTTTATTTTTTAAAGAAAGAAGTCATGCTAAATTGCAAACGAGGATTCAAATATCAAGATTTGAATAAATAAATAAAGTTACGCTTTTAGTATGTAATACTACTATTTTACCCAGCTGTACCCGACTGCCCTATTTTACCCTACTGTACCCGACTGTACCCGACTGTACCCTACTGTACCCTATTTTACCCTACTGTACCCGACTGTACCCGACTGTACCCTACTGTACCCTATTTTACCCTACTGTACCCGACTGTACCCTACTGTACCCTATTTTACCCTACTGTACCCGACTGTAACCGACTGTACCCTATTTTACCCTACTGTACCCGACTGTACTCTACTGTACCCTACTGTGCCCTATTTTACCCTACTGTACCCGACTGTACTCTACTGTACCCTATTTTACCCTACTGTACCCGACTGTACCCTACTGTACCCTATTTTACCCTACTGTACCCGACTGTACCCTATTTTACGCTACTGTACCCGACTGTACCCGACTGTACCCTATTTTACCCTACTGTACCCAACTGTACCCGACTGTACCCTATTTTACCCTACTGTACCCGACTGTACCCTATTTTACCATACTGTACCCGACTGTACCCGACTGTACCCTACTGTACCCGACTGTACCCTACTCTACTCAACTCAGCAGGTCTAAACTGGGCTTTAGTGTTGAGTGTACCCTACATTTAATATTATGTGGCAGCTAGGTGTATCGTAATAACGACATTACGACACAAGTGCTGTTATGGCGAATAGATTAAGTATAGACTTTCTGAAGTCATATTATCTATGTTCTTATATATTTGTTCGCGACCATGTAAAAACCAGATAAAAGTACAGGAGTAGGAAAAGTTGTTTATAACATACTCATTCTCACTTTTTATTGAACGCCCCTAGTACATACCTACATATACCACCACTTCCATATTTATACCATTCATATTGCAGCGGCCGTTTTCTCTTAACCATGTCCACGGAACGTAAAAGGAACAACAATTTTATAAAGTCACCCTGAAACTATTTAACGCAGATCCACTAATATCAGATTATATTGTTTGTCGTAAAGTCAAGTCTTGGGAACTTGATCTCAAGCTATGAGGTTGTTTGTAGGCTGCAAAGAAGAAATATATATAAAACTAGCGGACCCAACAGACGTTGTCCTGCATGAACCTAGATACCGACTGCAGCGCCATCTGCCGGGCTGATTTGTGAATCTAAACCATCCAGGCCGCCACCCAAACGCATACAAAAAAAAATCGGTCCAGTCGTTTAGGAGGAGTTCAGTGACATAGACACGTACAGTAGAATTATATATACGAGGGGCGTTCAATATAAAGTGAGAATGAGATGCAAACTCTTTTAATATTACGAAATTAAATACTGGCCGGTAAAGCTAATCTATCTAGCTGATTGCTATGAAAAAAAAAAACTAACTGTCTTTCGTTTAAAAAAATATACGATAATTTATTTGCAATGCTATCGAGTACGTTAGCGAAAATGGAGAAAATTGAACTGCGCGCCGTTATCAAATACTTGTATTTGAAAAATTTTTCTACGGACCAAGTCAATTTGGATTTGCGGGACACTTTAGGGTCTAATGCTCCTCCGTATTCGACAGTCGCACGTTGGTGCGCCGAATTCAGACGTGGAAGAACATCGACAGTGGACGACCCCCGCTCCGGACGCCCTACTACAGCAGTAACTGGAGAAATTGTGAAAAAAGTCGAAAACTCAGTTTTGGCGGATCGTCGTGTCACAGTTCGTTTTATTGCTGAAAATGTAAAGATTTCAACGGGGAGCGTGCATAATATTTTACATGAACGCTTGGGTATGAAAAAGGTATCTGCGCGTAGGGTACCAAGAATGCTTACTGACACGCAAAAACAAACTAGACTAGAGATTTGTCAAGAAGCTTTGAACCTGATGCAGCAAGACCGCGAACTTTTTTTGGCGCGATTTATAACAATGGACGAAACATGGCTCCATCATTATGACTGCAGTCTATGACATGGAAAAAGCCATCATCTCCAACTCCGAAGAAATTCAAGGTGAGCCCATCTGCCGGTAAGGTCATGGGCTCTGTTTTTTGGGATGGTAAAGGGGTATTAATGATTGAGTATCTCGAGCATGGGGCCACTATTACGGGCACTTTATACGCCAAACAAATAGCAACATTGCGCAATGAGATCCGCGAAAAACGGCGAGGTAAACTCTCGAAAGTTGTGCTGTTCCACCAGGACAATGCCCCGGCACACAAGTCCGCCGTTGCAATGGCTGCAATTCGTGATGCTGGGTTCGATATCCTTAAGCATCCTCCGTATTCACCAGATCTCGCTCCCAGTGATTTCTGCCTATTTCCGAGATTGAAACAATACCTGAGAGGCCAGAAATTTGAAGACGACGACGCGGTAGTCGCTGCAGTACAAGATTTTTAGGTACTCAAGATGAGACCTTTTTTAAAAATGGAATTTTAAGTTTAGAAAAAAGATATACTAAGTGTATTATGCTAAAAGGTGACTATGTCGAAAAACAAAATGACATTTAGTGAAAGTTGTTTATAACATACTCATTCTCACTTTTTATTGAACGCCCCTAGTATAAAGATGTATATCTGGAACCGCATTACTCACAAATTATTAATCGAAAATAAATAAAATCTATGTAGGTCCCCAATTAGTTTAGTTTTGTTTGAGTATGCCTCTGTCCATCAGGGGACAATTTTGCTAGTGTCTAGTATATTTTGCCGTTATTTAGTGAAAAAAATCTAGAAAACAAAATGTGAGAGGTAATGTTGGATGAGCAAATGACCCTCTCCTCGCTTAAAATATGACTTAAACTTTATAACTATTTCACTTCCACAATCCAAGCCCTGACAGCTGCAAAGCATGACAAAAAATAAATTGACATATGTCAAATTCCGAAATTTGCACTCCACTCGCAAAGAAACTACGGCTAAAACACTTCTCATTTTGCGAGGAGGCCTCTGACTAGCAATAGGACGAATATAGACTGGTAATAATGATAATATGCATACGATACGATACATAACTTCGAAAAATATAACAACGATATTGTGCTCGTTAGTCGGGTAACATTGCATTAAAAATGATGCGTTCTGTTTCAAACTAATCATAATATAAATGTTACCTAGTTACAAGTAAAATATGGCACTGTTTTTAGGTTTTTCTAAAATTACAGGATTAGTTAGAAAAAGAACTGAGGAGCAATAAATGATTACTGAAGAACCACTTGAACGTCATCGTGGTTAAGTAGGTAAACGTGCTGCGATAATTATTTTATTTACTATCTCGTTTATCATAATTACCATATCTGAGTCGTTTTCAAAAAAAGTGTACACAATTAAGGGATTTAATAAAAACAAAACTTAATTGATTCCTCTGTGTAACGAAAGTTACCTATATATTTTGTACGACTAATTTTCGTTATACAAAGGTAGCGATCGTGATTTTGTTTAGGTTAAGCCCTTAACTATGTACAATTTTTTCCAAAACGACTCACCTACCAAGTGATACCACGCATTAAGCTAAATATGTGTGGCATTAATATTAACATTACATATTTCAATAGCCACCAAGTGACATACTATATATACTTACTCCATTTGCATGAAAATTATTTTCATATTTTCTGTGCACATCTATTCCCAATAATTTAATCTTTGGTGCAAGGTTTCCAGGCACTGGAGAATATTTACTGCCATTATTAAGATTGCTTCTTTGTACACTTTTATTACACGATACAAAGAAAAGCAACAGAATATGAAAAAGCTATATTGCAAAGTACAAAATTATAAAAATAATCAGAAACAAACGAAAGCAGTGCAACGATTTTTTCTATAGACTATTTCTCTTATAATTACTTTATTGTGTTTCTAATTAGGTAAATTCTGATTCAATTATATTTGTTATTAATGTTCAAATTAGCTCAATTAATAACCCTCCTTCGATAGTCGGGTGAAAAGGTCATTCATTTACTACTCTTTATCTACATTTTGAGTTAATGTTTTGAACAAAAGGTTTTCTGTCTACCAAAATTATCAACAAAACAACACAAGTTTGCAGCTACTTGTAACTCCTAGCTACAAATCAAACTATATTTATTTTATGTTGTACCTGAATCTTGCCTTATTTTAATGGTTTTTTAATGTTTTAAGAAAAAGATTGCCAGAGGTAAACTTTTTAGTGCGAAAAGCCACGGGTGTTTTTTATGACAGCGTAAAAAAACATCATTCGTGTTAAAAATGTATCAGTAAATTTTTCGAGGCTTAAATAATTTTCACTTTCCTTCTGTTTAGCATCATCATCATCAGTCTGATGAGAACAGAACTAGAGGCCTTCGGCTGTGTAGTACACATACGAGCCCAGTGCAAATAAGGAACTCGACACACACCATTGAATTCTTCGCAGACGTATACGGGTTACCTCACTATTATTTCTTTCAGCGAAAACGTTATGGTAAATTTTAAATGTAATTTCGTACAGGTATACCAAGAAACTCAGAGGTGGAAGAGGTATTGTTAGTTATATTAATTATTGTGTTATTTTAATTGTAATTTAGAGGTATATGTACCTAAATACTTAATTAATCACCAATTATGTAGGTCCACATACCAGTTCTGATTTAGAATTATTTTGATACAAATTTGATATGAAGTATCTTTTTGTATTTTTGTTTTTCAACTTCATTTTTTATTACTTTTACGGTCATCCCGTGAAAACCATATATTTCATACTAAATACAAACTGAAATATGGATACACAGAAAAATCCCAGAAAAAAGACCAGCGCTGGGAATCGAACCCAGGTCCTCAGCATTCCGTGCCGTGTGCCATTCCCCTACACCACAACTGGTCATTTTGATAGTAAAAAAATTATAAGTGATGTTTTCCCTTGCCCTATGAAGCGACCTAATTCCACTTTATGAGTATCGACAAATCTATTACAGCCTGGAGAGTGGTTTGTAACATCGTTACTAGCGTTCAAAGAAATATCACTTCTGAATTCACTTAAAACCAGTTAAGGTGTTGGATTTTATCTAGGAGCTTCGATTTTGAGTTCGAAAGCCTTCGGTACATTTTGTTTTAGCTGGTAGCGATATAGTTTTAAATTTATACGTTTTATTTGCTTTGTTTTTACTTGGTTCACTTCCGAGTGACGTTTATTGCTTAGCTGTATCATTAATGTCGTGGCTGTTTGTAATTACACATAAGTTTAATTTTAACTAAAACTTAAACAGGCTAAAGTTATAGTTAATTTGTTTTCAGCGGCTATAGTTTGAGTACAATCCATTAGAACTGTGTTGTTACCAAATTTTAGTCTTGGAGAGAGTTTAAATGTGACCAGGGCCCGTTGGAATAATTTGAACAATATGTTTTTTGTGATAAGGTTCTGTTTCACTGAATACCCTAATATTCTATGAAATAAATATCTGTTTATTTGAACAAAAGTATATACTTTAGCCGACCGAGCTTCGCTCGGACTTACCTCGTAAATAAGCGTTTTCCCCATAAGTAATAAGATGACCAAGCTAAATCGATTTTTCGCCCCTGAAAATCCCCACATAGAAAATTCGTTCGAGCCGTATCCGAGATCCCTGAAATAAATACTTATAAAAAATATCTCGTTCATTTAAAACAAAATAAATACGGTAACAAGTGTTGTTAGAGGTCTTAAGTCTCGAAAGTGCAAAGTAATTAGGCAGTTAAAAAAGCAATGAGCGGGGCGTTTTGATTCACTTCTCAACTCATTTCTTTTACATTTTTTGTACTGAGGGAGTTTTTTTATGTTAGAGAGGCCAGACAAACGAACTAGTGGGTCACCTGATGTTAAATGATCACCACTGTCCATAGACACACGCAGCGCTTTACACGATGCCAGTGCGTTGTCGGCCCTAAAAGGGAGAGGAAAAAGGAAAGAGAATAGAGGAGGGGGAGAGGTATTGGGCCCCCGGCGCTCTCACTGATCGTACGAAACGCAGCAGGAGAACTGCTGCTTCATGCCGGTGTTCTGTGAGAGGGTGGTACTGCCCCGGACGAGCCGACCCATTCGTGAACGTGAACGTAAAATCAATTTAAGGTGACCAGTACCTCTAGTACCTCTACCATGAGTTTACACTAGTTCACAGTGACCGTACTCGCTAGCGACGGCGTAAATGATTTGTATGGAGAATTGTACTTCCTTAAGTGACCGCTAGAGGCGCTGTACAATTCTCCATACAAATAATTTACGCCGTCGCTAGCGAGTACGGTCACGTAAACTAGTGTAAACTCATGGTAGAGGTCCAGGTAATGTTGAAAACCATTCTGGCGCGAAGATTTGCAAGCAATTACGTCTTAACTATGAACGTGCTGTCCATAAAGTTGCGAGAGAGAAAAGCTCCGTGACTCTAGGAAGCAGTTTAATTGTCTATGGTGGGTAGTCCTTAAACTGGTTTACAACACTTTTAGTTTACGATGCTGTAAACGAAACGAGCCGAACGTTACTTAAAATACAGTTAATGTTTAAGGTTTCTTTGGTCATTTTATAAGCTATAAATCATAGCTTTAAGACTACATTAATAATTTTTATGAGTACCACTAATGAACGCATTCAAAATATCTGTGCGGTAATGAGGATCACCACAATGATTTCATTCATACGAAAGGCTACGATGATAATAATAACTCAAAACTTGACCTTTCACTGCGTTTGAGATGGTTGAAGCATTCAAAATGGGAGTATGTTATTATGGCAGTAACAAAACGCTCTTCGCGGCAATACCCTTGTTTGCCAAGGGACGGGTACGAACCCTTTTGGCGAGAAAAAGATGTAATGAAAAAACCGCCTCAATGTTTGCGTTGGGTCCAACTGCATGATACCCAAATACTTACATATTCATAAGCAGGATGTAGGTTTGATTTTATAGTACTTTAATGTCCATTTGTTAAAGGAAATCTGAAGTTAAAAACAGTACTCAAGCTGGATATCATGGATATTATATTACTTGTAATAATTCCGAAGGGTGAGACAAAAATGGTGATACAAAATTAGTGTTTCTTACTCTGTCAATGTTGGGCAACATAATGCATTAACTCAATTTTTTAAATTAGTCTGATATAATTTATTGAATCAGGCGTTACTTTGCGGAGGTGCATATAATTGAACTGAAACAATTACTTTGCTCACCCGCGACCTTACGATAGTTACGTTTATGCGTGTTCATGCAGTTCCTCCACCTCCACACTGTACGAACACACACAAATCACACAAACCCAACCATCACCACCACCAAGCTACACTGACGCGTTTCGAACTCAATCAGAGCTCCGCATAATTTAGGATGTTCATACTTATTTGAAATGAAATCACAAACTCATTGTATGACACCTCAAATTTAATAATAAGACTAATTAAAACAAATGAGTTAGAGCATTATATTGTCCAGCATTAACTGAGTAAGAAACACTTATTTTGTATCACTATTTTTTTTGCATTAAATAAGACAATAAAGGACAACAAAAAAATATTTGAGAAAAGTGCTCAGTTTCATACGTTTCTTTGTACAATCATTGAACGAAAACGTTGGCCAGTTTTCAAACACTTGTCTTTAACTTAACAGTATGCAGGCACATGTAGGTAACATTTCTAAACTATGTAATACACCACACTGTTGCATGGAATATTATGAAATGTTTGACAAGAACGTTGCATAGTTGAACTAAAATCTAAACCGTTTCTGTCAAAATCGTGTGATTTCTTGACGTCTACATCTTCTCTACAAGCAAAAGTTGACTTTAAATAACAAACTTTTTCATTCCGCACTTGTACTTGACTGAATGCATTTTAATTTTCATTAATAAGGAAAAACCATCCAAGTGCGGGCCGGACTCGCGCACAAAGGGTTCCGTACCATTATCTATAAAAACGGCAAAAAAATCACGTTTGTTGTATGGGAGCCCCCTAAATATTTGTTTTATTTTAATTTAATAATTTATTTTTAAAGTGATTATATAACTAAATATTTTGTGAATATTTCAAGCGTCTACCTATTGCCGTTATCAATATCGAGCAAAAACGAGCAAAAAAATCACGTTTGTTGTATGGGAGCCCCCTTAAATATTTATTTTAATGTATTTTTTATTATTTGTTGTTATAGCGGCAACCAAAATACATCATCTGTGAAAATTTAAACTGTCTAGCTATCACGGCTCATCAGATACAGCCTGGTGACAGACGAACGGACGGACGGACGGACAGACGGACAGACGGACGTACAGCGGAGCCTCAGCAAATAGGGACCCATTTTTACCCTTTGGGTACGGAACCCTAAAAACCATGAGAATATTTACCCTTGGGCAGAACAAAACAGCAGGTGTCTATTTAGCAGCTAAATATTTAGAAACTTAAACCGGGGCATTCCTTTCGTTCTCCAACAACAACTTATAATTTACCAATATAATAGTCATTCTTCTGATGAAATTCAGAATACAACGATTACTTTTCAATAAAAAGAGTCGCTTCTGAAGCACACGCTAACTCGTACATACCACCTGATGAAATTCAATTCGAATGAATGAATCGCTGAGACGGAATGAGGTCGCATAATGTCCCAGGTGAGAATACGTTTGAACGCGGTTATTGTGTGTAAAAGAAAATTTGGTTAAACTGAGTAGCATATCCTTCGTATCCGCTCCATATCCGCTCGTATTTAGTGTGCACACGGACGAATCCTAAGACATCGCACGAAAGTTTTTCCAAAGCATCTTCACCAAATGTCCACTTAAATGTAATTTTCGCGATGTCCAGCAGGCGACGTAGCGAGACATAGCGAGACATGGCGTGTGAGACAGCACGTAGTGTAAGAACAACTCCATTAGTTTTGTGTGACACGACATTTGAGAAATAAGAAGGAAGTTAATGGAACGCCAACGAGTTTTGAAAGGTGCAGTGCTGGTGCAGTGCTCGAAGTTAATTCATTTAGAGCGACTAGCATGTGCATTCGAGGCACCCGTCATAAATGGAAGCCAGCAGCGAAGCTGTTTGGCTTTGATGATGGTGCTGCCCTACCACACTCCGACTGACAGACTGACTTGACAATTTTTTCATAGTTTACTAATTTATTAGTTTCCATTTTTATCTGTTATTACTTCCTAATGTATTTTTCTAATGTATATAGAATAATTATGTGTAAATAAGTTAATTCATTTAAGTAGAGCGTAGACGACAACCTGAGCGAGATGTCGAGTTGTAATAATTCTGAAAAAAAAAGGAATAAAACCATGTCACTTAGTTAAGCACTGTAACGGTACACGTACATATATTATTATTGTTAAAATATAATGGCAAATAATTCATTAATTTAATGTTTATTTAATTATAAAAACAATAATAATAACAATAAAACACTTAAAATCTTAAATATAAACTTATAATTTAAAATAATAACTTATGAACTAACTAAAATACTAATCTACATATTACTTATTTAAAATTAACTAAACCTAAATAATAAAGTTACTAAAACACAATAATCAAATCAACACACAAGTTTAACACTTGTCCGCGCGACTATAGACTACCTCCAGAGTACGGCGCACGGATTTTCGATGCACCCGCCCGCGCTCCGGATTATGAGCTATCGCCCTGTCTACGACAAACCTGTGCCGGCTGCGTTCACTAGTTTCGCTACGTGTCGTCATACGCGCTGACATTTAATAATATTGAATTTAATTGTCGTTCTTCCAACGTAATTGGAAGTAAATATTATAATTTCAAAAAGTTATTAAAATCCGTGAAGTGTCGTCTCACGCCCCAATGTAGGGTAAGTGTTGAACAAGTATATTCAGTGCTTAGCTATAAGTTAGTGTTCATTTCAAACCCTAGTGCTTTAGTTTTTAATACCATCTCATCTCATTGCATTCGATCCCGCTTAGTAAATAACTCATGTTACCGTAGGTAATTTCACACGGCTTAAATCACCAGCGAATGTTTACGAAACTTTGCTTATTATCGCTGCCGTTGTGGTGCACGGAACATCATATGCTTAGCTCTGCTTAAGCCATGTACTAAGTGCTAGGTCAAACAATAATAAAGCCTATCTTTTATTTTTTAATGCATTGTAAAAGCCATCCATATGTAGCTGTACCTTCATATTAAAAAAATAAATAATTTTATATACATTTTCCTTTTAAAACATGTAACTCCGTTCTGATAGTGAACACCTACACCAACTGCTTTCGGCACTCCTCAATCTTAGGTAGACTATCATCACGGGGTTCACTATCAGCGGAGGAGCTCGGATGAATATTAACTGTGGACGTTGATCTACAGGGTGCTACCTTACGGGTAAAGAAACACCGGTCCCGCAACTCAATCTTACACACTCGTCTGCTGCCCCGGCGCTCCCCGGGCCGTACCTCATAAGCCTTGTCCATCCGTGGCTGCCTTCGCCGACGCCGTCAGGGGAGTACCCATCTACGGAGGCTAGACCAGACGGCATAGAACCCCATATTGTTTAAAATAAATTATTTAATTTTGTTGTTGACTTCGGTTGTTTTTATCATCGCACAAAACCACATCCTGGGACCGAACGTCACAGCACCTATTGTCTCTCAAGCAGAGGGTCTTGGTTTCGAACCCGGGCTCGTACCTCTGAGTTTTTCGGAATTCATGTGCGAAATTGCATTTGAAATTTACCATGAGCTTTACGGTGAAGAAAACATCGAGTGGAAACCTGTATACACGTGAAAAGAAATTCAATGGTGTGTGTGAAGTTCCCAATACGCACTGGACCCGCGTGGGAACTGCTGTCCAAGCACTCTCATTCTGAGAGGAGGCCTGTACCCTGCAGTGGGACGTATAGGCTGGGATGATAATGCTGACGAAAAGGACTCTATTATCGCTAAACTAAGGGACATGGATTTTTTCTTATTTTTTCCAGAACTGATACATTAACTTCCACATGTCCATGATTTGTGCCGTCACTTCATTTCAGAATTAAATCCACAAATGATACCTATTACTTTGGGATCTTTGTTCAACTTCATTATAATAGTACATTACTGCAGCGGCCGCGAAATAGGGGATTGCCGGCCGAGTAGTTATAGATGGCCGAGTGTTAACGAGGCCATCTAGAGATACGAGGCCGGCAATCCCTGTTCGTGGCCAAGGCTTGTATAGAGTTTTTCTCAAACATGCATCATCATCATCACCACCATCATCACCACCATCATCATCACCATCACCATCACCATCACCATCACCAACAACATCATCAACATCCATCAACATCCATCAACATCCATCAACATCCGTCAACATCCATGAACAAGAACATCCATCAACATCCATCCATCCATCCATCCATCAACATCCATCAACAACCATCAACATCCATCAACATCCATCAACATCCAACAACATCCATCAACATCCATCAACATACATCAACATCCATCAACCAACATCCATCAACATCCATCAACATCCATCAACCACCATCAACCAACATCCATCAACATCCATCAACATCCATCAACATCCATCAACATCCATTAACCAACATCCATCAACCAACATCCATCAACATCTATCAACCAACATCCATCAACATCCATCAACATCCATCAACCAACATCCATCAACATCCATCAACCAACATCCATCAACATCCATCAACATCCATCAACATCCATCAACAACCATCAACATCCATCAACATCCATCCATCCATCCATCCATCAACATCCATCCATCCCTCCGTCCGTCCGTCCGTCCGTCCGTCCATCCGTCCGTCCATCCATCCATCCACGTCAACCACGTCGACCTATTAAACGTCATGGTGCTGTGTCACATAAAACAACAGACGATCACTTTGCTGGCCTTGGCCAGCAATGTTGTATGAAATTCCATTATTGACCTCTCGTCTAGCCGCACCTGCAACGTGACAGTTCGTGGCGTATTTTAAGGAACATAACGTCAATATTTCATAGCATGTTTGAGAAAAGTAATTATCAGTGTACCTAAAGTATATTATCAGTGCACCGACCGTGACTTGAACTAACTCAAAAAAAAAAAAAATCCAGTACTTAAGAACTTTCTGAATGTGCTTCGCATCTATGAGTTCATTCTAAGTAGATGCGAAGCACATTCAGAAAGTTCTTAAGGAAAGTTAATATTTTTAAATTTTTCTATTGACCACTAGTGCTGAATTGAAACGTTTGTAATTGTTTTTTAAAAATAAAACGTGCGTCACTCGGAACAATGAGAAATTAACATACATATTTTAAATGTCATATTTCTGTGGATTTGATCATAAGAGTCAAAAAATTGCAGTGGACCAATTAGTACCGCATTGTGTATTGCAACGTTAAGAATTTATCGTTTTATATCTTGGCCCTTAATTAAATTACAGATTTAATTTCGTCTTGAAGGAAAAGTGAGGAATTTTCTTTGTTTCGTTATGCCTACGCGTTGGTGCTCAAATATTAACGATGCAAACTGTCGGTAACTTCGGAATAACCCCGTTAGGGTTGCAAAATGATCCGCGAGTATGTTGAAGAGATAATATAAGTTTTTGTATTTTTTTTTTATTAAATGAGAGGGAGGAAAACGGGCTATCATATGTATTTTCAATACATTTTTTTCTGACTGGTTTTTTTAGCTTGCACGCAAGCGTGCAAATATTTTCTTGAATTTAAATTTACTAACCATGTCAAATTATAATTAATTACTCTTGAATCGAATGCTAAAAAAGTAAAGCTATTTCAAGGATTTGCCACACTCGATGCGTTCTGCGGTCTGCGGTCAGGTCAAATTGAACGCAGCCCGCATTGTGCCCGTCATGACCCTGCGACCGTCACGGTCAGATCGCATATCTATACAAAATATATAGAGACCGACAATCTTGTTCATACATAACGCGGGCTGCGTTCAATTCGACCTGACCGCGACCGCAGAACGCATCCAGTGTGGCGAATCCTTAAGGGTTTAAAACTGCGTTTAGACTACATACACACTAGTTGACTCTTGTCTTAGATTAAGTCGAATAAGAACAATGTAACGTGACATGTTTTAATTAGGTATTACTTCTTACAATGACATAGCAAAACTTATTTGCAACATTAAGACGTAACACACAATACATACAAAATGGGTATCTATCCTTGGTTTATTTAGCAAGTAAATCGAATGAGATTGCGGTCAACTTACAGAATTTGTCAGTTTTTCATAAGATATTTAGTTCTTTTTAACCGACTTCAAAAAAAGGAGGAGGTTCTCAATTCGGTTGTATGTTCTTTTTTTTTTAACGTGTGTTACCTCAGAACTCCGTCATTTATGAACCGATTTAAAAATTCTTTCGTTGTTTGAAAGCATATGTTTCAAGGTTGGTCCCGTTGTTACCAGAATCCAGTTTTGATGATGGGATCCATGAGGAATTGAAGGAACTCTTCAAAAATTCAAGGGAAATGTAAAGCGATTTTAGTATTTTCAGTGACAAATCGAGCATTTGCATTCAGAAAGTGTCATTTGGTAAACTAGATCTGATGAAGAAGACCGCAGATGGCCAACGGAACTCCTTAACGGGTCAAATCTTGCAAGTTGAATTTGACTCACTTCCCTGTTTCTGATTGAGTTCATATTTTACATGCATGTGTAAATCAGGTGGCAATGCAATATTATTGTGGCATGGAGCTGATCTGATAATGGAGTTGGAAGGTGGCCATAGGAACTCTGTAATAAAACAACACAACCCCGTCGAGTTTGGGTTCATTTGAAACGTCTTGACAAGTACTTTGATTCCAGATGATAAACAGGGTCTGATGATGGAGCTGGAAGGTGGCCAAAGTTACTCCATAAAGTAACGGCACTTACCCCATCGAGTACGGACTCATTTGACTCGTCTCAACGAGTACTTTGGTCCTAGATGGTAACCAGGGTCTGACAATGAAGTTGGATGGTGACCATAAGAACTCCGTAGTAAAACGACATAACCCCATCAAGTTTGGTCTCGTTTGATTCGTCTTGATGAGTACTTTGGTAACCAGAGGCAAAAAGTACAGTCAGTAAAGAGTGCCAGTCCAGGCCATTAGAAACAACTAAAAAGAAAAAAATAAAAAAAATGTAAATAAAAAATAAAACCGCCTTCAAAAAACACCCAAAAAAACTTGGAAATAAAAATTTTTTAAAATAAAAAATAAAACCTCCTTCAAAAAAACCCCAAAAAAACATAAAATAATAATTGATTGAACCGACCACAATAAGCATGAAAATATCTTTCTACTAATCTGTTTAAAGTTGGTGCCTCAGCACGAGCCAGCAGGAGTGTAGAAGCCCTATAATAGGTATGTAGGTAAGTTAGATTACTAGGTCCACTCCTGCTGGCTCGTGCTGAGGCACCAACTTTAAACAGATTAGTAGAAAGATATTTTCATGCTTATTGTGGTCGGTTCAATCAATTATTATTTTATGTTTTTTTGGGGGTTTTTTGAAGGAGGTTTTATTTTTTATTTAAAATTTTTATTATTTCCATAATATTGGTTCGCATTATTGCCAGCCCTGTGCTTCGTTTGCCATGTGCTCATTAAAACGCTATGAATATTGTTTTACGTGGGTAATAGCCGGAAAATACGACTGGAATACGCGAGGCAAAAACGTACAGTATTTAACATTTACATGTAATGGAAAAGTAGAGTAACTTGAATAACGATACCTTAGTTCACACTCATACTAATTACAATGAACTGCACAATTAAGTAATACTTTTGTATACTAGGACATACAGTGCTATTTTGTATGCGCAGATCATTGTAATTAGTATGAGTGTGAACCGATAAGATCGTTTAGCATTTAATTTAAAAAAAAATCTAGACTAATATTTGTAAGCAAATATAAAAGTACTTATTATTTTGAGGGCGTAAAATCCATTTACTTAGGTTTTATCTCTGGAAATAAGTTTGAGTTCGAGTAATGCTGAACTACTCGAAAGATTCCAAGTAAACTTTCCCGGGCTATCCACTGTTAATTATTCTATCAGCTCAACAAGATTACAGTACTCATTAACAATTCATACCTGACGTAAATAATTGAGAAAAGTGGGTAATTCCAAATCAATTCAGTTTTTCCTTTGTTCAGACTGTTTTAATAGTGCTTCCATATTTTATTAGTATTGATTATTCGGGCAACTGTAAAAGGATTGTTGTTCTCAGTGAGATTAACGACCTTTAGTGTTTACCTTACCTTGGGTATACATACATTGTAGGTACTCTTAGTTTACGCTAAACGGTGGAGTTGAGGTATTAACTAGGTACGGTTGTATTAGCCGCATAAAACTTACCTACAGGATTTTTGAACACGTATGTTTTCTTCTTTGTGTGTATGGGCAAGTTTAATAACTTGTATCGAATGTTTTACAACATCGAAAATATTTTTTCTGAAATTGTAAACTTCTCAGAATTTATTAAAAAGGCATCGTATAAAACTCCTTAGATTAGGTTAGGTTAGGTTAGTTATAGGCACTTACAACAATCTTAAAAGTTTTCGGTTTCAGAAAAATAAAATTTTTCGTTATTTTAATCATTCGATATTTTTACATTCGATTACAACTTTGACTATTTAGATACGTGCCTGTGTATTTCCTTCCACTTTATCGCCTTTCTTGCAATTAAGGCGCACAGTTTTTTGTGTTCTCAAAGATTTTAATGAATGTGGTACCTACTCACCAGAGACACCTAATTCTTTTCAAACTACAAACTCAGCAATAGCTAATTTTTGGAGCAATTAATTAAAATAATTATATGACTATTTAGCCATACAGAGGCCTCGCTTTTGTAGCTCGCGTGATATTTCTATACCTCTTATTATTCTTCTTTTTCTTTTTCCTCTTCTGTGGTTATGGCAGTTATTTTTGTATTTCATTGTATGCAGCTCGAAATTTACCTGATGTAAGTTGATCGATAGCAAGACATGTAAAACGTTCTGTAGTACATCTCAATGCCAAAGGTTTTACACGAAGTATCACATATTATTTTGCTTCAATATGCTGTCAATTGTGACTACGAATCGCAGAATCAACGACGGGGTTATTAGAGATTTGAAAATAATTTAAATGATTTAACTATAGTTTTAATCATCGTATTAACGAGTGACAGTTTCGGTTTAGTTCTACTCAAATGAACGGACATAATATATTACAAACTTTTTTGTCCATCAAAATAAATATTAAGATTAATAAATTTGGAGAGAAATTAGAAAATGTTAAACTGACAAGGTAATCATATGAGCAAATTGACATACAGCAGAAACTTAACGTGATATTCCTTATCGCAATCAGTACCGACAATGCATACATGTAATGTGTTTTGTGACTTACTAAGTGCTGATGTCATAATTTTGAGGTTTATTCCGACTAGTTCCATTATTAGTTCCATTGATGGAACTAGTTGTACCTTTTAACCCAGTAGTTAGGTACATTCAACGAAAAGGGGTTTCCTCAATGGAACTAATTGGACTTTTTTGTAGCCATTTTCATGCACATAAGTGGTTGCGGCACTTGAAGAAATCTCCGGTTTGACAGTCGACAGAAAATGCGGTATTATGTCAAAATTATGACAGATGCAAGTAAGTTGGTTTAGTTAAAAATATTTTATAGTAAAAAAAGCAAAATCAGTAAAGCGGCAATTTTTTTTTTGCGTCGTCCGTGTAAATTATACGAGTGCCAGGTTAAACTTTGTCGTTGAAACATTAAACCTTCTCGTCCTAATTGCAATAAAGCAGAGGCCTAATGAACGTGTAATAAAAACAAAAGCGGTGATAATTTGTCGACCATAATTCTTCATTAACTCGTGGTACGCCTGTCCTGGCTAATTTTTATGAATTATGCTGTCCTTCAGCTCTATAATATTTATGAAACGTATTCCTTGAACAAATTGTGACTGAAATACCTACCACCGTAAATAACTAACCTTGGTTATGTTATCCTTCTTTTGTTTGTTAAGTGGTTCATATTTTGTTAAAACCTTTATTTGATATAGTGTATCTATTTACTCCCAATAATTGTACATTATATGTTATTTAGTGTTACTATATTAATTAATAATTTAAAAAAAAAGGTTTGTTTACAGATGTTGTCGGAAACTACATAATATGTTGTTGTCCTCCCGAGTTCATACTACCTACGTTATTAATTAAATTTATAAATAAACCTTTAAAATATTTTGTTTAGTTTCTAAAGTTTAGTTAGCAATATTTTCGAGAGGAAAATAATAAAACAGATCAAAAGTATTTAATGTTTTATTGGATCGTGATAGTAAATAGACGTAAGGATGTAAATAATATTTTTACAGTATATTCGATAGATTTACATTACCATATGAGCATTAATTATAAATTTATAAGTAGTTTTTTTTATAGATATGTACAATTTCATTAGTAAATATATTTTAGCGATTAGGTATAATCATTGTAAAAGCTACTCTAACACTTTTTTATTAAAAACAGTGTGACAATTTGGTGTCGTGAACTTGAAATTATTTACTAAAATATGAATCTCTTCTTCATGCTAACTTACAAATTCATTTTAAAATTAAGCAATCAGCAAACTGATGACTTAAAATATATTATGTTTTTCTTTCCAATACTAGGTAAATACTCAAACATGGAGTATGTCTTTACAATCCTTGACTACTGATTTACTACGATTGATCCAAACGATCCAAATGACGGATAAGAAAAAATATTGGCACAAGACAAATTCAAAACTACACAGATGACAGTAAACATCACTGTTGTTATAAAATATATTTGCTAAAAATCTGCAAAAAACATTAAGTTTGCGAATGAACTTGCCATTTAATTAGCTTAGGTTCTTAGCTATTTTTTACTACTTAGGTGGTTCACGTAGCAAACATATACAATCATCACTACTAATTACTGATAATTTGATACGATACATATTTAAAATGCTTAGCAACGGTAATATATAAAACTTATATATTTTAAAATAAAAGAGTTTAAATACTTTGTAAATTTTATCGTATCGGAAAATTTACACATTACTACTGTATTTATTGTTAAAAAGAACAATGACATTGGATAACTACGTTCTCTCATCATGGTATACATACAGTGTTTTCATTTAGGTAAATACTGAAGAAGAAAGTTTAATTTTGTCTTACAAATTACTTTCGTAATATCAAAGTAGGTTTTTCATCTACTGGCAGAAAATATATGACTTGAACTAATGCAAGGATGAAGTCTGTTATAAATTTTTAGTCGTCTGCAGACTGCGACCATAATACGGAAGGGCAAATATGCCAAAGGGATCGTCTTGAATTATTAAACTAAGTCTGTGCGACACGCAACTATCTAAAATTTATCGAGGGTAAAATCTATAATAGTTAAGTGGAGGGAATAATATAGTCTTAGCCTAAATAAGGTTGGTATGTTAGTTTCAAAATATATATCGTTTGGAAATCTTT
Source organism: Archips crataeganus (assembly GCA_947859365.1). NCBI lineage: Eukaryota > Metazoa > Arthropoda > Insecta > Lepidoptera > Tortricidae > Archips > Archips crataeganus. Next base: position 13,759,668 of record OX402057.1, on the reverse strand, counting down.
TCTGGCTTTATTTTTAAGGCTAACATTGACATGTTTTGTCCTGCTGGTCCCTAACACCAGTTTTTATTCACAAATTTTTAAGTTTTTTACTTATTTTGTGATTATACATATCCTTCAATAGTAATTGATTAAAGTTCACTACTAAGCTTTATTAAGTCTGTGAAACAATTGTAATTGACATCACAATTTAATTTACGTTTTGACATGTGTATGACTTTAAAGAGTACAAAATGTTTTTGAATTAGGAGTCAGATCAAAGAGAATATTAATAATTTATATTCATACTTTGCTTTAAGATTCATCATACATTTACAGCATTTCGTCATTTAGTATGTATACCAAACTTTTTAGCCTTTTCCTGTTTTTAGGCCAAATTGATTATCAACTTTCAAATGGATATCTTAAAAGCTTATGTGTTTCATCTTTACTTAAAAATTAAGTCATAGTCATTCAAAAAACCGACCGTCGCTCATAATAGTTAAAATTCTATATTATTTATTTGTGGTTACATAGTTTATCCCCTTATTCAAAACAGGTATCAACGTCATAAATAGCAAAATTTAATTTTGTCTATTTCTTGCGAAGACAAAATGTCACAATGTCAGGTAAAGACAAAAATGTCTGATCAATAGGTTAGCTTACGAATAAGAGTTACGTTATGAATAAGGGTAGGGGTGGTATGGATTAGGCGAATTAACCACAATTTCAAATTTTAGTTGATAATTAATTTTTACCTTCCACCCGTTGTTTTCCTACAAAATTCAAAAGTATACCTTACACTCTAAAACACAGTCAAGTGCAGATAATACATTTCATTGGACCAAAGTTCAACCTTCAAATCTTCTATACCCCTATTTACTACAGAGACATAATTTCTATTCGTATTTCGTAAATATGAGTTTGCAAGCTTCAGATTAAATTTGTAGATTTCTACATTTTTACAGTGAAATACCAAATAAACTTAAATCAAATCATATCAAAGCTTTTTTATACAGCAATTTAGTACAAACACCTTACGTCGAAATTGCTTATAAATCATTACAAAGATGTTTCGCACATGCAATTAAACTTAGAGTGGCACTGTTAGTTATTTGTAATAATTATATTTATATAGTAATTATTGTGCATTTCTTATCTAATAGGGTATTTATTTGACATTATCTTACTGCTGAGTGCCAGACTATTTTACTTTTCAACACAATAAGGATGACCGTAACACAATTTTGTGATCATCTGCTTCCTTAAGTTTTGTCCACACCTACATATCATTTTAACATATTGTATCTCCGTTGCAAAGCACTGACAAGCGGAGCGGTTATCTCGGACGCAAAAATCAGTTATGTTTTAACGTCTTAATTAATGGTCATCTCCATGAGACCACTCGTCGGTGCCACATGATAGAACGATAAGCGAAAATGATCGAAATGTGGAGAAAGTTTTACAGAGTACAGCATTCAATTTCTTTTAACACCCCGTTACGAACCACAAATACCTACCGAATCAATTATTAAATTTTTGATTTTACCATACATAGGCTTATATTTAAATACGAGGGGCGTTCAATATAAAGTGAGAATGAGATGCAAACTCTTTCAATATTAGGAAATTAAATACTGGCCGGTAAAGCTAATCTATCTAGCTGATTGCTATGAAAAAAAAAACTAACTGTCTTTTGTTTAAAAAAATATACGGTAATTTCTTTGCAATGCTATTGAGTACGTTAGCGAAAATGGAGAAAATTGAACTGCGCGCCGTTATCAAATACTTGTGATTGAAAAATTTTTCTACGGACCAAGTCAATTTGGATTTGCGGGACACTTTAGGGTCTAATGCTCCTCCGTATTCGACAGTCGCACGTTGGTGCGCCGAATTTAGACGTGGAAGAACATCGACAATCGACGACCCCCGCTCCGGACGCCCTACTACAGCAGTAACTGAAGAAATTGTGAAAAAAGTCGAAAACTCAGTTTTGGCGGATCGTCGTGTCACGGTTCGTTTTATTGCTGAAAATGTAAAGATATCAACGGGGAGCGTGCATAATATTTTACATGAACGCTTGGGTATGAAAAAGGTATCTGCGCGTTGGGTACCAAGAATGCTTACTGACACGCAAAAACAAACTAGACTAGAGATTTGTCAAGAAGCTTTGAACCTGATGCAGCAAGACCGGGAACTTTTTTTGGCGCGATTTATAACAATGGACGAAACATGGCTCCATCATTACGACCCAGAAACGAAACTGCAGTCTATGACATGGAAAAGGCCATCATCTCCAACTCCGAAGAAATTCAAGGTGAGCCCATCTGCCGGTAAGGTCATGGGCTCTGTTTTTTGGGATGGTAAAGGGGTATTAATGATTGAGTATCTCGAGCATGGAGCCACTATTACGGGCACATTATACGCCAAACAAATAGCAACATTGCGCAATGAGATCCGCGAAAAACGGCGAGGTAAACTCTCGAAAGTTGTGCTGTTCCACCAGGACAATGCCCCGGCACACAAATCCGCCGTTGCAATGGCTGCAATTCGTGATGCTGAGTTCGATATCCTTAAGCATCCTCCGTATTCACCAGATCTCGCTCCCAGTGATTTCTACCTATTTCCGAGATTGAAACAATACCTGAGAGGCCAGAAATTTGAAGACGACGACGCGGTAGTCGCTGCAGTACAAGATTTTTTAAGTACTCAAGATGAGACCTTTTTTAAAAATGAAATTTTAAGTTTAGAAAAAAGATTTAATAAGTGTATTATGCTAAAAGGTGACTATGTCGAAAAATAAAATTACATTTAGTAAAAGTTGTTTATAACATACTCATTCTCACTTTTTATTGAACGCCCCTAGTAAAAACTATCCTATTACAATGAAAGTGAGTTTTAAAGTAGTCTTCCTTATTTTCTATAGTAGACACACACAACGGATAGGTACATAAGTATTCGAATACAAAAAACAAAGAGAGGGATAGGGAAAATACCACAAGGTCATAATAAAATGGGTTGGAAACACTCTCCATACTATGGTCCCTGAACAAGACACGACGGATAAAGTACGTTCAGCTGAGTCTTTGTGATGCTGAAAGTTATCCCACGATTCCTAAAGACGCACACACAATCACAAAACGAAACACTTTTAAGAGTCATTAGAGGTCCAGTGCAAAGTTACTAAAGTCGTATCTCATGGACTTTGTGCGGGACTCGGCCAGGGAGGCCGAACTTTTTCCAGGACATATTTGAGCTGGAAACTGGTGTGAAAATGCTACAGGTACTCATCTATCTGGTCATAGTCTTCGTCTGGGGGCGAGGGGCCAGAGACGGAGAGGATGGGGAGGCCGAAGTGCTTGACGGTTTCGACACTGCCAGTGTCGTCAGACTTGGCCTCCTCGCTGATCGTCTCCTCGCGAGGCGTTTTGGCCTTGCACAGTCGTTCTGACGAGTCACTCATCGTTGTTAGCGGGATGTTGTCAGCGGACCTGTAACCGACAAGTATTGAAGAACTCCTTCCTTTAGGAATACTTAGTTGGCCATTTTGTCAAGTTCTTTATTATGTTTTGATCTTTTTCGTTACTTGAGCGAATTTAATTTAATTTGAATTGCGTCAACATTGTCACTGTTGACTTGACAACTTTTTTGCGTCACACTTTCAGGGAACCACAATAAAGCTAGTGTAGCGATGGAAGCGGCCGCAAATAAGAGATTAGCAAAATACTCGGCTCGACAAACAATTTTGTTCCTGTCAGTTTCCAGATCCTGCATCAATGAAGTCTTGATGCACTCATCAAAGATTTAAAATAATGGGCTAGTCGGCACAATTGGCAGCGAAAAGCCCGGTAGCTTGTCTTTCACAAAAAATTACCATCGCTATTCAACGAGAAAACGCTGCCAGTCTTTTGTGTACAAAGCGAAGGCGGCTAGATTTAATTTAGTTTTTAGCAACTAGTTTTTATTTTAGAAAATTACATTTTAATTTAGTTTTTTAATTTAATAAACTATACATTTTACATTACAAAGGAGGTGGTAAAGATACTTTTATGAAGTAAGTTGCTGCGAATTTGAGTTCAGAAGACTTCTATGTCTAAATATAGTTTCAAAATTCACTTCACTTTTACGGGTGTAGAGCCCGACAAAATTTCGGGTATTCTAGTAGCTAAACATTATAATATAAGAGACTGTTACCGTTACCATTTTGTGAAATAATTACCGACATTCCGACATAAAACGGATTTCACATCCAATAAGTGGGAATAGCAGCTTTTGTCATGGAAAGGAGGAAAATTTGGCCTGTTGCTGCGACTGTACTGAATTAAATTCAAAATTCTATGCTGCAGTATTAATATCGAATTCGATTTATACTCACCTCGCCTTTCTACAAAGTGTGGACTGCGATCCGTGTCTCCTCAGAAACTCGCCAGCATCAAAGCCAGCAAAGCCGGCAGGTTCGGCGGACACGAAGATCGCCGAATTGACCCGAGGTCGACTGCAACGCGCCAACAGACGCTCTTCGCACTCCAAGCTTTGGGTGTGGGTGTGCGACCAACGCATGTGCTGGAATTAACGTGGATGATATAATTTTCGCCCTGGTAGCTTATATATAATGGTCCCTCTTGATAAGATTTAACCCGTGTTAGAAATAATTCGAAAAAAGTTAATATATTTCTTTTGTAAAATGCATCCAGTAGAAATAGGAGCTACAGTTTCATTGTATAGTATCTAAATAAAATTAACCTTTATTTTGTTTAAAGCAATGTTATACGCATTTTTTACAACAAAACAGATGCTTCTATGTATTGCAATTGCATAAAACAAAGGTAACATTTTCGTACAGATTAATTGTGAAGTGAATGATTTTTTTTTTTAATAAATTATAATGATATATCAAATGTTAAACAACACCTATTGTTAAAGTCAGTAAACCCGCAAATATAAATCTTGCAAAGATAACAGTCCATTGCTACGAAAGTAAGAATAATGAAATAACAGAGGGATTACAAGTAGCTTTGCTAACCGACAGACGTCAAACTGAAAGTTTTAAAGTTACCCGCATACGCTTTGGCTGAATTTTGAATTGTAAACTTGTAATTGTTCCTCTGATATACCTACAGGTTGTGATTTGAAGCTTTTAGACACAGAGTTGTTTTAAGGGAAGGCAATGTTTAGGAATGACACTATGCATATTTTTTACTAACGCCTTTAATTATAACACTGAAAAGTTATTGTAATTTTGTAAAATAATATTCATTTACTAGATCGAACGGGAGAATCAGCTACAGACAATGCAGTTGAACTATATTTTTAGAGCTAATCCTCTGGTCACAGAAAGGAACTTAACTACGTAAAAAACTCAAGCAAATTCCAGTCCATGTGTTTAGTTCCTTGTTTGTCATGTCATGACATAAACATAATTTTTGAATTACAGCTGCACAGTAACTCAAAAAGGTATTTCATTTTGCTGTCGCGATTTCAATTGCTGTCAATATTTTCCCAAGTTCACTTCTCAAACATTTGTTGCTTCGCGTGTCGCAGGAGTATCATCCACATGTCAGGCGTGCCGCGAAGCGCATTGTGACAGCGATATATCGGAACTACTCCAACCATGAAAACGTAAACATTTTACTAAGCTTTGTAGTCCGAGATCCATTCGGGTATTTGCAAATAACTATTGTTTTTGATAATATTAATGATAGTACTTGTAGTTAAGTTAACACAGTGGTAATTGTAATAGTGTAGTGTTAGTTAGTTAGTTCTTACTCTCGGCTTTTGGCGTATGCAAGTAATCAGTTTCAAATGGGTCGGTCGGGTGTCCCGTGGTGTACTTTTCAGAACACTCGGCATATATATTTCAAGAGATGCGGGATTAAACCTCGTCCGGGGCACCCGAAAAACTGTTTTTTTTTATTAAATTTTTCTACTGTAGGTACTTACCTAACAAATTTTAATGTCATGTCACAGTATTTACCCTTTAAAAGTTTTTCAATGTGACGCCTATATTTAAAACGGATTATATTGATAAAATGGACTAGCGGCAGGATTTATTTAGGTACATGACCCGGCAAGGGAGTATGCCTTCATACCTACTTACACTTTTATTGTACGAGGGGCGTTCAATATAAAGTGAGAATGAGATGCAAACTCTTTTAATATTACGAAATTAAATACTGGCCAGTAAAGCTAATCTATCTAGCTGATTGCTATGAAAAAAAAAACTAACTGTCTTTTGTTTAAAAAAATATACGGTAATTTCTTTGCAATGCTATTGAGTACGTTAGCGAAAATGGAGAAAATTGAACTGCGCGCCGTTATCAAATACTTGTATTTGAAAAATTTTTCTACGGACCAAGTCAATTTGGATTTGCGGGACACTTTAGGGTCTAATTATCCTCCGTATTCGACAGTCGCACGTTGGTGCGCCGAATTTAGACGTGGAAGAACATCGACAATGGACGACCCCCGCTCCGGACGCCCTCTACAGCAGTAACTGAAGAAATTGTGAAAAAAGTCGAAACTTCAGTTTTGGCGGATCTTCGTGTCACAGTTCGTTTTATTGCTGAAAATTTAAAGATTTCAACGGGGAGCGTGCATAATATTTTACATGAACGCTTGGGTATGAAAAAGGTATCTGCGCGTTGGGTACCAAGAATGCTTACTGACACGCAAAACCAAACTAGACTAGATATTTGTCAAGAAGCTTTGAACCTGATGCAGCAAGACCGGGAACTTTTTTTGGCGCGATTTATAACAATGGACGAAACATGGCTCCATCATTACGACCCTGAAACGAAACTGCAGTTTATGACATGGAAAAGGCCATCATCTCCAACTCCGAAGAAATTCAAGGTGAGCCCATCTGCCGGTAAGGTCATGGGCTCTGTTTTTTGGGATGGTAAAGGGGTAGTAATGATTGAATATCTCGAGCATGGAGCCACTATTACGGGCACTTTATACGCCAAACAAATAGCAACATTGCGCAATGAGATCCGCGAAAAACGGCGAGGTAAACTCTCGAAAGTTGTGCTTATTTATTTATCGTATGGCTTCTGGTTCTCTACTTAAACTAAATATTCAATAAACTAGATTTTAGGTATGCTAGTGCATCTGTCGAGAGGGTCTTAAAGTCTGCCGCTAGCCCGCTAAATTTGGTGATTGGGCACTCAAAGACCATATGTCGGACTGTTTGCTCCGGGCAGCCACACTGACACCGTGGCGACTCGCACCACTCCCATTTGTGCCACAGTGACGCACAGTTACCAACCTCTGTCCTGATTCTGTTCAGCAGGCACCAGACACGCCGGGGCTCCTCAAAACCCGCTGGCCGGCACTTAACATCAAGCTCGAACAGGTCCACGGGTAAATGCCTAGATTCCCAATCTGCTGTCCAGGAATCAAGCAGGGTTTTCTCGGGCTCTGGGTCATGAACTTTTAGCGCGGGAGGGTGGCGAGACTTTAGCCTAGTGGCCTTGAACTTATCAAGGTCGTGGTGTATGGGCAGCTCCGCGTTTGATCGAATTTTAGTCAGCTCGCGGTTGAGGCAATTCTCCCTGCGCGAGTGTGGCGGCAGAATGTGGCTGAGTGCCGGCAACCAGTATGTGGGAGTCGATTTAAGACAGCCGGTGATAAGGCGCATCGTGTGGTTCAGTTGGACATCAATTGCAGAAGTGTGGGCGCTGTTCAACCAGGCCGCCGAGCAGTACTCAGCAGTCGAGTACACCAACGATAATGCCGTGGTTCGAAGTGTGGACGCGCTGGCGCCCCAGGTAGTACCAGTGAGTTTTTGGACGATACTGTTGCGGGTCTTCATCTTAGCGGACAGTTTGTCGAGGTGTTGTCTAAAGCTAAGACTTCTATCCAGTGTTACTCCCAGGTATTTGGGGTAGAAGTTGTGGTGGAGAAGTTTATTTCTAAACTTCACCCTTAGCTCCATATTGGCCAGCTTGTTGCACAGATGGAAGCAGGAGACCTCAGTTTTCGAAGCGTTAGGACACAGACGCCAGCGGACAAAGAAATCGTCTATCAGTTCTAGGTCTTTTTCCAGCACCGGCTCAACAGCCCCCATGCTCCCACCCTGTGCCACAAGAGCCAGGTCGTCCGCGTAACCAAATTTTCGGCAGATGGTGTGAGGTAGGTCATGTACGTACAAGTTAAACAGTAGTGGTGCCAAAACTGATCCCTGGGGCAGGCCATTGCTGAGCACTCTCACGGAGCTAGCGAAATCACCCAAATGGACCCGATACGGCCTGTTACTCAGCGCGTTCTCCAGTAACCTATATATTTTAATGCACGGCACTGCTTTAAGTAGCTTATACAGCAGGCCCTGACGCCAGACAGTATCATATGCGGCCGTGAGGTCGACGAATGCTGCAGCAGATTTCCTGTTATGGTGAAAACCATACTCGATATGCGTCGTTAGCGCCAGAACCTGGTCGCTACAGCTCCTGTGTGGTCGGAAGCCTGCTTGCTCTAGTGGGATGATACTATTAATAGCACTAGAAATGCGGTTATAAATGATGCGTTCGAGGAGCTTGTAGACGACGCTGAGGAGTGCTATAGGTCGGTAGCTGTCGGGTGAGTCTTCCGGTTTACCGGGTTTAAGTATAGCTACTACCTTGGCCCTCTTGAGTGCAGATGGCACTGTGCCAGTCTCAATGATATTGGAGTAAAAAGCAGCGAGCCATTTTCGGGTTCGAGGGCCACAGTGTAAAATGAACTCAGGGAATATTTGATCATCGCCGCAGGCTTTGTTGGCGGCTATATGCTTTAAACCCAGAGATAACTCATCAACTGAAACAGGGCGGCTGTAAGTGTCATCGGCTTTTGATTGAACCTTGAGCCTGTGAAGCTCCTTACGAATCGTGCGTGTGTGAGACTTGTGGTTGGGGGCTTTTGACAGCTTGCGAATCCGGTCGGCCACCGCATTGGGATCCACTTTAGGTTGGCCCCTTTGGGAGGCAGTGCCAGATGACAATCGGTTTAGCGTGTGCCAGGCTTTACGGCTGGAGTGCGTAAAGTTCATGGATTCCACTGTTTGTTCCCACTTTTTCCTTCGGGCATCGTCCAGGGCCTCTATGAGTTTATGGGCAGTGTTACGGTCGCCGTTTTCAGAGAACTCCCTCCACAACTGCTCGGTCTCACCGTTCCAGCACGGGATGTAGTCTTTGCGATAGCCTCGCGGAACGAATTGCTTAGCAACGCTTTTGACCAGAGTCTGGAAGCGATCGTAGCTTTCAGGCAGCGGAGGGATCCATCTGACGCAGCTGTCAAGCTTGGCCGCGTATCCAGACCAGTCAGCCTTCCGGAAGTTCCAGCGGGGCACAGGGTACGACTCAACCATAGGAACTTTAAGGCCAATCTTAACCAAAACTGGACGGTGTTGGCTATGGGGGAAGTCTGCCAAAACATGCCGCTCAATAGGGAGAGGAGTTCCATCCGCCGCTTTTGTTGTACAAACGAGATCAGGATTATAAGCACCCCCCCAGCGGGCAGACCTGAAGGTGCCTTTACCCTTGTTAGACACAGCTAGAAATGTGTTGGCTCGATCCGCCCAGTTGACGACCGCCTCTCCATTGGCATCGCACCTCCCATAGCCCCAGCTCGTATGGTGGCTATTAAAGTCTCCTATGTATAGCGATGGGTGTTCAAGGTCGGGCAGAGGCGGCGTAGGCCAACAGCTACGTGGAGGCTTATAAATATTACAGATCTTGATGTCGCCAATCTGTATAGTCGTAGTGGCAACGTTATTGGTGTCCGAAGTGTTAGAAATAACCTTGGTCTGTTGAGATAGAGATGATCGAACATACGTGGCTGTCCCGTATTGACCGTGGTATGTAGCGGCCACAAGGTCATATCCCGGTATATCACCTCTCCTAGCGAGCTGGGCATCATCGACGGTGTGTGTCTCCTGGAGGAGAACAACGTCAACACCGTGGTCATGTAAAATTTTTCTAAGACATTCAGATTTTGATTTACTGATGCCTTCAATGTTTAACTGCAAGACATGGACTGATGGTCCTATGTCTTTTGTTTTAGTTTTGGGGCACTGAGAAGTGCCATTTATGTGAAAATCCGAACGCATTATGAGAGTAGAGAAGGCTGCGAGATCTGAAGGATAGTGCAGCTGCCAAAGTTGTTGCGCTCTTAGCACCACCCGGGGGCCACGTGTAGGGTTATCTAAGGTAATTCCTACGGACGTGGAGCAACATCGACCCCCAGTCTGGTGCTGTTCCACCAGGACAATGCCCCGGCACACAAGACCGCCGTTGCAATGGCTGCAATTCGTGATGCTGGGTTCGATATCCTTAAGCATCCTCCGTATTCACCAGATCTCGCTCCCAGTGATTTCTACCTATTTCCGAGATTGAAACAATACCTGAGAGGCCAGAAATTTGAAGACGACGACGCGGTAGTCGCTGCAGTACAAGATTTTTTAAGTACTCAAGAAGACCTTTTTTAAAAATGGAATTTTAAGTTTAGAAAAAAGATATACCGAGTGTGTTATGCTAAAAGATGACTATGTCGAAAAATAAAATGACATTTAGTAAAAGTTGTTTATAACATACTCATTCTCACTTTTTATTGAACGCTCCTAGTATGTAACATTTCGAGCAGTTGATAAAAAAGGTGCATTATAATAACAATTGGGATCTTATACTATGATACTCCCAAAGCAAATTCTAAAGTATCAGAGTTCGTTTCTGCGTGACGAAGCGCCTGCGCCCTCAATCTTTGATAGAACTGTCATTGACAAGCACGCGATTCGTGTATTAAGTTTATAAGGAAACAAAAGTTAGCTCTGTTTTGGTGTATTTCCTGAAAATACGTAGATATTAGCATAAGAAGCGCTGTCAGGAAAAACATTCTTGTTTGAAATGATGCGATTAAAAAAAATCAATATCAAGCCAAAAACACAACCACTAAATTAATTTTGAAGGTTTACCCCTTTCAAAAATACAATTCGAAATTTAGATACCATTCAAAATATGTACATTCCTACAAAGAGACATCAATACAGGCTGATTCAGGAAATGTGAGCAGGACCAACTCTACTATCGAAAACAAAAAGTTTTAAATTTTTTTCCAAGTACCTATGTGACCACTAGGTACAGTTAAAACAATTACCTAACTACTTAACCACTGACATTATCAAAATTAAATGTGAGAATTTAGTTTCTTCATAATATTTAGTACAAAAATAGTTATCATAACAGTTAAAGAAGTTATATTTTTAGCAATAAGCTTTTGTAGAGTGACCCATTGTGGTGTATTTATTTGGGTACAGCACTTGTAACTGTTTTTTTTTTTTTAATATGTTATCTGCTATGAGCCTGTGCTATTCTTTATACCTTAAAAGCATCCCTAGCTATATTACATTTTGTCTGTTTCTTTCCTATGTCAAAATCTAAGTGGTACTTAAGGACAAATAATGTTCAACCAACCCAAGCAAGCAAGAGTTTATTTAATGTAATGTTCACATGGGTAGTTCCTTATTTTACTTTCCCATTAAAGCTGTAATAATGTGAGTTAGAATGGTACCATCGCAAGTTAAACAGACCAAGTAACATTACATTTACCCGGCGCAATCTGTTGTAACCGTTAAGTTTTATGATAATCTCCTTTTATTTGCCTTTTGTTGACTTCGTTATTCATTTCACTCACAACACGCATAATTAAGTGGGTGTATAAGATACACCGAGTTATTTTAAATTTTCTATAACTTTAAGGCAACATTCAGCAGGTCAAATAAAGTTAATTTCTCTAAGACACTATTGTCCTAACTTTTATTGTTAAAAATATAAAAAAAAAATAATTAAGTATGCACGGTACACACGGTATGACATGTAGGTAAATATAGTCGAGGACAAAGAAATGTATACATTTGAAAGTTACAAAAATTTAAACCCATATAATGACCCACGATGTATGACAGATTAATGTTTCTGTCAACTGTGACAAATGTATATACCTATGAAACTATAATTACACTGTAATGTGTACACTCTGAAGCGAAATGAAATATTCATCTTTGGTTACAGATATGTGTATACAGATCTCATAATACATTTTGAATTGTAAGAATAATGCAGACGTACCTACTTCTTTCTCGTTATTTCGTGCACGACGGCATGGGTGTCACTTCAAAAATATGTTCGCCACGCGGCTTCATTTTCTCAACCGATTTCAAAAACAAGTAAATCTTCTATTATTTCGGCTACGCCTCATGAAGGGATCTCTTAATGTTGTTTATGTTCTGGGATTTTTTCATTAAAAGGCGTGCATCCAATAAACTGTAACTCCCATAGACAGTGTACTGAAGATACAGTGTATTGGATTCACAGGGTACACCTATGCCTAATATGAAATTAATATTCTCGTAAGTTGTTCAATTTAAATACCAGAAAAAAGTCAGAGAAACGTACAGCCAATGTCAAACATGATAAGGTGCAAAAAATCCTCTACAAAACGCGATGCCTGAAATTCTACACGTGCGTGTTCAAATAGTGAATACGTGACCCAACTATGTGATTCAGTTGTCGTTCGCGCACAGAACAATGAATCAACAGCGAATTTGTTAAAAGCTAATAAAAGGTTTTTTTGTAACAGTAAATTTACTAGTACTCGTTTTTTTGTGGTCCTACAAGGAAATTGTATAGTGCCGGCATGTCCGTACGTACACCGTCCGACCACAGCCTAGCTTAGAAGCTGTTGCTGCTAAAATACTGTCATTTTGCGTGAGGATGTAGGTATATTATTTAAGCAAAGATACTAGTAAAATAAAATCTGGAATAAATTATAGGATAATCATGCTCCCTGGCAACCCCTCTTTCAGTTTTGTGATTTATTAAGACATAACGCTGATATACACAATTTGTACTGAATTAGTATGTATTTAAAAAAATTAACCAGTTGCCAGGGTTGCCAGAGAGCATGGCGTATTTTTTCTCTTTTAAATCCAGTGTAGGGTATCGATGGATACGTCTTTTAAAAAATGTAATAGGTTTCAACAACCATCATTCGATTAAGGGATCCTTTTGACGATTTATTCAATGAAATTTGTGTTTAAAGTTAGATGTTATTTTTCAAGTAATTATTCTGTGCGGCACACGGAGTGACCAAGCTTAAATGCTAAGCTGTGTATAGCTTTCATGTCAACGCCGTTCACAATTTTATTGAAATCAACCCTTTTGATCCCGGACGCAGAAAGCATTGATATAGATTGCTACAACATAACAAATGAGGATTCCGTTGGATACCTACGTGATTGCTGTTGTCTGTCAACTTTGTTTTTCTTACACTGATTGGGATAAGTCACACGCTTAAGTATCACATAATACAAATTGTGCGCTTTGATTGTTCTAAAAATAGATTATGACTAAGGAATAATCACTGATCATCATCAACCTCACAGCTAAGGATTGGAATTCCCTGCCTGCGTTTGTGTTCCATGAACACTACTTACAATTTGGCCGCTTTCAAGTCTAGGGCGAATGAGCATTTACTAGGCTGCGTGCTTCATCGTAGCACATGAATAAATACGGAACAGAAGAAAAAGTTCAAACAACGTCGCGCACGTATTACACTACTACACGCACAACATATGTGTGCGTGACCTGTCACAGACAGGACCGGGGGGGGCGTGCACCGGCGCCCGCTCGGAGACAAACCGGTTTAAACTAGCTCAGTGAGTAGACAAAGTTCAGGTGTGCCGCCAGCGACGACGCGACCGTTCAGCGTTTAGCTACATAGTTCGGGTGTTCGGTTGTTTTTAAAGATGCCTACCTGTTGTAGTGTTTGTAGATATACAGATATTAGATACTTAAGTACTTGTTTGAATAAAATATTTTGATTTTTAATTTTTTCTTTTTACCGAGCGACAACCCTATGATAATAGGTAAGAATTTCGAGCTCTGTTCGGTAGCTTTTATTCTGCTCCGTATTTATTCATGTGATCGTAGGCCTCATCTTCGCTTTCCATCAGGCGTGATTGTGGTCAAACATATTGTATATTGTATAAAAAAATCAGGCGAAATACATCCACTACTCATACATTACTCATGAATTCATGAAATAGGTACAATTTCATATAACTATATAACACTAGAGATTTGCATGAGTTGGTGTATCTGGTGTTGCAGACATTTCCACTATGGTGACTTAGATTAATACTTTAATGGATAGCTGTTATTGGCCTCATATGATGTAACCTTATTGTATGTTTCTTTTATTACATTAAGGCTGTTGTTATCCTGAATATAAATAAATAAATAAATAAATGTTCCTTAGTGACGTGCCTCGTTATACAGTCGTAAAGACAAAATACTACCTTTTTATGGCCTACCGCTATGAGTGCAAAACGACATGGGCATTAAAAAAAGCTCGTCTACATTAAGTGCACGAATTCTGATTCGGCCAGCGTTTCATACGAGGTAGCGTGCAATAGAATTATGTATGTTTAACACGAATGTTGGTAGTAAATAAGCTGGTTTAGAGGTAGTTATAATTACCATTGTTAACTTTTGATGTAGCTTTATAATTTAGTCCAAGTCAATATGTTTTATTTAATTTCAGCGTAACAATTGTTGCTGCTTTCATTAAATATTGGACCGTGTATCTAAGCAAAGCTTGTAGTATGGATGCTAGACAACGAATAAACATTTTTATATTATTAAATACTTAAATAAATATTAAAGACTCAAGACTCGAGCACAAACATTCGTATTTTTCACATAAATATCTGCCCCGACCAGGAATCGAACCCGGGACCTCAAGCTTTGTAGTCAGGTTCTCTAACCACTGCGCTATCCGGTCGTCAATGACTAAACAATTAAAAATATGTTGCTTATTAAAACTTCAAAAACTCTTTGAAATCTTTTTTCAGCGTTGTTAGCAGGTTTTAAAAATGATACAATAAAAATTTAAAAAGTGTGACAAAAATAATTAAAATTTTACATTTATTTTTCCATTTAAAAATCCTTTTTAAAAAAATATTTTGAATAGGTACATATGCTTTTTTTAGCAGACTGTACTTTTTGTTGTCTTTACTTGCATTGTGATCCAAACATAATCCGTACTAAGTTTCAAATCGATGCCATTAACTGTTGAAGAATTCCGTACTGCGGAGACAATCCTGGCTGAACCACCAGAACTTCGCTACCAGATTATTGCATTGTCGTCGATCTTACATAAACACAAAAAAAACAGTTCTATCGCATATCACGAAGTCGGTTGCGTTGCAGACATAACAGTTTGTAAAAATTAAACCAAGTTTTCAACGTGTGAGACTCCCTAATAATAAGTCAATAATTTCGTATACAATATAAACAAGAGTGTCTATTAAAGAACAATATTTTTTTTCGTCGAAGACAAACATTATAGATTATGATTGGTGTTTATATTAGCTGAACACAAATTTAAAATTACACACGGAATGATTGTAACCAAAGAAACATACTGTACATGGTGTACAGATAATCAAAAGCTTTGGTTCCGTACTTATTTTGAGTGCAAATTACACAGTGAAGGTGCCGGGAAGTGAGACTCTCTGTCTGTGATTCGATGCCTCGCGACCGGAAAGTCAGTTCCTTTGATATGGAAGTGCGTAAACAAGTAGCAATACGTGAATAAAAACGCGAACACATCTGTGCTTGATGGGCAACGAGTCTGCAATATCAAGTTTAAAACTGATAGAAAAATGTGGCGCTAGAGTTCGGTAGCCTCAAATTCTAAGCGGTTTTAAAAATGATTGCGTATCCTCGTTAAAATTCTGCATGGTTGCTGTGTCCTTGTGTAGGAGCGTGCGTAAAACGGCGTACGTGGTCACGTTGTAAGCGAGTGGCTTACTTGGTGGTCGCAACCGGAACACCGGCATTGGCAGTGGGAGCAAGCCCGCGGTTTGCCGCGGGCGGGGCTGCGCTAGCTGCCTTGGATTTGCTCATCGGGCGCTGCGTGGAGCAATGCAAACTGACACCCGCAGTCGCGGGCGCTCCGCCGCGGATATTGGAAGCATCGATCCAGGAGGCAGCACACGTCCTGCGCACCACACCATTTAAGCAACACGGACAGCCACGGCCGAGGTTCTGTGTGTCCCTACAGAACATTCCAATTTCAAATGCCTTTTCGATATTATTATCTAGCTACTTCTGGATTGGATCTGGCGTTTCTAAAGCATACACGGGGTAATGTTACGACCCGCGAGGTCAGGTCAGTTAGAGGCGGGATCTACAGAGGATTTTAAATTTATAGGCGAAATGAAATTTGGTTTGGCGTTTGGATTTGGACGACTACTGGTTTAATTTTTAGGATGAACTAAAACTTTATGAAGTGCTGTCGTTACTTGCTTAGTGCTTTAATGAAGGATTGACTATCCAAAGAAGGCCCGTGCTTAAAATTAAACTTAACACAACTTTTTCCAAACGTTATTTACATTAACAGCGTCATTGATAGATTCAAACGTGTTGATATTACTAATGAAAATACAGGTAGGTATAATAGGTACTCCGAGCAAAGCGACTGCATTGAGCTAGGTTGAATAAGCTGTGAAGGTTGGTCGCATGGTAATTATGTAATTGTACCTTTAATGGGAGGTACGTCGAGTCAACAATTAAATGTCACGCCACCAATTATTCATACACAGAGTAATAACTAAATGTAATTCCCAAAATTGGTATAGTTAAGAAGCAGTTAGGTTGATGACGAAGGGTTGTGCGTGAATACAAAGTTTTGCGCATCTTTTACGAGTGAATACATCGAAAATATACGGAATAGTACTGCTGTTTAATTTCAGCAACATAAGCCAAAATCAGTCCCCGCAGTCAGTTTATAAACATGTTTATAATATTGATTGGTTTATGTATCGCTCTCTTTTATTTCAGAGGTTTTTAAATACTTTACGGAAGTACGGAACCCTTCGTGTACTAGACTGATTTTCACTTAACCGGTTTTTAATAATTGAATTGCATTGGTGAATAAAAGAGTTATCTTATAACAAATAAATAAATTATCAAAACTCTCACTAAACATACATCAGCCCCCTGTACCACAAAAGTTACAAGTGCTACAATTCGACAAAATTGTAACATTTTAATATGAGAAACTTGACAATTTTGTCGAATTGTAGCACTTGTAACTTTTGTGGTACAGGGCCCAGTACTGCAGCGTATAAGTGGATTGGTAACAAGGATTCTTTTACACAAAGATACAAGTTGAGCATCGAGAAATAAAAGAGAGATATAGGCAATTCCTTTACGGATTAGGCCAACAACAACAAAGTGAAGCGAACTCCTCGAATGTGATTATCGGCCCGTCAATTTGGTATCCGACGCGTTTCGTCTTTTGATACACTATAGCTCTGTGTTTCTATTGTTGCTCAATTATGTGCTTTCTTGGAAGCAAATTAAACTCTTTTGTTTCTTTTATGTTCCTGAATGGTGCATTATTTTGACCTGACGCGCATTTGAGGATGACAAAGGCAACTGGTCATGCTATTTGTATCTTGATAAGTACTGGTAAGATAAGCTTATTGCGTGGCGGTCACTGAGTTTACTTTAAATTCATGCTGGTTTACTTATTAACTTTGAAAACGATTTTTTTTTCAAATGTAATTATGTAATTTTATACTTATTAAAAAGAAACAATAAAAAAAACCAATTCATCTGATTCAGTTCGTGATTGTAATACTATACGTAATAGACAGTGTTATTATTTAAACTTATGACGATATTTTTATGATAAACGTCAGGCGGACTACAGCTAGGGAGGCTTCTCTGGACTTAAGAATATAGTGTTTGTGCAGCCAAGCGTGAAAGATACATACCTAATGCTTTTAAGCGTTACAAGTGCTTATGTTGCGATGATACTCTGTTCTCTAAAATTTATGTGGCTGAAGTGAAAATTGAGAATTAATTTATACCTACTTACTTATCATGAAATAATTTTTAGTACGTAATCAACTCGGCATACAAAATATGTATGCGATAGTGATAGAGTTAACTAAAATAACTGAAACTTAAATAGGGTACTTAAATAAAACTGCAAATTCTTTTTTTTTGGCTGCATTTATAGCCGGACAATGGTCCGGTCAATCTTGTGATTTTTGTCATAAGAGCGATTTTTTATAAAGATTATATAGATTGAAGATATATATTTGATTTCGATTGACCTGGGCCCCTGATTGTTAGTATCATGTACATCTATATTGATTTTATATTTTAAACTTTACGATACTTAGTACCGAATAAAAATATTAGTTAGTTATATTATCACAGCTTTAACTGTATTGCGTTTAAAATATTTAGTTATAATAAACAAACCTTTGAAATGTGTATAAAACCCTGAAAAGGATAAAAACGAAGAAAATTAAAAAAGCAAATTAGGAAAACTAGCGTGTTTTAAACAGAACCTGCATTCGAATAACAAAGCTTTGAATCGCCTGTGGATTAGAAATTTTAATTAATTAAAAGACAAAGGTTATGTTGTTTCACTTAGTAATTAAAACTTCCTGCGTTAATAACAGTGCTATGTGTGCGGACTCATATATATAGGTAGGTAGGTTAGTTATATTATCTCTATTGAGTCTTAGCTCACTACCTACAAAAACTAAAGGGTTTTTTATGTACCACTTTAGGTATAACACATATTCGTGCCGTCATAATAGAGCTAATTGCGTCACTATCCGTGGTCAGTCACATCCAGACGTATTTACCGATGCTATTCTTGGAGTATTCGTTGACAGATATAGCGCTTTGTATGTGCGTTATGAGAATAAGTAATTTCATACTTACTTAACACAAAGTATTTTTTTACTGTACTTAATCAAAATTATAAAAAATGTTTGTTTTGCGTTACACATTATAATGTAAGGAAATTAAATAAAAATAGACTTCATGCAGGATGAAATTTTACGTAATACAAAATTAGTGTAGGGACAATCAGTTCATTAATTTTACTTAATATAATGCATAAGCTAACTACTAATATTATTTAATTAGTCTTTATTACATTTACATTTATACTTTGTTAAAATTAAATCACAAACTCAAAGCATTGCCAACCAACCTAATTGAATAAGATTAATTTGAAAAAAATATATGTTAATCCTTTATATTACACGCTTTATATTAGCTTCACCTGTATGTTTGTATGTATGTTTGTAACCGACTCCTTAGGGCGCGATTTTGACCCACTTCCCGGATTCCGATTGAGCTGAAATTTTGCACATATGTGTAAATTGGATGACAATGCAATATTATTGTAACATGGAGCTGATCTGATGATGGAGCTGGATGGTGGCCATAGGAACAATGTAATAAAACAACACAATCCGGTCGAGTCTGGGCTCGTTTGATTCGTCTTGACGAGCACTTTGATCCCAGATGGTAACCAGGGTCTGATGATGGAGCTGGAAGATGGCCAAAGGCACTCCACAATAAAACGACACAACCCCATCGAGTTTGGGCTCGTTTAATTCGTCTTGACGAGCACTTTGATCCCATATGGTAACCAGGGTCTGACGATGGAGCTGGAAGATGGCCAAAGGCACTCCACAATAAAACGACACAACCCCATCGAGTTTGGGCTCGTTTGATTCGTCTTGACGAGCACTTTGATCCCATATGGTAACCAGGGTCTGATGATGGAGCTGGAAGATGGCCAAAGGCACTCCACAATAAAACGACACAACCCCATCGAGTTTGGGCTCGTTTGATTCGTCTTGACGAGCACTTTGATCCCATATGGTAACCAGGGTCTGATGATGGAGCTGGATGATGGCCAAAGGCACTCCACAATAAAACGAAACAACCCCATCGAGTTTGGGCTCGTTTGATTCGTTTCGACGAGTACTTTGGTCCTAGATGGTAACAAGGGTCTAATGATGGTGCTGGAAGGGGGGTAGGTGGCGGGGTGGTGGGGGAATGGGGTATGTGGGGTTAGGGGGTCGGGGGTTTAGAGGGTTGGGGGTAAGGGTGTGGCGGTTGGGGTTAGGGGATGCGGGGGGTGTTGGGGGGTTCGGGGGTGATTTTGGGGGGTTGTGGGAAATGGGGAGGGGGTAAGAGGCCTAGATGGTAACAAGGGTTTGATGATGGAGCTGGAAGGGGGGGGGGGGGGCAGGTGGCGGGGAGGGCTTGGGTGGTGGGGGTCGGGGTTGGGGGTTGGGGGTCTGTAAAATGAGAAGGGGGATTAGGGGATTGGGGTTTGGGGTTGGAGGGGGGGGGTTGGGGAAATGGGGTGGGGGATGTTGGGGGGTTGGGTTTAGGGGGTTGGGGGGTTGTAGGTGAGGGGGGTAGAGTTAGAAAGAAAGAGGTTTACGTTTAGTAGTGTAGAGCAGTGCGCGCGCACCAAAGACCAAGTATAAGATGGACTGATTCTATTTAAGACGAGCAAAAACCGTTTTCTCTTTTTAGCACATGGAAACTCTCACTGTGAAAAAATGCAACTAAAAAATAAAAAATAAATAATAGTTTAAAAAAACTAAAAAACACGCTTTAAAAAATAAAAAATAAATTTTAATAAATTTCAATTCACTATTCTTATAGTACAGTAAAAAATCTTTATAAGCAATTATTATATTGTTATATCCAGATCAAAACTTGTAAACAATTCTAAATATTGATAAAATAAATAATAATAGTTTAAAATATTTTATTGTAAAAAAATCTGAGGCGCTACTACGAAATTCGAAAATCGAAGTTCGTATCGTATTATCCCTCTCACTCTCGTGTCAAATCATATTAGCGTGAGCGGGACGGCACGAAACGAAGTTCGAATTATGCACTTCGTGGTAGGGCCTCTGTACCTAGAGCTGTTTCGAAGGAGTGCGGCTACAAACAAAAAGTATAAGTAATAAGTTCGCATTTGAACATCTGTTTCTCTTGTTAACTATTAAATATATGTTTTATATACAATAAAGTGTTTACATACATCGATACAATTGAAATAAATAATATAAAAATACTAACCTAAAAATAACCTATCTATGTATATGTATATACAATTCGCCTAAGTCCTGTCCCTGCGGAAGAGTGCCTATAAGGCTGGCAGCATTTCCGTGCTGGATTGTGATGCCAACACGCTGGGCGAGAAATGCACCAGCCTTATGGTCACGGGTATTTATGCTTTATTTGGCCAAAAAGTTTGTGAGCGTCCGGGCTCCTCGGACCTAAAGTTATTACACAGCAAAAACTGAAAATACGTAGATTTTTATATATTAGAAAAGAATATTATGTATATAGACCTGTGACAGACGGTCAGACATACAGCGGTGTCTTAGTGATTGGATTCCGTTGGCACCGTACATACAAAGCCTAAAAATAATTGGCACAGCGTCTTTTGAGATTTACAGCTTGCTTGATTGAATTTCATGCAGCCTTAATATTCCGATACGTAAATTTTTCTTGAACTCAAGGTAAGGATTTAATATACACATTTTGTGTAAGGGACTGATGTCATGTCACTGTGTAAAGCCTTGAAATTTGCGGTTTGCTTTGTGTATAAAGATATTAAGCGAAAACTGAATAGAGATCAGACTAAATAAAAACTAAATATTTATATCTTTACAGTCTTATTTGAATTAAATTAGGTATTTTATACAATTATGGGACCGATCTGCTTGGCGAGTCTTGGGGGAGGCCTATGTTTAGCAGTGGGCGTCTTTAAGCTGAAATGATGATGATGATGATGTTATACAACGGAATATGATGTTACTCATTAATAATTTTGATTAGCTGTGAACTAGAACTCTCTTTAAACATGAAACTACCGACCGTGAGAAATTGTCATAATCGTCTTCTTGAAAACTGAAGTACGAGAGTTCTAGTGAAAATAAACACTCACTCACGTCTTAAAACGAGTTTAACTCGTCATGTTTCGGGTTGTGTGACTCCGAGAAGAAGGGCTACGGATTAGCCCGAAACATGTCGAGTTAAACTCGTTTTAAGACGTGAGTGATACGTTTATTTTCACTAGAACTCTCTTACTTCAGTTTTCAAGAAGAAGATTATGACTTTTTTTTTATATAATTTAGAAGCGGATTAGCCCGAAAAATGTCAAATTGTGTAAATCATGTGTGACAAACATGATTTGGACAATTTCAAAAATATCCTAGTGAGCTCAAATATATAACAAAACATTTAAACTACAAATTAGGCCAACGAACTCTCGTACCTTAGCAATATCATGAATATTCACAAATCTCTCACGTAGCAGATTAAGTTAGTGGATTATAAATTTATAAAATAAATTCGACATGGAGGCTTAATTAACAGAAGCTTAATAAAGGAAACGAGAGTTCATAGACTCAGATAAAAATCAGAGTCTAATTACTTAATGATTTGATTCTAACAAATGTTTTACATAATTCGATCTGTCTGGATGCTCATTCCTATATGCCGAAACAGGCTCTTAGATCTAGCAATAAAACATCTGGTAGCATGGTAAACGGTTGTGTTGCTCTGATGATGAGCTCTGGTTGAGTTTGAAACGCGTCAGTGTAGTTTAGTGGTGGTGATATTTGGTTTTGCAATTAACATTGTTCGAAATACATTTTTTGCAATTTGCATTTTTTGCATTCATCATCATTCCAGCTTATATCCGTCCCACTGTCCCTCCGAACGAGAGGGCTTGGGCCCTAGTTCCCACGCGGGCCCAGTGCAAATTGGGAACTTCACATCCACCATTGAATTTCTTCTCATGTGTATACAGGGCAGGTGAGCCTCTGAGTTTATGTGAATTTATGTGCAAAATTACATTTGTAATTTACTATGAACTTTACGGTGAAGGAAAAAATCGCGAGGAAACCTGCATCTTTTTTCATTAAATGCCTTAAAATATAATGTATTTACATAAATGCTAGTATTACAGTCACAGTTAACGCTGTCAACGCTAGGTTCAACGACCAACAAGAAAGTTTTAATGATAACCACATGTTCTTCTAACACGTAGATATTCCTAACGACATGATTGATTTTGATAGTTTATAACATTCTTAACTGGAACGCCAACTAATATTTACTACCATGGTAATATTAGTACCAAGATAATATTGTTTCTACGATACTGCTAACTAAAGTCAAACCAATCCTAAAGTTCTGACAGTTTTAAAATTAAATTGCTCTGCAGGTTCTAAGCTACCCAAAGCCAATAAAGGAAGGATATTAAATCTACTGCACATCCAATAACGGAACTGTTGTAAATATTTATTGGCAAAACTTAAATAAGTTTTACGTCAAACACTAAATGGGCCTTTTGAGTAAAAGGCGCGGCTACAGTCGTCATCATCATCATCATCATCATCATCATCATCATCATCATTTCAACCGTAGGACGTCCATTGCTGGACATAGCATCCCTCATTGATACCCAATCATTATTTTTACTTTTTTTGTCTTTTATGTGTCACGTTAATGTCATTTCACTTATTTTAGAGCATTAAACCTACCTGCGGATTACAGACTTTACACACACACATCATATTTTTATTTTTGTGCAAGTTTCCTCATCATTATGCCCTTCACTGAAAAGCTCATGATCAATTACAAATGTGAAATTACGCACATAAATCCGAAAAAATTAGAGGTGTGAGCCCGGATTGGAACCACATGACCAATTGTGGCTTGAGAGACCACAAGCCAAATCACCAGGCTACCATGACTTTACGATACGACTTCACGACAAATAACAACTGAACCATATTAACCATTTATAATGGTACCAAGACGGCGTCAAGTCATTTGCTTTTCATTACGCATTTCAATACAATTCCAGGACGCTCTGTAAACCGAATTTCCAACCGTAAACCGCCTGTGCGAATACTCTGTTGTTATTACGTCGTAAACATAACGTTTAAGCATTTGTATACACAAACAGGATCGCTTCCATTAAATCGAGCAAAAGCCAACCGTTTTACTGTCTTTTTTGAAAAGGTCGT
Organism: Archips crataeganus; assembly: GCA_947859365.1. Taxonomy (NCBI): domain Eukaryota; kingdom Metazoa; phylum Arthropoda; class Insecta; order Lepidoptera; family Tortricidae; genus Archips; species Archips crataeganus. The sequence continues at coordinate 13,735,766 of OX402057.1, read as the reverse complement.
AAATATTCGCAAAGATCAGAGGCCGTATTGTCTAACGCGTGGGAGCTTGCTATCGCATACACTATTTCTTTCTGTCGAACGCTATTAGATGAAGACAAAGAGATGGCGCTTTCATCCGAGCATTAGATACGGCCTCTAGTTTTTCCGCCTACTCTATGTATACATATTCAATATTAATTTATTAGGGAAAAACATGAAATAACTTAAGACCTTTTTTAGCTCTTAGCAAATCATTCACCCGAGTGTGGTATAGGCACATTATTTTTCTTTAGATGTGGGTGTGGGTGGGGATGTGTTTTCGCCAATTTGAATGTAAATGTTTTATAAATAAAAAGTAAAATGTGTTGGAACGATACGCAGGATCGTGTAGCGGACGGCGGCCGCGAGTGACAGAACCTTCAAAAAATGTCAAGAACTGTCAAACCGTCATTATAAAGCACATTCTCTTTTTTAAATCGCTACCGGCAACTTGTGTCCTAATTTTGTAATTACATTTATTATATCGGTTTTTTCTACACTTCTATTTTTTTTTAAACTAAGTACTAGGGGCGTTCAATAAAAAGTGAGAATGAGTATGTTATAAACAACTTTTACTAAATGTCATTTTATTTTTCGACATAGTCACTTTTTAGCATAATACACTTAGTATATCTTTTTTCTAAACATAAAATTCCATTTTTAAAAAAGGTCTCATCTTGAGTACTTAAAAAGTCTTGTACTGCAGCGACTACCGCGTCGTCGTCTTCAAATTTCTGGCCTCTCAGGTATTGTTTCAATCTCGGAAATAGGTAGAAATCACTGGGAGCGAGATCTGGTGAATACGGAGGATGCTTAAGGATATCGAACCCAGCATCACGAATTGCAGCCATTGCAACGGCGGACTTGTGTGCCGGGGCATTGTCCTGGTGGAACAGCACAACTTTCGAGAGTTTACCTCGCCGTTTTTCACGGATCTCATTGCGCAATGTTGCTATTTGTTTGGCGTATAAAGTGCCCGTAATAGTGGCTCCATGCTCGAGATACTCAATCATTAATACCCCTTTACCATCCCAAAAAACAGAGCCCATGACCTTACCGGCAGATGGGCTCACCTTGAATTTCTTCGGAGTTGGAGATGATAGCCTTTTCCATGTCATAGACTGCAGTTTCGTTTCAGGGTCGTAATGATGGAGCCATGTTTCGTCCATTGTTATAAATCGCGCCAAAAAAAGTTCCCGGTCTTGCTGTATCAGGTTCAAAGCTTCTGGACAAATCTCTAGTCTAGTTTGTTTTTGCGTGTCAGTAAGCATTCTTGGTACCCAACGCGCAGATACCTTTTTCATACCCAAGCGTTCATGTAAAATATTATGCACGCTCCCCGTTGAAATCTTTACATTTTCAGCAATAAAACGAACTGTGACACGACGATCCGCCTAAACTGAGTTTTCGACTTTTTTCACAATTTCTTCAGTTACTGCTGTAGTAGGGCGTCCGGAGCGGGGGTCGTCCATTGTCGATGTTCTTCCACGTCTAAATTCGGCGCACCAACGTGCAACTGTCGAATACGGAGGAGCATTAGACCCTAAAGTGTCCCGCAAATCCAAATTGACTTGGTCCGTAGAAAAATTTTTCAAATACAAGTATTTGATAACGGCGCGCAGTTCAATTTTCTCCATTTTCGCTAACGTACTCAATAGCATTGCAAAGAATTTACCGTATATTTTTTTAAACAAAAGACAGTTAGTTTTTTTTTCATAGCAATCAGCTAGATAGATTAGCTTTACCGGCCAGTATTTAATTTCGTAATATTAAAAGAGTTTGCATCTCATTCTCACTTTATATTGAACGCCCCTCGTACATCAACCTCTAAACAAAACGTAAAGTAAATCTATCTAACTGTTATTTACACTTTTGTAATTTTAAGTTACAACTGCACATTGTTAATTCATACCCTATACATGGCTTTGTTAATAAATTGTTAAACATTTTACGTGCGATAGGTAGATAAAATCTTAACATACCTAATAATATGCGAAATCAAATGAGTGAGTAGTGAATTCACCTTGTTTTTTTTTTTTTTTTTTAATCCCTATACCTCCGACTATGTAGGAGCCTATATCCACAACATCATACACGCCAGTTCCCGCGTTTGCTACTTCTCGAATTCACCTTGTTTAGTAGTCCGTGGTTATAATTTCATGTTGCATGAAAGCTCATGTGCGCTAAACCAACATAAATCAATATTAATTGTTGCAGGCGACTGTAATTATTTTCGATGATAGTAGTTTGTATCATTCATATCATCAAGTTTTCTTTCTTTCCGATAAACTTTTTAGTACGTAATATAAATCAAATCAAAAAGTTTTACACATTATTTTTGGTCATGAAACTACCGTGAGACTCACTCATAGTGAAAATAAACGGATCACTCACGTCTTAAAACGAGTTTAACTCGACATGTTTCGGGCTAATCCGTAGCCCTTCCTCTCGGAGTCGCACGTCACGGCGGCTGCCAAACGTGCACTGCGTGCTAACGCCATGGTCGCGCGGCTACTCGACGCAACTGACAGCGACACACAACTACCCCCGTTTCCATCATCACTTTTATTGTCATTGTCAAATGTAGGGTAGCACACAACACTAACCACATCACTTTGTAAAGGTTCGCCCACACTCACCGTTGACGCAGTACGAACATTCAACACTGTTTTCCAACTCGGGGATACTGACCAACCACTATCCCGGTTAAAATTTGGATGACGACCAAACTCGATGGCTTCACGCACCTTCCACGGAATGAAAAACTTTTCTCTCGCAAGTACGGATCATGTCGAGTTAAACTCGTTTTAAGACGTGAGTGATCCGTTTATTTTCACCATTATTTTTGGTATTTAAAACACACTCAAAAACAGTCGGATAAAAAAAATATATATATAAACAGTGGAACATAGAACCTCCTCCTTTTTTGAAGTCAGTTAAAAATTATTTATTTGGTAGAGAAATATGTGATGCTGAATAGGGTTATATTATTCATCATCATCATCATCCCATCCTATATAAGTCCCACTGTAGGGCACAGTCCTCGCACTCTCACAGGGTCGTAGTTCCCACGCGGGCTAGTGCGGATTGGGAACTTCACACACACCATCGAATTTCTTCTTAGGTATACACCTCATAATGTTTTCCTTCACCATAAAGCCCATGGTAAATTTCAAATTAAATTTCGCACATAAATTCCGAAAAACTCAGAGGTGCGAGCCAGGATTTGAACCCACGACCCTCTGCTTGAGACTAGAGGCAATAGGTCAAACCACTAGGCCACCACGGCTTCCGTTATATTATCGTTGTGCTGCAATGTTGCGAACGCATTTCTTCTTGGCTGAAAATACGTTTACCAGGTTGGCTACAAAGGTTTTATTCAGCACTTTACGCTTCTTAAACCAAATTATTTACAAGTTATTGATAAATAGCTTTTTTATTTTAATACGTCATATTATATAACTCAATCATTGGTTAAGTAAAAACAAAGAACAATTTAATTAAACTATGATAATGTCGTATTCCTAAAGAGGTTATTACCGAGTTTTTGAGTAGGTAGGTACAAATCCATCGTCAATTCAAAATACGGCACAAGTATTCCGCGTTTGAGTAAATTTTGAAACTAAAAAATTAAACCTGAGTCGTGGCACTGAAACACAAATCCGGTTGAAACCACAAACAGCGCCACGCAGAAACGTGATGAGAATTTCGTGCGAATTTACTGAAACGTGAACAGTCAGTTTCCATTTCATAGCCAAAATAATACCCAACGAACCTCAAAACCTTGGAGTTAACGATCAACGTGTGTAAAAATAGTTAAAGCTAAATAATTTCATTATATCATTACACCTAGTCACGCAGGGAGACCATTATTTTACGTGAAAATTAGGCTACAGTTACAATAGGTCTATGTCAGTGATATAGGATTTGGTTTCACACTATTCTTTTAGCATGCGACACTTGTTCATTGTTTTTACCTACTATACTATATTATTTTAATTTATTTAATTTATTGAATCAGGCGTTACTTTGCGGAGGTCCATATTAATGAACTAAAACAATTAAAAAGTTGAAGTTTTAATACTAGATTTAAAGAGCATGTTTCGGCATATAGGAATGAGCATCCAGATAGATCGAATTTTGCAAAACATTTGTTGGAATCAAATCATTCATTGTTAGATTCAGATTCTTATGAAGTGTTACATTATTGCGGCAAGGGGTTGCGTCTGGATGCTCTGGAATGCATGGAAATAATTAGGTACAACACTATGGGGTCTATTATTAATGAACAGGTAAATTTAGTATCTTCTCCTTTACTGCGGCTTGGGTCGAATTTGAACAGTTAGTATTAATTAAATATGCCTTATAAATAAATAAACAAAAAATTCAAGGTAGTTTTAAATATGTCAATAAAAGTTAATTTTTGTGGGGTAGTTTGAGAATAAGAAAAATAAAGTGGGTACTTGAGAAGTTACAGTGACAAGTTAAAACATTTGTTTTGGTTTGTTAGTTTAACATTTGGTAGCATAGCATACGGTTGTGGTAACTCTGAAGATGAGCTCTGGTTGAGTTCGAAACGCGTCAGTGTAGCTTGGTGGTGGTGATGGTTGGGTTTATGTGATTTGTGTGTGTTCGTACAGTGTGGAGGTGGAGGAACTGCATGAACGCACATTTCTTGCATAAACGTAACTATTGTAAGGTCGCGGGTGAGCAAAGTAATTGTTTTAGTTCATTATATTATTTTAGTTTGAAAAATGACCGATTTCCTATTTTCATCAGCATATATTATTGTGTTCCTACAGTATACTACTTATGAAGAAGTCTCACTATGTCGCCGCAAATTGTAGAAAAAATGCGGCTAATATCACTGTCCAGTCAAAACAGTCATTGCAATGCGGAGCTATGTGACATAAGACAAGCAACCTGTAAGCTCTATTAATCGTGTTTACTTCGGCCAACCATCCAATAAGTTGTATAGAGAATTTATATTATACGTCGCTGGATATGGATGTTACTAACAAATGCCTGGCGTAGAGTATGAAAAAATGCAGTGTAAGCATTTTTCAATTTCGACCTAACTGACTTTATTTGATCATTCTGTTCAATATCATCGATGGTCGCTTGTAAGTATGTATCTTAATAATAAAAAATCTGTATTTGGAACAATAACAATTAGGTCTATTATAAAAAAATTGAAAACCGGCCAAGAGCGTGTCGGACACGCCCAAGGTAGGGTTCCGTAGCCATTACGAAAAAAATCAAGTAATATTTTTTGAAGGATTTCGTATGTGTACGGAATCATCCAAGTTTAGGTATGTTTTATACGTTAGGCTACTATTTACTCTTAAACTACATATAATTTCCAAGCAATCTTAGTCGCTATAATTTTCCTAGTAAATTTGATATATTTTACTACCATTCTGAATTTTTTCATATTTTTCCACCCAACAGTTTAGATTTTAGAGGGGTGGACGGTCGATTTTAATGAAATTTTTCACTTTAAAGTTGAATATTTCGCAAACAGATCACTAATTAGAAAAATCATGTTAGCAACCCCGCAATGGTTTTAAAAGACCTATCCAACGATACCCCACAATAAAGGGTTAGTCGAGAAAAAAAAAATCACCCTCACTTTACGTCTATGGGAGGTACCCTAAAAAAATTTTTTTAGTTTTTTTATTTAATCACTTTGTCGGCGTGACTGATATATATATTCAAGCCAAATTACAGCTTTCTAGTACTAACAGTCTCTGAGCTTAGCCGCGGACGGACAGACAGACAGACTGACAGACAGATAGACAGACAGACAGACAGACAGACAGACAGACAGACAGACAGACTGACAGACATGGCGAAACTATAAGGGTTCCTAGTTGACTACGGAACCCTAATAAAAAAAGGATACCACCTGCAAGTGTTAAACTGTATAATAGTAGAGTCGTATACTTACAATGATTAAATTCCTCAAACAAAAGCAACAATCAAAGAAAAAAATAAGATAAGAAGCATGGTCATGTGTGTGTATATGTTTGTATGTGTGCGCGTGCGTGCGTGCGTGCGTGCATCTAGTTCTGTTAACAAAGACTGCGACACGCTTTAGTATTCGTAATACTGTCATTTTACTACTGCCACACAGACAATCAAAAAGGAAAAAAAAGCAAAAAAAAAATTCAACGACGCAAAAACAACAAAGAAACCACAACCTGTCGTTAACGACAACGAGCCAATTACCTAGTCACGGTTCTGCAAACAATCAATTTGAGCTTCTACTGAATGGTGCACTACTTAATTAAATTACAAGGAAGATAAATGGTGGCAGACAGTCGTTTATATCGATAAATCACTGCAAGACGTGCTCACGTTGCAAGTTTTAATTAATTTTTATGCATGGAAGTAGTTGATAGAGTAAAGGAATTGTAAGAAATCGAGATGATAATTATTTTCCGTGATTTTGTATTACCAATTTAAATGTGTCGTTGTTGGTAGAGAAAAATTGTTTCACAGGTTAGGTAAACTAGTCCATTAGCCCAATTTTTTATAATAAAGTCATTATTTCAAGAACTTTTTAAGGTAAGTATATTTATTCTAACTTAATAATTACGGTAAATACATTGAGACCAGCTAAATAATAAAAAATTTAAACATCAATAGGTTACTCTTCGCCAAAAAAAGTTTCGCAAACAGTAAATGCACTTTGCTTTACTTGATCTGGTCTTTAAAGAAGGGTTTAACACTAACTTTCAGTTAGCCAATTAACTAACACCATTGCGCTATGAGCGAACATAGAACTTTCACAACCTTAAGGCATATAATAGCGTTAACACATAAAATAGAAAGCATTCTGTACGGTTAATAGCCAACTTGAGAGTAGAAATCCCTAACAAAGGAATATACGGATCAACAAAAAATACGAGAACAATAAAACTGCGCTAATGGGTTTGTTAACCAACGGGGAAAATGGATTTTCAGGTATAAAAAATGTAACAGTTAAAAAGCGATTATTTATGTGGAAACTGATTTGTCCATACCATTCGCAATTTTTGAGAAGATTGTTAGTTCTATAGCAGTTGTATAATAATGAATATTATTATTATTGGATATTTATATTTGGTCCGGGTAAGCGGATAGTATCGCTGCAATATAAGGTGATTAAGTAAGCTGAGATGTGTGATGCATAGAAAAAAAATTGTATCTAAAATCCCGACCAGTGGTGGTGTAGGGGTTTAGCACGCAGCACGGAATGCTGAGGACCTGGATTCGAATCCCAGCGCTGGTCTTTTTTCTGGGTTTTTCTGTGCATCCATCCAGTTTGTATTTAGTATGAAATAAATTAATATTAAGTTCCTTAGTTCCAACTTTCTAATAACATTATGATATTATTCTAGATAACGGTGACTGATGTCCCAGAGTACTACTTACTTTCAAAAGTTTTCCAAGACCAAGATTTAAGAAAAATCAAAACGTTAATATTTAAAAGTTGTGCATCCACCAGCAATTAATCTTAAGGTGCTCAGTTTAGGATTATTTTTGTTATTCAGCAGTTACTATAGCAAAAGCTTTTCAGAGCTTACTTATTTCATTTTAAAATCACACGATTACATTCCATGAAATTCAATTCATGTAAAGAAAATCCAATGAAACGATCCGTGTAAAGGGAATGATTTTTGGAGTCTTTATGAGTTATAAAAGAAAGTACTCGCTACCTTGACAAGGATCTTATACCGAGATGTCTAAGTTGGGAACGGTTAGCGTTATTAGATTTGATTCTCGGTTTATAGCGCAATTATACGAGATTTTTTTTCTTAATGGACCTTCTGAATTTGACTCGTACCTATTCTAAAACGTAAAAACGTAAGATAAAATTCCTAAAGACTAGTTCTCATAACAGTGATTCTTTCAAAAGACTGTTTCTTAAGACAACAAAATAAAATTAAAATGAATATTACCATTTTTATAAAAAAAAAGGTATATCTTTCAAGCAAACAGATCGATCATCATCTAATAAGTTAGTTATTTGATCTAATATAAAAAACAAAAGAACTTCTACGACTTATAAAATAAATTGATTGATACGCAGATAGACCTGTTGTACGAAAACTTTTGCATTATCTCTCTGAAATATTTTCAAAGAATCTTTTCGCTGTTTTATTAGGTTAAAAGAGAAGGCATGCATTACCAACTTTTGGAAACTGATAACTCTTATGTACGTACGTAAATATTGCTATTTGTAGCAGATTGAAGTACCTAGACGTAATTATTGTTTACTAAAGTCTTTATATACATAGGTGGCCCGGACGTGATCCAATGCGGGACTCTGTGAATACGCAAGCAAGCCAGCAATGGATCACGTCGGGGTCACCAATGTTGGAGCTCGGTCCAATGTAGGGGTTGAGGTGTGGAGAACGGAGGAAAATAATAAATTTCGTCCTTTCCCTGTTCGTGGTTTTCTTGGAAGAGATAGGTCACAATCCGCCATTTTGAATTGTAAGGCGTCCCGGGTGGCGCCGTCTAACGGGTTTTAGTTAAACTTCAATGATACACACTCATCGAACCAGATTGGCATAATAGCAAGAAATACGAAAAAGATCCGATAGATGGCGTCACCCGTGACAAATAGATTATGGTATTTTATCAGTTGACAGAGTTGTTTTAACATACAGTTCCCGCCATTTTTCCAGTCTCGTTAAATAAAGAATTAAACGAAGTGACACAGCTTATTGCAGCTGTTTGTAATAGGCATGTTACTTAGAACAATAATTGTTCGCTATCATAAATTAAGTGCAGGGTACAGGCCTCCTCTCAGAATGAATCAGAATTGCAGTGAGACGGATATGGGCTGGGATGATGATAAATTATGTGCGTAAGTATATCTGCACTAGAGTTCTCATATGAGAATATTCTAGTTCATCAAAGAAACTCAAACTGATTTCCCTTCAGGGTAAAATAACGTAAGGTTGCTTTGTCCCTCAGAGATCACTTTACGTTCAATTTGACAGGAGATACGAAACATACAAGCCTTGATACTGCACTGACGGTTTTGATAAACAATCAAAATAAAATAACAGTGCAATCAGGCACAGCTTAAACAATGTTCTCTAAATTTAGTTTACAAATTGCATAGATATCGACTAGAATTCTAAAGAAGTTGATGTGTTGTTGTCATGTAGTCATGAGCAGAAGGCTGTCAAAGATGGTCAATGGTGGCTAAGTGTGACATCAAGTTTAGTGAGTAGACCAGCAGCTCATTCATAAGTCAAATAATATACAAAAAATCGGCCAAGTGCGAGTCGGACTCGCGCACGAAGGGTTCCGTACCATTATCTATAAAAACGGCAAAAAAAACATGTTTTTTTGTATGGGAGCCCCCTCAAATATTTTTTTTATTTAAATTTAATTACATATTTATTTATTTTTAAAGTGAATATATAACTAAATATTCTGTGAATATTTCAAGCGTCTACCTGTTGCCTTTATCAATATCGAGCAAAACCGAGCAAAAAAATCACGTTTTTTGTATGGGAGCCCCCTTAAATATTTATTTTATTCTGATTTTTAGTATTTGATGTTACAACGGCAACCGAAATACATCATCTGTGATAATTTCAACTGTCTGGCTATCACGGTTCGCGAGATACAGCCTGGTGACAGACGGACAGACGGACAGCGGAGCCACAGTAATAGGGTCCCGTTTTTACCCCTTGGGTACGGAACCCTAAAAAACAACGCCTAGAATTTTCATTATTATGTAGTTTTTTTAGAAAGCAGCATAAAACTGTGAACTTCTTGATACACTTTACTTAGTACTGGCTAATTTATTCGTTTACTAAAATGGTTTTGAGGGTGGATAGGTGTGAGTTCAACTATAACCGCTTGTCGCTGATCTTGTGAGCCTATACATAACGATATCCGTTTATCGATAGTCATCTCGGTTGCCATCAAAATTCGGTTACGACCAAATTGGCTCCTTCCGTTGAAATTGCAAATTGCGTTCATTTGGTATCACGTATAAGTGACACTGAATTCAAATTGTCGCGAAAAACAGGTTCTTTCAAGCGAAAAAAACATGAGGTAAACCAGCAGTCAATATTAAGAATAGAATATTAAAGATAATGAAATAGAACTCTGTGCTAAGATTCCGCGAAAATCGCCAATAACGTCCTAACAGGCATCGTCAAGTAAAAAGATGGAAATTTATACAAAATGTATCTTTTTCTATTTATTTTTTCAACTTCATTTTTTTTTATTTTTTTTTATTACTTTTACGGTCATCCCGTGAAACCATATAAAAATAAATAAATAAATAGAAAAAGATACTTCATACTTAACATGTAAAAGTTGGCTTAGTAGCGCCATCTCTTGGTCCAGGTGAGCGGTTAGCTCCGAAGGAGTGTTAAAGTCTCTCGGTAGAGGGCATAACATAGATGCGCGCTTATCACTGCATAATGTGATTATAACAGACTGAAGTGTACGATGTGTGGGAAAAATTCGTCGCTAACTTCTAGACCAGTGATGGTGTAGGGGTAAGCACGCAGCACGGAACGCTGAGGACCTGAGTTCGATTCCCAGCATTGGTCTTTTTCTGGGGTTTTTTCTGTGCATCTATATTTCAGTTTGTATTTAGTTTGAAATATATGGAAATTTATGACTTTCTGAAATAAAATAGGGTAAGCGTACCAGTGAATGAACAAAACGAACATTTTTTGAAATAATAAGAATTTGGTACGTTTCTATCACGCCTCGTATTTTTTTTTCGACTATCACCTTTACTTGTTAGGTTCTGGTAAATTTGCTTTGACTCCTAAGCAACAGTTTTAAAATGGCGACGATGTAAAGTGGACGTACGGATGTTGTACATTTTTTCTATGGAGCAGTATTAAGGAAGAAGGAAAGCTACTATACTTCTGATGTGTTACTGCATTTGTCCCCGCCATCTATCATTCATAGGGTATGTTTTTTTTAAGCTTTAAAGACCTGTTAATGCTATTCATATATAGTTTAATGTAATTTATTTATAAACAATACCTTTTATTCCAGTTTTTTTTTACTGGAACCAGGGGGGTTTCACTCCGCAGTTTAGGTATGTTCGGCCGGCGCTCCTCCCGGGAGGAGTATGGCAGTAGGTTGTCGCGCGGCCTTCAGTTCGCACGCTAGCCGCGTCGCGCGTAATTAAGCATCTTATTTTCTGTGATTTTTGCAACAACCAATGACTTCTAAACGATATTATAAATAACTTACTTACATACTAAAGGTACATACCTGCTGTAAACTAGTCCTTCCTTCTTTCTGATAAAGAGTTGCCTGGAAGAGATCGCTCTTAAGCGATAAGGCCGCCTATTGCTTACCTTGTAACTTATTCTCTGTGTACCTGTTTTCTGTATTGCTTACTATTCCTGGTGTACAATAAAGAGTCATTGTATTGTATTGTATTGTAGTGTAGATTACTAAATTAATACACACTGTTAACTTTCTTGATTTATATAGCTACCAAATATGGGCGAGTGGGAACCCTGTGCCCTTGGTTTCGGATCAGCGGTGCCCAACGGAATATGAACGCTCGTATCACACGATAAGTTTTAATTTCGCGTGCACGCAGCAGGAGTAGGAAAGTTTTTATACCTAAAGTTGACCTTTGTTCGAGAGTGATCCTTCTGTACGTTAGTACTATTACTTATTCTGTGCTGGAACCCAAAATCGCCTAAATCCAGTGAATGAACGGGGGTGTTCATTCACTGGGACTGCAGGATTTTCTATTTGTGCAATATCTTTCCTTCTAGTAGTCATATTAAGATTTCGTTTGCAGTGACATTGATCCAAATATATTATCTACCGAAAGGCCAGTATTGGAACAAACGTAAAATATAGGTTCATTAACTGGTTCAAGTTTTCCAGTGAATGAATGAATCGACCAAATAAGTATAGTGAATATAGTTGTGTTAATATAACTTCGCTTTTGTATATTTATAGTATAACAAAACATCATTTTCAAAGTTGTTCATTCACTGGTTTCATTTGTTCATTCACTAGAATTTTGCGTTCATTCACTGGTGATTTTCCATTTTTTCCCTTAAATAGTGATATATCTTCAAATTGTGCAGTAATACTGTTGAATAATGATGATTTTAGCCAGCTAAAGTAGTTGGTTGTGCTAAACAAAAAGTAATATATTAAATAAACTATGCCCAACTGCCTAAAATTATTTTCAAAGTCGAAAATTTCCTTAAGTGTTCATTCACTGGTACACTTACCCTATTATTTGTTTTTATAGATATTGATAGTTGCGATAGATAGCACCACACGCCACTATTAACATATGCAAGCGATTTATGTATTTGGATGGGTTGGTAAGAGGCGACCTGGTGCAGTTGTTAAAGTATACTCGGCACGTATAGCCAAGAGATACAAGTTCAAATCCCGTCCGTCACACCCAAAAACTTTTACGTTTAAAATATATCTTAAATTTATAAAATTGAACTACAAAATAATAGCTTATCTTGATTAAACTACGAAATAACTTAGAAGCTTGATTAGCGCAACAGTACTTTGCGTACCAATTATCTTAGCGGTATTTGGAGCAATAATTGATTGAAATGCGAATGCTGAATGACAGAATCATTGAAAACACTCTCAAATGCTGACTGGATAGGACAGTGATTAGTCAAACGAGATACTGTTGCTTTGAAAATTATCTCAATATTAAATTTCAATAATGATTAAATTTAATTATTTAGAGTCAAGCATGACTTTGCACTTAGCTTTAGTTTAACAATACAATACAATGACTCTTTTTTGTACACCACAAAGATAACAATACTGAAAAACAAGTACATGGAAAAAGTATACAAGGTAAGGTAATGCATATTTTGCTCCTAAAGTCATCAAAAATCGAGTAACTTACATGTTAGTCGACTATATCTACTGAAGGGCTAATCAAACTGCATTAAATTTCATAGGTGTTCTCAAATTAGAAATTGGGTGGGGGCGTGAAGCGCACCGGGTCCCGTCTGTTACCAAAATCGGCTACTAAAACTAAAAATCCTATAGCTAAACCGTTTAAAATAAATTAGTCTTCACCCGCGCGGTACAGGGGCTGAGGGGTATGACGACAAAGGGGTCGAGAGAGGTGCGGGCGGCGAGCGCGCCTCGTGTGCCTGCTGCCCGCACCTCTCGCATCCCCCTTTGCCATCTACCCCCGCGCCTCTGTACCCCGCGGGCCACCATAGTGACCACCACCACGCGTGGTGTGGTGTGTGGTCGCAGAATTGCAATTGGGAATGTCTAAAAAAATTAACAGTGGTTTCTATATTTTTTTTGTATAGAAAAGTCAATTATAAGAAAATAATTTCAATATTTTTTCATTTAGTTCACTACTTTTTTCAAAATTAATTATTGAAACTATTTTGGTTGATGACGTCAGATTTGGCTCCCACACTGCCAAATTTCTAAATCTATCTAAATGCGTACGATAAGACGACCCCTTTTAATTTTTACACGCTTTATTATTATTATTATTATGTTGGTACGGATTTCCGATCACGGGCCCATGGGGACCCGGTCATTTGAAAGGCATTCATGGGGCCGAAGCCAACATGAAGAGGCCTTTGGTACCATATAATATAAATGAGATGGGCGCAACTATGGAGGTCTATCCCCTAATACACCATGAGGATGTGCTAGCGGACAGTCCTCCACAGTTGCCAATCTATTGCCAGGTAGGAATCGACATGGAATTGGCTATGGGGTTGGGATGTTGTGGACAGGATTACCGGGCTATGGAGTGAGATAACGGACACCTACCATTTCAATATCTCATAAACTGAACTTTTGGTAGGCGGTGACTCGCCATTCACTAAATGGGCCCCTCAAACTATTGCCCATTCGGGGCAACGAGGCGGCAACATTGGTGTGAACGGCTAAGGATGGAGAGGTGTTCCTGGACTTTAAACTTCAAAATGCCAACTCGCCACTTACGGAAACACATCCATCCTTCGAGCATTAGCTCTTGCGCTCCACTCTAGGCGACCAACAAAGGCAAACTAGAGGCGGGGTGGGTGTGTAACTGTGTGTGAGTGTGTGTATAAGCGCATGTGTGTATGTGTACCCCTGGAGGTCTCGGGTTCGTGGTGTCGCTACGCACCAACAGCTCGCCACAAGCCGCCCTGCGATGACTGACTGCACTGGTGACACGACAACACCAGCGGGCGATGAGGTCGTCATATCCCTACGCCTTTTGACTGACTGCGCTGGTGACAGACACCACAACACCAGCGGGCGATGGGGTCGTCACATCCCTACGCCTTTATTATTATTATTATTATATTATTAGCTTCACCTGTATGTATGTTTGTAACCGACTCCTTAGGGCGCGATTTTGACCCACTTCCCGGTTTCCGATTGAGCTGAAATATTGCACATATGTGTAAATTGGATGACAATGCAATATTATTGTAACATGGAGCTGATCTGATGATGGAGCTGGATGGTGGCCATAGGAACTATGTAATAAAACAACACAATCCCGTCGAGTTTGGGCTCGTTTGATTTGTCTTGACGAGCACTTTGATCCCAGATGGTAACCAGGGTCTGATGATGGAGCTGGAAGATGGCCAAAGGCACTCCACAATAAAACGACACAACCCCATCGAGTTTGGGCTCATTTAATTCGTCTTGACGAGCACTTTGATCCCATATGGTAACCAGGGTCTGATGATGGAGCTGGAAGATGGCCAAAGGCACTCCACAATAAAACGACACAACCCCATCGAGTTTGGGCTCGTTTGATTCGTCTTGACGAGCACTTTGATCCCATATGGTAACCAGGGTCTGATGATGGAGCTGGAAGATGGCCAAAGGCACTCCACAATAAAACGACACAACCCCATCGAGTTTGGGCTCGTTTGATTCGTCTTGACGAGCACTTTGATCCCATATGGTAACCAGGGTCTGGTGATGGAGCTGGATGATGGCCAAAGGCTCTCCACAATAAAACGAAACAACCCCATCGAGTTTGGGCTCGTTTGATTCGTTTCGACGAGTACTTTGGTCCTAGATGGTAACAAGGGTCTGATGATGGAGCTGGAAGGGGGGTAGGTGGCGGGGTGGTGGGGGAATGGGGTATGTGGGGTTAGGGGGTCGGGGGTTTAGAGGGTTGGGGGTAAGGGTGTGGCGGTTGGGGTTAGGGGAAGGGGGGGGTGTTGGGGGGTTCGGGGGTAAGTGATTTTGGGGGGTTGTGGGAAATGGGGAGGGGGTAAGAGGCCTAGATGGCAACAAGGGCTTGATGATGGAGCTGGAAGGGGGGGGGGGGGGGGCAGGTGGCGGGGAGGGCTTGGGTGGTGGGGGTCGGGGTTGGGGGTTGGGGGTCTGTAAAATGAGAAGGGGGATTAGGGGATTGGGGTTTGGGGTTGGAGGGGGGGGGTTGGGGAAATGGGGTAGGGGATGTTGGGGGTTGGGTTCAGGGGGTTGGGGGGTTGTAGGTGAGGGGGGTAGAGTTAGAAAGAAAGAGGTTTACGTTTAGTAGTGTAGAGCAGTGCGCGCGCACCAAAGACCAAGTATAAGATGGACTGATTCTATTTAAGACGAGCAAAAACCGTTTTCTCTTTTTAGCACATGGATACTCTCACTGTGAAAAAATGCAACTAAAAAATAGAAAATAAATAATAGTTTAAAAAAACTAAAAAACACGCTTTAAAAAATAAAAAATAAATTTTAATAAATTTCAATTCACTATTCTTATAGTACAGTAAAAAATCTTTATAAGCAATTATTATATTGTTATATCCAGGTCAAAACTTGTAAACAATTCTAAATATTGATAAAATAAATAATAATAGTTTAAAATATTTTATTGTAAAAAAAGCGTGGGGTGCTTTTTAAGATGTTATCAAAATGATAATCCTTGACAATTGACACCATGCACCCCACGCTTTTTTTACAATAAAATATTTTAAACTATTATTATTTATTTTATCAATATTTAGAATTGTTTACAAGTTTTGATCTGGATATAACAATATAATAATTGCTTATAAAGATTTTTTACTGTACTATAAGAATAGTGAATTGAAATTTATTAAAATTTATTTTTTATTTTTTAAAGCGTGTTTTTTAGTTTTTTTAACTATTATTTTTTTTTGTTGCGTAGTGTGTGTTAGATGTCAAACAGCGGGTCCAAATAAAACTCCGTAGTATAATCCACGCGTAAATTGTGAGTAATTCTAACCACACATAATAAAGTACGACTTGGACCGGTCACGCAATTTACACCAATGTCAAATGAAGGTCATTGCTTATTTATTATGTAATAAATTCATTACATAACATTAAAATTAAATGACTACAGAAAACGAGTTTAAAAGCGTTTATCTCGAAATGGTTTTCGAATTACTATACATTGCACAAATCATTATCTAGTTTTTTTGCCCGTTAGAGCACTATTAAAAGATTAATTTTATTGTTTATTTGTTTTCTGGCACTCCTACTTTCAATGTTTTTGTGTTATACATAATCCATGATGCGTATTTTTACCTCTTTTTTTAACTTTGAGGTAACTATAACCATTACTTTGACTTTGACTTGTGACCCTTTCGTGTAAAAGCACCGATATCTAATGAAATAAAATTAGTTCATAAGCCGAACGTATGCTGTCTCTAATCGCAAACATCTCAACAAGAAGACATCTATTCCGCCATTTTATGAAAGCGATAAACTGTGTAGTAAAGCGGCTTTTATTCGACATTATATTGCACCACAAAGATGCCTGTTCTAATAAAAACAAAACAGCTCCAGACGGCCAAGATTCTTGTAATGTATTTTCTTTGATAACACTGTTTATAGCCAAATCATCTGTCTATGTTATGAGTGACTTGTTTTGGCAGTGTCTTTCGAAATCATCTTTTTATGGTACCTTTATTTATTTCTAGATATATTAGTGCCTAAACCACGTGTAGATATTCTGCCGCCGAAAGTTTACTAACTAGTTTTTGCAAACACAACACGCCTTAATTAGTCTACGGATGTTCTGGCTCGAAAGTTGGACGTGAGCTACACAAAACCTGATAATGAAATAATAAAAAAATTGAGTTACGTTCCTATATAGCAATGATTAATTCTTAGTTGCGCTAGTAAGATCATTAGGTACATTAGAATAGTATTAGGCTCGTATTTTAATAAATTACCTTTTGTTCTATCACATCACCACCATGTTTGTATCTCATCTTTTACTGTTAAAAACTATAAAATATAAGAACAGACCACAAAGTCACAGATTTATTTTTATACTTATAACGGGACGCTAAAAATGATCTTATCGGCATTAAGTTAAGTGCTCGTTCACTTTCATGGCAGACGTCTTTAATGGAAAATTTAAGTTCATAATAAACCAAACAAGCATTACACGAATAGTCTTTAAATCGGTTTTATGACTTTAAATGTTGTTTTTTTTTTTATAATTGTTACTACGAAGTAAAAATAGATAACATTTAGCAAATAAAACACTGATATTTACATTAAGTAGTGAGTATGATAAAGATAATTAAGAAAAAATTACTCTGAAATAATCATCGAGCATAAAATAACATATAATAACAAAAAACAAGTTAATGAGAAAACACGGCTGTATTTCAAGAAAGAATTGTTCCTTTGTAGTGACGTGTAGGACTAATTTATGGAGCTAGGGCACAGGCTTACCATGACCTTAGTGCTAGCTGCAATGCGGTAGAAGGAATCACGCTATAGTTTCACTTAGTGCAATCTTGTTGTCTATTTTTTTAGAGGCTAAATGATATTTTTGTAGATAAATTTTAGTTCAATATCTTTGATAAATAAAAGAATTAAAATAAAAAAAAAATATGACACTGAGTAAAGGATTTGCCACACTGGATGCGTTCTGCGGTCGTGGTCAGCTCAAATTGAACGCAGCCCGCATTATGTATGAACAACATTGTCGGTCTCTATATATTTTGTATAAATATGCAATCAGACCGTGCGGTCCACACGGTCAGATCGCACGCACGCGAATATATAGAGACTGACAATGTTGTTCATACATAATGCGGGCTGCGTTCAATTTAACCTGGCCGCGACCGCAAAACGCATCCAGTGTGGCAAATCCTTAAAATGCTTGAAAGCCTTAAAGCTTCTCCGAAATCTAGGCAGTTACTAATGTATTAGATTTTCCTTCGCTTTGCCTAGATTTCGAATATCAGGGTATCAGTAATTAATGAAATTCTAAACAATTACAGTATTCCGTTACTGCACTGATATTATAGCAGTATGAAAATAAAATAAAAAAAATCCGTTACTACCCCGTTCTGCTTTTTTTAGAAACGTACTGGCCACTAGCACTTTTTATAACAGGTAACGTACGTTCGCTTTCTATTAACCGGCAAACGTCAAATCTCTATACGGTAGAGTGAGAGATTTATAACCAGGGTTCGGATTTTTCATCGCACGGTAAGATGAAGAAAACTATGGAGTCGATATTAAAGCTAAAATTTAATTCATATTCATACTCACACTCACTCATTTTCTTAGTTCCTTAATACTTTTATCCCTTTATAAGGCTGACAGATCGAAACCATCAATCGAAAGTTAATCTTACTTAAGTAATTAAAATTAATTTTTGTAGTACGATGTGGGAAGTCTAGAATATACTACTAATATAAGGTCTGTTGATATAGAACGATATTTTTATGTCACAAGTAGATTTTCAACCAATATAGAACCTGTTTTACACCAGAAAATATGGAAAATGTCGCCATTATTATACTCATTTTACAATACACCTTGTCAAGATTTTGACGCACCTATTCCTGTATATGGATATTACAAATTAGGAGCTTTCTGAATGTTCTTTTTTTTTTGTTGTGTGGCAGTTTTTTTTATTTAAAATATTATTTAATTTAATTCAAATTATTTACTTCATTTACAATTTACTTTCGGTATTAATTAAATGAATGAGTATGGGTATGAATATGAATTAAATTTTAGCTTTAATATCGACTCCATAGTTTTCTTCATCTTACCGTGCGATGAAAAATCCGAACCCTGTATATAACACTTATTTGCTTTGAAACGCGCGTAAATTGTGACCTGTGAATCGGGGTGTCTTCGCCTTTTGTAACTTCTTTTGGGGCGCTTAAACCAATATTTTTTCCGATTCGCGCTGTCATCGTTTATATTTCATTTCCTAGATTTTCCGAATAACGGTGAAATACACTAGGTGGACAGAGCCATATAAAAAAAACCTTAACTAGCTAAACTGACACAAAAAAAAAACTTTTGTATTTAAGTGTAGCATAAAGCAATATAATCTCTTAAGCGTCAGTACAGATTACTAAACTCAATGCACACTCAATTGGTAATCTGTGCTTACTCCCCTAGGCGAATATACTACTATTAGTTAATGAGCACCTAATTATTACGTACATTGGGTGACATAATTGATTTAACTTGTGTTTAATACTACAAATTCACCAAATTTTTCACGATGTTATCGTAAAACATAATAAAAGTTTAACATAACATAACATCCACACAACATATTTTATTTTTGTAAATTCAACAATTTAAGTAGTTTGTATTTAAGTCCCAAAAAACATTATAATTACAAAATTGCACACTCAACTTGATACAAGGTATTTTTATTGCATTCAGTGAATGTGCTTTCCCTAATTATTTACTCGTACATAGTAATTATGATTCGAAGTAATAAACTAATAAGGGCCATATAATTGAAATTAGTCGCCATAAAACTTTAATATTTCATTTTATTTGTGGTTTAGAATGTTTAATAACTTTCAGTAGTAATAACTGACTATAATTTACTGAAAACTCATGGCGGTGATTATAAAAATTATAAAGATCTCTACCTAAAGTTTAAAACATTTATATAGATCGAATTTCTGGCTTTCAGTGTAAGTGCTGGTTTACACGATGCCAGTAAAGTCGCGCCAGTAGCATGACATTGTCTGTATTTGTCGACCGGGAATGAATGACAATAATGCATTACCTGACAATTCAACTCTTATTACAATCACATGAGAGTTTAAATTAGCATGTCGTAGGTACATTGTTGTCATTCACTCCGAGTCTACAGGTTACTGGTCGTATTTTAACCGATAATACTACTGGCACGATCTTACTAGCACCGTGTAAACCTGTATTTTGTGAAAATTTACAGTGAGAAAGCGACAGTATAATGATGAAGCAGCAACTTAATTAAATATCACTTAACATCAGGGTTGATCAAGATAATTATGGTTAAGTAGTAAGCAGAACTATTGGGGTCAATACGCTATTATTACTTGGCCAGGTTTATAAAGTACTGGCCGACACGACCATGGTATCACAAAGTGTGGAAATTCACAAATGTAGGTTATAAATATGAGACGATGGATTTAGACGAGACTATAGATTTAGTCAATAATAAAAATAATAACTCGTATTATAATTCTGGTCATCTGGATGCGTTCATTGAATGATGTGTTTTATGATTGAGCTTGCTTGAAACAAGTGTTAAGAATACACAAAATAATTATTATTAGGTATTTTCTGGTGAACCCGAGACGAAAAAAAACAAAAGTGTATTTAGTTGACTGGATACTTATGAATACACCCTGTTATCAGGCGGACAGTTTAGTGGCTACCTAATATTAGTGATATGCAATACAAACAATCCAAGTCTCGACTTTGTAGTTATGTATCTATCTATAGGTATCAGAAAACTCAATTTAAAAATGTATTTCTTTCATTGACGTTGCACATCACTAATGCTAGGTAGCCACTAAACTGCCCGCTTGACAACTAGGTATACTTAAATATGAAATAATATTATAACCGTCTGACCAAATGAAAAGTAAAGTCGAACTGCGAACAGCAAAAGTGAAGCCAGTCAAAATTATACACCGTGAAATTTTAGTGGTTGTTTTCCCGAAACGAGGTGATTTAGTATCTATTGTACAATAGATTTGTAATTGCTATTTTGACTAGAGTCAAAAATCCAATTGTGAAAAACGAAAGTCAAAAATGACCGCAAACCAATAGTAACGCTTCGTTGGTACCTAACCTATCGTACCGTATCGTATCGTAGCGTTACTATTGGTTTGCGGTCATTTTCGACTATCGTTTTTCACAATTGGATTTTTGACTCTAGTTAAAATAGTAATTATAAATCGATTGTACAATCGAAACTAAATCACCTCGTTTCGGGAAAACAACCACTAAAATTTCACGGTGTATACGTGTCGCATCGTGCGCGTGCGCTTGGTGAAGTTTGGTTGCATAAATCTAACACAATTTGTGTGCACACAGTGTGGTGTAGTTTCACTAACGCCCCACTTCAACATTCATTAACATCGGCTTTACTTTTATTTGGTCCGACTTATCACTCAGTCTGCGGTCAGTTATTAGTAAAATTGTGCACCAAATAACGATTTTCAATCCCAAAGACTATTTATAGTGGCACAAAGCATTGCAGTGCCTTTCAGCATCCAAAAGGACTCAAATTTCAGCTTAACGCATTCGATGCCGGCTGTCAGACTCTAAACTTCTTCAGGTACCACAAACGCGCATGTGCGTTTAAATGACTGCTAATGACAGCGGCACTAGGCAAAAGTCACGAAAATAGCAGTGAATGTGTTAAAATCTGATTGCCCCTTGTAAATCTGTAGACTCGTCTCGTATGGAAGTATAGTTACCGAACACGCTGAAGGCGCGGAGTGAGCGCAATTGCCGCCAGCCGCCGCCGCGGCTAACGCGCTGCTGCCTGGCACCTGACGTACACAGAAAATACATTCACTTATCCATTATAAATCGCTTCACTTTAATATTGCACCGAATAACGTTCAACTAATGGATCGCTTCACAAATACTTTAGTTGACATTTTACTTTATGCTGCAAACTTTTTGGAAAAGTAATAAAACTAACCTAACGTAAGCCATGCGATTAGATTTTTAGATTGTTTTTAAATTTTACGAGTTATAAGACAATAAAGGTAAGTACATTATAGTTTATTTTGTCAAAAATTTTAAAATATAACACTATCTATCAAGTTTATGTTTTAGGTTTCTGCGAAGGAGTACAATACAACTCACTTAACTGCATTCCAACATTAATTTTAGGCTGAGAGCGGCCATAATTATCGTTACAAGCTTGCAATCACATTAGCAATCTCTTCTACTATCAATTTGCACCGTTTGACGCATAGAAATATTGATTTTGTTGCATTTGACAATAAATCTATTAAACTAAAATCACAACTACAATATCACTGTACTTAGCGCGTTGTCTGCTTTAAGCTCATTTTATTTTGTACTTAATTATTTTAACCCGTACTTAAAATTAAAGTGGCAATTGCATGTATTGTACGGATACTATTATAACTGTTTTGATATATAAAAGGTGTCAGCGAAAATTTACGTCGAGTTTACGCATATAAAAATAATTGTTTTCACTGTTGCGGATCCGGTCTAATACAAGTAGGTACTTATAGCACGAATTATCAAATATTCGATCAAGTGCAGCAACATAATGTAACTTACATATTTTCTGGCATGTATAGATGACATTATAAGTAAATGCAGTCATTTTAGCCATAGCAATCAATAATGGCATTAGTATAAAAAGTTACTTATTTTTGATGTTGGTGACAGATAAAATGCATTAAAATTGAAAGTCGATCAACTTTATTTTATATCGCGTTTGTGAAATTTACAGGAAACCAACATAATATTAATATTAAATACGTTGGTTGATAGTGATAGGTACTAGCATGATAGAGCTAAAATTATTGACCTCTAAAATTTTGCTTTCAAACTTAATTGCTTAATCAGATAAGAAATTTTAAATTTAACGGTCTATCAGAGTTTTAAGATCAACTGTAATTTTAATCCATGCTGACAGTTTAAAGAATAGGTTAGGTACCTATGATACGTATAGTGGAGGGTACAAAATAACAAAACAATGCGAAACTTAACAGAACACAATGATTAATTCTAACAGATTTCTAGTTTAACCTACATAAGCTTACAAAGGCATAAATTATGTAACGCTCAAGGATTCAACTACGCCTAGTCACCTACTAAATTATTTACTTTGGATATTTTTCTTTACTTCGTACTAAAATTAAACTACCTTTGACCTAGAAGGGAATAAGAAAGTTATAAGGGTTAGATTTGAGTATTATTTGTAACACACCATCATGTCCTAAAGCGATGTAGATCTACGAGAAGAACATTGTGACACCTGTCAAAGTGCATTAGTACATGAAAATACTGGTATAACTGTTTGGAAAACATTTTAGCTCATTTTCAAACAAATTAAATATCAAACACATCTAAACAAATATCTGTCTCGCAAATAAGATGTTCGTTATATTGATTAACATATTTTACATTCTGTGTCTAGTTTATTAGGACAGAGGTCAGAAGAGCTATTTTTATCCTTCAAAGCGCTCTATGTCGTGCTTATTTTAACATTAGTACTTCTATGTGAGTGAACGCATCTATTTACGTGATCTGTGCAATATTAGCTTGTTCTTTAGCAAATTAAACAAATAATCTAAATATCAAATCCAAGGATAGTTACCTATCAACAAAAGTCAGTTCTTGCGTTAAAAAGAAATGTTAAACAGTTTAAAAGAGCTTTAGATTGAAAAGAAGTAACTTAGAAGAAACTATAACTAAAATTTACCTATTAAATAATTTTTGATTCACACTTCGATCAAACAAATTCAAAAAAGAATAAATCATTAGAATAGACTGCTCCAACTTAAATGATTCCATTGTACAGTTTGTTATTAAAATACCTGTTCTGTATTTTACTCTTCCTATACTCTTTTGTTTCACAACCTAATTTGAACAAGTAATTGACTACTGAACAACATCTATGCCACTTTGAGTCATCCATCATATCACTCTAAGAACTAGACGAGTGCAACTTTGTATCACAAAAAAATAATAGACTTAATTTTAACACCCGCGCATCCTATTTAGATCTGAGTCTTTCCTTGACTATAAATAAGAGTTTGCTAATCTAATGTAATAAAGCCGGTATATAATATCGTTGTACCTTCAATTGCTCTTGCTTGTAGTCCGGCTGATACGGCAGCAGCATCCGTATCTTGCCCCAGCGATTGAAGAATAGCGCTATAGCTCCGACCCACACCAGTAACACAAGCACCACGATCCCGATCTCCACGCCTCGTATCTGGTTTAACATAACTTTCATTATTCATCACATTAATTAGACATTGAAAATGTTGCTTGAGGTTTAACAAAACAAAACATGAACAATTATTCTTCACAAACGATGTCACGGCTAGCAACTAGTCAAAGCAAACAACTGTATAAAGTGTTATCTTCATTTGAGAATTTCTAGAAATGAAACTCGTATGATTTCTTGATATTTTGATCTATCCTATCAAGAACGCTATCCTCTACAAGTGGTATAAAAGATAACATGGCATTACTATAGAACTGTCGCGTTATACTCAATTGGAATTTAGAACCCAAATGTTAGCTCCCGAAATAATAAGCATTTATCTACAAACAACAGTAGATACCTAATATTTGTACAGCGCGTATCTGCAGAAAAAGTAATATTTCCAGTTGTATCCGTCGTTTAGAAGGACTGTAAGGCCTCAATAAAATAAAAGATAAGGTCCGATAGGTCCCTTAGATCCAAAACATCTTTTAAAGTAACTGCTATCTCCCCTTGGATGCGACATTACAGATCGAAAAAGCGTAGGTTAAAGTAAGTAACGAGGAAGATATGAAAATGTATACCTACGTTTTTTCGAGGAAAATTACGCAGACCTTTAGGTAGACGAAGTTTAAATGTCGAGACCCGTCACTGTCCCTTAATTTCATTACCCGTTGGGACTGTGGGAGGCAAATAGGACAAGCATCTCTACATAAACTTGCGGCGTGTACATCCGAAAATCAGAATAGTTCAGTTTGTGACATTTCAGTGATGTGATGACAAAAGTGTCGCCGTTTCCTGTAATTTACTTTAAAATAATATGTAATTTGTTTTCAACGGATCTCTTTAAATGTTTTGTTGGCAGAGTCGCTGGATGGACTTCCACAAATGCAATTTATTCGAAGAATTATATCAAGAAACGAAACTTCTAGCAAACATTATTGCACAAGGCATTATTACACTTGCTAACAAGTATACCGCAGAAAATCAACTTGCAACTAACTTTAAGGCTGTTTAAAAATATAAGGTTGTGCCAAAATATCTTATGCAGTATTTCTAACCTATTTATAAACGCCACCCCCTTGGCACGAAAAAGAAATTGCACAACCCCATATAGGTATAATATACGAGTAATTTATGTACTCTTTACTACCTACTACTTTACATTAACGAAATTTTCAGTGTGAAAAGTTAAGTTGACGACCCCCTTAAATTATTAAATACATTTAATTTTTAATTTTTGTTGTTTTAGCGGCAAGATTAATATATAATCGGCAAAAGTTTCAAGAATTAGCTATAACAGTTCAAGAGATACCGTTGCTTAACGTCGATGATTGATTACGTACTTTAAATCTAATCTAATATATAAAAATCTCGTGTCACGGTGTTTGTTACCGAACTCCTCTGAAATGACTTGACCGATCTTTATGAAACTTTTTTCTCTGTATTCGGTAGGTCTGAGAATAGGTCGTAGGCTATTTTTTATCTCCAGGTGATATAAGGCAAAACAACGTTTGCAGGGTCAGCTAGTATAGACTATATTTTTTATGATTTAACTACAAATGTAGGTACCTAAAGTTCTTACATTTTTTCCTTTACTTGGAGTGTATGACGGTTTATCTTAACGGCCGTATTTTTTTAACGTTCATTTAGAAGTTTGATTTTTTTACAGCTTCAACAGACTGTAGACCTGAGTTTTAATAAAATTTCAACTCGACACCTCCACGCGTTCCCGAGATTAAGGGACTTGACAGACAGGCGGACGGACGGAGGGCCGGACAACAAAGTGATCCTATAAATGTTCCGTTTTTCCTTTTGAGGTACAGAACCCTAAAAATGATTAACGGAACTACTTTTTGAGCACCATAACCGCTCAATCAAATCTAATAAAACCTCATTATTGACTTGACTTACCTATTCTTATTACTCGCCAATTCGATTTCTCTCTGAGCATACCAAATAAGCGACATTACATTTGTAATTTACCATGAGCTTTGCGGTGAAGGAAAACATCGTGAGGAAACCTGCATACACTTGCGAAGAAATTCAATGGTGTGTGTGAAGTTCCCAATCCTCACTGGGCCCGCGTAGGAACTACAGCCTAAGCCCTCTCATTCTGAGAGGAGGCCTGTGGCCCGCAGTGGATCGTATATAGGCTGGTATGATGATGATACAAGTAGTTGCATATAGTTACCGTAGGAAAGGTAGGTGATGGGTCGGGAGGGCCGACGGAGGAACGCGCCGTACCAGCCAGCCCCCCGTCTTGCTGCGGTGAGGTCCTCGGCGGCTCTGTGGACACGAAACAGCCATTAGCCACTTAAGTACGGTATACTGGAGCTTACACGTGTCAGGTATTAGCTTACAGGAGCAAGTTTTGGTGGCTGCGGCGTTTGAAATGATTTTTTGTTACCTTTCTTAACCTGTTTTGTGAGTTTTATACCTACATATATGTAATCTCACGTTAACATCAAGAAATCAACACCCATATTGTAATTTTTCTACTCGTTGATTTTAATCTGTCAATTATGTGTTTATAGACCAAATTGCAATCACATACTTTTTAATCTTGGATAGTCTATGGCACTTCGGACTCAACTATAATGATTATTATACAACGCTCTAGACAACTATATTAATTTCAAAATTAGAACTTAGTACTTCGATTGAGCGTCGTGAGCGCTTAGTGGAACGCACCCAATGTAAAGTTGGAAATATCTGGCAAATTTGCTTCCATTTGAACACACTAACTTTTTTCTTCTGTTACGTGATTGGTTAGTAATTGGCCAATCAGAAACAGTTTTATAACGACGTCTCATTAGTTATTTTTTGTGCTACGAAAATTTAAAAGTTTTGTTTGTTATTTGACGCGAAATCGATTTATTTAAAGACATAATTTACATTACATGAAATCGATAGCCGATGCATTTCGCCTGTTTTTAGCGGTATACTTTTAATATTATTTTTGTTAATTTAATAATTAAAACATTCTTAAAAACAATAGCACCTATAGTAAAAACTTAAAAAATACATACAAACAGAAACAATAATACCAAACACCAAATAATCAAGTCACACGAGAAATAGTTTGTACAGTCGAGTTCTCCAATATCTGTACAGCCAACCGTTCATAAATATCTGTACATAGACCTTATTACCGTAACATAAGGTTCATGTTTATATATTTATGAACGGTTGGCTGTACAGATATTGGAGAACTGGACTGTACAAACCCTTATTTCAGATATACATATTTTCAAATGTCCATGGATACTCTACCATGTTGATATCAAACACCGTTGCTATGCCAATCCATTTAATTTCAAATACGTACAATTCATATAGATTCCCTAACAGTCAAACGATATCTAGTTTTCCGTAGGTATAGCGACATCTATCGCTCAATAAAGTAAAGCGTCCGAAACATACTCCCGCCTAAAAATGACTGAAGGTCATTTCTAATAAAATTAACAAAAAAATGGCAACTTATACCAATTATAACTCAATTAACACTTTCGTTGATGATTAAATGCACATAAATTTGTCAAAATAAGGTCTTGTCTAGTGGAATGTATTTTTGTTTATCTCACTCAATAAAGGGCATAATTTCGTAATTGCTCGTCGCAACACCCCTGAAGCTGTGCGAATATCATAAGTTCGAGTAATATTATCTTGGCCAGGGTATTTCTTCACAATGCGACCCATTAACCAATGCCCAGGAGAATATCTCTGATCTTTTATTATAACCAAGTCATCAACTTCAAATTCTTTCATAGACTGTCTCCATTTACTTCTTTCTTGCATTCGACTGAGATATTCTGATTGCCATCTTTTCCAGAAGTCTTGAACTATTCGGGTCGTTAATTGCCATCGATCTAGTGTACTGATTTTTAAATCTTTTAAATCTGCTGATGGTAATACTATTAAGGGTTCTCCAATTAACAGATGACCAGGTGTCAAAGGTTCTAGGTCTTCTTTGTGATCGCTAATTGGGGAGAGAGGACGAGAATTGAGACAGGCTTCAATCTGAATAAGAACAGTACTCAGCTCTTCAAAGGTTAGTGTTGCTTCTCCGACTATGCGCTTCAGATGGTATTTTGTTGATTTTATTCCTGCCTCCCACAATCCTCCAAATTTAGGTGCTCCTGGTGGTATAAATTTCCACTTGGTTCCTTCTTTATCTAACATGGATGAGAACTCATCTGGAACACTTGCTATTCCTTGTTTCCACATATTTAACAATTCCTTTTCTGCACTTACAAATGTCGTACCATTATCGCTCCACATTTCTGCAACA
Source organism: Archips crataeganus (assembly GCA_947859365.1). Taxonomy (NCBI): domain Eukaryota; kingdom Metazoa; phylum Arthropoda; class Insecta; order Lepidoptera; family Tortricidae; genus Archips; species Archips crataeganus. The sequence goes on along the minus strand of OX402057.1, from coordinate 13,707,258 downwards.
TGAGCTCGCCTCGATATAAATCTCCGAAACGCCGCCAAAAATGTTCGTGTTGTCATATCACTGACTAATTCGATGTGCAAAGCTTTCGTGCACATGCATATGAACAAACATATGTATGCTTTGTTCGTTTTTGTTCCTCGTCCTTTACTCATTCTTACGTCTATCGGCCCAGCGAAGTCTACGCCACTTATCAGAAATGGCCTAGAAGGTTTGACTCGGATTGCGGGTAAATCGCCCATCTTTTGCTCTCTGTTCTTCGCATTCTGTTTCAAACAAATAACACATGTTCTCACGAAGCGTTTCACGCTGTTCGCCGCATTTATTAACCAATATTTAGTACGCAAATATGCTATCATCATCTGTGGTGGGCCATGCAAGGTCTTGGCATGAGCCTCTCGTAACAACAGCGGTAATAACACAATGTCTTTCGAAATTATGATGGGATGTTTACGTATGAATTCCATGTCGGCATGTTTTAACCGACCTCCCACTCTTATCATGCGATCTTCATCAAGAAATGCCGATAAAGATAATAGTCTGTTCTTGGTTTTTAATTGTCTATTATTTTGTAAATCATCCATTTCTTCAGAGAATTCTATTTCTTGAGACATCCGTATACATATAGTGAGTGCACTGTTTCGCTCTTCGCACGTCAGGTAACTACGTAAGCATTTTCTTTTTTCTTTATTTATAATATTCAACCACCTTTTACAATATGCTACAACGCGTACAAGTTTGTCCAGCGAGGAATATTTTTGAAGTAAGGTAAGTTTTTCTTCACTCTCATGTTTGTCTGTTACTAGCATCGTCACTATATTTTTTCGCTTTTCTATCGCTGTGTCCATTGGTTTTCCTTTTTCTAATTTAACATTCTTTTCTTTTAGATTTTCAGGTCCATTCCACCAAATATCCAGTGACTTTAGTTTTTCAGGCATCACTCCTCTGGAAGCTGCATCTGCTGGGTTGTGTTTGGTGTTTATGTAAAACCAATGACTGGCGTCAAACCTCTCGATTATCTCTAAGACTCTATTTTTCACGAATGGAGTCCATTTCATTGGATCACCATGTATCCACGCTAATGCCACTTGACTATCTGTCCATGCATATACGCTTTGATTGTCTATCTGTAATATGTTTGCGATTTGCTTTAGATGTTTACTCAGTAAAGTAGCAGCGCATAATTCTAGACGTGGTAGTGATACAGTTTTGATCGGAGCTACTTTCGTTTTTGCAGATAGTAAAGATATATTTATCTCGCCATTTGTATTCATTACCCTCGCATATATAACTGCCGCATAAGCCGATGCCGATGCATCTGCAAATCCATGTAGTTCTAGTGTAGATGTACTTTTGCTGGTATGAATCCAACGGTTCAGAGTTATGTCTCTTAACGCGGGCAATTCTCTTTTATATTGTAGCCATTCTCTTTGCAGTTCTTCAGGTACACGTTCATCCCATGATATTCCACTTTTCCATAACTTTTGTAAGAAGATTTTTGCAAGTACAACACTTGGTGCGATCCATCCCATAGGGTCAAACAATGATGCTATATCAGACAATATACTTCTTTTCGTCATCATTACATCCTCTTCCATCTGTATTTGATTCGGTATAGACAGTGTGTCGCTCTGGACCGACCAAGTTACTCCCAATGTTTTCACATTCTCCTTCTATTGTATTTCAACAGTCTGTGCTCCATCTATCTTTTGATTTTCACTTAGTTGTATCATGAATAGTTCGCTGTTAGAACACCATTTCTGCAATTTAAACCCTCCCGAATTTAAAATTTTTGTTATCTGTTTTTGCATTTGAACTGCCTCATTCTCAGTATCTTTTCCCGTAAGTATATCATCCATATAAAAATCTTTTAGTATCGCTTCTTTTGCTTGTGGGTATTCAACTCCCTCATCTATAGCTGTTTGTCTCAATGTCTTAATTGCAAGGTATGGTGCACAGGATGTTCCAAAAGTTACAGTCAGCAGCCTATATTCTTCAATTGGTCCATTAACATTAGATCTCCATAATATTCTTTGGTAATCGGTGTGTTCTTTATTTACTTTAATTTGCCGATACATTTTCTCAACGTCCGCAATAAATGCTATTCTGTGTTTTCTCCATCTCAAAATAACCGTTCGTAGCTCTTCTAATACTGGAGGTCCTATCATCAGTTCATCATTTAGTGACACTCCGTTAGTTCCCTTACAAGATGCGTCAAATACTACTCTCACTTTCGAGGTCTCTCTTTCCTCTTTTATAACAGCGTGATGTGAAAGGTACACACTTTTAGAATTGTCTCTCTCTTCATCGACTTCAATCTTCTCCATATGGTTTAATGTCAAATATTCTCCTAAAACTTTGTTGTATTCTTCCATTAATTTTGGTTTTTTTGTCAGTCTTTTTTCCGTAGTCTTCCAGCGATTCAATGCTATTTCTCTGCTGTTTTCTGGTAGTACCGGTGGATCATTTCTGAATGTCAAGTTTACTATGTATCGTCCGTTTTCATCTCTCGTTGCTGTTTCACCTCGTCTTGTATCTCTTGGTTTGTGTCTCTGTTCTGTCTCTGTTGGTTTGTTTCTCTGTTTTGTCTCTCTTGTTTTATTTCTTTCTTTTGTCTCTCAAGTTTTATCTCTCTGTTTTCTCTCTCGTGGGAATGGCTGGATGTGTAACTTCTATGCAACAGTGAATGGTGTCTTTTTCTACAGGTGTGACAGGATGACTTGTTTTTGCAATACCTTGCTGGATGACCAGATATAAGGCAGTTGAAGCACAGTCTCTCATTCTGTACAACATCTATCTTATTTTCATGTGTTAATCGTTGAAATTCTCTACATTGAAAGATGTGATGATTGTCCTTGCAAAATGTACATTTAATATTTACGGCTACAAAGAATGATCTCAATTCGATTGCGTTCTGAGGAACTTTCTGGACATTTCTGTTAGCGTTCGCGTTCGTACTCTGAATTAGTTGCATCATTTCTAAAACATGAAATCGTTTCTCTAAGAATTTTTCAAACTTGGACATCGAAGGTAACTCATTATTGTTAATATCGCTCACTTCCTTTTCCCACTCTTTGTGAGTTTCGGCGTCAAGTTTGGAAACAGTGATGTAAATGATGATTGTATCCCATGAATTAGTGTTTACCCCTTGAGCTTTCAATTTGTTCAGACATTCCATGGTAGTATCTAGTAGCTCTCGAATCGATTTGGCAGTTGGTGTGTTTATTTTTTTCTGGTTGATTAATCTGCTCAGGATTGAATTTATAATGATGCGTTTGTTGTTGTATCTGCCTTGTAACATATTTCATGCTAAGTCGTAGTTGTTGTCAGTGATTGGAAAATGTTTCAAGAGTCGCTCGGGTTCATCTGACAAACAGCTCTTCAAATAATGTAGCTTCTGAACGTTACTTAAACTTGCCTTGCTGTGGATGAGAGTTACACAAGGTCATGAAATGAAGTCCAATCTTGGTAGTTGCCGGTAAAATGTGGAATGTTAATTTCTGGTAGTTTGATCTCTTTACTCTGACTTGTCTGTTGGTTTATACTCATTCCGCTCGAAATTTTTGCAGTGTCGTCTAACATGTCTGTCATCTCCGCTTTTAGGTTAATGTAAAATTCTTCGTATGCAGAATAATAATCTTTTGTAAAATAGGCCAGGTTTTCCATGTCTTCCTTATTTACAGTTTTGATTATAGCTCGGTTTGTCTCCACGAAATGTTTCCAATACTCCTCTAAAGTTTCCTTTCTCGCTTTGACGTAACCTCTTGTCAATCTAGCTTTTCCCGTTTTTTTGAAATTTATTTGCATTTTTTGAATGATCCCCATCGCCTGTTCCTGTTCTGCTATGAGTCCCAATAGTTCTTTCGTTATCTTGAAGCCTTCTTTTCTGAACACGTTACAAAATTTTGAAAATTTTTACAAATCCATAAAATAAATTGCGAAAAAATAACAAGTCCCAGAATTGTTCAAATTTTGTCTAAGTCCATAGAATAAACCATACAAATATCATTTCAATTTTTATAAGTCCATAGAAAGAATTTTGAAAATTTTACAAGTGTTTTTAGAGTTGTGAATTTACTAAGTCCATAGAATAAGATTCCGAAATTTTACAAGTCTTTGACAGCTACGATTTTCCCGCTAAGTTCGATTCACTGACACTGACACCTCACTTCACTGTACTTACGGTTTTAAGGTCCACTTTTGCACTTACACTTCACTCACTACTCACTGTCACTATCACTGTTACTTATCCGCTCGTTAGGACCACTTTGTTGATATCAAACACCGTTGCTATGCCAATCCATTTAATTTCAAATACGTACAATTCATATAGATTCCCTAACAGTCAAACGATATCTAGTTTTCCGTAGGTATAGCGACATCTATCGCTCAATAAAGTAAAGCGTCCGAAACACACAGCATAAAACCTGAGGAGCACCGTAAATGTTTTGATGAATCCTTGGCGAGTGTGACATATTTCCCAAATAAAAGTTTATTAATCCAATCTTCATAAACCAATCGTCAATATTTATTGTATATTTCAGTAATCAGGGCATCAAATTACTAAAAATTTGGCTATAAATCTTCACAGTCCCAGCTCAAAAAAAAACCTCGATATTTTAAATTGAAATTGCACTGTATATACACTCACATTCAGTAGATTTAAGACGGAATCATAGAAAATAAACATTTGTGGTCATTTTTATGTACAATAACTCTCAAAAGTATGTAATGAATGTGAAATACTTAAGATATAACGGCACGTTCACCACAAACACTGACAATTCAAGCGCAGAATTCACAGGTCACTGCGAAATGTTTTTTTTTTTACCGACAAGCTGTCCGCCACTACTGTCATCTATATTTTTAGGGCTAATAATTTAGTCAGGCTACGTTTGTGCATCAATACATTTTGTAAATAATTTTACTAGATGGCATTGAAATCAACTATTCATTCCTCCACCTTTTACGATACTAAGGTATCCGCGGACGGGTTGACGCATATTGGTTTTGGATACCATGGTATCGTCGGACTGTCAAGTGGTTATAATGTTTTATATTGAAAGTAACTCTCGCTTAGCTATTAAAAAAATAATATAATTATAAAAATTAAACACACAAACGAACACCACAGAAGTTTCTGGAACAAAAAAATTAATGAGTAACTTTTCGTCAAACTTTCCTATGAAAAGCAACTCGTTTTTTTCCCTCGTCAGTATTTAATGTTTTGCCGCTTTTGATTTCGGCATAAAAATTCTTATTTCAACATTACCAAAGAAGCAATTCGCAAAAACAAAATGAAGTTTATTACGTAGTTATGTTTTTTGTGGATCATCAATCATCATCATCATCATTACCATCATTTTCAGCCAAAAGACGTCCACTCTACTGAACATATGCCTCCCTCAAGGTTCGCCAAATTACCAGTCCTCAAATGTCAGTCCTGTGCAATCCGCAACCAACCAGTTCCCACAACATTAACCAGGTTGTCGCTCTATCTCGTTGGAAGCCTATACCTAAAAACTCGAGAAACTTTTGGCCTCACGGAGTCATCGGCCATCAGTTCTACGAGTGATGTGCCCTGCCCACAGCCACTTGAGACTGGCGATTTCCAGAGGCTATGCCGATGACTTTTGTTCTTGCGCGGATCATTTCTGATGTGCTCCCCCGCATAGAAATTCCGTGCATATGCCTCTCTATCGCCCTCTGAGTGACCTTGAGCTTCCTTATTAGGTCTATCGTTAGCGGTCACGTCATCACTGGCAGGCAACACACACAATCTGGTCAAAGACTTTTGACTTGAGACACTGCGGTATATTATGTGACAACGACGGAGCGGAGCTTCCCGAACGCTGCCCAGCCGAGTCGGATTCGTCGTTTTGTGGCTAAGAACAGAAATTTGTACTCACGGTGACTAGTACTTTGCATCTGTTTAGTGAATGAAAGTAGGAATCGTTTACTTAAATGTATTGAATTACCAGTCATCCTGTACAAAAAGAGAATCAATGTTCCTTACTCATAGGTACACTCACTTGCAGAGTACCTAATAATAACAACAACCCACAGCCATGCCGTCGTCAAAATCAATACTAATATTATTAATGTGTTTTATACATCGTAGCAAGCCTATACGGAAATAAAGTTTATTTAGTTAAGTATGCTTTTAAGCGGCATCAAACAAATAAAGAGGTTTTTGTGTAACTACTTAAAGCAATCATGTAAGTAACCAGACTGCTTGGCTTAGTCCACTTTTGTGGTTGACTTTATATCTTTAGTCGTAGAGGATAAAATTGAAAATCTTATGTACACGTACCCAGTAAAAGTAAATAAATAAAAATAAATAAATAAATATTGGGGGACAATCTTACACAAATCGACTTAGTCCCAAACTAAGCAAAGCTTGTACTATGGGTACTAGACGGCGATAAACATACTTATATAGATAAATAAATACTTAAATACATAGAAAACATTCATAACTCAGGAACAAATATTCGTGCTCATCACACAAATAAATGCCCTTACCGGGATCCGAACCCAGGACCTTTTGCTTCGTAGGCAGGGTCACTACCAACTAGGCTAAAGCGGTCGTTAAATAATCGTAGAATATAGAAAGTTACTCAATATTTTATTTATTTTGGGTAAATAAAAAGACCAATGACCTTTAACAAGCTGGCCGCTGCTAACTAAATTGAAAAAGGTAAACATGTTCAAAGGAATGTAAATTACTATATACATTAAAGCAATCAAAGCAATGTGTATAACATATTTGATTCACAACTTGCGTCCAGGACGTTTAAAATGAAAGAAATTCCAATAAGTGTGACGAAAAACGAAATACCGAGTGAAAAACCATTTAAGGATTTGTTTCTTTGTGTAACTAAAACTGAAAATGTTTTAAGTGACAAGAACCTCTATAGAGTATATTTTTTAGAGATCATGCACCGCCACAGGGTAATCGTCACGGTTCAATGGAATAGAACAATGTAAGATATTGTACAGATTCCCTTTTATCACGGTGCATTTCCATGGTTACTTTTGTAGGGAAATCGTCTGTTTTCCCATGAATGGCTACGATTTTAGCATGCACATACGAAAGCGACGTAGGAGTAACAAAATGTGTCATCGCTACTGACTACGATTCTGGTGTTATCATAGACGCTTGTTGGATATTTTTAATAAAAGCCCTAATGTAGCACTTCAAGCGAATCAGTGCTCACCGCACTCGAAATAGTTATTAATTAAAATGATAAATCTACTTAGTAGTTTATCGATTTTACACTTTATGTCACACTTGTATTATGCTTGAAATTAGATTTTATCGATCACCAATATTCCAAAGCTAAATAATTTTATGAAATACTTTATAACTACAGCCCAGCCTTTTAGTTTGGAGATACAGACTCCCTTTGTCCATTAGAAGAAAGTCTATATAATGTATAGGCTGGAGACGACAACATTAATAACTGTAAGAATTGTAAACGTTACGCGTTAATCATGATGATGTCGGTGTCATATCAATTTCGTCGCCAAGTTCTATTTAAAGTGTTGCTAAATACACACAATAATAGGTTATACAATCACACCAGTATTTCCAAAGGGGATAGGCAGAGCATACGAAACTCCAAAACTTCGAAAGGTAGGTAGGTAATTAGGTACAATGCCTAAAATATACAACTATCTAATAGGAAATCTTCGTGTGCTAAGAAGGTTATTGGTCGTTGCCCTTTACATGCCAAATATTAAATATTGGATTCGGTCATCTCAATTTAGTCTGAAGCCACATAATGGAACGAGAAGCAGGTACAAAATTTTCTATTCGTAAAATATCTTGTATTTAAAATGACGATTTACATACGATACGTAAAAGTAATATTGCTAAAAAGCTTTTAATCTACGCATTCTCATTTTTGCACAGTTAATTTCCGTGACTGATCACAATCCGACATTAGTCACGTTTTTGGCCAACACCCAAATCGATAACAAAAAGAATTTATTGAGACATCATGTCACACTGACCGACTACTGGGCTAAAAATAATCGCCGCAATTCTGTTTACTGTGGAAGTTATGCATATCAGACTCCGACTGACATAAGGTAAGATCACAGACACTATCCAGATAGACATAAAAAAGCTATACGAACATCTAACTAAGCACTGGCATTTTAAAGTCACGAGCATTTCAAAGGCGATTCAAAGCTTTAAAAATGTGAATCGGGAAAGAAATGAGTACCGACGCTTGAACGCGGGAAAAATAGTAAGTAGTTTTTCTTCACTTTTTGGGCTCTCACGGCCTTTGTATATTTGTATGTCTCTGGAAAAGTAACCATTTCAACAGTACTTTTAGAAATACGAATTAAATACTGGCATATAGTAACAGCAATTCTTTAATAAAAATAACATGTAACAATTACTAAAGTCAATAATAGCGCAGATAAAATACCACTATAAACTTCAAGCCCGAGTTGTTGCCAATTTAAGAAGTCGGTCAAATGAAAACTCTCTACAAGTGTAGGCACATATAGGTGAAACGTCGTTATTCAAGCGTAATCGTTGACATACGAGCTACAGGGGCATTTAGAAATTACACATTACATATTTTGTATTAATCAAATAGCCATGTAACAATTTACTTGATGCAAATTACTTATTAAAATTGTAAGTAAAGAAAGTCCCGTCTTAATGATTTAGATTAGAAATATTAGAATATTGTTTCTTACACCAAGTACCAACTGGCACTGTAGGTACTGCAAGTTTGAGTTTGTCAACGATTGATAATAAACACTCATTAAATTGATGGGAGAGTTATTATTTTTAAACACACTGTTTTATGTCTTTAACAAGGTTGTATAGTGTGTTGATATAACCTTACACCTTGAAGTGAGCGTTCATTCTTTCGTTTTTCTCCCTCCTTCCAGACGGTTGTTATTTAGGTTAAGTAAGCTCTTAAACTGTGAGTGTTTCTATTTCTATCCCCTCTCACCGTTTATTTAATAATTTATTTATCTCTAACTTACATTCCAAGGAAGTGTAATTTTTAATGTGATATACCTATTAAGCGAATGATAATGTTTGTACATGATGATGTGTTTGTTGTAATACGGGTATGTATTATTTTTTATTGTAAAAACCTCCAATATATTTAAGTAGGTATAGTCATAAAGATCTACATCATCATTTTAAGAGATTATTTGCAAAACCACTCATTTTGCATAAATTTATTCTACCAATAACAAACTAACAAACACAATCTGTGGATTAGGTGAAAGACAATAAATCTATGCAAACATGAGACAAAATAAGGAACAAAACTTGATGGAATCAGTGAAGATGTTAGAAAAAGTTTTGAATTTCACTTCATAAAGATCTGCACGACCGCAAATTTACAAAGCAGCTGGTGTAGAATAACACGCATTACGTCAAAATGTACTTATAGATTTGCATCCGGAAGATCAGATGCGGCAGGCAAATGAACTGGCTGGACTGATGCCAACACGCTGTCCAAATGGAACGGACTCAAGAGAAAAGTGAAACAGGAATACTTTCGCCGATATTGGAGCAGTGTATGATGCAAACTATGTCTAAAGTAAGTATATTTGGCGTAAATTTGAATATTATAATGCTTACAGGCGTCAACTGGAAAAGATCCTGTTTAAATTCAAACCTATTTTTATGCGGACCTAAGTATTAGGACAGCCTCGCTAACCTGACAATGTTCAAAATCGATTTGGCTTTCTTTCTGAATGTTAAGTCTATTGGTTTGTTTTCGTACAAAACCAGTGAACGAAAAAAACATGCAAGAATAAATTAAAATAAATTTACCATCTTGTCCATATAACATTTTTAAATCAATCCTTGGTTGTAGTTTACATAACAAATTCTCAATATACCACCTGTCAAGCCATTGTTTTCTGATAATTCAATCCACGATAAATTTTACATAAATGTAGATTGTTTACCATAAGTCAGAGTAAATTTTAGAATTGGATTTTACTGTGCTCTAGCATTAACATGGTGCCATCTTAGCTGCTAGAAATGCTTCCAGTTTATTTCCGTTTCTGAGTAAAACAGTTCCCCGATTCATGGTTGATTGTAAATTTATGCATTTTGATTCTGATTCTGATTCTGTACACAGGTATAAACTAACATTCTCTTAAAAAATCGGCTAAATGTGAGCCGAAGTCGAATGTTTACTCGACAGTGTAGTTTTTAGAAACGATTAGTATAAAGTCAAAAAACTTGTAACAGGTGAACACACGTTCTGCTTGCTCCAATTTAAACATTTCCCAGAGGAAATGGGGCTCGTACGTCCGCACGCAACAAGTGCACAATGCTTACATCGGGCACTTAGCTAGTTATTTTGTTTTATCTAAACCCCTGATGAAACGTAACTGTTTTGGAACTACTTGTTATTAAGTAAAATTCTGAATTGTATCTTCACAACTTCCTTTATTAGTGTCGTTCAAAGTTCATTTTGAACATGAATTTTTTTACGCATGGTGTCTTATATAATGCGTCATCATCGGAATCACCATAACTACCTACCTACTTAACAAGCAATGGGTTTTAATCTAGGATGCGACCTGCGTTGACACCCTGGCTCCGCCATACCTTTAGTGAATCACAAGAACAGCTAGCACAACGACAGAAGCAGCCGAAACCAAATATAACGAAATACTAGGGTATCGATTCGGCGTATAGTGTTATTCCTGTCAGCTTTGAAACGCTGGGTCTATGAGATTCTGGCGCACATAAAGTCATCAAATAAAGCGCCAAGTTTTTTTACAATATAGGCTTGCGTTTGACCACAATCACGCCTGACGGAAAGTGAAGGTGAGGTCTATGATAGCATAAAGCCATGAAGAAACTTGACTTGGCGATATGGGTTGGGATGGTAATCAATACAACCGGGGACAAAAGGGCTGGTAGATGTTTCTCTCAAGGAATTAGTATTTCTATTCAATGAAGAAATGCTGCCAGCCTTTTGGGTATAATGCCACGAGGGCCATTTCTAGGATTGACAGAACCTTTAGTTAGGTAAATCTACGAATCAATGCATCACTTCTTAATCAGTGTAAGTACACAAGCTTTGGCATGCTCGGCATCATTGTTAAAATAGACAAAATGGGAATTGAGTTGCTACACTAACAGAACTGGTATCTATCTAACATACCCTCTGTTACGTTAACAAACCGAATGACATCTTTAACATTCCCGACCGCGCATAATCAGCAAACAGCTTTTGCTATGCATGAAAGTTCTCAAGCAGTTCAGCTACATAACTATGCAGAAACTTGTAAGCTATCTCAATACACTATAGTAATATTACAATTTAAAGTTTCCCAAGGTAGATAGAGTAGTTTGGGTTTGCTCAAGAATTTTTAATCCCTGTTTGAGAACTTTAACCATATACATGTTTCTTTGCCAGTTTAGGTTTGAAAGCAGTTTTTCTTTCTATTGTTCCTGTTATGACGTTTGTGTATTTTAAACCTAGGGCTCTTCAAGGCTAGAGTGTATAGACTGTTATTGAACTGGTAAATTACCTTTGGCTTAATCTTCACTTTCCATCTAGTGAAATAGAGTCCATCGCTGGTAGGTTATTGTTAAAAAAACGGAAGCAAATTTCTAACGTCGCAAACGCGTTAATTCACCTCGTCGTTTGTATCAAAACATCAGCAAAATTATTTTCAACGAAACATTTGTATTTGTGTGTATGTATTTGTTCACAAACAGAGAGTGTCCTCAAAATGTTAACGAGTGGCTTGCATGTTGTCTCCACTGGGGGCGTTAGCACGAAACAAAAGCGTCGAGTGGCTCGAGTCCATTCACTCGAATTAGGCTAGGGCGGGACATATGACATGCCATGCGAAAACCACTTCATTATGTTAGTTATAACGTTTCTAGAATTTGTCAACATGCAGAAATAACAGAGCTACGATGAGTTTTATGACACGACTTCAAGAATGTGTACTGTTTTACATTGTAATTTTAAATAGTAAATTTCTTAAAAATTAACACAAAATAAAGAAGAATACTTGATACTACTTTTTGGATTTTTAACTACCCTGGTTAAGAATAGAACTAGCAAAATGACAAAAAAAATCACCCGTGCCTCATGACTCCGTGAAGAGGTACATGTTTTTTTTCCTAATATCATGCATATAAGTTTAACTTGGCCTGACATCAAAACATTTTGAATTTATTTTTCTTAATTTTTGTAATTATCAAGACACAATCAAATCTTTTTATACTGTTAAACCTATGTATAATACTCGTAGTTACTTTCCTTCTTTTGGATACTTTTCCTCTAGGGCCCATTATTTTTTCCGAACATTTAATAGTAAATTTTTGTAGAACTGATTTAGATTTATCGGGTAGGTATTTACCTGGCTTTTTATTAAAATATATCATCACATCAATAAAGTACAAACACTTGGGCGACCGAGCTTCACTCAGGCCAAAACTCAAATAGGTACACGCCTTTTCCCAGAAATAAGGTCAAGGTAGATCGATTATTCGCCCCCGAAAACCTACACAAAGCAAACTTTTTATTTTTTTATAATTTAATTATTCGCATCACCTTTTGATCCACAACTAACCGAGATAAACGTCACGTTTGCATCGTTAACCTTCATATCACATCAAAAAAGGTAAAATAAGAAAACATGCGTCTTAAATGCTTGCTGTTTTAACATGTACTGTAAGTCTGTAACCCTGTGTATTCTCACCTATGTTCAGCGCTATACACGGTATTCTTGTTATTAATGAGTTGTAGCATGTCTGTACGTAAGCCATTAATAATTTTGCACGGCTTATCATCAATCATAATGAAAGCTTCGTATGCTTTTTTTGTCTACTTACATTATGTCACGTATTGACCTCTTTTGCAGAGCACTGTGGTTTTGAAAACTAATAATCGGATTATCAGTCCCGTGGATTTTTACTTGAAACTCTATAATGTTATTTAATGGCGTTTTGTTGTTTTTATTTAGCTCTCGTAACTATTTTACCATTGGTGCCTATCAGTAGAATATCACAAAACAAAACACTAGAATTTTTAACCTTACCTTGATTAATTTTCGATCTATCTACATTATTAGTATATTTATAACTACCACATCACGAACACTCTGTGCTTGCACTCATTTGATTAACTAATTTGTATTTTAGATGTGAAGATATTAATTTTGGTTAGGATGTACTGAAAAATATCCGTGTTTATTGGAAATAAATTTTTCGATTACCAGTAAACCTAATTTATCTATGTATATTGTAAAGTGTTTTATTTTTGTATGGTGTCGTTTGATTAAATTATCATTCGCCGAGGAACCGCTGTATAATTTACATCTAAATAGACAGTTGACTATAAACATATATGTTTTTAATTTGTTATCGAATGGTGAGTGACATTCATTTGTAAATTGCCTCTGTAGTAAAAAAAATTACTGACCCAACCGTAAGTATAAACGACAAAAAAAGGTGCCTCGGTGAACTGAGTTGCTAATTTTATACAGTGTCCTGAACTGGGCCATTGAACTCGCTTTCCACAATAACAGCTCAATTGGGTTAACAGTCCATTTATGAATAAATGTTTCAATTTCAATATGACAGCGATCTACTAAACTTCCGATAGGACGTATGTACATTGCGAACTGATAGAAACATTTGTGACGCATTTCATAGAATCAGTATTTACTTTGTCAAAGTCTGTTTCAATAAACTTTAATGTAGTAAAATAAGTACATACCTTGCTACTCACGTGGATTTCATTTAGTTGGACATTGTCAACCGGTAGACTCGAGATACTAAAATTTTTCCATAGGAAAAAATACACGTAAAAAATATAAATCTAACTCCTTTGTTAATAGAGCCTGTAAAGCCCACAATACTAAATTTAGGTTGGTAATGAGTTTAAGTGTAACATTAAGTCCCTCATGGATGGATAACATCTCCATATATAATTATGTATTAAATATAAATGTACTAGCTTTTGCCCGCGACTCCGTCCGCGTGGAATTAGTAAACTCTCAACCCGCCCCCAACTCGCTCTCAACCCGCCCCCAACCCGCCCCCAATTCGCTCCCAACCCGCCCCAAACTCGCTCTCAACCCGCCCCCAACCAGCTCCTAACCCGCCCCAAACCCGCCCCCAACTCGCTCTCAACCCGCCCCCAACCCGCTCCCAACCCGCCCCCAACCCGCCCCCAACCCGCTCCTAACCCGCTCCCAACCCGCCCCCAACCCGCTCCCAACCCGCGCTTAAGAATATTATGTTATTTTCGTTGTTTTCTACGAGGAAAAAATAATCCTGTTTGATAACCGAATTGGCTAGAATGAAAAGTAACTTCGTCGTAGAAAACCGAATAAAATAACAGTTTTCTACGAGGAAAAAAATAATCCAGTTTGATAACCGAGTTAGCTAGGAAGAAAAGTAACTTCGTCGTAGAAAACCGAATAAAATAACAGTTTTCTACGAGGAAAAAACAATCCCGTTTGATAACCGAGTTAAGTAGAAGGAATTATTTTTCCTAGTAAAATACCAGTTATCAAACTTGGTTATCTATGATGAACAAGGGGCCGAGAATACGGCGAAAACACGCTTAACGAAAACCTGGAGCCAATTGCGAGATATCCTTAGTGACCTTCCACGTGTCTCATCCGTAGATTGCAGGTCTAAACCTGGGCTTAAAGCTGAAGTCACCATAACTCATACATAATTGCAGTTACAGAGTAGCATGAAGATAATTTCTTAGATTGCAGTTCATTTGTTTCTTCCGTTTTGTTCTTTAATTTAATACTCAGAGTTATTTCACATCGTTTCGTTGAACATTTTCCATTTAAACAATATTAAATTTCCCAGTTTACTTGTGACGTTAAAGTTATTCAAGAAATGGAATTCGTTTCTGACACTGACAAAGGCAGGGTAATGAGGTACGTAAACTAATTACTGAATTTTAAAATGAGTTGTACGAATTTTTTAAATCAACACGCTTTTACTTGCATTAGTTTTGTTTTTTGTAAGAATACGAGCGTCTGTGTTAATTTACTGTATTAAGAGGAGCGGCCCATGCTTAGAGCTAAAATTTATATTTATAATGTTTTTATTACGTCTATTTTAAAGATGCTTAGGTTTTTCACTTGTGAAATATATATCACGTATATAAGGACTTCTTTGCTACTAACATAATATGGATCTACGATATCTGAAATAAACAATTTATATTTTTTATTTTTTTATTTTTTATATATCATACTAAATACAAACTGAAACATGGATGCACAGAAAAACCCAGAAAAAACCGGCCAAGAGCGTGTCGGACACGCCCAAGGTAGGGTTCCGTAGCCATTACGAAAAAATCAAGTAATATTTTTCTAAGGATTTCGTATGTGTACGGAATCATCCAAGTTTAGGTATGTTTTATACCTTAGGCTACTATTTACTCTTAAACTACAAATAATTTCCAAGCAATCTTAGCCGCTATAATTTTCATAGTAAATTTGATATATTTACTACCATTCTGAATTTTTTAAAATTTTTCCACCCAACTGTTTAGATTTTAGAGGGGGGGGACGGCCAACTTTAATGAAAATTTTCACTTTAAAGTTGAATATTTCGCAAACAGATCACTGAATAGAAAAATTATGTTAGCAACCCCGCAATGATTTTAAAAGACCTATCCAACGATACCCCACACTATAGGGTTAGCCGAGAAAAAAAAATCACCCCCACTTTACGTCTATGGGAGGTACCCTAAAAAAATTTTTTTTACTTTTTTTTATTCAATCACTTTGTCGGCGTGACTGATATATATATATATATTCATGCCAAATTACAGCTTTCTAGTACTAACAGTCTCTGAGCTTAGCCGCGGACAGACAGACAGACAGACAGACAGACGGACAGACATGGCGAAACTATAAGGGTTCCTAGTTGACTACGGAACCCTAAAAAAGACCAGTGCTGGAACTATCCGCTCACCCGGATCAAGAGATGTTGGATAGTTCCGAAGGAGTGTTGACGTTTCTCGATGAGAGCATGAACATTAATAAGTAAATAATATGTGTGTGATGTGTGATGCATAGGAAAAGTTTGTGTCTAAATCCCGACCAGTGGTGGTGTAGGGGTTTAGCATGCAGCACGGAATGCTGAGGACCTGGGTTTGATTCCCAGCGCTGGTATTTTTTCTGGGTTTTTCTGTGCATTCATGTTTCAGTTTGTATTTAGTATGTAATATATGGATTTCACGGGTAACCGTAAAAGTAAAAAGTTTGGAGTTGAAAAATAAAAATACAAAAAGAATTCAAAAACCAATGTTGATATATCAAGTAACCTAATGCCTAAGCCTAATGCACAATAAATAATGAACTAAAACAATTACTTTGCTCACCCGCGACCTTACAATAGTTACGTTTATGCAAGAAATGTGCGTTCATGCAGTTCCTCCACCTCCACACTGTACGAACACACACAAATCACATAAACCCAACCATCACCACCACCAAGCTACACTGACGCGTTTCGAACTCAACCAGAGCTCATCTTCAGAGTTACCACAACCGTATGCTAACCGTATGTAAGGTCGCGGGTGAGCAAAGTAATTGTTTTAGTTCATTAATATGGACCTCCGCAAAGTAACGCCTGATTCAATAAATTACAATAAATAATATTACAAATTACGTAATCCACTAGTCTCTTTAGTAAGGTAGGTAATCAATTTAATGCATCATTATTAGCGTTTTTATTGGATTTTATGTATATACATACGTATTTTGTATTTTACTTATACAATTAAATAGGACAATGGTGCTTATTTTAGATATCCCGATTTTCCGTCATTTCTATAGACATTAACATCATTGTCACATTTCTATAGACATTAACATCATTGTCACATTTCTATAGACATTAACATCATTGTCACATTTCTATAGACATTAACATCATTGTCACATTTCTATAGACATTAACATCATTGTCACATTTCTATAGACATTAACATCATTGTCACATTTCTATAGACATTAACATCATTGTCACATTGTGTCCCTTTCCTTATCTCCATTAGCAACATTAATTTTTCTTTATGTTCTTTTTTATTTTAGCTCTTCCTCGCCTGTTTCCAAAGCTACCTTTCATGTCATCACTTGGCCTATATGCGTTCCACTGCAGGGCGCAGGCTTTCTCTCAGATTACTATTCTTCCCAGGTGTGTGCAGGTTTGCTTACGATGTTTTCCCTCACCATAAAGTGTGTATTTAATTTCAAATGTAGTTCCGCATTTTAATTTCTAAAGATTCATAGGCCCAGGCTTTAAACCCACGGAATCTCTGCTTGAGAGGCTATGGGTCAAACTATTAGGCTACCACGACTTTCATATATTACGTTTACTTACAAAGTTTGGGGTTATAAACAGGAACTAAACTACTTTGCATGGGAATAAACTTACCAGCGAATCAAATCGACGACCGGATAGCTTAACGGTTAGAGAACTACGAAACTTGACGTCCAAGGTTCGATTCCCGGTCGGAGCAGATATTTGTAGGTATGAAAATACGAATGTTTGTAGAGTCTTGGATATTTAATTTCTATTTAAGTATGAATTTATCTATATAAGTAAGTTTATCCGTTGTCTAGTACCCATAGTACGAGTTATGATTAGTTGGGAACTAGGTCAATTGGTGTCAATCGTCCCAATATTTAAGTACCTATTGTTATTTTGTGACTTAACATTTCCTAGTTACGACTATAAGAACTCACCCAGCGTGCGGAAGACAATAGGTCTGCTCCTGTACTTGTGGCCGCCCCACAACGCAGCGACCGTCACCTGATACTGCGTATCTGCTTCCAGTCCACTCAGAATGACTGCGTCGGAGTTACCCGCCACCTCCAGAACGACTCTGTAACTAACGTGCCATCAGTCAATTTCGTTGTATTCTATTGGCAAGGTGCGGAAGAAGGAAGAGAGAAGAAGGAAGTACAGATTGAAGAGAAGACGAGACGAGTACTTCTTACTCCTATGTATGTGCATAGTTTTGAAAACGTTTTCCATTTGAAGGACACACTAGACTCCATTCTACTATTAGATACTAGTTTATAAAAGGACGATTTTACAGAAAAGCTGATGAGAAAGCCGAATCTTATCTCGCAAAATTGCGTTAGAAATTATGCGGGATAAAGTGTAAAATGAGGGTATATTTCTCAGCCGCCGATGGCGGCGTCGAGTACCCGACCTGTAAAAGCGCTGACGCACAGTTCTCATTTGGCACACCTTGACGAGAGAGCACTGATTATTCCGAAAAATGTTGGGCATAATCTTCTCTAATATATAAAAATCTCGTGTCACGGTGTTTGTTATCGAACTCCTCCGAAACGGCTTGACCGATTTTTACGATTCATTTCTCTTTTCTTCGTAGGTCTGAGAATAGGTCATAGGCTATTTTTTATACCCCTATTCTTCGCGGACGGAGTCTCGAGCAACAGCCATTTCTATTAAAATAGCTAAGTGGTTTTTGTATTACATTTGAAACCTAATTTTCCACGTACCAAAAATTGGACGTTTTATTTTATTCAGAAAAAACTTAAGCAGGTCATAGAAACGCCTGATATGAAAAGTTTCTTAACTGATATTTGTTAAACACGTTTAAGGTTATTAAGTTTATATAAATTACACGGTTAATTTTTTACACACTTGTTATAAGAACACAATAAATATAAAGCGCGTTTGAAAGTCAGGAAGCGTAACCTATATAAAACACATTTATTAATTTCTTGCATAGTAGGGACTAAATATACATATATTGCATACAGAGAAAAAAACTCAGCTGATGGTAATCTGATGCCACCTTACCATTTTATCAAAAAATAAACTGCTGTAAAATACTTTTTTTTACATCAAAGTAACCTAAGATTCTTTCTTCGTTAAATTATAGTTTTCTCAAAGAGCTCAGAACCGAAAATGCAGAAATAAAATATGTAAATAAAAAAAAACGCCATGGATAATGTAGTGCGAAATCGAATATGTCCACTAATGGACGGTGGCCCGCAATATATCCAGTTTCTTATGATTGGGGCTAAAAAGCATTGCGAGTAAGTAAACAGATCACAATCAAGAACAACGAAACAAACAATACTTATTCAAAGTTAAGACGAAAGAGCATAAAATATTTAGTAGAACTATTCAAATAAGGAAAAATCATTTGTTACCATTTTCCCGTTTGCATAGAAATACTTTTTATTATTGCAATATTTCCGGCTTTTACGAACAAAAATAAATGCTTTCTTAATTATTTTTCTGAAAAAAAAATCAGAAAAATGTTTATTGTAGAACATAGGTAGAAATTTTAATGAACTGAAACAATTACTTTGCTTACCCGTGGCCTTATGATAAGCTCTACGTTTATGCAAGAAATGTGTGTTCAAGCAGTTTCTCCACCTCCACACTCAACGAACACACACAAATCACACAAACCCATCTATCACCACCACCACACTAGGTGACGCGTTTCGAACTCAACCAGAGCGAACATTTATTTACCTGTACAACTATTTTTGTGTTTCTGAACATGTATTTTTTTCTGTTACCTGCATACCTGATTTGGTACAGTTATGGGGCATTTTCAGTAAAAGTGCGCAGTTTACTTCTTTTGCTCATGAGGAAATTTTGGGTTTTCCGTATTCATCACGAGCACTAGGTATTCATTCTCATAAAGAAAAAAGTGTCCTTGTTTTTGAATCAGTTTGTGTTTTTTTTTACATAGTTTATATACCTATGTAGCTCGTTACGAAACGGACACAAAAAATATTGTATTGGAAATTAGTGATTTTTCATCAGAATCAATAGCGCTTTTGATTCTGAGTAAGAAAAGCCCAAATTTCTTCATTAATAAAAAGTGAATTGCGCATTTTAAAATTAAAATACCCAAGTACAAAAGGTCGCGTTAAGCTTCAAAGAGTGATCGGATCGCATATTTACATTTGAAAAGACCACATCTAGTAAAGCAAACTTGGTCGATCGTAGCGGCAAACCTATCACAACAAGTTAAGTTTTCGTGCAACAAAGCCGCGCGATTTCCGCCGGAAGTTATTGGTAAAACCACATCCGGTGCCCGACCCGCCATTTCCGCCTGTTCCTTTTTTACCGTGGCCTGCTTTCGTTTCTTTCTTTTGAAATCTGATTGTCTCGAATTTATGATTTAGGACCTAAGGGTAAATTTGGACACTGCTGGCAATGCTTACAATAGGCGTCCTAAAAACAGCCTATATATTTTTTTACTTGCTATTATATTTATTGTTTCTTATCTATCTAATAATAATATATGCACCGTAAAGCGTCTGCAAATGGTTTTTCTTAATTGTTTTAATGATTGCGGTTTCTTAAGTAGGTACTTCTGATTATTTCTCAAAACTATTACGGGTTGCACTTACCTACTCATATTTAGAATTCAAACTATCAACAATAGTTGGATTATGTGCATTTAGTTCGAAGTGAATATTTAACCTAACCTAACTTAGTAAATAAATAAAACCTGTGGTAAAGCCGCTAGTAAAGTAAAAACTTACTTTACAAGTGGCTTGGCTTCTCAAGCAGAGAGGGTCCCGGGTTCGAGTCTAAATTAATTTGAAATTTACCATGAGCTTTATGAGGAAGAAAAACGTCGTAAGCAGACCTGCACACACCTAGGAAGAAATTGAATGGTGTGTGCAAAGTTTCCGATCCACTGTGGGCCCCCGTGGGAACTACGATCCAAGCCCTCTCATTTTGAGAGGAGGCCTGTGCCTTGCAGTGGTACGTATATAGGCGGGCATGGTGAAGTTACTAAAACCAAAATAGTATTTCCATTTGACCACAAATACATAAATAAGCAACACAAATACAAGCTGTGCGGTTAATACGGTTTTAGAGAAACGTCAAAATTGTACGCCATTCCAAAATGAGTTGGGTGTTGGGTTATGGGTAACTTAATTACTTAATTTATAATTTCTATTAGGAGACAATTTCGAAAATGAGAATTTCTCTTTAAAATTTTACCTTTCATTTTATAGGTACCTATCCAATAAGGAAAGTGTCCATGTTTAAAAATTTTCATACAATTATATGACTCATCCATCACGAAACAGTCACATAAAACTTGTACGAAAAATTAGGATAATTTGTTGCTCATGATTCCGAGGAAAAAAATTCAAAATTATTTTTTAAAAAATACGACTTTAACCCGTAGACCAACCTATGCACCACCGGTGGCACGTAACTATCTGTTCGTAAATTGCCAATTTTTGTTACTAGTTTCAATCACCTTTTAATATAGGGTAAGTACACTTTGACCAAATAACTCAAAAAATTCGTTTCTCGTTCAACGATTTAAATGCAAATGGCCTATTACAACTAAGTTGCGTGTTTTATTTAGGGTTCCGCACCTCGAAAGGAAAAAGCGGAACCCTTGTAGGATCACTTTGTTGTCCGTCCGTCCGTCTGTCAAGACCCTTTTTCTCAGAAACGCGTGGAGGTATCAATCTAAAATTTATATCATATTCTCAAGTCTTTACTGTCCTATGGAGTTGTGAAAAAATCAAACTTCTAAGCCAACGCAATCAAAAGATACAGTTGTTTATGCCGCAAATTTCCGCAAATTTTCGAAACTCGCAAGGGAATCTTTAAATTTGATACGAATCAAGGTCTTATAGCACAAATAAAGGAAAAATTGCGAAAAGCATAATTTTTTTTCTCTGTCTGTCTATATCATTAACCAATCTACAATGATCCCATCCCATACTGCGCACATTTTGCTTAGGAGCAGGGGTCTGCTAAGACTGGATGTTCATAGATACATATAAATTTGTACGGAACCCTCGGTGCGCGAGTCCGACTCGCACTAGGCCGGTTTTTTTCTATAACCAATAGTTCTTTGATCGGTGTTCCCATTTTTTTAAATAATGTCTTAATTGTACCCAGTCAATTTATATAATTATAATAGTAAACTTAACAATTTCGATATGACACAAATGCTTTCACAATATGTAGTTAAATCGCACAGGGCACCACCTATTTGTAATAAAGGTAACCCTCACATGTTCCATATCAAAACGTGGTCGTTTGTCAAGGTGTGCTCGAACGCATAGCCAAATGAGAACTACGCTTTAGTGCTTTTAATAACTCTCATTCATGGGAATGACACTTTGTTAAACCATGCTTATTACCATGGTGTAGATTTAATTGAAACACTCGATTAAGTTAAAATTATCAGGATTTATAACAATGAACTGAAACAATTACTTCTTAGGTCGCGGGTGAGCAAAGTAATTGTTTCAGTTCATTAATATGGACCTCCTCAAAGTAACGCCTGATTCGATAAATAAAAGGATTTATAACACTCTTGCAAATCGGTTACAAATAGCTAATATTGGCACGTGCAACGATTAAGACCAGTTCAGACAAGCAAGAAAAACCTCTAAGTTGCACTACATTGCGGCGATCGATTGACCACATCAATCAAACTCGTTCGCTTTAAGACCGCGCAATGTACAAATTGCACGTTTGTTCTTGCAGGTCTAAACTCGGGTTTGTATTGAATAGTTTATTGTGGACAGTAAGAAACAAGCATTGAATCGGATGGATTAAGGGTAACAAAGTGATATCTAGGTTCCGATCAAGTCGGCATTCGCTACGCTCTTCCGCAAAATGCCTCGAATAACTCCACGATCGCAAACATGAAATGCGTAATTCCATTAGTTCCGTATTTTTGGTCGATAAACCTGATTTGATAATCATTCCCTAATCTCATTAATATGCTGCTGTCAATTTCCTAATAGATGATTACCTGAAATAATTTAAGCAGGAAATATTGAAATATTAACCCTACCAATATTATTAATGCGAAAGTCTGTTAGTGTGCGAGTGCGTGTATGTATTTGTTACTTGTAGCTAAACAGACTTCGATGAAATTTGGGATGTATATAGCTGCATCTTTAGAGTAACACATACGCTACTTTTTACGGATCATTATGGTGAATATCTCATACCACAAAATTGCATTATGGAATTAATCTAGGTATCGCATATACAGGGTTATTTGTAATTCACTAGCATCCTTTTAACCCTAAACTCCTACCACTTAAACAAATGTTTTTTGTTTTACGACTTTTGTCATAACTTAATATTTTTGGTGTAATAACGTTTTGAAAATTTGAGATTACCTCTTATTTTTACGATACTCTGTGTATTTGTATGGGAAAAAAGTGCTTCATTTTAAAAAGTCGTAAAACAAAAAACATTTGTTTGAGTGATAGGAATTCAGGGTTAAGAGGATGTCAGTGAATTACAAATAACCCTGTATAAAAATAATAGCTGTTGCTTGCGACTCAGTCTACGAAGAGTAGGGGTTTAAAAAGTACCCTACGATCTATTCTCAGATCCAATATATATAGAGAAAAAATTTGATAAAAATCAATAATAATAAAACCGGCCAAGAGCGTGTCGGACACGCCCAAGGAAGAGTTCCGTAGCCATTACGAAAAAATCAAGTAATATTTTTTTAAGGATTTGCGTATGTGTACGGAATCATCCAAGTTTAGGTATGTTTTATACCTTAGGCTACTTACTCTTAAACTACAAATAATTTCCAAGCAATCTTAGCCGCTATAATTTTCCTAGTAAATTTGATATATTTACTATCATTCTGATTTTTTTAAAATTTTTCCACCCAACAGTTTAGATTTTAGAGGGGGGGACGGTCGATTTTAATGAATTTTTTCACTTTAAAGTTGAATATTTCGCAAACAGATCACTGAATAGAAAAATCATGTTAGCAACCCCGCAATGGTTTTAAGAGACCTATCCAACGATACCCCACACTATAGGGTTAGTTGAGAAAAAAAAAATCACCCTCACTTTACGTCTATGGGAGGTAACCTGATAACAAACACCGTGACACGAGATTTTTATATATTAGAAGATTAGAGATATAACGTTAAAACATGCAATACAAGCCGAAATTAACAATAAATATAACTATGGAGATTACCTTGGTCTTAGGCTTAAAAAGCAACAAAATGTAACTAGTTACATGCAATCACGCCTCCTTCCTATTAATCTCAATCAATTGTATTCACCGCTCTTATAAATTGAATGACATAGGTATATTATTATTATCCCTTGTGATATTCCTAAAAGAGATATACGGAAAATCTTATACCTAGAAACACCCTCAAAACCTCAGAAATGAAGCTACCAGTCGATTTTAATAAGAAAACTTGCCCGTTTTTCACGCGGACGCTCGTGGAACTACTGAATATGTAATAGATAGAGGAGCTTGCATTTCAATAAATTAAAACTTGAATTCGCTAACCTTTGCGTGATATTATTAATAGATTAATTTATCAAGCGCAATTTTGTAAATTGAATACGTACAGATTAAAATAACCTAAAGATTTAAGATAATCTTTATTCAGAACAGCTTGTTATGTTTATAATTTATATCAACTTAAAATTCGTTGTCTTTTTCGGTTACGTACTTTGTATTTTGCCCTTGCCAGATACCGGTAAGCCGTGGTGACCTAGCGGTGTCGTGGGTTCAAATCCCAGCTCGCACCTCTGAGTTTATCGGAATTTATGAACGAAATTACATTTTTTAAATTTTCCATGAGCTTTACGGTGAAGGAAAACATCGTGAGGAAAACTGTATACACCTGCGAAGAAATTCAATGGTGTTTGTGAAGTTCCCAATCCGCACTCGGCCCGCGTGGGAACTAAGGCCCAAGCCCTCTCATTCTGAGAGGAGGCCTGTGCCCTGCAGTGAGATGTATATAGGCTGGGATGATGATGAGGTAGAACTACAATTAACTAGGTTCTGGGGAATTGAGTGAATGATACTGTAAATTTAAAAATTATGCTAATTTGGAACGTCAATTTATTTATACGGACACGTTACTACTACATACAACAGGTCATCTTCTAAAGTTTTTCACTTATACATATTATTATATAAAATCGACCAGACTAAAGGAAATGTTGTAAATTGATATGACAGTAGCGGATTGAAAAGATTTGTCACTTTTCGAATCTATGTCAACGAGTTAAGATCGAAAAGTAACAAACTTTTTCATTCCGTGACTGCAATTTAGTGACTAAGATTATAAGCATATTAAATATATATACTCAATTTTGAATACAAATTGTGTGAATTGTGTGGATTTATAACAATGAACTGAAACAATTACTTCTTAGGTCGCGGGTGAGCAAAGTAATTGTTTCAGTTCATTAATATGGACCTCCTCAAAGTAACGCCTGATTCGATAAATAAAAGGATTTATAACACTCTTGCAAATCGGTTACAAATAGCTAATATTGGCACGTGCAACGATTAAGACCAGTTCAGACAAGCAAGAAAAACCTCTAAGTTGCACTACATTGCGGCGATCGATTGACCACATCAATCAAACTCGTTCGCTTTAAGACCGCGCAATGTACAAATTGCACGTTTGTTCTTGCAGGTCTAAACTCGGGTTTGTATTGAATAGTTTATTGTGGACAGTAAGAAACAAGCATTGAATCGGATGGATTAAGGGTAACAAAGTGATATCTAGGTTCCGATCAAGTCGGCATTCGCTACGCTCTTCCGCAAAATGCCTCGAATAACTCCACGATCGCAAACATGAAATGCGTAATTCCATTAGTTCCGTATTTTTGGTCGATAAACCTGATTTGATAATCATTCCCTAATCTCATTAATATGCTGCTGTCAATTTCCTAATAGATGATTACCTGAAATAATTTAAGCAGGAAATATTGAAATATTAACCCTACCAATATTATTAATGCGAAAGTCTGTTAGTGTGCGAGTGCGTGTATGTATTTGTTACTTGTAGCTAAACAGACTTCGATGAAATTTGGGATGTATATAGCTGCATCTTTAGAGTAACACATACGCTACTTTTTACGGATCATTATGGTGAATATCTCATACCACAAAATTGCATTATGGAATTAATCTAGGTATCGCATATACAGGGTTATTTGTAATTCACTAGCATCCTTTTAACCCTAAACTCCTACCACTTAAACAAATGTTTTTTGTTTTACGACTTTTGTCATAACTTAATATTTTTGGTGTAATAACGTTTTGAAAATTTGAGATTACCTCTTATTTTTACGATACTCTGTGTATTTGTATGGGAAAAAAGTGCTTCATTTTAAAAAGTCGTAAAACAAAAAACATTTGTTTGAGTGATAGGAATTCAGGGTTAAGAGGATGTCAGTGAATTACAAATAACCCTGTATAAAAATAATAGCTGTTGCTTGCGACTCAGTCTACGAAGAGTAGGGGTTTAAAAAGTACCCTACGATCTATTCTCAGATCCAATATATATAGAGAAAAAATTTGATAAAAATCAATAATAATAAAACCGGCCAAGAGCGTGTCGGACACGCCCAAGGAAGAGTTCCGTAGCCATTACGAAAAAATCAAGTAATATTTTTTTAAGGATTTGCGTATGTGTACGGAATCATCCAAGTTTAGGTATGTTTTATACCTTAGGCTACTTACTCTTAAACTACAAATAATTTCCAAGCAATCTTAGCCGCTATAATTTTCCTAGTAAATTTGATATATTTACTATCATTCTGATTTTTTTTAAATTTTTCCACCCAACAGTTTAGATTTTAGAGGGGGGGACGGTCGATTTTAATGAATTTTTTCACTTTAAAGTTGAATATTTCGCAAACAGATCACTGAATAGAAAAATCATGTTAGCAACCCCGCAATGGTTTTAAGAGACCTATCCAACGATACCCCACACTATAGGGTTAGTTGAGAAAAAAAAAATCACCCTCACTTTACGTCTATGGGAGGTAACCTGATAACAAACACCGTGACACGAGATTTTTATATATTAGAAGATTAGAGATATAACGTTAAAACATGCAATACAAGCCGAAATTAACAATAAATATAACTATGGAGATTACCTTGGTCTTAGGCTTAAAAAGCAACAAAATGTAACTAGTTACATGCAATCACGCCTCCTTCCTATTAATCTCAATCAATTGTATTCACCGCTCTTATAAATTGAATGACATAGGTATATTATTATTATCCCTTGTGATATTCCTAAAAGAGATATACGGAAAATCTTATACCTAGAAACACCCTCAAAACCTCAGAAATGAAGCTACCAGTCGATTTTAATAAGAAAACTTGCCCGTTTTTCACGCGGACGCTCGTGGAACTACTGAATATGTAATAGATAGAGGAGCTTGCATTTCAATAAATTAAAACTTGAATTCGCTAACCTTTGCGTGATATTATTAATAGATTAATTTATCAAGCGCAATTTTGTAAATTGAATACGTACAGATTAAAATAACCTAAAGATTTAAGATAATCTTTATTCAGAACAGCTTGTTATGTTTATAATTTATATCAACTTAAAATTCGTTGTCTTTTTCGGTTACGTACTTTGTATTTTGCCCTTGCCAGATACCGGTAAGCCGTGGTGACCTAGCGGTGTCGTGGGTTCAAATCCCAGCTCGCACCTCTGAGTTTATCGGAATTTATGAACGAAATTACATTTTTTAAATTTTCCATGAGCTTTACGGTGAAGGAAAACATCGTGAGGAAAACTGTATACACCTGCGAAGAAATTCAATGGTGTTTGTGAAGTTCCCAATCCGCACTCGGCCCGCGTGGGAACTAAGGCCCAAGCCCTCTCATTCTGAGAGGAGGCCTGTGCCCTGCAGTGAGATGTATATAGGCTGGGATGATGATGAGGTAGAACTACAATTAACTAGGTTCTGGGGAATTGAGTGAATGATACTGTAAATTTAAAAATTATGCTAATTTGGAACGTCAATTTATTTATACGGACACGTTACTACTACATACAACAGGTCATCTTCTAAAGTTTTTCACTTATACATATTATTATATAAAATCGACCAGACTAAAGGAAATGTTGTAAATTGATATGACAGTAGCGGATTGAAAAGATTTGTCACTTTTCGAATCTATGTCAACGAGTTAAGATCGAAAAGTAACAAACTTTTTCATTCCGTGACTGCAATTTAGCGTCTGATTAGTAATTTAAAGTTTCTTTTTTTACAAATTGTGTCATGTGAATGTGACATGCCAAATAAAAAACTTGTTGTGACGGCATTTATTATAATAATTTTATTATGCACATTAAAAAGTTTAAATATATTGTAAGAAAAACTTAAAAACGAAATTAATTCCGAAAAATGCAAAAAAATAAGACAATCAATAAGTATGACCAAAATTAATAGCCAACTAGTCTACCAACGGAAATGATTAAAAAACAAGAAAATTGAAAAACGCAGAATAAGGAAAATTTCGCAAACAATTACAAAACTGCATTAAAACGTCGTTTCGCTGCAGTACTCATTTTACATAGCATGTCAGTGTAAACACGAAACTACAAACTTGCAGCATATTTGAACCGTGTCTCGGTAAATAAACATTTTCTTTGCTTTCAATTTTAATGCTTTATCATGATAATAAATGCAAAGTTAAATTGGTTAGGTAAAAACTTTTAGAAAAGCAACCATGGCCAACATGTTTATTTCAAAAGTTTTTACCTAGAAGATTTCTATTGTAACTACATTATTATGACATTTATGACTAAATATGGCATGTGCACTAGAATCCATGGTTGCTATGAAATCGAGTGGATCTTATCCTATGGTAACTACATTATTATGACATTTATGACTAACTATTATGGCATGTCTACTAGAATCCATGGTTGCTATGAAATTGAGGGGATCCTATCCATAGAAAGATAGATTATAGTGTGCATGTCCAACTAATCTATATTATTATAAGTACGTTAATAGTAAGTATAATAAAACTTTTTAACATTTTTTATTAATATTAAGTTAGGAAGTCTTGTCTTGTATTTCTAAAGTTTTTAACTACACACGGAAAATTTGTATTTTGAAAAGTTACGTACTAATGCAAGGACGGAACAAAAAAATAGGAAACATCTCATTCAATCCTTTATCTCTAAATACGATGAAGTATAATGGACAAGCAATTCCAGGTATCTTGGAGACACGAGTATGTAGAAACTTTCACTCACTCGTATAGTACCTACCTATCTAATGTACTTCATAATTGTTTGGAGATCATTATCATACCAGCTAGCTTTGTATAATTATACCCACCCGGGTACCTTAAATATACAAAGACAACTATGGAAAGAGAGTTTAATAAAGGTTTGCCGTAAACCTCAGTAACTGACACGTACAACGCTTCAGGTAAACTATAATTAAATGTCCAACTCACATGTACAGCGTTAGTTGATACCGAGTGGTAGTGCTGAATTTCAATTGAAGTATTAATCGATTGCTGAAAATCTAATTAAAAGTTTGAGGCTTCCAATTTTGCTGCTGACTTGTATTAATAGTTTCAGAAACTAAATGAATAGACAGAGAATTGATTATATTGTTCCTTCTATGTTGTTAAATAAATAAATAAATATTAGGGGACAATCTAACACAAATCGACCTAGTCCCAAACTAAGCAAAGCTTGTACTATGGGTACTAGACGACGATAAACATACTTATATAGATAAATAAATACTTAAATACATAGAAAACATCCATAACTCAGGAACAAATATTCGTGCTCATCACACAAATAAATGCCCTTACCGGGATTCGAACCCAGGACCTCTTGCTTCGTAGGCAGGGTCACTACCAACTAGGCTAAGGCGGTCGTTAAGTGTTAATTTGCTAGTTTATTCTGTCATCCACTGTTTCCGCTTTTTTTTTTATTTTTCTTTCTCAAATAGATAAAGGTGCGAGGCAAATGTGGGCACAGAAGTTTCCGTATGTATTTTAAAGCGCAACAGTTTCAAAGATAAAGTAAAGTTTTGAAAACAGCTCCTTCTTCTGTGTGCTTTGGCCCTTTGGGTCGATGAAAACTTAACATAACCTAAACCTACCTATGTTTCTGTGTCCATTAGAATTGGGGAAAAACGCGATTTGGCATTAAAACATTCCACTTACGTCAGCCGTTTTGATTTTCTGACCTATACGGAATTTCTTAAATATTGATGTATGAAAAAAAAATCTGACCTAAATGGCAGGTGGGTTCGACCGAGCAGGTTTTTTTTATTAAAATTCGCATTTTAGAAGAATATAATAGAAAGCATTATAATATAAAAATATACCATTATACGACAAATCAACAAGCGACGAAATTTAAACTAAGTAACTCTGGACTTTTCTGAGTTTTATTTTCACACGAAAAAATACATACCCTAAACAAACTAAGTAACAGAACTCAGAGAGTTGTAATTAATGGTTTCCAATCTGACAATGTTCGAGTTACCTCTGGGGTTCCGCAGGGTTCTATCTTAGGCCCGCTGCTTTTTAACATATTTATCAACGATGTTAAACACTGTTTTATGAATACAAACATACTTTTGTATGCAGATGATCTAAAAATTTACAGAAAAATTATCAATAGTTCAGATTGTACGCTCTTTCAGGAAGATTTGGATCGTTTTACTACATATTGTCAGATTAATAAATTAGATCTTAGTTTACCAAAATGTAATGTCATATCGTTTACTAAGAACAAAAAAATAATTATTCATGCCTATTCTTTGTGTTCTCAAATTCTGTTACGGGTGGAATCTCTGCGTGATCTTGGAGTTAATCTGGACTCAAAATTACACTTAAACCAACATATTGACGTGATCGTGTCTAAAGCTCTTCGCATGTATCGTTTTCTCACGAGGGCCGCCTCTGACTTCACTAGAGCTTCCACATTTACCTACTTGTTTAAATGTGTTATCCGTCCACAATTGGAGTATGCTTGTTCAATTTGGGATCCCTTATATATTAAATATAATGATGCCATAGAAAAAGTGCAAAAAAAGTTCCTTTGATTTGTAAATTATAAACTGTACAGAAAAAGTCACTTATCCTATGATGAACTTCTATCCAAGTATGGATTGATGACTCTTAAAAGTAGACGGTCGCTTTTGCAAGCCATGTTTCTACCCAACAGGTTTGATTGTCCATCTCTTGTCAACAAAATATATTACGTTATCCCCCGAAATGTGAACCGCCGCGCGGCGCGCGCCTACCGGCTATTTGTGACAACTGCCTGCCGGACTAATAAAGGCCTATTTACATCGACGACGACGACGACGACGACGACAACGACGACGATGACGACAACGACGACGACGACGACGACGACGACGACGACAACGACGATGACGATGACGACGACGATGACGATGACGACGATGACGATGACGATGATGATGATGATGATGATGATGATGATGATGATGATGATGATGATGATGATCAGATAATGATGATGATGATGATGATGATGATGATGATGATGATGATGATGATCAGATAATGATGATGATGATGATCAGATGATGATGATGATGCATGTTTGAGAAAAGCTCTATACAAGCCTCGGCCACGAGCAGGGATTGCCAGCCTCGTATCTCTAGATGGCCTCGTTGACACTCGGCCTTTTATAACAATCCCCTATTTCGCGGCCGCTGCAGTAATGTACTATTTGAAATCAGCTCTGATGTTGAATTTATTTATTTATATCCCACGGGAATTTAGCATTTTTCCGGATAAATAGTAGCTCATCAATCAGGGATAATGACAATGTAGTTTCCTATTGGTGATTTTTTTTTAAACCGGCTCAGTAGTTTCAAAGATTACCCCTACAAACAAGGGGCCAACCATAAATTACGTCACACCAATTTCGATCAATTTAGACCCCTCCCCCCCCTTGTCACGCTTATTACTATGAAAAGCGCCATTATTTTGTTTTAGTGTCACAGATCGCTTGACCCCCCCCCCCCCTAAATGTGTGAGGTAATTATGGATGGCCCCCAAAGAAAAAAAAGATTAGATATTTTCCTAGCCCTTGGGAATTTCAAAAAATCCTCCTTAAATGCATTTCTATGATGCTTTAACTACATGCCAAATTTCAAGTCTCTAGCACTCAACTAACCACGTAAATTATCTGGTAAAACAGGGTGAAACTCGTATTGATAATCGGTTCGAACCGATTCGTGCGATAATCGCATGTTCGTGAAAAAATGTCATACGAGAACGAGTTTAGACAAGTCGAGAAATCGTAAGTTAAAATCTCCCTAAAATGCAGGTCCTCGTGTAAACTACATCGCCTGGCGATAATCTCCTTTCGAGTATCGAATGACATAATCGTAGGCGAGTTTTTATTTCTCGCATTAGTGTAAACATTTTCATACGATAATTGCTTGGCGATTATCGCATACGAGAATGTCATACGATTCTCGCCCCAAAACGTGCGAGAAACTCGTACCATGTAAATAGGCCTTAACGCTGGTGCGCAAGCGCCTCTTTGACGGCTTCTTGCCACTTATAACGAATTGTTTACCGATGTAGATATATTTCACCTGTCTACACCACTGTCTTTCACATTTTAGACACCCTCAAATGAATTTTAACTTAGAAATGGTATAGTTATAGTATCTGCATGAATTCAGTATTATTAGTTTTTTCTACTATTTTATAGTTATTTTTTCTTTCTACAATTCTTGTATTTGCCTTGTGTGAAAGGTACTTTCTGTTAAAAAAGCGGAGATTGCAATGTCCGCACTGCGATATTTTTGTCATTATAGTATCATACTTAGTAATTTGTGGATAATGTCGTTGACTGCACTACTAGTACCCTATGCTTGTTAATTTTTATTATACTACCTATTGTACAGTTGTTTGTTATCCCTAAAATAAATAAATAAATAAATAAACTATTTAAAATCACCAAAATAAATGACCATGTCTACGTACCTACCTATAAGTTTATTCTGTACCCATAGTAACAAGTAGGACGACATTGACCTAATTTTAATTTCATCCCCTTAAATTTTGAAGTTACGTTACTAAAGTAAAGTAAAATACACAGGCTAGACTGTTACACAGCGTGTTTTAGAAGTCTGATTTATCTTGTTCCTTGTAGAATATTCGTCGTAATGAACCAATTAAATGTTACAATTTCTAAAGCCGACGTAATAATTTAGTGTCTTAATATACAACTGTTTTGGTACAAGAATATTATATCAAATATCAAAACATAAACAAATACGTTATCACTTGAAATCTAAAAGATAATAATTGTGTACGAGGGGCGTTCAATATAAAGTGAGAATGAGATGCAAACTCTTTTAATATTACGAAATTAAATACTGTCCGGTAAAGCCTTGGTAAAGCTTATCTATCTAGCTGATTGCTATGAAAAAAAAACTAACTGTCTTTTGTTTAAAAAAATATACGGTAATTTCTTTGCAATGCTATTGAGTACGTTAGCGAAAATGGAGAAAATTGAACTGCGCGCCGTTATCAAATACTTGTATTTGAAAAATTTTTCTACGGACCAAGTCAATTTGGATGTGCGGGACACTTTAGGGTCTAATGCTCCTCCGTATTCGACAGTCGCACGTTGGTGCGCCGAATTTAGACGTGAAAGAACATCGACAATGGACGACCCCCGCTCCGAACGCCCTACTACAGCAGTAACTGAAGAAATTGTGAAAAAAGTCGAAAACTCAGTTTTGGCGGATCGTCGTGTCACAGTTCGTTTTATTGCTGAAAATGTAAAGATTTCAACGGGGAGCGTGCATAATATTTTACATGAACGCTTGGGTATGAAAAAGGTATCTGCGCGTTGGGTACCAAGAATGCTTACTGACACGCAAAAACAAACTAGACTAGAGAATTGTCAAGAAGCTTTGAACCTGATGCAGCAAGACCGGGAACTTTTTTTGGCGCGATTTATAACAATGGACGAAACATGGCTCCATCATTACGACCCTGAAACGAAACTGCAGTCTATGACATGGAAAAGGCCATCATCTCCAACTCCGAAGAAATTCAAGGTGAGCCCATCTGCCGGTAAGGTCATGGGCTCTGTTTTTTGGGATGGTAAAGGGGTATTAATGATTGAGTATCTCGAGCATGGAGCCACTATTACGGGCACTTTATACGCCAAACAAATAGCAACATTGCGCAATGAGATCCGCGAAAAACGGCGAGGTAAACTCTCGAAAGTTGTGCTGTTCCACCAGGACAATGCCCCGGCACACAAGTCCGCCGTTGCAATGGCTGCAATTCGTGATGCTGGGTTCGATATCCTTAAGCATCCTTCGTTTTCACCAGATCTCGCTCCCAGTGATTTCTACCTATTTCCGTGATTGAAACAATACCTGAGAGGCCAGAAATTTGAAGACGACGACGCGGTAGTCGCTGCAGTACAAGATTTTTTAAGTACTCAAGATGAGACCTTTTTTAAAAATGGAATTTTAAGTTTAGAAAAAAGATATACTAAGTGTATTATGCTAAAAGGTGACTATGTCGAAAAATAAAATGACATTTAGTAAAAGTTGTTTATAACATACTCATTCTCACTTTTTATTGAACGCCCCTAGTATTTACCCAAATACTAGGGGCGTTCAATAAAAAGTGAGAATGAGTATGTTATAAACAACTTTTACTAAATGTCATTTTATTTTTCGACATAGTCACCTATTAGCGTAATACACTTAGTATATCTTTTTTCTAAACTTAAAATTCCATTTTTAAAAAAGGTCTCATCTTGAGTACTTAAAAAATCTTGTACTGCAGCGACTACCGCGTCGGCGTCTTCAAATTTCTGGCCTCTCAGGTATTGTTTCAATCTCGGAAACAGGTAGAAATCACTGGGAGCGAGATCTGGTGAATACGGAGGATGCTTAAGGATATCGAACCCAGCATCACGAATTGCAGCCATTGCAACGGCGGACTTGTGTGCCGGGGCATTGTCCTGGTGGAACAGCACAACTTTCGAGAGTTTACCTCGCCGTTTTTCTCGGATCTCATTGCGCAATGTTGATATTTGTTTGGCGTATAAAGTGCCCGTAATAGTGGCTCCATGCTCGAGATACTCAATCATTAATACCCCTTTACCATCCCAAAAAACAGAGCCCATGACCTTACCGACAGATGGGCTCACCTTGAATTTCTTCGGAGTTGGAGATGATGGCCTTTTCCATGTCATAGACTGCAGTTTCGTTTCAGGGCCGTAATGATGGAGCCATGTTTCGTCCATTGTTATAAATCGCGCCAAAAAAGTTCCCGGTCTTGCTGCATCAGGTTTAAAGCTTCTTGACAAATCTCTAGTCTAGTTTGATTTTGCGTGTCAGTAAGCATTCTTGGTACCCAACGCGCAGATACCTTTCATGCCTTTTAAGCGTTCATGTAAAATATTATGCACGCTCCCCGTTGAAATCTTTACATTTTCAGCAATAAAACGAACACGACGTTCCGCCAAAACTGAGTTTTCGACTTTTTTCACAATTTCTTCAGTTACTGCTGTAGTAGGGCGTCCGGGGCGGGGGTCGTCCATTGTCGATGTTCTTCCACGTCTTAATTCGGCGCACCAACGTGCGACTGTCAAATACGGAGGAGCATTAGACCCTAAAGTGTCCCGCAAAACCAAATTGACTTGGTCCGTAGAAAAATTTTTCAAATACAAGTATTTGATAACGGCGCACAGTTCAATTTTCTCCATTTTCGCTAACGTACTCAATAGCATTGCAAAGAAATTACCGTATATTTTTTTAAACAAAAGACAGTTAGTTTTTTTTTCATAGCAATCAGCTAGATAGATTAGCTTTACCGGCCAGTATTTAATTTCGTAATATTAAAAGAGTTTGCATCTCATTCTCACTTTATATTGAACGCCCCTCGTACATTAAAGTAGTAACGGCTACGGAACCCTACCACTGAACATGCTAGTGGCCTGTTTTTTAGTGTATATCTTTGTTGTAACATTTTGACCAAACACTACTTAACACAAAAAGTAATAAATGCAAAACTTATGTAAGCTTTTATGATTGTTACAGTAATAACCTGAATCAATGACACATAATTATCTAGGCCAGAATAACCTTTTAATTTACCACATTAATGGTGTAGATCGATGATCATTCAACTCCAGCGAGTTCACAGTTTACTTACGGCGTTGAATTCAAACGAATATAATCAGATGATGAGGAAAATAATAGGTAACAAAACAAATCTACCAATTAGGATTTTTGTTTTTTAATTTTCCTTTAATGTTGGTAATGTTGTCAATCGGGGTAGCAAAAAGCGTGTGACCCATTTGAGTATATTCTGGTTGGATAGAACAACTTCACTATACACTTTGATCAGCTTAATAAGGACACTAGTGTTCTCAACATTCTTCTACGGCGCTTAGACGTCCCAGAAATGACCAAAAAGATTGACCGCGGGTGCATTGACGCATACAGAAATGGTGCTAGAGGAATTGCTATTATCTTGGACAGCCCGTTCCACGAATGGATCAATTTTGTGCGAAGTGAGAGTTACATTGATGTTATCTGGAATCGATCTGCCTATGACTATCTATGACTTCTTTGGTCATATTGAATGAACCCTATGTGATGTACAAATCACATCCGTAATAACATACACATACGACCAAGACCAATGGAGAGCGATCGTTCGTAGAATAAATTATTATCATAGAGGTCACGACCCTCAACAAGTAGGAGACTGTGGATTGAAAAACTTACCCTGTTTTGTTAAATTTACTGAAAATGTGTGAATCAGGATTAATTAGTTCAGGAAATGCTCATTGTTCATCAAATTGTGAGCCAACGGCATCGCTTTGCGTGAAACAAAAGGTCGGTACAAAGTATTATTTCATGGATTAAGCCAACAGCTGGAGCACGTAATTAGTAGATTTTGTCCCAACAATGTTTTTAGTTGGAAACAATAAACAGCCGAAGTTTTGACCAGGCTGTCGCAGTTTCTCACTTATATTTTTGTATTCTTGTTGTTTTCGTAAGTTTCATATGGCGTAAAAGTTTCCGTTGGCCGTTTTGATTCATAAATTGCTAAACTTTTTCGTTAATTGGCATTACTCTTATCTTTGATTGATTTAGGCGTTACTTTGCGGAGGTCCATATCAATGAACTATAAATGTGTTTACCTTGCCTTTTTACCCACCAAGCGCTACTGCTACGTTCACGCGATACATGCATGTCAATGTAGGTACATATGTGTCAAAGTATTATAGTTCATTATTGTTATCACTTAAACTGTATGTGTGTCTGCTTTTCATCAGGTGAGATAGGGGTCAAACCCAGGTCAGTTTTATGTAAAAAAAAATTGAGAGGGTCTGTTTTTCAATAGTCTAATTGGTTAAATCACAATCTACATTGAAAAATTTCCATTGTAATTGTCATACTGCCACAATTCCATTGGTTCGACCGTACATGAAGCAAGAACTGTTACATTAATGAGCTTTTTTAGTAACTTTGCTTTTCAAACAATAAATTTTTCACACCACCTGCTCGACAATGCCTCATTATATATCATGCAAACCTTACTCAAAGTAAATCATTATAGCCCTTGTCTTTTGCCGGGGTGTAATGTTGTACTGAATTTAATTATAACCCGCCGGGCAGTAATGTGATTCTCACTTCTCTTAGTTCTTATTGTTATGCATTTAAAGTCTAATTTCGTCAAAATCGCGCGGCGCGCGGCTGCTGCAGCTGCTGGTGGCCGACGGCGAGGAGGTGGACGGCAGCGCGCGCCGCGCCTCATTTATTTGAAAATCGAACTTATTCGAAAATCGAGCTGGCCACGCCACGGCAAGCCGAATGAAAAAAAATCAATACTTAAAACAAAAGCCGCGAGTATTTCAATACGCTGCAATTTTAAGTATCAAAACTGCAAAAGAAGATAAAACATTAGGAAAATATCGAGTTACGAAAGTGATTTGACTCCTGATTCCATTAAATTAGACGCCTTAGGACCACTTGCACAGTTCAGGGTAAAAAAATTAAATCGGTAACCCTGGGTTAAGAATGACAGT
Organism: Archips crataeganus; assembly: GCA_947859365.1. Lineage (NCBI taxonomy): Eukaryota > Metazoa > Arthropoda > Insecta > Lepidoptera > Tortricidae > Archips > Archips crataeganus. The sequence continues at coordinate 13,669,335 of OX402057.1, read as the reverse complement.
TCCATACATTTTGACACTTGTTAACCCTGGGTTAGCAGTTAACTCGCTCGGAGTTAAGTAGCTAACCCAGGTCTGCGCAAGCCGGCCTTAGTAATTGTTAATAATGTATTCCCAGAGAAGTCGAAGGAAAAATACTTAAAAGCTTACAAAGATTTCGACAAATGGAAAACTGCGAAAGGCGCAAAGTCAGTGTCAGAATCAGTGCTTCTTGGTCTATTTCGAGTATTTTTCTAGTAGCCTTGGTTTTTATTGTCTCGCAACAGGTGAGAAAAGTAGAGTATACTCCTCGGGGATAAAACTGATTTTGCCTTGGGCGCGCTTAAATCCTTCACTGCTCTCAGGACTCCATCTTAATTTCCTCGCTTCGCTCGGGAATCAACTAAACAACCCCTCGCTACGCTCGGGAGTTAAATCTGGAGTCCCTCGATGCGCTCAGGATTCAATATCGCGCCCGTGACATAATGCAGTGCTTTATCCTCTTGGTGTACAATCTACTATTACTGTATTCAAAACGGATCATGCAGAATTAAATAAACAAACCTTTTCTAGTTAGCTATGTCTTTTCTGTTTTTTTTTTATTATTGACGAGAGTCTTTTCATTAAAAAGTTTTATTCTTAATAACGAGTAAAATGAAGCAGGTTTAAATATCTGTAATTATTTTATAGATACAGAAATGGCAAAACGATGAAAAAACAGAGTAAATAGAAAAGAACACAGATAGAAGTGCAACTACTTGAGCAACGTATCCTTACCTCGCGTCTGAAGGCTTGTACGTGACGTCATACTTCTCCACGAGGTCCGCCGTGGTTGACCACGACACCCGAACCGTGGTGGGGTTCAGGAAAGTCACTGTGATGTTTTCTGGCACCCCGGGACCCATTGAACCTGGATGATTAAGGTCAATTAATTTGGAAACATACATACGGTAATACAGAAACATGGTTGGTATTCGGTATAATGGGGAATGGGCTATCACCACGTGGATATCGGCGGATTGCCATCTCGGTACGATGCCAACGTTGAAAGGATCTGGCTGTGTTTTAATGGTAGCCACGCAAGTAAACTATTTAGCCTTTATACATAATGTACATCGGTTTCTCTTGTTAGCTGTTAATTTCGTGTTTTACCTATGCACTGTAATAGTTTTACATATATATTTAGGTAGGCTTGCATAGATCAGGATTAGCTACGCAACTCCAATTTAACTTCAACCCCATGGTTAAGTACTATCCAAATTGAACTGTCAATCTTAATCAAGGATTAACGACGACATTTTTTAACCCTAGACCATAAAGCTCCCCTTACGGCGCGTTGTTTGATCAATAGTTAAACAAACTAATAGTCAAATTGCCTTTGAAATGCGTTAACTATTGTTATCTTTGCCATACATTTTAACTATTAGTTTATTTAACTATTGATCAAACAACGGGCCCTTAATGGACAATTTGTGGAAAAGCTATGGTATCCCACTAAATTGTCAGTAACCGACAAACTATCGTATTCGCAGTTGAATGCAACAGCACTGCAGTGAAAATCAGTCAAAAATGTATTTAATGCTTGTAAATAGAGTGGCACTTCCAAAAAAAGTTTATAAACTGGCATCATGTCCAAACATCATGTAAACTGAAATACAAGCAAGTATAGTCGCCATCACAAACATTGGAGCTATCAGGTGCTCAAAAATATTTTAAACACCACCGTATTTTCATCGTATCGCGTCAGTGCGTTGCGTGCTCAATATAATTATATTTTGGATTACCTAGACAGCTCCGATTTTTATGATGAAAACTGTACCTATGTGGTTTTGAGATAAATAAATAAAGCAGACTGAGTAAGTATTTAATTTTGCATAGCAAAGCTGGGAACTCGGGTTATAAAATATCTTCACATTTTTGAAAAATGCTTTCTGCATATCGCTAGACGAGAGTTTTATTTCGTTTCACGAAAGGGACGTTGAGAAAAATAGAAAACTGGTTCTGAGTGGATATTCATCGTTTATGTAAAATGGTTTATTCTTGAGTAAGATACAAATGTACATAAAAACAGTTTCAATAACATTAAACACAACATCAACATAATACTTTGGAGAAATATGCAAGGAATAATTCTTTGTGTTTCTATGAACAATTCAATAAATATGCATGCACTGTTACTGTAAAGCAGGATAGGGGCTTCCCAAAGGGATAGTGTGAGGTATATAATATAACGCTTAATCACGAAGGTGAATGAACTTATCAACATGATTAAAGTGTCTGTGTCGTCATAGGTACCTATTGTTGAGTTTAAACAAATAGATTCAGCTTTTATATGTATTTAGTGGTGTGTTATAGACTAATGAAATTGAACAGGTCATTCCGAAATATTATGCTAAGTGAAGCCCAATTTATACTACTCATTGTTTCCTGTGAATTTAAATCTCTCTCTCTCTCTCTCATACAATCACATCATTATTAATTACTGACGTACGCACCATCAATGATGGCCAATCAAAACGACACCTCAGTCCAGCGTTCCAGGATAAAATTCATTCAAATATACCAAAGTGTTAAACAAAACTTTTCAATGAATCCTAAGTTTAAACTTTCAAGTTTTTGCGTAGCTAAATGTTTTTAAATGCAGCAGTAAATCTTGTTTAAATTGAAGCTCATCTGTAAAAGGTTAAAACTGGTCAAAACGTTCATTTACATTAGCCATTTCAATTAAAACGTGTTTTACCTTTGTGAAGCAGACGCTTTGAAGTACTTCCATATATTTTTATCTGGTGGTCTTGTCTAAAGAGTAACATAGCATGGTACTAAAGTAAATGTCACGACAAGTTAAGTTGTCCATTTACTTATGTTGTACATTTACAACATAAGGTATAAGTAACGCCATTAGAGTTGAGGTCACGCACACAACTACATCTCATGTGATGACAGCCGGAATTTTGACGTTTATTCGTACCGATAGCAAGTTCAACAGACTCAACAGTGAATTACAAGATTGACTAAAAATTTCTTTAACCTATTTCGTTAAGAATTATTTAAGAAAATACATCTAGTTCAAACAAAACAAAAAGTAAAATATTTTGATTTATTTTATTTAAATCAGATAAGCATATTTTTCGCTTTTTATAAAATACCGATTTTTTTGTTGCGAATATTTCTTATCAGTTTCAAATTGTTTTATTTCAAAAATGGGTTATGTGATAAAAGAAAAATTAGGAAAATTATGATATGCATAGTATTTCACCTTAAGATCATATAATTCACATTTTCATTCACTCTCTAATTTCATTAATTCACTACTTTTTTGCAATCAGTACTTTATGAAGCTGTGTGTGTAATCATTCGTCTCAACACTCGTGACGTTACCTATACTATAGTGCTTGCTGACTCGGAGTCGCGAATTTTATGTAAACATGAAGGAAGACTTTTGTTTCTTACGCTGTGTTGTAGGTATGACCCATTTACTTACAAGGCACCAATAAAATGATGATGACTGACAAAATAATTACCATTTTCACCTACAGAGCTAATTTTTAAACAGAATACATAATATTCTATTTTTAGACGACCAGATGGCCTAGTGGATAGAGAAGCTGACTACGAAGCTTGAGGTCCCGGGTTCGATTCCCGCGTCGGGGCAGATATTTGTATGAAAAATACGAATGTTTGTTTTCGGGTCTTGGGTGTTTAATATGTATTTAAGTATGTATCTATTTATATAAGTATGTTTATCCGTTGCCTAGTACCCATAACACAAGATTCCCTTAGCTTACTTTGGGACTAGATCAATTGGTGTGAATTGTCCCGTGATATTTATTTATTTATTTTCTATTGAGCAAACTTCGCTATTTCTAAGAAACTTATAACCATAAGCGCTTTAAATACTTAATTTAAGTTAGCAGTGAAATATTACGACCCTTAACGTCTATGTAAATTAATATCACTTAGAAGCGTAGTTTGCATCGTAGCTCTTCCAGCCCGAAACACAGGATTTTCTAGTTCGGGTTCATGAGTTGCTTACTTAGATTTATAAAGAATCTTGTCTTATGTATACAATAGGTACATATAAATAATACGTACACTGATTCTCTTATACATACTCGTAGCTTGTGGTAACCAGCAACCTACAGGCCACAGAATCAGGTCCCTAAGTTACATATGCTACAACTTGTACATTACCCTTGACGGAACTATTTGCATAAATTTGAATAATCCGGTAAATTGAGAGTAATTATAACTTTGTACTTGGACCTTGTTATCTTGAGTAAGTTTTCAATCAGTGCTAAAGTTTAGTTTGATGAATATTTATTTATTTATTTATTGGGAAACAGCTTAAGTTAATACATAAGTTATTAAAAATATTTCTATTATCACATCAGCCAAAGCAGTTTCCACTTATAGCTAATTTTTAACATCTTAATTCTCAGATTTATTCTTGTAAGAATTTACTACTTACTACTTAAAAAGAAAATACAATTAGCTAACCATATTACTCAATTTATAACAAACTGAATCGCATACTTATATGTCTCCAGAAAAACAAACCTAAACAAACAAGGTTTAACTATGATACTTTTTCATTGCAGACACAAACTCTTGCAGTTTAACACACACTTAACACTAAACACTTAACACTAAACACTTAACACTAAATAAATCTTGTATGCGAGTATTTATAAAGCAGACCAGCAAAATGCACTTTATGCTTCAAGTCTGAAATTTTTACTTTAAAAGATTTAACTTCGGCTTCGCACTTGCTATAACTATAGATCCATCAGTTGACTGGAAATACCGAAATTACACGAAAATTAAAAAAGTCGTCGTAACCTTAGTGGTTTGATCTATGGCCTCGGAAGCAAAGGGTCTGTGAAATGCACGTCCGAAATGACATTTGAAATTTATCATGAGCTTTACGGCAAAAGCAAACACCGTGAGGAAACCTATACACACAAGTCCCAATCTGCACTGGACCCGCGTGTGAACTACGGCCGAAGCTCTCATTCTGAGTGAAGGCCTATGGCCTGCAGAGGGATGTATGTAGGTTGGGATGAAAATGATGATATAATATATTTCCCAGGAATTGTATCAGTCTTTCCTTTTCCGTCCGTCTATTTGTCAAGAGCTTAATCTTTACTCTTTTTCTTTTTTTTCTTCTTTGTTCTACGATTTTTTTGTTGCATACTCTAAAAAAGTCATTAATGGTTAAAACATATTAAATTACTTATTGCAAAAATATGGAAGTGTTCAATTCAACGGCCATGTGTACTTTGAGAATTTCGTATTACCTACTTGAAAATGCCGCTTTGTGTACGCTACAAGGAAAACATACCTATAGCTCTCGCCACAGGAAACTAGCAAATTTGATCCATTTCCTGCTAGGATGAACCATTGCTCAAACCTGTTAGTGCATAGGATTTGATGCAGCGAACTAAAGTGAACACAAAATCATTCATGAAGTTTCTAGGAAATTTCCCTTTGGGAGTTGAAAATGTAAAATGACTAATAATATTTACAATACTTTAATTTGTGAATGTGTCTGTGTGTGCATGCGTGCGTGCGTGCGTGAGTGCGTGCGTTCGTGCGTGTATGTGTACGTGTGTGCGTTATTATAACAGAGACATTTAGAAGGCATTTGTAGATAGGGGGCCCTCCATAAAGTACGTCACACTAAATAAATTGGCAGATATTGTTAATTTGTAAACATTAGTAAATATTGTCACAATGCAATTGGGACAATATAATTCTTTGGTTTTGTTTTTGGAATAATTACGATATCCTAGCGAAGTTAGTTCGATTCAATGCAACGAGCCTCACCCCGCGAGCACTAGATGGCGCTATTATCAAACTTACCGCTGCTATGATTTTTGGGCGTATTTATTTAATATTATTAAGTAAATACGGACAAAATCTGAGCTCTTGTCTTTCCTAAATATTTAATTAATTAAATAATGAGGAAAGCTAAATAAATTAAGTACATCGTTTTGTTGCGCAGTGTCTTCTCTGTGGCACGAACTGTCAAACCACATAACACAAATTACGGTTAGCGTTATCTCGAGGGGCGTGACTTAATTAAGCCTTTAAAACCCAGTGCCGCCAAAATTTCGGGACATTTTGAATCTGAACACAGCTATCAAAAAACAGTACATCTACTACATAATAATCCTGTGGATACTCTGCCCGTTATTGGGCAACCAAGTCGGGGTTAAACCGCCGAACGATACTGCAGTCTCCACCTCTTGGCACTACACCACCAGCACACTCCGAGCCCTGAAGCACCCTGGTCTCAGCCCAGCAAACCAGCAACGACTCTGGAGATCCACCTGCAACGCCCGCAGCGCGTCCTACGGTCTCCTGAATCCAGGGCAGTGTCTGTCCGGGGAAAGCGTGTCCCACTCAAGTGCTTAGAACCTACGACCCTCTAGTCTCTTGCTTGTTCACAGCTTTAGCGTTCCTAATAAACGTCTAGACTTGTTTCTTATGGTTTAATTCCTCACCTCGAGACCTATACCTAAACTGTGACAATATGATAGTAAGTAAATTTACCGACAGTGGATTTTTTCTGTCAATCACGCCAACTGCCAGTCGACTGACAGTTATGTCAAATGCCATAATGTTACATCAAAAAAGGTAATATGGTCATAAGGTCTTCTTATTTTTTTTAATTTTCCGCCCAAATTTCTTAATTTTACTTTCATAAGAACTTTCTCCTGATACTAACAAACACAACAAAAAAATAAGTAGCGAAATCAGTCCTGTCGTTCACGCGTGATGCCGTGACCAAGGTAAACAAGGTAAGGAACTAAGAATTCATTTTTATAATACCTAGATTAAAGATTAATGTAGAGAACTAGCACATTGTATTTGAAACAATGAAAGGGTTCACCAGCTGGGATAACGTGACAGTAGACTGCCATTTTTAAAACAATTATTAGTTCAATTCAAGGTTTGAATAATTTTAAATTGCATATAATAGCAACGTTCGTTAATTTTCTTTTAACAGATGGTTAGGTCCCAATGTTTGCAACGAATAAAAAAATATATTTCTCACTATAACTATCAGTTTTTAGAGCAAAAACATTCATGCAATGTTTTTATAGGTTTTTCGTACAAATAAAATTGAAACCATATAAAAATACCTTTTAACAATGGTGCATCATTGTTGCTACTGTACCTTAACTCGAATCCACAACATGACATAATTAACTATAAAGTATGCAGTTCAAATTCGTCTATCTACTACTATTTAGTTTCATAGATATAAGGGTTTCCTTTAACGTCGAAATTAGAAAATCATTGTATTTATTGAATCAATAAAAAATGGTCAAAAAATTGGCACAGAAGTAAAGGAGAGCTATAGGTGAAAAACTTAAGAAGATGACCTGTTGTATGTAGTAGTGCACAGAATTGATACGGAGCTTAAGTCATTTTTCTAATTTGGAACGTCAATTTGTTTATACGGACACGTTACTACTACACACAACAGGTCATCTTCTTGAGTTTTTCACTTATAAACTAAACCTACTTCGTTTTTTTAGCATTAATAAAATACTAAATTAAAAATCAAAAAACCCGCCTGCAGAAATACTGAAAAGGTGGAAACAAGATAAAATGTTCAATAACAATAAAACGAATTTAAAACACGTCGATGACAGTCTTTCAAAATTTAACGCAACGATAAAATGCAGTCGGAGGCATGCATGAAGTGACATTAGGTAAATCCCATACAGCCACTGACTCCCATGCCTCCGACTGCATTTTATCGTTGCATTCAATTTTGAAAGACTGCCATCGACGTGTTTTAAATTCGTTTTTAACCGACTTCAAAAAAAGGAGGAGGTTCTCAATTCGGTTGTATGTTCTTTTTTTTTTTTTTTTTTTTAACGTGTGTTACCTCAGAACTCCGTCATTTATGAACCGATTTGGAAAATTCTTTCGTTGTTTGAAAGCATATGCTTCAAGGTTGGTCCCGTTGTTACCGGAATCCAGTTCTGATGATGGGATCCATGAGGAATTGAAGGAACTCTTCAAAAGTTCAAGGGAAATGTAAAGCGATTTTAGTATTTTCAGTGACAAATCGAGCATTTGCATTCATAAAGTGTCATTTGGTAAACTAGATCTGATGAAGAAGACCGCAGCTGGCCAACGGAACTCCTCAACGGGTCAAATCTTGCAAGTTGAATTTGACTCACTTCCCGGTTTCTGATTGATTTCATATTTTACATGCATGTGTAAATCAGGTGACAATGCAATATTATTGTGACATGGAGCTAATCTGATGATGGAGTTGGAAGGTGGCCATAGAAACTCTGTAAAAAAACAACACAACCCCGTCGAGTTTGGGTTCATTTGAAACGTCTTGACGAGCACTTTGATCCCAGATGGTAACCAGGGTCTGATGATGGAGCTGGAAGGTGGCCAAAGTTACTCCATAAAGTAACGGCACTTACCCCATCGAGTACGGACTCATTTGACTCGTCTCAACGAGTACTTTGGTCCTAGATGGTAACCAGGGTCTGACAATGAAGTTGGATGGTGACCATAAGAACTCCGTAGTAAAACGACATAACCCCATCAAGTTTGGTCTCGTTTGATTCGTCTTGATAAGTACTTTGGTAACCAGAGGCAAAAAGTACAGTCAGTAAAGAGTGCCAGTCCAGGCCATTAGCAACAACTAAAAAGAAAAAAATAAAAAAATTTAAATAAAAAATAAAACCGCCTTCAAAAAACACCCAAAAAAAACTTGGAAATAAAAAAAATTTAAATAAAAAATAAAACCTCCTTCAAAAAACCCCCAAAAAAACATAAAATAATAATTGATTGAACCGACCACAATAAGCATGAAAATATCTTTCTACTAATCTGTTTGAAGTTGGTGCCTCAGCACGAGCCAGCAGGAGTGGACCTAGTAATCTAACTTACCTACATACCTATTATAGGGCTTCTACACTCCTGCTGGCTCGTGCTGAGGCACCAACTTCAAACAGATTAGTAGAAAGATATTTTCATGCTTATTGTGGTCGGTTCAATCAATTATTATTTTATGTTTTTTTGGGGGTTTTTTGAAGGAGGTTTTATTTTTTATTTAAATTTTTTTTATATTGTTATTGAACATTTTATCTTGTTACCACCTTTTCAGTATTTCTGCAGGCGGGTTTTTGATTTTTAATTTATTATTTTATTTACACCGCAGGCGGGAATTTAGTTTTTTTTAAATTACTTTTTTTATTTCTTGCTTTTTAGTGTAACCTCCTGAGAACTAGATAAATTATTGTGTATTTGAATTAGGAATCCGTTGCTATTTAGTTAAAGTTCAAAACCAATTTTGAAATATTTAGGTACTTAATTTTCCACATTTTCATAGAGAAAATTATTGCTCAAAGATATCTTAGTAAGTAGGTGCGTCGTCGTTTTAATGCATTGATTGCCAATCTACTATTCCAAATTAAATTTAAACACATGACTTATATATATTTTTGTAATCTCTTTTAAAATCAATTTATTTTGATACCTTACTCGATAGGTTTGAATAACAAAAATTTTTTGAAGACTCACAATCTGGCGCCAAAAATCCGCCATTTTGATTTTTCAGGAATTTCATGTATCCAGTGTTACTCGCGTTTTATCAAGACGAATTTAATGACGTATCATTTATCAAAATCGGTTCAAACGTTGTGTAGTTACGAGAGGACATAGGAATGGACATACATACATACATACATACATACATACATACATACATACGGGTCAAACACATAAGTAACCCTTCCTTCTTCGCAGTCGGGTAAAAAGAAGCTTAAACGATTTTGAAATGTCTTTTTATTGAAAAACGCTTTTGAAAAATGAGTCACAGTAAATACAGTTACAAGTAATTATTACTATTGTTTTAAAAGCGTTTTTCAATAAAAATAGTCTCTTCAAGATTGTTTACCCTTTTCCCAACGCAAAAAAAAAACGGCCAAGTGCGAGTCTGACTCGTGCACGAAGGGTTCCGTACCATTATCTATAAAAATGGCAAAAAAACACTTTTTTATATGGGAGCCCTCCTTAAATATTAATTTGTTATATTTTAATTTAATTACCTATTAATTTTTAAACTAAATATTCTGTGAATATTTCAAGCGTCTACCTGTTGCCGTTATCAATATCGAGCAAAAAAAAGTCACTTTTGTTGTATGGGAGCCCCCCTTAAATATTTATTTTATTTTGCTTTTTAGTATTTGTTACTACTGTTTTTAGTATATCTATATCTATATCTTTTCTTGTAGTCTAGAAAATAAAGCTGTATACACACCGGCGTTGACGAGACGCAGCAGTATTGAGAGTGCGACGGCGACGGCGGCGGGATGCGCGAGCGGCGCGCGCCGCATTGCGCGCCCACCGCACTGCTCATGCCATGCCGCTTCTGCAAAGAGAGCAATGCAACGTAAAGTTTAAGTCTATAATATTTTAACGATTAACTACAACAGAGTAACTGTGAATCTTATACATGAAATCCTGTAATTGTTGGAGGAGTCGTTTTGAAAGAATCGTACTCAATTAAAGGATTTCATTGAATAAAATAAACTTAATCGATAAGTCTCACAAACTAAAATATTACTTGTATCTAACTTTTTTTACATAAAGGACGCGATCGTGATTTTGTTTTCATTCAATTAAGCCTTTCATGTATATAAAATGTATGTAAAATTTTATTGATAACGACTCGGATCTCAATAACATCTGTATTTTTTGTTTTTGATAGGCACTAGGAGTGTAATAGAACTAGGATTGAATACGGTGTGGAAGCCTAGTGGTATTATGTAATTAGTACCTGGGCGACCGAGTTCCGCTCGGGCTGAAACTCGTTACCAACCGTTTTCCCAGAGATAAGACCAAGCTAGTTCAATTTTTCATCCCCGAAATCCCCCACATACCTACCGTATTTCATCGAAATAGTTGGAGCCGTTTCTGAGATTACACACCAAATCAGAATCGCATTTACCATTCCTTGATGAGAGTATAAAGAGATAGTGAATGCGCATAATTAGCTACCCACATTTAACTAGAACGAGTGTAGTTATTAATTCACAAACCAGAGAAGTGAGGCATATGCAGGCATGTGTCAATGTTTCCAACATCACATGCATACACCTCGTTATTAAAAGTAACAGCAATAAGCGTACCTATCTATGTTTTACGTTAAGTACGAGTATGTGCGTGTTTCATGGCTACTAGGCCTTTACAACCTTTTTCTACCTGACCGAACGACATCGGATACCGCTTGATGCAGTAGTACCGTTCATTGTGGAAGCGTTAATTAGGCAGACCTATTGTATTGTTCGATAGCGTACGCCCTCTGTTTAGCACATTTTCTGCTGGGATTTTGTACGAATTTCCACCAGGTGCTGGATTTTGCTCAGTTTCTATAACGCGTGTGAGCGTTCACTTCACTTAACACCCGCTCAGTGCTTTAAACGCATACTGATACTTAAGCTCCAAACCCACAGACAGCGGAGGCGTGGCGGTGCGGTGGCGGTGACGGTTGTAATATTCTAACTTGTATGAACGGTACCGTACCGCGAACTCGTTCATACAAGTTAGAATATTACAACTGTCATCGCAACCGCACCGCCACGCCTCTGCTATCTGTGCGTTTGGAGCTTTAAGTACAAAAAAAAATTGAAAATTTTTGTGTCACTTGCATTTAAAATCGCAATAGACATTGATAATTTATAATTTGCATCTAATTTTTGAAAGAACAAAAAACACGAAAAATTAATATCCCTAATAGGTACCTACATCATTTTATCGACAAAAATATTTCTGTGGAGATTGGTTAAAAAGACGGGTTTTTTTATTAGGTCTGCACTCTAAATATTACATTTTAATGTAGATTATTTTAGTGATTCATATTAAGTAACTTATAATTTATTTATACCAATCCTAAATTCTACACATCATGCTCATGCACATACGGTAAACATTATTTATATAATTACATAATTGAATTTAATTTAAATAATAATAATTTAAATAGAGTATCTTCTACTCGGGATTTGGGCGTCCTTTATGACGAAAAACTACATTTTAACATGCACATTGAACGCATTGTCTCGAAAGGGTATCAAATGTCAGGTTTCGTACTAAGGTCAGCTTAAGTTTTTAAGAGCCCTTCCACTTATCTTCTTCTCTATAAGTCAATAGTTAGGCCCCAGCTTGAGTATGCGTCAGTGATATGGAACCCCCTATATGCTAAGTACTCGCAGAGTATTGAAATGGTGCAAAAGAAGTTCCTGCGAATCATGCACAGGCGCCTGACTGGATCTCGAATGTCATATTGTGACCTAATAACGCGATATAAACTTCCTTCGCTTATAGTGAGACGAAATGTATCAGATGCTATGTCGCTGTATAAAATCTGTCAAGGTCTGTACAGTAGTGCGGAGTTACTAAATAATATAAAATTTAGAGTTCCACCTCGATGCAGGACGCGGTCCGTGGCCCTCTTCGCCGTCCCCACATCAGGGAGCAAGGCCGGAGTGCGTGCGCCGCTGCGCCGCCTATGTACTGCGTATAATAATGAACTAAAACAATTACTTTGCTCACCCGCGACCTTACGTCTGGATGACCTTGCGTCTGGATGCTCTGGAATGCATGGAAATAATTAGGTACAACACTATGGGGTCTATTATTAATGAACAGGTAAATTTAGTATCTTCTCCTTTACTGCGGCTTGGGTCGAATTTGAACAGTTAGTATTAATTAAATATGCCTTATAAATAAATAAACAAAAAAAAAAAAAAAAAAAATTCAAGGTAGTTTTAAATATGTCAATAAAAGTTAATTTTTGTGGGGTAGTTTGAGAATAAGAAAAATAAAGTGGGTACTTGAGAAGTTACAGTGACAAGTTAAAACATTTGTTTTGGTTTGTTAGTTTAACGTTTGGTAGCATAGCATACGGTTGTGGTAACTCTGAAGATGAGCTCTGGTTGAGTTCGAAACGCGTCAGTGTAGCTTGGTGGTGGTGATGGTTGGGTTTATGTGATTTGTGTGTGTTCGTACAGTGTGGAGGTGGAGGAACTGCATGAACGCACATTTCTTGCATAAACGTAACTATTGTAAGGTCGCGGGTGAGCAAAGTAATTGTTTTAGTTCATTAATATGGACCTCCGCAAAGTAACGCCTGATTCAATAAATTGCGTATAATAAGTCACTCGTTTCTGTCGACATCTTCAACACGTCCATGAAACATTTCAGAACTCAAGTTTTTGAGATAGTGCCCAATCAAATTCCCCATTAGATGCCTAACAATAGATTTGCCCGTTGTATTTTTTTTTTCTTTTGTCGCATTTGAATGATACAGTAAGGAAGTGTTATTTTAATTAAGTAAGTTATTTTTAGTTAACACCATATATGTTTTGGTGAGAATTGTTAAGGAGTTAGATTTAAGTCACTGTTTTTGTTAACTTCGTTACAATAATTGTTTTGTCATATTTCTATCTCTGTTGATTCTCCATGAGAAATAAATAAATAAATAAATAAATTACGAAGCAATAAAAGTATTGCTACAGAACAGTTTAAACGTTGCCGTTTATTTACAAAGCTTGTTTACTTCGCTTCTGAAAAGCCAATTGACTCATAATTTAATGTAATTTTAGACTTAGTAAATAAAGCTCAATATAAAGGTACTTAAAAGTAAAACGCTCCGTTTCCTCTTATGACGTTCAAGCCTCATTGAATCTTAACGAACGAGCATCAATTTAATGGGATATAAACATTGCATTTACCCTTGCGTATATTGTCATAACTTCTTCCATAAAACTAAGTAATGCGAGAAAATATAATTGGATAAGTACCTTAATTGTTTCAACATTTTTAACATGTCAACGTTATTTTTAAAACTTGCAAAAAACATTTAAAATATAATTACAATATCACACACGCACGAAAACTTCTTAAAACATGCTCAAAAAAAAAAACACGATCGGAGTTTCAAAAGAAGGAACGCGCGGCGGTGCGGCGCGGCGTTGGAAATTATTAATGGCCAGATTCAAAAACCTACCGATATCAACAAGGCGGTTTGCCATGTTTTCTTGTATAAGAGCCCGCGCAGACAGAGCGTTCTGGAGTTCCGAGTTCCGCTTTCAGAGTTCTGCGTTATTTAGAATGTACTGAGTCTCTTACGATAACGCACACAGTAGGCGACTGGAACTCTCGAGCAGTCAAAATACAAAACTCTGAACGCCGAACTCGGGACTCCAGACCGCTCTCTGCCTGTGCGCGCTCTACACACACAGTCATGTCATACACAGTTTTTTATTCGCGTCTTTCCTGTGGACATGGCAAAATTTAAGGGCCTATGGCCAATATTTTTTAGTCAAGTCTACATCAGCGTGTGGGGCGCCTGGCTAACATTCGCCGCTTTCAAATAAACCATAAGTTTGCTGACTGGGAGTGACTGAGTGACAAATTTTATTTCTTACGGTGTGTATGACCTTAATAAGTTAGATGGAGGGAAAAAAAATATTGCGTGGAGTCCCTCCGCGCGGAAGAAGTGAAACTAAAAATAAAAAAAACATAAAAAATAAAAAACCAGGCGGTCACCCATCCAAGTACTGACCGCGCCCGAATTTGCTTAACTTCGGTGATCGGACGAGAACCGGTGTTTTTGTCAAATATCTTTAAAACTGTGCAACCTACGGCAAAATCAATGAAATTCCCCCCCCCCCGCTCACCCCTCACCTCACCCCTCTCGCAACCGTCTCGTTAACGTCAACTTGCGTTGCGTTACGCAACGCATTTAACGCAACGCTTGTTGGAAGTCGCATTAGAAGTAACACTTCAAATAAATGTGTATACTGGCTGAATGAATATACAGCAAAATGTCATCGAAAATGAGAACCATGAGAACCCTTCCAACTTGATTTATCCTATTTGATTAAAACTCTTATGTGACATTAACATTAGATTAACTTTAAGTGGCATTAATTATAATAAGCCTCGCACCCTGTGGCTTTGAGAAATTAATATTTATTGTAGTCGTTAGAATGAGCATTGCTTTCTAGAAATTTTAGGTGAAATCCATAAAATGAAAATTACGTCACAGTATGTGTGTACAAAATAAACCAATGTATCTTACTATGTGCGCTTTTGATCCGGTACGTTATTTTAATAAAAATCAGTTTATAAAAAGGTGGAAGACCTAGTAAAACATACGGTTAGTTCTGTTATTTATTACCCATTTAGTTTAGAGAATTCAATCCAGTAGCTTTAAATATTTTTGAATCAGGTATGTTCAAAAATATGTTTTTGAATTAAAAATTTACTTAAGTACTTATATTTTATTATTTACAAATTATCATTCACAAGATGGCAACAGCCTTCGTATTTTTTTAAATAAAATAATATCATCAACAGACCTTAACAAATTTAAAATATTCACTTTACTATCAACCACCTACGGGATGAACGTAAGAAATAAATTTACAATGCATATGCTCGGAAAGCGCCTCTTGACGCGAGTCAACATATCTATAGAAAGTTAGTCATCCCAGCACACTTTCGCAAGTGTGAAAAAAAATTGTATGGATTTTACTTTCCACACGCGTGCGGAAAAGTAACTTTTTAAATTCCCAATTCTCAAAAAGTTGTGTCCAAACTAGTGTTTAAAAAATAAGACTAGAGAGTTGTGTCTTCATAATTCAGCTTTGCACAAATAAGAAAATGTTTGATGCAACCAAATGAATATTTACTGATAAAATAATAAAACAGATTGTTTTAATATTAAAACACACAAATTTTAATTTCGTCAAAAGTTTTGAAATAAAAAATTTAGTACTAAAATAATTCCTTGAATCCATTTCGGACCGTACGACATCTGCGCTTTCAGTGCGCGCGCATGGCGTAACACGAACCAACCATGTTTACCCGTTCGCGCCTGTCAACCAATGAGCTTTCAGTGTACGCGCATGGCGTAACACGAACCAATCACGGTTACCCGTTCGCGCCTGTCAACCAATGAGTTTTCAGTGCGCGCGCATGGCGTAACACGAACCAATCATGGTTCGTTCCGTTCGCGCCTGTCATGAAAACCCGCAACAGTAATGTTCATGAATTCAGTCCGGAGAATTAATTTAAGTTTTGTAAATTAAAATGGAGAGTTCAAGTGATGAATTTACATAGGACTTAACGCCGCCTGACGTCCTAGACCAAGCACAAAATTAAATGTGATAGCCTCCTGCTGACTAAACCGATGCTGAAATATGTAAACATCTACGAGACTTTCCCTCAATGAAAGGTAAATAAGAACGCAACATCTTTTTCCGAAAATGTTCATAAGCGCGCGCAGACAGAGAGCGGTCTGGAGTTCCGAGTTCAGTACGCTTAGTATAAGTTTTCCTTCACTTCAATACTTCTCGATCGCGTTTACGTAAAAATTTCAATTCTATGGAAACATGAAAGCGCGCGCGCGGAGACGCTGCCCATGTTTCCCTAGTAATTGAATTTTTTACGTAAACGCGATCGAGAAGTATTTTGGTGAAGTAAAACCTATACTAAGCGTACTCAGTTCTGCGTTCTTTCGAATGTACTGAGTCTCTTACGACAACGCACACAGCAGGCGACTGGAACTCTCGAGCGATGAAAACACAAAACTCTGAACGCGGAACTCGGTACTCCAGACCGCTCTCTGTCTGCGCGCGCTCTTAGCCCCAATTTTTTTCCTCGCTTAATGCATTGTAAAATGTTGTATGATATACGTGTCGAAAGTAGGAAATTCCCAACTCATGTCGGCTAAACCAAACTCGCTTCGCTCGTTTGTTTAGATCTCCGCCATTCGTTGGGAATAGCCTACTTTCCGCACTTGTATCATAAATAACTATTTTAATACAGTTGCTCAAAAAGTGGCGTATTGCAGGGACGTATAGCGTTCGGGATGTGGGCTATTACATACTCGAGCTTTTTCTTTACCTTTTCCGAACTCGTGCGTTCTCTTTCCCAACTGTCAAAATAATGTCTATTAAAAAGAAAAAACCAACCACGAAGTTTTTATGATTCATGCAAATATTTCTAAAAAGAAGCTACTAATTTGTTTCAATATCAAATTTAATGATTTGATTTAATGAGTTAGTTAGGTTTCATTTCATTTAATCTCATTAAATTTCATTTTCATTTCATATCAATAAAAAAATTCTACTGAAGACTTGGCTGTATGGGCATAGTTCCCTTAGCCTACCCAGAATGGGTGAAGAAAACAAAAAAATCTCTGCTTATATTCTTTTACGGTTGACGCCATTTTCCAAAAATGTTCTTTGCGAGTTTAGTTGTTTGTTGCACAAAATGAGTAATTTCGACGATATTTTATTTGAATTAACACCACCGGAACTCAGTATAATTGCACAAAATGCTTCGGAGAACATTTTACCGGAAAAGTCAAAAAGTCGCTACATATCTACATACGACGAATTTATTGCGTGGAGAGAAAAGAAAAAAGCAAATAGTTTTTCAGAAAATGTTATGTTGGCATACTTCTCCGAACTCTCATCAAAATTAAAACCTTCTACGTTATGGTCGAGGTTTTCGATGATAAAA
Source organism: Archips crataeganus (assembly GCA_947859365.1). Classification (NCBI taxonomy): domain Eukaryota; kingdom Metazoa; phylum Arthropoda; class Insecta; order Lepidoptera; family Tortricidae; genus Archips; species Archips crataeganus. The sequence goes on along the minus strand of OX402057.1, from coordinate 13,651,779 downwards.
AGTATACTGAAAATAAGTGAATACCCAAAACTAAATGCTTTCTTAAAACGACAATCAGACGGTTTTACAACTAAAAAGTCGAAAATATTAACATCGAATGAAGTGGAAAGGTTATTGAACGAAGCTCCCGATGATCGTTATTTAGCCAAAAAGGTAATTTATTACTAAATACTTATATTTTTCTTCAGTATTCAGTTTACGAAATCGCAAAATACAGTCAATATATTATTTTAAAAAATATTAATCAAATCCCTTTTTTTGTAGGTTGCGCTGATTTTTGGCGTTGTTGGAGCTTGCCGCACAGAGGAGTTAGCCAATATTACTTTAAAAGATATATATATGTGAATTAACTTTTATAAGAAATAAATGATTGGTTAGTTGAGTTTATTGTGTTTTTATTATTTTATTAAATTGCTACATTTTTTCGCAACTGTATTAAAAATAGTTGTTCAGTACACGTGCGGAACCGTCATTGCAACTTGTTCCGACTGTCAACCCTCACCTTCGGCTACGCCTCGGCTCGGGTAGACATTTGTCGGAACTCATTGCAATGACAGGCTTTCCGCACTCGTAATGAAATATACTATTCTAAACGAATTATGTTGGCTACATTGATGGTGCTGTATCGCCAATATGTGCCAAACCTTCACCTTTTCCCGAATGAAAATAATTATAAAAACAACAACAGCCGATATGTGCCATTTTGACCTCTTGCCTCAATGGCGCTCACGGTGCAATTCCGCCAGGAACATGGAGAGTCGATGCCGCAAAAATACATCTAAAGTAAATTGACATCTTTTTTTCAAGTGCGTTTGTTTTTATTATGGTTAGCTTAATCTTGCATGTTAAGTTCAGTAAAATAGTATAGCTATTCATCTTTATATCTTGGCGTTCGAAACGGTATCTTTCTAACGGTTTTCTTAGATTACAAATTGTGAAAATTGATGTCAAATTGGGGAAATTTTTAAAGTAGGGATGAAAGTAACAACTTTCCACTTTCATTCCGATTATGATTGTGGTATCTTAAAGCTGCTTTTAATGTATTTTTTTTTTCTTATTCCAGAATGACTAATAGACATAAACAAACGACCAGTAGAGGTTTAATTTCTGCAGAAATAATGAATTTCGAGACCCTACTAATTCATTATCAGCTGTGCCATCTAACTCAACCAACTAAGTTCAACAAATTGTCCGAATGTACTACTAAATAGGTTACGTGTCGAAATAAGTTTTTAACGACGAGGAAGAAAAACTACTGATCGAGTATTATCTCCATGGTTCCCAAATTAATTACGGGTTAGCAACCAAAGAAGACGTAAGAAATAATTGAAAAATAATCTTATTTTCAGGGCTAAAATAAAGTGTAATTTTAGTTGAGTCACATCTTGAAAACAATAATTTGGAAACTTTTACATCGTGATAAAATCGAAATTTCCCTTATTTTATCCTTGTTCCTCGACTTCTTTTCCCAAATTCTCCCGTTATTGGGTACTTAACAAAAGTGAACTCCACCCCGTAACGTTACATACCCTTGACCTACGCTTTTGCGTGCCGTTCTTGCCACGATCAATTTGATTTTATTACCTCGTGCTTAAATAGACCGGTAATGCCGTGCCTTTAGGTTATTTTTACTTAAGTAGGCACCTTATTGGCCTGCGTTTCTTTTAACTATTTATTTAATTTTTCCTTGATCGCTTATGTTTTAACTTTTTCTATGATTCCGTATACAAAGAGTATTTTGCGAAAGAAAATATACTCTTGTATTAGTTACAGTAAATAATAAGAAATACTGTAACCATGTAAAAATAATCTTTACAAAGAGTATTACTTGGTTTAAGATAAAATATTCCGTTTTTATTAAACTAACTTAAAATATTTTAGCACGATATATTGCGAACAAACTATTCCTGTTTTGCAGTGAAACGTGCGTAGGGTGGGATGTTGATGTGATGATAATGCAAGATACTCATCCAAGATAGCTCGCTTACTAGTCTTTAGGTGCTGTAATAATGCATACAAAGACCGAGATGTCACAGCAAACACAATTTAGTACGTGTCAAGTCGAACCAAAACCACTCTCAAGGAATGCTTAAAGTTTAATCTTCATTTTACTGCAGCCGCTACAAAGTTGATGTCAGGGGGGCAGTAAAACAACTCATTGCAACCAACTTGCTCTGACCATAAAACGTCAAATAACCAACCGACTTGTTTACTGAAGTGACAGGTCCATTTGTTCAACTGTAACACCTTTAACGTACAAGAGCGTCACAAACTGGCCAAGAGAAACAAACAAGTAACAAAGAGTATCACGTTTAGAAAGTCAAGTTTTTAGATCTATCTGCTTCGATTCGATTTGTGGCATTCGAACATGGCGGATGTGGACAGTATCTAATTTTGGTATTTCTGTTTCTTTGGCTAGTTGAAGTATAATTTTGATATTGTTTTATGCGGCGATTAACCTTAATTAACAGTGATCACAAAATTCTATATAGCTCTTGTGTCAAGTTGTGTCTGACATTTTTTAATGCGCAAAGTTGTCTCCACGTGGTTTCTGGAATTTTACTATCAAGTTGCAAAAACTACAATCACCGTACAACGTCGCTCCCAAAGAGAGCTTACTTTGACAAATTTGCGAAATTGTCCTGTAATGGGACAGAAGACATATTTTAAATAAATAATAATAGATCTATCTGCACTTGTTCTTGATTTGATACTGGCACCCTATTTATACCGACTCACACACTGTTAATATCCGACGGTTTCTCCCAACATTAATGCAGTCGCCGTTTATTAATAAAAGGCTGCCACCGTAAACCTCGATTCGCTTCATATTTATACGTGACGTCAGTATAAAAAATATGGCAAAGGTTGTGTCATGGTCGACCAAGTGAGTGCTTTACTTTTTTCACGACAGTTCGTACGCCAGAATAAAAGCAATAAGTCTGACTGTCGCATTGAGTTATTAATGTTAGAGTCTTTGACATTTTTAAACCATACTTGCAACTAATATTAAACTTAAGTGGTAAAGGAATTAGGTATAGTCGACCAAGAAACTCCTTTACCACCCTAAAGTTCAATGTCAGTTGTATGACTTAAGACATCAAAGGCTATTTTCACTTACAAGTCAATGTGACAATCGCCTTATTGTTTTTATTCTGATGTCACATTGATCTCTCATATATCACATTGGTGATTTACGAACTATTAGAAGCGGAGCGAACGGGGGCGTGTTCACAGCGGGCGCGCAACGTCATCATCATCATCATCATCATCCCAGCCTATATACGTACCACTGTAGGGCACAGGGCTCCTTTAAGAATGAGAGGGCTTGGGCCGTAGTTCCCACGCGGGCCCAGCGCGGATTGGGAACTTCACATACACCATTGAATTTCTTCCCAGGTGTATGAAGGTTTCCTCACGATGTTTTTCTTCACCATAAAACTCATGGTAAATTTCAAATGTAATTTCGCACATAAATTCTGAAAGACTCATAGGTGCGAGCCGGGATTTGAACCCACGACCCTCAGCTTGAGAGGCAATAGGTCAAACCATTAGGCCACCACGGCTACCTAGGCCACCACAGCCGGTCGCGAACACGCAGCGAGTTCGTCGCGCCTAAGGTACATGATGTACAGTCAAGGACTTTAATTCATGAGCCACCATGGAATCATTTCACAGTAAACGTCATAGTGACATTGCATTAATTAACAAGGAAAATCGTAATGACTTATCTTTTGAGAAGGTTCCATGGTGGCTCATGAATTAAAGTCCTTGACCGTACACTCACGTACTTTACCAACTTTAGTTTTCGTACATCATGGCGTCCCGCCCTAATAGACGCAACTTACACGCTGTGCGTTCGCTCCGCTTCTAATATGTTCGCAAATCGCCAGTGTGATATGGCCATAAAAGTTTAAATTAACAGGTTATGCACAAAATTGTTGTACATGCAGGCTCGACAATTACGGTGTCGTATTTTAACTTACCCATTAGGAGTTAAATTATTTTTTTAGCAGCATCATTTAAATCAACAGCTCGACGATGTCGTCACTGAGTCAGTTATTTTGTAGCACTGTATCTGTTATTCGCAGTCAGTGTTATAGTATAAATATTCCCGGGTGAATTTTTCGCTTCGAGCCCTTATCTTTCAAAACAAACGGTATCCTCATAGTATTAAGGTTCAAATTTAATGTAATGGTTCGAAGCGATAAATTCACCTGGGAAGATTTATACTATAGTTTCATGCTTGGAAGCCGTAGTAGCCTAGTAGTTTTACCTATGGCCTCTCAAGCAGAGTCGTGATTTCAAACCCGGGCTCACCCTCTGAATTTTTCGGAATTCATGTGCTAAATCACATTTGAGATTATTATCATAAATAAGCGTTACGGTGAAGATAAACACTGTGAAGAAGCCCGCTTATACATGTAAAGAAATTCAATGGTGTGTGTGAAGTTCCCAATCGGTCAAGCCGTTTCGGAGGAGTACAAGTTATTGTACTCCTCCGAAACGTGTTTGTTAAAACACTGTGACAAGATTTTTATATATTATATGCTGACTTGGGTAAGTAAGTAATAAGTAGTAGTTAGTATACCTACTGAAGATTGAATTTTCTTGTTCAGAAAAATTCTTCATCGCTGCGGCATTCATATTTCATTACCATTCTCGCAAAAATAGCGTAATAAAGTTTTATTCGCTGGGGTCCACTAGAAACAGTGACCAGGTATAATAATAAGAAGTCAGTTCCCTGGCATATTTATTTTATTATTATACTTACGTTCTTTCTGGGAGTTACTTAAAATTCTTGGTAAAGTTCTTATACTTGAAATGTTTAGGTAATTAACTAAATGTAAACAAAACAATGTCAACAAGATGTCAACTGATGACTTAAATATTGTAATTCTCCCATTAAACTATCTAAACATTTACATTTCTGTATTAAAATACGTTAGTCTAGTTTGTATTACAATGATAGATAAATAAAATGTTTTGAATCCTTGAAGCTTTTTTTTGTTTTATGGTTATTTCATTAAATTTTGTTTTTCATGAAACTGACTCAGTAGGCACGTAAACTGTTAAAACTTATTTTATTTCGAGTTGCGGAAATTAGCCCGTTACTACCTAACCTAACCTACCCTTTACCTACTTATGATTCCACTGACGTCGTCGTTTTTTTTTTAAATAAACTTAGCTCCATCGATACCATCAATGATTTTATCAATGTCGAGGGTAAAAAAACACTATCGGCATTTTATTTGGCCATTGTTCATATACGAGTATAATACACTTATTCTTTGTGTAAGCATAATTGACCATCCCTTACCCCAGCTAGATATTAGGTAACGACTAACTACTAATTTATGAACAGTTGCTGCCCAGGGTGCACCAGCTCAAACGCTAAAGGCTCGTTGCCAGAGGGAAACCATAACCGCATGTACATTATCTCGCTCGCACCTCGTTTCTTATGTTTGTTAATTTTTGTCACTAGAAGGGGGGAGGAATTACGTAGAACAGAACTGTAACTTAACTGTAGCACCTATAATGTGTCAATTACTGGCCTGTTAAAATTTAATGTTTTTCGTTTTCCTAGGATAGCTAATGCTTCATTATTAATCAGTATTTAATGCCCGTATTCCACTGCGACTAGAGCAAAATCCCGACGCATGGCTAAGCCAAGGTAGTTCAGCTAAGTAGCTTAACTCACACAGATCAACCTCATGGAAGTTCAGTGGAAGTACGAGACCTGATCGTTGCGTATAAAGATAAGTTTACACAATGACAGTTTTGCGACACTGCTTGCCGTTAACATTAACATGAAATTAAGTACCATGTTAACAGTTTCCTTGCATAATATTTTCAATACACCAGCTCTAATAGGGAATAGATCACATGACTATTTTTAAGGCCAGTGACATTCATTTCTCGCGTAATTTTTTGGGCTTCTGTAAATACAGCAAGCCAATCGCTGACACACCTTCGTGGATTGCGAAGGGTGCCCGTGTAAAACACTGATGTAGTGTTGGGCAGTACACGACTTGGAAAAGAGTTTTTAAAAGTAGCCGCTTTATTGCACTCAACCAGTACAATGTCCTACTTCAAATGAGGCAACTCTGCGATACGTTTGAAGTTAAAAGTGCAAGTATGACATTTAATGTTATTGTCGGTCGTACGGAGAGTGAGTAACGCGACTGCCGCTGCGACATAAAATTTAAAGTAGTACACTTTAAAATGTTGAGTCCCTCTTACATTTTGACGTCATGTAGGTACGGGGCAAATGTAGCGCCTCTGTATGTCCTACTCAACACTACACTGATGCTGAGAACTAGACACCGTATATACGACTTTCGATCAACAAATTGTAGATTGAAGTATACGACCGTTCTGTGGCCTATTGCCATGCAAGTTACTGGCGGCGAGATTTTGTCGCCACGGAATGATCATCGTGTAAATTTACCACTAAATGGAGTCTAAGCGGAATCTGCTCCGCTCGCAGTAGAAGGTCGGAATGAGGCATCAAAGCGTCTCACTTCCTTTCAGTTAGTTAAGAATACCCATAGCCAACCACTTGCTAGACAATATCTCGCTTCACAATGCACCGGATTCAATGGTCCCGCTATCGGACGGACGCGTATGTCCTTCCTACCAGTAGGTTTATTGTTAGGTTTATATTACTTATAAAAGTGCATCTACATTAGTATAAATGAATTGAAACAATTACTTTGCTCACCCGCGACCTTACGATTACGTTTATGTGTTCATGCAGTTCCTCCACTTCCACACTGTACGAACACACAAATCACACAAACCCAACTATCACCACCACCAAACTACACTGACGCGTTTCGAACTCAACCAGAGCTTATCTGCAGAGTAGGTACCACAACCGTACGCTATGCTAGCAAATTTTAGACACTAAATAAAATAAAATCTACCTAACAAAAAAAAACTCTAATAAAAAAAGTCTAATAAAATGTTAGCGTACGTAGTAACGTGACCGTACCATAATCGTCAGTTGCATTTCTATTGTCCCAAACGGTGTAAGATCTTCTGGTGTGAATCGCAGATTCAATGTAGATCCAAATACTGATATGCGGTTTACAGTGAAAGATAGACTGGGGTTTTGCTATACGGACGGTGTCAGAGTCTTTATACTGGAGAATTTGTGAAACCATTTATTAGTTCTCGTAAGCGAAGAAAAATTTAAGTTTTTTAGTTTAATTGTCTATGGAACAGTCTGAAAACGAGCAAAAGGGGCCTCGCTCAGATTGGAGAATTGGCATGAGTAGTCAATTTTTCAATATTCATCGAAATTAGGTATTGGGTCATTTTAATACAGGCCAAATGATAAAGGTAAAGTTGAAGTACTGAGCTACTTTTTCATGAACGCTAGTTAGGCTTTTATTAAGTATCTAAAAGTAAAAGTAAAAGTCGTTTCTGGGAAGATGCATACGTTTTTATAGTAAAATTCCGAAAACAATAACCGAACAAACTGATACAAAATTCAAATCCATTGTGAAGAAGACATTAATATCTAAGGCGTACTATAAAATTAATGACTATATCTCAAATAGCGTATCTACTGTGTTAAAAAATTTAATTGTATTAAATACTTTAGGTGTATGTAATTTAATAACAATGTAGATCTGATTGAAAAAAATATACCTTGTTGAGTTTCTTGCCGGTTTCTTCTCAACAGGGTTTTTTCCGAACCGGTGGTAGATTCTTCGACGTTCATAGGAGCATCAATTGATGCATAAATTGAATAAAGAATTTTGACTTTGACTTTGACTTTGACTTTGACTTTAAAATATTTTATTTATCGTCATATTTCCCTTGATTCAAAGTTAAATTATTTTTTGTAGGACATAAACTTTCTATGGAGAAACAGAAAAGCTTTTAATTGATTTATAATGATAATTTTAATTTTATTTTTTTGTCTCGCTTCCCGCCTTTCAATAACCTAATAGGTACAGTCGAGTTCTCCAATATCTGTACAGCCAACCGTTCATAAATATATAAACATGAACCTTATGTTACGGTAATAAGGTCTATGTACAGATATTTATGAACGGTTGGTTGTACAGATATTGGAGAACTCGACTGTACTATGCTTATCAACATTTCTTAATCTTAAGCCAATCTAGCTTTAGCAGCATAAAATACATAATAAAATCAGATATTCATTGGGTTATACTTTAAAACCATTGCAAACAATCAACTAATTCAAACATCTAAAATAAGTTGAAATATTAAATTATCCACCCTTTCGTTCAAACTTCGCTTCGGTGTCTTGAAATTTTAAGAAGCGGTTAGAAGTTTCTCTCTTCGTCCTAACTCTAAAGCTCGTTTAATGGAACTCCTAAAATAACAAAGGTCTTAAAAACCGATTAAAAGGGATAAGAAAAGTAAGAAATTGAACATGAAAAATTATCCGTCACAGCATTATTTCCGAACCTGGGGTGGTTACCCCTAAAGGGATAAAACTTGTTTCCTGCAAGGCAATGGACAAGATGCTATCAGACATATTGGGTACAAACGCGACGGAAGAATCGCATTAATGTCGTAATTTTCGATTAAAAAAGAGCTAGGAACCTCTGCTCTAGCGAGAATATAAGAATCATATATAGCTTACTTTTTCCCGAGATCTAGCTAAATGCTAACTTTCTTCGAAATTCAACGTGAAACAGTAATAAAGGCGCGGACACACACGCACACACTAAAAAAATAGGGCGAACCTAATAAGACCTCAAACAACCGAACTTCCGTTGTCCATATCGGTGTACCGCAACCATTAACTGATAACTACTTAGTCCAATGACGTCGTGAAGACTGTTACACGTGTATTACACTATTAAATAATTTTATTTGTTTGATATGTTGGTGACCGCAGAGGGGCAATGACCTGCGCTACAACCATAGAAATGCAGCCAAAGGTTGGGTACGGTCGGCCAATAAAGTGGTCTACCACTTTTGACAAAAATTTCTGTGAGACACTAACATAATAATTATGTATCATAGGCCCAATCATCACCATCACACAAGATGCTAACACGTATTAAACTCTTTACGGAATGATCTTCCTTTTTGTAACAGCTTTAATATGTGCACCTATGTCTTTGTCTATGTTTGTATTCTTATTTTTGCCTGTGTGCGTGTTATTGTTGTTATAAATAAATGTTTTTCTTTCTTTCTTTCTTTCTTTTATTTTGAATGGTGGTAGTGGTAGTTAGTCTATTTGTAATTTTTGTGGCTTGTTGTTAAACCTATTGTTGACTGAAAGAATGTGGTAACAGTAGAATCTAGAACTGAGCGTATAATTATCGCTTTGTTTATAAATAATTTTTTTTTAACATTTACATTATAATAATTATTATTATCAAAGTTTATAAATTATAATATGGAAACCATCTTCAAATTGTTTATTTTACAAAAGTGACGAAAGAAACACAATCAAAAACAAAATTGTTTGAAACCTTCACGGTTTTCACTTATAATAATATAATTACAACGAAAGTAATCTTGCATTAAATTGACGCAATAAGTCTTGGGTGTTATAATAACTACAATAGACAACCGAATAATCCGTTTCATATACCTCTATCAGTCAACCTTCGAGTAAATGAGAGGAATTTCAATGGCAATTACAGTTCAAAAGATACGGCCCTGTGAATAACGGACAGCCAAGGCTTAGTAAAAGGGTTGCGTTGGCATTCTTTTCGTACGTAATCCCAAAAAAGAAAAGCTGAAGCAAAAGCAATATGACAAGCCATTGTGCAGCTAATAAGGATTTTTACAAAGGTTTCCCCTTCTTTTTCCAACTATCCTTTACAAGTTTAGTGTAAAGATCACAATATGGTTACACAAGTTAAGTATGAAGTATCTTTTTCTATTTATTTTTTCAACTTCATTTTTTTATTACTTTTACGGTCATCCTGTGATACCATATATTTCAAACTAAATACAAACTGAAATATAGATGCACAGAAAAAACCCCAGAAAAAAGACCAATGCTGGGAATCGAACCCAGGTCCTCAGCGTTCCGTGCTGCGTGCTTACCCCTACACCATCACTGGTCTAGAAGTTAGCGACGAATTTTTCCCATACATCGTACACTTCAGTCTGTTATAATCACATTATGCAGTGATAAAGCGCGCATCTATGTTATGCCCTCTACCGAGAGACTTCAACACTCCTTCGGAGCTAACCGCTCACCTGGACCAAAGTCCCTCGTCTTAAGTCTCTCGATAGAGGGCATAACATAGATGCGCGCTTTATCACTGCATAATGTGATTATAACAGACTGAAGTGTACGATGTATGGGAAAAATTGGTCGCTAACTTCTAGACCAGTGATGGTATAGGGGTAAGCACGCAGCACGGAACGCTGAGGACCTGGGTTCGATTCCCAGCATTGGTCTTTTTTCTGGGGTTTTTTCTGTGCATCTATATTTCAGTTTGTATTTAGTTTGAAAATATGGTTACAGTTGAATAGGACTTATATCGATGAAAACATGATGATAATAACGAATAGGGATTACCTCGTCAACTAACTCAGGGTATTACGAAGCCTTAGAGTCCAGAAAGGGACGGACAAATCGATTCTATACACACTGTAATTTGAGGTTTGAATTTGAATAATTGGTAAACTTTTGTGAGTCTGCTTGGTTGGGCAATAGGATCGTTTGAAGATTATGACAATTCGACTATTGCTTCTTTATTTATTTATTTATTTATTTATTCATTTATTGCTTGAAATCAGTTCTTTGATCAGTTTCTTACATTTTCATTATTTGTTTAGTGAACCTTATAATTCTAAAAGGGTACAAAGTAACTAATCATAAAAAACGATCAATAACGAATTTACGTTAAATAGTTAAACATTTCATTGGTAGCTCTTTTAAAAGTTCAATGTTTATAAATTACCGCCTAGCCAACTACAAGAAGCATCTAGATACCACTATCTAACGCCAATAAAGCTTTTGTTGGCTAAATATACCAATACGTGCTGTAGATATTTTTGTTACAAATTATAATAGAAAAAGTAATTTTTAATCGTAAACATCAATAATCACACAACGGCTCACCAGGCCCTGCACTATTTTCAATCCACCGATAAAGCTACCACTTTCTAAATATTCCAGTTGCGTTCATTATTTTTTTGTCATTATCATAAAGTATAAATTCAACATCTACCGCTATTTAAGTTCAGTTTACCATACATGCTGGCCATTGATTTACTTAACTTATCACAAATCCTAATGAGAAAAATGAAATAGAACTGATAAAACATTAGAAATCACAAAAAACGACTCACGGCGCTATTTCATATCAACTAGACACTACTCGTTCCCAAAATCATTAACAAGTTAAAAGGCAAAGGCATAGTATCTTGCCCGTATACATTATTAAATCTCAAATAGCCCTATTAGTTTGAGGGGCTAACTATTTGCTCGAGGTACTTGTTTGTCGGGGACGTAATAGGTGTCTCGGGGGTAGAATATTTATGAAGGCTACTGGGTCACGACCTTTTAACTTGATATAAACTAAATAAACAAAACAAACTAATGTCACAAACTTTTAAACTGTAGCAAAAGCTTCCTGGTGTGATTCTTGTTGTTAAACTAATGTCTAATTACAGCAAGAGGCTATTTCGACGATGGTTTCTTTTAGCTTTTCATTCCATTACCTCTTTTGTGCCATTATTGTTAAAAAGCAAGATAACACGTACAGTACTTTTAGTGAAAATTTGTTATGTTCCTGCAAAATCATACTGAAAATAATCTGTCACATATAAATGCAAAATACATGCACTCCCACCTTTTTAAGCAAATGAGACTGTGTGCGTTACTTTACTTAAGTTTTTTGTAAGTTATATTCATGAATATGTGAAGAAAAAAAAGTTTTCTGTTGAAAAATAAGCACTGAGATTTGTAGCACTCAAGAATAAGTACGTAAATTTACATCTAAATGTAAATAATGACATACGTCACACTGAAAAGTGACCTCTTTGGCTAACTTTGATGAGATAGAAACCTGTGAATGATTTTTCAAATAATACATTTATCTAAACTCAAAATGCTTTAAACCCAATTTTAAAACAAAGAAATAGAAAAAATCTGTCATTTTCTCAAGGATCGTCTTTTGCTTGACAATCAAATGACTGGCAATGAAAAACATCAGATAATAGTTAGATGAAGCAAACTGTTAAAAGAAAAATGCCAAACTAACAATAACAAATAGCTAACTCAAAATGAATAATCCTTGCCCAAGATCATGGCTCCTTCCAGAAAGAAATCAAATCAATAAACACTTACGTAAATCACATAGCGTTCTCAATAGGTTTTCTGCAAACAGTTCATACAAAGTATAAATAAGTACAAGTACAGTTCGTACAAATTTTAAATAGAAAACACCAATAAAATGGAAGGCAGTAAATGGAATGTAAAATCACTTTTGACAGGTTTCAGGAAGTGATAAAATCACTTTTTTCGTGGTTAATCCGATTTGGATCCCTTTAACAGGATTTTAAAAAGAGATATCGAGAAAAAATTTAAAACTTTTGACAGGTCAAAACTTGCGAACAAAAGTAGCACAAACGTTTAATGCATGATTTTCCTTCAAATATTAAAGGTTACATGTTTCAAACATAAAATGCGGGGATAATGTATTTGTACACGCATCAATGGAGAAAAGTAACTTCTTCAGTGCGAAATAGTCAGTCAATATCAAAAGTAGCTGCTCTCTTCTGTACCTTACCACATTACAGCCACGAACGTACAGTAAGATTATTTCCACTTTAGCACTCGGCAATAATTCTCGACATAGGTACATCGAGAGATATTGGAAGTGCAATACTTAGGCTGAGGTTTTGTTATTAATTACATTAAATAGGTTTGGATATTTTATGTGATTAAATTCTAGGATTTTATATAAATACTTTATGAGAAAACACAAACCTCTACGGTTAAAACTGAGACGTCCCAAGTGTCAAAGTGGAAATAAACTTACTGTAACACTATACAAAATTAACAAAATAATAATATAATTAATGTGATAATGCGACAAAGCACGTCCTAAGTTTGAACGCTGACCATATATTGTTTAATAAAAAAAAATTGTATACATCTATTCTGCTGAAGTTCCTAGTCCTCAAATTCCCCATCCGCGCTGGATTTGGATCATAACATTCTAAAAGGATGTTTGTCCCTTGCAGTGGGACGTATTTAGGCTAAGATGATTTATCTGGCGGGGGCATATTATGTCAACATGACAAATAAAGACAAAATAATGTTAAATAAACAAAACCATAAGAAGAAGAAGTATGATTTATGAATGAATTAGTAATAAGATGGTAATGACGACATAACATGAGTCAGCGTTTCATTCTGGATTCGCAGGTTATTTTTAAAATTCTATTGATGACTACAAGCACCGCTGGACTATTAAATAAAGTTAGTATCTGTCTGTTTAATAGTTAGATAGTTTGTAACGTCTATGAATGTCGTTCATGCATTTCACGATCTTAAATAACTATTGTTTTTCAATTTTCTCTTTATTGGTATCTTCAAAGAACTCTTCTCTACGGGCCTATGCAAACATTACTCAAGGTTTTGGCATTTTCCTAAATTCTTCAATAGCGTTAGAACAATGTTTTTCACCGTGAAAATGAGCAAACTAACTTTGCCGTAAAAATACTTTTTTCTGACGACTTTTCCGGAAATTTCAAATGAAAGCAAACCTAATTAATTCCCGTTTTCAATCTACAGCGTAACTTTTTGCGTCGAGATTTCTTTTTCAATTGGAATCATTTTACAGATTATGAATCTTAAGTAGTAGCCAGAAAACGGAAAGTTTTTTAAAATACGCACCTTTTAGTCATTCATTTTTGTGAGAAATCAGATGTTAATTAACCTTTGTCTAAGCAGGATTACGATTCAGTAGATAAACTTGACGCTGTTATATTTTTCTTGATTAAAGGAATTAAGAAATATTGATTCTATTTCAGCTGCTTGAAAATGACAATTTCCAGCAATTTCCAGCTGCTTTAAATTGACAAAACAAATCTGTTTAATGATTTTTTTTTCAATACCTACTATTAAAATAAGCGTGAGTTTTCATATACCTGGTTAAACGAAGTTACCTGTGTGTCATTTCCCCCGAAAACCCCTAAATCATTGCCCTTATTACCCCAAACTTGATTTAGCATGTATGTAAATCTATTGCCTCCTCGAGGGATGGCTAAATAAACCGAGCAAATACGCTGTTTATTGACTTTACTCGGGACGATTTGTGGCAAGTCAACGGGAAAACTTGAACCGCGAGGTTGTAGGCGATCAATTTCTCAGTAGTGTTTTCGTGAACGGACGTATTTTTAGTATGACGCAAGAAAATGGCGATTGATTATGTTTTTTCAGTTATTTTACTTTAACTTAAAAATAGCCATGATTCTTTATTTATTGGCTTTTCACAAAAAAAATATTAGCCCTGCAAAACCGTTTTTACAGTTTGTCAGCAGGATAGTCTCTATTAATTTATACATTTACTTTAATTCTTAGTTCAAATTCTTTAATTTTTCGTTCAAATTTTCTATAAAATTTATCTTTTTTTTTATTACTTTCTAAACTAAAATATCCATTAGAAACCTATATTCCTAAAATTTTGGAGGAATCACATTTTTGTTATAATTTTTTTTTTAGCCTATTTTTGTGTCCCACTGCTGGGCAAAGGCCTCTCCTCTCTTGCTCCACTCCTGCCTATCAAAAGCGAGCTCCCGCCATCCCACATTATAAGCATCTAGGTCGTCCCTCCATCTCCTCTTCGGTCTGCCTCTATTACGGTATCCGTCACTAGGGACCCATTCCGTGGCGATTTTGGCCCAACGTTCTGGGTTCATTCGACGGACATGTCCAGCCCAGTCCCACTTCAACTTGGCCGTCTTTACGCCCACGTCATCAATTCGAGTCATTGAGCGCAGCTCAGTGTTTTTAATTCGGTCCGTTCTTCGGACACCAAGAATGCTTCGCTCCTTTGCCCGATGGCAAACCTTGAGTTTGGACTTTTGAGCTTCTGTAAGACAAGTGACCACGTTTGCGCGCCGTAGGTTAGGATGGGCAGGATACACATGTCGACGAGTTTGCGATTTTGTTATAATAGTATAGTTTAATTAATTGTATTTAAAAATATTGGCCTTACAAAAAGGATCAATTTATTTTCATCATCATCATCATATCAGCCAAAAGACGCCCACTGTTGGAGAAAGGCCTCTCTTAGAGTTCCGCAACGATCGCTCCTGCGCTGCCCACATCCAAGTGGTTCCTACGACCTTTACCAGATTGTCGGTCCATCTTCAATTTATTTTATTACTTAAACGTAAATCCTTGTTATCTAATTAATTGAAACAATTACTTTGCTCATCCGCGACCTTACGATAGTTACGATAAATGCGGGTTTATGCAGCTCCTCCACCTCCACACTGTACAAACACACACAAATCACACAAACCCAACTATCACCACCACCAAACTACAATGACGTGTTTCGAAATCAACCAGAGCTCTTCATCATGCTATGCTTACGCAGAAACATGATCAGCGTCACAACTTGAGCATAAAATATTATGTCTCCTTTCTTTGGAATGGACCAAATAAATGATCCTCAAAATACATTTCGTGTAAATCCAGTATTAGCATTTCACACACGTCGCTATGCCGCCAGTTAAGGGCCGGCAGTATACTTGAGAAAATTACACACATGAAAGTATGCCAGGCTATGGTATGGTATGGTATATTACTTTTTATGTATAATAGTAATCTAATCATATCTCTATTCGCAAGTAGGCACAGTGAAGTTGAAGTTCAAATTATTTAAATTTTTCATACCTTCAACTTTTTTTTGGTTTCGTACCTTATCATCATGGATCATTTTAGCCAAAACAAGTCCACTGCTGAACATAGGCCCCTCTGAAGTATTGCCAAACAGATCGATCCTGTGCCATCCGCATCCAACACGTTTCTGCAACTTTAACCAGGCCGTCGGTCCATCTTGTTGGAGACATACCTATACCGCGTCCTCCGTTCCGCGGATGCCATTCGAGATCCTATTAGCCCCATCGGCTATTAGTTCTACGAGAGATGTGCCTGCTAATTGAGTCTGGCGATCCTTCGAGCTATGTCGGTGACTTTAGTTCTTGCGCGGATTTCATCATTCCTAATGCGTGTCACCGTTTTTAAGATTCCGAAACGCATAATAACCAGGTTTTTCTTTAAGATAAGGATTCGGAAAAAATATTTAATAAATACGTTTCAAAATAACAATGATACAAGAAGTTGTACGTTTAAAAAGTAGAAATATGGCACGAAGGTACCAGAGATAGTGGTTCGAAGATTTAAGAGTAAAGTTTATGATTTATGAAAATAAATATCTTCAAATATAATTTATTTTTATTAGCAGTAACGTCTGCTC
Organism: Archips crataeganus; assembly: GCA_947859365.1. Lineage (NCBI taxonomy): Eukaryota > Metazoa > Arthropoda > Insecta > Lepidoptera > Tortricidae > Archips > Archips crataeganus. The sequence continues at coordinate 13,635,322 of OX402057.1, read as the reverse complement.
ACCGAAACTAAGATTTAAAAGCGAAAAAGTTAGTTTTTCGCTTTTAAATCTTATAAATATTTTCAGTTGAAAAAAACGGGTAGCAGATACTTAATTGGCGACGTAGCCGAATACCGATACTTGTGCAGTAAGTAAATATAATCAACGGGAATGCAATCGACTGAACATTTTAACACGTAAATACTGTAGATGTGACACCGCCTTATGTTTGAAGAAGTAATAGCTTCGAAAATTGAGAAAATGTTTATTTTCCCCGTAACTGTAACCTTCTTACGCTTTCAATCATCGAACTCCGCCAATTTTATATTCTAAGCAGATTGTGACGTGTGATTATTTTTTATGATTGAAACTTTTCTGGTTGGGTTAGGAAAAAAAAGATTTTAACTCGCCAGACATCAAAATAATTTTATTTTTTGATTAGAAAATAAATTTTGAACTAGTTTCTCTTCATATTTAAAATCTCAATCAATCATAAAGCCATTTACTTAACCGAATTGGATACGGTTTTTTCTATAGGTGATTTGTAATACCCCGCCGCGATATTATTATAGCCCCATTTTGACAAACAAACCTAAGCGATCCATCAATTTCTATGAGTAATTAAAATATACATCAACCAATCTGTTGACGAATTTGATTTCATCTAATCTGATGGCTCGACGAAGGGTACCCATTATTTTTGTCTATTTAAATGTTCGATTTTCTTTTTTGCGTTGGTTTTTTTTTATTGTGCTTGACAAATTCCACACATTTGTCTAAGTTCCAATCGTACCGCATCAAAGCTGTGACTGTAACTAAATTTTGAATTAAAGGTTACAACAAGAAACCTTCACCGGTAAATCTGCTGAAATATTTCAGATGAATTTTGAAAAGCGTTATACAATATTATGGTTTTACAAACGATACACTTGTCAAACATGGGTTGGTTAAATGACTGGTTCGCGAATTTATTTGTGTTAAAAAGAAACAATGATTGAGCCCTTCATGCCCTCTAGCTTTTGACCCGAAACTTCTCGTAAACCTTCTATATGGGGGATAATACCTATATTGAAGATACTGTACTGAAACCTTTTTTTATACACGGCAGGCTTTTCAATATACGAAGGCCAAATAAAACTGTAAGCTGGGCTTTGGCGAAACGTAGTCACTCAATATTACTAAGTGTTTTTTTTTTCGGTCTAACGAAATGCCCGTTGGCTAGGTATACTCGTAAAACCTTTGTGAAGATCACCATAACACTCCAGAACTAAAAACGCCGAGGAGGTGTTTGTGGTATTCAATTTATTTTCGAAAGTATGTGGAATGATTTTGAAGACCTTTATGTCAAAGATGGGAGAGAGCTAGAGAGAGAGTAGAATGCATAAAAGTTGTGCGTACTAGTATTTCTAATCAAGATTGTTTTTTTGGAGTCTTTTTGTATTTTTTATTTTTCAACTCTAAATTTTTACTTTTACGGTCATCCCGTGAAGTGAAATCCATATATTTCATACTAATTTTTTTTTTATATAAGAGGTGGCAAACGAGCAGACGGGTCACCTGATGGAAAGTGATCACCGTCGCCCATGGACACCCGCAACACGGGGGGCATCACAGGTGCGTTGCCGACCCTTTTAGGAATTGGTAGGCTCGTTTTTTAAAGATCCCTAAGTTGTAACGCTCTGGGAATGCTGCCGCTGCTAAATAGGTACAAACTAAAACATGGATGCACAGTAAAACCCAGAAAAAAGACCAGCGCTGGGAATCGAATCCAGGTCCTCAGCATTCCGTGTTGCGTGCTAAACAAACCCCTACACCACCACTGGTCAGGAATTAGACACAAATTTTTCCTATGCATCGCACAACTCAGCTTGCTTAATCACTTTTGCAGCGATTTTGTAGTGAGTATGTCGTAACTCCTGACCAGTGGTGGTGTAGGGGTTTAGCACGCAGCACAGAATGCTGAGGACCTACGTTCGATTCGCAGCGCTAGTCTTTTTTCTGGGTTTTTCTGTTCTATTCTGTTCTATTGTCTTAATCATCATCATCATCATCATCATCATCATCATCATCATCATCATCATCAACAACAACATAGTTTTTGTTCTTAATAAAAATTACATTTATTGTTCTCACCAGGGACTGGTTTAAGATTTTAATGGGTGATTTAGCCAAACTACAGAAAATGTTTCGAAAATGAAACATCAAGGCAACCAACCAATAAAATGAATTAAATATATCTTAACTCAAATTTGACGGATTCATAAATGCGAGAGCTTAAAGCACCCACGCCATAACGAACGATTGCATTATGCAAGCAACGCCAGATTTCGCACTTCCATCGGCTTACCGCATTTGACTCCTTACGGCTATATCTACGAGGGACAGACGGTATTCAAACTATACATGTTTAGAATACACGGCTATGTTGCCTGTATACATTAGATATACACCCGACACTCAAGGGAGTCGACATATGGCAAATTTATAGGTTACGCCATTAAGGTTGAGCTTTAACTTGCTACGACTTTATTTTGTGGTCGGTGTGAACTTGTATTTAAAGGTTAAAGGTGAAAGGGAGTTTAATGGAAGTTTATATTGTCCGATTACCTGTTTTGTTAGTGATAACGAAAATAACCCAGTATACGCGACATTTTTTTGATAATGGAATATTCACAAACTTTCCTATATTCTCAAAATATTACTGATATAATCAGAAAATATTTTTGTATTTGTTTAACAAAGACTGGATTTGCAAAATAATCTAGCAAACTAATATCTAAGAGGGTTAGTCAGGATCCTGGCAGCGTTTCTTCACAATTATCATAAGCATTGGCTGCCTATATAATTGAAGCTAGAAACTTTGAATCTTTAAACCGACTGAGACTGCATTACCTTCATCCTAATGTACCTATAGAAATAAAAGTGTTGGAAGAATATAAACATAATAATTATAATAGTTTCTGAACTAATATCAAATGTCAAACGTTGTTCGCTGTTTGCTCACTTGTGTCGCCACGGTATTGTCTGTCTAAATTTATTCTACTTTTTGCAAATCATCTGTTTTTACCCGACTGCGAGGGTTATGTGTTTGACCCGTATGTATGTATGTATGTCCATTCCTATGTCCTCTCGTAACTACTCAACGGCAGAACCGATTTTGATAATTGTAATCGTTCTACTTTAAAACATTAAACTGTTAACCATTATTCTATTCCGGAGTATTAATTCCACAGGTTATGGGCCATGCCATAGATAGAGCTCTGAGCATGACATCCGCAAAGTAACACCATTTAATAAATTAATAAATTAGATAACAGACAGGCAGACAAAGTTACTTTCGCACTTATCATTATTAGTATGGATAAAACTTTACACTTTAGAAATCCTTCCCCGACCCATAGAACCTACGAACCTACCTAACTCTTTACCCGTGTTTATTTAATGACCGCTTTCTACACTTTACGACCTGCCCTCACATAATCTACTTGATTTCCACTCTGCAGTCATCTCACGTTATAGTACCAGTAATAGAGCTTTACTACTTGGGCAAAAAAACCGACGTAAAATCAAAAGAGCTTGTATTTATAACATGCATGCATCCAGATGGATGGATCGTGCTCAGTGGCGTGCCATGGGAGAGGCCTATGTCCAGCAGTGGACTTTCCCTTGCAATAATAATGATGGTAGTGACTACAGATTTCACTCAGCTAGAAAAGTCAACCTTAGCGATATTTAGATCTCATAGAAACTTTAGTCAAAATTGGTAGACCACTTTCTTGGGCGACCGTACGTACATGTAGCTGATGATCAAAATAATATTAATGCGTCAAAGATGATAATGAATGGCGTTAAACAAAAAAATTCAGAGATCTTTATAAATCTTTACAGGAACGTGTGTTTATTTAGACAAAATATCCAGAATTATGTATGTATGTATGTATGTATGTAAACTCTTTATTGTACAAAAATAAGGAAAAAAAAAAGAAAAACATTATTGACAACCGTTAAAATGCATGTACAAAGGCGAACTTATCCCTTTAAGGCATCTCTACCAGTCAACCTTTGAGTGGATGAAAGGAGCATTTAGTAAGGGACCGACAAAGAGTAAGTAAAAATAAAACAGTCGGACAAAGCAAAGGCTACAATACAACTTTTAGTAAATACAATACATAGACTCATAATATAAAGAAACCTATTAAAAATATACTAATGGTGGTATAATATATATGCATAAAACAGAATAAATAAGCAGTGTTCTCAATAAATTAAAGAGATGGTGTGAGCCACATCTTCTTCAAAGCTTCCCTGAACGACACCACGAAGGGAGATTGCCTAATGCAGGTGGGTAAACGATTCCACAGTCTAGCAGATTGAACAGTAAATGATTTAGAGTAAATTTAATTATTATTGGAATTATTTTTATGATACTTGTTTATTTGAATGAAAAATTTATAATAATACAACCTTAACACAACGCAATGACTCTTTATTTAACACCGTAGGTATAGAATAACACAGAAAACACTATACTTACATCGAGAGAAGATGAAAAGTTAAGCAATAAACCGCCTTATCGCTTAAAAGCGATCTTTTCCAGGGAACCTTGAACTATAGTTTTAAATTATTTCACAATTATGTGCAAATTTTATAATTTTATTCCTTACACTAAAAAATACTAGATATTTATTATCCTTCAGTACGTCTTAGTGCATTTACTTAAATTGCTGAATGTAGAAACTTTTACCATTTCAGATAAGAGTAGGTAAACACACAGTATTCTAGGTAATTGTGCTCAACCTTCGTCAATGTCACCATTTCCCATCAGTAGAGGCTAATAGGGACCAAACCAAAACGATATAAAAATGTTTGTAAATACTTAAGCTTTTTTTTATCATTTTCACACAAATTCCTGACTGACATTCATATTCGTTTCTAAGGTATTTTACACCATCGTTTGTATTTTAACCGACTTCAAAAAAAGGAGGCTGGCTCGTGCTGAGGCACCGACTTCAAACAAATTGGTAGGTAGAAATATATCTTCATGCTAAAAGTTTGTAATGTAGTCGGTTTAATTTTTACTTATTTTTTTTCTTTTTAGTTTTTGGATGTTTTTTGAAGGCGGGGAGTTAATTTGCGTTGAATTTTCGTATCGAAATCTCGCGACATCTTTATTTTAATGGAAAAAAAATATATTATTGGTTAATACATTGTATTGTATTGTATTCCTGAGTTATGGATGTTTTCTATGTATTTAAGTATTTATTTATCTATATAAGTATGTTTATCGTCGTCTAGTACCCATAGTACAAGCTTTGCTTAGTTTGGGACTAGGTCGATTTGTGTAAGATTGTCCCCTAATATACATATAACTATATCGACTACCAAGCCAATCACGATGATTTCACTCGATTACATTTCTGTCGCTCTCATTTCCATCTTAAACAATTATTTCAATGATATTTATGATAACAAAGTTAATTTATCCTCAAAAAGGAAAACGTACGACTTGAAATGGTAATGTTTGTTCAGTCCTCCTTCATATTTGATTTGAATTCGATCTCCAAAGACCCATGGCTGATTGTGAACAATTTGCTCAAATTAAAAAAAAATATCTTTTCTACGTTTAGATCTTCAAAGTAATGACTTCTTACGTTACTGTTTAAAAAAACATTTAGGATTCCGTATTATGAATGTATGAATCATTTATTCACTGAACGTGAACATACTGTCGTGGTTTATCTAAAATGCCCTTATCCAATATCTGATCGATTTTGATCGTATTTTAATGAGAAAAAATCTCTATCGACCTAATTTTTCGATACCTTTAATAGTTCTGAAAATAAGTAAAAAACTGAACATCGTTGATTACATTTTTTCCTGGTGTGAAATAAACAAAAATGCCATTAAGTAACTTTGTGAATCTATAACAGACGCTAAAGGTTCATTAACTTATATTTTGTTATTCTTTGCTTGTCTAGACTGTTGTTAACAGTTTTTGGTATACTAAAAGGCGATAAAAGTACTTGAACTATTTTATTAAAACAAGGTTTTGGTAGATAACGGCATTAAAGTTGTAATCACATTTTAATAGTGGTCCATGATAAAAAATATAATGTGGGATAAGTAATAGGAACACGCGCGAATTAACAATGTTATTTCTTTATTGCAAGTAAACCTTGGACAGTCGTTACAGCATCGTAGTCTTTTCGTTAGCTGACAGACATTTCTTCTTTTTTTTCTAAATTAGAGATATAATAACAACTTTTTTAATATGACAAGTAATAATAAGGTAAAAGAACTTAAAACTATCCCACATATATTTGGCCATCAGGTACGTGAAAGTTAACCAAAATCGAAATAAATCTTTCTATTGCTTACACCAATAAATCCTAATTTCACTCGCTTAGCTTCACGGTTCATAAACTCCTAAATATCTCAATTCAATATATTCGAATAAAACTTGGCATATCTGCAACACGATTGCAATATCTTGCATACATAAATAATAAGGTACTGGCGGGATAGGCGATTCTAACTTATTGGAAGTTATATGTGGGACGGGGAACGGGATGTGTCCCTTGGGCAATATTTACCATGTGAGATGGTCAATGCCTTGTCATATACGTAGATGACGGGAATGTAAAAGGGAAATTATAGACCTACGTGATGATTATGACAGCAATAAAGAAACAAACACGATTGGCCGATTGGGGATACGTGTACAAAAACCCGCTTATTCCTTTAAGGGATCTTTACCGGTCAACGTTCAAATGGATTAGATGAACATTTTGGTGGATACCAAAAGTTGGACCACCGTAAATCGATGCCCGCTAACGATGGGCCTGACAAAAATGCTCAAAGACGATGATGTAGAGCATAGCCCGAAGTTTCTCCGCGGGATCACATCAGAACTGATGAAATCCGCGCAAGATCGCTCGTAGAACTGATGGCCGATAGGACCAAAATATTCTCTAATAGCGTCCAAGAACCGGTAGACGTAGTGTAACAAATCGATAGATAGTACATGTTATATTGTAAAAATTTGATGTAATTGAGGTTCGCTATAATCTATTTATCCTTTTGGGGCGCCATCGTCGAAGCGAATAACATTAAACTTTTTGATATTAATTTATTCGTCCTTTGCCTAAGTAAATCTCACTTCAAATCAATCAAATTCAATTATTCACGTAAGTGCTTAAACAAATTATTTCCTGGACAAAGTTTTATTTCGTCGAGCTCGGTGTATTCAAGTTTTTAATGAAGACCGATTGATTTTGAGTTGTCAATTTCAAGGAAACAACGCTGAAGTCTCGTTATAAATATTCAATAAATTTGATTTAGGAAATCGAGCTCTATTCCGTTTTCTGAAGCTCAACATTGTTTGTGTTTGATCCATAAATTCCAATGTTTTGACAAGTGATGTAACAGAAAAAAAATTGAGACGGGGCACCTGAAAATAATCCAAAGCTAGGTCCCCACACTATTCGCCCAATGGCATCATTATGCGGCGTAGGTCCCAAAAGTATTCAATGAATAGTAAAAAGTGAACTAAGGGACTAAATAAAATGACTTGTCCCAGTTTTCTAACAACCGAAATAACGTTAATGTGATTCCTAAAATTTTCGCAGTATTTTGCAAAATAAAATATTTTGGACGCTACTTTGAAGCTCTAACATCGAAAAAATGTTCACTAATCGTGTTTTCTAACTCCTAACCTAATTCACTAGAATAATAGGATAAAAAATAACATATTACAAGTTTTAATCACATAAACTTTACCTTTTATTGAAAGAAAAATCGGCAAGAAATCGAATGTCTCGTCTTAATCTGGAATAACTGAAATAATTTCTATGGACTATAGCGACACACATATATGTTAAAGTAGTCACTCTTTTAAAGAAGATTAACTTGGAAATATTTGTTGAAAAGTAAATTTTGTAATTAGTATTTTCGAAGCCCGGTTGGGGGCAAGATGTTCCATATAAGCAGGCCGCAAAGGGATCTTTTACGTGCCCATTTTTTATATTACCAGCGGCTTCGGAAACGAGCCGCAAGAAACTCAAGCAGAAAGCAATTTTTTTGGACACCTAACATTCATTCAACTATTAATTCAAGCAAGGCAAAATATATTAAAAATGTGTAAAACACTGAAATGACATGGGTATCGAAACATATTTCATCATTAATATTTCTAGTTTTTACAGGGATATAAGCGGCCCCTAAGCTAAGTACGTAATTCAAAAAATCTAAAAGCTGTATTGTAAAGGCAGCCTTAGCCGCAAATGGCCAGTCGGCAAACCCCGGTGGTCAGTCATTACCTCTAGGTGTATTCAATTTACATAAAGACTAATAGACAAAACACATAATGATCATTTGATATTATAATGCAATTTTATTGGAAAAGCTGTAAAGTTTTATATAAAAATAGCTGTTGCTCGCGCCTCCGTCTGCGAAGAAGCTATATAAGAAGAGGCTATAGCCTACGACCTATTCTCAGACCTACCGAGTATACAGAAAAAAGTTTCATAAAAATCGGTCAAGCCGTTTCGGAGGAGTTCGATAACAAACACCGTGACACGAGATTTATATATATTAGATTAGATAAACCTAACCTAAACCAATCTGTAGATTACACGACCAAAAAAGTTCGTCTATAGTCCGACAAGCTCGTGCGCGACCCTCCGCGGAACCCTGTCGCAGTCAGTATTTGTCGCACTTATTAAAAACAATCTTGTTAAGGACAGCAGAGGCTCCCTGCGACAGGGTTCCTCCGAGCGCCGCGCACGAGCTTGTCAAGGTATAATTAATTAACATTTTATCGAAAATTAAATTATAATCAAATGACCATTAGGTATGTATTTCGTTCATTATTCTTTTTAAACTGTATGTATTTTGTCAAATTCCCACCAAATTTTATCGAACCCGTAACTTTGTTTTAGCGGGAAAAGTAACAAGCACTTCACCCTCAAACTTTTGTATTTACAATACCTTTTAATAGGGTATCTAATTCATAATAATTTAGCTTTTCAACCACAGAATAACAGATCAGATTACGTAATTCCACACATTACGTACAGTAGATTGTATAACGTACATAAGACCACTGAAACTTCATATAGCTCTAGTATACTTAACCCTTCCCTGCCTAGTGATAAATTAACGTGTTGAAACGCTAAATCACCACCACCCATATTGTGCATTAATGTGTTTATTTACAGTTGAGTTACCATTCAGCTATTTCAATTAATAATTTATTTGTGGGCCATGAATTAATAATGATAGATTGCTGTATATCGTGAATTGCAATCGTTATTTAAACTATTAATTTTGAGTTTGATAGGGCTGATCAAAAGCTATTCAATTCCATGTTGTCGCGGATTCAAAATACTTAGTGAATCACTTTCTATTGAACTCAGTCTAAGGGTGTAGGTACTTTGATTTTTCATAAACGAAGACGTCGCCAGAAACTAGTGTAACTCATAAAGACTATTTTTCCTACAAGTGTTAAAGATACCAAAGTTTATTAGTCAAAATACAAATAAAAAAATTTCATTCATACCTGGTTCGTTTTTTTCCAAAGTGTTGTTTAATTTGCAAAGTTCGTATGTTTTGTTTAATTTTGTAAGCCGTGGTTGCAAAATTGGCAAACCATTTTTCGACCACTTTCTGGTAACCCATTGAGCTGAAACTCGGCACAAATATGTAAGTACGGTGTCAATATAATAATGGTGGTAAAATATGGGGGTCCAACCAAGATCGTCTCCGCAGGGCAGAACTCTTCCGCGGTTACCCTTAAACCATTTGACAACCCTGTTAAGACATTCGATTTTGGACCATAAGTGTTGGTAATTTGAATCCGCTTTGATTTCTGCTTCTCGGCAAATATACTGCTGGTATCGATTTAAGGGTTAATGGCGTCGACTTACAACTTGGGAGATGTGGTTTGGATGACAGTAAAGTACAGTCACAAAACAAGCTTGTATTAAAATAAATAACAAAATCTGATTCATTCGAGTTATTAAATTATTTATACCAGATTACAGGAATGATACGTATCAAATTACAAAAAAGTTTGAAAATAATAATTGATAAAATAGATAATAGTCATATTTAATATATACTAGCTGATGCCCGCGGCTTCGCCCCGTTGTATTTTTTTCTAAATTTTCATAAGAACCTTCTCCTGACAGTAACAAACGCAACAAAAAAAGAATTATCCAATTTGGTGCAGTAGATCGGAAGTTATGCGCGTACAAACATTTCGATGATTCATTTTTATTTATAATAGATTAGATATATAATACGAATTTCTTAAAAATCTACTTTATAATAGATTAGATATATAATACGAATTTCTTAAAAATCTACAACTTTACAAGATTCTTAAAAAATGACCCTAACCTAATAACCTAAACCAATCAGTACGTAAAAATCAATAAAGTTTGGATATTTAATAGTTTCGCCGAAAATTATACACAATGACGATAACTTAAATTATTCTGTTCATTATTCTACACACATACAGTAAAATTACATAAAGTTTACTACTAACAGATGGTTTGCTTTCATTTCATATTCAACTATAACGACCTAAAAATAAAGCCAATTTTAAAATACTGTTACCCACGTTTGCAGATTTTGTAATAACTACTTTATTTGTGTGGAGTTAAAGTTGGAAATGAAATGAAGGCAAGTAATCTGTTAGTGGTAAACTAAAAGTAAACAACGTCGTCCGGCGCACTTCATTTCCCCTGTAATTAATTAAACTCTAAAATTAATTCCCACCTTTTCATAACAAATTGCGTTGGTTGTGTGACGCAAAGCCATCCCACACCCAAACAACGTTATCCATTCAGTTCCAACATTCTAATAAACTACTATTTAACATCCCTCACATCCCTCATTATCAAAAGAATTGGGTCAATAATAAAAACTGACGGCGTTTCTATTTCCGAGGTAGGTAATCGATTGAGCCGACCTATTGCACTAAATACGGCGGTTTGGCTGGCGGCCTAAAAATAATAAAACATTAGGCGTTGGCGATCCATGCATCAATGATGCATAAGGAGCGATCACGCGAACCCCAGTGGGCTTACGTACAGTCGCTATCATAAACACCGGAGCTGTCTGTGTCTAGGTGCTCTAAAATATATGCAAGCATACTTACGCGATTAATTTATCTTTGCTGGTACGTATCGACTTAGATCAGCATCTAGACAGCTCCAATATATTGATGGAGACTGTATGAAATGCAATGCAAAATCTCTTTTGCAAGGTGTTAATTAAATAACTGAAGACTTGAAAGTAGTTCGTAGTAGTAAGTTCAACGAAGGTTATGTTTTTTAAATCCCATTTTTATTGTGGCCAGTCTAAAATTTTAAAATGATTGCATTTGCAACTTCCAAAGAGAATAATAATCACTACGTTTTAAGAGACGGGAGTGCCATATATATTGACTTGACATTTTGAGTAGTATGAAACGTAGGCTAGAATCAGTACCAACAGGACAGAAATTATGACAGCTTGCTGACAGCAGCTGTGGACGGTACTGCTGCCAACATGAGCAACAAAAAGGGATGTGCTGAACACACTGTTAAACATTTTTATCGACATCGATAATTTGAAAAAAAAATTGAGCTGCTTTTCAATTATTAATTCGTAACAACTATTTATTCTGTTAAAACCGTTTTAACAGGAAAATTAGAAGTTACGAAAAGTATGATTGTAATAAATAATAACAAGAGTTTTCTTTTTTATTAATTTTATTTAATCTTTTAAAATAATATTTACTACTTATTTACTACAACTGCAGACCGATAGCTATCACCTCTTTGCTCTCCAAGGTAATGGAATCGATTATTAACCGCCAGCTCTTAGGTTATCTGGAGGAGCACCAGCTGATTAGTGACCACCACCACCTGGTAAGGAGTAAATTTTTTCAATATTAATAGAAACCTACTATTATACTCTGGTTATTTTTGTCAATTGCTTGTTTTTGCTCGTCTCTTTCTATTTATATATGGCAAGAAAAACCAATACATTTTTCAATAACATGGATCTAAGAACTGGTCAGAAGAAAATATCGATATTATCTGGGTACCGCACTATTTTTTACAATAATATTGTTTTATTGTAGATTTTCTTTAAGAAACATGTGTTATGTATCTTATGTAGAAAAACAAATAGATTTTTGAACTTACCTATCTTCATCCAATGGAAATTTAGCCATAAATGTTCGTTTTTGACCGCCAACACGACCGGCCTTCATACCACAAATCTCACACGTTTTGTAGTGCATATTTGCTTCACATCTCAGACACGGGCTCTAACCAAGTTATGATCGTAACTGTTACGTTAAATTAGTTAATTTTCACAAAATATATAATCACAAAAACTGCACGATTCAACAAGCCCGGCGAACAGTAAACATAAATCATGACAGACAATGACGGAGTGAGAAAGGGATGATGCTGTTAGAGCAAGATAGATATACCCGCCATAGAAGCTAGCGTACGTTTCATACAAAGTTTTTTATAAGGGAACTTGCGCCAGACTGGCAACTTCTAGACTGTTCACTTTTAGACGTCAATTTAATGTCTAAGCGAGGTTGTATATTATAATTAATAAGATATTAGATAATTTAATACTGGCCGTTTTTCTGTCTGTTTGATTATCTTCTAAAACCGGCCAAGTGCGAGTCGGACTCGCGCATGAAGGATTTAATAGTCCGAAAACTGCCTTCGCTTACTGTCGAAAGAAAAGTGACTGTGCTTGAATTGTGTGACTTTCCATTTCTTGCATGCGTATTTTTTATTCAATTATTTTTCATATTTCAACCTATATAGATGATTTTTTATGTTTTCATAGTGCTCCAGTCTGTAAATATAGCTATTATAACGCTCATATGCAATTACGTTAGAAATTTCTGTGCTTCTCTTTTATCTGCCAAGAATCATGTATTTATCTCACTTTACAAAGGAGGACGTCATTTGTTCTGCTTGTGCAACCGTTGCTGTTTAATTCCCTACTTTACCGCTTATAGCTTGTGTCTGCGTATTTACTATAATACTGTTTTAAACTATGCTTAATATTGTTAATGATATTGATGACATCTCTATTGCGAACTCGTATGTAAGTGCACCAGAAAAATGTTCCGAACTGATTACATTCAAAGGGGAGAGTCTAAAAGTTATCAATGTTAATATTAGAAGTATTAAAAAAAACTTTGACGAATTTACTGCTGTTTTAAACAGTACTGGTATCGATTTTGATCTTGTTATTTTCACTGAATGTTGGCTAAAGGTGGCTGGTCCTCTCCCTGCTATGCAGGGGTTCTCACATTATTGTACAAATAATAATAAGCTACAGAATGATGGAGTTGAAATCTACATTTGAAACCATTTGTACGCAGATGTTTTTGAACCCATTTTTGAAGATGCCAATTGCCTAGTTTGTAAATTAAGGAACACTGCTTTTATCTGCATTTATCGCTCTCCATCATACCAAGATCTAAATAAGTTTTATAATAGTCTCGAAAATTTAGTTACATCACTCAGCAATTTCACTAATGTAGTTCTGGTGGGAGATATAAATGTAGATATCAAGCTAAACAACAATGACCGGAACTCAAACGAGTACCTTACTTTGACTGCATCCTTGGGGCTTCTTGCAGCACACCTTGTTCCTACTAGACTAGGTAATTGCTTGGATCATATTTTATTAAAAACTAAAGTCCCAGCAATAGTTCTTATTCTTGAAACTTTTGTCACAGATCACTTCCCGGTTGTTCTGTGTATCAGAGCATCTCTAGGTCACAAGTCGATTTCTGACGACACTTTTACTCAGTTCAATTTTCCGGCCATCAAATCGGAAATTGATAGTTATGTTTTTGATTCTATTTTAGACATAAAAGATTTGAATCAGGCAACTTGTTTGTTGGTTTCTGTTCTCCAGGATGCTGTTTCGAGGAATACAACCACATCATCAGTTCCACGAAAAATGCGGATAGTAAAGCCCTGGATGACTCCAGGACTGGTCCGCTGTATTCGTAACCGGGGTCGAATGCATTCTAATCTCAATAAAAACCCTAACAATGTGATCTTGAAACTTACCTACACACGATATCGTAATTTTTGCAATGTTCTTCTTCGTAAATTGAAGCGATCATATGAGAAGGATGAATTGAGCAAAGCTAAAAATAATTCGAAAGCTACTTGGAAGGTCATTAAATCCATTACAAATACAGCTCGCTCTGTTCAACCTCCTAATGAACTTCTCCACAAGTCTGATGACATGCAATCTTCCATAAATAGTGTTAATCACTTCTTTGCCAGTATTGGAAAAACTTTGGCAAGTCAAGTAAATCCAACACCTTCGATTGACCTCAATCAAGCCTCTAGTGCCTCTCCTGGAGATTCCCTTGTTATTTTGCCGGTTGACGAAGCGTATGTTGAAGGTGTGATTGGGGGCCTTCGTAGTGACTGTGCTACTGGTTGGGACAATATACCAGCGAAAGTCATTAAACAGTCAAAATTTGCTTTAACTCCTGTCATCACTCATATATGTAATTTGGCTATAGGCACGGCCACCTTCCCTGATGCTTTTAAGAAAGCTGTGGTGCATCCGATATATAAGGGTGGGGATAAAGCCAATGTCACTAATTACAGGCCCATTTCGATATTAAGTTCGCTATCAAAAATTTTAGAAAAGATTCTCAACAGATCTCTCATTTCATATTTAACCAAGTTCCAGATACTTGCTCCCAACCAATACGGTTTCAAGACTGGTGTATCAACTGAAGATGCTGTTTCAGCTTTCACGAGCAGTCTAGTCAACAAAATGGATAATCGGCTAAAATGCTACGGCATTTTCTTAGACATTTCGAAGGCTTTTGACTCCGTCTCTGTTCCCATTCTTCTATCACAAATGAAAAAACTTGGCATTCGAGGTCATTCTCTTGATTTATTTAAAAGTTATCTAGCTGGCCGCACCCAGCGTGTTAAAATTGGTTCCCAACTCAGTTGTGAAGAAGCACTTGATTTTGGTGTTCCTCAGGGTAGCATCCTGGGTCCAACCCTTTTTCTTATTTATGTGAATGAGTTGTGTCAATCTGCAATCCCGAATTGTGATATATTTACGTATGCAGATGATACGGCTCTTCTTGTTTATGATGAGACTTGGGTAGGGGCTAAGCGTAATGCTGAATATGCTCTTGTTAAGGTTACAGGATGGCTTTCATCAAAATTACTGACCCTAAATGTCGATAAATCCAAGGTCATTCGTTTTTCTCTGCCAAATTCGATCGCCCCACCTGGCGATTCAGAATTTGTCAAAATACACAAATGCTCTGGTAACACTGATGATTGTAATTGTGCCCCCTTATCCATCGTCCCCAGCATTAAATACCTAGGTGTACATATTGACCAAAAATTGGACTGGAGTATGCATATAGAGTCCCTCTGTGCTCGCATTAGACGGCTTCTTTACATTTTTGGGCAGCTTCGTCATTCGGCAAATCCTGATATACTGTTCTTGATTTACCACGGCCTCTGTCACTCAATAATTTCATACTGTATTTCGGTTTGGGGTGGCTCCTTTAAAACAACGTTATTAAGAGCTGAGCGTGCGCAGAGAGCTGTACTGAAAGTTATGTTCTTTAAAAGGCGGGATTACCCGACCGCTCAACTTTACTCGGAATCCCAAATACTCACAGTGAGGCAAACTTTCATTCTCCAAGCTATTTTGCGTCACCATTCTACATTGCCATTAGATGAGTCTCTGCTTGTGCGCGCCATGGCCACGCCGTCTCCAAAACCAAGACGTGCCGTACAGCTTTTGCTCGTAGGCAAACAGTCTGTCTGAGTTCTAAACTGTATAATAAAATTAACAAATTAATCCCTATCTATAAATTAAACAAATATGAAGTTAAAATTAAAGTTAAGAAATGGTTGCTGGGTCTTACTATGAGTTATCTTCTCCTAAAATCTCCTCCTCACAGTGTCTTAGCGTTACTATGAGTTATCTTCCCACGCGTTTATATTTGTGCCAAATCATTTGCGTCTAAAGTTACACGGTTGAGTCTCTGATCATCTATAGTTTTTGTTTTCATCTTATTTTTAATTTTATTTGTTTTTTTCAATTTTTGTTTTATTGTATAACTTCAGTTATCATTGTTGTTGATCTTCTGCACTGTAAATATTGTACGTCGATCGCCGAAGCCGGAGATACTCAAAATTAGTCCCCCAAGACACAGGTCTTTACCTAGTTTGGGGGGTCAGATTGTATGACATCTTTTGTGACTTCTCTGTACAAACCTAGTTTATGTATTGAGCACTGTATCTAATTTGATGTTGATTGTACAATAAATCATTATTATTATTATTATTATTATTAATATGATTATATAGATTTGGTCCAATATAGATTTGGCCATAACAGGTTTGTAATTTTTATAGACGAGTAAAATTTTACTAAATAAGAAAATCAAGAACATTAGAAACAAAAAGCGAAACTCTAGCAAATTCAATTTTGTTTCAGTAAATAGCTTCTGACATGAGAGACACTACCTAAAATCGAATTTATCAAAATTTCTGTTGCTACTTTTAAAGTTTATCTATCTTAGTACTTTACTTGGTTTTGCAATTGCCTTTAAAGCTTTTTGGATTCGTGCATTTTGGTGCTTATTTCCAAAAGGCAAAAGGAGCAAAACCAAATATTTTTTTTTTACAAGCGGAATAAGACATAGTTCAACTATGAGTAAACCGCGATGTTGAAACGACAATATTTGATTATCTAAAATTGATTTTCCATTTAATGCAGATTAATGATAAAATATAAAAGTAGGTCATTTAGCATAGGTATTTTGGGGGTGATTAACGAACGGTGAACAATCCTAAATATTATAAATATTAGAGGCGGCAAAATGATTGGACATTTGATACGACACGACCGCTTCTTTATAACCGTTTTAAAATCAAATATCGATTGAAAGAGAGGAAGAGGTCATCCTAGTCGCAGCTACATGAATCAAATAAGGGAAAATCCGGCGTTGTGTCGTATTAGGAGCTCAAGAAGATCGCTCATAGAAAGGATGAGTGGAAGATACTCCACCGCCAAGAGTGTAAATCTTAAGTTTGGATGTATTAACAACCATTAAATCGTTACGGGCAATATATTTACCGTCAAGCAGAAATCAAACCCGATTTAAATTAGCAACATTTACGGTCCAAAATGGAATGTCTTGACAGGGTTCTCAAATGATTTAAAGGTTAAATCAACTTTAACAATTTCAACTAGGAGTATACCCCAATATTAAATAAGTACAAATAATAAAATGTTTCGGCAAGCCTGTTGCATTTCTCAACAGAACTTTTGTATAATAATGACCTAGCCTAAGGCTACAGTATTCGAACCCAACAGAGTCCGAAAATTCCATTTTAACAACGTAACTGGAAAACACACACAATACATAACAATGTACTTCACTAATTGCAATTCCGCGCAACAACAATTTCATGCACAAATATTTCTGAATAAATAGAACTATAATTATCGAAAAACGCCGTAGCTGCTGGAAAATGATTCACAAACATCGATGAGAAAGCGGGCAAATGCAAACATGGCATGTTTTCCTATGGGTTTTTAACGATTTGAAAACTGTAATGAAAAAGATATGGGAAATTGATTTTGTACATTTTTACTTGCTCGAGGGTGGAATAAATTTTATAATTTCTATCGTTTATCCAAATTTCGCAATCATAATGGTATGAATCCCTTACCCCCGTGTCCTTACCCGTGTAGTACGGCTCTATCGGCTAAATGGTTGTTTTTGGACATGCCTATTTGTCTGTGGTGGTTCGAAATATTGGGATGTTATTTAAGATAATCACAGTAATTTATTTAACCACAAATTAAAAAATGTTATACCTAAAATCATGGCAGTGATTATATCCTCAACATCATCATCAATTCAGCCGAAAGACGTCCACTGCTGAACATAGGCCCCAAGGCTCGCCAAACAGATCGGCCCTGCGCCATCCGCATCCAATGCGTTCCCGCCACCTATCCTATATTTATATTATATCCTATCCTACTAATAATATTATTTTTGCAACTTTGCACATTTGGAACCATTACTAAGGCTTTGAATTTTATGTACATTAGCTTTCTAACTTGCTTTAGAGCGTTTGAAAGCTTTCCAGGAACTTGTTCTGGCGCCCGCTCAAGTTAATAACAAAACATTCATCAACGTAGCAAGCCAATTAAGAATTTATCCCGAAATTGTGCATTTGGGAAATTTCACTATTGCATCAATAAATTATTAAATACACAATTCTAAAGAATTAGTAGGCGTAAAATTATGCATTACAATGCTACCACCTCAGCAATATAAAGAAGATTTCACCTATAACCAACACAACCATAATCAAATTAAAAATAATACTTTTTCCTTGTATTTTATCTTTATTTCAAGAAATAGTTTTAAATAGACCATTTTAAACTTTCGTGATTTTCACTCATAATTACTATACTCGTACTAAACGGGACTTATCACGCAATTAATATTTTTACCTCGACGTTTCGGCCACATTGCAGCAGCCGTGGTCACGAGATAATAAATTTTGTTCGAATTTGTAAACTAGAACACAGTTTGTCTAACCATTAAAAAAAACGATTATAAAAATAAAGTTGCTCTACTCGCCGATTTCAAAACAATTTCCGCCCTATTGAGGGAATATGCCCGTAATATGACTCAGATTTATTTTTTATCAATGTGTAGCATATCGTTAGAAAGGTCATAAGCTAAAGAAGTATTTTAAAGAAAATGAAGCTCTCAATTGTCTTTAGTTTTTTAATAATTGAATTTCCAAGTTAGATTTTTTTTTACTTAATCAATAATTTTGTGGAATAAAAAACCTCGTACGTCCCTTTGAGACAATCAATTAGAATACAAACTATTACTATTTGAACAAGCATGTATTGCCAAGTATTAAATACAAAAATAATAATATTACAAACATTAATAAAAAAGTTACGAACGTTTAAAGGTGGGATTTCGGGAAATTATAGAAAAAAACATTTAAAAAATCATATCTCCAAAACCGTAACCCTTAGGACCCTAGTTCCAAGGGAGAAAATATAGCAAATAACCTAAAAGTAATCTTAATAAAAAATAGTGAAGCGAAACATTTTTTCCTATTTAATAATCATACATATTGTTTAAACAATATAAATAATTATTTCCCCCCTTTAAAAGGTTTCTGATTTTAATTAATATAAAAAAAACAAAAATTAAAAAAAATGATCAAAATCGGAGCTGTTTCTGAAGACTTTCGAAGATTGCCTGTTTTTCGGCTTCATTGACGCGATTACGATGAAAATTGCAGATAATAAATCTCACTGGTACAGTAACAGCCTCTTCACTCTATCTAGCCTTCAAAAGTCCTAGAGTATCTTAGTTTTTTTTTAAATTAATAATTAATAATAATTTTATTATGTTAAAAGTTAGGTTTACAGTGCAAAGGTTGGAATCTGCTAGTAAGTATAAAATACCTGTGTCAGCAGACTCCACTCTTCCATAACAAATAAATTTTAAGAATAACAACTATACAATCATCCTAGGTTTAAAGCTTGAAAGCGCTACCGGCATTGATGAAATAAACAACCGCATTTTAAAACACTTAAGAAATTATATTATTAAGCCGCTTGTTCATATTTTTAATCTTAGCATTTCTTCAGGCTCTTTTCCGGAGGGCTGGAAAGTGGCGGCTGTGGTTCCCATTCATAAGGGAGGTGCTAAGAGCTGCCCTGGAAATTACCGTCCAATTTCTTTACTTAGCAGTCTTTCAAAATTTCTGGAAAAGATTATTAACAACCAGTTGGTCCATTTTCTTGAATCAGGGAACCTTCTTTCCCCGAAACAATTTGGTTTTCGGAGGAACAAGTCTACTGAACAAGCTGCTACCCTATTGGTCAAACGTGTGTCTTCCTATCTTGATCGAGGTGAATCCTGCGTTGGAATATTTTTGGATCTGGCTAAGGCGTTTGACACTGTCTCAATCCCCATATTGCTAAGGAAGCTCGAACTTCTGGGAATTCGTGGCATTCCATGGAACTGGTTCAAAAGTTATC
This sequence comes from Archips crataeganus, assembly GCA_947859365.1. Lineage (NCBI taxonomy): Eukaryota > Metazoa > Arthropoda > Insecta > Lepidoptera > Tortricidae > Archips > Archips crataeganus. The sequence continues at coordinate 13,615,213 of OX402057.1, read as the reverse complement.
TCACAAACCGGAAGCAGTGCATTAGATTAGGCGCCTTAGTCAGTGATGCAGAACCGATATCGTTTGGCGTGCCCCAGGGAAGTATCCTTGGTCCATCCCTGTTTTTGATTTACCTCAATGACCTAATGTCTCTACCTGACAAGCAGGCAGAGATTATCTGTTATGCGGACGACACGGCTTTGTTATTCGACGACGTTTCCTGGGAGCGATGCTTCGCGGTAGCGGAGAGTGGCTTGTCAGTGATCGCAAGGTCGCTGGCTAACAACTTGCTCTCCCTAAACATTTTAAAAACAAAATACTTATGTTTTCACAAGACTGCTTCATCTGCTCCCGGCTCACGTCCAGACCTTAAGATTTTTTGTGATCTCTCTGCGGATATTTCGGCAAACCAAGTGAGCAGAGTTTGCGACGTGGTTAGTAACTGCACCTCCGTAAAATACCTTGGTATTACTTTAGATGAAAAACTGAATTTCAAAAAGCACATCGAGGTATTGTCTGCCAGGATCAGAAAGATGGTGTTTATTATGAAGCTACTGAGAAACTCTGCCACTAGGGAGCTGTTGAAGCTTGTATATTCCTCGATGTGTGAGTCGGTTCTGTCGTACTGCATTGGGACGTGGGGTGGCGCCTCTACCTCTGCACTCCTGCCGCTCGAGAGAGCCCAACGGTTTGTGCTTAAGGTTATGCTGAGGAAGCCCCGGCGTTTCCCAACGATCGCTCTTTATAAGGCTGCGGACGTCCTTAGTGTGAGGAAGTTGATGATTCTACGAGTGGCAACTCACACTCATAAAGAAATAATTCAGTCGGCGGAATATCCCGCCCTGATCCGTAAACGAGTTTTTAAAATACCCATTCCACGCACAAAAACCGCTTTCGCTAGGCGTCTTCCAAATTTTTTGCATCCTTTTATTTAGAATAAGGTGGTGAAGGTATGCATGATGGCGGAAAACACTCCACGCGAAGCAAAAGCTAAGATTGTGAGCTGGTTGATGGGTCTTAACTATTATCAAACCGAAGAACTGTTAAAAATCGTATCATAATTGTTTTAATGTTACTTAATTCTCTAGCCTTACATACATATCCCTCACAACTACATACAATTAAATACACACACGCACACCACACACATACTCACACTCACACACACGTACTCAAAGTTAACTCACTCATTCATTCTTGCTTAGTCTCATCTCTATAAATTTGCGACCTAGTTTCTAAAAAACCTTAACTGTGGCTTCATGTAACCGGCTAATACTTATATTGTAATTTTTCCTAATGTTGCCAATTTATTGTAATACTGAATCAGGCCACCACGTGACAGGCATAGCCTAGTGTGGGGCCACTGGATATTCTGTGTATGTTATTAAGGTTTTCGTTTAATAAACTATTTTTATTTTTTTATTTTTATTTTTTTACAATACTAACAATAGTGTGAGTGTGTGGATGCGTGTGTGTGTGTGTATGTGTGCATGCGCGTGTACGTATATGTGTGCCCGTGCGCGTGTGTGCAAACAACTGAGCATGTAAGTATATCACAGCTTAGTACATAAACCCAACATTTCATTACATAACAAATAAATATTATAATAATTCTTCGACATCTTCATAATTCAGGGTTTTCAACCACATTGTTAAGGCCTTTTAACAAGGTTGTATCCTTAAGGGAAATATATTTTTAACTCCATTAATTTTATTATAAAGGCGTGCTGACAGTACTCGAAATTGAGTTCCAGCAAAACGAGATTTACAGAGTGGGACCTATCTAGAAATACAGTATCTATCTAGAAATACAGTATCTATCTAGTACAGTATCTATCTAGAAATACAGATAATGGGAGCGAATAACATTCCTTAGCAGTTCGTAATATCAGGTGACGTAGCCAGCTCCACCACACCACAGTCCTACAGGACCGCACATTCGTTTAAGATTTATTAAAGCATGCACACCTTCCTAAGCAAACTCAGAGTTACACATTCAGTGCTAGGAAACCGATAGAACCCAGGTTTTGCGTTCTTAGGCAGTTTTCGCTACAAAGCGGAAAAACGCTGAGCTACTGGTTACGAGCGTCGAGCGTCGAGAGTAGCGCGTAGCAATGCGTAGCAGCGAATGTGTTAAGATACAAGAATTTTTCAAAGGCAAATAAAACCTGTCGTAATGGGATAAGAAATACCACGACGCCACGACGCGACATTTGAAACGACGACATTAAAAATTCACCGCTATCATTAACAGTCCAGCAGGTCACTCAGGGTTTACGTTGATTACGACTCACGAGTATGTAGGGATCGTACTGACGTACAGCTTATTATACCCTCGTAATATACATGCATCTTATCACATACCTAATTAATAATATTAGTGTTTTATTTATAAATAGTTTACTGACTTTAAACATGAAACTAACGTGAGACTCACTCGTAGTGAAAATAAACGGACTGACTATACACGGCACGGATTTTTTGACTTCTATTTTTGCAAGTTTCTTTGCATTTAGTTAATTAGAAGTTGAATATTTATTTAGCAGTATCACAATTGTTTTCAATTAAATGTGTTTTATTAATAGCATTCGAGACCTACGTCTAATATTAGACGTACAGTAGTAGTCTGTCTAGTTTACTTAATGCTACTTTTACACGCTTGCCGAGACTTGGCAAACGTTTACAAGCTCCAAGCTAGCAAGTGCCTTATTGTATTCCGGACAGGCAAACATGGCAAACGTGGACCTCGTAGTTGCTTCAGCCCTTGTGTTTAGCGACACTAAATACACGCCAACGTTTAAATACGTTGCAAAAAGTTGCCGCAAGCTTCCTTTGATCTGTATTCAAAAGCAGACACTAGCCCGGATCGGCGACAAGCTCTTGCAAGCTCACCTATGCCAAGCCAAACACTCCTGTTCACACGCTTGCGCTTGTGAAAGGTTTTCGAAACTTGGCAAGCGTGTAAATGCAGCATTAGGTACGACACAACGTCAATATTCTTTTATTTTGGTTCAATAAAGTTTAATTGAAATAGAATCGAATGCTTTGCGTGCAACACACGGACGTTTAAATAGCTTAAATTACGCCCCAAAACCATTAGAAGGTCAAATTACGGCCAAGATGTTTGCTAGCAAAGCACTCCCTCTTATCACGGGATCTGAATCCGATTACCTACTTAACTCTGACGGAAAGAACAATTGATTAAACATTCAGTCCGTTCCGGACTCTTAAAAGGTTTCTAATTAACACTCGGAAACGAACTTTATACTCCAGGAGTTAGATTGAATCTTGATTGACTGTAAAACCTTTGAGACCACGATCAAGCGAATTTGAACGTCGTATTGAATTCGAAGATCCAATTGCTTAGATACAGATTTGTTTTGTTTATCCGGTTTCTGTTTGCTGACCTACTTTGAATAATTATGAAGGTATTGTTAGGAGAGTCAATGGGAAGTAATTTTCAGTACACACAGTGTGGTCGTCCAGAATATCAGTTCAAATTTTTATTATTCAGACCCTCCAATTTAGCCTGCCCTGGCTTAGATGAGGATGTCTTGTCTAACACGTGGGTGCTCGCGATATCATTTACTATCTCCTTCTGTCCTCAAGGTCGCTCAGCGAGCTATGGAACGAGCTATGCTCGGAGTTTCTCTGAAAGATAGAATCCGCAACAAGGATATGCGACACAGAACTAAGGTCATCGACATAGCTCAGAGAATTAGCAAGTTGAAGTGGCAGTGGGCTGGTCATATCTGTCGAAGAACCGACAACCGTTGGAGTAAACGAGTTCTTGAGTGGAGACCGCGTCTTGGCAAACGTAGTGTAGGACGCCCTCCGGCCAGGTGGAGTGACGATCTGCGAAAGGCTGCTGGTGGAAGCTGGATGCGTCTAGCCGAGGACAGGGTGCAATGGCGCTCATTGGGGGAGGCCTATGTCCAGCAGTGGACTGTTATAAGCTGATGATGATGATGATGATTTCTAATTGCTTAAAATATGCAACACTGCGGAATTATTGAATTACGACGATTCCTTTTATTTATTTGTAACTTAGGCCACTTTACACTCCATTTTCTATCACGAACTGAATATGTCTTGACAACTTTAACTATTCTCATTCAACATCCGTTGACAGCTACTAAAGTGCAGCTTTTGAATGTTGCCATTTGATAGCTACTAAAATGCAGCTGTTGAGTGTTGCCAGTTTTAAGAACCGCTTGTCTGAAATCGTCAGTGAAAACAACATAATTGCTCTTCGTGTTGACAAACTAGGTTGACATGGCAGCGCTGAAAATAGATTTGAATTTGGAAATACATCATCTGTTCAGAATTATTTTACTGTCCAGTATTCAGCTATTACGTTTTAAAAATCTTAATACAACTAATGAAAGTGTCAGCTATGGTTCTATGAATATTTATAATTAAGCTGAAAGCCGTGTTGTTTTAAAGCTGATAAATGGTTCAAAAGCTACAATGTCAATATTTGATTAAATGCAGTTCGTGAAATTTAAAACTTGTAAAGTTTTAATTTGCAAGTGTTATGTTTTTTTTGTAATTGTGATTTTGTGGATTTCTGAGTAGGTAATTTTGACCTGTTCCAAAACTCACTCCTTTCTTTTCTAAAAGATGATTTTGTAAAAATTGGCCGGTGTTGTAACACAACATGTAACACAACAACAACTAACCCCAGGCAAGAGATAAGTTGTAACAAGCTCGCGGTTAGTCTCGTAACTGTAAAAAAATAACTATAATTTGACAAAATAAAACATTTTAGCGCATGCAAAATAGTCTTAAAATGTACTACATGTTGTATACACTTTAAGTCATGCCTAGGTTTTTGACATAAAAATCTAGATGACATTCTTTCTTATAATAACTAAAATAAATAATCTAAAGTATTCTTAGAAATACTTAATTGAACGCTGAAATCAAGATTTTTTGACACACAACATCCCGTATAAAATAGTTCTGTTACAACTTATGAAATTGTTTCAAATTACCCTGTTAGTCTATTGTTCAAACTCACAAAAATATCCATTATCCATACTTCCATACTAACATTATAAATTTAATGTGAAAGTGTGTTTGTTTGTTTGTCCTTCTTTCACTTCGAAACTGAGCGATGGATTGCCGTGATTTTTTGTGTGGACGCAGTAGAAGGATTGAAGAGTGCCATAGGCTACTTTTTACTACGGGAAAATATCTCGATCCCACGGGAAAACACGTTTAAATCAGCGGGGCGAAGCCGCGGGTATCAGCTAGTATAAAATAAATGTAAGCTCTAGAATAATTCCATAAACACTAAATAAAAGCTAATTAAGTTGTTATATCAAATGTACAATTCAAAATTTTGCAAGCACCGCATTTGTTCGTTACTTGTCTAAAACGAAGAGTTAATTCACACTTACATTCTGTAATGGGAACCCTGGCATTGCTTAGGGAATATTGCGCACCTTATGCCGAACGATAGCATCACATTTTATTCAATAACATTAAATCCTTTGTTACTACTTACTCTTGCTACAAACATCTTTCGCTACCCTACTAATATGTGACTGTATATAAAATCCTAAATAAAATATTCAAGTCGCCTCAAGTAGATACAGACAACCAAAACTACCGTGATAGAGGTATTTCAAGTGGTTAATAAAAGTTAGTTGAAGTTCAACTTTGCGATGATGCTCAAAGTTTGTATTGCAAAACTTTTGGTGAATAAGAACTGGCTTAAGTATATCAACAGGGAATTCCCTATGGCTAAGTAGAGCACTGGCAACATGAAATTAGAATTGGGCTAAAGTTATTATCATCTATTTATCATCCATATTCAGAAACGCATCGTAAATTTATTTAATATTTCTTTGTCTCTATCCGCTCCTATGACATTTGTCTTTTCCAGACACAGACAAAATATACATATATTTATAGTGCGCTGTAACTAATTTGTATCTTTTTACGATTAAGTTCCCCTTGTCTAAATCTGGAATTCTCGCAATTAATCTCTCGTATGGGGGAAGAAAAAAACTGCATTCTAGTCTCGGTTATCTAAAACCTACCAATATTACAGATTAAAATAAAAATACAAAAATATAGCCGCAGAATATACCTATAGACGCGGCAGATCTGCACTAAATAAGTTATACGAGAGGTTAAATACAATACTTTCGATATTTTGGAATTGGGAGGCTAATAAAATTTCTATTTAAACTTATATGCCAATTTAAACATAATAATATCAGAGAAAGTGTCTAAAAATTCACACTGCAATTATTTTTTAGGAAATAATAAAAAGCATAAAGGTACAAAAAGTAATAAGAAGTCATAAACGACAATTTCCCATTTCACAGTCAAGACAAATAAAGATTATTAACGCCAGAGGTATAATTCATCTATAGCTTCATTGCGACTCTGAATAACGTTAAAGACGTAATAAAATGGAATAAAAAGGCATTTGCAATCTCGTCAACACGAATAAAGATTATCTCGGGTAGGCAACAAGTGGGCCATTTAGGGACAAGGAACCGGAGATTATCCTTAATTAAGCCTAAGAACAGTTTGAATGGAATACATTGAATACTTTGGGGTCTCCTTTCGCTAATTAGTAGAGTTTTTCGAAGCAGTGACCAAATTGGCTATTAACTGGAAGAAGGAAATATCTGTAACTGACTACTACAGGAAATGAGCGATGGGGTAACTTTAGATGAAGAGGAGTGGAGTGTGAAATCATTTGAAAAAAATAGGCGTTATGTTCTACTGTGTATGGTTTACGCCACAAAAAGAAAACTATCTCCAGGCAGATGTTATTCCTGGGGGCAAAATTAATTACCTTCTCACTTCATGATATTAATAGTATACTATTATCAGAAGTATAAATATTTTTCCGACCATCGTAACTGCCACTCAACACGGTAAAAAAGTAAAAATGTTGAATATTTAATAATATAAAATTGTCAAAGCCTTCTTTGAACCCGTCTGGTTGTTCCATGAATAAATTTAAATACGTTACGGGAAAGAAAGTTAATTTTTGGGACTTAATAAAATAAGATAAATGAAAACGTAAACGGCTTTTTAAGTTCAATATAAAACATGACGAAAATATCCAAGGAACGGAATAATGATTTAATCAGATTAATATTTAAAGCACTGAGAAATTGAACGGGGTATTTTCGATTGCAATTTGTTTTTAACTTTTCTAATTTTACAATAATCGCACATAACAATTAATAGCTTAATGCTAACTTGCTCGACCATCGCACGCTCAATCATCGCCTATAGAGGATTTTCACAATACGAGTAAAGTCATACATTGCGGGCTATAAAATAATCCATCACGTCATAACTAGTTCAGTAGCCCGTAATTTATAGGTACATATTCGGATAATTTTACACGTATTGTGAAAAACCCATTTTTCGTCCTTCAGTTAGAACCACCTTGCCCCGGCTATCTCCTTTTAGCAGGTCACGTGGCTTAGTCACGTGGGTTGTAACAGTAATCAATTGAACAACCACCATATACCATACCTATATACTATCGTATTTTATTTTACACAGATTTCAACTAAAGTAAAACTATTCTGTACAATCATAATGATAGTGAAAATAAACGGATCACTCACGTCTTAAAACGAGTTTAACTCGATATGTTTCGGGCTAATCCGTAGCCCTTCCTCTCGGAGTCGCACGTCGCGGCGGCTGCCAAACGTGCACTGCGTGCTAACGCCCTGCTCGCGCGGCTACTTGACGCAACTGACAGCGACGTTTAAGACGTGAGTGATCCGTTTATTTTCACTATGAGTGAGTCTCACGGTAATTTCATGTTTAATCATAATGATGTAAATAAAACATGAAACTTACGCTTTATACTTCTAATATGAATACAATTTTTCTTGAAATTGTTGGCAGCAAGTTAAAGAGATTTTATGTCTTCGTTATCAACTCGTTGTTTTAATTAGATAATGAACTAAAACAATTACTTTGCTCACCCGCGACCTTACAATAGTTACGTTTATGCAAGAAATGTGCGTTCATGCAGTTCCTCCACCTCCACACTGTACGAACACACACAAATCACATAAACCCAACCATCACCACCACCAAGCTACACTGACGCGTTTCGAACTCAACCAGAGCTCATCTTCAGAGTTACCACAACCGTATGCTATGCTACCAAACGTTAAACTAACAAACCAAAACAAATGTTTTAACTTGTCACTGTAACTTCTCAAGTACCCACTTTATTTTTCTTATTCTCAAACTACCCCACAAAAATTAACTTTTATTGACATATTTAAAACTACCTTGAATTTTTTTGTTTATTTATTTATAAGGCATATTTAATTAATACTAACTGTTCAAATTCGACCCAAGCCGCAGTAAAGGAGAAGATACTAAATTTACCTGTTCATTAATAATAGACCCCATAGTGTTGTACCTAATTATTTCCATGCATTCCAGAGCATCCAGACGCAACCCCTTGCCGCAATAATGTAACACTTCATAAGAATCTGAATCTAACAATGAATGATTTGATTCCAACAAATGTTTTGCAAAATTCGATCTATCTGGATGCTCATTCCTATATGCCGAAACATGCTCTTTAAATCTAGTAGTAAAACTTCGGCCTGTCTGTCCTACGTATATCCCATTGCAGTCATTACAAGTAAGCTTGTATACCCCCGATCTAGTTCCCTTATCTACCTGTTCTTTGTGGTTACATAGCCTAGAGTACAAAGAGTTGTTAGTCTTAAAGGCAACATTAATATTGTTTGATTTTAAAATGCCATAAATCTTATCAGACAAACCCCCGACGTAAGAGATGCTAGATCTATATTTGTTAGTAGACTGAGAAGGTAACGCAGCGTAAAGCATGCTATTTACTAACCGTGCCTGCTTCTTTTGAACTAAACTATCTACCATTGATTTTGTATAACCATTTGAGATCGCTATCTGATAAATAGTACTCAACTCTAAATCATAATGTTCCTTAGAAAGAGGCACAGTCAACAATCTATTAACATAACAATGGAAAGCAGCCAGTTTATGCTGCCACGGATGATTAGAAGATGCTGGTATAACAGCATCTGTGTACGTGGGCTTACGGTATATTTTAAATTGATGTTTACCATTTAATTTTGAAATCGTTAAATCCAAAAAGTTCAACGAACAATTTTCCTCCAATTCTTTTTTGAACCTTATCTTTACGTGCTTGTTATTCAAACCATTAATAAACACGTCAAGCTGTCTCATACTCCCTCTCCAGCATAGGATCAAATCATCAACAAACCTAAAATAGTACACAATATTACTATTACCCACAATATACTGATTCTCAAAATGATCCATAAATATATCTGCCATTAAAGGACTCAGAGGTGAACCCATAGCTAAACCATCACTCTGTAAGTAATAAAGACCATTGAACCGGAAATAATTTTGTTTCATGCATAAAGTTACCAAATCTATTAATTCACAAACTTCACCCGGATGCAACCGCTTCCTTTCTAAGTGGTCTTTTAGAATTTCTAGTGTCTCACTATATGGTACGTTAGTAAATAAACTGTCTACATTTTGCAAAACATTTGTTGGAATCAAATCATTCATTGTTAGATTCAGATTCTTATGAAGTGTTACATTATTGCGGCAAGGGGTTGCGTCTGGATGCTCTGGAATGCATGGAAATAATTAGGTACAACACTATGGGGTCTATTATTAATGAACAGGTAAATTTAGTATCTTCTCCTTTACTGCGGCTTGGGTCGAATTTGAACAGTTAGTATTAATTAAATATGCCTTATAAATAAATAAACAAAAAAATTCAAGGTAGTTTTAAATATGTCAATAAAAGTTAATTTTTGTGGGGTAGTTTGAGAATAAGAAAAATAAAGTGGGTACTTGAGAAGTTACAGTGACAAGTTAAAACATTTGTTTTGGTTTGTTAGTTTAACGTTTGGTAGCATAGCATACGGTTGTGGTAACTCTGAAGATGAGCTCTGGTTGAGTTCGAAACGCGTCAGTGTAGCTTGGTGGTGGTGATGGTTGGGTTTATGTGATTTGTGTGTGTTCGTACAGTGTGGAGGTGGAGGAACTGCATGAACGCACATTTCTTGCATAAACGTAACTATTGTAAGGTCGCGGGTGAGCAAAGTAATTGTTTTAGTTCATTAATATGGACCTCCGCAAAGTAACGCCTGATTCAATAAATTAATTAGATAATCATTATAAAACAAAAAGAAATAACCTGATTGAGACATCAAAACGCAAAAAATACCGTTGACATAGGACATAGGAATGCCTAAACATAAAACCTTTGTAACGACGGTGTCAGTAACCTGAGGGACGAAGCCGTATGAAGATTAATGATTTAAGGACACGGCACTGTCAAGTTCTAATGAAACTGAATCAAGAAAAATAAAGGTTTAGTTTAGTGATCATACTCGAAGCTCCTTAAAGAAAATAAATTTCTAATGGAGGCTTTTGAAAAGCCGTGGTGATTCTGAGTTTTTCGGAGATTACGTACGAAATTCACTTGAAATTAACTGTGAGCTTTTCGCTAAAGGAAAACATCGTGAGCGAAACAGTTTCGAAGCAATTCAATGGTGTGTGTTAAGTTTGCAATCCGCATAGGGCCCGAGTGGGAACTGCAGCCCGGACCCTCTGAATTTAAGAGAAGACCTGTGCCCACTTGTAACACGTGTATGGATCAGAGATGATCGGAGACTTAGAATGCAAAGAAACAACAAAATACAAAATATCAGTCAGTACGTTACAAATAAACAGTAGGTATTTTTTTATTTCACCATAATGATGAATATTGCTTGGGATTACGCAATTTGATTTGGAGGCCGATTTTTTAAGACACATTGCATGTGTGAAAATACTATTCCAAAGTAGTAGGTATAAGGTAACCGCTCGAAATTCATTTTTGACCAGTTTGAAAACGAACTAAGGTGATATTTTTTCCTAGTAATTTTTAACTCAACTTTGTTTTGCATTTTTTAACTGATGTGACATTATTAGGTTAAGTCACGAAAAAGTTAAGTATTTCCTTCTGCTACGCGCAAGTTTTATGAAGAGTCCTCACCTTAAGTCTGGTTTGGCATTTGTTTTGACACATTGGCGCCGTCTCATCTTCCTACTACAGCATTAAGGACGGGCGCGGCGGCTGCAACGGCCAAAACAACAAAATGCCGCAAATATACTGGCGGACAGCTACGTACGAGTATTTGCGGCCTTTGCTGTTGAAACTCTTGACCAAGGGGATTTTTTTTAATTTAAAAAAAGAAGCTTTTCTGATCCACAGGTGACCAGTGGCTTTTTCCTCGGTCAATGTATTAACATCATCATGTGACGACCGGATAGCCTAGTTGTTAGAGAACCTGACTACGAAGCTTGAGGTCCCGGGTTGGTTTCCCGGTTGGAGCAGATATTTGTGTGAAAAAAAAACGAATGTTTGTGCTCGTGTTTTGGATGTTTGATATGTATTTAAGAGGGTTTATACCTGCTGAGCTGGCAACGTTGCATTTTTGTTAGTTTTTCTCGATTATTCCATAAAAATTGGATAAAAATTAAAAATGTTTTGTATACAAATTGTTCTAATATATAAGTTAATGTGTCTACTGCAATAATAATTCGTGATAGACTTTTATTTTCATTAAAAACGAACAAATTATTACCTAACGTTTTTAAAGAAAATAAAAGTCTTATCACGAATTATTATTGCACTAGACACATTAACTTAAATATTAGAACCTCACATTTTTAATTTTCATTCAATTTTTATGGAATAATCGAGAAAAACTAACAAAAATGCAACGTTGCCAGCTCAGCAGGTATAAACCCTCTTAAGTATGTATTTATCTATATAAGTAAGTTTATCCGTTGTCTAGTACCCATAGTACAAGCTTCGCTTAGTTTGGGACTAGGTCAATTGGTGTGAATTGTCCCGTGTTATTTATTTATTTATTGGCTTGTAACAAGGTAATGCAGCCAGCTTTGTACCCCGCCCAACCTTACTTCTTATCTTATCTTAATTCTTACTAATATTATTATAAACGTGAAAGTTTGTGAGGGTGTATGGATGGATAGATGTTTGTTACTCTTAAGCTCTTTCACCCTAAAACGGTATGACGGATTCTGATGAAATTTGACACAGAGACACTTAATAACCTGGAATAGCCGGAGTTTTATCCCGGAAAATTGCATAGCTCCCGCGGGATAGCGATAAACGAGTGCTTCCCGGACGGAGACGCGGGCAACAGCTAGTAGTAAATATAAGTTACTAGCTGTTGCCCGCGACTACGTCTGCGAAGAATAGGGGTATAAAAAATAGCCTACGACGTATCTCAGTCCTACCAAATATGAAGAAAAAAATTTCATAAAAATCGGTCAAGCCGTTTCGGAGGAGTTCGATAACAAACATCGTGACACGAGATTTTTATATATTAGATTAGTTAAAAGCAGTTAAAACTAATGAACTTTCGGATTTATAGTATTAGTTGGATATCTTTGAAAATGATCCAGCCACGAATACACTTTGTAAAAGATCGATAATTTCAAAACTTCGGATCGATGCCTGCTGCAAACTTAGCAGTTTGGATTTCTGTTTAATTACAGTATTTTAAATTTTGTTTATGCTAGTACCCTCTAAATTATTTTAAATTTATCTACAACCAAGTATGTGAGTTTGGATTCTTTGTTTTCATCGTTCATATTTTAAAACTAGGCCCGATACGAGCCCGGGTTTGAACTCACTACCCTCTGGTTGAGAGGCTCAAGTCAATCCACTTAGCTACCACGGCTTTTTCTGTAATTACTTTAAAATTACAATATTAATTTGCATTCTTCGTAATTTGTCAGTGAATTTTCACAATCGGCTCCGAATTAATTCTAGCGCAAAGTAAACAAAGCAACAAGTTACACTGCCATAATACCCCTTTTTACACTAGGGAAATATTCGTGGGAGTTTTAATTACTTTCACGTTCATGCAGAATACAGTATGGAACGATAATTGAAAAAGATATTTCAATCAATTTGCGCCGCTTTTGTAAATTAAACCTTCCGCTTTGTTTGAAGCTCTTGTACTTTGATAATGTTATGAGAATTTCATGGTTGAGAAATAATGTAAATAATTGACTTAGGAATATAAACATACCGAAACGAAAGATTTTCACTAGATTTGAAATACAATAGCTATGCTATGGAGACCAGCCAAACTAGGTGTAAAAACCGGTCAAGTGCGAGTCGCACTCTAACATGAAATGTTCGTTACCTCTGTAGAATGTTTTAAAAATAGTTCATTAAAAAATTATAAAGATTGAGTTTAAACGCTGAAAACAATACCTACGTTTCTCAAGGTTGGTATGAAGTATTTTTTTATTTTTCAACTCCATTTTTTTTTACTTTTACGGTTATCCCGTGAAATCCATATATATTTCATACTAAATACGAACTGAAACATGATCAGCTGTGGTGTATTGGGTAAAAACGCAGCACGGTATGCTGAGGACCCGGGTTCGATTCCTGGAGCTGGTCTTTTTCTGTGTTTTTCCTGTGCATCCATGTTTCAGTTCGTATTTATCATGAAATACGTTTCTTGTATGACGACCCCGTTTAATTTTTAACTTCATTTTATTTTTAGTATTTGTTGTTCTAGCTTCCAAGGTAATACATAAGCGGTGAAAATTTCAAATGTCTGGCTATTACGAGTCAAGAAATAGAGCCCCGTGACAGACAGATGAACTGACAGCGGAGTCTCAGTGATAGGGTCCCGTTGGTACCTAAAAAGGATTAATCTACTACAGAACACCACATCGCGCTCTAAAACCCAAATTGCTGGTGTTGGAAAAGCGACTGCCAAGCTTAAATGGCACTAAGCTGGGCACGTCTGCCGGATGCGCCTATAAAGATGGGCGCACTCAGCCACATGGTGGGTACCGCTCGACCGCCACCGACAGCAAGGCAGGCCGAGGCGGAAATGGCCAGGCGACTGGACGCGGAACTGTGGGAGTGGCTAAATGTAGCTCCGGATAGGGAGATATTACCTATATGTACTTACATAGAAGTGTCTCAGAATTAATCTGGGATGTTAGGTACAGTGTAGGTGTTTGGGATAATTTAAATGAACACCCTTGCAATGGTTATTCAGGATGTTTTATTTATTTTGTAGTTGACAAATTTTTTCCATACATTACATTCATGTATCTTCGAAGTGTAGTGTGTCAAAGACGTGACAACATTTTAATCAAATATTTTGACAAAATAGGTTTTAAGGATTGTTCAGTATATTACACACCATTGAATTGCTTCGCATCTGTATGGATTTCTCACGATATTTTCAGTTATTGAAAATCTTCTAGTAAATTTTAAGTGTATTGCACTTAAATTTCCGAAAAACTCAGACCTGGAAGTCCGGGTTTGAACCAACGATCGTCTGCTTAAGAATCCATACGACTATCATAGGTTCCCAATCTTTTATGGACTACCACCGCTTTCACAAGAAAAAAAAATCTAACACATCCCCTTACGTATTAGCAAATTACCAATTTTATATTTTTATCTATTAATCACAAAATAACAATTATTTGGGCCCGTTACCGCCCCCGCGAAAAACTCCAGCGCCCACCGGGGGGCGCTACCGCCCCCTTTGAGAACCTATCTAACTAGACTTGATCGCTTTCCATCAGGTGACCCGTCTGCTCGTTTGCCACCTCTTATATAAAAAAAAAAAAAAAAAAGACTACTACGGCTCAAATACGTCTAAATATTCATACAAGAAACAAAATAAACCGAGTCAAATACAAATAGTTCTCTTAATATGACTGTATGCAAACTCTCGTGCAACTGTCTATCTACACATTATTCACTCCTGTAGGTAGTGGGAAGTACCTACTATTAGGTAACTAATTAATGAATTGTTTGTTAAATTAAAACCTGTGTGTCATACAATTTCATTACTTTAATTGCCCCATGTTGCGGGTACGTTGCTGTAACGTCTACTCGAACTAAAACTGAAATAAAGTTTGTTTTTCATCAGTAGTTTTGACCAAATTTTTTGTATGACAACATAATTTAAATCGATTTACCAATTTAAAACGAACGTTATATTTAGTCCGCTTCACTTGATGTTGGCTAGCTCTCTATGTTACGGGACTTTCGGAAAATCCCGTTTTAGTGCACCTAGAGACATGGTCTACCAAATTTCAAGTCTCTAGCTCCAATGGCTAAGGCGCAAGCCCCACAGAAGAGACGTGGGACGGGGGCACGTCGCAGTCGCGGCGCTCCTTGAGTCAGTTTTCATACTAAATATATAGAAGCGTCGCGATCCAAAGTAGACAGAAGAGACGGGGCGGAGACGTGGTCTGCGAATAAAGACGCGGACTGCGACGCGCCCCCGTTCCACGTCTCTTCTGTGTGGCTTGCACCTAAGTCAGAGGTTGCTTACCTTTTGAAACAGAAGAGCCCTTGCCCAAAGGTCGTCTGGCAGTGTCTTATCCAACCTCAACATTGGCGGAATCATCACACCGTTCGATGGGGCCATAATTATCCCAAAAATTGAATTGAGTTGAAACAGAAGAGCCAAAAGTCAAGTTTTACAAATATTTCCATTTTTTTAAAGACTGCTATAAAATTTCCTTTCAACATTAATGTATTATGCTTGTAAATATTAGATTTTATTCAAAATTAATAGTTAAAAGATAGGTAAATGGTACTTACTCATAAATGAATTACATGATTTTAAGTGCTTTGATACCAAAATAATACAGTTATTAATTTTTAACATGGCACTAGGGAGTCACAAATTTATACTAGAGCCACAGGTCACCGACCTTTAGCTTAACTGTTTAACAACAGGGTAAAAATTTAGTCCAAGTAATGTTTCCTCGGCTACGAATAGTTGACTAAATCATTTTCATTTATTTGACCTGCCCTGTTCTGATACACGAAGTGATAAAACTACTCTCTATTCAAAGAAAAAGAAAAATGCTTACGATGATTAAAACTAAATGAAAACAGCTTTTGTCAATATCATCATTGCCATTTATTTCGCGTGGCATATTTTGCTTGGCGTCAACAACTAAATATTCTATAAGCTAAAGTCGACTTTAAGATAACGAACATTTTTATTCCGCGACTCAGTTAGATTAAATTTTTCAAATTATGACCTCGGAACGCATCGCAACGTAGCCCCGCATCAATAGCAAATCCTTAGATTAAAACAGGGATCGTCCAAAACTGTCCAATTATAATCGTCATGCGAATCCCAATTTGTCCGAAATCCACAAAGCCCTCAATACTCTGCCTGAGTCAACAAAACAGGTAGATAAAGCACTCACTGTACAATAAAATTAGTACTCCGTGTAAATAAATAAGCAATTAAGGTTACGTTAGCAGAAATGTTCGTATTTATTGTTTTATTGCTGAAAAGGTTACTGCTGGGATTTCTATGAAAGATTTCGAAAATTCCTTTTTACCAAAGGGAATGTTAATAACGCCAACGTGTATTTTAGCGCAGGAATATACCGCAGAAATCTAATTAATTAGTTGTTACGAATTTTTATTAACAATGTGAGTATGCAGATTCAAAATGTATCTATTCGCAAACGTTACTTAATAAAAACTTTAAGCTCCACAAAACACTTAATATCGATATAGTGTAAAACTATAGTGTTCTATTGACTTTCCTTTATTGTCTCTATGATGAAACAGTTATAAAAATCGTACTACCCAAAGTTTATCGTTGAAGTCATGAACGTTATTATCTTCATATGAACCGAATGAAGCGATAAAAGTGTATGAAAATACGTTGGATACTTAAACGTTCTAAATGGCTGTCTGAAAGAGATCGCCTTTAAGCGATAAGACCACCTAATTCAACCCTGCCTTTTGTCCTTTTTGTAAAACTCTTTGTACTGCTATGTGGTGTTGAATGAAGAATATTTGTATTTTGCAGCTAGAATCTGAATTTATGAAAGCTTTATTATTCTCCTGCCCCCTTTATTATGAAAAAGTTGTAAAACTTGTTAAAAAAACCTTATTTTTGCTAGCGACAGCTAATATCACTTATCAGAGTGATAACTCAAGGCAAACTAATGTTAAATGAGTATAAGCTTGAAAAGCGTTCCGTATTACAGGGGATATTCTATAAGCAAGAGGTACGAAGATAGACTGGATATGAATATATTTTTAAAGTGTTGTATATTTAAATTGCTTTGTGTGTGTTTAAAGTTCCCAATCTGCACTAGGCCCACGTGGTAACTACAGCCCAAGCTCTCTCATTCTGAAGGGGCCTAAGCCCTTCTTCTTCTTCCCATTCCTCTCCTATCGGAGGTTGGACAACATCATGGCGATTCTCATCTTGGAGGCCGCTGCTCTAAACAAGGAAGTGGTGGTACACAAAGAGATTCTTAACTCACCGAACTACAATAGCTTATTCAAAAAAAGAATATTTAAAATTCCTGTAACAGCTGTCAAAACCCAGTTTGCACATCGATTCTCAGTCTTTTTGCACCCCCTAATCTACAACAGACTTATAAGACTATATAATTTTAAAGAATACTCAGTCTTCGAAGCAAAAAAGCTTTTAATAATTAACATGATGAACTTATCCTATTTAGACACGGAAAACATCATTAAGATAACATATTAAAAACACACACACCACACACATACACACAAACACACACACACACACACACGCACACACACACACACGCACACACACGCGCACACACACACACACACACACACACACAATATTCGCCCTCACATAGACAACTTGTTGACTCACAATTAAGAATATAATTATAATTTTTTTTTTTTTCTTTATGTTTTTCGCCATAATAGGCTTTAAGAATTTATTTCAGTTATGTTGGTTTATGTCCGTTTTGTTTTATTTTATTCTTTTATTATTTTTGTTCCTTATTGCAAATAGCCGCTAATGTAATCTATTATTTTGTAAACCGTAACATTTACCCCACGGGACAGGCCATGCCTAGTGTGGGGTTCAGTAAAAATGTAACTGTGTTTTATTGTTATTTTTTGGAAATAAATTATTTGTATTTGTATTTGTATTTGTACTGCAGTTGAACCAGTCACGCAAATTCTTCAGCCACGAATGTCTTCTCCTGCCCACGCTTCTTTTTCCGGCAATCTTCCCCTGAATAATAAGCTGGAGAACTCTGTACTTGGCGTTTCTCATCACATGCCCAAAGTAACACAACTTTCTTTGATTGATGGTCTTCAGAAGCTCAAGGTGCTTGTCCATTCTTTGCAATACTGCTACGTTGGTTACTCTGTCACACCAGGAAATCTTCAGAATGCGGCGGTAAATCCACATCTCGAAGGCCTCCAACTTCTTCATGGTGTTCTGCGTAAGGGTCCATGATTCGACTCCGTATAACAGCACCTAAGACCTAAGCCCTAGAGGGACGTAAATATGCCGGACGTGATTATGATAATGATGTGTAAAAATAAAATGAAGCACATGATATATAAACACCACATTTACAAGTCAATCAGTAGGAGGGCCTATCGCTATGGGAACCTAAGTAAGGTTTTTAATATACGCATATTGCAACTTTCTTTGACTGCTTTTACCACCTACATAAAGTTAGTTAATGGTTGTTTAGTGTCTCCTCACCCACATCGTCATCTGTTAGTCGGTCGTTCATAGATATCGATACAAAATTGGTTTAAGCCGATCATAAGCCTAATGTCTACACAATAAGAGAGAATAAGGAGACAAAACGCGCCACCGAATTGATGGGCCCCCGAGGCAAAAGGAAAAAAGGGCGGCCTAGAGATCGATAGACGGATGAAATCCAAGAATTAGAACCCCCAGAACGGGTCTTAATAAAAAATTAAGTTGTTATTATTTGTCTAATAAATCATTAAAATATTAGGTATTTATTTATTCATAAAAAAACCTTATCAGACATGAAACCAATCTGCCACAGGCTTCGTCAACCTAATAATAAAACAAGTCATATCCAAATACAAGAAGATAATATCCGCAACAAGCATCGTCAAAAGCTCGACAAAAACACAAATAAAAATCCGCAACATGCTTCGTCTATTAAATTGTATATTTGTATTTTTTTAAGTGCATGGAAAAAATAAAAGACTTTATTATTATCTCTATTTATATATTTTTTTTTTCTTTTTTTTTTTTCTTAGGTTAGATTTTTACAATAATTATATAAAAAGTAAAATATAAAACTATACATACAAATCATAAAATCATTATAAAAACCTAACCTAGGGTGCCACCGGCAGCAAGGCGGGGCCTAAGCTATCGGTGGTTAGGGCGACAGAGAGAGGAACCTCCTGACTATCCGCGCAGTGTCTAGGAGTACCGCCTTCTGTATCTGACCCTTGATCCAGCCATCTAGCGAGAGTCTCTTGAGGTGTTGGTCGAGACTCTTCGCTATCAGCCCGTTCGCAGAAACGACTATCGGGACAATGATCGTCGAATCAACATCCCACATGGCGGTTATCTCGTGAGCTAGGTCAAGGTACTTGCTGGCTTTGTCCTTCTCAGCTTTCACGAGGTTCTCGTCATGGGGGATGGTGATGTCGACGAGCACTGCCTGGCGTTTCGATCGATCTGTTAGCACGATATCAGGTCTATTGGCTATAATAGTCCTGTCCGTGATAACAGACCGATCCCAATAGAGCGTGGCACGACCATTTTCGAGAACTGGCGCAGGTATATACTTATAGTAAGGCACTTCAAAGTCCACAAGGCCGTATAGCAGAGCAAGTTGCTGGTGAATAATTCTGGCTACAAGGTTATGTCTGTGCAAGTACTCACCGTTAGCAAGATGACCACAACCGGAAATAATATGCCTGAGTGACTCCCCGGGACGGCGGCATGCCCGACAAATGTCGACCGTACCGTCCTTCAGGATATACCTCCGGTAGTTGTTCGTCATGATAACTTCATCCGCAATTGCACAGACAAAACCTTCGGTTTCCCCGAAGAGATCCCCGAAACGTAGCCAGTTCACCGACGCGAGCAGATCTACATCTGACCCTGTGAGTGCCTTGTAGAACCGCCCGTGTAGCTCCTTGCTCTTGCGGTCCTCGATGCTCATTACTTTAAGTCGGCGCCAGTTCTCGTTTGCCAAGGAAAGCGGGGTGAAGTTTTTGTCTACTGCTACTACGTCGCGATGCACCCCACACTCGTTGTTTAGGAAATAATCCCTGAGATTATACACCTCGCGGTTGTGGAGGTCTTTGGCATTTAAAAAGCCACAACCTCCATACTTCCGCGAGATGTACAGTCTCATAACAGACGAGCGCGGATGAAGCAAGCGATGCGCAGTGAGCAGTACATTATTATTATTATTATTATTAAGGAGACGTCGATCGGTCGGCTCTGTTCGGTTAATAGAGGTGATTAAATAAAGTCTTTATACCTAATTATGTATTGAGCCTATAAAAGTGAAATTTACAAATCAATTCAAAAACATGGGTATTTGCCAAAATTCAAATTCCCAATGACAATTCAATAATAATTAAAACGGGATCAATTTGAGGATACCCTTACCTCTTGAATCATGTTGTCTGTGCCAGTTAAATACCTACGAATTTGATTTCCAACGTTTACGCCAACCCACAAGCTAAAGACGTAACATACATACATTTGGCAGCTAGTTCTGTCAAAAAAGTTTTTGTGAGCTATGTAATCTTAATAAAGGGTTAATGAGGGGATTCCTTGACCCAGCTTAGAACTTTCTCACAGTAACTTTCATAGTGAATTACTTTATCAAACAATGCAATAATCATTATGACTTTTTCTGTAAATAGACTGCTAAAATCATTACACTTCCTTTTGGCTTTGCCGTAGTCGTGTAAAAAAGTTTCACACTGGTCAGGATTCAGCTGATTCCATAGAACTTTTAAAAGGGTGAGTGAGTTTTCGAGCGATTTGACTGCTTACCATCACCATCCTCCTACGATTATTATCACTATGCATAATAGAAGGACAACACACAACAACCTTGATCAAACTACACTCAACATCAGTAGGTACGGTCTTTGAAATTCGTTATGCATTTATAACTTTGATGCCTTCAAAAAATACAGTCATGAAAAAAAAACATTCATTGAAATAAACATTTTAACAAAATCTTAAGATAATATTTCCAAGCCAATGTATCTCGGTAAAGTTTTATGTCACTGTACATTATTACGACTGATAAAACCAATTTTACCAAGTCTACAACAAACTAAATTATTTAATTTCGTTTAATTTTGTTTCAGTTCTTATTTATGTTTCGTTAAATATGCAGTTTCCTACTTCTTCTTGTCTTTATTCTGTGCCTTCGCGCCCGCTATTCAAATTAGAATCGACCTACAATATGTCGCAGAAGCCGCGCATGACTGCACATAGTCATGACAACGCTCTAGTGTGAGATCACAATAATAAAGGATAATCGAATCAAATCACGGCGACAGCACGATATAATGATGGATCTCTCGGTTAATACTTCGTTAAGTTCGAATGGAACAGATATTTTCAATTTAATATCTGTTGAACAGATACCTCACTATTGTCTCATAACATCTTTGATTTGATTTCGTCTTATTAATAACTAGCCTTCCGTCCGCAGCTTCGCTCGCGATAAATTAATTTTCCCGTAGGAAAAGGTATTTTCCCGCGGTAAAAAGTAGCCTTTGTCACTCAGTGATAATGTAGCTTTCTAACGGCAAAAGAGTTTTTGAAATCGGTCCAGAAGTTTCGGAGCCTATTCAATGCAAACAAACAAACAAACAAACAAACAATCAAATCTTTCCTCTTTATAATATTATTATAGTATAGACTAGCTGCGTCCCCTGGCTTTGCAGTGGCGTTCTAATGTAGAAAATGAGATCGACGTAAAACATTTTCATGTAAAATGTTGCCAAGACGAAAACATAATTACCTCGTACTGTCAAAAGTTATCAGATCTCATGAAGAGCTTCTAACTCTACACCCCATAACTTTACAAGCCCCTAACTTTCAAAACTCTACACCTTAGCCAAAATATGTGGCTTGGCCAATTCGCTACCGACTTATGGTGAACCCATATATGGTGGTTCGTCCCGTTACTAACAGTATGAAGATGTCACTTGGGCAACTGGGCACTGAATAAACAACACGAAAAAGTTGATTCACCCATGTATGTATACACCGTGAAATTTTAGTGGTTGTTTTCCCGAAACGAGGTGATTTAGTATCGATTGTACAATCGATTTATAATTACTATTTTGACTAGAGTCAAAAATCCAATTGTGAAAAACGAATGTCGAAAATGATCGCAAACCAATAGTAACGCTTCGTTGGTACCTAACCTATCGTACGATCGTACGCTACTTGTACCAACGAAGCGTTACTATTGGTTTGCGGTCATTTTCGACTTTCATTTTTCACAATTGGATTTTCGACTCTAGTCAAAATAGTAATTATAAATCGATTGTACAATCGAAACTCAATCACCTCGTTTCGGGAAAACAACCACTAAAATTTCACGGTGTATATTACATATATATTTATTCATTTTATTATTGTTCATTACTTTTCTGTTATTGTAGTAGGTAATGAAATGGCGGTGAAAAGGCAGGATAGCACATAAATGCATACCCTCGAAAAACAACTCTCTTTCCGCAGTCAGGTAATAGTACATTACTGCAGAGGCCGGGACTTAAGGGGTTGCCGGCCGAGTATCTAAGTAGACGGCCGAGTGGTACACGAGGCCGGCATGATACGAGGCCGGCAACCCCTGTTCCGGCTGAGGCTTGTATAGTGCTTTTCTCAAACATGCACCATCACCATCGTCATCATCATCATCATCGTCGTCGTCGTCATCATGATGGTGATGGTGATGATGATGATGACGATGAAATTGGTGGTGATGATAATGATGGTGGTGATAGTGATGGTGATGATGGTTATGGTGATGATGATGATGGTGATGATGATAATGATGGTGGTGATGATGATGATGATGATTATGATGATGGTGATGATGGTGATGATGATGATGATGATGATAATGATGATGGTGGTGATGATGATGATGATGATGATGATGATGATGATGATGATGATGATGGTGGTGATGATGATGATGGTGGTGATGGATGATGATGGTGATGGTGATGATGAAGATGGTGTTGATGGTGATGATGATGATGATGGTGATGATGATGATGGTGATGATGATGTTGGTGATGATGATGATGATGATGACGATGATGATGATGATGGTGATGATGGAGATGATGATGATGGTGATGATGTTGTAGGTGAAATATTTCTCTAGGCAGATCACCATTACCATCACCATCACCATCTTACCTTACCTTAAATATGCGTAGTGGCAGAATGTCATAATGAACCAAAACGCAAATATTGCTTATAGTTTTTTTTTAAATGGCTAAATGCTATGATGCCATAGACCTATTTTAAACATCATGGTGCTGTGTGACATGAAACAATAGACGATCGCATTGCAGGCCTAGGCCTTCAACGATGTATTTTGAAGCCTGTTTTAAGGAACACAACGTAAACATTACATAGCATGTTTGAGAAATAGTACATTACTGCAGCGGCCGCGAAATAGGGGATTGCCGGCCGAGTAGTTATAGATGGCCGAGTGTTAACGAGGCCATCTAGAGATACGAGGCCGGCAATCCCTGTTCGTGGCCAAGGCTTGTATAGAGTTTTTCTCAAACATGCATCATCATCATCACCACCATCATCACCGCCATCATCATCACCATCACCATCACCATCACCATCACCAACAACATCATCAACATCCATCAACATCCATCAACATCCATCAACATCCGTCAACATCTATGAACAAGAACATCCATCAACATCCATCCATCCATCCATCCATCAACATACATCAACAACCATCAACATCCATCAACATCCATCAACATCCAACAACATCCATCAACATCCATCAACATACATCAACATCCATCAACCAACATCCATCAACATCCATCAACAACCATCAACCAACATCCATCAACATCCATCAACATCCATCAACATCCATTAACCAACATCCATCAACCAACATCCATCAACATCCATCAACCAACATCCATCAACATCCATCAACATCCATCAACCAACATCCATCAACATCCATCAACCAACATCCATCAACATCCATCAACATCCATCAACATCCATCA
Organism: Archips crataeganus; assembly: GCA_947859365.1. Classification (NCBI taxonomy): domain Eukaryota; kingdom Metazoa; phylum Arthropoda; class Insecta; order Lepidoptera; family Tortricidae; genus Archips; species Archips crataeganus. The sequence goes on along the minus strand of OX402057.1, from coordinate 13,591,038 downwards.
ACATCCATCAACATCCATCAACATCCATCAACATCCATCCATCCATCCATCCATCCATCCATCAACATCCATCCATCCCTCCGTCCGTCCGTCCGTCCGTCCGTCCATCCGTCCGTCCATCCATCCATCCACGTCGACCACGTCGACCTATTAAACGTCATGGTGCTGTGTCACATAAAACAATAGACGATCACTTTGCTGGCCTTGGCCAGCAATGTTGTATGAAATTCCATTATTGACCTCTCGTCTAGCCGCACCTGCAACGTGACAGTTCGTGGCGTATTTTAAGGAACATAACGTCAATATTTCATAACATGTTTGAGAAAAATAATATATCTCGATGAAATCCCGCTAGCATCCGACGTTGTTCACTATTATTATTTTAGCTCAAAACTGTTCCGTGTATCCGAAAGAAGTGAAATACAATGTGCATTTTGCTGCTGTTCTATTTTTATCTAGTTACCTTTTCATAAGCGAAAAGGCTGTGGAAGCTCGATCGACGTATTGAATTCTACTACGCATTCGAGAGATACCCCAAAACGCAATGTTTTGTTCGATGAGATTAGAATAATTCTTTATCCTCGGGAAATTCCAAAAAATCCTTTCTTGTTGAACCTCTAAGATCCTAAAAGATGATAAGCTGAGAAGTATCAAGTCTTTTTAACAGCTGCAGTTAGTTAAATTTGAAGAGTCTAGTGATAATAGCTACGGAGATAGGGTCACTCTGAATCAAATATAAATGTCCAATTTATTCCCTATTACATCGTAATTTCAACAAATCCGTCCTTATTCTTTGGCTACATCATAAAGAACACCTTATGAAAAAAATTCAGCATTCTAGTGCTAAGGATTTAGGCTGGCCATTGATAAGTCAGTCAGTAAGTCAGTGAGTGAGTCACTGAGTCAATCAGTCGGGGCTTACCTTTTCTAGACAAAAATTAAATTAGGTACTTTAATAATGCTTTCAGAATCAACATTCGATACAAAATATTTTCGAATGGGCTCACAAAATTTTATAACTGTATGAGTCATACAAATTTTTTTGTTCGCGTCTATGTGGACATGGCAAAAGTTAAGGGCCTATAGCCAATATTTTTTAGTCAAGTTTACATAGGCGTGTGGGACGCCTGGCCAACTTTCGCCCTATTTAAACAAATCTTAAGCTTGCTGACTCAGAGTCGCTAATTTGATGTCCACAGGAGAGACAACTTTTGTTTCTTACGCTGTGTTTGACCCGCATACAGCGATTAAGTTTAAAATTTTGAAACTCTTATAATAAATAAAGGTATATAAAACATTTATATATACAAAAAATGCCACTGTCACGCTTACACTTACAAGAACAGTTAACGCAATGTCACAATTTGAATCCATATTCCAACTTTAATAGTACTATTTTAATTGTAAGTGCCAGATAGTTACTCAGTTGAACAAACAATCGTTGGCTTCGCGTGCTCTAGTTAAACTCAATAATTTCATAAAATGTTCCGCCAAATTCGTACATCAAATTCAGGCTACAAAATCCTCAAACACTGGGTAGAAAGATACACAAAACATATGAAGTTATCGGTATTAAATATTTACCTGTGTAACGTAGTATTTGCTATGGTGCCGCTCACATGCGTTTAATAAAACACTTAGGAATTATTTAAACCATTTCATTCAATATTTAAGACTCGCACTTTTGTTGGTGCAGTTTATTTCAGTTGTTTTGTCCCGGTGCCATTCATTTTTCTAGTGGTAAGAGTAAGACACAGTGAACACTACTTTATACAGCTAAGTTTTCATAGAAATAACGTCGTAGGCCGTATTGTCTAACGCTTCTGACGATTGCCTTCGCTTTCAACATCTCTTTCTGTCATCATTTTATACCGTTAGACAGAAAAAAATAGTGATTGCAAGGCAAGCGTCAGAAACGTGACAATAAGCCATCTGGTGTACTACATTTAGTATATACATACCTCAAAGGAAATGTCAACTTTTCTTAATTGACAATAAGTTTCAAATTATGATAGTCAAAATTTGATATGAGCTTTACGAGGATAATTTAAAACTGACTAGCGATCGACCTCTGTTTCACTTGACGGTAAGCGTATACATAAATATAAAATACGTAAATTACGGTGGTCGGGTAGTGGTTTAGGAATGAAATTGGTTGACTGTACATTAAAATTTCAAAACGCTTCTGGAATCATATTGATTATAATATCAAACCGTTGTAAACTTCTGTGCATATTTTTTACTGATAATTATCTGATGTAATGCTCAAGACCCAAATATGAATCGTAAGTTTTGCAATTTTGAAAATGATTTATGTTTATTTAAAGTTCTTTATTCATTGAACAATTTTGTACTTAATTTTTTTTTGTACTTGTCAGGTATTCTTCCAATTGTTGTTCTTTATAAAGTACGCTAGGGCTCACGAGATTAAGAATATATTTTTTAAATCGTAATAGCAATGAACCGCGGTAAAACGTAAAGCAAATCATTTTTAATGTACAATTTCATTTTCATTTTGCATAAATACGTGCACCGTAATCTAAATGAAAAGTAAACTCGATAGTATTATTTATTTTTATTAGCAGTTACGTCTGCTCACCGAAACTTAGATTTTAAAAGCGAAAAAATTTTCCAGGTGCGCTGGTGGGGTTCGAACCCACGTCTCCTGGGTATGCGCCCCAACCGGGTGTTCTACCAATTGAACCACGTCGCTCCCAACCGACTTCCCCGAAATTCTTAATCGCTTACATACGCCAACAGTGGCGTGTGGTAACATCCATCACAACTATCTCTTAAAATCTAAACCTCTGGCTTAAAATCTCTGGCTTTTAAAATCTAAACTCGATAGTCTTCGTATTCCAATCAAATCTCAATAGTGTATTTAAAATACCTACGTCTACGCGTTAAACCAATAAGTACATACTAAACCGGCTACGGCCAAATGTCAAAACGAACACGACACGTATAATTTACTTAACGTTGCGTACGTTACTTACGACTTACGGACAAATTTCTATCGATTTTACTCGGCGGCCGACCATGTGTCACCGACAGACCAATGGTATTGTATTTAGATGTATAAACAGTGCCCGATCAATAGCAATCAACTAAGAGACGCGTGCTGACCCATATAAATGACCGGAGAGGTTCTTCACCTGGGCTTAGTGTTTCATCAAAAAGGCGTATTTTATATTTATAATAATATCTTTTATTTCGAATAACTTAGATACATAGTGTTAGTAACAGTTAGCTTAGAAGTTATGTTAGTAGATATTAATAGTTTTAATGTCAATAGGTATCAGCGCAGAACTCGAGAACGACTTTACCAATTTCCTTCATCTTTTTTTTCATAGATTTCTAATAAGTAGGTACTTTTTAGAAGGTTTTTACGGGAAAAAACTCTCGGAACAAGTTCTAAATGGGATATGTTCGATTCAAAGTAACCTTATCGTTGTAACTGAAGCTGTAGCTGTTATAGAGACTTGATACTTGGCAAATTTCATCTTTTAGGATGCTAGAGGTGCAGTGAGAAGGGATTTTCCGCGGGATAGAAAACGGGAGTTGTTCATAAATTTTATTTCTGCGCGGACGACGTCGCAGGCAAAAGCTGATTATTAATAAATTGTAGCCCTGCGCATGCTACAAGTACTGACATGTGATCAACTATGCAATGGTTTATTTATGAGCGATCAAGCTTACTGGCAATCATCGCGAGGACGATGTTGCGAGTGGCGTGCATACTGTCGATCACCATGTTTATGTTCATGTTGACGACCGAATATACTAGTGAATAGAAGAAGTGAGTACGAATAAAGAGGTTTCAGGTTCGATTCTAGGCAGATAATACGGATGTATGAAGAATACGCATAATTACTCTCGAATCTTGGATGTTTAAGTACAGTCGAAGCCTTAAATATATATACAGTCATCGTATAAAGTATAGCGTCAAGTACAACCTTATGGTTAGTGACATGGAGATGTACAGGTATTATGAGGCTTTGAGAACGTACATAATATATTTATGACCTTAGCTGTATGTATTTATCTACGTAAGTACGTTTATCTATTGCCTACAACGCATTTTTTTACCTAGGGGGCTGAATTGAAAAACCATGCTTTTGATAATACCATTTGAAAACAATTCCTAACAGTTGGGTATCTTTACAGTCTGTTTGTGACGGCAGCCGCTGCTACGTGACTTAAATGCCGAAGTTATTTACCAAATATTAAAAATTTAACTGACTAGAAAAATCCACTAATAATATAATAAATAACTTTCTACTGATCTGCTTGCAGTCGCTGCCTCAGCACGAGCCAACGGCAGCAGAAGAGGACCTATTCATCGGCCTTGCCTACATACAGTCTATAGGGCTTCTACCACTCCTGCTGGCTGAGCAGAAAGATCAGATTAGTAGAAAGTTATTTTCGTGTTTTTTTTTAAAGTCGGTTAAATTTTTATTTTATATTGTTTTTCTCGTTTTACTTGTGTAACTAATTTAAGTTGCAATAGCGTTAATGTCAACTAATCGCCGTTTTAACTTGATTAGCGACTGTGTTTAAGTAAGCAGATCGCAACCCGTGAAATAGGTACAATGGGCTGCAAAATCCACTAACTAGATCCTAACTTTGATGACAATGAGACCTAATAAAAAGTATTCTCTAAAAAAAAAAAATAGGTTCATAAATGACGGAGTTATGAAATAACATCTATCTATCTATACATATAATAAATCTGTAACAAGTCGGTGTCTGTACATTGAAGATATTTGTGAAAAATAGTCACTAGGGCTATTTATTAGCGCAATAGAACCCAAACAATGATTTTTAGAATTATTGTCTGTTTGTCTGTTTGTCTGTGCGTTTGTGCGCGCTAATCTCAGAAACGGCTTAACCTAGAAGGATGCGGTTTTCACTGATATGTTGGTATTTTTTTGGATTAACATGTAGTGTTTGTTTCATTTGAATCGGTTCACAAATAAGAAAGATACGTCTATTTTAAGAATTTATCGAACAGGTTTTTTGTTTGAACGCGCTAATCTCAGGAACTACTGCTCCGATTTGAATAATTCTTTCAGTGTTAGATAGCACATTTATCGAGGAAGGCTATAGGCTATATATCATCACGCTAACACCAATAGGAGCGGAGCGGAGCGGAAGAATGTTTCCAAATCGGGGGTTTTGGAAATAAAACGTCTATATCTCGGGAACTACTGCTCCGATTGCTCCGATTTGGAAAATTCTTTTAGTGTTAGATAGCCCAGTTAGATAGGGCGGGTTGGGAGCGGTTGGGGGGCGGGTTGAGAGCGGGTTGGGGGCGGCTTGAGAGCGGGTTGGGGGCGGGTTGGGAGCGGGTGGGTGGGCGAGTAGGGAGCGGGTTTGGGGCGGGTTGGTAGCGGGTTGGGGGCGGGTTGGTGGCGGGTTGGGAGTGGGTTGGGGCGGGTTAGGAGTGGGTTGGGAGCGGGTTGGTGGCGGGTTAGGAGCGGGTTGGAGGCGGGTTGAGAGCGAGTTGGGGCGGGTTGGGAGTGGGTTGGGGGCGGGTTAGGAGCGGGTTGGGGGCGGGTTGGGAGTGGGTTGGGAGCGGGTTGGGGGCGAGTTGAGAGAGGGTTAGGGGCGGGTGGGGGGTGAGTTGAGAGCGGGTTGGGAGCGGGTTGGGGGCGGGTTGAGAGCGGGTTGGGGCGGATTGGGAGCGGGTTGGTTTATTATGAAGTTTCACTTCTTCCGGGAGGATCTAAGGAGAGCCATAATTGATGAAAAAGCAAATTGGATAAAAAAATAAGCTGCCCAAATTACTAATTCCACGCGGACGGAGTCGCGGGCAAAAGCTAGTACATAAAATAAATAAAAAAATAAATATAAATATCATGGGACAATTCACACCAATTGACCTAGTCCCAAAGTAAGCTTAGCAAAGCTTGTGTTATGGGTACTAAACAACGGATAAACATACCTATATAGATAAATAAATACTTAAATACATAGAAAACATCCATAACTCAGGAACAAATATTCGTGCTCATCACACAAATAAATGCCCTTACCGGGATTTGAACCCAGGACCTCTTGCTTCGTAGGCAGGGTCACTACCAACTAGGCTAAAGCGGTCGTTAAAAAGAAAAACAACCGAATTGATAATCTCCTCCTTTTTTTTGAAGCCGGTTATCAAGTCATGATTATGGTTAAGTCCCCAGTATGTTTTTAAAATTATAAGTGTACCTTAATCGCGAAACTTTAAAACTTTATACGACTCGAGAAGACGAAAATCTGCGTTAGGTATTTGAAGTACTACAAAGAGAGTAGCAAAAAGTTATTGCTCTACTTCATTTTAACTACTAGGACTAATAAAACTAAGTATAGCGGTAAATATTAAAGAAAACCTTAGCACACTTTCACCATAATATTTGCTACAGTTTTTTCTTTCAATAAGGACCTGTTCAATCTGTCTCTGATAAGTTCTTGGTATTTTATGTGACAGATAACTGCGATACCGTCACTATTTCTTCAAACAAAATATACAGAGATGTCATTACAGATCTGTCACAAAAATGTCAAAGACTTATCAGACGGGCTAAGTCTTCTTTACCCAAATAGTTTTGCAATACCTTAGGAGGTACCGTCGTGCGTGACTGGTAAGTAGGTTTAACGTTTGCGTGTCTACCTTATTACAATTCTTTACGTGAATAAATTCGTTTCTCGTATCATAGCTCATTGTAATTGTAATTTATGAATGGATCTTTCTTTTGGCACCGCTAGAATGTCCCTTGTAAATTTACAAAGGATTATAAATAGCAACTGTAGCGATCTGTCTTCGTCGTCATATTACGACTCTATCTACACAATGATACTAGAAGTCTGCTTAAAGTACAAAGTATTACAAAGTTAAATCTTATACCTGTAGTATAATCTTGTCTCAGGAAGCCATTATTTTACCATTATCAGACATCGCCATAATAATAAAAATGTGTCATCAGTAAGTAAGTGCATCTGCGGCTCACGGTACCGATTTAAGTCCTCTGCCAGATGGATCGGTTTTGACGATCATCATCATCATCATCACAGCCTATATACGTCCCACTGCAGGGCACAGACCTCCTCGCAGATTAAGATGGCTTGGGCCGTAGTTCCCACGCGGGCCCAGTGCGGATTGGGAATTTCACATACACCATTGAGTTGATGAACACAATCTCAGGTGTGTGCAGGTTACCTCAAAGCCGTGATGGCTTAGTTGTTTGATCTATGGCCTCTCAAGCAGAGGGTCGTGGGCCCGGGCTCGTACCTCCGAGTTTTTCAGAATTTATGAGCAAAATTACATTTGCAATTCACGGTGAGGGAAAACATTGTGAGGATAAACTATTAATCGAATAATAATAATTAGTATTCTTACTAATAACTAGGGGTAAGTCCCTAGGACTAGTGTCGTATTACAGTAGTAGTGGTTTAGTAGTAGATTGTACTGCAGGACGAGCTACCGGTAGTAATAATTATTATAATGTAGTTTAAAAATCTAAACAAAACATTTCCATGGCAAACCGAACAAAAAGATGACCCCCAGAGACAAAAAAAAAATCTAACAACCACGAACATGGCTAGGTTACATTGTTCTGTCTTAGAATTCTAGTGCCTACTCGTACGCTACCGACTCCATGATCAGATCAGATTTATGGTACCAACTGCCAAGTTTTGTGTCAATGGCACAATAAGAAGTAGGTGAAAATCAAGTTCAAAGATTCCATTACATACATAGAAAGATACAAAACATACAACAAGTGAAGCCCACAAAACCGTTTTAAAATGAGACTTACAGCGAAATACATTTATGACCACCAACATAAAGCATTTCAAAGTAAACGCTGATGTAGTTGCACAATAATTTTTCTACGATAAATATTTTCAAAGGATTTCAAGTCTTGTAGTTGTCGGCTTAAATTATATCAGAATGATAATGTTTATTGTATAGTCAGCCAAGAAATTCCTTTACCTCTCTAAGGTTCAACGTCAGTTGTACGGCTTAAAACATCAAAGAATATTTTCACTTACAAGTCAATGTGACAATCACAGTTACCATACTAAACGGGACTTATCACGCAATTAATATTTACCTCCAAATAACAATCGCCAAGTAAATAAGACAGCCATAGCAGAGCATTTATTGGAGCAGTTATTGGAGGAGTTCTCTCAACGGAACGTCATTTCTACCCTGGAATGGTGCGTGAAGCGGTTGAAATTAAAAAACACAAAAATTTTTACCGGGAGGGTGGATTTAAGCTTTCGTCTTCGTGGAATCCTGTTATAAACAAATGTTCGCGTCGGGATGAATGTTCGGAGTGATCGTCGGATGTTGTGAGTGTTGTGTGTCGGTGTAATAGGGTGCCGTTGAAAAATCTTGATCAAGTGCGGGTAGTTCGAGATATCATGGAATTTACCAGGTATAACCATCAGTTAACTGAGCATAGTATTGATAGATTAAAAATGTAGTGCGGCCGTTTCTTAAAATTTGGGTTTACAGAAAAAATGTCCATAATTGGTTCTTGTCCATTACTGGTGCTGTCGCCCTAAGGCGAACTTGCACAGATCAGAGTCAACTACGTAGCTCCGGGTCGAGTGCTAAGTTGCTAACCCAGGGTGTGTCAAAATGTATAGAACTGTCGGATGACAGGTTATGGATATAACTCAGAGTTAACGATTTAATTTTCTAGCCCTAGACCAAGTTTTTTACTTGTAAATTGGCCGTGTACTTGACTTAGCAGGTAAACCTATAGGCGTTTAAAGTAAATAATATAATAATGCTAGACGTTAACTATGGTTTTGTCCTTTCAGAAAATAAGTTGTGTATGTATATATGTGTCATAGGCTCAATAGCGTTTACACTTCGTTTTTGAAATGACAAATTCACGGCCACGAATACACACGACTGTCGACGCGGCGAGCGTCTTCTCTGTTCATTGTGTGTACCCATATGTAGCCACCGTGTGACGAGTGTCTCGGCCCCGCAATGATTAGGGAAAACACTATCGCATCGCCGATCGTGCGTAGGTACTTAATTCCAACCGGACGATATGAGTCAACTTTGTACGCGTTTTTCAGCATTTTGTAAGCAATTGTAGATGATATTTCATATACTTCTGTGACTTTTTGTACGAAACCTGGCTGGGAGTATGTGACTTACAACTCAGAGAACGGAGAGTGGGTAATTAAACAAACAACCTTTAATAATTATAAATACTGAGGGCTTTTACGCCTGTTTATTTAATAATTAGCCTTAGACTACTCACTAAGATACGGGTCCGTCGCCTGAAGGGCGTTACCTACCGCGGCCGCGCGGGTGGAATCGCGGTGGATTTCCGCGCCTAAACGGAGTCTCTACGGGAACGTTCGGGGTCCTCTACTGCACGATTTCGTGTTCGACCTACCGCGCTGGTGGAGGGGGTGCCTTTGACCGCACGGCGTGGTCTAGACCGGCCGCACAGGTCAAAGGAAAAAAAAAATTTAATCTGTTTATTTCAGAAAAAAAATACACTTTATACAGCATTAACTTAAATCCTTAAATTGTAGGATTGTTGCAGTTAATAACAATAATATTAGTTACCTACTTAATTTTTTACTGTTTGGCAAATCATCACTACCCATTAATATCATAACATAAACCTTTTTGTTAAGGAAGTTGGTCTAAGTGACGTACAAGAATACCCTTAATCTTGTTGGCTTTGTTATTAACAATTTCTTCAATAGTTTCCAGTGGAAACTTATTTAGTATGCAAGGCAGCATGGACGTCCATACTCTCCGGTCATATACATTAATAGATCTCGGCGTTATATAGTTTGGCAAGTTAGACAGATTTCGTAAGTTCCCTGGTCTGCTCTTCCTTTTCATCTGGCTTATTCAGTACTGTGTTATAACAGCTAAATCAACCTTTTCAAATATATTCATTACTTTACAGTATCTAAATAGATTTTTATAATTGTCTTTGTATTTATATTTAACTTTGAACTAACACACAAACACAAACTTTTAAACTTTTATTTTTAACTTTTAACTTTTGAGGAGGTTCAATCAATAATAATATTATTTGTGTTTTATTAAAACTGTGTGCGTTAAATTCATCTTAAAAAAGTATATTAAGTACATTACATTAGAACCAGAGTACTTATCTAGATTTGTATACTAGAAAATTAACGATTTACATTTACAGGGTAAATTAACGTACTGCGTCATACACTTTATTGTTATAATTATGAGGGCTATCAGGATGATCAAAGAGCTCCAGAGTTGTAAGTACCCAACAAACCAACAAAGGCGATCGGTGTCTTAAATAAGATTTGTAGTCTTCCCTCACCAGTGAAACAAGTTGACGTCAACTGTTTAGTGTATATTGTATGTTTGGTGCTGTACTAACTTAGTTTTTAAGAGTTTTGATTTTTTACTAACCAATTTTGTTGACATTTTGTTTAATTATGTAATAAGTACTTGTTACTTGACTTTTGTAAGGGTAGCATGTACATAATTAATTACTGAAACTATGGAAAAAAATGACAGAAAAAATTAGTGTGCGGCTGACGAGGGAATTAACTACTAATTAGCTTAAAATATGCGCTGTAATTTACTGTTTTACAGTTTGTCTATGTAGCTACTCGTGTATGTAACGGAATCACTTCTTATTGTGGTATTAAATACAAAACTCGACAATATTGCGGAGTTATAATGACACTATTAATAGTATCGTACCATCGAGTTGATCTGATGATGCCTCCTGCCTGATGCCTGATGATGATGATGACCTTGCATTGCGTCTGAATATAGTTTTGAATGCTGTGGTATAGAAATTCCGCAACAGAAACTTATAATTATATGTCTTTACAGAATACCTAGATATGATACTGCAAACATTTTCTTAAGGAATCTAGAAAACCTTCTACATAAATTTCATAATCGTAAAAATTACAAAATTATTTTAACGGGGGATTTCAATATCAATACTCTCAACGATTCTAAAGACAGTCGTGAGCTACATAGAATCGTTCAAAACTACAATTATAATCTTCACGTGACTGTATCGACTCGACTAAATTCCTGCATTGATCATATTGTGAGCAATGTTTCGAACGCTTCTGTAAAGGTGCATGAATTGGGGCTCTCTGATCACAATACAGGTCAAACAATTAGTTTCCAAACCGAAGCTAAAGCACCTCCTGTCATAAATTGGTATATTACGAAAAGAGACTTCAGTTTTATTCAGGCTAAGACCTAGGTCAATTTTAATTGGTGTTCTTTTATTGCTAATTTAGTATAATTTTTATTACAAACATTGTTCCCGAACCCAACTATCCACGACTCCTGTAATATTTTTTTTATAATATAATTTGTTTGAGTGCAAAAATATTTTAATTTGTCTCTTTAGAAGTAAGTACCTTTTCCTGCTTTAGGTTTACAAAAGCACGGTGGCGCCCCTAGAGCATTTCTTTTAATTTTTTTTTGTGATTCTATTATTTTTTGCTGTTTTCTTTCTATTTTTTTTAATTGCTATTTGTCAAACCGAGCCCCAGCTGAACCTTCACCCTGAGCAGCTGGCCCGGCATATCATCTCGTGTGGAAACCTCTGCAGCCACCTCACACCTTTACATTTGGCTTAAGCCAGGAAAACATTGGTAAATTTTGTGATAACTTAAATAACTTAAGCTGGACTAACATTTACAGTCAAACGGATTTAAATAGTGCTTTTAATGATTTTTATGACATGTTTGTATTACTTTATAATTTATCGTTCCCGCTAATTAGAATTAAAATATCGAATAAAAATAAAAATAAAAATTGGATTACAAAGGGTATAAAAAGGTCTTGTATAACAAAAAGAAAATTGCGATTTCTCTACTATAAAACTAAAAGTCATGCAATAAAAATGAAATATCATAAACATTCAATGATACTTAAAGCTTGTATTCGATACTCACAAAGAAAACAAAATAATAGTTACCTACGTGATTCAAAAAATAAATGTAAAGCTGCATGGGACCTAATACAAAAAAAAGAGGAAAATATCATTACAAGCACAGAGGAGATTGCTAATGTTTTCAATGACTATTATATAAATCTTGGCGCTGCGTAGAGATGTAGCTTCACTGTGCATCTTCTATCGCATGTACAACGGAGAGTGCTCCGAGGAGTTATTCGGGTTGATCCCTGCCGCATCCTTCCGCCACCGCCCTACGCGACAACACTTCCATCCTCACCATCTGGATGGTTGGTTGTCTTCTACTGTGCGTTTTTCCAGAAATTTCCTGCCTCGCACAGCAAAGCTCTGGAATGAGGTTCCTGCTGCGGTATTCCCGGACCGATATGACCTTCAAGCTTTCAAAAAAAGAGCGTACTCCTACCTAAAAGGCCGGCAACGCACTTGTGACTCTTTTGGTGTCGCAGGTGTCCATGGGCGACGGTAATCGTTTACCATCAGGCGATCCGTCTGCTCGTTTGCCCCCTATATCATAAAAAAAAAAAAAAAAATCAAACTAAAAATAAATATGACTACACAAAACATCGCCTAGATAAGGTACATAATTGTATTTCAACCATATACTTACATCCCTGTGATGAACATGAGGTAATACAAATTGTTAAGGCCTTAAAAAGTACCAATGCAGTAGGGTATGATGAAATATCTACTAAAGTCATAAAAAAATGTGTTGTTATAATTGCGCCTGTTCTGAGTTTTTTGATAAATTTATCCTTTGTAAATGGCGTTTTTCCTGATAAACTGAAAATTGCAGTTGTTAAACCTTTATATAAAAAAGGTGATAGGGAGGTTTTGAGTAACCATCGTCCGATAACATTGGGACCAATTTTTTCCAAGGTATTTGAAAAAGCCATGCACGCGAGAATTTCGTCATTTTGTGACAAATACAATATAATTAATGATGAGCAAAATGGTTTTCAGAAAGGAAAATCTACTACACTAGCCGCGTTCATGCTAATCAAATACATAACTGAAAATATAGATATGAAAAAACCAGTTTGTACGGTTTTTTTTGATATGTCTAAGGCATTTGATTTTGTTTTACATAAACGCCTTCTACAGAAATGTGAAAGATATGGTATCAGAGGTGTAGCTTTAAACTGGATAAAAAGTTATCTAAATAACAGAACCCAGTGTGTTCAAATGGAAAACCTTGAAAATAGAAAAAATATTGGATATATCAGATCAAAGTTTAAAATTAATGAAGTTGGAGTACCCCAAGGCAGCGTCTTGGGTCCTTTGTTGTTTTTATTGTATATTAATGACCTCACGCATGTGACAGATTATCAATGTATTTTATTTGCTGAGGACATTTCTGTTATAATACCATGTAATAATATAATAATGATGATATTAATAATTTAATTCGTAATGTAATTGAGTGGTTGGAATCGAATAATTTAAATGTTAATCTTGATAAAACAAGTTACGTACAATTTTATAACAGAAAGGGCAGAATTGATTTAAATGTGAAATATGATGGTAAATCGATACGTGAAACTGATGAATTGACATTTCTGGGTATAATGTTAGATAAAAATTGTTCTTGGAAACCTCAAATAGAAAAAAAAAGTAAAATGGTCAATAGTTTTGTATATCCCATTAGAAGACTTTCCACACAAGTAAATAGGGAAACAGCTCTTCTAGCTTACCACGATTACGTGGCATCCGTGTTAAGATATGGACTCGTGTTGTGGGGCAACTGTTGTGAAATAAATAGGTTATTCGTAAGCCAAAAAAAGTGCATACGGGCTATTTGTAACAAGCACCCACTAACATCCTGTAAGGCATTGTTTGATGAACTTAAAATACTTACTCTGCCATCGTTATACATATTGGAAATAACTAAATTTGTAAAATCAAATTATCATTTGTTTAAAGAACTGAAAAGTGTATGTAATTTTAACACGAGATATCCTACAAGACTGATTCTACCGAAAACAGCATCTAAACTCTGCAGCAAAAATTTTTATTGCATGGCCATATATAATATTTAATCATGTCCCTACAAATATAACTAGTCTGCCTTATAGGGTATGTATACGAACATTGCATAATTGGTTACTACAGAAAAGATTCTACACCATTAAGGATATCCTGTCTTGCAAGGGATAGTTTTTAAAGTTTTTATTGTTTTTTTTTTTTATTATAAGTCATTTGCATGTGTAATGTGTTGAGTGCTTTGTGTTTTTGAATTTTTGCATGCTACTGTGTAGTGGAATAGTTGTGTCATTATTTCCTGTTCACTATCTTATTGTACACTATTTTCTGCAAATAAATTACTTACTTACTTACACCTATTTTTAAATTCATTATTTTGGTATAAAAATTCAACTCAACTATAACTGCTTAGTTTGGGACTAGGTCAATAATGGTGTCAATTGTTCCATGATATTTAATTTATTTATGTATGACTATATATTAACTAATCTATACTAAATACAATATTATAAAGCTGAAGAGTTTGTTTGTTTGTTTGGTTGAACACGCTAATCTCAGGAACTACTGGATCGAATGGAAAAATCTTTTTGTGTTGAATAGTCGATTTTTCGAGGAAGGCTGTAGGCTTTATAACATCACGCCTCGACCAATTCCTATTGGTCATAGCGGAGCATCATTGACTAACACTAACATGGAAAAAATGTTTTTACAGTTTAAATTGAAAATAGTCAAAAACATAAAAGGGCAAATGTTACATGAGTGCACCACTTTCTTCGTCATCATCACTTTTTGACATAAGTGTATTTTTATCTTCGTAAAATTCCTTTTAATCCGTTTTTCACTGTCTTATATCGTGCTCTAGCTTGATTTTATATTCCAAAATAAATAAATGCATCATTATCTGCCGGTAATATTATAATTGACTACTTAAAGCTTTATAAAGAGATTTATACGTTAAGAATCTGGTGTAATCGCCGTAATTATATGCCTCGTTGATTTTCAAACGACGCCATCGTTTATCTTTCATCTACATTTCGTATAACGTCTTTAATATTTTACAATTATGTATACCTTACTGACTTTTACTACTCACTTTTAAGGATCATACTTACTATTATTTTTCATTGTACTAGGGGCGTTCAATAAAAAGTGAGAATGAGTATGTTATAAACAACTTTTGCTAAATGTAATTTTATTTTTCGACATAGTCACTTTTTAGCATAATACACTTAGTATATCTTTTTTCTAAACTTAAAATTCCATTTTTAAAAAAGGTCTCATCTTGAGTACTTAAAAAATCTTGTACTGCAGCGACTACCGCTTCGTCGTCTTCAAATTTCTGGCCTCTCAGGTATTGTTTCAATCTCGGAAATAGGTAGAAATCACTGGGAGCGAGATCTGGTGAATACGGAGGATGCTTAAGGATATCGAACCCAGCATCACGAATTGCAGCCATTGCAACGGCGGACTTGTGTGCCGGGGCATTGTCCTGGTGGAACAGCACAACTTTCGAGAGTTTACCTCGCCGTTTTTCGCGAATCTCATTGCGCAATGTTGCTATTTGTTTGGCGTATAATGTGCCCGTAATAGTGGCTCCATGCTCGAGATACTCAATCATTAATACCCCTTTACCATCCCAAAAAACAGAGCCCATGACCTTACCGGCAGATGGGCTCACCTTGAATTTCTTCGGAGTTGGAGATGATGGCCTTTTCCAGGTCATAGACTGCAGTTTCGTTTCAGGGTCGTAATGATGGAGCCATGTTTCGTCCATTGTTATAAATCGCGCCAAAAAAAGTTCCCGGTCGTGCTGCATCAGGTTCAAAGCTTCTTGACAAATCTCTAGTCTAGTTTGTTTTTGCGTGTCAGTAAGCATTCTTGGTACCCAACGCGCAGATACCTTTTTCATACCCAAGCGTTCATGTAAAATATTATGCACGCTCCCCGTTGAAATCTTTACATTTTCAGCAATAAAACGAACTGTGACACGACGATCCGCCAAAACTGAGTTTTCGACTTTTTTCACAATTTCTTCAGTTACTGCTGTAGTAGGGCGTCCGGAGCGGGGGTCGTCCATTGTCGATGTTCTTCCACGTCTAAATTCGGCGCACCAACGTGCGACTGTCGAATACGGAGGAGCATTAGACCCTAAAGTGTCCCGCAAATCCAAATTGACTTGGTCCGTAGAAAAATTTTTCAAATACAAGTATTTGATAACGGCGCGCAGTTCAATTTTCTCCATTTTCGCTAACGTACTCAATAGCATTGCAAAGAAATTACCGTATATTTTTTTAAACAAAAGACAGTTAGTTTTTTTTTCATAGCAATCAGCTAGATAGATTAGCTTTACCGGCCAGTATTTAAAATCTTAATATTAAAAGAGTTTGCATCTCATTCTCACTTTATATTGAACGCCCCTCGTATATTTCGGACCCATCATAGAACGTTTTGATTGTAAGCGTTATAATGATTTTTCATCTCTCATACTCGGAAAGTGAGGCAAATCATATCCGTCATACGGAAGCAAAACTATACTTTCTTTCCAAAGGTATAAATGAATTTAAAAATATAAAGGCATTGGTTGTCAATGGAACACATACCTACGCATTCAGCCAAGCATTATGGCATATACCTACATGGTTTGATTATGTACCTATTGAGTTTTTTTTTCCTAATTAGTCATATTATTATGATATGGTAATCGAAAAGCAGTGTCAGCCTACGAGACTGGCCCGGCCTAGTGTAGGTGATACGGAAAATCATGTGTTAAAAGGCATCGTATAGTGTTTAATCGTGTCAAAATGTGAAAACTTTATCTATGCTAATGGGTGAACTGTTAAATAAATAAAGATTTTAAATTATTATTATTATTGATTATATTACAAATTTTATAATGCCAGTGAAATACTATTAAAATAAATTATTAATTATACATTAGTTTCTTATTTAGTGACTTAAACTGGAAAAGTTAAAAAAACTATTAAGAAAATAACACGGTAGGCGACAATGGTAGTATGGTGTCCACACAACCTAACTCTATTATACAGCTTAACTCCTTTTTTCAATTTGGTTACTTACTTATTTTACAAATAAATTTACTAAAATACCTACTTTATCTACTGTTTTATTTTCAATGATTATTATATTGAACATTTTAAATTTTGTTAAATTAGTTAGACATTTTTATTTATTTATACTTATATTTTCTTACTTTTCTTGCAGTCGAAATGAAAAACAAAGTGTTTTTAACTCGGGAAAAACACCAATATCACTCTCGAAATATTGGCACCCTCGCTGTGCTCGGGTGCCAAGTAATCTCGTGAGATATTGGTTTTTTTCCTCCCTTGTTGAACAATCTACTATTCTTTGTCAAGCAATCCGATGTCACTGTGACATTTTCTGTGAAAAGGTTCTACAGTGGGTAACGATTCAGTCGGTTTGACTTTACATAGGTATACGACACTGTAATTCTATACTAAAAGTTAAATTTATTGTTTGTCATGTAAAACGTGAAATGTGACATTGGTTTTCCTAGCCGGTTTCAGTAATTACTAATTCAGTAGGTAAATTATTGATTCCACAAATTACTCAGTGCCCGAAACCAAACGTTCATTGTTAAAATAATTTCAAACGTTTTTATTTCCATAAACTCGGTAGTAACTAGTACAATGTTACAAAATTATTTCTTTACAGAAAATTAACAATGAGGTAGCTATTAGTCAGGTTTTATTTGGATTGTCGATTGAAAATTTAGAGAGACCTCTTGAAAGTCCTCACTGAGGAGCGTTTAAAGTCTCATTAGAAACAAAAAAATATATCATTAATCCGTTTCATTACCTACTAGAGTTACAACAAAAATCAAAGAAAAATAGGAATAGACTATCACGAAATGGTTCCAAATTACTATAATTCCAGTCTTACGGCCAACGTTGATTTTCTGTTGGGAGTAAAACATTAATAGTAGAGTCTAATATTTAGGTAGTGCTAAAGTAAAAGACATTACTATCTACAATTTGATTATTAGCACCCCGTAATGGAAGAAAAAACTTTGCTTTTTCTGATACCGTCATTAAATCAGATTTCCCTGTTTTTGAAGCAAAAATCGTAGGTATACTTGAATACATTTATTTTCCCTTGCCGCGACATTTCTATTGAACAGAACCAAAGCACTGGAAGAATCAGGCATGCAACTAAAACTCGTGCGACCTAGTTATTTAAATAAAAGCATTTCTATTTTTCAAGATCTTCCTGTTCGACCGACCTTCCTCGTCGAAGTAGGAGGATCGGATAATCAGATACTTAATTTAGACGTAAAACAGATCTCTCACTTTTCTATTGATGTTCTCGAAGATTGAGATGAAAGACATTCCGCGCAGGTGGGGCGAAGTAATGAAGAATTGTAGACTCTTCGGACTAGTACAAGCCGGTATTAACTGCATCAGTAATTTACGTAAGCGCATCTGGATATTTTATTTCTTTATTAAATTTGCGTTTTAAAGACGTATCTTTATTTTTAATATTACTTGTACATTCAGGTTGAAGCGTATTATTTTAACTGTGACAAAATTATCAAAATGTAATTAAAATATTAGTTGCTTTTAGTACTAAACCATGTTAAAAAGAAGTACCGATACCTATTTCTAGACAACATAATTATTAAAAAAGCGTGTAACATCTTCACCGCAAATTCTTCAAGGATTTTAAATTTTTAATAAAAATATGTTAATTTTGACTGTGACACAATAAAATTGAGCGCGTACTTACTTTTTCAACTATAAAAAGATAGCTCTTTAGCGATAAAACCGCCTGTTGTTTACCTCTTATTTTCATCGTCTTTTAATATGTCGTAGTCTATAAAGTATCGATATATTAATGTAAATCGGAAATCGATAAATGAGAAGGCCCTATGACAGCCTCAAAAGTGCCACGAGAATTCCGGCTGGTAAATTAGTTTTAGCAGATCGCTCACGGTTTTATGTTTTTTAGACCCTTTATATGTGGTTTTACATGGGCCAGAGTTACCGTCTACTGGGTCAAAACATTTTGTGTACTGTTCTTTAGGTATAATAATGTTGCTCAAGCGTTTTTTAAGGATCATTAATTATGTCACCGAAATTCCTTAATAAACTCTGATAAACTACCAACTCTACACAAAATCTTAACTACATCAAGATTGAATTAGCGTGAAGCGTCTGTCTTGCGGCTAAGCCATAGAGCTTAATAAAAGCTCTAAGTGCTAAACTTTGGAGCAAGCTGCAAGCTGTTATCTTTACTTATCACTCACAAATTCGCCTGGATTATTCACTGCACCTTGAAGTAAAGTTGTAGTGAATAATCTAAATAATACGTAAATAAATTTAATAATACTCCCTGCTTTAATTTCATAATGACAAAATCCAAAATAAAAGGGCCGTTAAAACTTAGTTAATAGGCAAGTAATAGGTAAATAGTTATTGAAAAAATTCACGGTAGCAGTGTACAGTATAACAAAAGGAAAACATATATTTCAAACTAAATACAAACTGAAATATAGATGCACAGAAAAAACCCCAGAAAAATGACCAATGCTGCAGGTCCTCAGCATACCGTGCTGCGTGCTTACCCCTACACCATCACTGGTCTAGAGTGATGCTGAGGACCTGGGTTCGATTCCCAGCATTGGTCTTTTTTCTTGGGTTTTTTCTGTGCATCTATATTTCAGTTTGTATTTAGTTTGAAATATATGGTTTCACGGGATGACCGTAAAAGTAATAAAAAATGAAGTTGAAAAATAAATACAAAAAGATACTTCATACCTAACTTGTAACAGGAAAGCACATGTACAACTTGGTAGTCTTGACTTGCAAGCTAACGAGTAATAGTGGCCGCATAATAGTGAGTACGGAACCTTACACTCTGCATGGCCCAACATATTAAAGGAGCAGTTCTTTCCTTATATGAACTGATAAAGAATGGAATTGGTTCCCATCGTCTGTATTTCCAGATAGTTACAACTTAGAGCTCTTCAGGACTAGAGTGAGTGGCTGTTACTGAACGGATGAGATACATTATTGGCCTTATCCATCAGGTATGATAGATGTAAATCAAGGCTCAGTTTTAAGATAAAAAAATTTTTTTTCAAAAATCCTGATTGTCATTTCTTATTTTTCTACAATATTACCTATTCCCGTTCTAAAGTTTTGGTTGTTGTTGATTTTTAATAGTTCAATTTAAGTTTCTTTAATCATCATCACAGAGCTTAGGCCTCCTCTCAGAATGAGAGGGCTTGGCCCTTCGTTACCACGCGGGCCCAATGCAGATTGGGAACTTCGCATAAATCATTGAATTTCTTCTCAAGTGTATACAGGTTTCCTCGCGATGTTTTCTTTCACCGTAAAGCTCATGGTAAATTACAACCGAAAAACTCAGAGGTGCGAGCCCGGATTCGAACCCACGACCCTCTGCCTGTGAGACCATAGGTCAAACCACTAGGCCTCCACGGTTTTTTACTTTCTTTTTAATTTACTTTCGATTTATTTGTTCTTAATTAAAATAAAGATGGAAAATACTCGTACATCACTCGAGTATCACATGGAAAGTTTTCACTCAGTAATTAACTTCAGTACGCATAACTTTTACTCGCAAGATATTCAAATACGAGGGGCGTTCAATATAAAGTGAGAATGAGATGCAAACTCTTTTAATATTACGAAATTAAATACTGGCCGGTAAAGCTAATCTATCTAGCTGATTGCTATGAAAAAAAAAACTTAAAACTTACTCTTTTGTTTAAAAAAATATACGGTAATTTCTTTGCAATGCTATTGAGTACGTTAGCGAAAATGGAGAAAATTGAACTGCGCGCCGTTATCAAATACTTGTATTTGAAAAATTTTTCTACGGACCAAGTCAATTTGGATTTGCGGGACACTTTAGGGTCTAATGCTCCTCCGTATTCGACAGTCGCACGTTGGTGCGCCGAATTTAGACGTGGAAGAACATCGACAATGGACGACCCCCGCTCCGGACGCCCTACTACAGCAGTAACTGAAGAAATTGTGAAAAAAGTCGAAAACTCAGTTTTGGCGGATCGTCGTGTCACAGTTCGTTTTATTGCTGAAAATGTAAAGATTTCAACGGGGAGCGTGCATAATATTTTACATTAACGCTTGGGTATG
Source organism: Archips crataeganus (assembly GCA_947859365.1). Lineage (NCBI taxonomy): Eukaryota > Metazoa > Arthropoda > Insecta > Lepidoptera > Tortricidae > Archips > Archips crataeganus. Next base: position 13,569,938 of record OX402057.1, on the reverse strand, counting down.
AAAAAGGTATCTGCGTGTTGGGTACCAAGAATGCTTACTGACACGCAAAAACAAACTAGACTAGAGATTTGTCAAGAAGCTTTGAACCTGATGCAGCAAGACCGGGAACTTTTTTTGGCGCGATTTATAACAATGGACGAAACATGGCTCCATCATTACGACCCTGAAACGAAACTGCAGTCTATGACATGGAAAAGGCCATCATCTCAAACTCCGAAGAAATTCAAGGTCAGCCCATCTGCCGGTAAGGTCATGGGCTCTGTTTTTTGGGATGGTAAAGGGGTATTGATGATTGAGTATCTCAAGCATGGAGCCACTATTACGGGCACTTTATACGCCAAACAAATAGCAACATTGCGCAATGAGATCCGCGAAAAACGGCGAGGTAAACTCTCGAAAGTTGTGCTGTTCCACCAGGACAATGCCCCGGCACACAAGTCCGCCGTTGCAATGGCTGCAATTCGTGATGCTGGGTTCGATATCCTTAAGCATCCTCCGTATTCACCAGATCTCGCTCCCAGTGATTTCTACCTATTTCCGAGATTGAAACAATACCTGAGAGGCCAGAAATTTGAAGACGACGACGCGGTAGTCGCTGCAGTACAAGATTTTTTAAGTAGTCAAGAAAAGACCTTTTTTAAAAATGGAATTTTAAGTTTAGAAAAAAGATATACTAAGTGTATTATGCTAAAAGGTGACTATGTCGAAAAATAAAATGACATTTAGTAAAAGTTGTTTATAACATACTCATTCTCACTTTTTATTGAACGCCCCTAGTATGTTAATTCCTGAAAACAAGTTATCTCCTCTTTGCAAAAATCTTCACATCTTGAGCTAATGGGAAAGAGGTATTAATAAATTTTGCGAGCGAAAAGGTGTTTGCGCATAAACACAAAAATATGAAATCGCTCCTTCAGAACGAGACTGACACAATTCGAATTAAGTATTGTCATTTCAAAACTAAACCTGTTTCTGTTTTTCTTTTTACATAGAGTTTTTTTGAAATGACAATTAATCAAATTGTGTCAGTACAGGTCGATTCACAAGAGCTGGCACGAATGGATCGAATGAGCGAATGAAAGTATTCATGTGTTGACTATTTGAATACACTTCACACAAATATGAAATGACACATGCATCGGTCATTTTCCTACAAAAGTGTCAAAATTACATTAATTTCGTTCAATTCATTCGTGCCAGCTCTTGTGAATCGACCTGTACCTATCGTTCTAAAGAAGCGGGATGTTTGTAACGCATTTCAGTTTAGAATCCCATTGCGACACGTCTCAAAATATACGCCACAAAACATAATGAAAAGAGACTTCAAAGATTCTGCACTTGAAATTTGTTCGCTAGAAATTTCTCGGAGAAGAGTGCCCTGAGATATTTTTCTAGAGTTTATCGTAGAGAAAATCTCTTTATTACGCGAGCGTTATTAAAGATTTTTTCAATCTACGGAAATTCCCAAGTCACGCGATGCAATTTTTTATAATACCTAAGTATAATATTTATTTTAAAAGTTTTCTTAATATGAAACTACTATCTCTACTACTTTGTAACGCTACTCCTCATTTGAAGTGTGGTGGCCTAGCGGTTTGACCAATGGTCTCTCAAGCAGAGGGTCGTGGGTTCAAATCCCGGCTCACACCTCTGAGTTTTTCGGAAATTATGTGCGAAATTATATTTGAAATTTACCGTGAGCTTTAGTGAGGAAATCTGCGTACACATGCAAAGAAATTCAATGGTGTCTGTGAAGTTCCCAATCCGCACTGGGCCCGCGTGGGAACTACGGTCCAGGCTCTCTTATTCTGAGATAAAGCCTGTGCCCTGAAGTGGAACAGATGACAATAATGATAATGATATTCCTTATTTGATTTTGATTCGACTAAGTACTAGTCTTCACTAACAACATTTAAAAAAAAATGTTGCAGGTAGAAGATGTACAATAAAATTATTAAGGAAGTACCTACCATTAGTATGTATTTATACAGTCAGGCGGGGAACACCGAGTATAGAACGGAGTTCCATGCATATTTCAGAAACTTGAAACTGGCTACATTTTATACACTTGACTTACTGAATCTTAATATAAAAGTTAAATTCTAATTTATTATTGCACGTAGTAAATTACCTTAAGGACTGGCTTGCGTCGTAGTTCTTCAATTGAGCTGTATACATGATGCTAACAAATTAGATACAAATATTTATATGGCTGAATCTACTCATCAAAACAAGTCACTTTTATTCAAACAACTTTTTAAAATTTCAAAAAAAAAACTAATACTTTTCATACATATCCATCCAAACGGATTACGGCTTTAGTATGGAAAATCGAGATTTTTTTTTAATTTTAAAAAGTTGTTTGAATAAAAGTAACTTGTTTTGATGAGTACCTAGATTAAGCCATAGAAATATTTATAACTAATTTGTTAGCATCCTGTATTATACTAACCATGAGTTGCATCGTATCTGCTTTCCAAACTGTAAGCGTTTGACAAAATGATTGATTAGAAACAATGACAAGAAATGACAAATGCCACTTCTTTCAAAAACTCTTATCTCAAATCAATAAATAAACCAAACTGAACCTTGATGCATAATAAGTAAAGTTCATTTGGCCATACTGTCGATTTTGAGATACGCGCTTTTTTTCAAAGTAATGACGAAATGTAACGATATTGTGATTGATTTTTACTTACAGACGATGTTTACAAGGAAATAAAAATAATAAATAAAAATTGTACTGTTGTTCCTTGTTGATTTCAATTGGTAGTGATGTATAAACATGTTTATCTTATTTAGAATTCCGTAGTTTAAAAATAATAAAAACCCTTATTAGGATCACTCCGATCATCCGATGTCTGCATGGTTGGAATTAATATAAAAGCTATGGTCTCTTGCAAGTTCCTAAGCTAATAAAAGAACTAATAAATTCATTAAATTCAAAACCTATTCGTAAGTAGGGCTCGCTTCTAGCTATTTTTACTCACTTAATTTATCCCTAGCACAATGTTTTTTTTTTATATTCATACTTAACAATATCACTGAAATGCTAAATGATAAATTGTACTAACAACAATTCGCCTGATCGCGCTATGGTCTCGGCAGTCTACGCACACATAGATAGTTACGTGTGTGTGCACCGAAATTTCACCTGCAGTCTAAGGAATGAACTCTCTTAATAATGACAACTGAGACCGTATTGTCTAAGTAACGTGCGGACGCTTTTTATCGCATTCATTATTTATTTCTGTGAAACGGTATAAGGTCGTGGCAGAAAGAGATGGTGAAAGCGACAATATGCAATATGCAACGCGTTAGACATTATGGCTTCTGTACGGTATATTGCGTGCTGTTGTGAACCTGACTTACACTTGCCCTTGGTCTTAAAAAAGAGTTCTTACATACGAAATAATTGAAAACGAAAGCTGCGACTCTACCAAAGATGAAAGTAACTCATTTACCATTAGGCCGTTATTTGTATAACATTTTCCATTAGTAATACCAAATTAAACATAAATTTTTAATCGCCTTAAATAGGTATTCATTTAGCATTCTCGATTCAGAATGAAGATATTTGAATAATTACTTACCTACATTTTCCCCAACAATACAGAACCTTACGTGCTTCTAATTTCCCTTTTTTCCATTATTCCGTAATTAAGTGTTTTTCAAATTGCCTCTAAATAACAGCGGTTTTTCATGCCCGCCCATATTAAAGCCGTTTTCTACCCGCCAGCGTTGTGTAAACGCTATTTTTCTTAATTTACAATCTGTATTAAAAAGGTGGGCAATATGTTATAAGGGGTACGAACGAATTACAGTATCATTAAACATCTGGCGATTAATTTTTGTACGTGGAAAAATATTTCATTTCCTTTTAGAAAATCGCGTAGAAATTGTACTTTAGCAATGTTCAACGATTTTTATTTTGTATTGTAATAACATTCTCTTGACCGAAAATCCTTGCCAAAAAAAATATAGTTTAGAAAACTCGATGATAAACCGTGCGGTAAGCCTGCCTGACTGCTCCGTCATCAGACCCTGGATACTATTCTTGGCCAAAGTACACCCTAAGACCATTCTATTTAACAACCCCAAATAAGGTTAGGTCATGTTCCATCTTTGAGTTTCAGTATCGCTTCCGGCTCCATCAGCAGATCAGCTTGATGGTATATTATTGTATTGTTATTTGATTACAACTTTGCATAATTGCTAAGTTTTGTGTCAATACCATAACAATGATGTTGGTGAAATCAAGTTAAAAGATTGTGTTATAGGTACATAGAGTGCCGAAAATTCGGGATACTTTGAGCCAATGAAGAATAAGGTAAACGTCCCTGTGCTCGACACTGACCCTATACATGGCACCTTCAATCTTATGTCATAGTAAGTGAGGTGACAGATGGGTGTCATCTACTGGGCGTTGAGGTGTCGAGCATTGGTACGTTTACCTTAACTTTGGTCCATATAAAATCAAATATAGAATTACGCAGAATTACGAGATGTAGACGGAAGCTTACTAAAGGTCTATACAGTGCATGCATAGTAAATATGACAAGATTTAGACACGAAATGGCATATTTTTTTTAATTACAAAGTTCTGAGCCTATACATTACCTACGTAATCCGTTACACATGCTAAAGGGACACACAACACTCCCTTTATATCTCCGCAGAAACCACGCCCACTTCATCCCTACTTTATTCTTCAACACTAACTTTTTGTCGATCAAAGCGAACACTTAATAAAGTGTCAAAGTGGCCTGCTGAACTTGTGAACATTCCCGGTCTAACCATTACGCACAGTCGAGTCACGTACGTAGCGGCAATTGACCACCACGAAATTGCTTACCTAATTATATCACTACGCTTAATCTAAGAACGCTTCTACTATCCCGAGTGATTAATTGTTCACTCAAAGAAAATAATATGTGTGTTGAATTTTAGGCGTTTTTTGGGTGTTTAGTTATGGCTAGTATACTCAATACTAGAAACTGCAAATGCTTAATATGTATTTAAGTAAGTACCTATCTACATAAGTACGTTAATCCGTTGCCTAGTACTCATAACATAAGCTTTGCTTACTTTGGGATGAATTGTCTTGATTGATTGCCTGACTGACTTATCAATGACCAGCTCAAACTCTTGGGCTTAGAATGCTGAAACTACTATGCAAAAGCATAGAAGTTACCTTTATGATGTAGGCAAGGAATAAGGGCGGGTTTGTTGAAACGGGAAGGGATTTATATGCTCGATTCAGAGTGACCCCATCTCCGTATCATAACAATAAAAACTAATTTCAGGATTTTTAGTGAGGTAAATAATAGACTTTATGATTTTAGCATCATTATATCATTTAAAAATCCTTCTTCACTTTAAAAGGTTCCACATTCTATAAATAAATAAACTAAGTGCCTATTTAATCAATCTGGCTATTAAAACAACTCAATCTAGCCCCTAAAATTTACAAATTACTCATTTTACTTGACCTCTAAATTTGAACTCGAGTTCATTTCATTACATAAGGTTCACGTTGCATGTCGAGAGCCAGGCCAGTTATCGTAACACTTAAGACGACCGATAACCATCTCTAAGAAATGTAAACTAGAAGCAAACACGGGAATTTGACTTGTAAATGCGGTTCGAACTAGTATGAAAGGGGAAACGATGAGTCTGCAATATTGAAGGCGGGGGCTTTAAAGCTTGATCGTTTATCGCATATTGTATCGTGTCATCGGTTTATTGAATATTGAAAAGTTATAACGTTTGGAACTCTATATTATAATCGGAAACATGTTGTACCTTTTGTAAATGTAGTTTGAACAAATCTTGGCCAAATACGATTAAACTGATTGTTGCCATACGCGCTTCCGGTTTGGATTTAGGTTTTGTTGCGAACTACTCTTTCTGTAGGCGTTCGTGTCGTCACAGCGTATAATATATGTTATGTATTTAAATTTTTTTGAATGGGTCCCACTGAATCAGCCTTGCGGCTTGCCGCAACATTATAATGAGTGAAGCCCAATTTATACTAAGTATTCGTATATTTCAAACTAAATGCAAACTGAAATATAGATGCACAGAAAAAACCCCAGAAAAAAGACAAATGCTGGGAATCGAACCCAGGTCCTCAGCGTTCCGTGCTGCGTGCTTACCCCTACACCATCACTGGTCTTTCTGTTTTTTCTGGGGTTTTTTCTGTGCATCTATATTTCAGTTTGTATTTAGTTTGAAATATATGGTTTCACGGGATGACCGTAAAAGTAATAAAAAATGAAGTTGAAAAAAAAAATAGAAAAAGATACTTCATACTTAACTAAGTATTTGGTTTTTTATTTGTAACCTTTCTTGCCAAATTCTTTATTCCGATATATCGAATATTTGTCGATCGGTGGTAGGTTACAGAGCCTCAAACACCGTCGTAGAGTTGCGTTTGTCTGTTTATTATCGGATAAATTTCGGTGAGTGAGCGCAGGAATTACAAGATTTAATTCCTCCATCTCAGTTTTACCCACTGACATCCAGACGGGGAGCGTCATTATATTTGTGTGGTTAATATTCTATTGTCCCGCACGAAGCGGTTCGCTTCATCTTTCCTAATGCGAACTGATAAGGAATGGAATTCGCTCCCGTCTGTATTTCTTGATAAATACAACCTAGGGCTCTTTAAGACTAGAGTGAATAGGCTATTACGAATCTGAAAATTTTTCGTCAGTGTTCAATCATAGGTCAGTTTTAAGTTAAAAAAATATGTTAATAAATCTCTCTCTCACACACACACTCTCTAATAGTTGTAAAAATATTCTTCGTTAGGATTTATTATGTCGAGGTGAAATAGTGACATCTAAATAGTGATATTTTTAAACGATTAATTTAGCCATTTCGGTTATTTCTTAATACGTCCTGTACTTCTACCAGATAACTAAAACACTATATCGGAATCTCTGCCATTTCTACAAAAATGTATCCGCGAAAGTGATTCCGAACAAACGCTCAAATATTGGCCGTTACCTTGAAATATCGAAGTAAATCGTAGCTATAAGCAACACCTTAAATGTATAGATACCTATGTGTATAATATAATGTATAACTATGTATAATTGAAATAAATAATAATAAAAAATAACTAACTCCCACTATAATATATGTATCTATTTATAATATATGTATCTATTTATTTGTTGCACACTTTTTATACAAAATTTTGTTTGTGCTGATTCCGGTCCAACAAGTTTGATGCACTGATATGAAGGGTTTGACTGAAAATCAGCGCTGTAGCAGGCATCTACTACAGCTTATGCTGAGTCAAATTCCTTTTCGACATCTAGAATTATGTTTTTTGTTTTTATTGTTATTATTGTTCTTTTTATTTTTCTCAGTGTATTAGTCAGTGTATTTTCTTTTTTGATGTCGAATAAAGTTATGTCTATGTCTATGTCTACACACTTGAAATAATCTACGTTCATATTCCTCTTCCTAAATCCCACCGCTTAACAGGATAACCGGCTTAAGGCAAGCTCCATCTCGACACTAAATGGCGTAAATAAGGTAGCTTATGTATCTCGGGAATTTCGGCATCTCCGCGGAACGCAGTGCAGCTGTCTGCAATAACAGGGCGCTGAAAAATCACCTCACTTTATCTCGTTTCTGCACTCGAAGCGGACTTAGTCTGGCCCTATACTACGAAGCGCGAAATTCGAACCTCGTTTCATGCCGTTCCGCTCACGCTAATGGTATTTATTACGAGAGTGAGAGGGACCGCACGATCCGAACTTCGAACTTCGAATTTCGTAGTAACCCCCCTGCTTTCGTCGTAAACTTAAAACATTTATACGTTTTGCAAACGTCTGCTTGTTATGTGTTTATTAAGTCATCATCATCATCCTAGTCCCACTGCAAGGCATAGCCTCCTCAGAAAAATTAGGGTTAGGGCCGTAATTCTCACGCGTGCCTAGTGCGGATTGGGAACTTCACATACACCATTGAATTTCTTCTCAGATGTGTTCAGATTGCCTCACGATGTTTTCCTTCACGGAAAAGCTCATGGATAATTTTAAATGTAACTTCGCACGTAAATTTCGATAAACTGAGATGTGCGAGCCCGGATTTGAAACAAGGTTTTTTTTATTATTATTATTATGGGAGGGAGACAAACGAGCCAGGGGGTCATCTGAGAGAGTCATCGGCCTTTAAAGGAAGTAGAAACCCTTTTCTTGAAAGCCCCGATATCTCTGTTGTCTGGAAATACTGCTGCCGAAAGTTGATTCCACAGTCGAGTTATTGCGGAAATGAAAAGAATAAAAACAAATATCCAAAACTTAAAGTGGTTTAAAAAAAATATTAGGAAAAGAATGAAAAGAAATGAATTGAAGATGAGAATTTTTTTTTTTATTGATAGAGAGAGGCAAACGAGCAAGTGAGTCACCTGTTGGTAAGCGATCACCACCACCCATGAGAACCAGAAACCCCAGAAGGGTCACTAGTCCGTTGCCGGCCTTTAAGGGAACAATACACTCTTTTCTTGAAGGACCCGATGTCATAGTTAGTTGGAAACACCGTAGACGGGATGAATGAAAGAAAAGTATAATAATGGTTGCAAAGATACTGGCCAGCATTAGCCAGGCTGATCTAACTCCTTGCATACAACATTATGTACAGCATGAAGTGCAACCAATCTTGTAAGTAGAAAAATAATATACCTATGTAAGGCATCTAGTATCCCTTTGTAAGTAATTCTGTGGAATCAACTTTAGCAACATCCTTGTTAAGGGTTTCGGGCGTTTTGACCGCTGCCAGTCCTGAGATTAAGATTTTATGAATTGGAAGACAGCTTGTTTTTACCCGACTGCCGGAGGGTTATTTAATTATGATCTTTACGGCTACTGTCACTAGACCAGGATCAATTTAACACAATAATCAATGAATATGAATTATACATTTTATTAATATTAATGGTTAGGAACTGACAACAGTTGAAACGCCCGTAGAATCACCCTTAAACTAAATACACGATTTTACAGCCAATGTGTGTCAATGAGCTTTAATTTCTAACCTGTTTATTAGCATGCTAATCGGTGGACGTCTTTCGGCTGAAATGATGATGATGATGATGATGATGATGAAACTACCGCCTGATTCAATCAATTATTCGTGAAAGAAAATATATTCTAGAAGTCTCTATTTTATTTGAATTTACTGTTATTGGAACTAAGTAAACAAATAATGCTACGAGACAGAGCTCGTTGACGTGAGTAGGCTACGAAATATGCCTACGCCGTAGCGGGACCTCTACGACAGACATCGTCGCATAAATCAGAATAAAAAATGTCACTTCATTAACATGAGAGACTAGTATGCGTAAGTTATTTATATCAATTATATATTATGGGTTCGATTTCCGCGCCGGCGCAGATATTTGTATGAAAAATAGGAATGTTTTGTTTTCGAGTCTTGGGTGTTTAATATGTATATAAGTATGTTTATCCGTTGCCGTATGGGTATTAACCCATAAAACAAGCTTTTCTGTGTGAATTTTCCCGTTATATTTATTTATTTAATTATAATGTAGGTGTATGAGCTTGTATGAGTCAGCAGATGAAGTAAATTGACGGCCGAACGTTTCAAAATTTACATTACTCACTTTCTTCGAGTGTTAAAACTTGTAGTATTATATCAATGATTGTCATGCTGACACTTATTGACATTTGTTGACTCAAAGGCAATTTTTAGTTTCACGTAACGTTTTAAAAAGTTTAATTCAAACATTTTGTATGACCTTTCAAACAGTAAATAAAGACTGGACAATAAGTAAAAAAACAGTAAAATTAAAAACATTAAAGATTGCGGGCGGGAAACAATGTTTATCCTATCAAAACCATTACATGTAAAAAGATCTAGTATCGCAAGGCAGTTCTTATACTGCAAAAAAGTGAGATGCAATGTTAAACCAAGTCGGTTATTTTAGTCAGTACCGGGGTGTCCATAGACCACAGAAATCGTTTTCCACCGACTTGCTGATTTAAAAACCGTGGAGGAACACATTCATACTTCTCAAAGAAAGGGTAAGGCAGTAGCTCCAGACAAGCTCCAGATTACCAACCGGATTAGGTTTAATGCTCCAAATAGTAATATCTATGGAAACATCTGACTAAAAATTTTGCTACAAATTGTTACCTAACAATAATTAGTAAATTAACAACATGCTGTAGTGACCGGATTAATATTAGATACCTTTATGTTTTTAGTACACAGAACGAATTGGCCATCGCACGGTTATATAATGATAAAAGAATAATCGTCAATGTCTACTTTATTATAATCCTTATTGAACATAGCTCTACTACCATGCAATTTGAGCAATACACATACGAATAGGTCCTCGCTACCAATTATTCACTTGAGCAACTAGTTACACCTTGTCAACTACAATACCTGGTGAGCTAGAATCAGAATCAGAATCAGAATCAGAATAATTTATTGTATAACTGTGTCACATAGGTACAATTAGGTGGTAGTACATATACTAAAGGTAGTTTCAACAGTTACCCGTTACGGGCGTACAATATTATTAGTAATACATATAATGTAATTTGGTACTTTAAAGTTAAGTCTAATTTTAATACTTAATGGCTATTTACAATTAGTTAATTAGTTCTATAATACTCTTTTATGTTATAAAATGCTTTATCCAAAAGCCAGTTTTTGAGCCTTCGCTTAAATATATCCCCTTCCCCCCCTTCCCCCCCCCCCCCCCTTCCCCCTTCAAATCAACTGGGAGATTGTTAAAAACACTAATAGCTGTTACATAGGTACTCTTTTTATATATAGAACTATTTACTTTCGGTAGCTGTATATTATACTTATATTGCGTCCGTACATTTAATTTCAGTGAATTATTTTTTGTAAAATAATGGGATTGATTTTTAACAAATAAGCATAATTCCGATATGTAAATGCCGCATAGGGTCATGAAGCGCTTTTCACTAAAAACTTTTCGAAGAGATTGTTCAGAATGCATACGGTAAATGGTTCTCAAACATCTCTTCTGGAGTAAAAACGTTTTATGCACATCAACTGAATTCCCCCAATAAATAACGCCATATGTTAGTAGAGGATAGACGCTTCCATAATATGCACTTTTTGTTATAGCTTCTGAGCAAGTTTCAGACAGTATCGACAGAGCGTAGCAGCAGCTGGAAATCCTATTATTTATTTGCTCAATGTGGGCTTTCCAATTTAGATTTGAATCTATTTTAATACCTAGAAAGCTTGCTTCTTTTACTTCTTCTAGACTAATACCTGCTGCTGAGACATCGAGCGCCATTTGCGCAGTTCTATAATGTCTGAATTGAATGAGCTTAGTTTTATTAAGATTTACTTTAAGGTTAATTGTACTAAGCCATTTTAGTATTTTGGTTAATGCACAATTTATGTTGACTTGCAGATTGTCACCATACGTCTGTCCTGAAAACAGAACCGTAGCATCATCGGCAAACATCACACATGGTTCGTCAACCACATTCGGCATTTCATTAAGATAAATTAGGAACAGGAGTGGTCCAAGAACACTTCCCTGTGGTACCCCTATTGCTACTTTCTGATAGTCTGACTTTACCTGCTCTATGATTTTATTTTTCTCATCGTACATTTCTATTAAAACTGCCTGCATTCTGTTGGATAAGTAGCTTTTAAATAATTTAAGGGCAGTTCCTCTAATTCCGATGTGTTCTAACTGTTGTAGAAGTATGTCATGCACAACGCAATCAAATGCTTTCGACATATCAAGTAATAGAGAGACACAGGGTTTTTTATCATTAACATTTTCCCATATGGTTTTAAATATCTTAAAAATTGCTAGTGAAGTAGATTTACTCCTTTGAAAACCGAATCGTGAGGTACTTAAGATATTGTTTTTATTAAGAAAGCTCATAAGTCTATTGTGTATAACTTTTTCAAATATCTTAGAGAAACTAGGCAATAAGGCAATGGGTCTATAATTCCCTAACTAACTAACCACAAACTAACCACAAGCTAACCACAAACTAGTCTTCCAGCTTTTAAGAATCTAGTCACATTAATTTGAAGAAAGAGATAGCAGAATTACAGTTGTAAGTAGCTACTGAATTTCATTTAAACAAATTTTTAACCATTGTTATTGGTAATGGTATATAGTAATTGGAAACTTAAGAGAGACTTACTTGGAGAGTTAAACTTTAGACATAATTCACAACATTATGTTTAGCTTTTCGAAATTTTATGCTGAGTTTTTTGAAAATTCTTTATCTCGCGTTATTTTTATTTTCACAATTCAACAAAAATCTAAAATGAAGGTACGTCTTGCAAAAATTGTCCTATTATTTGTTGAGAATAGAGCGACAGTGCTCGTAAGGTGTGACACATCGACGTCCAATAAATGTATGTCAAAGTATAACGAAGACCATTCTTACGATGGCATTATGTTTAGTAAGCTTCTTTCAGTTTTTAGCATCCACTTTTTGCTTTAAAAGTGAGTATTTTTTTGTGATATTTGCACTAAACCTTTTTCCAAGATCCATTTATGGAATGAGACCGAGTGGATTCAATTAATCCATGAATAAGTTCTAGTGAACGATGGGAAATATTGAGGGTGGGTTATTACGTACTTACAAATTAATTATAAGGAATAATAACCTAAAAAATGTCGTGATAACCTAGTAGTTTGACCTATGGCTTGAAGTCTATACTCGCATCTCGGAAATTTCGTTTTTTTTTATTATGAGGCAAACGAACAAGCGGATCATCTAATGGAAAATGATCACCACCGCCTATAAATATCAACAACTCAAAGAGAGACACCAATCTGTTGCCACCCTTTAAAGGAAGTATAAACCCTTTCTTGAAAGCCCCGATATCATAGTGTATTTATGTGCGAAATCACATTTGAAATTCACCACGGACTTTGCGGTCAAAGAAAACGTCATGAGGAAACCAGCACAAACCTGCGAAGAAATTTAATGGCGTGTGTGAAGATCCCAATCGTTTGCTTGAAAACTACAGACCAAACCATCTTTTCCTGAGGTGCCCTGTGCGCTACAGTGGCATATACAGGCCGAGATGAAAAAAATATATAGTAAGTAGATTATGAAATATTTACTAGATGTTTATGCTATACTACACTCAATTGAGCTCATTTATTTATTCGCCTGTCTGATATTTGAACAGAATTACATTTAGGTCAATTTATTTATTAACAGAATAGACAGAACGGTAGATGAAATCCTATCAATCTTATCATCTACCATACGAAGACCGAGCCTAACGGAGGATTCACAATCCAATTGCAAATTTCCACTCAAACAACTTGCTTCTCGTCGTGACGTCAAATCTAAAAAGTTTACAAATCCTGTTTACGTTTAATCGAGTTTTAGTTAAGATTTGCATTTCCTGTTCCACCCACGCGTTTGTGACTTTCGTGTTAACACAATTTACTGAAGGAAATATCATTAAAGTGATGAATTTGTCATACACGTCAGGGGACAATTACTGATGAAACATTGACGTGGATTTTGTAATTAACGAACGAAAGTGGGTTTCTTTGTTACAAGAATTATTGCTAAAGGTAATATTATTGATTGTTGACGATGGATTGAAACAAAAAGTCGCCACGATGATTTTAAGGGTATGAATTATGACTAAAATATTGTTGACACTTTCGAACAGACTGAGAAAGTAACAGGGTGGATCAACTTTTTTTTGCCATCCGTTGCTCACTATGGTACAAATTTTGTCACTTGGGCAACTGGGGACTCAGTAAACTACACGAAAAAGTTGATTCACCCAACGAACAAGCTCTGTGAACAACGGGAGTGAATTTGAGCTTACAACTAAAACCATCCTACTTATCCAACTAAATGAGAAATTTTGAAAAGATGTTCGGATGTTAGATGTTTGTTACTCTGTCACGCAATAACCGCTTAACGATAATATTTTAACTTTAAACAAGAAAAAGTTTTAAACTTTAAACAAAAACCTTTAAGTACCTCGGCTTTCAAGACGTGATAAGTTCATTTGCAATCAAACGCTGGCGTTTTTCGAGAGAATGTTACTTTAAAAATGTTACTGTAACCTTATTTCAGTTTTTATATTTCTTGCTTTTCTGATATACCTAATTCTTTAAAGACTTTGGAGATGTGGCAATTTTTGATTATTTATAATAAGTATATTAAACGTATCTTTGCATTATGAAGTTCCATTGTTAGAAATTGTTTTCCGTCTTGTAGTCATATCCGTAAGAGGGCGGGCACTGGAATTAACTCAATAACAGGAATTTACAAAGGAACAAGCAAATAGAATACTGAGGTAATCTTGAAACAACCAGAAAAAATAAAAGATAAGATTATTTAGTGTTCGTACATTACTTTCTGAACCGGTAGTAGATTCTTGAACATTCATAAACGGGCCAATTTTTATTTTTTGTATGTTTTGACTTTTTATTAATTTGGATAATTGTATGTGGTTTCTGCTCAGAATCACGAGCTTTTTCGATCCTACTAGAAGAAAAAAAGTGTCTCAAAACTGCCATATACATAATACATACATAATTTTCGATTCTTCCATTTAGTTCTAGGGAAAATGGTAACTCAACGGAAAAAAAACTTGGGATACATTTTTCTCCTATATAGTAGGATCGAACAAGCTCGTGATTCATACCAGAAATCACATGAAATTTTTCTAATGAAAAAAAAGTCAAAACATACAACAAAAATAAAAATTGGCCCAAATTCTTGTTTTAGCCTAAAATGAATAAAGATATTTTGAATCTTACTTTATGAAGCTTTTACTATAAAATTACAGGAAAACCTATAAAATGTGTGGTTTAGACACGGAGCACAATTAAAAATATATATTACAGAACCCTCTCCACGCGAGTTCGATTCGAACTTGTCCGGTTTATTTCAATACTAGCTGTTGACCGCGACTCCATGTCTGAAGAATTCGCTTATCGCTATTGTTGCAGGAACCATGCAACTATCCGGGATAAAAAGTATTATATAAGGTAATCCAAGTTATTAACTATCTGTATGCCAAATTTCACCATAATTCGTCTCACCGTTTTAGCGTGACAGTTTATAATATTAGCGGGATTTTTGCTATGCTTCTTTCAACTAGAAATTCGTTAACGTTAACAGACACAGACAAAGCGCATCTCTATTACGTAACTGGTCTATAACATATACTTCAGGGAGTAAAAACGTATTATCATCAATTGAAATACTACACAAACAGTTTTGGAAGTTCCTAAATCTAACAAAGGAAACAAAAACATTTGCTCAACAACATTGATGTACACAGTATATCAAAATAGACTGCGAATATATTAATTAAACAAAAGGAATACACGTTCGCAATTCCCGAAGTCTCCTCAGCTTTGTAAGTCTAAATATAACCAGATAATTCTGTTCATACGCGGACGTGGATGTGGGACAACCCTACACGAGAATAATAGCATCTTGTGAGTCATACAATGACATTATCTCCTTTTAACTGCCTGCGACTTCGTCTGCGAATTTGTGTATCAATATCCCGCGGGAATCATACAATTTCCCGGGATAAAACTATCCTTTGTCCTTCCCAGGTTGTCTCTCATATCAAATTTCATCATGATCCATTAAGTAATTTAAGCTTGAAAGCATAACGAACTAACCAACTCACATTTGCATTTGTAATTTTAGTCACGATTCTTCATTTTTAACAAATGTAATGTACGCTTTGTGGGGCATTCTACTTTTAAGTAACCATTAATCTTTTGTGAAAAATAAGGCATACCTGGTGATTTTTTTCAAGTGTAAATAACTTATATACAAACTGAAACACCTAAATTTAATGTTTTAAAGCAATAAAACTTTAAATTCAAAGAAAATTTGTGGAAAAAAATTGGTAACTCAGCGGAAAATACATCAATTTCCATACAAATGGTGGGGACATGCATGTCCACTGCGTTACCTACTTTATAGATAATAATGATTACTTTTTATACGTAGTGATAATTTTAAATGTAAGCTTAATTATGTGCCTATTTATATCTTTAATGATTTAAACCGAGGACTTTACCGTTTTTGTAAAAAAAATATTTGAAGAGCACAGTACAAAAAATGACTGGTCAACGAAAAGTAGAATGACCCTTGTAACTATTTGTACATATAAAAAGAAAAATCCTGACTGATTAACTGACTGACCGCTTACGGATGACTCACTGACGCACTGACTGACTCATCAACGCCCAGCCAAAACCCTTGGCTGGACTTGGCTTGAAAGCTGAAATTTTTCATAGAGGTTGCTTTTATGATGTAGGCTAGGAATAAGGACGGATTTCTTAAAATTCCTACGGGAAAAGGGAAAAAACGGGATTTACATGAATTTAACTCTATCTTCGCAACTGTCATCAATATAATAGTAAAACAGTAAAAATAATATTTCAGGATTTTATGCTATTCCCATGGGAAAAATGAAAACCGGGATTTATCTCACCAACTGATGATGGTGATGATAAATGTTTAGATGCTGCCGTTGCATGTTTGATTTATTCAATGAAAAATATAGAGAAGTTTTTATCACAAGTCGCTGTCAAAAGCTAGTTAAGAGTATAAGGTGCTAACATTTCAAAATAGTATCAAAACAACCATGTCATTTACAAAATGATGTGCTATGTTCTAAATGAGATTACTTAATATGAGAAAACGTAAAAATCTTTGTTGAAAGAGCTTCAACTTTGCCTATTTGCATAATTTATGAAGAAAAATGCTTCAAAGTTTATAGAGGGAAATAGTGCTTCATTCATTAATCAATACAGAGTGTAAATGTTAGTGTTACCTCATTATTTATTTTTAGTTCATTGGAATATAATAATTTATAGCTAGTTGCTACAACAGCATCACTAAAAATTACATTTTCTAAAGATATAGAAAGCGTCTGTTCTAAAACACTTCACAAATTATCAGTCAATTTTGATGGATATTACACAGATGGCTCCATTGCCAATCATGTATATATGTATACTCGTACTTTGTAATTGAATATCTTGATATTGTAAGTTTGTTGTGTATTGTTTGTTGGTTTATATTGAATGTTTATGTTGCAGTTTGTACTTTCTTAATAAATATTCTTATTCTTATTCTTATTAATAAAAATTAATGTGCAAAATAAACAAACAAAATTCGAGCGTTTGTTCTGAATCAATTTCATTGACACATTTATGTATAAATGGCAGGAAATTCTGATACATTTTTCCAGTTATCTCGTAGAAGTACAGGATTTCTTAAAACGCGATGAAAATCTACATATAGTCGTTTTGTAAAAATATGACTTCTAAAGTGAGGCAGTTGAAACGCTCGAATAATGATTTTGGTGACACTGAGACAAATTTAAAACATTATTAAAACAAGACCCCTATTAATTAAAAAACCGGCTAAATGCGATTCGGACTCGCGCACCGAGGGCACCGTACAAATTTTTTAGGTATGTCAAAATAGACGCCGTAAACAGCCGTAACTATAATAATACTTTATTTTGACCAACATAAGCTTAGATTCTAATTGTTAGTAACGCTACACTTTAGTCAGTACATGAACCATACTGCAATGATTCATGTACTGACAGTCGAACCTCTGCGAGAATGTTATTAGGATGCTGTTGGATTACAATTTTTATTATTTTTTATTATACCGGCCACATTAATACATATTTGGTGAAAATTTGAAGTGTCTAGTTAACACCATTATAAAGATCGAATTAAAAAACGCTGAAAAAAACACGTTTCTTGTGTGACAACCCCCTTTAATTTTTAACTTTATTTTATTTTTAGCATTTGTTGTTACGAGTATAGATAGCGGCAACGGAAATACATCATCTGTGAAAATTTCTACTGTACAGCTATCACGGTTCATCAGATACAGCCTGGTGACACACAGACAGACAGACGGACGGGTATTATAGTAATAGGGTCCCGTTTTTACCCTTTGGGAACGGAACCCTAAAAATACAAACCTGTTATAGCAAAATATTTTCTGTTTGGGCCTGGCAAAGACAATTAGTGATAAGTGACAGAAAAATCCCAACAAGCAAAACCTCTTAGATTACGAACTTTATAAGAGTGTTAGGCTTAAAACGCTCTTATATTTGTTTTAAGCGTACCATCGCTCTTATATCATTTTCCGACAAGCTGGTATGCACTCAAAACCAATCAATCTTATTACGTAGTCTCATATGTGAATATAAGAGCGCTTGAGAATGTCGTTTTAAGCCACTTACTCTTACAATAGTTTTTACTAAGACTAAACTTAAGCACTTAAGTAAATTTGCTCTAATATTCACATTTTTTAAGCTTGTTTGGTTTAACTATAGACTTGATAAATGCTATTGTAATAATGTTAGGCTAATATCAGCATTTCTTAAGAGCACTTTTAGAACGTACTTTGCTGATCTTATCCAAAACTAATATAAGAACAACAGCAGTGGACAGTACGATAGTAGAGTGATTTTAGACCAACATACTTATAGTACAAGAGACAAGATTAATTTAAGAGTGTTGGATCTTAAATCAATCTTGGGAATACCAATGTAAAACTGTTAGACTAATATCAGGATAGTATCAGAGCACTGTAAGTACAGTCTTTTCTGATCTTGATCAAAATTATTATAAGATCATCAGCAGTGAATAAGTATGATAATTATTTCAACATGGAGTCACAATAATCTAATAGTGGACTTGTAAAATGCAGGCTACCTACTCAAAATGGCTATGTATCAACACAAATTTCCAATTGGGTTTTCGCTAAAAAATATCACTTTTAATATAATATTTTTTATTTACGTTATTTTAATCTTATGCAGCCGTCAAACTTACATACATATACCAAATTTTAAATCAATCCGATCACTGAAAGTGGGTGAAAATTTAGTTGCAAGATGTATCTAAAACGTACTAATTCGGAGATGAGATAAATAATAAAAAATATAATTAACCAGACTTACTAAATACCATATTTGATGAGGCGCATGCAGTTTGAAGCGGAAAATGGGGTCTACTTTACACTTAATAATATTTTCCAATAGGAATACCTCCCGTAAAACATAAACACACGCATTTAACGATAACGGAAAGTTATTTTTAATAAATGTATAATATTTAGTTGGCCTTTGATTTTTTTGTAGCTGTCAAAGCCCACTAGTCAATCTCAAATAGATAGAATTTTACAAAAACTTAAAAGCAAAATAAGTTCACTTTTGCTTGTAAGATTCTACCGTTAAATTAATATAAGCCTGAATATACTTACAAGGTGCTTACGTTAGAGCGATATTAGCCTAAAGATACTTAAATGGATTTTGGTAAGGTTGCTATAAGTGCGATCAGCACTTAATTAGATTCATAGTAGAAAGATATTAAACTAAATACTCTTAGATTTTTGCCCAAATGCAGGCTTATACGATGATATAAGAGTAATATTAGAGCGAAAAATCGTAGTCGTATAGACCATTGTTAGTCTACATTTTGCTTAAGTCAGACGAATGTTAAGTTAACAAAAGCTTAACAAGCAATTATAAGAGTATAGCGAAATAAGTCGTCAGCTAAACCTTTAAGTAAAACGAGTAAATCCGTTTACGTGAAATAATATAAGATTTAGGTGCATTCGAATGCATAAAATTCGAGCATAAACTGTATTGAAAATATACAAATTTGTCGCTTCTCGCGAGCAAAGCCCCGTCTTACAGCTTGTTTCACGTATGTCGTACAAAATCACACCCCGCATGACTCCTGAAAACGCTTACGAACCCAATTTAAGTTACTAAGCAGCTTAAAGAAACACCCTCACCTTTCCAAAGTAAAAAATACAGGACGCCCGCCCACCAGACTCTACTAGCGTACACTTCAAAAACTTACTTAACACACTGAATCCGCCGAACGTGTATTCACACACATTTATTGTTGCATCTAGTTTCACTTTCACAATATCACAAGCGATATACTTGTAAAGTTTTTTAGCGTTAAATGCGGTGTAACCTTAGGAATATCGGTCGGGAATTAAAAATTTACGACGCGGTGGCCGAGGGAGTGAGACACGTGCGCTCTTCACAGTGCTAAGGAGTGACTGAAGCGGCGATGGATGGCCGGATTGGTTGGATGGGCGGGTTAAGCAACACGATCGTAGCTTAATGTCGACCTTTGTACACTCCGAATATGTTTGGCAGAACAGCTGTATACGATTGCTATAGATTTTTGTTTCAATCACCCTTGTTTATACGACCTTGGGATACCACTACATATCGCTCCATAATCATCCAAATGATCACATTAGCTAATCGCGACTTGTCTTGTCTCTCAGTGTCTCATCATCATCATCATTCCAGTCTATATACGTCCCACTGCAGCATAGTGTATGCTGCATATAGGCCTCCTCTGAGAATGAGAGGGCTTAGCCCGTAGTTCCCACGCGGGCTCAGTGCGGATCGGGAACTTCACAAACACCACTAAGTTGCTTCGCAGGTGTGTACTTACAGGTTTCCTTTTGATGTTTATCTTCAGCGTAAAGCTCATGATAAATTTCAAATGCAATTTCGCACGTCAATTCCGAAAAACTTAGAGGTTCAAGCCCGGGCTAGAACTCACGACTCTCTGCTTGAAAGGCCATAGGTCAAACGACTAGCCTGCCATAGCTTGCTTACTCAGTATCTTAGGCAAAAATTTTAAGCAAACCTCCATTGCATGTAAATGTAAATTTAAAAAGATCCTTAAAAAACATTTATTAGAATCTCTTCCTTAAGATAGTAAGATAGATGTAGCAATATAAACATTTATGTAATTATAAATTAATCATTATATTATTTTATATTTTTATAGAGACTGTATCCTGCAGACAAACTGTGTAAACAGTTTTGCAGGGCCATGTACAAAAAAAACCATGTAAAAATTATGTCAAATAAATAACTTTTCATTCATTCATTCATGTAGTAGTTCACAGAATTGCTAAGGAACCTGTGCCATTTTTCCTACGAGGCCCCGACCTCAAGGGAGCCCACGGGGGATCTCACGCAGACCTCACAGGAGCCTGAAAGTCAGGTACATTCATTAACACGAAAATACCTCGCTCAACTGCCTTCTTTCTGCTGATTCCCCTAAATTCTAGTCTAGGGTGAATGAGCATTTACTAGGCAAGCGTGCTCCATCGTAGGCCTCATCTTCGCTTTCCATCAGGCGTGATTGTGGTCAAACGGAAGCCTACCTATATTGTTTAAAAAAAATAGTTCTTGTTATTAACGGTATACACTTTAATACTGTCCAACGGGGCCCCATATTCTTCTTCAGCTCTAGAGAGCCTCTGCATACCCTAAAATGACTCATTATGAAACTGGAATTATTTTATAATTATCTACATATACGGACACGTTACCAATCACATGCAAGAGGCGTTTTTCTTGAGTTTTTTACTTAAGTATACCTTTCTATCTAACAAACAATGCAATACAATAACTTTTTATTGACTACCACACCACACACCACGTAGTAAGCAATACATAAAACAACACATAGAGAAAAAAAATACCAAGAGCGACTATAAAAAACATGATAAAAAACCACTGTTATAATTACCATCCGCTTTTTCTGAAAAGCTCTATTTGAATAAGCTACGACGAGGATTTTCTTACCGACCCTGAACAATTTGTACTTTTTCTAGGTATTTTATAAGCACCGTTAAGATTTTGTTTACACATTAATTCTTTATTGTCTACTTTTAGCTTGATATTTAAAAACAAACGGCATACCTAATTAATATTTACATGTAACTTATTTCTTAATTTACTTAAATTAAAAAGAAGCTAAGTAGAATTGGTGAGTGCTTTCTCAAAAGAACTTATTTCCATTTTTCTTCCTTTTAAACTATAAATGTAGTTTTAATTATTATTTATTTTATTAGCAGTTACGTCTGCTCGCCGAACCTAAGATTTAAAAGCGAAAAACACACGCCACTGTTGGCGTATATAAGCGATTAAGAATTTCGGGTTAAGAAATTGGATGCGACGTGGTTCAGTTGGTAGATCACCCGTTGGGGCGCATACCCAGGAGACGTGGGTTCAAATCCCACCGGCGCACCCGGAAACTTTTTCGCTTTTAAATCTTAAATGTAGTTTTGCTTAAAATAGAAAAATACATAAATAATATGTTCTTTGACTTCAAGTTCTTAAAACGAAGAAACCTTCTTGTCGCCTAAAAAAGATTCAAATTCAAATATCAAAGGTCAGATCAAAACGGCCTATTTCTTCCTTATACTCGTAATATACTCGTAAGGACAAAATAGGCAATCAATCCAATCTGTTTAGCCATCAAAAGACATAACCGGTATAATTAGAAAACATAGATTGGATATTTTCACTCTTGTATTTCCTCAGTATGTTGGAGAAAAAGTATATTTAGATCGGTCAGTACATAACGGGCGAGTCTGTAACTACAAGACATATTAAGATCTGATGGCCGATGGGGCAAAAAGGTTCTTGAATGGCGTCCAAGGAGCGGAAGACGTAGTGTAGGTAGGCCTCCAACAAGATGGAGCGACGACCTGGTTAAGATTGCGGGATCGCGTTGGATGCGGATGGCACGGGACCGATCTGTTTGGCGAGCCTTGGGGGAGGCCTATGTTCAGCAGTGAACGTATTTCAGTTGAAATGATGATGATAAAATAGGTGAATTAAAACTTTTTGTAGGATTAAAATAGAAGATGTCGGCCTTTCGGGGGGGGGGGGGCGTGTAGGTAAAGACGTTACGTTATTTCGATGTATGTGTAAAGAACTAAATTAATTAAACCTTCTACGTTTTTGCAGAGAGTATCTAAGTATACTTAATACTTATGTTTATTTAGTAACTCTAATTACGTAGCGGGGTAGCCAAAGACCAGGCTAATTGGGTTATACCAATTAAATCCTCAACGATCAAGTTAACAAGCTTACGTATGTTTTCTTGAACAAACTAATACTAACAAGGTAATCTTGTTTTTTTTCCAGACACTGTAAGGAAGGTTTCGAACCGGAACCGTAAAGTCGGGTTAATTTGGCCATAAAAAGTAACTTTGGCCACAAGGATTTACTTGATCTCATCATCCCAATGTTGGGCACAGGCCTCCTTTCAGAATGAGAAGGCTTGGAGTGTAATTTCTACGCGGGGCCAGTGCGGATAGGGAATTTCACACACAACATTGAATTGCTTCGCTAGTGTGTGTAGGTTGTGTTTAAAGCTTGTGGTAAATTTCAAATGTAATTTTGCACGAGAATAAAATTCTGAAAAACTCAGAACTGAAAACCTGGGACCCATTGTAAGTTATAAACGAGTGTTAATAAAATCTTCTTTGTGTTTAAAAACGTGTGATAGCTGATTAGACAAAAGGGACAAGAGACTTTTAAAGTGGAGATTTTTCTGATTTTTTTATTTGTTCCATTTGGATAAAAATGCACGCTAAATAACAAATACCTAATAATGTGGAAAACAAATGTGGATTTATCTCATTAAAATTTATGTTTTGCTTCATTTCGTAGACTGGCGCTTTCATCCCCCTTTCTACTTACATAACAAAAAAAATTAAAAGTAAAAAAAAGCGACTCAACGAGTAAAAGGCGCAATGTGACGCCTATAACGTGACCCATTCAAAATGGGTTATGCTTACAATACGAGGTGCTAGAATCTACACAGTATGCAAAATTAATCAGGCATGCGCCGTTGTTAAGTTACTGTTAACGCACAGTGCGCACGGCATGCCTAAATGGAACAAGGCCGTGTCTGTGTCAACGAAGAACTAGAAACCATAAATAAAACTAGAGTTTAACCCGCAGTGTCAAACTTTGCATGACATCAGTAGTTGAGGACGACGCGCGAAGTTAGTCACGGGGAATGGTTGTAAAGCTTTGTTGTAATTTGGCTAAAAAATGGGGCGAATTCAAATGAAAATTTTCATCCTTTCAGCCTGGTTTTGTGTCCTACTACGAGGCAAAAGCTTCTGCTCTCTTGCTCTACTATATCTTATCAAATGCGTGGTCCCGCCATCCCACGTGTTAAATGTCTAGGGAGCCCCTCCATCTCCGCTTCGGTCTGCCTCTTTTACGATATCCATCGCTTGGGAGCTATTCCGTGCCAACTTTGGCCCAACAGTTCATTCGACAAACATGTCCGTCCCGCCCAGTGCCACTTCATTTGGCCGTCTGTATGCCCACGTCAGTAATAGCCTGCTGAAATATAAAATAGAGAAGCCAATCGACGATTTAGAATGTAGATATTAATTAATTATTTGTCTTAGCGGTCAGCGATGACATTGATATTTTACCTACCTTAGATATGATAGTAAAATAATGCAATAAACGCCTGTTAGGCTTAAATATGTTAACTTAATTTTTTTTTTGTCTCTTGTCATATAATTTTGCTAGAATGAAACTCTTTTTGCTTGAATACGAGGGTATGTTTTGATGCCATTGAGTACTTACCGGTGGTTTAATGACGAAGTCATTGTTATACATAAAGTTTCAGTCTTAGCCATTTGACTACGAAAAAAAGTCCTCTTTCTAGAAATATAAATTTTAATATCAGTTTTATCGTGGAAAGTCCCAGCGCACTTTATAAAGTATAAATCAACTATAAGAATAAATGCCCAACGTTCTACATATGTGGAATTGTGGAGTACAAATTTTTAAACGTAATAACAACTCTAAATATGATGACATAATTTTCAAAATCACAAACTACGAAATCTTGGGGCCTGCAGATCGCCCCCCCCCCCCCCCCCCTCCACTACGTATAATACGTCTGCTAACTAGCTACATCTGTTATAAATACAGGTGAAACTAATATAAAGCGTGTAAAAAGTTGGGACTTACAGAGTTAAAGCTACACCTATCCTTTTAGTTTTCACCGGGACTGAGCTTTGTTAGGTGGAAAACTTGTTTTATTTATCTCAACGTTTCGGTTCTATTGCCACAACATTGGCCAGGGAGCAAGAATACTTTTCGTGTGATAAACTCCTGTTTTAGTATTTATTAAATGTCTACGAAAATCAAACAATTTTTAAATCAGTATGAAGCTTAATTTAGATTTACTGACAGCTTAGGTACTTGTTTTAGGAGCTTTTATTTAACTTGCAATGTTTGCTTGCAAGTCAGCTTACCTAAGTCAAATTTTACCCACTTTCAACCATCGGTTTAATCTATTGACAATGCAAGTTACGTTCGACAAAAAAATCCAGTCAATTTTTTTTATATACGTTTAAGTTAACCTCTGAGAACCTTTCTAACATTGCCGTCTGGGAGAATTGACAGACAACTCGGACAGATAAATAAAACCCTCTGAATTACGGCACCACTTTTCTTTTTATTACTCTCAAGATGGATGTCTTTGTTGAAATACACAACTCTCGGACGGCATTCAAACAGTTTTGCACTAGGATTATAGTCGTTTTGTTTACTTAAACTGTTTACAAAGCCCGCAAAAATTCTCACAAAAACCCCGACAAGTTTATTTGAACACGCCAATCCGTCTCTTTTAATTTGATAAAACCGCGTAAATGCATGTTTATAGAAAAACAATGTTTACGTAGGCCACTCAATAACGATGTGTTTATACGCCCGCGACCGTCTGTTTGCGATATTGTACGATTTATGCTGCAAACGGATCGGTGTTTATTTGAATGTTAACATTCAGTTGTTTTGAAGAAGACGGATTTCATAGAATGTTCGATCGGGTTTGCACACAGGTCTAATAATAATCATTGTCAGCATCATCATTTCAGCTGAACGAAGTCTACTGCTGAACATAAGCCTCCTCCAAGGATTGCCAAACAGACTGGTCTTATAACGACCGCTTTAGCCTAGTTGGTAGTGACCCTGCCTACGAAGCAAGAGGTCCTGGGTTCGAATCCCGGTAAGGGCATTTATTTGTGTGATGAGCACGAATATTTTTGTTCCTGAGTTATGGATGTTTTCTATGTATTTAAGTATTTATTTATCTATATAAGTATGTTTATCTTCGTCTAGTACCCATAGTACAAGCTTTGCTTAGTTTGGGACTAGGTCGATTTGTGTAAGATTGTCCCCTAATATTTATTTATTTATTTATTTATTTATTTATTTATGTCATCCGCATCCAAAGCGTTCCCTCAACCTTAACCAGATACCGTATTGCCTAATGCGCGGGCGCTTGTCATCGCTTTCACCGTCTCTTTCTGTCACCATCTTATCCCGTTTGACAGAAAGAAATAGTGAATGTGATAGCAAGCGTCAGCGCGTTAAACAATACGGCCCCAGGTCGTCGCTCAATCTTGTTGGAGGTCTACCTACACTGCGTCTTCCTTTCGCTGGACGCCATACGACAACCTTTCGACCCCATCATCTATCAGTTCTAAGAACGATGTGCCCTGCCCACTGCCACTGGCGACTCATCAAGCTATGTCGGTGACTTTAATAAGTACTAAAGTACAAGAGTGTGGATTTAATAATAAGATGATAAAACGTCACTCGAGCTAGAAGCTCAAGGCACCTATATGACCAAAAAGCTGTTCATCCCGTAACTAGGTCAGTAATTGCTCAAAATGGGTTATTGCGGATTGTGGTTCAAAAAGATTACATTTCAATGATGGGCTTCGTGATTTGCTAAAATCTTTGAAAACACAATAATGTTCGCGCATAACAGGAGAGGCGAAAAGAGAAATATTTCTATTTTTTTCTGTCGGTTTTTACGTTTCGCTTTACAGTGTTGGAAAAGTAAATAAGATCAGCTTTGCATTTGGGAAATATCAACATCAGTAGGTAATAAGGTTTTTTGTTGTGATTAAAAAATTTATGCAATTTCATTTAAGCATTCTGTGATGGGAGCGCCTCGATAGATATAACAACATTAGATATAACTGTAACATTTGGTATAATGCTACATTTGATATAATGCGATTTACTCAAAAAGTAAACTTCGGAGGATTGATATTAATTCTATTTGATATGCATTTGGTTAGGTTAGGTTAGTTTATTTTATAAAAGAATCGTAGAATGTTTACTTCTCGAGTAAATCGAATTATGTCAAATGTAGCATTATACCAAATGTTACAGTTATATCAAATGTTGTTATATCTATCATTACACACCCTTCTGTGATACATTCAATAACTAATTTTTAACTCTGAATTTTTTGAACTTTTCTATTGTAATAAGAAAATGAAAAAAATGTTTTTAACTCATTATGTTTTATTAGACAATTTATTAAGAGGATACGATGAGCACCAATTCTCCATACAAACGTAGTCCCCTGTTTCCTCCCTGGATAATGGCTTTAGAGCCAAATTTTTTTTAATGTGTATTTAGTATCTACCACAGCTATGCCCCTATGTTTCGTTTTTTCCACATTTCAATTAACATAAGAAATATGAGCTTTCAAAAACTGAAAAAATTGCCCAATTTCAACGTCATATTCAGACACTCATTAGAAAAGAATCCCTCATATAAACAAAAAAAGGAAAACATAGGGGTATAGTTAAATCTGTCCTCTAATTATTTTTGAAAAAAAATAATTTTATTTGTCCAGTTTTCGAGAAGAAAACAGGGGACTACGAAATGCTGTTTTGATCAATTTTACGCGCCTATTAACGGTCTGAGCTGCAGTTGTCCCGCTCTCGCTGTACTGACACGGAGGGGTTCGGGCGAGACAGCGACATTTCATTAAAATACCTATTTCTCAAAAGTCTCTTAGCCATCGTATCCTCTTAAGTACGAATTATTTTTTGTGTTCATATTTGTAAAAAATATCTAACTAAATATGAGTGTCTCGTGTATTAATTCCAGCTACTCACAATACTGTTGCTTTGTTGTTCCTGAATTTCTATTTGATTATATTGAAATCAACTGAAATAGAAATTCGGGAACCACTTCGAGTAAGAATACCTCTACCATAGAAAGTTCTATGCCTGCTATCTGAACTTTAAATGAATACTTACTGCTCTTACCTACCACAGATAACAATAATTTACCATTACACATCGTTCGATATAAATTAGTTCTATTACATTGAGCAACCGATGGCTGTAATTAGCTGCTACCAAGAAAAAGCCAATAGAGCGGGTCAAGGCAAAACTACAAAGTTCCTGTGATATCGGATTTCATAATAAATTCCATTATTTCACCTTGAATTCCGACTCGGGTAGGTATCGAATGTTTTTAAAGTTTCGTTAGAGCGCGCTGATACCAATATTGAGGATTATTTTTCAGCCAGTTGGAATCGGGAAATGTGAATTATTTCTGTAACGTATATATTTTTTATTATTTAGCCTGTTTTAGTGTCCCACTGCTGGGCAAAGACCTCCACAACTCCCAGTCTGGTGCAATGTCAGGCCAGTCCTTTGCGTACACGTCCAAATCATCCCGCCATTTCCTTCTTGGTCTGCCTTGTCGTCGCTGGCCGTTCTCCGGCACCCACCAAGTGACTGTGTGAGCCCACCTTTGTGGGTGCATGCGACAGACGTGTCCAGCCTAGTCCAGCCTAGTAGTATTTAAGTAAATAAATAAAGTAAAATAAACCATAGAAATAAACTAATAAAGTCAAGTAAAATAAAGTAAATATTCACTCTTTTTGTGGTACTTTGCTATTGTAATAGATCTTTGAAACACTGACGGTCGGAGAACTAAAAGGTTCCAAATCTTTTTTTTTGTTGTAGTGTGAAAGACAGCTTCTTCTTAAATTTAAGAGCTATGCTCTTGTCGGTGGAGTAACCGCCACTCCGCGCGGTCTTCGGCCAGCTGTTTGACTTCCTGATACGACACGACACCCACTTTCTCCTTCACCTGGTTAACATAGATCAATCTTGGCCTTCCTCTGCCTCGTCTTCCTTCTATTTTTCCTTCCAGCAGGTTTAAAAAGAAATCGTCGTGTCGTATCAAGTGTCGTGTCATATTTCCCCTTCTACAATTTGTGGTCTCCAGTAATAATCTTTTTTCCTTGACCATGGTAAGAACCTCTTCGTTGGTTTTCTTTTCCTTCCAGCTAATTCTTTCCATCCTCCTCCAGCACCACAACTCAAAGGCTTCTAGCCTTTCTCTGTCCCGTTGGGTCATGGTCCATGTCTCACTTCCATACAATGCAATGCTCTAGATGTACACTTTTATAAGGCGTTTTTTAGCTTTTGTGGATATTTTGGCTTTGAGTAGGTGCTTTTTGTTATTGAAAGCTCTTTTAGCCCTTGTATTATGTCTGGGGTACATCTGGAGTCATTGGTAATTAAACTGCCTAAATGTTTAAATTTTGTGACCGGTTCTATTGTGTTGTTGTTTAGCGTGTTCTGATGTGTGTTTAGAAACGAGGCGTCTTAGTTTTTGCACTATTTACTTTGAGTCCGTAAAGATTGAAAATTTTCTCCATTTCTATTTTCAGCTACGGCTGCAATGTAATCCGCAAACCGCACGAATTGAATTTTCTTGCCAGACAGCTATGGGTCATATATTTATAAACAAGTTGTATGCACCCATATTTTTACAATTGACTAAGTTTATCCTTTGCCTAGTATCCATAAGACAAGCTTTGCTTACTTTGGGACTAGATCAATTGGTGTGAATTGTCCTGTGATATTTATTTTATCTATTTATTTATTAATTGGCAACAATTGATAAAAATCGATACGCAATATCTTGAAACAAAATTAGATCATCATTATAATTCGAGATATTGTCGACAGTTCGCATTCGGTAACAATAATAAACAGATTTTTGTTAGCTAGCCAATGTTTATTTGTACAGAACACACCAAATAATGTGTACATGTTTATTTCTTGATTTCAGCATACATCGGCCAAATATCATAGTCTCGACTGAAACAAAAAAAGGGTATCAATGGCGTGGCGTGAAATTTTTTGTTAGACATCAAAAAAGAAGCAAAAAAGATTCCTACCATAAAATTACAAGTTTAGAAAGGGTGAGAGAGTGAAAGGTGAGTTAGGTTTGTCTTCGAATGTATTGCCTCTTTAAAACAATTTTTTTATGAGTGCTTAATTTTGTCTAGTTATAGTACCTTTGAAAGGGCTAAGCCCTACTAGAAGATACCAAGAAATTGTAGCCAGACAAGAATCCCATAAAAGAAAAAAATTAGAATTCTAGCCCATCATAAGCTCGTGTATCCCACTAAATCTATAATTTCTTAAAATTAAAAATCAAAAACATTTTGACCTCACCTCATCTCCCCTATGTATGGCCAGCATCATATCAAATTCGTGACTGGCTATGTAAATCTGCGCGCGACCATCATTGCCGACGGCCACGGACTTGCCGGTGCAGCTGTTGCCACTCTTACTACCTGAGATCACGTCGCAGTACGTACCAGCTGGCAAGCAAGTCTAGAAAAATAATGGGAAAAATTGAACATGATTAGAAATGTATACGTATGTTATTTGTTGTTGCCAAAAGCGTGCAAAGCTAAATATTTATGGGCATCTCGCGAACTTGAATAAGTATATTTGCTCAGCTAGGGCTAAAAATTGTATCACCCACCAGAAAACTCTTTATTTTTGTTTTTACAAACCCCACCACAAATAACACAAATGAGTTAATTTTTATACAAAAACCTGGGCAGCTCCAGACAGCTTAAAATATTGCTTTAATTTACCAAATACAGAAAGGGCACGATATTATTAGGACTTTTGCCACAATATTTTTAATGTAGTCGACCTGAAATGTGCGTCTTTCGGTGTTTTAAAAACTTACCTGTAAGTTCTGATTGAGATCCCAGCTGTCATTATTGAAGGCAATGAAAGCCTGGCCCCCTCGGCAGAAGGCGATCTGGTTGCTGCCATTGTCCCACCAGTCATTGACGTTAGTTCCGGCAGCTATGTTCCTGAATGCCACCATTGAGTAGATTTGACGCCAGCGGTGCTCGCAAACCCAACCATTACCACAGGTGCCATCCTTAATAGAAAATAATATTATAACAAAAGTCACAAAGAACCAAAACATAACATCAAAGGTTAAATAGAACACTACTTACGGAGTTAATTGAAGGAGAAATAGTATTTCCGTTGCTATCCATAGGCGGTCCTGCTTCCGTATCAGTGAAATCGAAACTGCTCATGAGTTGTGGTTCGCCATAAGGGTGCGCCAACATGAAAGCAATAGCCCCCTTGTACGGCTTAGCACGCTTATACGTCAGAATATTTCCACCACTTCCATGTCCTCTTTGGTTGTCGTGGTTATCAATAAATACAAACGCATCCTCAGGAGCAAGGAGCCCCCATATCGGACCCCAACTGTTTAGCCATTGGAGTTGGTTACCACCCTCGAAAGCTCTGCTTAGCTCAAGCCCAAATTTAAACTCCGAGACGGCAGCCAAAGGTGTGTATTCGTCTCTTGAGATAGCTTCGTGTCCGAAATCAATGACTTCTTGGTAGATGTAAGGACGAGCGCCTGATGGAAACCCGTGGTCGGTGCTCAAGTTATGCAGTCTATTGTAAATGACTTGGAGGTCTTCAATCCACATGTGTTTAGCTGCGTCAATTCTATTTTTAACGAGAATAAAATGAATAAATAAAAATACCGGATAATGATTTCTCTCACGTTATGAATCAATTTACGTTAATAGTAATATTTTGTTTACCTGAATCCGGCAACACCTAAGTCGATAAGTTTATTCAGAAAACCAACAATCATGAAACGCACATACTCAGACCGTTGATTTAAATCCTTTAGTCCTCCTAGCTCGCAATTACGAACCTGCAACGTCGAAAAGTTTACTATTAAGTAAAGATCATTTAGAAATGGTTTAGCTGGCATCATATTTGGCCACACTACGTTTCCTTTCAACTATACCTGGCACGTTATTTATCATAACAACACTAAGGTAGTTGTTATCCATCAAGCATATTGTGTTATGTCGTGACCTATTGATCTAGACAGACCTAGTTAGTGTTGATCGAGAAGCAAGAGTTGCCACAAGTGAAATGCAAAATTTTTTGATCAGTCAAACTGTTTTTGAAAATTTTTAAGGCCAAATTGTAATTTTTAAAGAATTCTTTATTGACAGAATTCAAAACAAGGAACAAGACCGTTAATGTTAGTGGTAAATAAATAAAGTTAACATGTCGAGCAACAAATTAGCTCTTAAGTCGAATTAAAAAAATGTTGAACTTTCCGTTTAGTTCATGTAAGTCAGTTAATTGTAGTCTATCTGTATTATTAACCAAAAAAATACATTTCGTACTAAATACAAACTGAAATATAGATGCACAGAAAAAACCCCAGAAAAAAGACCAATGCTGGGAATCGAACCCAGGTCCTCAGCATTCCGTGCCGCGTGCCATACCCCTACACCACCACTGGTCTAGAGATTAGACACGAATCTTTCCTATACATCATACATTTCAATCTGCTAAATCATCACCTTATGCAGTGACAAACGCACATCTATGTTACACCCTCATCGAGAGATTTTAACACTCCTTCGGAACTAACCGCTCACCTGGACAAGAGATGGCGCTACTGTGCAACTTTAAACAAGTTAGCTATGAAGTATCTTTTTTTTTGTACTTATTTTTTCAACTTCATTTTTTTTATTACTTTTACGGTCATCCCGTGAAATCATACATTTCGTACTAAATACAAACTGAAATATAGATGCACAGAAAAAACCCCAGAAAAAAGACCAATGCTGGGAATCGAACCCAGGTCCTCAGCATTCCGTGCCGCGTGCCATACCCCTACACCACCACTGGTCTAGAGATTAGACACGAATCTTTCCTATACATCATACATTTCAATCTGCTAAATCATCACCTTATGCAGTGACAAACGCACATCTATGTTACACCCTCATCGAGAGATTTTAACACTCCTTCGGAACTAACCGCTCACCTGGACAAGAGATGGCGCTACTGTGCAACTTTAAACAAGTTAGCTATGAAGTATCTTTTTTTTTGTACTTATTTTTTCAACTTCATTTTTTTTATTACTTTTACGGTCATCCCGTGAAATCATACATTTCGTACTAAATACAAACTGAAATATAGATGCACAGAAAAAACCCCAGAAAAAAGACCAATGCTGGGAATCGAACCCAGGTCCTCAGCATTCCGTGCCGCGTGCCATACCCCTACACCACCACTGGTCTAGAGATTAGACACGAATCTTTCCTATACATCATACATTTCAATCTGCTAAATCATCACCTTATGCAGTGACAAACGCACATCTATTTTACACCCTCATCGAGAGATTTTAACACTCCTTCGGAACTAACCGCTCACCTGGACAAGAGATGGCGCTACTGTGCAACTTTAAACAAGTTAGCTATGAAGTATCTTTTTTTTTTGTACTTATTTTTTCAACTTCATTTTTTTTATTACTTTTACGGTCATCCCGTGAAATCATACATTTCGTACTAAATACAAACTGAAATATAGATGCACAGAAAAAACCCCAGAAAAAAGACCAATGCTGGGAATCGAACCCAGGTCCTCAGCATTCCGTGCCGCGTGCCATACCCCTACACCACCACTGGTCTAGAGATAAGACACGAATCTTTCCTATGTATGATTTCACGGGATGACCGTAAAAGTAATAAAAAAAATGAAGTTGAAAAAATAAGTACAAAAAAAAGATACTTCATAGCTAACTTGTTTAAAGTTGCACAGTAGCGCCATCTCTTGTCCAGGTGAGCGGTTAGTTCCGAAGGAGTGTTAAAATCTCTCGATGAGGGTGTAACATAGATGTGCGTTTGTCACTGCATAAGGTGATGATTTAGCAGATTGAAATGTATGATGTATAGGAAAGATTCGTGTCTAATCTCTAGACCAGTGGTGGTGTAGGGGTATGGCACGCGGCACGGAATGCTGAGGACCTGGGTTCGATTCCCAGCATTGGTCTTTTTTCTGGGGTTTTTTCTGTGCATCTATATTTCAGTTTGTATTTAGTACGAAATGTATGATTTCACGGGATGACCGTAAAAGTAATAAAAAAAATGAAGTTGAAAAAATAAGTACAAAAAAAAAGATACTTCATAGCTAACTTGTTTAAAGTTGCACAGTAGCGCCATCTCTTGTCCAGGTGAGCGGTTAGTTCCGAAGGAGTGTTAAAATCTCTCGATGAGGGTGTAACATAGATGTGCGTTTGTCACTGCATAAGGTGATGATTTAGCAGATTGAAATGTATGATGTATAGGAAAGATTCGTGTCTAATCTCTAGACCAGTGGTGGTGTAGGGGTATGGCACGCGGCACGGAATGCTGAGGACCTGGGTTCGATTCCCAGCATTGGTCTTTTTTCTGGGGTTTTTTCTGTGCATCTATATTTCAGTTTGTATTTAGTACGAAATGTATGATTTCACGGGATGACCGTAAAAGTAATAAAAAAAATGAAGTTGAAAAAATAAGTACAAAAAAAAAAGATACTTCATAGCTAACTTGTTTAAAGTGGCACAGTAGCGCCATCTCTTGTCCAGGTGAGCGGTTAGTTCCGAAGGAGTGTTAAAATCTCTCGATGAGGGTGTAACATAGATGTGCGTTTGTCACTGCATAAGGTGATGATTTAGCAGATTGAAATGTATGATGTATAGGAAAGATTCGTGTCTAATCTCTAGACCAGTGGTGGTGTAGGGGTATGGCACGCGGCACGGAATGCTGAGGACCTGGGTTCGATTCCCAGCATTGGTCTTTTTTCTGGGGTTTTTTCTGTGCATCTATATTTCAGTTTGTATTTAGTACGAAATGTATGATTTCACGGGATGACCGTAAAAGTAATAAAAAAAATGAAGTTGAAAAAATAAGTACAAAAAAAAAAGATACTTCATAGCTAACTTGTTTAACCAAAAAAAGTTACTACGGATCGCTCCGCGAAATGAAAAATAAAGTCTTGTTAAGAACGTTCAGGTTATTTTCATTGCAATTGTTGTTTTAATTATTACGTTACCTACATTTTTAATTTTTTCATATGTTTTTATGTCTGGACTGAACTCTCATTGCTCAAATATATTTGTATAGGCAATGAGAGTTCAGTCCAATTAATTATTAACGCCATGACATTCAGTCTCTAGATATCAA
Organism: Archips crataeganus; assembly: GCA_947859365.1. Taxonomy (NCBI): domain Eukaryota; kingdom Metazoa; phylum Arthropoda; class Insecta; order Lepidoptera; family Tortricidae; genus Archips; species Archips crataeganus. The sequence goes on along the minus strand of OX402057.1, from coordinate 13,534,879 downwards.
GAGATTAACGTTAAAATTCAGTTAAATCTTCTGAAATATTATAATAAATAGTATGTTTACCAATTAACAAAGTTAAATATTTCATTAACTTTGCTCAATGTTGACAAAACTTTATTATTGCATGTTCACGCAGTAAGCTTTAATTTAGTTTTGTTAAAATCTGATAGATGGCGGTAAAAGCGAGTTAGATCACGCTATCGTTTGGTTCCCTCAGAAACTATAAATAGAGCTGGATTATTTTTGTTTAAATATACTTTGAAAACGAATGTCAACTGTACGGAGTTTCATTTCATGAACACGATAGTGGACCCCTTCTTTTTGGATTGTACTGGCATTGTACATGGTCCATTGAACCGGGATATACGGCAAGATTTACTGTGTCCAACTGCTAGCCTCCCGTATCAAGGGGCGACGGATTGTCGTTGAGGATACGTCTTCGTCACACAGGAGCAACGAGTGCGAGCGAGAGAGGAAATCATCGTGCCCTGTCAATCGGATTGGAGAAGACGTCATCACAATCATCAACCTGAGGCTAAGCGGTGGACGAGCAAGTGACGTATTAGTGCAGTGTTTTACATTTTAGAAGAAAAACTGTGAGTACTTTTGAGGTGAGTGAAGTGTCATCAAGTCAAGCTTGCATATTCATAACTGATAGCTATCAATTTAAAGACTTTGATTTGTTTACATCGAAATTGTCAAATATTAACATAGAAAATAATTTGGAACTTTAGAAATAGTTAAGATTTTGCAAGTGTTAGAAGTAGACTTAGAATAATTTAAGAAAAGTTGTTGAGACGGGGAATCCATGCCCATTTTCGGTTAGACATGTCAAAAATTAAAACACTTGTAAAATTTTACAAATTTTAACGGGACTTGGAATTTTTATTGCGGTTATTATCTTCACTTTGGATTTTGATTTGGCGAGAATAAACATCAACAATGGAAGCAAATATTAATGTTCAGTTGGATATTGCTAACCGTATTAACAAGGCTTATGCCAACTACAAGAAATCACCGAAGGAACGTATTACTTTGCCGTATGTTGATGCGCGTTTAGAGGCTTTAGAAAAGTTATGGGAGCAGTTTTCGTCAATGCATGAGAAGTTGGTTGCAGCGTCTTCACATACAGAGTTGCAAAAATCTGTGTATGTCACCCAGGCGATTTACGACGTAACTGACGAATGTTATCTAGATTACAAATGCGCGCTCAAAACGTCATTGAGTACTTTAACACTGCCATCAAGCGAAAGTTCACGTCAAACATCGTCATCAACAACGAGTAAAACTATGCAAGTTAGACTGCCAAAGATCACCATCCCTGTATTTTTGGGGCAATATTCGGAATGGATTAGTTTCAGGGATCTGTTTGTGTCTCTGATTCACGATAATGCGGACATAGACGATGTGCAAAAGATGCACTACCTTAAGGGACACCTCCGGGGCGAAGCGGAACAATTATTGCGTCATATTCCTATTACTAACACCAGTTACCAGCAATGTTGGACTTTGTTGAAAAATCGATACGATAATAAACAATATTTAGTAAATTGCATATTGAATCGTTTTTTCAACCAAAGAAATATTACAACAGAGTCCTCCAGTGCCATTAAGGAATTGTTAGATGTTACTACAGAAACTATGAACGCTTTGTTGAATTTAGGAATTGACACTGAGTCGTGGAGCGTGATTATTATTTACATTGTTAGCCAGAGGTTGGATCCTGAAAGCAGGAAGCAGTGGGAAGCGAAAGTTAGCGCATGGGTGGCTCTCTCCGATAGATTACCTTCGATGAAGCAATTTACGGATTTTTTGGAGACGAGGTTCCATTCCTTAGAGTTTCTGGATCCAAAATCAGGTGCATCTTACGTACAAAAACAGCGAGCTTTTAGTCCAAATTTTCACAAAAATACCAATCCCAAAGCTAATTCAATTCACATGTTACATGTTAGTCAGGTATGTTGTGTCTATTGTAAACGGGATTATAATATTAGAAGTTGTAAAGATTTTATAAACAGTGATCTCAACAGCAAGCGTAACTTTGTCCAGACTCACGGGCTATGTTTTAACTGTCTGGGAAGTAATCATTCGGTCAAATACTGCAAAAACAACACGTCTTGTCAAATTTGCAAAAGAAGACACCACTCATTATTGCATCCAAGGGGGGAAACGCACTCAACTGATTTAACAGGTTCAAATGCATCAGTTGAGAATCAAGGAGCACCACCGTCAGGGCATTCGTTCAAAGTATCAAACCAGGAGGCGGGGCCATCAACGGCCACGAGCATCAGCAATCATTTTGTGAAAGGAGTAGCACATCAGGTGCTGCTAGCCACAGCGTTAGTTAAAGCTGGGTCACAAAATAAGGGAGACTATCAGCTCTTAAGAGCTCTTATAGATCAGGGGTCTCAAGCATCATTTATCACAAGAGCGTCAGTTCAGTTGCTTGGGCTGAAAACAACAGCGGTCAAGGGAGTTATATCAGGATTGGGGGGTGAACAGAACCTTATCACAAGGTCCATGGTAGAAGTTTTAATCAGTTCACGTCTCAATCCAGGCTGCGTGTTGCGAGTTTCAGCCTACGTTCTTGATAAACTTACTTCATACTTACCGTCGGCTGTAGCGTCAGTCACATCATGGCCGGAACTGGAACAGCTTAATCTGGCAGATCCGGAATATTATACACCTAATAAGATAGACATCTTATTGGGGGCGGAGGTCTACAGCGCCATTATAGAAAACGGGATAATTAAATGTCCCTCAGGGTCCCTAGTAGCACAAAATACCACCCTGGGATGGATATTAAGTGGGCAACTAAAATCAAAAGAAGCTATATCCTGTAACGTAGTAAACATGCACACTCAAGTAGACCAGCTGCTTAGATCTTTCTGGGAAATAGAAGCCGAACCCTGCAACAAAGAAAAAATTCTGTCAGTCGAAGAGCAAAGATGTGAAGACTACTACGAATCCACAACCACGCGGGACGAACATGGGCGATATATTGTGAGGCTCCCATTTAGGGATGAGAATCCAGCCTGTGCAGATGGCCATTCAAAGGCTATTGCAATGAAGAGGTTTAGCTTTCTGGAACGCAAGTTGCAGCGGGATCAGCACCTAAAACAAAGATACAAAGAAGTATTAGATGAGTACCTAAGTCTGGATCATATGATACAAATAAATCACAGCGAAGGGAAGCAAGCAACAAAACATACGTATCTACCACACCACGCTGTAATACGGGAAGACAAAGAAACCACAAAGTTAAGGATTGTCTTTGATGCTTCGTGCAAGGGTACGAATGGTGTGTCATTGAATGACGATTTAATGGTGGGACCAACTCTGCAACCAGAGTTGCGTCATATAATAATGCGTTGGCGAACATATCCTATTTGTTTTATAGCGGACTTCTATGGCGTGAAAACCCAGACGAAGAAACAAAGGAATACAAGTTACTCAGAGTGACTTTCGGAACATCAGCAGCTCCATATCTAGCTGTCAAAAGCTTGATACAGGTAGCAAAGGACGAAGGAAAAGACTTTCCTTTAGCAGCTGAAAGAGTTAAGGATGAGTTCTATATGGACGATCTGATGTCTGGATGTGAGAAAGAAGAAGAAGCAGTTGAAATTTACAAACAAATGACAGAGTTACTAAATAGAGGTGGGTTTGAATTGCAAAAGTGGGCAAGCAATAGTCAAGCCTTATTGAAACAAATACAGGAAGCAAATTCAGGAAAAGATGAGGATAAAAAGATAGAAGTCAAGCAAGACTCAGTAAATAAAATATTGGGACTTACCTGGAGTAGAAGCCTCGATGAATTTGTATATGCAGTTCAACTGCCACCGACGTCCGGACCTGTAACAAAAAGGAAAGTTATCTCGGATATATCCAAGCTGTACGATCCACAAGGGTGGATAGCACCGAGCATAATTAAAGCAAAAATATTCATACAGAAGCTATGGTTGGCAGGAATTGATTGGGATGATGAATTACCACCACCTTTACTCGATGAATGGTTGGAATATCGTGAAAACCTATCAGAACTTACCAAGTTTAAATTAAAACGTTGGGTGAGGTGCAGCTCTGATGCAACATCAGTGGAACTGCATGGCTTCTGCGATGCGTCAAACTCAGTTTATGCAGCAGTAGTATACATTCGAGTGATAGATGCTGAGGGAAAGATACATGTAAGTTTAGTTACAGCCAAAACGCGAGTGGCGCCGTTTAAGCAAATATCAATTCCTCGGTTGGAATTATCTGGCGCAGTTCTGCTGGCAAAGCTACTAGACGAAGTTTTAAAAGTATTGAAGATACCAAAATCAAACCTACATGCTTGGACGGACTCCGAAGTAGTACTGGCTTGGTTGAGTAGTCATCCTAGTCGATGGAAGACATTTGTTGGGAACAGAGTCTCGGAGATTCTATCAGTGACTTGTCGTAGTCAATGGTCACACGTACGGTCAGAACACAATCCTGCAGATTGTGCTTCTCGGGGGATTCAGCCTTCAGAATTTGTGACTTTTGATTTATGGGTAAGAGGACCATCATGGCTACAGGATAAAATAATTTGTTATAAGAGTCTCACAAAGCCATTAGACACCAATCTGGAAACCAGATCAATTAAAACTCACCTGGCTGATGTTTTGGTTAAGGATCAGGCGAGGGACGAGGACGTGTGGTCGAAGTTTTCGTCACTAATGAAGTTGCTAAGAGTCGTAGCTTATTGTAGAAGAATCCTGAAAAGAAAAAAACATACTTTCCTCCTGAAAGAAGAAATAGAAGATGCGTTACTGATTATGATTAGAAAATGTCAAGGAGAAGCATTTAAAGAGGAAATTAGCAATATCAAACTAGGTAAGAATTTAAGCAAGAAAAGTATACTCACTTCACTGAGTCCACAGCTGGACGACTCAGGCTTACTCCGAGTTGGTGGGCGGTTGCATTTCGCAGAAATCGACAACGACGCAAAGCATCCAATCATATTGCCGAAACAATCATTTCTGACGGAACTCATAATAGGAGACGCCCATAAAAAGTCATTACACGGGGGAGTGCAGCTGATGCTTAATTTGCTGCGGTCCAAATATTGGATTATAGGCTTAAAAAGTTTAGTGAAACAGCAAATCAGGAAATGTGTTACTTGCACGAGATACGCAGCTGCAAATAAAAATCAGTTGATGGGACAACTACCGTCACCGAGAGTGACCATGAGCCGAGCATTTCAACGTAGCGGCGTAGACTACGCGGGGCCCATAAACATACGGGTTTCAAAGGGTCGTGGCAATCAGTCATACAAAGGGTACAAATGCTTGTTCGTTTGCATGGCCACTCGTGGCATTCATCTAGAAGCCGTGAGTGACTTGACGGCTCAGGGATTTTTAGCAGCTTTTAAGCGTTTTGTTGCACGGCGCGGTCATTGTAGCGATTTATACAGTGACAACGGTAGTAATTTTGTAGGAGCTTCTAAAGAATTGGTAGAATTGTTTAATGACGAAAGGTCAAGGTTTTTGCCAGAAATTGCTGATTGGCTAGCCACGAACGGCACCCAGTGGCACTTTATACAAATTTCGGTGGTTTGTGGGAAGCTGGCATTAAATCGTGCAAATATCATTTGAAGAGAATTATCGGCAATTCAACGCTGACATTCGAGGAGATGACGACAGTTTTGGCTCAAATTGAGAGTTGTCTGAATTCACGACCAATGTGTTACGTACAGGATCAAGGGGATCCTATGCCACTAACTCCAGGCCATTTCCTTGTAGGTGAACCTTTAATAGTTGCACCCGATCGTAACTATGTGCAGTCCTCGATTGGGTCGTTAAGACTGTGGCAATTCTGCCAACGTATGCTTCAGGACTTTTGGCGGCGTTGGTCGCAAGAATATTTGACGCGGTACATGCAAAGATACAAGTGGGCGCATTTTACTCCAGAACCAAAGATTGGAGATGTGGTGCTTGTCAAAGAACTGGATTTACCCCCAGCTAGGTGGCTGTTAGGCCAGATTGTAGAAAAACACCCGGGGTTGGACAACGTTACGCGAGTTGTGACATTGCGCTACAAAGGCTCCTTAATAAAGCGACCAGTGTCAAAACTTTGTGTATTACCTGTTTCAGATTAGAAATTAATAATATGTGTTGTTTATTAGATGTGTTTAGACTAATATATAACTTTATTACTAGACGTCGCCTTTGTATAATGTTGGCGTCATTTGTTGTAAAAGATGCTCGTTTAAGAACAGTTGTTCTTGGTGGGCGGCATGTTCACGCAGTAAGCTTTAATTTAGTTTTGTTAAAATCTGATAGATGGCGGTAAAAGCGAGTTAGATCACGCTATCGTTTGGTTTCCTCAGAAACTATAAATAGAGCTGGATTATTTTTGTTTAAATATACTTTGCAAACGAATGTCAACTGTACGGAGTTTCATTTCATGAACACGATAGTGGACCCCTTCTTTTTGGATTGTACTGGCATTGTACATTGCATAGTCAAATGGGTCATCAAAAGAGAATAAAAATCGACTTGCATGATTTTTATGTTAGTTAGTTAGTTACAGGTAGTAATAAAAGGTTTTTAAATGGCTTACTCTATCAGGACAACACCCATAATCCCATCCTTCTATAACGCAATGAGGCCAGTTGAAGTATTGGGCTGTATATGGTACACCTGGGTACGACCATTGTCCAAAATCGGCAGTACTGCCTGCCGTACCAATGTTTTCAAGGTTGTCTATACTCATGTGGTTGATGATCGCATCCACGTAGATTCTGAAGAAAACAAAAGAAATACTTATAGTCTTAAACGACTGAAATTGCAGTCACTGCCACACCTAGAGTTATATCTAACTGAATAAATTCCACTTTCATATTATCATTTCAAAAATATGCGTCTCAAAAAACCGGCCAAGAGCGTGTCGGACACGCCCAAGGTAGGGTTCCGTAGCCATTACGAAAAAGTCAAGTAATATTTTTCTAAGGATTTCGTATGTGTACGGAATCATCCAAGTTTAGGTATGTTTTATACCTTAGGCTACTATTTACTCTTAAACTACAAATAATTTCCAAGCAATCTTAGCCGCTATAATTTTCCTAGTAAATTTGATATATTTACTACCCTTCTGAATTTTTTAAAATTTTTCCACCCAACAGTTTAGATTTTAGAGGGGGGGGGGACGGCCGATTTTAATGAAAATTTTCACTTTAAAGTTGAATATTTCGCAAACAGATCACTGAATAGAAAAATCATATTAGCAACTCCGCAATGATTTTAAAAGACCTATCCAACGATACTCCACACTATAGGGTTAGCCGAGAAAAAAAAAATCACCCCCACTTTACGTCTATGGGAGGTACCCTATTTACTTTTTTTTATTCAATCACTTTGTCGGCGTGACTGATATATATATTCATGCCAAATTACAGTTTTCTAGTACTAACCGTCTCTGAGCTTAGCCGCGGACAGACAGACAGACAGACAGACAGACAGACGGACAGACATGGCGAAACTATAAGGGTTCCTAGTTGACTACGGAACCCTAAAAAGTGGCATAATAAGAATTGTTCTAATTGTTAATGTGTTAAATTGACACAAGATCGAACCCGCGCTGTTATTGTAGGGTGTCATGTAAAAAAGAGTGTGCCACGTCCAATGAACCAGGTGTTAATATTGGTATTGGACATCTTGAATGGAATTCCTATAAATAACAAACTATAAAAAGGTTTTTAGGTGGGTTCAAATATTGCAAGTCCGTTTATTAACCCGTTTTAGAGATATATAGTACTTGGTATACTTTAAAATACAAACATAGACTGTTAAAATCATTACAATTCCTTTTGGCTTTGCCGTAGTTGTGTAAAAACAGAGTTGTTCTGAAAACTATGTTTAGAGCTTTTTTGAACTGATTTCTGCCGGTGTCGGCGATGTTCTATCCAAGTATTAAGATTGTAAGAAAAGTTTTTTTTTTACATAAAACTGACCCGTGATTGACCACTAACCCACCTGATTAAAAGTGCAGATGAGGCCAAAGGTGTACCTCACTGGTTCAGTAACAGCCTATTCACTCTAGCCTTGAAGAGCCTTAAGTTGTATTTAACTATTTTAACGAATTTCCTGACTTACCGGACACCAGCTTCGTTGCAACGTCGAACCATGCTTGCGAATTGTTGGCCGTTTCCTGATCTCGTAATCAATTTGTAGGACATGGGCTGGTAGCGTTCCCACCAAGGGCGGTTGTATTCCCATAAGACTAAGTTCTCGTTAGGCGGGGACACCTAAAAGTAATAAAGCCATCATCATCATCACCATTTCAACCGTAAGAAGCCCGCTGCTGAACAGTATACGCCTCCCCCAAGGTACTCCAAACAGATCAGTTCTGAGCCATCCGCATCCAACGCGTTCCGTAACCTTAACTAGGTTGGTTGTTGCTCCATCATATTGGAGGCCTACTAACACTGCGTCTTCTAGTCCGTGGAGACCACTCGAGAACATTTTGATTCTATCGGCCATCAATAAAAAAAGTAATAAAGTAGATCGTGGATTATGTTATGAGGGCGAAGTACTTTGTCCCGTCTATATTTTATTTAGGTGCGTGTTACCAATTAGACTAGAATCTCCAAATAACATACTAGCATATCCTCTGTCATTATTTTATGGCTCATCTTAATTCCAGTACTCAACAATTATTATTAAACTATCTTGACCTATCGATCGCTCATTTTAAACCAAGGCTTTGGAGTTTTGAGCCCTGACGTTTGTCTTTTCCCAGATGTCTATTGCTCTGAATTTTGTTCTGTGAAATGAGCTGGAGGACTCAGGCATTGCGATTTCATTGTGACATTAAAAGGGTCATTCAGTAGGTTGGATTGTATCAATCGAAACGTACCTCGTGTCACGTTTCCACACAATAGTTTGCATTTGAGTAAAAGTAAAGAAATTCATTTTTAACACGAGCTTACTACTGAAGAAATAATTATCAAGGCAAAAGTACGTTAAACACTTTAATTAAAAAATAATAATAACAAAGTAATGTGCATACAAGGAAATCGTAGACGCGAGAGACAGTGAGCGATACAGCGCAGGCAAACGCGGCGTGTAGTAATATTGCTACTTTAAAACGTGCAGGCGTCCTTATTTTCATCATCCTCTCCTGGACGCAAACGGTTTGAAGTCAAGCCCATGGATGCCACGAAAAATTCATGCTTCGGCCGATGGAGCCCTTTTGTTAAAATGTCTGCAACCATGTCTTGTGTAGATCGATATTGAACAGCCACTTAATTAGCCAATATTTTCTCCCGCACAAAATGGTAACGGACATCGATATGCTTGCTGCGTGGATGGTACATCGTGTTACCTGTAAGACTAATCGCACTCTGATTATCGCAATAAAGAACAATCGGTGTACCTTTCATTTTAGGTGAGAATTCCTCTTCTATTTGTTTCAAACAAAGTGCTTCCTGTATTGCAGAGGCCAGCGACATATATTCAGCCTCTGTGGTTGACAATGCTGTAGTTTGTTGTTTTTTTGAGTTCCAGCTTATAGCTGCTCCCTGGAATAAAAATATGTATCCTGTGCAAGATCTTCGGTCTTCTAAATCATTTGCCCAGTCTGCGTCACAGTAACCATATATATTTTCATTCGCATTCTTCTTGTAAGTTAGTTTCATATTAATTGTACCTTTTAAGTACCTTAGGATTCGTTTCACGGCTGCCCAATGTTCTTTGGTAGCTTGATTATTATATCTACTCAGAGAATTTACTATGTAGGTAATGTCAGGTCTGGTTCCTTGTGACAAGTACAACAGGCAACCAATAATTTCTTGGTAAGGGATATTAGTTAAGATTTCACTTTGCTATCGGCCTTTTTTAGCTTCATATTTGCATCTGTCGGTGTACTTATTGGGTTGCAGTTTTGCATTTCGAAGCGTGTAAGTATCATTTTTATGTATAGTGATTGATCTTCATTATTGTAGAAATATAATAGATCATCTACATATACTGCTATGATTAGTATATCCTTTACATTTAACAAGCGATAGTATACACAAGGATCTATTTTAGAGCGTGTCATCCCTATTTCAATGAGTGCAGCATTTAATTTTTTGTTCCACTGCCGGCTGGCTTGCTTTAATCCATAAAGAGATTTGTTTAGTTGACACACTTTATCTTGTTCTTCATAGCCAGGTGGCAGTGTCATATATATTATTTCTTCTATATCTCCCTGTAGGAATGCTGTAACTGCATCCATTTGGTGTATCTGGAGATCATATTTAGCAGCTAAGCCCATTAAGTACCTTATTGAGCTGTAACGAACAACTGGAGCATATTTTTCTTGATAATCAATTCCCTTCACTTGTTTATATCCTTTTATAACTAATCTAGCTTTATAACGGGTTGCATTTCCGTTTTCATCTACTTTCGTTTTAAAAACCCATCTGCATGGAATTGCAACTTTTCCATCTGGTAAGTTGGTTAATGACCAAGTGTTATTATTTATCAATGATTGATATTCTTCTTGCATGGCCTTTTTCCATTCTTTATGTTTGTTACTGTTAAGAGCTTCTTCTAGACTTTGCGGATCTCTATATAATAAACTCATGGTTGACTCACCATTCATACAAACAAAAGATGTAGTGTCATTATTCTGAGATCTTACTATACGATGCTGAAGCGATAGAATCTCCACCACAAAGAAACATAACTTTGAGACCGTACTTTGTTACCTTTATTGATGACTTCTCCCGTCGTGTGCATGTATATTTTATTAAAAATAAATCTGAAGTTTTTGATAAGTTTGTGGAATTTAAGAACAGAGTAGAAAAAGAAACAAATAAAAGTATAAAAATTCTACGAAGCGACAATGGTTCTGAGTATAAGAATAATAAATTTGAGACTTATCTTAAGAGTTATGGAATATGGCACCAGACATCCAATACTTACACTCCAGAGCAAAATGGCCTCAGCGAGAGGATGAACAGAACTTTGATAGAGCGTGCTAAATGTATGATTTTTAATGCTGAATTACAGGATACATTCTGGGCCCATAACCTGAAGAAATAATTATCAAGGCAAAAGTACGTTAAACACTTTAATTAAAAAATTTTAATAACAAAGTAATGTGCATACAAGGAAATCGTAGACGCGAGAGACAGTGAGCGATACAGCGCAGGCAAACGCGGCGTGTAGTAATATTGCTACTTTAAAACGTACAGGCGTCCTTATTTTCATCAACTACTCACTATACTTTTTAGTGACTGTACTTGCACTGTAATCCAAACTATACATTAGTATCAAATTTTATGTCTATCTGATTACGAAAAGTGGATGAAATTCAAATTGCAAAATTTTACCTTAACAATCATACTTTTTTTACTAGCCCTTATCAGTGGCCTACGACTGGCCAAAAACCTCTTCACTAAACTTCCAATATACAACATTGGAAGTTAAATAAAAGCTTGCAATAAAAATTTTTTAACAAAAAATTAACCGCCGAAAAAACTAAAAAGCAAAAAATAATACCTATTTTGTTTGACCTTAATCTAGGTACCAGTTTGAAGTCGGTGCCTCAGCACTTAGCCAGGAGGAGTGGACCTATAATCGTCTACCTGATTGGCTTCTATCACTCCTCCTGGCTCGTGCTGAGGCACCGACTTCAAAGTGGTACCTAGATTAAGGTCAAACAAAAAAGGTATTATTTTTTGCTTTTCAGTTTTTTCGGCGGTTTAATTTTTTGTTAAAAAGTTTTTATTTTATACTTTTTTCCATCCTTGGGGTAATTTTTTTTCCAAATTTATAATACCAACTTCAAGGTATACCCTATCTATCCAATAAAAAAGAATTATGAAAATCAGACTACTCTGTAAAAAGTTAGTCAATCATCCCCTGTTTTCCTACCCTTAGGGTAGGAATATTATTTCCAAATTTAAATGGGACCACCCTTGGGGTATACGCTTTCCAATAAAAAAAGAATCATCAAAATCCGACTACTCTGTAATAAGTTATGCGTGGTCATATAGTACAATCAGTAACTGAACAATCAATCATCCCCTGTTTTTCTACCCTTAGGGTATGAATATTGTTTCCAAATTTAAATGAGACCACCCTCGGGGTATACGCTTTCCAATAAAAAAAGAATCATCAAAATCGGACTACTCTGTAAAAAGTTATGAGTGATCATACATAAAAAAAAAAAAATGTACACGTCGAATTGAGAACCTCCTCCTTTTGTTTTCGTCGGTTGAAAAATAGCAGTTTTTGGGAAGTAATCGAAGTATACCTGACACAATATTTTAGACTATCGCGGTCATTACTAATATACGAGTTCAAATCGGGTTTTGTTCCGCGTAGGTACCTTGATTTTGAAAAAGCCTGATATTTTGGCACAGTCTCATGATCAATGGCGCATGCAATTGTGCCGAAATATCGGGCGTTTTCAAAATCAAGGTACGCGTAACAAAACCCGATTTTAACGATGTATGGGAAAAATTCGTCGCTAACTTCTAGACCAGTGATGGTGTAGGGGTAAGCACGCAGCACGGAACGCTGAGGACCTGGGTTCGATTCCCAGCATTGGTCTTTTTTCTGGGGTTTTTTTCTGTGCATCTATATTTCACTTTGTATTTAGTTTGAAATATATGGTTTCACGGGATGACCGTAAAAGTAATAAAAAATGAAGTTGAAAAAAAAAATAGAAAAAAAAAAAGATACATCATACTTAACTTGCCGATTTTAACTCATAAAATGAAGTATACCTGAATTCCGCCAAAGCCTCGGGGTCCAAGGAACCGCTCGCACTCATCGGCGATGTCGTCCCATTTCCACTCGAAGAGATGTACCATGGCGGAGTGGCCCGGAGCGTAGTGTGGGTTTTTATACGCCAACGTCAGGCCTAGGCCCAGCAACAGGAAGGCCACGCGAATCATCCTTTAAAACCAATTAAAACCTTAGGACTAATAATATAGATTTACTTTTCTGTTCTTAAGTGTTCTGGTGTCTTTGGTCTTTACCATTATAATAATAACAAGTTCTTAAATTTGTACGCTTACTTTGTGTATTTATCTGTCCTTATGATAATCCTACGATTGACTTCAATTAACTTTAATTATTAATTGTTATTTTTTTATTTGCACGATAAAATTATTATTATTGTTGTATTTAATTTAATTTTGTTTTTGGCTGATATTTAAGCCATTTTGCAGATTTTTTCATAATAAACCCGTTTATTTAGAAACGCTTGGATATTTTTTTAATAATAGGTTCAGAACGTGGCTGATAACGCCTCCTCGTGGACGTTGAAGACATTTAGGACTTTTAGGGGGTCAGTATATCGCTAATACTACGGTTACACACATCGCGATAAAACTTCGTATCCGGCCTACGGCGAATGTGCATGGCCACGCTGCTATAGAGAGCAATGCCGCAGAGTTTAGTTTAGCAGCCTTTGATGTGCGCAAATTTACCGACAGCGGGGCGAAGGGTCTGCGGCTTCGGGCGAAGCGTCGAAGTATTCGCGAATATTCGGCTACATACATCGCGATAATGCGAATATTCGCGTTATCGCGATGTTTGTAGCCGTAGCATAAGAGAAAATTAAGTGTTAAGTACTTAGTATAAGAATAAAGGTGTGCCTAACTTCAAATCTCAAAGGTGCGAAAGTAATAAGCGTTTTTAAATTCCCGCGGAAAACACGACTATAGTATTTTAATTCTTCCATAACAGTAAAGCCACAAGATAAAGCTAATATTTAATTAGTAGATACTTGACACCATATTCAATTATTGGATCTCTTTGGCGGAAACCTCACGCATACACAAACAATACTAAACGCGCACAGTCGTCTTCAACAAGGCCTATATCTCCTAAACTAATTAAGGTACCTTACAGATTTTTTTTAATATTACGGCAAACATCACATACCTGCCTTCTTAGTTTCACTACACTGCTAATTTGTTTGTGCCCACCTGCCGCGTTTATAAATCGACTTTCAGTACACAAAATCACAGATATTCATTTGACTTCTACTAATCTTTTTAATCCTAGATAAAGATGGCAAAAATAACATTATTTTTTATCTACACACGTAAGTCTTCTAAAATGCGTTCACAAAATGTTGGTAATGTCCGCCATTGACAATTTTATTTTACTTTTTTTTCTATGGCAGTAAGCAATAACGTAATATTCTAACGACATACTGATACTATTACCATAAAAATAAATAAATATAAGTTAAGATAATCTTCCAAATCTAACATAACTTAAATATTTAGGTGCCAATTCTAATATATCAGTCAAATCCAGTCGTTATGAAACGTCAACTCTGTTTGTTTTCATTTCCTTAATATATTATTATTTTTTTTTTTTTTATATAAGAGGTGGCAAACGAGCAGACGGGTCACCTGGTGGAAAGCGATCACCGTCGCCCATGGACACCCGCAACACGGGGGGCATCACAGGTGCGTTGCCGACCCTTTTAGGAATTGGTAGGCTCGTTTTTTAAAGATCCCTAAGTTGTAACGCTCCGGGAATGCTGCCGCTGAAAGCTGATTCCAGATCTTTGTCGTGCGAGGAAAGAAGTTTCGCTTAAAACGCACGGTACTAGAATGCCAATCATCAAGATGGTGAGGATGGAAAGACAAACGGTTCCTCGAAGTGCGGTAGTGGAATTTAGCCGCAGGCAGCAATTCGAACAGTTCGTCAGAACACTCCCCATGATAGATACGGTATAATATACAGAGAGACGCCACATCCCTCCGCAAAGCCAAAGGATCGAGTAGGCCAGACAGTGCCTGATTACCGACAAATCGAGCAGCTCTACGTTGGATGCGGTCAAATGGAAGAATTTGGTACTTGGGTGCCCCAGCCCAGAGATGAGAGCAGTACTCCATGTGCGGCCTAACCTGCGCCTTATAAAGTTGTAAGCGATGGGCTGGCGAGAAGTACCGTCCCGCTCTATTAAGCACCCCCAATTTTTTAGAAGCTAACTTAGCTTTGCCTTCCAAATGACCACGAAACTGAACATCACTCGAAATGTCGACACCCAGGATCCCAATAGACGATTTGGCATCAAGGGGAGTACCATCAAAACAAGGCGAAACAACAAAGAGATCCTTTTTAGTGGAGAACGCGCATACTTGAGTCTTTTGGGGATTAAACTGAACTAAGTTTAGTCTACCCCAATCTGCGACATGCTTCAGCATGATCTCAATTTGAGACTCAAGTATATTCCGGCTTTCAATGACGTGTTCCCTGGATAAATTAGCGCGACCGGTATAATACGTGTCCCCAGTACTGTCATCTGCATAGCAATGAATATTGGTATCATGCAACATATCATTGATATGCAGAAGAAATAACGTTATATCGCCCAACATTTTGATCTCAAACGATACGGGAGTACACTTTTATGATGCTCTCTATAATGATGAAAATATAATTTGAGTCATATGTTTGTTTTGCCATAGTTTTTTCCTCATTTAATTTGTTGTTGTCTTCAAAATTTTCTTGAAAACTTTTTATATTTAAGTAAGATATAAGTAGTCATTTGTGTTTGGCTTCTGAAACCACAATAATTCAAAATTAACATGAATGAATTCTGAATAATATGAAAAGAACACTCGGGGGAAACTCTGATGAATAATAGACTCAGAGGAAAATTGGTAACCTCAGAAACCAGCGGATTAATGTAGAAGATACCTACCCAATGTTAATAGTAAGTATATCTAGTGAAACCAAGTGACCAAGGCCAGGGCCCAATTGCATAACAAAGTACAACTTATATTACAAGCGGAACTCCCTTTCTAGTTAATATAACTAAAGCGAGAGTTCAGCTTGTACTATTAGTTATTGTACTTTGTTATGCAATTAGGCCCAGAGTACACAATGTACGTGAATTATTAGTGTACCACAGCCTCGTTATCAGATGATAATGATGTGGAGATCCACTTACCAGCGGGTAAGATAGAGTTCAATTAAACCAGTACATATGGGTCAGTTGACATTCGGTTAAAATAATAAACGCATTTCTGTGAGCTAGCCAATGTTTATTTACATATAACAAACCAAATAACGTAGGTACTCTAGGTACATGTTTAACTCTCGGATGATCTCAGCTTATTTCGTCCAAAACTTCATAGTCTTGACTGAAACAAAAATTACATAAGGTTAAATAAAATTGTCACGCTTTCAAAAAATAAGTACATAGTTCTATGACATCAACATTTTGATCATCACTTTCATCTCTAGGTAAGAATATGTTGAGCTTCTCGGTATAATAAAAGCTGTTCTTAAAGAGGGTTCCGTGAAACTCTAATGTTCTGGTCGTATTTAAAAAAAAACCCTAAATCGGTGAAAGATATATCGAATGCTTTATTCCTGTTTGTAAAAGAAACGTAATGATCTCACCTCTTCTCCTCTATGTATGGCCAGCATCATGTCAAACTCGTGGCTGCCGACGTAGATCTGCGCTCGACCATCATTGCCCACGGTCACGGACTTGCCGGTGCAGCTGTTGCCACTCTTGCTACCTGAGATCACGTCGCAGTACGTACCGGCTGGCAAGCAAGTCTAGAAAATAACGGACAAAATTGTACTTTTTCACAAACATGTCAACACAACTTTACCTAAGACGTTCAAAGCTTGATTAGATTTTGCTTATAATTTTGCAAACTCGAATATTTTCGGGTGATTTAATAGAGTTGAAAGTACGGCAATACTTAGTGATAATCTAGACCAAACTAATTAAATTAGGACATCTTGGAAAGTAGCGGTACTTTACGAAAATGTAGAAACACGTTATTATTCGGTACTTGCTGAACATTTCGATACAACTAGACTGAGTTTAACACTAAATCTTTTATTATTTTTTCCACTAAGGGACCATTAAAAACTTAAGTACCTGGAAATTCTGGTTAAGATCCCAACTATCATTATTGAAGGCGATGAAAGCCTGTCCACCTCGGCAGAACGCGATCTGATTGCTGCCATTGTCCCACCAGTCATTGACGTTAGTTCCGGCAGCTACGTTCCTGAATGCCACCATTGAGTAGATTTGACGCCAACGGTGCTCGCAAACCCAACCATTGCCGCAAGAGTTATCCTGTATAGAGAAAAAAACTTGAATGTGATAAACATATAGCCATACTTACAGTTGATAGTGGTTATGAATACTTAACTTAAGACATTAAAGGTCTTTGAACTGTAGTGTTTTTACCTTGCTTACGGTACCAAAATAGGAAGGAAGAGCAAGGTATTAATATCGCAGTTCATTGATATGGATCTCAGCAAAGCAACGCCTGAATCAATCAATCATTAATAATTATACATGTACTTACAGAGTTAATCGCAGGAGAAATTATATTTCCATTGCTATCCATTGGCGGTCCAGCTTCAGAGTCGGTAAAATCGAAACTGCTCATGAGTTGTGGTTCTCCATAAGGATGTGCCAACATGAAAGCAATAGCCCCTTTGTATTGCTTAGCTTGTTTGTACGTTAGAATATTACCACCACCGCCATGTCCTCGTTGGTTGTCGTGGTTATCAATAAAAGTTAACGCATCTTCATGAGCAAGGAGACCCCATATCGGACCCCAACTGTTTAGCCATCGAAGTTGGTTGCCACCTTCAAAGGCTCTGCTAAGCTCAAGCCCGAATTTAAACTCTGTGACGGCAGCCAAAGCTGTGTATTCGTCTCTTGAGATGGCTTCATTGCCAAAATCAATGACTTCTTGGTAGATGTAAGGACGAGCGCCTGATGGGAACCCGTGATCGCTATTCAAGTTATGCAGTCTATCGTAAATAACTTGAAGGTCTTCTGGCCACATGTGTTTTGCTGCGTCAATTCTATTTTAAACGGGAAAAAAATAAATAATAAAAAACCGAATAACTTTTATCACATATTCAATTGAATTACGTTAAGAGTGTTATGTGTTATTTACCTGAATCCAGCAACTCCTAAGTCGATAAGTTTGTTCATGAATCCAACGATCATAAACCGCACGTACTCCGATCGTTGATTTAAATCCTTTAATCCTACTAACTCGCAATTACGAACCTGCAACGCAGAAGTTATTTACTATTTATTAAATATCAGTCAAATATCTCGTCAGCAATACTAGGTAACTCTACCTTCCCGGCTAATTATACCTAGGTTTGCCTATAAATAATAATGCACAAAACTCATAAAGCCACACAGCAGCTAGCATGACTGCACAATATTATTTTAAGATATAAGCATTTTGGTAGTTATTATACATCAAGCATAGTGTTAGGTATACTATGACTCAAGGCAGACTTAGGTAAAGTGACCAGCAACGTAAAGTTGCCATATCTGACGTTGTACTCGTACAAAACTAGTGAGAAAAAAATTATCTGTAAAATTTATAGTGTCCGACCTAAGTTTCGGTTTCGGTTTCGGTTTCGGCCAATTTCGGCCAAAAAAGTGATTTCGGCCGATGTTTCGGTTTCGGCCAGAATCCGGCCGAAACCTTCGGCCGGGCCGAAATTACTTCGCGGCTTCTCGCGGCTCTGGGTATGTATTACAATACCGAAGTACGAAAGACCGAATGTATTAAAACATCGAATGGATCAAAAGACCGACACGATTTTTTTCTGAAACCGTAAACATTTCAGAATTTATTAAAACGGCATCATACAGAACCCATTAGGTTAGGTTGGGTTTGCTTTATAAAAATCTTAAAAAGTTAACGGTTTCAGAAAAAAATCGTGTCGGTCTTTTGACCCATTCGATGTTTTAATACATTCGGTCTTTCGTACTTCGGTATTGTAATACATACCCGCGGCTCTCGCATCGGGGGCGCTCGGCTTAATTCGGGCACGCTCGGCCGGGTAGGTATAGGTAATGCATCGGCGGCCGGCCCAGCTGGGACCAGCGATAGTAGTATGCATGCAGTTTGTGACGTTTGTTTGTGAACCACATGGCGCGCGACAAAATATGGTGAATGTTGTTTATTTATTAAATCATTATTTACTTTTTAGAATCTGTTACTGCATTTTATGCTGTGATTAATGAACAATACGTTTGATATTAGGATTGTGAATTTAGTTTAGACGTGATAAGAATAGGTTGTTTGTTTTGAATAATATAATACCTATACCAAGTCATTTTTCATTAAAAATAAACGTTTTTTATTTTGTTTAACAAAAAAAGTAACTGAAAGAAAGAAAGAAAGAAAATACATTTATTTACAACAACACAAGACACATAAATATTCTCATATAAGAAATCCTTACGATTTGTACAGTAATTTTGAATATTTTGTTTGATATGATACGTCTTCAAAAATTTCGGTTTCGGTTTCGGTTTCGGCCGAAATCAGAAAAAAAACGTATATTCGGTTTCGGTTTCGGCTAAAAATCGTGTTTCGGTCGGACACTAAAAATTTACAATCAGCAAGCAGTAATAATAAAAGTACATTCTGAGACAAGTTGTCAATAGATTGAATGCCTAATTTGTCGTGCTCAAGCTAAATGGCGCTGCTAAGTGACAATCAACTTTTGAGTAAACGGCGAAAAACGTTAAAAAAAAAAAACAAATTTTGCTGGTCAATTTCTATTAATCTTTAAACGTGTTGTTATATACCAAATGATAGATTTTTTGTGTTTTATTATGATTTTAGTCGCTTTTGTTATAAATTAACCTTTGTACCACTAAATATATTTTTTTCCTTTTTAGTTATGAAAAATAAATTAAAAACCAATTAAAAACCTTATCACATTACAGTACAAAAAGGCAGTTCTTGGCTCTTAACTGCTTTAAAGACATGTTTTTTTTTATTAAAGATGTTGGAATTGTTTTGACATGGATATTTAATTACAATTCCCTAACAAGAGGTTAATAAGTTACAGGATCAGCTAATAAAAGGTTAAATAGCTTACTCTATCGGGACAACATCCGTAGTCCCATCCATCTATAACGCAATGAGGCCAGTTGAAGTCTTGGGCTGTATATGGTACAGCTGGGTAAGACCATTGCCCAAAATCGGCTGTACTGCCTCCTGTGCCAATGTTATCACGAGGCTCACCAGTCATGTGATTGATAACCGCATCAACGTAAATCCTGATAAAAAAGAAAAACTTGAACTAAAGAAATAGCTTTTTATCATCCAGAGATGCCATTTAACCATAATGAATAATGTCCCATTGTTTTTATTTTCGCTCACAAAATGGTAGTGAATTGCAGTAATCGTTTATAATAAATGTCTCTCAATGAGGCAGTTCGTTAATTGTAGTGTTAAAAGCACGTGCTGAATTGCTTCAAATCGTACTGGAAATTAATATGGTTCTAGCTACTTCAAATCGATTTCTACTGATGTCACGGTTATCTTGATAATTTATATAGCTCTAAGCAGTTACGCGATGAAGATATAATACACCAAAATGATACGAACTTGCACTTGTGGGTGCTTTGATTAACTTTTAACTAACCTGACTCCAGCATCGTTACAACGGCGCACCATGCTAGCGAATTGTTGCTCGTCTCCAGATCTTGTCACTAATTTGTAGGAAATGGGCTGGTAGCGCTCCCACCAAGGACGATTCTGTTCCCATATGATCACGTTCTCATTCGGTGGTGAGATCTAAAATAGTAAAATATGTATCTGTTGAAGCAAATAGAAGTGGTTGGAATAAAACATTATGTAAAAGGGTGAAGTACTTTGTCACATCAATAAGACTATTTTATTGACCAAAGTTATCTTCAAATCAACAAGACTAGTATTACGAGTACAACAAAAGAGCACTCATGTACAGTCAAACTATTTTGGTTTGTTATATTCTATACAAACCTGTTCACAATAAACTTTATTGTTATTTTCCTCGTCAGACATTGCAATTTCACTATGATATAAAAAAAAAAAAGTGCTAACAATGGGTCGCTGTTCAATTGGTTTGTATGAAGTCTCTCAACAATATTTTAATTTGATTAAGATTGGATCACAAGAGGACCAGGAATCGGCTTCTAATATTTTTGTGATAACGATGTGTAGGTACCTGAATGCCACCAAAGCCTCTAGGTCCAAGGAACCGTTCGCACTCATCAGCAATGTCGTCCCATTTCCATTCAAAGAGATGCACCATAGTGGAGTGGCCCGGAGCGTAGTACGGGTTTTTATACGCCAACGCCAGGCCAAGGCCCAACAAAAGGAAGGCCACGCGAATCATCCTGTTAAAAAGCAATACGAGCATAGGTACCTAATAATAATGTTTAAGGTAATCATAATTTTGTGAATCACAGTCGTGAAACACATGCCCCTGTGTCTGGCAGACCATAGTTCATTCCAATAGGCTACCACGATTCTTTTAAATAAACTATCTATCTACAGCCGGGTAAATATTAAGCGTTTTTCCGGCGTTTTTTTTTGTCATTGCCATTTGAGCAGAAATTATTAAAATGGATGATACTTAGGGTTAACTTTTTATGAAAACTTAAGACAGTACCGATGCTGAATCTAGTTTGATGAAATTTCGCGCGATTCGTCCTTCGGTTGTGGTAATAATCGTCAAATGGTAATGGCGTTTAACCGCGCGGTCAAAACGCTCGAATATTCACCCAGCCGCTGTCCGTTCACTGCTGTACTTAGGCTTCCTTCATATTGTGCCAAAACTCGCGATCCTAGGCTTCCCTCATCCAGCCATTGCCTGCTGTCCTATTAAGGAGTCCAACGTGCTACAGGGCATGGTACACTATGCTTTCCTAAACGTGGTCTTCACTCTAGCTAGGAGCTAGGACACGTCATACTACTTTTTATTCTTCCATGGAAATGATGCCACAGGATAAAGCCAATGTTTAACGCCATATTCAATTATTATTGGGTCTCTTTGGCGGGAAGCTCACGCTTACTCAAACAATCCTAATATCTACACCGTCGTTTTTATTAAGACGTAATGACCTTAACCTGATTAGGTACCTTACAGTATTGTTTAAAAATTACGGCAAACACCACATACCTGCCGTCTTAGTTTCACTACACTACTAATTTGTTTGTGCCCACCCGCTGCGTTTATCAAACGACGTTCATTACATCAAAATCACAGGTCGATTGACTTTCATTATCTTTTAATCCTCGATAAAATAGTAAAAATAACATTAAATTGTTTACACGGGGTATATCTGTGATAACTGATAAATTCCAATGCACGTGAAGATTTTTTGAAGATTGGGTTGGATCCGGTAGGTAGGTACTATACATACTTAGGTGCCTAATTAATTTGAATCCTAACCGAACTCAACTACCTGTAGATACTTTTTACATCAACTAAAAGTCTTACGATTCCCTGAAATTTAATAAAAGCTGTCAGTTGATGATGAGGTCCATTTAAGGGAGCTTTATTCTCAGGTTTTTTTAATCTCAGCTGAAAGACGTCCACTGCTGAACATAGGCCTCCCCCAAGGTTCGCCAAACAGATCGGTCCTACGCCATCCGCATTCCGGCAACCTTAACCAGCTCGTCGCTCCATGTTATTGGAGGTCTACCTAACCTGGGGTGCGATGTCGGAAACCTCCTCGAGTGCCCGGGCGTTACCACTCCCTTCTATCCGAGGCGTAGGCCTCATGGGGTGAGGAAGGGTAACGCCTGGGACGGTGCACCCTGGGCAACAACGGTTAATTAATTCCTTCGGGGATTTAGTTAACCGTTGGCTAATATCCGACTGGGGAGGTGGGGGTCAGCAATCTCCACATGTGCCTGGGTCGGTATGGGAATACACGACCTGGGCTGCACGACCGTTACGGTTCTCCCCTGTTAACCCTGGTGGTTAAGGGGGAGAAGAGTAGCGGATGGGTCCATGACCTGTGGCTATTGACTGACACTGGGGGCTAGGGGTGGTGAGGTGAACCCGCAACTAGTTGCGGGGGATCCGAACCAGCGGGCCCATTCGTGGGTCCGCAGAGAGGACGGCGTCTCGCCCTTGGGCGGACGCCTTTGATGGAGGCGAACCCGAACTAAGTACCTGCTCTGCCACGGCGGACAGGGAAAGGCGAGGGGGAGCCTAGTGGGCGGAAGCGACCGTGCCCTCGGCACCGCTCTGCTTCCAGAGCAGTACATGAGGGCGCGGAAGCTAACGTTAGGGCACATAACCCCGGCTTGCCGGGAACGTGGGCATCTGCGGAAGCCACGAGGAGTAAACCTCTTTAAATAATCCTTCACCAGCGGGGGAGGCCGGGGAGTGCCGAGCCCGCATTACACGGTGTCGACAGAGGAGCCCCATCCCGGAGCGGCCAGTGGGCGTTGCGGTGACTCCTTGTGCTCCCGCGGCGTTCACAATGGCAACGAGGGAATCCGTGTGGTTTTTTGTGGGCAGGCCCCTCGGGGAGAGCTCCACATACCTCTGTTTCCCCGAACAGAGACGATGCATAAGGTGCATTTTCCACACCAAAAAAAACCTAAAACGTAGCCCGATCACTTGACTATCTATATCACTCACTACACAGATGTACAAGTTTGAGTCATCATCATCATCAGCCTATATCCGTCCACTGCTGGACGCAGCCATGGCACGCCACTGAGCACGATCCAAGTTTGAGTACATACTACATACTACTAATAAATTTTATAAATGCGAAATTGTATGTGTATGTTTATATACGTGTACCTATGCATTCGTGCGTGCCTACAAGCGTGTGTGCGTTCGTGCATGTGTGTGTGTGTTTGTGTTTTTCTTACACCATCATGCTAAAACAACGATACAGATGAAATTTATGGTACGAAGATAGCTAGACGTGTGGAATAACACATAGGGTACTTTTTATCCCGATATTTCCACAGGATCCATGAAAAAATCCAAAACCTTAACAGTCTAGTCTAGAGAGATATGAAAATGCGTACGGGTGTTCATCGTACAACGTAAATGAAGACCATGATGGCGTTTATGGAAATTCCCATGGCAATTTAGTAAAATCCCGTAGTTTTAGTTCAACTCCTAGTTCACGCGTGAATAAATCCTGGTTCCAAGCTGATTATCTTTATCGATACTCCTTAATGTAATATTGTACCTCTAATGTTGTATTGTATTGTAATAAAAATGTTATAAGTATCTGTGTGTTTCAGAAACTCGCAATTATTAGGCACTTCAATTATTTTAAATTTACAACTCTTTTTTTTCTCTGTCACTCTAATTTAAAAATTGTATTTTATCATCAATCTTTGTCATTAAATTATTATTTTCTTGTGAGCCGATTATTGCTGAGACATCATTTTGTAAAATAAAATATTTAATAAACAATGTAGTCTTAAAAAAAATAATACAAGATTTTTTGTTGACTCTATTTTGTTTTTCGAGCGTATGTATTTATGTATGTATGTATCATTCTTTGGCACGCCCTGCAGCCTAAACGGCTCAATGGATTTTGAACTGTGAGGTGTCATTAGATTCGTCTCAGTTCCACGAGTGACATAGAATATATATATTATCCCGGAATTCCCAAGAGAACGAGAATTATACAGGCGGGTTTTTACTTCATCTAGTATTGAAATTAAAATTATTTGATAACTTAACTTTTGTCATGTTCATGTCATTGTGTATTTCACACTTGCAAGATTTGAATACAGACAAACACGCAGACACCGGGGCAGTTGAAACTATACCTACACCAATGTATTTTTAAGGAAACATCAATTAAATAAATAGAAGATTCAAAGGTTAAGGTGCAATATACTAGAACACATATTTTTTTAAATCTTAAACAAAGATGTTAGTGTAAAATCCGGATTGAAAAAGTAAAATGGTGACGCTTTTATTGTCTCTGGCTTTCTTGTAAAATGCCCTTCACAGTTATAAATTCCTTTACCACCCTAAGATCAATGTCAATTGTAACGCTTAAAATATCAAAGGCTATTTTCACTCCCAAGTCAAGGTGAAAATCAGCCTTAATGTTTTTATTTTGATGTAGGAACTGTAATTAAAAATGATAAAACACTTACTTGGTCGATTATACATGCAAAGAGTCAAATTTTTGCCATTTTATTAGTTTTCGATCGAAATTTAAAAATACTTGATCGAAGTTCGTTATCCTTCTTACTTTCACTATACTCGCTTCTGAAGACTTTAATAAAGATATTGGAAATATTTGTACTTCGTTTTTTTTTTTTGCATTGGAAAAAGGGTAAACAATCTAGAAGAGTCAATAGTATTCATTACTTATAAAATCGAAACAATGAAAATTCCCATATTATATCCTTGCTAATTGTTACAAATTTGCCATGAATGATTTCTCAAAAGTATTTTTTAATAAAAAGACACGTGAAAATCGCTTATCTTCTTTCTTATGCTAAAAAAACGAAGTATCTGTAGATATAACTTTGCAGTTGTAGTATAGCAGGTATTTAATAAAATTAAATTATGACCAATTCTAGTTCCGCAGCCAATGTTTATTTTCAAAGAACACAACTGTATAAAATAATCTACATTGTTTCATTACATCGTTATCGTATTCACTTTTTGTCTTCAGATCGTCTTTGTTTTTCTCTATACTGCTCCAGCTTTACAGCCTCGACTGAAAAAACAAAAATGTGTCATTTATGTGGTAAATATAACTTTATTTATATTTCTGCCAGGCTCTAACTTTTGTACTGATTTAAAACCAAATTTTAATCACGTAGTTCGGTTATTTCTCATTAACATGTAACTGTCATTCTTATACACAATGGATTAAATTATCTTTAATTTTTTATTTCATTTTTTTTACAAATCAATTCAAAGCTTTATCGTTTCGAGCGTGCATAAAACTAAACCTTCAGGAGAAGAAGAATTCGAAGTCAGTTCAGTGTGAATTTTAAACAGTTTCTGTTATCCTTCTAGAATTACTTACGTTAGTTCCTCTATGTATGGCCAGCATCATGTCGAACTCATGGCTGGCTATGTAAATCTGCGCGCGACCATCATTGCCGACGATCACGGACTTGCCAGTGCAGCTGTTGCCAGTCTTGCTGCCTGAGATCACGTCGCAGTACGTACCGGCTGGCAAGCAAGTCTGTCAAAAACAAGAACATCTAAAGATCCTCCAGCTAGACTCTATGCGATAGATATTTATAATGTATCCTTTTTCCTACCGGATGAACTAAAGATGCCGAAACAACGTATTTTTCCAGGGAAGCTAGAGCTAAAGACTGAGGGATTAATATCGAGACATAACAACGGCGATATTCAATGTATCCCACTATGGTTATATGAATAATAATTAAATTAACTAATTATTCGCAGAAGGAGTCGCATGGATCTGCTAGCACTGCAAATATTCTTTCTGGGAAAAGGTCGAGACCATAACGGACGGCAGCAGTAATAAAGTGATGTGTTCTTTGAGTATAAATCTACATTAAAATTTAATTATTTCAAAGCTTAGGTTTACAAAACTAACCTGCAGATTCTGGTTCAAATCCCAGTTGTCGCCATTAAAAGCAATGAAAGCCTGTCCACCTCGGCAGAAGGCGATTTGGTTGCTGCTGTTGTCCCACCAGTCGTTGACGTTGGTTCCTTGAGCTACATTCCTGAAGTCAACCATAGAGTAAATCTGGCGCCAGCGGTGCTCGCAAATCCAACCATTGCCGCAAGTGTTATCCTGTTCCAAAAAGGAAGATTATTGTAAATGCAAACTGTTTATACAAAAATTCTTTAATAGATTCATAGATATCCAGCCCTCGAGGCGAAGACGAGACACTTACGGAATTGATTGACGGCGAGATGATGTTCCCGCTGCTATCCATGGGTGGTCCAGCTTCGGTGTTTATAAAGTCATAACTGCTCATCAGTTGAGGTTCGCCATATGGATGTGCCAACATAAATGCGATAGCTGCCTTGTACTGTTTTGCTTGCTTGTAAGTCAGGATATTACCACCAGCTCCGTGTCCTCTTTGATTGTCGTGATTGTCAATAAAGGTCAACGAATCTTCATGAGCCAAGAGACCCCACTGAGGACCCCAGTTAACTAGCCATCTGAGTTGGTTGCCTCCTTGGAATGCTCTGCTAAGTTCCAAACCGAATTTAAACTCGGTTACTGCGGCTAAAGAGGTATATTCGTCCCTAGAGATGGCTTCACCACCCAGATCAATAACTTCTTGGTAGATGTACGGACGAGCACCTGACGGGAATCCATGATTGGTGTTAAGGTTGTTAAGCCTGTCGTAAATAATACGAAGATCACCTGGCCACATGTGTTTTGCTGCGTCGATTCTGTATAAATATAGAAATAATCAACGCTTGAAATGATAATTTCATATAATTAAAGATCTTTAAATGTTTTCATTTAATAATCATCATTTTAATATATATATATATTTGAATAAATAGATATGGTACATCATTTCTTACGCATTTCCAATGTAATTTGGAACGTAGGAGTCGTAGCTTCTAATAGTTGCGATGGATGTTACCACACGCCACTGTTGGCATATGTAAGCGATTAAGAATCATTATTTTGTTTACCTGAATCCAGCGACACCAAGATCGATAAGTCGATTCATGTAGCCAACAATCTGTTGACGCACGTACTCTGAGCCCTGATTCAAATCTTTAAGCCCAGATAACTCGCAATTACGAACCTACAATCGAAATAACAAAATACTTATTAGATTATCGAATAGACAATGGCTGACAATAAGACAATAGCTTCATAACTTGGAGACCGTAGAAACACTCCCATCGTATATAAATTATTGACAGAATTAATCATAGAACACAATTTTATTTGAAAATCAAAAGACCTGAATATAAGACAGTGGATTCAATTCAACGCTAGGGGATCGATACGAGATCCAGAATTCCTTGTTGCTACTGCTTTACTACGAGGATGTAGACCCAAAGTTGTACACTCAGAAACTTACTCTATCAGGACAGCAGCCATAGTCGTTTCCAGAAATGACACAATGGGGCCAGTTGAAGTCGTTACTGCCGTATGGGACCCCTGGGTAGTGCCATTGGCCGAAGTTGGCAGTACTACCACCAGTACCAACGTTCTCATTCCAAGTGCCCGTCATGTGGTTAATAATGGCGTCCACGTAGATTCTGTGTGAAAGAATGATTTGCAAGAACTTATTTTTAGTGTACTAGACTCTTATGCCTAACAACCTATTCTGAAGGGAAAAGTTACAAGCTTTTATAACCCAAATAATATGAATTTTTGCTGTCGCTTAGCGATGGTTTACAGAATGTTCCAACACAGTATCTTATATTCTTATATTCTATTACACAGCTGGGGCATTGTTTTCTTACTTGACAAGAAATCGCAAAAACCCGAAAAGAATGGGAAAATAGGGCCGAAGACTTTATTTACTCTAGCTCGTACCTAATTGTAATAATGTCTTCTTTAGCGTTTAAAAATTTATAATAATAATGTAAACCAACCTGACGCCAGCATTGTTGCATCGACGCACCATGTCAGTGAATTGCTGTTCATTGCCGGAGCGAGTGACGAGGCGGTAAGAGATGGGCTGGTAGCGCTCCCACCAGGGGCGATTCATTGTCCAGATCACTAAATTCTCGTTGGGTGGAGAAATCTGAAAAATTCTGAATATGAAGAAGCTGCTTTTTGATAACTACTTACTTTACTATTTCGTTTAAACCACATAGATACTATACGTAGATCTAGCTAGAGCATGAGCGCGAGCTTTTTTTCATATTCGTAGACGGCTATTCTTATTTCTTCTTTGCACTAAAACGAGTATTCAAAAACACCATGATAGCTTACTTCGAAAACTTAACAAATCCTGCAAATATTGCTGATTTGGTTTATGGCTCATAAATTAATTCATAAGTATTATTGTGGATAATTAATATTTTCTAGTAAAACAAATCAAATCAAAAATTAAGGTAGTATGATGACGATGACAATAATTTTATATCAAATTTAATATATTAAAAAAAATATCTCCAGTGGGTTGGCTAATTAAAAATACAAATCACATGTAACAATTAGGAAGAAGTTAAAAACAAAACTGAACATTATTTGAAACTCACATTTTTAAGACGATTTTTTTTTACCGTCTTGATAGGTGAACATGACGATTTGAAAGTTATCTGACTGGGAAATGCAATGGTAACCGACACATTTTACTGTACTCACTCTTAAGCTCAGATTTTACAGTTTACATACCTGAATGCCACCAAAGCCCCAGGGCCCAAGGAACCGCTCACACTCAGCAGCGATGTCATCCCACTTCCACTCGAAGAGATGCACCATGGTGGTACGGCCGGCGGCATAGTGCGGGTTCTTATACGCAACCGCCAGGCCGAGGCCCAACATAAGCAAGATGACACGCATCATCATGCCTAAAAAGCGAAAAGATCAAGTCAGTGGTTTAAACTCCTTGTAGGAGAAGAACACGGTCTAGCTCACCTGGTGACCTGAACCGGTTAATATAAGTATAATATTTTTTTAAGTCGGCTAACCTATTATTTCGTACTAAATACAAACTGAAATATATGATTTCACGGGATGACCGTAAAAGTAATAAAAAAAATGAAGTTGAAAAAATAAATACAAAAAGATACTTCATAGCTAACTCGGCTAACCTAGTACAGAATTTGGGCGTGTTGCATGCAAAAACTACTTGCAAAAATTGAAACTTTTGTATCTTTAATTGCAGCGAAGTAGATCTCTAATTAAACTCACCCACTACTTACTATCCACAGCTAATTAGTTCGTTTGAGATGCATGTTCTAGATAGAAACACCAATTGTGTATCACAATATCAAATTAACCTGCAGCTATTTCATTATAAACTGTTAGCGGTGCTTGAGTAAGCCTCTCTAGGTAATCAAATTTATTTAGGTAATAAAGTATCAACAGGAAATAGTTTACAATCAAAATTAACTATGTCCTCTTTTGTGTCAGAAGGTACAGATTATAGAAAATTTGACTGTACATGACCTCTTTCCCTCCTCAAAGTCACGCTTGAAAATTTTAATTGCTAAGCGTATCAGAGTATCCTACATAATTATCTTAATGACGTCAATTGAGATAAAACCATAATTATTTTGTTTACTAATTTGGAAATTTAACGAACGCTCATAACATTTGTTATAGATCTAGTCAAAATTCATCAAAAATAACGAAAAATATTTTGCGAAAAATATTAAAATAGACAAAATTTTACGTTGTGATGTCTTAGATTAAAGAAGGAAACAACTAACTAAGAAAGTTATATTAACATCAGGTGACCCACTAGTTCGTTTGTCTGGCCTCTCTAACATAAAAAAAAGTATTTCTTTGGACTTTAATCTTTGAAAACTTTTCTGTTATATTATGAGTAGGTAATTAAGCTATAAAAGCTGTTTTAAAATAATTCCAGAATATTTCAGCATGTGATTGAGTTAGTTAAATTAAACACGCTTGTAAATTTTAATAATAACTTTTGATTGTGGCTGACTAATGTTTCCATGCAGTGGTCGATGTTCAAAATATACAGCGTTAAAGGCGTTTAACTAAATTTTGAATTAAATTTTCCGATAAAAACCTTTGGGGGTTCAGTCACAATAACCCAATAATCGTCTTGTATATATATAAAATATTCCAGTTTAATTTCAAAACACTTTGTATAATAAATGAGAAACATATACCATATAAGAACCAGAAAGTTTCTAAATTGTTCTCGAAAATGTTAGTGAATGTTTTAAGTGTCATTCGACATACCTTGATCCTGTTCGATCACACACACGAATTTGATAACCACCCACAGCGATGTTCAATTTATATCTTTCGCGCAAATCACGGCTATAACTGATACTAATTAATCTGTTTAATCCATGATAAGTGCTTTGAGTTTTCGTCATTCACAACAACAAATTATGCCCTTGCATGCATAAGATATGAACACATACATATATCTACAGCAATATCGTAGTTTCATTGCTTTTTGAATACATTAAGTGAACATTTTGTGACTTACATCTTGACAAATGATTCGCAACGTCTGTATGAGAGAAGGTGGAATCCGATCCATAAGCGACACGTTCGCCCACATTTTTGGCACACGAATTCAGGCATCACCAATGAAGCAGAAGCTGCACCGTAGTCGTGCCGTCTCGCCCGCTTCTGTGCTACTTAGGATCTAGAATCAGGCATTGTCGTGGGTTTTACCCCTTCGCGAGTCTTTCTCCATTAATTGCGGTCGGAAGCAAGATCCCCCACACGTGTTGTCGATTTTGAAGGCAACCATGTTACGCTTTGAGCAATCTTTGATGAAGCGAAGAATGGGTCGTCCTACCTGACGCTTCGTAAATGCCACATCGCTTAACAAAACCTGCCTGGACAGACGAATGCTGTTCATGCGATGCACATGCCCCAGCCACTGCGATCGTCTTTGTTTGAGGAGGGCGGTGTTGCTGAGCAGCTTTGAAATCTCGAGCACTCTCTCGTTTGTAACCTTGTCTCATTTTGAGTATTTTTATTCAACAAAGGTTTTAAATAAAAGGCCGTGGAGGTGTAAGATTTTGCTCGTCTAGATACGCACGTGCGAATAATAAATACTTGCCAAACTATGATGCATCGGTTTCAGATAGTTATCTGTTATAATATAGACTGTAACAATCTGTATGGTTTTGCGATGTGTGGTTATTTACCGTACGCAGATTTTACATTTTTAAATAAAGATGAAATAGAAAAAAAATATTTTGCTCAGGTGCCAGATCAGCTCATTAAGGTTTTATATTAGAAGTAGATAAGCTTAAGCGATAAGGCCGCCTATTGCTTACCTTGTAACTTACTCTCTGTGTACCTGTGTTCTGTATTGCTTACTATTCCTGGTGTACAATAAAGAGTCATTGTATTGTATTGTAGATTTAGATATATTAGATATTCCGTTTTACCCTCAAAAATTTATACCTCCTGGATCTAAGAACTCTAAACTGATCCCTAAATTACGTTACTAAGTTACGTGCATTTAAAGACATGTCTGAAACACGTATTAAAACTTGAAAAAATACGTAGAGTGATAAAATTTAAACAAGCTCGTTTTATTCAGCAATTTATTGACTTAAAAACACAATTGCGGAAGAATGTAAAATCAGAATTTCAGATGAATTTCTATAAACTTCTCAATAACAGTCTTTTCGGAAAAACATTAGAGGCCACTGAAAACAAAACAAAAGTTATGTTAGTTAATCAGTGGAGTGATACCGCAAACAAAACTAATAAAAAAGTTAGTGCAAAACTATTAGTAGGAAGACAGAATTATCATAGCTCGAGTATTTTTATTGAAAACTTTGTTGCCATTAAAATGAATCCCGAAATGATAAGTCTTGATAAACCGATTTATTGATTGGATTTACTGTTTTAGAATTATCTAAGTCTCACTTGTATGATTTTCACTATTCATAATATGAAACCATTTTATGGGGAAAAGTTAGTCATGTCATGTGTTATACTGGCACAGATTCTTTCCTGTATTTTATAGAAACAAGAGATTTACCCCCTGTTTCACTATCCATTGATCAAATTTGTTGGACGGATAAATGTGATGCCGTCTCTGTTTGTTTTGTTCGAATAGACGGAGACGGCATCACATTTATCCGTCAGTTAAAATTAATCAATGGGTGGTGAAACAGCCCCTTATACAAAGATATGAGATTAAACTTTCAACATCATTTAGATACAAGTAATTATCCTGAGAATAATGTGTACAACATAACTCGAAAATAAAAGCTTGTAAAAAAATAAAAAGTCCCGGGTTTATTTAAAGATGAATTCGGTGGTAAAGTAATTATTGAATTTGTTGGTCTTCGGTCTAAGTTATATTGCATTAAGATGGAAGAGAAGCAGATAAAAAAAGCTTAAAGAAGTAAAAAACATGCCATACATGAACTGACATTTCATGACTATAAAAATGTACTGTTCAAAGAATTGGTACTGTTTAGGCGTTGACTAGCCTGATGAGGATAGGTGTCGACGGTAGGGCTTTCTTCAATCAAGAAGCTTTTACTTTAAAGCTTTATAATTATATTAAATTTACAATGAGTAAGTGGTAGATTTTACAGAAATAACGAGCTGTTAAAAAGTCAAGTCACGCAGGTTGACAGTAAAGCGAATAATGACAGTCGTTTTTTCTTTTTATGTCAGTCGTCCGGAACGCTCCCTCGCGGCGGATCCGTGCACTAAGTTTGAAGTTGCAAGAGTTGCATAAGTGATCCGTTGGAGGGCGCTAGTAGGCACATGCGTGAACATGCCCCCGGCCTTCCCAAAGCTTCCTGCTTCCCAAAGTGAATTCTATTGAAGTTGGTCGGCTTCTTCATCCTTCGTTTGCACTGGTAGAGGGCAGATTTTAGAAAAAGCTCGTCTCACGATCCCTGAAGCGGTACAGATGTCGACTACTCGAGACACTCCGTCGTTCCCCGGATGTACAGCTGTCACTCGTCCCAGTCGCCATTTGAGAGGTGGCAGGTTATCCCCTTTTATTAACCGACTTCAAAAAAAAGAGGAGGTTATCAATTCGTCTGTATGTTTTTTTTTTTTTTTTTTGTATGTTTGTTACGCGATTACTCTTCAAAAGTCTTTTTTTGATTGAAACAGTATACTCCTGAGGTGGTCCCATTGGCACCAAGTCAAGATCTGATCATGGGATCCTAGAGAAATCGAGGGCAACCTTCAAATTTTACAGGCAAACCTATAGTGATTTTAGCATTTTTAGTATCAAGTGAAGTATTTGCATTCAGAAAGTATCATTTGGTAAACTGGACCTGATGAAGAAGACCGTAGATGGCCAACGGAACTCCTCAACGGGTCAAATCTTGCAAGTTAAATTTGACCCACTTCCCGGTTTCCATTTGAGCTGAAATTTTGCAGACATGTGTGAATTGGATGACAATGCGATATTATTATGACATGGAGCTGATCTGATGATGGAGCTGAAAGATGGCCATATAAACTCTGTAATAAAACGATACGACCGCATTGAGTTTGAGCTCATTTGATTTGTCTTGACGAGTACTTTGATCCTAGATGGTAACTAGGGTCTGAAGATGGAGTTGGAAGGTGACCATAATAAGAACTCCGTAATAAAACGACATAACCGCATCGAGTTTGGGCTCGTTTGATTCGTCTTGACGAGTAGGTACTTTGGTAACCAGGATCAAAAAGTACAGTCAGCAAAGAGTGCCTGTTGTATCGCATAATGTTGATTGTCCTAAAATTTTCTGGCGAAGAATGTTTGGCATACTGTTGAAAGTCCTAAAGCATATTTGTTCGTCCTTATATTGATAACAAGAACATCGAATTACCTACAATGTTTTATTACTAATATTAATTGGCCAAAGCAGTCCTAAGAATTGTGTAGGTAAGTTATTCACCTAAACTATAGTAAGTAGGTATAGCACCTATGTACAAAGAAAAGGGGGCAATAAAAAATACCTACAAACCACCTCTCGCTTAACCTTGTTTGGTTCGTTAGTTATCTTGCGTCCCGCAGAGTGGGAATGGAAGTCTACTCAGCGGAGGGGGGCTCGGGGGGCAAAGCCCCCCGCAGTAAAAAAATAATTTCAAACCATCCCCCGTTTAACCTGGTTAGGTTCGTTAGTTACCTTGCGCTCCTCAAAGTGATATTAAAGGGGGGGGGGGGGCTCAGGGGCAAAGCCCCCCGCAATAAAAAAAAAACTTTCAAACCATCCCCCGTTTAACCTGTTTAGGTTCGTTAGTTACTTTGCGCTCCTCCAAGTGATATTAGAGGGGGAGCTTGGGGGCTGAGCCCCCCGAAATAAAAAACCTGTCAAACCGCCTCCCGTTTAACCTAACCAGATTCGTTAGTTATTTTGCGTTCCTCAGAGTGGAAATTGAAGCCTTGGTACTGAAAGGGGGGCTCGGGGGGCGGAGCCCCCCGTAATAATAAACACCTTCAAACCACCCTTTGTTTAAAACCAAACCTGTTTTAAACCCTGTTAGAGGCGGAGCTGGTTAGCTTCATTAGTTATCTTACGTCCCTCAGAGTGGAAATAGAAGCCCCGCTCTCAGAGGGGGGCTCGGGGGGCGGAGCCCCCCGCAATAAAAATACTCTTAAACCACCTCCCGTTTAACCTGGTTAGATTCGTCAGTTATCTTGCGTCCCTCAGAGTGGAAATAGAAGCATCGCTACCGGAAAGGGGACCCGTTGGGCGGAGCCCCCGCAATTTGAAATACTTTCAAACCATCCCCCGTTTAACCTGGTTAGGTTCGTTAGTTACCTAGCGCTCCTCAAAGTGATATTAGGCGGGAAGGGGGGCTCGGAGGGCGGAGCCCCCCGCAATAAAAAAAAACTGTCAAACCGCGTCCCGTTTAACGTAACCAGATTCGTTAGTTATCTTGCGTCCCTCAGAGTGGAAAATGAAGCTTTTGCACTGGAAGGGGGGCTCGGGGGGCGGAGCCCCCCGTAATAAAAAACACCTTCACACCACCCCCTGTTTAACCTAGTTAGGTTCGATAGTTATCTTACGTCCCTCAGAGTGGAAATAGAAGCCCCGGAGATGGAGGGGGGCTCGGGGGGCGGAGCCCCCCGCAATAAAAATACTCACCACCTCCCGTTTAACCTGGTTTGATTCGTCAGTTATCTTGCGTCCCTCAAGAGTGGAAATAGAAACCTTGGTACCGGTAGAGGGGCTTGGGGGGCGGAGCTCCCGTAATAAAAAATACCTTCAAATCACTTCCCGTTTAACCTGGTTAGGTTAGTTAGCTGTCTTGCGTCCCTCAGGGTGGAAATAGAAGCCCCGGAGATGGAGGGGGGCTCGGGGGGCCAAGCCCCCCGCAATAAAAATACTCACCACCTCCCGTTTAACCTGGTTTGATTCGTCAGTTATCTTGCGTCCCTCAAGAGTGGAAATAGAAACCTCGGTACCGGTAGAGGGGCTTGGGGGGCGGAGCTCCCGTAATAAAAAATACCTTCAAATCACTTCCCGTTTAACCTGGTTAGGTTAGCTAGCTGTCTTGCGTCCCTCAGGGTGAAAATAAAAGCCCCGCTCTTGGAGGGGAGGGGGGCTCGGCGGGCAGAGCCCCCCGCAATAAAAAAATCTGTTAAACCATCTACCGTTTCACTTGGTTAAATTCGTCAGTTTATCTTGCGTCCCTCAGAGTAGTAATGGAAGCCTCGCTACTGGTACGGGGGGCTCGGGGGGGCAGAGCTTCCCGCATTAAAAAAAATACCTTCAAACCACCCCCGTTTACCCTGGTTAAGTTTGTTAGTTACCTTGCGATCCTCAGAGCGTAAACAAAAGCGGGGCTTCGTTTACTGGCTACGCCTACGCATTTTTTTTTATACCAATACTACTAAAAAGCCAAAAATAAAAAAAATTAAATAAAAAATAGAACCGCCTTCAAAAACACCCAAAAAAATATTAATTAAAAATTTAACCGACTATAATGAGCATTATAATATCTTTCTACTAATCTGTTTGAAGTCGGGCCTCAGCTCGAGCCAGCAGGAGTGGACCTAGTAATTAAATTAATAAATAAATATCCCGGGACAATTCACACCAATCGACCTAGTCTCAAAGTAAGCAAAGCTTGTGTTATGGGTACTAGGCAACGGATAAACATACTTATATAGATAGATACATACTTAAATATATATTAAACACCCAAGACCCGAGATCAAACATTCGTGTTTTTCATACAAATATCTGCCCCGACGCGGGAACCGAACCTGGGACCTCAAACTTTATAGTAGTAATTTAACTTACCTACCTATTATCCCTATTATACCTACTATCTGTTGGGCTTCTACCACTCCTGCTAGCTCGTGCTGAGGCCCGACTTCAAACAGATTAGTAGAAAGATATTATAATGCTCATTATAGTCGGTTAAATTTTTAATTAATATTTTTTTGGGTGTTTTTGAAGGCGGTTCTATTTTTTATTTAAATTTTTTTATGAGAACCAAAGAGTTTAATTGGATGTCCTTTTGTTCCTTTTTCCATTTGGTTCTTGTTTGGAGTTCGGAGATGTACTCTTTGGACCATCGTTGCCAGAAATGTTGCCTCATTTGTTCGATCCGCTGGTATCGTGACAGACTGGAGGTGGTCTTGGTAGTGAGACTTTCACAGGCTGGTGCTGTCATGGGTCGGCCGATGAAGAAGTGCGCTGGCGTAAGTGGCAGTAGATCGGTCGGGTCTGTAGATAAAGGGGATAAAGGACGGGAATTCAGGATAGCCTCAATTTGTGCTAGAACCGTGCTAAACTCCTCGTAGGTAAGGTTAGCATTTCCTGTGACGCGTTTAAGGTGATGCTTACACGAAGAAATCCCGGACTCCCAGAGACCCCCAAAGTGGGGAGCGGAAGCAGGAATAAACTTAAAGTTAATGGTTTCGTTTGAAAGCTCATTAGAGATTTTGTTATAGTTATTTTGTAAAAACGCGGCAAAGTCATTCATTGCGCCAACGAAATTTTTTCCGTTGTCCGAGTTAATTTCTAAAGGTTTACCGCGACGCGATATGAATCGCTTTAAAGCAAGGAGGTAAGCTTCCGTGGACAAAGAAGTGACAGCCTCCAAGTGTATATGTCGTGTGCTGAAACAGACAAACAATGCAACGTAACACTTTTCCAGTTTGGCGCCCCTTCCCTTACGAGTTAATATCTGAAACGGGCCCGCGTAATCAACACCGCATCGTATGTAAGGAAATCCAGGCTCTAATCGCTCCTGTGGCAGATTTCCCATCATAGGAGTCAAAGTACTTCCTTTCATACGTGCGCACGTGACGCAACGGTGCAGCGTCGCCCTGGCTAAGTCTCTGCCGCGCAGCGGCCACCAGCTGTCTCGAATAGTGCTCAATAACAGCTGAGGGCCCGCGTGCATCAGACGTATATGCTCGCTACGAAACAGTAACAACGCGAAGTGATGTTTGCTGCATAGCAAATAAGGATGTTTTTTATTAAAGTTAAAATCCATCGAATTCTTAATGCGACCTCCGACACGTAAAATATTGTTTTTGTCTACGAATAAAGATAGACCAGAAAGATATCGTGATAATTTTAAAGATTTGTTATGTAATAAAATATTATATTCTTTAGGAAACGATTGCATTTGCGCCAAACGAATTAAACAATTAAAAGCGCCGTTCAACTCATCGACTGATAAGGGACCGGTTTTGCGCTCGAGATGATTTTTTGTTCTTATGTTGTGAATAAATCGTAACATGTACGCACAAGAACGCTTCATTCGATTAAACGAAGAAAACCTTTTAAAATCAAATACGTCAGTTGTTGTACAACTTATCATGCTCACAGTTGAAGTTGAAGTTAATTTTAATTCCGGCAGCGGTACGATGCAAAGATTATCGACTTTGTTTATTGTTTCTCGATCGATTATGTCGCGAGCAATCAGCTGTTTAGGCCCGTGCCACCACAGACGGGCGGTCCTCAACGTTTCGAGCGGTAACCCACGTGACAACATATCAGCTGGATTGTTCTTAGTGTTAACGTGCAACCAGTTTGCGTTATTTGTGAGTTCATTTATTTCGACAACCCGGTTTTGAACAAAGGTTTTCAATAGATTTGGCGCAGTTTTTAACCATCCAAGCACAATAGTCGAATCGGTCCAAAAGAAAACTTCGGTAAAACTAAGGCGAAGTGAGGTTTTTATTTTTTCATAAAGCCTAGCCCCTACTAAAGCGCCGCACAGCTCTAAACGCGGAACACTCACGGTCTTTAAGGGGGCAGCTTTGCTTTTTGCGCATAAAAGTTGCACATTGACGTCGTCGCCGTCGTTATTGTAGCTACGGATGTAAGCACACGCCCCGTACGCTTGAATAGAGGCATCTGTATAAACGTGTAGTTCAACGTGTGTACGATGAGCAACGTTACCCATGACGTGTCGAGGAACACGTACATTGTGCAAATTTTGCAAAGTGCCAACGAATTGCCTAAATGATGTGGCGACATCACTGGGGACCGAGTCGTCCCAGCCTAACTTACAAAGCCATAATCTTTGTAGCAAAATTTTTACAATTATTACTAAAGGTGCTAAAATTCCTAGTGGATCGTAAATTTGTGATATAATTGATAACATAACGCGTTTAGTTATCATTGGGACATTTAAATCGATTTTAACAGTAAAATGAAGCTCGTCTGTATTGTACAACCAGCCTAAGCCAAGGGTTTTACTATGACAGTGCTCGCCGAACGTTAATTGTTTGGAAAAATCATTGGATAGGTTTGTTGACGAGAAAATATCCACATTAGACACCCATTTACGCAGTGGTAAACACGGCGTATCTAAAACGGCTGTAACGTTGGTGCAAATGTCTAGCAAACCCTGTGGTGATGAGTCTCCGGTGATCAGATCATCAACATAAAAATCTTCACTGATCACCTGTGCGGTCTGAGTATCCTTACATTCGGTAGCTAGCTGCTTTAAGCATCGCATGCTTAAGTACGGGGCCGAACAAGTCCCGTACGTCACAGTTAGTAATTGATAAATACCTAATTCATCCGTTGGGCTCTCTCTCCACAATATGTATTGTAAGTTACGTTGATCTGGTTGTATCAGAATTTGACGATACATCTTGGCAATGTCGGCACAGGCAACATATCGGTACTGCCTGAAGCGTAATAAAATTGAAAATATATCATTTTGAAGCGATGGGCCGATATGTTGAATGTCATTTAACGATTTGCCAGACGTAGTTATAGCACTTGCGTCAAAAACGGCACGCAGTTTTGTGGTCGTGCTATGGTCCCTGAAAACCCCATGATGAGGAAGTATGTAGTTTGGAGAGGCCAAACTATAAACGCGTATCATGTGTCCTAATTCTAAATATTCGCGCATGAAGTCACAGTATATTTTTTTGTATTCTGGCGAACGTGCCAGTTTACGTTCTAGTGCATAGAACCGTTTTTCAGCGTTTTGGTAACTATCGCCTAATGAATCAGATGGCTCTTTTAACGGGATTCGAACCGCATACCTACCATCGTGATCGCGCTGCGTTGTATTAATGAACAATTCCTCACAAACGCGCTCCTCTTCAGTAAGATGGTTATTACCTTTAGGTATTTCTTCTAGTTCCCAAAACTGCCGTAGTTGGGTGTCCAATGCTTGAGTGAAATTGCATTGAACTCGATTAATGCGCGAATAATTATTTTGGTGCACAACACCTGATATTATCCAACCTAACCTAGTATTTTGAAGATAAGGGCCGTTGGACAATCGAATTTTACCGTCGCATAGAAGTTCCCAAAATATATCGGCTCCTATCAATAAATCAATGTTTGACGAACTCATAAAATTGGGATTTGCTAATTTAGTATTGTTTGGTATACACAATAACTCGCCGCTCATATTTAACGATGGTAGTGCCGCGGTGATGAATGGTAATACAAAACATTTCAAGCGCGTATTATATTCCTGTATTTTAGATTTTAAATTAATTTCGCATGAGTGTGTTGATTGCGTAACAGATTGTCCAACGCCGGTTATCGGTAGAGTGGACTGTATGATTGGTAATTTTAATTTTTTGCGAAGACAATCTGTTATGAAGCAATATTGACTACCGCTGTCTAATAAAGCAACAGCTGTGTGGAATGCATTGTTAATATCTGCAATCTCCACGAGCGCCGTCGATAAGAGAAGCGGTTCCAAGATGCTCGGCTGCTTGCTGGGCTCGCCACACTCAGTATTAACACTGCCGGCAGCACACGCGATCGAGCTACTTGGAGCGTTATTGTTATTGCACATTTCCGTAGATAACCCGGTATTATTGTTTTTAATGTGTGATGTTGATGTGGTATCAATTTCACTCGAAGTAGTGGAGATGTGTTTATTAGCCGCCGGTGGATAATAATGCGACACCGAAGCAGCCGTCATAGATAACACGTTTTCGTTCTCGCTACGTTCGCCGTGAATAAGTGAATTGTGTTTATGATTACACAGTCGACATGCCCCAAACCAACACTCGGTCGCGGCGTGTCCCTGTCTAAAACAGTTACGACATAACTTTTTCTCGTCAACAAACCTAATCCTCTGCTGCACTGACATATTAACGAAGTTAGAACAGGCGTAAAGAGAATGGTTACCTTTGCACATTACACAAGTACGGGGTGCGCGCTTAAGATCGACTTTCTTTGCATTACTATTTTGCGACGCGATGTAACTATGTGAAGTTTGTTGGGTATACTGCTTTTTATTACTACTTTCCGCAGTCGGCTTTGCTTGATGTTGCTTAACCATTTCCAGCATATCCGCCCTACTCGAAAGGAATTTAATTAAATCAGTTAGTTTTAACTTTGACAAAGTATCGTGCTGCTTCCTATAATCGCAAATATTAAGCCTGTGTTGTTCCCACTCCCGTTCTGTAGTACAATCAAGCTTGGACACAACAATATATATTAAAAGCGTATCCCACGAATTGACAGGTTATCCGAGTGATTCTAAAGCACGTATATTTTTCTGCACTGTGTCAATCAATTTGTGTATTTGTGAAGACGATTCTTTATTTATTGATTGCAAAGAAAACAAAGCCTTAACGTGATTGTGGATTAATAAGTGCGTGTTATTATATCTGTTTTGCAATAACTCCCAGGCAATCGTGTAATTAGCGGCCGATAATTCGATGGATTTTATGACTTGTAACGCATTGCCGGTGAGAGATGAACGTAAGTAATGAAACTTTTGCACATCACCAATTTCGGCATTGTTATGAATCATGGAGCTATATATGTCCCTGAACTCTAGCCACTTGTCAAAAGAACCACCAAAAGAAGGTAGTGATATAGTAGGGGAATTGAGATTTTAAATAAAATGCTTTTGTTCAATTACAAGTTTTTCTTTTTAATTCAGTATTCATAACACATCTGATGCTAATTACAGTTTTAAAAATATATGTATTTTATTTTTCATGTACAACTTTTTAATACATATGAAATTATTTAAGGCATAATATTCCAATAGATCAAACAGTTATTCTTATTTCTATCATCAAAAAAACTCTTATACATAACACTTAAATTTGGACATTCCTTTTCATCAATATCGGTAACAAAACAATTACTGCACATTTATTTGATCCATCTCACTTTTTCTAAACCTTTTACTAATATTTTCTTATTTTCAAAATAGGGAATTATGATTCTTTTAAATTCTCTGCAGTCAATGTAACCATCAATGAACTGAAACAATTACTTTGCTCACCCGCGACCTTACGATAGTTAGGTTTATGCAAGAAATGCGTGTTCATGTAGTTCCTCCACCTCCAAACTGTACGAACACACACAAATCACACAAACTCAACCATCACCAACACCAAACTACACTGAGCGTTTCGAACTCAACCAGAGCTCATCCTCAGAGTAGGTACCACAACCGTACGCTATGCTACCAAATAAATGTTAAACTAACAAACCAAAACAAAAGTTTTAACTTGTCACTGAAACTTTTCAAGTACCCACTTTATTTTTCTCAAACTAAAAGGCTTCGCGAAGAAGGAGCGACTATATGTTTTAATGTTTTAATGTTTTAATGTATATTTGGGTACAAACGGTACAATATAGCTAATTACAATAGAAATCTTAGATTATACATCAACCAGTAAAGTTACCACAGATTGCTATTACATGTTACTAACCAAGCAATATAAAATCGTGACATTACTTTTAAAGACTATGGATACCTATAGAGGCAGGAAATTAACATTAACATGAAAACGTGTAACGTAAAAATAATAATAATAAAAATAATAACTAAGTAACAATTTGCTCCCTAACTAAAGCTATAAACTCTTGGAGACATGTGTTAAATATATCAACTTCAGAAAAACTGGAATTATAAATTTTGCAAACTCAATTAACAAAAGAATTTCTAACATATTTAGGACGTGTAACGACTATATGATGAACTCCTTTTTCCAGAAGCAAGAGCACATGAAGTGAACTTTGACGAGCCCTCACGGTGTAACGAAGAATGGAAGTAGACCTTATCATGTCAACGAAAAAGGAAATATTCAATAATTTCTCCGTGATCAGTGCGGTTAAAACCGGGACCAATCACCGCATGATACGAGGCACTTTGCATAGTTACGTTATGTTCGGTGTAGATCAGGTTCATTTGAAAAAAAAAATAGGTTTAGGTTAGGTTAGAGTTGTGTCACAGAATAAATGTAACCAGTAATTTACTTCATACTAGAGCGCCCGAATCGACGCACGCACACAGCCAATCGTCTTACACGGCGCGGCGTGGGAACTGCAATGTTTTGTCTGGCGAAGATTGGTTAGCGGCCGTGTACAACGCTTGGCTATGTGCGTGCGTCGATTCGGGCGCTCTAGTATGAAAACGAATTACTGGTTACATATTACTTATTCTGTGGTTATGTCCAGGCGCGAAGCGCCAAACTACGCGGAATAGGGGAGCCCCATCGACATCACCCCAGGAAGCGGGACATCAGGCGAATCTCCTCGCTTAGGTCGTTATTAGGTTATGTTAATCTAAATATATCCAAGAAGAACCTGACTGACTAACTGACTGACTGACATATCAACGCACAGCCCAAACAGCTGGTTCTAGAAATTCCAAATTTGGCACGTAGGTTTCTTATAAGGTCTAGGGGTGCATTAAGAAAGGATTTTTAAAAATTCACAACTTAAAGGGGTGAGACGGGGGTCCAAAGTTTGTATGGGGAAACAAGATTAGCTAGACTATTTTATTCGAAACTTCACGGGAGTACTCCTGACGATAAATGAGTAAATACGTGTTTCAGGTTTTTTGGGGATTCAACCCCTAAAAGAGGGAAATGGGGTGACAAGGTCTGGAAATCAACATGGGTATTGTTTCTAAGGTTTATCGGGTTGCTGGTTACGAAAAAGCAACGATTTTAAAATACAACGTGGAAGACGTGAAATACCATGGATTTTTGGAATTTCCCGCGGGATAGAGATCGGGAGTTGACTTTAAAACTTTTTGTGCGCGGACGAAGTCGCGGGAAAAAGCTAGTATTAAAATAAATAATAATAGAAGCTCAATTTATTATTTCGGCGAAAGAAGGTTAAGTATGCGAAAACTAACTTTCTGCGAAACTAATTTATGCGTAAGTCATTTTCTGCCAAATTACTATTCGGAATTCAGAAAATATGCGTAAAATCAATTCGCCTCAAAATTAAATATGCTTAATAAAATTCGGCGACGTTAAA
This sequence comes from Archips crataeganus, assembly GCA_947859365.1. NCBI lineage: Eukaryota > Metazoa > Arthropoda > Insecta > Lepidoptera > Tortricidae > Archips > Archips crataeganus. The sequence continues at coordinate 13,490,822 of OX402057.1, read as the reverse complement.
TTATGCGACAACAGTTTCTGCACAAATACAATTCAGCTTAAACATAGTTAAACAATATTGAAATATTACTAAAAAAATTAAACAGGGAAACCGACGGTACATACATGTGTTGCAGCAGGTTATAGGTACAGAAATCCGAGGAGTATAACCGCCTCTTTGCCTAGCATTTGTACACTACGAGAAAGCCTTCAATTCAACGCTTGGACTGTGCTGCAGTATCTCCAATGGTGCCAAGTAAGCAGCCGGTACATCGAAGTGTTGAAGGTCTGTATAGTAACCTTACAATGTCCGTCCGAATTCAGGACCTGATGTCGAAGCCTATTCTATTGCAGCGGGGAGTCAGACAAGGAGATGTTATTTCTCCGAAACCGTTCACCGCTGTACTGGAGGATGCGTTCAAGACCTTGGACTGAGAAGGGCATGGCATCAATGTAAATGGCGAATAAATCACTCTTCTTTGATTTGTTGACGACGTAGTTTGTTGACGAGTGTTTGTTGCCAGTGATGAATTATGGCACTGAGACGTGGCCCTAAAAAGTATGAAATAAGAAAATGTTCAAAAACTATACACAATTAATTTGTCTGACAATTAACTCCTGATTCAATCAAGCAAGAAAATATTCTTGTCGGAAATTCTTATACACAGACTTCAGAGGAGAGCCGTGGTCGCATGCCACCATAAAATTAATTGTTAAGTAAGCAACCCTTAAGGCAAGGTGGCATGCAACCAGGCTCTCCTTTGAAGTCTGAAGTCTGTGTATAAGAATTTCGGACAAGAATATTTTAATGCTTGATTGAATTAGGATTGTCGGAGATTTATTTTAGTTGTCGCGGAGGAACAAATTAATTGTGTATAGTTCTTGAACATTTTCTTATTTAATACTTTTTAGAGCGCGTATTTTCCGTAGTCGGTTTTCAGTTTTTTAAACTATTTTTTTTATTTATTTAATATTTTTTTCAAATCAATTCAAAGCTTTATTGTTTCGAGCGTGCATAAAACTAAACCTTCAGGAGAAGAAGAATTCGAAGTCAGTTCAATGTAAATTTTAAACAGGTTCTGTTATCCTTCTAGAATTACTTACGTTAGTACCTCTATGTATGGCCAGCATCATGTCGAACTCATGGCTGGCTATGTAAATCTGCGCGCGACCATCATTGCCGACGGTCACGGACTTGCCAGTACAGCTGTTGCCAGTCTTGCTGCCTGAGATCACGTCGCAGTACGTACCGGCTGGCAAGCAAGTCTGTCAAAAACAAGAACATCTAAAGATCCTCCAGCTAGACTCTATGCGATAGATATTTATAATGTATCCTTTTTCCTACCGGATGAACTAAAGATGCCGAAACAACGTATTTTTCCAGGGAAGCTAGAGCTAAAGACTGAGGGATTAATATTGAGACATAACAACGGCGATATTCAATGTATCCCACTATGGTTATATGAATAATAATTAAATTAACTAATTCTTCGCAGAAGGAGTCGCATGGATCTGCTAGCACTGCAAATATTCTTTCTGGGAAAAGGTCGAGACCATAACGGACGGCAGCAGTAATAAAGTGATGTGTTCTTTGAGTATAAATCTACATTAAAATTTAATTATTTCAAAGCTTAGGTTTACAAAACTAACCTGCAGATTCTGGTTCAAATCCCAGTTGTCGCCATTAAAAGCAATGAAAGCCTGTCCACCTCGGCAGAAGGCGATTTGGTTGCTGCTGTTGTCCCACCAGTCGTTGACGTTGGTTCCTTGAGCTACATTCCTGAAGTCAACCATAGAGTAAATCTGGCGCCAGCGGTGCTCGCAAATCCAACCATTGCCGCAAGTGTTATCCTGTTCCAAAAAGGAAGATTATTGTAAATGCAAACTGTTTATACAAAAATTCTTTAATAGATTCATAGATATCCAGCCCTCGAGGCGAAGACGAGACACTTACGGAATTGATTGACGGCGAGATGATGTTCCCGCTGCTATCCATGGGTGGTCCAGCTTCGGTGTTTATAAAGTCATAACTGCTCATCAGTTGAGGTTCGCCATATGGATGTGCCAACATAAATGCGATAGCTGCCTTGTACTGTTTTGCTTGCTTGTAAGTCAGGATATTACCACCAGCTCCGTGTCCTCTTTGATTGTCGTGATTGTCAATAAAGGTCAACGAATCTTCATGAGCCAAGAGACCCCACTGAGGACCCCAGTTAACAAGCCATCTGAGTTGGTTGCCTCCTTGAAATGCTCTGCTAAGTTCCAAACCAAATTTGAACTCGGTTACTGCGGCTAAAGAGGTATATTCGTCCCTAGAGATGGCTTCACCACCTAGATCAATTACTTCTTGGTAGATGTACGGACGAGCACCTGATGGGAATCCATGATTGGTGTTAAGGTTGTTAAGCCTGTCGTAAATAATACGAAGATCACCTGGCCACATGTGTTTTGCTGCGTCGATTCTGTACAAATATTGAAATAATCAACGGTTGAAATTAAATCTTAACTAAAGATCTTTGGATGTTTTCATTTAATAATCATTATTTATTTTGTTTACCTGAATCCAGCGACATCAAGATCGATAAGTCGATTCATGTAGCCAACAATCTGTTGACGCACGTACTCTGAGCCCTGATTCAAATCTTTAAGCCCAGATAACTCGCAATTACGAACCTACAATCGAAATAACAAAATACTTATTAGATTATCGAATAGACAATGGCTGGCAATAAGACAATAGCTTCATAACTTGGAGACCGTAAAAACTCTCCATCGTATATAAATTATTGACAGAATTCATAGAACACAATTTTATTTGAAAATAAAAGACCTGAATATAAGACAGTGGATTCAATTCAACGCCAGGGGATCGATACGAGAGTGAGAATTCCTTGTTGCTACTGCTTTACTTCGAGGATGTAGACCCAAAATTGTAAACTCAAAAAACTTACTCTATCAGGACAGCAGCGAAAGTCGTTTCCAGAAATGACACAATGGGGCCAGTTGAAGTCGTTACTGCCGTATGGGACCCCTGGGTAGTGCCATTGGCCGAAGATGGCAGTACTACCACCAGTACCAACGTTCTCATTACAAGTGCCCGTCATGTGGTTAATAATGGCGTCCACGTAGATTCTGTATGAAATAATGATTTGCTAGAACTTCTTTTTATTTAGTGTACTCGACTCGTATGCCTACCTATTCTGAAGGGAAAAGTTACAAGCTTTTATAACCTAACTTACATGAATCTTTTCTGTCGCTTAGCGATGGTTTACAGAATGTTCCAACTATAACACAGCTGGGGCATTGTTTTCTTACTTGACAAGAAATCGCAAAAACCCGAAAAGAGAGGGAAAATTGGGCCGAAGACTACTCTAGCTCGTACCTAATTGTAATAATGTCTTCTTTAGCTTTATAATTGTATTTCCATTTTGGAACGCATCACGAATTCCCAACTTCTACCTTAACCTAGAAAACAATAACATAACCTCACCTTCACAATATGGTTTTAGAGCAGGCAAATCAACTTCAGATGCTGTACACTGTTTGACTGACCTCATAGTTAATAATTTAGATAAGAAACAAAAATTAATAGCTATATTTTTTTCACGACACTGCTCGAAAATGTGGCCATAGATAACCTTAATCCAGTACTCAAAACTGCCTACATATGTACATTTAACAGCTGACTCATTTATGGCGCGCAAAACACGACAACAATGTAACACATTACGAAAACAGGACGTATCAGTGTATGTATTTCATAATACGATACGACTTTTTGAAAGATAATTTCTGAATTTCATTTCCAGCGTGCTGAAACGACATTATTGGACCAATCAAAAGTAATCGTCTGCTGCCTGTGATGGAAGGATGGATGGATGGATGGATGGACGGACGGACGGACGGACTGGATGGGATGGACGGGATGGACGGGATGGACGGGATGGACCGATGGACGGATGGACAGATGGACGGATGGACGGGATGGACGGGATGGACGGGATGGACGGATGGACGGATGGACGGATGGACGGATGGACGGATGGACGGGATGGACGGGATGGACGGGATGGACGGGGTGGACGGATGGACGGATGGACGGATGGACGGATGGAAGGGATGGACGGGATGGACGGGATGGACGGGATGGATGGATGGATGGATGGATGGATGAATGGATGGATGCATGGATGGATGATTATGATGATGGTGATGATGATGATGATGATTTCCTCGCATTAGTCGTGAAAAGCACAATGTTTAGTCTCGGCCAAAAGTACAATAGATGGACTCGTACTATCGAGGGCCTCCGCTACGCGTCGGCCCTCAAACTACCTCGTCCATCTACCGCTTACTTTCTAGCCTCTACAACAATCCACTATAGATCTCGCTAAAGCCTTTGACACAGTATCGGTCCCCCTTCTTGTGACAAAGCTGGAAAGAATAGGTATCAGAGGTCTCGAGCTGAAACTTTTCAAGGACTACTTGTCGAATCGCACGCAGTATGTTAGGATAGGAAAATATACTAGTGATGAGATTCATGTGACCTACGGCGTTCCCTGCGCAGTATCCTTGGTCCTACTCTGTTCCTTGCGTATATTAACGATCTATGCCAACTCCGGTTGCAATACGGAGAAGTTATTACCTTTTGCAGACGATACCGCCCTAATTTTTCGTGGAAACACGTGGAGTGAGGTCTTTCAGCATGCACAGAGTGGTTTAATGTAGTGACAAATTGGCTGAATCAAAACATACTTTCTCTAAATGTTGACAAGACTAAATTCATGATGTTTTCTGTGAAAGCTAGTAATCATAAATATGGACTCATCGCCATCCCACATCACTGCTCATACCTGCTTAAACCCCCAGCTGCCTGGCTGTAATTGTTTGAGGGTTGAAAAAGCATCACACATTATATTTACACAAGGTATTCCTTGGCGTTATTGTTGATGATCAATTGAACTTTCAAGACCATATTAAACAACTCACAGCAAGAACACGAAAATGAATATTCATTTTCAAAAATCTCCGACATGTAGCAGATAAAATTGTATTAAGAATTGTTTAAACAGCGATCCGGGTGTCACCAACGGTGCTGGCTGAAAATCAGCGCTGGAGTGCTGTAAACGCCACAGCATTATGCTGAGCCAGTGTCCGATTTGCAACCGCAATGACACATTCTATCTTTAGTTTTCGTGTTGTCTTTTGTTTTATAAAATATTGATGATGTGTCTTGTGTTGTTGTAAATAAATGTATTTCTTTCTTTCTTTCTTTTACTTTGCCTTAGTCCAATCTATTCTGTTGTATTGTATCGATTTTTGGGGCGGGGCATATAAAACTCACATATTGCAACTGGAAAGAGCCCAAAGAACTATCCTCAAAGTAGGTTCTTTCCTACCATTTCTTTTTCCAACTACCGACCTCTGCAAATATTGAAAAGTACTAACGGTCCGGCAATAAAATTGTTCATTTTACATATTATCCTCAGAAAACACTCGTTACTACCCTATGATTCAGGCCTTATCTCAAAAAAACGCAGCAAGTGCTTAACCTGTCCATCTCAAAAATTTAACACTTGTTTTACACACAGATTTTTCTGTTGTCTTGGGAATACAATACAATACAATACGATAAATACTGCTTTGAATATATATCCCTTGGCTAAAATATCCTGCAAACATACTGTCAAAAACTGGCTCCTCACTCTTGATTACAGTACAACTGAAAAACTTTTGGTTCCAATTGTATAATGTACTAGCAGCCCGTCCCGGCTTCGCACGGGGTAGACAATTATTTATTTTTGGAAATTTGGATATAAAACACTTTTTTTCACAAATATTTTTATTTATTAAAAAATTATTATTTATTATTTATTAATTATTACAGACGTGCACGCCCCACTCCTGTATTTCAGTGCCCCCTCCACCCCGCCCGCCGCGATGCCCGGCGCGCTTTTCAGACTGCATCGCAAACAACGGCCACGGCGCTATGGCGGTTTTGTTTACTGTTTGAATTTTTTAATTCGTAATATCTTTTGAATGGAAAGTCCAATTTAAATAATTTAAAAACTATTTTATACGTAGTTAAATGGTCTTTACCATTAAATAATTTATTTGGATAAGGATTAATATAAACACATAAATAGCATGGTTTGAATTTGGTTAGCATTTTCATTAATATTTAAAATGAAAAAAGTTGTTGTAGTGACATAACTACAATAGTTGGACATATGCTACCGCGGAGTTTTTTGTAGACATTATGATGTTCTTCAATATTGTTGTACATTATTTTGTTCTATTGCTAATGGTTTCGGCAGCGCATTCGACGAAAGACATTTTAAGACTCATTTTTCTACACCTTCGGTTACATTGTTCAAATTTTACCAAGGATCCCTAATTTTTTTCAAAATGAAATGTAGCCTATGTCAAATTGGAAGAATGTAGCATTCTATTAGTGAAAGAATTTTTTAAATCGGCCCAGTACTTTTTGAGCCTATTCATTACAAACATAGGTACAAATCTTTCCTCTTTATAATATTAGTGTAGATAATATGTATACACGCGCCCATGCAAACACTAACACACACACACACACACACACACACACACACACACACACACACACACACACGCGCGCGCACACACACACACACACACACACACACACACACACACACGCACACTCTCATTTATATTAAGATAAATCTTCTTTTCTTTTTATAGCTTTTGTACTCCACTCCACATGAATTCTACTTAAGTTCAGTTTTCACGGCATGACCTCTGTGGTTGCTGACATCTGAGTTTTGGAGGCCTGGTGACCTGAAATACAGGTTTCCCCTAGTTCAGGCACCAGTCTCCACCGCACAAGTATTGTAGTTAATTGTAAATTGTAAAGTGAAAAATTATCGGTTGTATCTACTGGAACGATGGTGGATTTAATAAATGCTTTTATTATTATTATTAATATTAGTAAAGTTAATAATTATTGTAAACCAACCTAACGCCAGCATTGTTGCATCGACGCACCATGTCAGTGAATTGCTGTTCATTGCCAGAGCGAGTGACGAGGCGGTAAGAGATAGGCTGGTAGCGCTCCCACCAGGGGCGATGCATTGACCAGATCACTAAATTCTCGTTGGGTGGAGAAATCTGAAACATTCTGAATATGAAGAAGCCGCTTTTTGATAAGCCAAAACCACTAAAACCCAGTATCAGAAAATCGTTCTGAAATGATGATTTACTATTTCGTTTAAACCACATATAAGTAATATACATAGATCTAGAGCACGAGCGCAAGCTTTTTTTTCATATTCGTAGACGGCTATTCTTATTTATTCTTTGCACTAAAACGAGTATTCTAAAAACACCATGACAATCATAGTCACAAAGAGACAAATAAGTAGAACATGTTGTTTCTACCCTTATTTCAGAAAACTTAACAAATCCTGTAAATATTGCTGGTTTAGTCTTATGGCTCATTCTGATATTAAATAATTCAGAAGTATTATTGTGGATAATTGATATTTTCTAGTAAAACAAATCTAATCATAAAAAATAGTTTAAAAAACTGAAACCCGACTACGGAAAAAACGCGGTCTAAAAAGTATGAAATAAGAAAATGTTCAAGAACTATACACAATTAATTTGTTCCTCCGCGACAACTAATATAAACCTCCGACAATTAACACCTGATTCAATCAAGCAACAAAATATTCTTGTCCGAAATTCTTATACTTAGACTTCAGAGGAGAGCCTGGTTGCATGCCACCTTGCCTTAAGGGTTGCTTACTTAACAATGAATTTTGTGGTGGCATGCGACCACGGCTCTCCTCTGAAGTCTGTGTACAAGAATTTCGGACAAGAATATTTTCTTGCTTGATTGAATCAGGAGTTAATGTCAGAGGGTTATATTGGTTGTCGCGAAGGAACAAATTAATTGTGTATACACCGTGAAATTTTATTGGTTGTTTTCCCGAAAAGAGGTGATTTAGTTACGATTGTACAATCGATTTATAATTACTATTTTGACTAGAGTTAAAAATCCAATTGTGAAAAACGAAAGTCGAAAATGACCGCAAACCAATAGTAACGCTTTGTTGGTACAAGTAGCGTACGATCGTACGATAGGTTAGGTACTGTACTGAACTCGTTATATAGGTATTATTTTTTTTTGAAAAAGTTTCAATAACAAACCTTGTTTAATGACACCGGTCAAAAAAAAGAAAAAAGAAGAAAGAAAGGGAATTGACAGGAGGGATGTCAGGAATAAAACGGGGATACAAAAATAATTTTATCCAAAAGGAGAAAAGTGATCCTTAGAATTTGATCCGCGATTGTGTGAGTGAAGTGTCGTGTGGCGCGTGTGTGTATTTTTCTACGGTTATTTCCTCATACTTTCCACAAACGCGACGACTTGAAATGACTATGAATTACGGCGTTGGGAATTACGACAACGAAAACTTTATAAACAACAGTCGATTTATTTACTAATCATCATATAGCGAGACCGTATAAAGCTGAAGGAAAGGCTTCGCCTAATCAAAGATAACTAAATTTGGTTTCCAAGAAAGCAGCATCGAGAACTGTCAACTTGATGTCTAATCTACGGGACATACGAGTGAAGTTATAATAATAACAAACTTGTGATAATGTGTTTGGGATTAAATGACTATAACTCAGTGTGTCGGGAGTGTTCTAATAATGAGAATTGTGTAGAGAATTAAATGGTGTATCAGTGTGAAGTACTGCCGTGAGTCCAAAATGATATTTCGCAGGCTAATTTAACTATTTTCAGAAATAGCGGGAGCCTAGAGGCGCGTGACGTCAGCTGTCATGTGGAGTAGAAGAATAGAAGTCAGGAGTCTACGTCAAAGGTTGATGGAGTGAAGATCGAAAGGAATCATTTGACGCGTAAGTCAAAATACTGATGTCTTATTGGGGAACTATGGGGAATTTAGATAATGGAGTAGTGATGAATTACATACAAATATGACAGGGATCAAAGTGACGACTGGAAATTCAACAATAATTTATATCTTAAACCAAAGCATAATGGACTTATTTCCAGTATATTATTATATCCATCATATGTCAGATATTGAGACTATTGGACCAATATAATTGACATCGCAGGAATATATGATCTACGAAACCTCCTGAACCATATCAGGATTGAATAATGATCTTGATGCAATATTAATATATAATTTGTTTGGCATGGATATCCATTCTTTGGATATGACGACGGGTTCCTGATTGGAGTTCTGCTGAGAACTGCGAGATGCAGTAAGCTGTGAGGAGAGCTGCTGGAGTATGGAGATGCAGACCTCGGGGCTGTATGCTGGGAACGCGATGCGTTTGGATCATAATCTTAGCTAAGTGTCTTTATAATTTTATTCAACGGGGTAGTGTAAACTTATAGTATATTTTAATCAAATGCGATCTTAACTTAAACCTACCGGGGTTGACTTTCGCGGCTAAACATTTATTGAAATCATACATATAGAACAAAACTACATAGTAAGATAGTTGTTTAGGTCAACGGAATTTAAGGTCCAATTTTAAACAAGATTTTGATGACTGACAGTTAATGTCAAGATGAGTAATAGGGTTCTATTTAGCTAATACAAATAAACATGACAATAGGTTTAAATATTTGAATTTTAGAACAAGCCAATTGAATCTTTGTTTAAATAAATTAGAATGTCTATTGGCATTTGATATCGAGAAACCACTTTGAGTTGAGCTATACAATGTTTTGAATTGATTTTATTTTTATTGTCTTTTCTCTTGGAATTATTATTTAAATTTAAATCTTTTTGAAATCCGAAAGGAATTATCTTCGATAATTGACAGTAGATCTGAACAATATTCTGACTGAGAACCTTGAGCGTTTATGTTGTCATACCTTCGTCTTGAAGTAATATTTGAAGTGAATATTAACTGAGCTACTGAAGACCTTGTCTTGGAATAATAGTTGAATTGAATATTATCTGAATAACCGGAGATCTTGTAACCTACTGGGGAACCTATCTTCGATAATACTACAGAGTATTTAAACAGTGAAACAGTTGTATCTTCTAGGTAAGAACTCCCAGTATAATTTTAATAGGGTTTATTATTATTTAACCTTGTGTTGTTATTATGAATTTATTTTTGGGAAGTAATTGATCAATTACTGATAGAAATGGATAAACGGCCATATTATTACTGTTTATTACCTTTGTTGTGTTACTATACAAGTCCATTTAGACTTATGGTGTATTGTATTATCTATTTTATTTGCTCCAGTGAAAGAATACTATTTTTCAAAATTCATCCCTTGATTTTGGTTTAAAATCTGTTAACGTATTAGAACCTAGAATGGGGTTTCATAATACTTGAGACTAAATTAAATTACCAATACTTACCAGTCCTCAATATTACCCTTGGATTTAGTCAGACCAGTATAGAGAAAGTATTTCCCACACTTCTATCCGTACTATTACTCTGAGAGTGGGGAAGTGACAATACTGGTAGGCACAAATGCCAGTATAGTTACGACCGACCAAGTGAAATGGTCCTGATAGCACGCAGTTACACCATCACGTACCATAGTACAGACGATACAGTTGCGATGGCTAGGCTAAGCAACGGTTGATGCGAAGCTTTCATTATGCGGTCTGTAGATTATCAAAATTATTATTTGGGTGCGAGAATTGGCGATATACGTATGGTCTCCAGGGGTCAATTCTGTCTCTGGCGTGCTGAAGGTTGCCCCCTAGTGTTCGGTCTGACCAATCGGCACGTAGTGATTATGCGTAATCCAACGGGGTGTCTACTTACTCGCTCGGCAATAGGTGTCGTTAGTGAGGTTGCGGCTAAGGATAAAACGTCCCTCGAGGTGATCCGTGCAGAATTGGGTGTCTTAGGGAGGTACGTGGGGGAAGGCCAATTACTCGATCTGGGTTGTAGACCAGGTAATGGAGCGTCCTTCAGCTTACTCATACATTAATCGAAGTACCTTCTTTTTATACTAGAGTCTAAAAGGGGGGAATAGAAGTAGTCTCAAGTGAGTAGGGTAGTTACTCTGTGTAAATTTTAGGAGTAATGAAATCCTTCCATAGGAGTAACTACATTCTTGTTTGTCCTCTTACTCATTTGGTGACTGATACATACGATCTATAGACGGGCGACATAGCTTGTTATTCCCTTGCAATGGTCATGGAAGGCTCGAGGAAAAGTGACCAGTAAGGTGACGAACTTTACTGGAGAGAGCGGGGAGAGGGCTCCTCCTTTACGAGTATAAGACCATATTTCTATATAATGTCTTCTAGGGCAAATAAATAATACTAATTATTAAACCTTTGTCCATTTCTGTCTGAGGATTTATATTTAAGAATTTATACATATATTTGCTATAATCTATCTATTTACATGAGTATGTAAAGTCTAATAGTTCACCTAGTTGTGAACCCCGGTCACTAGTATTATTTTAAAGGGATACCACAGTGTAGGAAATTATATAATAAACAGACGATCACGCCAAAATAAATAAATATTATCGGAGCCTAAGGCTTAGCACAGTACCAACGAAGCGTTACTATTGGTTTGCGGTCATTTTCGACTTTCGTTTTTCACAACTGGATTTTTGACTCTAGTCAAAATTATAAATCGATTGTACAATCGATACTAAATCACCTCGTTTCGGGAAAACAACCACTAAAATTTCACGGTGTATAGTTCTTGAACATTTTCTTATTTCATATTTTTTAGAGCGCGTATTTTCCGTAGTTGAGTTTTCATGTTATTAAACTATTTTTTTAATTTAAATTATTTTGGTGTCTAAATTTTCGCCTTGAGAGCGACATCTAGTGGCGAACTAGTGAACTAAAATTTGAATAAACAATGGAATTTGTACTAGGTAAAATCTTTCAAGATTTGGAATTGTGTGGCGATTTGTTCATCATTCCAAACATCGCCAAACAGATCGCTATTGCGCTATTCGCATCCAACGTAACTTTAACAAGATTGTCGCTTCATCTTGTTGGAGGCCTACCTACACTGCGTCTTCCGGTCCGTGGACGCCATTCGAGAATCTTTTGATCCCATCGACCATCAGTTCTACGAGTGATGTGCCCTGCCCACTGCCACTTGAGTGTAACGATTCTTAGAGCTATGTCGGTGACTTCAATTCTTTCGCGGATTTCATCATTTCTGATTTGATGCCACAGAGAAACTCTGAGCATAGCCCTCTCCATCGCTCTCTGAGTAGCCCTGAGCTTTTTTATGAAGCCCATCGTTAGCGGTCACGTCTCAGTGCCATAATTCATCACTGGCAACACTCACTGGTCAACAAACTAAGTCGTCAGCAAATCAAAGAAGAGTGATGTATGCGCCATTTACATTGATGCCATGCCCTTCTCAGTCCAAAGTCTTGAACGCATCCTCCAGTACAGCGGTGAACTGTTTCGGAGAAATAACATCTCCTTGTCTGACTCCCCGCTGCAATAGAATAGGCTTCGACATCAGGTCCTGAAGTCAGACGGACATTGTGGGGTTACTTTACTATACAGACCTTCAACACTTCCATGTAGCGGCTGCTAACTTGGCACCGTTGGAGAGACTGCAGCACAGTCCAAGCGTTGAATTTAAGGCTTTCTCGTAGTGTACAATTGCTAGGCAAAGGGGGCGGTTAAACACCTCGGATTTCTGTACCTATAACCTGCTGCTGCAACACAAGTATGTACCGTCGGTTTCCCTGTTAAATTTTTTTAGTAATATTTCAATATTTTATAACTTTGTTTAAGCTGAATTTTATTTGTGCAGAAACTGTTCTCGCATAATTTAATATCGCCGAATTCTATCACGCATATTAAATTTTAGTCATATATATTCAATTATAGTATTGTAATACAGTTCCCACGCCGCGCCGTGTCAAAGCTTGGCTGTGTGCGTGCGTAGATTCGGACGCTCTAGTATGAAGTTAAATTACTGGTTTCATATTACTTATTCTGTGACACAAGTCTAACCTAACCTAAACCTATTTTTTTTTTCAAATGAACCGAATCTACACCAAACGTAACGTAACTATGCAAAGTGCCTCGTATCATGCGATGATTGCTCCCGGTTTTAACCGCATTGATCACGGAGAAATTATTGAATATTTGCTTTTTCGTCGACATGATAAGGTCTACTTCTATTCTTTGTTACACCATCAGGGCTCGTCAAAGTTCACTTCTTTCTTGTGCTCTTGCTTCTGGAAGAAGGAGTTCATCATATAGAGTCCCTCCTTCTTCGCGAACCCGCCCAGTAGGTGGCCCCGTTGTTTCCTAAGCCCTACTCCAAATTGCTCCATTCGTTGCTCTTCACCATCTCGTTTGCCCAGTTTTCAGTTAAAGTCCCCCATAACAAATGTGAAGTGAGTTCCGGAGCTATGCATGGCTCTGGAGATATCCTCATACATAGCTTCCACTTCTTCGTCGGAGTGTGTCGAAGTCGGAGCGTAGACTGTACTGTACGTAGACTAATATACGAAGAATATTGTTTGGTAAATCTTACAATTAGTAAAAGGTACGCTATCCTGGTCGACAAACTCACGATCTTCACTACGTTGTTCACGAGGGAGCTAAGAGACGGTCTATTAACTGTGTAGTATTGCTACAAAATGAATGTAGTGTTGCCGCTCAGTTAAAATTGATATCATCAGATAACTTTATATTTTGACGACTTTCGAAGCTAATAGCTCCCCAACACTTATCTTAAACCAAAAACCTACTAAGAAACCTCTACATCATTTTTTAAGACCTATCGAATAATGCCTCACACCGGTGTACGCTAAATTTTATTTTAATCACTCGGTTTTTTTTATGTAAATTCGGACGAATATATTTTTGTAGGTATCCTATGTCACCCAGAGCATAATAACGAATCGATTGATACCTTATTTATTAAAAAACAGATGAGTAGCCTCGACGCTACGGTGGAACACACATAAATACAAACATACATAGACTGCTAAAATCATTACACTTCCTTTTGGCTTTGCCGTAGTCGTGTAATTAAGGTAGTATGATGACAATAATTTAATATCTAATAATATGTTAAAAAATATATCTCCAGTGGGTTGGCTAATAAAAAAATACAAATCACATGTAACAATTAAGAAGTAATTAAAAACAAAACTGAACCTTTTTGAAACTCACATTTTTAAGACGACTTTTTTTTACCGTCTTAATAGGTGAACATGACGATTTGAAAGTAATCTGACTGGGAAATTCAATGTTAACCGACACATTTTACTGTACTCTCTCTCATGCTCAGATTTTACAGTTTACATACCTGAATGCCACCAAAGCCCCAGGGCCCAAGGAACCGCTCACACTCAGCAGCGATGTCATCCCACTTCCACTCGAAGAGATGCACCATGGCGGTACGGCCGGCGGCATAGTGCGGGTTCTTATACGCAACCGCCAGGCCGAGGCCTAACATAAGCAAGATGACACGCATCATCATGCCTAAAAAGCGAAAAGATCAAGTCAGTGGTTTAAACTCCTTGTAGGAGAAGAACACGGTCTAGCTCACCTGGTGACCTAAACCGGTTAATATAAGTATAATATTTTTTTAAGTCGGCTAACCTAGTACAGAATTTGGGTGTGTTGCATGCAAAAATTGTGAGGCATGAAAAATCAATGAGGGATTGAAACTTTTGTATCTTTAATTGCAGCGAAGTAGATCTCTTATTAAACTCACCCACTAATATCCACAGCTAGTTAGTTCGTTTTAGATGCATTTTCTAGATAGAAACACTAATTGTGTATCACAATATCAAATTAACCTGCAGCTATTTCATTACAAACTGTTAGCGGTTCTTGAGTAAGCCTCTCTAGGTAATCAAATTTATTTAGGTAATCAAGTGTCAACAGGAAATAGTTTACAATCAAAATTATCTATGTCCTCTTTTGTATCAGAAGGTACAGATTAAAGAAAATTTGACTGTACATGACCTCTTTCTCTCCTCAAAATCATGCTTCAAAATTTTAATTGCTAAGCGTGTCAGACTTTGCTACATAATTATTCTAATGACGTCAACCATCATTTTTTTGTTTACCAATTTGGAAATGTAACGAACGCTCATAACATTGGTTATCTAGTCATAATTCATCAAAAATAATGAAAAATATTTTGCAAAAAATATTAACAAAGACAAAATTTTACGTTGTGATGTCTTAGATTGAAGAATGAAACAACTAACAAAGTTATAATAATTAAGTATTTCTTTAGACTTTTGAAATTTTTCTGTTCTTTGTCTCTCGATCCCACGATTATATATGAGTAGTTAATTAAGCTACAAAAGCTGTTTTAAAATAATTCCAGAATATATCAGCAGGCGATTGAATTAGTTGAATTAAACACGCTTGCACGGAGAGAAAAATCTAGTTTCCTTAAACAGAATATTGTGAATTTGACTTGATTTTATTGTATTATATGTGACAACTATACTTTTTTTACACGTTAATAGACAATTTTACTTCCTGCAACATCATTTCCAGTTCCTATTACCCAGTTACCTAGTATCGTAGAAAACAAAGTTTGTGTAGTATACAAAACCTGTTGTAAGCTAAATGCATATTTTACTCTGTAACAATTAGATGGTTACCAAGACGATATCGGAGTTTTTGTGTACTAGAATATTCTAACTAGGGCATCGAAACTCGGTTCAATTTTGAAAACCCGGGTTTTTGGGTATAAGAGTAATCAAAACCCGGGTAGACCGGTTTTTTCGAGCTTTTCGATCTTTTTGTTATAATTTTTAAAAATTCAAGAAACTGTGTCCATATATCGATTTTCTACAATAAATACAAAATGTAAAGGATGAGGAAGGATTAAAATAGAGACAGTACAATTACAAAAACAGTTTTAATATTTTAAAACTCATACCTACCTATAGATTTTTTTTTCAGAATATCTTAAAACTAAGTTAGTAATCTGGTCTCTTTTAGGGTTCCGGAACCAAAATGGCAAAACTGAAACCTTATAGTTTCGACATGTCAGTCCGTCCTGCCGTCTGTCTGTCCGCGGCTTAGCGCAGTGGCTATTAGTGCTAGAAAGCTGTAATTTTGCATGGATATATATATAGCAATGACCTCGAGAAAGTGATAAAATAAATAACAAAAAAAATTACGTTAGACGTAAAGTGAAGGTGATTTTTTTTTCTCGTCTAACTTTATAGCGTGTGGTATCGTTGGATAGGTCTTTTAAAATCTTCAGGGATTTTGAAGACGATTTTTCTATACAGTGATTCGTTTACGAAATATTCAAATTTAAAGTGAATTATTTTGTTAAAATCGAGCGCCTCCCCCCCCCCTCTAAAAGATAAACTGTTGGTATAAAAATTTTGAAAAAAAAATCAAGATGGGAGAAAATATCTCAACTTAACAAGGAAAACTATAACGGCTAAGTTTGCTTGAGAATTATTAAGAGTAAATAGCAGCCTGACCTAGAAAATATACAAACTTACTTGGGAAGTTCCGTAAATACAAAATCCTTAAAATAATATTACTTGTTGAATACAAATAGTACAACACGTCGTAATGGCTGCGGAACCCTCGTGTCCGACACGCTCTTGGCCGTTTTTTTAATCACAGACTTGCATCGAATAAGTTTACTTGTGTGTGAGTGTGACAGTTATTTAGACTGACTAAACTAAACGGCTGGGGAAGTATTCATCACCCGCGAATACTTTTCTTGGTAGGAACACAGTAGAAACGTAGCAACTAAGCTTCTTTTTACGTAATAATTTATTTATTTATTTATTTATTCCATTTATTATTGCATTCGAAGTGGTTTATACTTAACTAGCGACCCGCCCCGGCTTCGCACGGGTACAACTATATTATGCATGTATTATACTTATAAACCTTCCTCTTGAATCACTTTATCTAATATAGCTTTTACCCGCGGCATTGCTAGCGTGAACCATAAATATTTCAGAGAAGCAAACAATTATGCAAGCAAGCCTGAAGCAAGCATGCACGCAAGCATGCAAGCAGCATGCAAGCAAGCATGCAAGCTTGCAAAGAAGCATGCAAGGAAGCAAGAAAGCATGTAAGCGAGAATCCAAGCAGGATTCTAGCGTGCATGCAAGCAAGCATGCAAGCAAGCATACATGCAAGCAAGCAAACATGCAAGCAAGCATGCAAGCAAGCAAGCAAGCAAGCAAGCACGCAAGCCAGCACGCAAACGATCATGCAAGCAAGCATGCAAGCAGTATGTAAGCAAGCTAGCAAGAAAGCATGAAAGCAAGCATGCAAGCGAGAATCCAAGCAGGATTCTAGCGAGCATGCGAGCAAACATCCAAGCAAGCATGCAAGCAAGCAGGCAAGCAAGCATGCAAGCAAGCACGCAAGCAAGCACGCAAACAATCATGCAAGCAAGCATGCAAGCAAGCG
The DNA here is from genome assembly GCA_947859365.1 of Archips crataeganus. Classification (NCBI taxonomy): domain Eukaryota; kingdom Metazoa; phylum Arthropoda; class Insecta; order Lepidoptera; family Tortricidae; genus Archips; species Archips crataeganus. The sequence continues at coordinate 13,473,415 of OX402057.1, read as the reverse complement.
TGCAAGCAGCGGTCAAGCAAGCAAGCTTGTAAGAAAGTATGAAAGCAAGCATGCAAGCGAGAATCCAAGCAGGATTCTAGCGAGCATGCGAGCAAACATCCAAGCAAGCATGCAAGCAAGCATGCAAGCAAGCATGCAAGCAAGCATGCAAGCGAGCATGCAAGCGAGCATCCAAGCAGGCATGCTAGCGAGCATGCAAGCAGGCATGCAGGCATGTAAGCGAGCATGCAGGCAGGCATGCTAACTGGCATGGAAGCAGACATGCAAGCAGGCATGGAAGCAAGCAAGCATGCAAGCAAGCAAGGATGCGTGGAAGCATACCAAATTTCGTCTTAATCGGTTAAGTGGTTATTGATTCTCCATACAAAGTTTCACCCCCCTTTTCACCTCCTTAAAGGGCGATTTCCGGGATAAAAACTATTCTATGTCCTTTCCCGGGACTCAAACTATCTGTATACTAAATTTCATCTAAATCGGTTCAGCGGTTTAAGCGTGAAGAGGTAACAGACAGTCAGACAGACAGACAAACAGACAGACAAACAGATACACTTTCGGATTTATAATATTAGTATGGAATTAGTATGGATAGACTGCTGGCTCTGTGAGCTGTAGTAGATCTCGCGAGTTTTATGAAATTGTTTTATGAAACGCACCTCTCTCGGCCCCTTTCTAATCATACTCCCCAGCCCCTGTACCGCGCGGGCGAAGACACATTTAAACGGTCTAGCTATAATAATCTACTCTTATAATTCTCTAGTGGCTTTTTTTACCTTTTCAATGTCATGCTTAGCGAAACGTAAAGCTACTTTGAACCTCATGTCCGTGAGCAATCATAAATTGACCCTAATTTTTTTAATTGGCAGGCAGGTCCCACCGAAATGATATGTATTTTATTTGGAATGTTTATTTTATCTACACTAATCTATTATCTTTATAAACATTTTGGGATAAATAAAGATAATCAAACTTATATATAAGTATGCTAATTATAACGTACCTACATGACTCAATCACTATCACTACATAGTATTATAACAAAGTCGCTTCCCGATGTCTGTCTGTCTGTCCCGCTTGTCTTGTCGTTTGTCTGTCTGGCTTAGATCTTTAAAACTACGCAACGGATTTTGATGCGGTTTTTTTTAATAGATAGAGTGATTCAAGAGGAAGGTTTATAATGTATAATACATGCATAATTGCACCCGAGCGAAGCCGGGGCGGGTCGCTAGTTTGTCATAATTTCCAAAATTAAAAACTAAGGCATTTATTTATATTGACATTTTTAATTTCGTAATATTTTTTGAACGGAATGTCCGATTTCGATAATTCAAAAAGAAATCAACAGGTTTTGAACCAGTCTTGAATAAGAAATAATTAATTTGGATAAGAATTAATACAAAGGTGTGGAAAACATGGTCTGATTTTGATAGGCATTTCTATCATCTTTTAAAATGTAAAAAAGTAGTAATAGTGACGTAAATACAATAATTGGTCATATGGTCTCGCGAAGTTTTTTGTAGATATTGATACGTTCTATAATATTGTAGAACATTTTTTTGTTGTATCATTAATACTTTCCGCGGCGCATGCGATGATAGACATTTTATGGCTAATTTTTTTGCACCTTGGGTTGGTTTTAGTAAGATTTACCGAGGATCTCTAATTTTTTCTAGTAATAAATATAGCCTATGTTACTCAGTGATAATGTAGCTCTCTAACGGCAAAAGAATTTTTGAAATCGGTCCAGTAGTTTTTGAGTTTATTAATTACATACAAAAATACAAAAATACAAATCTTTCCTCTTTATAATATTAGTGTAGATAAATAACAATAAGAAAAGTATTAAAAATACCCGAAAAACCCGAGTTTTAAAAATCAAATCCGGGTTTTTTTGTAATCCTCGGAACCGGGAAAACCCGGTTTTATCCGGACCGGGTAAACCCGGGCTCGATGCCCTAATTCTAACTAGAATATTCCAGTACTAAATAAAATATGACTTGTTGTTATAAAAAAAAATCTGATAATCATTGCTGAAATCTGTTTTCCTACACCAGAATCATAATTACTACACAATCTGGTAATATTGTGGAATATTTTTTTCTCCGTGTGTAAATTTTTATAAGAATTTTTGAATGTGGTTGACAAATGTTTCCATGTAGTGGTCGATGTTCAAAATATACAGCGTTAAAGGCGTTTAACTAAATTTTGAATCAAATCTTCCGATAAAAAAACTTTTGGGGTTCAGTCACAACAATCCAACAATCTTCCAGTATATAAAATATTCTATTTTAATTTCAAAACACTTTGTATAATAAATGAGAAACATAAGAACCACAAAGTTTCTAAATTGTTCTCGAAAAGTTTAGTGAATGTTGTAAGTGTCATACGACATACCTTGATCCTGTCCGATCACACTCACGAACTTGATAGCCACCCACAGCGATATTCAATTTATATCTTTCGCGCAAATCACGGCTATAACTAACGATTATACCTAGATATTTTTCTAGCACGAACAACTTGTGATTAGTTTTTCATATAATAATATCATCGATTTGGTTTGGTATTATTGTTTTATATTTTCAAAAGTGTCTCATATATAATCTGTTTAATCCATGATAAGTGCTTTGAGTTTTCGTCATTCACAACAAATAATGGCCCTTGCATGTGTAAGATATAAATGCATACATATCTACAGCAGTATCGTAGTTTCATTGCTTTTTTAATACAGTACTTAGGTTCTAGAATCACGCATTGTCGTGGGTTTTTGACATAGTATAATCTCTTACGTGTCTTTTAACTGTCGATGATTAAGATGTTGACGTGTGTCTTTACCATTTGTCTCTCAATGTATTTAATATTATTCTTATGCAAAGTTCTAGCTAGTTAAAGCCAAGTTTACAGTTAGTATTTCGTTTCTCTAAATTATATCAATTTAATTAGCTAAAATAAAATGACGGAATCGAATTATGTAATGTTTATAATACACGTCTTGATTTTTGTTTATCGTAACGATAACGTGGGTCCATTACTAACGGTGTCTGTGGAGAACCTAAATTTGATTTCTAGGCGGATTTCTGATTAATTATTCAGTGAACTTGTAAAGGAAAACTAGTTTTTAGAAGATCTAAAGACTACCCTTAGTGCAGTCATTTTGATGTTTTAATGTTTTAATGTATATTTGGGTACAAACGGTACAATATAGCTAATTACAATAGAAATCTTAGATTATACATCAACCAGTAAAGTTACCACAGATTGCTATTACATGTTACTAACCAAGCAATATAAAATCGTGACATTACTTTTAAAGACTATGGATACCTATAGAGGCAGGAAATTAACATTAACATGAAAACGTGTAACGTAAAAATAATAATAATAAAAATAATAACTAAGTAACAATTTGCTCCCTAACTAAAGCTATAAACTCTTGGAGACATGTGTTAAATATATCAACTTCAGAAAAACTGGAATTATAAATTTTGCAAACTCTATTAACAAAAGAATTTCTAACATATTTAGGACGTGTAACGGGGATATGAAACAGACTATTAATATGTCGAGGATTGGGGCGTGGAACTTTATAACTTAATTTATTAACAAGGTATGAGGAGTCAATTTTATTATTAATAATTTTAAACAGTAATATTTGGTCTTTTACAGTACGTCGATTTTGGAGTGAAACAATATTATTAAAATTAAATGTTTGACAATTTAGGGTGGCTTTATATTTTAAGTGCTTAATTAGTTTATTTTGTATTCGTTCTATGGAATTTATGTATATATTATATTGCGGATTCCAAACACTGGACGCATATTCTAAAACGAGGTCATTGAAGCATTATTGCTCCGAATTTTTTTACTGTGAACCGCATTGCATACAATTTTGGAATTAGGTTCATCTTACCCTTAATTTCAAAAGTAAAAATGATTTGAACTCCGCAACCACCCTAGAGGTGGTTGCTACCTCTTGTCGGGGGTGAATTTTTTTTTTTCAAAATAACCTCAGATATCGATAGAAGGCCTAATTTTAAGCAAAAAATCATCTATAAAGTTTTACAAAAAATCCAATACTTTTCAAGTTATTGGCAATTGAAAATTCGCAATTTTTTCACGTTTTTCATCGGTTTTTTGTAAATATCTCCAAAAATATACGTTTTATCGAAAATTTTATAAAGAACAAAATTGTAGCGGGTAAAACAATGAACAATTTGGTTTTTTATAAAGTATTCTAAGTGCAATATTAAGCTAGATATTAGAGATCAAAGCCATTTTTTATTTTGTCTGAAATTTAATCGATGTGGTCAATGCCATCTAGCGGCGAGCAGATGCATTTTATGCATTCTTATATAAAAGGGTTTTGTAGTGCTTGAAATAAGCTTTAAAATGAGCACTATTAAAAGTCTTTTGCACGTAAAATAAGTGAGCTGTATTGCAAATAAGGGGAGCATCTAATGTTTTTTCTTTTAAATCAATGGGTTTCATAAGTGCCATTTCCACCAAAATTAAAATTAATCGTATTCCGCCTGGAATTAACTTTATTATGAAGAGTTTGATAGATAATATCAGTTTGGCTGCTTCAGGACACATATTTTTCAAAAAAGTCACGATTAAAAAAAAAAACTTTCTAATTTTTAAAAACCCACTTTTTTTTCATAATATCTCAAAAATGACGACAGATACGTATAAAAGTGTATGGATAAAAACTTTAGGTATTTTTCTGACAAACAATTTGGTTTTTTTGTTTTTTCTGTCAAACAAAAATTGACGGAGATATGATTGTTTAAAGAGCGTGTGGCAGCGCAATCACAGCCTCTCTTAAGCCCTTTAACCTTTCACCGTTTTAGAAAAAGGTTTTTTACTACATATTGCAATGAAGGATGTTGTAGCTCTCTTAATTACCTTTACAATGGTTTTTTATAAATTGTGATAGCATGAAAATTGAAGGAGTTATGGTCCAAAAACTTATCATATTTTTTTCTACTTAGTAACTGAAAATTTCGGAGTGTGAATATTTGGAGCAATGTGAAAGTACGCAGTATAATAGAGACCCACAACTATTGTAATGTGTATATATATACATAATATGGCTCATATATTTTGGAAATATTTTGAGTCATGAATAATAATATTATATTTTAATAATAATAGTACAATTTTATATAATTTGTAAATATTTTATTCAATAAATGGCAATTTTTTACTCTAAATTAAATTATTTTTAAATATGTAATCATATATATTTACTGTTTTAATTTAAAGGTAGTTTTAAGGGTAGAAAAGCTTAAGAATATGATAATCATTTTCCAGAGTGTGGAATAATATTTAAATCCTTTTTATTTTATCAAAAAAAAAATTTTAACAATTTTTTATCAAGGGATAGTTTTCAAGGGTTGAAAGGGGGTTAAAAATTTGATAATTATTATAGAGAATATAAAATATTACTTACTCTATACTTACATCTTTTTATGTCATACCAAAGTATTTTTTTGTGATTTTTTCAATTTAGAGGTTGTTTGCAAGGGTTGTAAGATTTTCAAGGGGTTGAAAATGATTTTAATATGAGGTAATTATGTTAGAAAATACTTTACAATTTCACCACTTACTATTAGACATGTTTTCTAGCGATAAAATGGCTCAATGTCAATTTTTCCATTAAGGGTTTGTTTACACCCCTTAAAAATAATAGGCGGAGTTCAGATCATTTTCACTTTTGAAGTTAAGGGTAAGATGAGCCTAATTCCAAAATTTCATGCAAATCGGTTCACAGTTAAAAAATTCGGAGGTAAGACCGTATTTTTCGCTTCAATGACTACCTATAGCGTCTTACACTGAATCATTGTTTTGTCAAGTTAAGTATGAAGTATCTTTTTCTATTTATTTTTTATTTTCTTCAACTTCATTTTTTATTACTTTTACAGTCATCCCGTGAAACCATATATTTCAAACTAAATACAAACTGAAATATAGATTTCTATATTTCAGTTTGTATTTAGTTTGAAATATATGGTTTCACGGGATGACCGTAAAAGTAATAAAAAATGAAGTTGAAGAAAATAAAAAAATAAATAGAAAAAGATACTTCATACTTAACTTGTAAAAGTTGGCCTAGTAGCGCCATCTCTTAGTCCAGGTGAGCGGGTAGCTCCGAAGGAGTGTTGAAGTCTCTCGGTAGAGGGCATTAACATAGATGCGCTTTATCACTGCCTAATGTGATTATAACAGACTGGAGTGTACGATGTATGGGAAAGATTCGTCGCTAACTTCTAGACCAGTGGTGGTGTAGGGGTAAGCACGCAGCACGGAACGCTGAGGACCTGGGTTCGATTCCCAGCATTGGTCTTTTTTCTGGGGTTTTTTCTGTGCATCTATATTTCAGTTTGTATTTAGTTTGAAACATTGTTTTGTCAGTTTACACTCTTATCCATAAAAGATTATTAAATTTACGTTAACCTAAAGCTGCACAGCTGCCTACGCAGCTTAACATTTGAATAAAATGTTCACGACACATGGCCGACATGTTTAGGTAAAACTGTTTCTCTTACTACTTTTGCAAATTTTGACCCCTTATGAGCACTTTTGTAAACTATGGTTCTGTCCATCAGGGGACAATTTTATTATGCCAGTGTCTAATGTGTTTTGCCATTATTCGGTAAAAAATTCTAAAAAACGAAAAATGAAAGGTAATTTGTAATGGTAACCATTATATTCAAAATCGAGTCTAATGTATACTTTTAACCCTCTTAATTTTCGTATTATGACATTGGTTTATGTTTATCTATCATGTTATTTAGTTCATAGGAACTAGATTAGTAATAAATAGTAATATAATTACCTATGTATATTGCTGTGCCCTTACAGGGTAAATGTTGAAGCTGTACCTACCTTTTAACATCTTCATGACAACATTTTGATGTAATAAAAAGTTTGAGTTAGCATTAATTGCTTCGTTAGACACAGAAAAAACCTAGGTAATATTTTAACTTTAACAGATGTGTAGTTATTAACGTAGAGAAATTTACCAGTTTTTAGGTTTAGATTAAGTTAGTTTAAGTTTTTTTCTTTAAGCAAATTAAATAAATAAATAAATAAATAAATATTAGGGGGACAATCTTACACAAATCGACCAAGTCCCAAACTAAGCAAAGCTTGTACTATGGGTACTAGACGACGATAAACATACTTATATAGATAAATAAATACTTAAATACATAGAAAACATCCATAACTCAGGAACAAATAAATAATAAATAATAAATAAATATCATGGGACAATTCATACCAATTGACCTAGTCCCAAAGTAAGCTTAGCAAAGCTTGTGTTATGGGTACTAAGCAACGGATAAACATACTTATATAGATAAATAAATACTTAAATACATAGAAAACATCCATAACTCAGGAACAAATATTCGTGCTCATCACACAAATAAATGCCCTTACCGGGATTTGAACCCAGGACCTCTTGCTTCGTAGGCAGGGTCACTACCAACTAGGCTAAAGCGGTCGTTCTAAATTCTAAGTTCTAAATTTTTCTGTTTTAAACATTTTGTGTTACTCATTATTATTAGACAGTTGGCTAAATCTTCTTTAATGATAATAATAATTATAAAATATTTAATTCTGGCAACATGACTAAATATTAAAAATTTGCAGCACATTAGTAAAACTCATAATTACTATACTAAACGGGACTTATCACGACACAGAAAAAACATCCTACTAATATTATAAACGCGAAAGTTTGTAAGAATGTATGTATGTATGGATGGATGTTTGTTACTCTTTCACGCTAAAACGGTTAGACGGATTCTGATGAAATTTGTCACACAGATAGTTTATAATCCGGATTAACATATAGGATACTTTTTATCCCGGAAAATTGCATAGTTCCCGCGGGATAGCGATAAACGAATTCTTCGCAGGAATGCCAAAACCGCTAGAGTTACACATATGTAATGTATGATGGAAATGTTTATCTTAAATAGTCCTACAAAAAAAACCGCCACAGTATATATCTTTCGAAATTCCCACGGGATAGGGAAATATCTAAACTTTCTTTGTTTTTTTTTGTTTATAGCAGAATGTCTGAAACTATTGAGCCAATTTTAAAATTTCTTTTACCATTAGAAAGCTACACTATTCTTGATTGACATAAGTTACTTTTTTTACGGGATAGAAATAAATTAATTCAATTTCGTACCTGATTTTAATAATTCTTACATATTATGTGATATGACTATCCCCGATTAACAAAAGCTATTTTTTCTTCGGGAAAATACAAAATTCCCACGGGATAGAAAAAACTGAATTCAACTTCGGGGCTGATTTTGAAAATTCTTTCACCAATAAAAAGCTACAACTATTCCTGATTGGTATAGACTACTCTTCTTCGGGAAAATGAAAATTCCCGCGGGATAGAAATAAGTGAATTCAACTTCGGGGCTGATTTCAAAAATTCTTTTACCAATAGTAAGCTACAGTATCCCTTATTTACATAGGGTACTTTTTCCGGGATAATAAAAAAATCCCGCGGGATAGAAATAAGTAAATATTCAACATCGGCGCTGATTTTAAAAATTCTTTCATATGATATGATATGACTATCCCCAATTGACATAGGCTACTTTTTCTTCAGGAAAATGCAAAATTCCCACGGGATAGAAAAAAACTGAATTCAACTTCGGGGCTGATTTTGAAAATTCTTTCACCAATAGAAAGCTACACTATTACTGATTGATATAGACTACTCTTCTTCGGGAAAATGCAAAATTCCCGCAGGATAGAAGTAATACAATCCAAATTTGTGGCTGATTTCAAAAATTCTTTCACTAATAGTATGCTACAGTATTCCTGATTGACACAGGTTACTTTTCTATGGGAAAATACTAAATTCCCACGGGAAAGAAATAAGTGAATTGAATATAGAGGCTGATTGTTAAAATGATTTCACTAATAATAAAAAGCTACGATGTCTCTGATTTTCAAAAAAGGTCAAAAAAGGAATTTCTATCCCGCAGAAACTTTACTTTGCACTTTCCGGGATAAAAAAGCCTGTTTCAATCAGGCACAGGCCTCCTCCCAGAACGAGAGGACTTGGACAGTAGATTTGGGAACTTCACACCCACCATTGAATTTCTTCTCAGGTGTGTGTAGCTTTCCTCGCGATGTTTTCCTTCACTATAAAGCTCATGGTAAACTTCAAACGTAATTTACCACATGAATTCGGAAAAACTCAGAGGTGCCTGGGCTCAAACTCACGACCCTCAGCTTAAGAGTCCATAGGTCTGACCACTAGGGCACCACGGCTTAGTGGCTATAGAATTCACTTATTCCTATTCCACGGGAACTTTTCATTTTCCTGGCATTATCCTATGTGTTAATTCATGTAATAAACTACCTGTGTGCCAAATTTCATCCAAACAACTAACGTTATTGTCTTCGCGAACGAAGTCGCGGGCAAAAGCTAGTAGGTAATATTTTAACTTTAACAGATGTGTAGTTACCATAGAGCAATTTACCAGTTTATAGGTTTCACGAGTTAACTCATGACCACGGCTGCTGCAATGTGGCCGAAACGTCGAGGTAAATATTATTAGCGTGATAAGTCCCGTTAGTATAGTAATTACGAGTGAAAATCACGAAAGTTTAATAATAATAATAATAATCATGGGACGATTGGCACCAATTGACCTAGTCCCAAACTAAGCAAAGCTTGTACTATGGGTACTAGACAACGGATACACATATTTATATAAATATAAATAAATATAAATATCACGGGACAATTCACACCAATTGACCTAGTCCCAAAGTAAGCTAGAAAAGCTTGTGTTATGGGTGCTAGGCAACGGATAAACATACTTATATATATAGATACATACTTAAATACATATTAAACACCCAATACCCGAGAACAAACATTTTCATACAAATATCTGCCCCGACACGGGAATCGAACCCGGGACCTCAAGTTTCATAGTCAGGTTCTCTAATCACTAGGCCATCTGGTCGTCATATAAATAAATACATACTTAAATACATATCAAACATCCAAGACTCGAGCACAGATATTCGCATTTTTCACACAAATACCTGATCGGACCGGGAATCGAACCCGGGACCTCAAGTTTCATAGTCAAGTTATTTAACCTATCCACTGGGCTATCCGGTAGTTTAAAACAGTATTAGTAAAACTCTACAATGCTCACGGCCCGCTAAGCTCTTAGTTTATTTAGGTGAAACCGAAAACATTAGTTTAACATAAGTTTCAATCTTTGATAAGGAATTGTACTAAACAACAAACTATCACTAAGTTTTTCCCGCCGCGATATAAACATAATACATACCTACTATTCATATTTGTACAAATTCAATTCGCTGAATTGGTTTCATTTCATGCAAATATTCCTACCGAACCTTTTTAGATATCTTTCACATTTTTTTATACCGAAAGATTTTCATATATAGCGTATTTCAGAAGTAATATTAGATACGAAAGAAAAAGGGATTCAGTGAATTAGTATTACATTTTTGTATTATTGGAGTTTGCGGTACCTATCTACCTAGGCATATTTTTCGACGACAATTTCTTCTTTCAATTTGCACACGTTTTTTTAACGTAATTTAGAATTACGTAAATGTATTGCGCTGTTACGTTGTATGTATAGGCAAGGATGATATAGACTCGATTAGCAATCGCCATAGTACAGATCGTCCGCAGAAAAATAGTTCGATTATTAAATCTAGATGGCGCTGAAATATAGCCCGAGGCTTTGAAAACAAAACAATAAGACTACAGATGTTTCATATTACTACAAATAAATAAATAAATAAAATAAATAAATAAATATTAGGGGACAATCTTACACATATCGACCTAGTCCCAAACTAAGCAAAGCTTGTACTATGGGTACTAGACGACGATAAACATACTTATACAGATAAATAAATACTTAAATACATAGAAAACATCCATAACTCAGGAACAAATATTCGTGCTCATCACACAAATAAATGCCCTTACCGGGATTCGAACCCAGGACCTCTTGCTTCGTAGGCAGGGTCACTACCAACTAGGCTAAAGCGGTCGTTAAGGCCAGGTACCTCTGAGAAACGTAATTTTTAATTTCATTTTATCTAGAAACGGTAATGATTAAACACGTGAAAAAAATATACGTTGCTTTTGAGACCTTTCTGTAAGTACGTCGGGCACTCGTTACATAATTGGACAAACTTCGCTCGATAGAAAAAAAATCCAAACATACCCCTATTTTGCACCTTTAAACTCATTTCATTTCAATATTATACTACTTGATGTATTGAAACGACCGCTTTAGCCTAGTTGGTAGTGACCCTGCCTACGAAGCAAGAGGTCCTGGGTTCAAATCCCGGTAAGGGCATTTATTTGTGTGATGAGCACGAATATTTGTTCCTGAGTTATGGATGTTTTCTATGTATTTAAGTATTTATTTATCTATATAAGTATGTTTATCGTCGTCTAGTACCCATAGTACAAGCTTTGCTTAGTTTGGGACTAGGTCGATTTGTGTAAGATTGCCCCCTAATATTTATTTATTTTATTGAAAGTCACATCAAAATAAACGTCTGTAATGATGTAATGTCCGTCGGGTTTAATTTTGTTAATTTTGTAAAACATATAATTTTTAACCCAATATTAACGAAGTTCACGGCACGATTTACTGGCGCCCCGCTGCCAGCCCGCCGCTCAGTCCCGAGCGGAACGTGTTGGAGGTCGGACGCTTGCCAATTTTTAACCGACTTCAAAAAAAAAGGAGGTTATCAATTCGTCTGTATGTTTTTTTTTTTTTTGTATGTTTGTTACGCGATTACTCCCTCAATTGTGAACGGATTTTCAAAATTCTTTTTTTGTTTGAAACAGTATACTCCTGAGGTGGTCCCATTGGCACCAAGTCAAGATCTGATCATGGGATCCCAGAGAAATCGAGGGCAACCTTCAAATTTTACAGGCAAACCTATAGTGATTTTAGCATTTTTAGTATCAAGTGAAGTATTTGCATTCAGAAAGTATCATTTGGTAAGCTGGACCTGATGAAGAAGACCGTAGATGGCCAACGGAACTCCTCAACGGGTCAAATCTTGCAAGTTAAATTTGACCCACTTCCCGGTTTCCAATTGAGCTGAAATTTTGCAGACATGTGTGTGAATTGGATGACAATGCAATATTATTATGACATGGAGCTGATCTGATGATATTGCTGAAAGATGGTCATAGAAACTCTGTAATAAAACGATACGACCGCATTGAGTTTGAGCTCATTTGATTTGTCTTGACGAGTTCTTTGATCCTAGATTGTAACTAGGGTCTGAAGATGGAGTTGGAAGGTGACCATAAGAACTCCGTAATAAAACGACATAACCCCATCGAGTTTGGGCTCGTTTCATTTGTCTTGACGAGTACTTTGGTAACCAGGATCAAAAAGTACAGTCAGCAAAGAGTGCCTGTTGTATCGCATAATGTTGATTGTTCTAAAATTTTCTGTCGAAGAATGTTTGGCATACTGTTGAAAGTCCTGAAGCATATTTGTTCGTCCTTACACTGATAACAAGAACATCGAATTACCTACAACGTTTTATTACTAATATTAATTGGCCAAAGCAGCCCTAAGAATTGCGTAAGTTATTCACCTAAACTATAGTAAGTAGGTATGCCACAAACAAAGAAAAGGGGACAATATAAAATACCTACAAACCACCTCTCGCTTAACCTTGTTAGGTTCGTTAGTTATCTTGCGTCCCGTAGAGTGGGAATGGAAGTCAAGTTAGCGGAGGGGGGCTCGGGGGGCGAAGCCCCGCGCAATAAAAAAATAATTTCAAACCATCCCCCGTTTAACCTGGTTAGTTTCGTTAGTTACCTTGCGCTCCTCAAAGTGATATTAAAGGGGGGGGCGGGCTCGGGGGGCAAAGCCCCCCGCAATAAAAAAAAAACTTTCAAACCTTCCCCCGTTTAACCTATTTAGGTTCGTTAGTTACCTTGCGCTCCTCAAAGTGATATTAGAGGGGGGGCTTGGGGGGCGGAGCAGCCCGCAATAAAAAACCTGTCAAACCGCCTCCCGTTTAACCTAACCAGATTCGTTAGTTATCTTGCGTCCCTTAGAGTGGAAATAGAAGCCCCGCTGTTGGAGGGGGGCTCGGGGGGCGGAGCCCCCCGCAATAAAAATACACTTAAACCACCTTCCGTTTAACCTTATTAGATTCGTCAGTTATCTTGCGTCCCTCAGAGTGGAAATAGAAGCATCGCTACCGGAAAGGGGACTCGTTCGGCGGAGCCCCCCGCAATAAAAAATACTTTCAAACCATCTTCCGTTTAACCTGGTTAGGTTCGTTAGTTACCTTGCGCTCCTCAGAGTGATATTAGGTGGGGGGGGGCTCGGGGGGCGGAGCCCCCCGCAATAAAAACAACTGTCAAACCGCGTCCCGTTTAACCTAACCAGATTTGTTAGTTATCTTGCGTGCCTCAGAGTGGAAAATGAAGCCTTGGCACTGGAAGGGGGGCTCGGGGGGCGGAGCCCCCCGTAATAAAAAAATAGCTTCAAACCACCCCCTGTTTAACCTAGTTAGTTTCGTTAGTTATCTTACATCCCTCAGAGTGGAAATAGAAGCCCGCTGATGAAGGGGGGCTTGGGGGGTGGAGCCCCCTGCAATAAAAGTACTCTTAAACCACCTCCCGTTTAACCTGGTTTGACTCGTCAGTTATCTTGCGTCCCTCAGAGTGGAAATAGAAACCTCGGTACCGGTAGAGGGGCTTGGCTCGTAATAAAAAATACCTTCAAATCACTTCCCGTTTAACCTGGTTAGGTTAATTTGCTGTCTTGCGTCCATCAGGGTGAAAATAAAAGCCCCGCTCTTGGAGGGGAGGGGGCAGAGCCCCCCGCAATAAAAAAATCTGTTAATCCATCTACCGTTTCACTTGGTTAAATTCGTCAGTTATCTTTCGTCCCTCAGAGTGGTAATAGAAGCCTCGCTGCTGGAACGGGGGGCTCGGGGGGCAGAGCTTCCCGCATTAAAAAAATACCTTCAAACCACCCCCGTTTAAGATAAAAAAAACTTAATTTTTTCACAACACAAGACACACACAAAAAAAAAACCTGGTTAAGTTCATTAGTTACCTTGCGATCCTCAGAGCGTAAACAGAAGCGGGGCTTCGTTTACTGGCTACGCCTACGCATCTTTTTTATACCATTACAACTAAAAAGCCAAAAATAAAAAAATTTAAATAAAAAATAGAACAGCCTTCAAAAACACCCAAAAAAATATTAAATAAAAATTTAACCGACTATAATGAACATTATAATATCTTTCTACTAATCTGTTTGAAGTCGGGCCTCAGCTCGAGCCACCAGGAGTGGACCTAGTAATTAAATTAATAAATAAATATCCCGGGACAATTCACACCAATCGACCTAGTCTCAAAGTAAGCAAAGCTTGTGTTATGGGTACTAGGCAACGGATAAACATACTTATATAGATAGATACATACTTAAATACATAATAAACACCAAAGACCCGAGATCAAACATTCGTGTTTTTCATACAAATATCTGCCCCGACGCGGGAACCGAACCTGGGACCTCAAACTTTATAGTAGTAATTTAACTTACCTACCTATTATACCTACTATCTGTTGGGCTTCCACCACTCCTGCTAGCTCGTGCTGAGGCCCGACTTCAAACAGATTAGTAGAAAGATATTATAATGCTCATTATAGTCGGTTAAATTTTTATTTAATATTTTTTTGGGTGTTTTTGAAGGCGGTTCTATTTTTTATTTTTGAAGCGCTCCACATTACGACTAAATATCCTTGATGTGGGTAGTAGTATCATCATTTATTTCTGTTATTTACCACTATTCAATGTAACCGCCACACACAAAAAGAAACGCTCATCCACGCAACTATACACAGTACACAGTGTACAAAGAAAAACAGTACGGGCATAGAGTGCTTCTTAAACTGCGACTTAAACGAGGTTGCCATCGAATACTGATCTAGAAAAATTGGTTCCTGATCACCGATTAAAAATCATCTATACCTATAAAACAGTACCGTGACTGACTGACTGACTGACTGACAGACAACGCACAGCCTAAACTACTGGGGCTAGAGACTTGAAATTTGGCACACATGTACCTTCAGTATTGTAGAGGTGCACTAAAGAAGGATTTTTCGAAATTCCCACGGGATAGGGAAATATCTAAGGTTTCTTTGTTTATTTGTTTGTAGCGGAATCTCTGAAACTATTGAGCCGATTTTTTAAATCCTTTCAGAATTAGAAAGCTACACTAGCCTTGAAATGAAATGAAATGTTTATTTGCTATAACACTATGTATACAAATGTGATGTTGATTAACATAGGTTACTTTTTATCCGGAAAAATGCAAAATTCCCACGGGATAGAAATAAATTAGTTCAATTTCGAGGCTGATTTTAAAAATTCTTACATAATATTATGTGGTATGACTATCCCCGATTGACTAAGGCTACTTTTTACTCGGGAAAACTCGGAGCTGACTTTAAAAATTCTTTCACCAATTAAAAGCTACACCATTCCGGATTGGTATAGTATAGACTACTCTTCTTCGGGAAAATGCAAAATTCCCGCGGGATAGATATAAGTGAATTCAAATTCGGGGCTGATTTTATATTCTTTCACCAATAGTAAGCTACAGTATTCCTGATTGATATAGGGTACTTTTACCGGGAAAATAAAAAATTCCCGTGGGATAGAAATAAGTAAATTCAACTTCGGCACTGGTTTTAAGAAAACTTTCATATGACTATCCCCAATTGACAGGCTACTTTTTCACCGGGAAAATGTAAAAATCCCGCGGAATAGCAAAAACTGAATTTTTCTTCGGGGCTGATTTTAAAAATTCTTTCACCAATGGAAAGCTGCACTATTCCTGATTCATATAGACTACTCTTCTTAGAAAAAATGCGAAATTCCCGCGGGATAGAAGTAAGTCAATACAAATTTGGGGCTGATTTGAATGGCATAGGCTACTTTTCTACGGGAAAATACAAAATTCCTAAGGGATAGAAATAAGTGAATTGAATATAGGGGCTGATTGTTAAAATGATTTCACTAATAAAAAGCTACATTGTCTCCGATTTTTTTCAAAATAGGTCAAAAAAGTGATTTCTATCCCGCGGGAACTTTACTTTGCACTTTCTCGGGATAAAAAAGCCTGTTTCAATCAGGCACAGACCTTCTCCCAGAACGAAAGGACTTGGGCAGAACTTCAAACGTAAAATAGCACATGAATTCGGAAAATTCCCGGCAAGCCCGGGCTCAAACCCACGACCCTCTGCTAAAGAGTCCATAGGTCAAACCACTAGGCCACCACGGCTTAGAGGCTATAGATAGAATTCACTTATTCATATTCCACGGGAACTTTGCATTTTCCTGGCATTATCCTATGTGTTAATCCAAGTAATAAACTACCTGTGTGCCAAATTTCATCCAAACATCTAACGTTATTGTCTTCGCGTACGAAGTCGCGGGCAAAAGCTAGTAATCATATTCTGGACTGAAATTTCTTAGTCAACCTACTTGCAATATATTTTATTAACATATTTAATTTAACATAAAATACTTTTCATCCATTAAGCAACTCGGTGAAGGTCGTCTTATGGAGGGATCCCGTACTAATAGTTTAGTTTTGTATCTAACTGAAATTCTGGAACTGTACAAGCTGCGGTCAAAGAAGTATCCACTTCGAAAAAGTTTCATATTTTACATTTATAACACAAAAGTAATCTAAGTAATTGCATCTAAACATTTAAATTACAGCGTGATCTTGGTCTCGGTCGCAACTTACACTAATGTAAATTATATTACACTGTTGCTGGCAAGCGTGACCTCCGGCGGCGAGTTCACGGCGCGCGCGGCGATCGTAGCTTTTGCGCGGGCGGGGTGCGGGGTGTAAATTAACGTGGCGCGCTTCAAGAACCTCGCCTTAATGTATTATTTTTCAAAATTATTGCATAATAATACATTTGCAGTAGTATGAAATATCTGTAGTCTTATTGTTTTGCTTTCAAACCCTCGGGCTATATGTCAGCGCCATCTAGATTTAATAATCGAACTATTTTTCCGCGGCCGATCTGTACTATGGCGATTGCTAATCTAGTCTATATCATTCTTGGTATAGGTTACATAGTTAAAGTAAAAGTTTCTCTTTGTTTGGCATTGTCATCCTATATGCATTCCGAGTATATTAACTATGTACTCTTGTTGCAACCTTATCCCATCAGTTTTTAGGGTTCCGTAGTCAACTAGGAACCCTTATAGTTTCGCCATGTCTGTCCGTCTGTCTGTCTGTCTGTCTGTCTGTCTGTCTGTCTGTCTGTCTGTCTGTCTGTCTGTCCGCGGCTAAGCTCAGAGACTGTTAGTACACACTAGAAAAGCTGTAATTTCGCATCAATATATATATCAGTCACGCCGACAAAGTGATTGAATAAAAAAAAGTAAAAAAAATTTTTTTAGGGTACCTCCCACTATACGTAAGGTGGGGGTGATTTTTTTTTTCTCGGCTAACCCTATAGTGTGGGGTATCGTTGGATAGGTCTTTTAAAATCATTGCGGGGTTGCTACCATGATTTTTCTATTCAGTGATCTATTTGCGAAATATTCAACTTTAAAGTGAAAATTTTCATTAAAATCGGCCCTCTACAATCTAAACTGTTGATTGGAAAAATTTTAAAAAATTCAGAAGGGTAGTAAATATATCAAATTTACTAGGAAAATTATAGCGGCTAAGATTGCTTGCAAATTATTTGTAGTTTAAGAGTAAATAGTAGCCTAAGGTATAAAACATACCTAAACTTGGATGATTCCGTACACATACGAAATCCTTAGAAAAATATTACTTGATTTTTTCGTAATGGCTACGGAACCCTACCTTGGGCGTGTCCGACACGCTCTTGGCCGGTTTTTTAACGCTGAAAAGAACATGAATTTAGTTAGACTTTACTATTGGTGTAAAAAAACACATCACCATAATTTCAGCCGAACAAAAGACGTCCATTGCTGAACATAGGCCTCCCCAAGACTCGCCAAACAGATCGGCCCTGCGCCATCCGCATCCAATGCGTTCCCGCCACCTTCACCAGGTCGTTGCTTCATCTTGTTGGAGGCCTACCTACACTGCGCTCAAAGTCACTCAGAAGACAATGGAGAGGGCTATGCTTGGGCGTTTCTCTGCGGGATCGCATTAGAAATGAAAAAAAAAAACAAATAAGTATTTTTTAAGTTTTTGAATTTAATTGAATAGGCAAATACAAAATCTTTTATTTTCAACAAAAGCAATCACAAATAATAGTATCATCTAATCATAATCACCTAAAACTACTTTTTTTTTAAAGTTATTTTCTAATTATTTGGGTATATATTTTTAATACATTGTAAAACACAGTGGAAAAGTGGAGTACGTCACACTCACTAATCACACTGTTACGAGTGTTTTGGTATCTGCGACTGTAACAAAGGAAAAAATTCGCATTATTATTAAAAGATGTAAGTACTTCATAGGTACAGGCAAGGATGATATAGACTGGATCAGCAATCGCCATAGTACAGATCGGCCGCGGAAAAATAGTTCGATTATTAAATCTAGATGACGCTGACATATAGCCCGAGGGTTTAAAGCAAAATAATAATACTACAGATATTTCATATTGTTGCAAATGTATTATTATGCAATATTTTTGAAAAATAATACATTTATAGTAATATGAAACATCTGTAGTCTTATTGTTTTGCTTTCAAAGCCTCTGGCTATATTTCAGCGCCATCTAGATTTAATAATCGAACTATTTTTCTGCGGACGATCTGTACTATGGCGATTGCTAATCCAGTCTATATCATCCTTGGTACAGGTCGTTACCTTATTGCTCTGCAATTGATAAAAAATAAATCATCATTTCCGCGGAAAGACTTCCTTTGCTGAACATTAGACCTCCCCCAAGGTTGGCCAAACAGGCCGGCCCTGCGCCATTCGCATCCAACGCGTTCTCGCAACCTTAACCAGATCGTCGCTCCAACTTGATGCAGGCCTACCTGCACTAAGTCTTTCGGTCCACATCGCACCGCACATCGGTCGGTCCCTGGGCCAGATTTAGGGGAGGGCAACCGGGGCAACAGCCCCGGGGCCTCCACAACACACCCACAATAATAGTGACTTCGAAAAAATTTTTTTCAAATTCCGACAAGTAATTATTTGGATCATCATCATCGTCATCCCAGCTTATATACGTCCCACTGCAGGGCACAGGCCTCCTCTCAGAATGAGAGGGCTTGGGCCGTAGTTCCCACGCGGGCACCGTGCGGATTGGAAACGTCACACACACCATTGAATTTCTTCTCAGGTGTATGCAGGTTTCCTCACGATGTTATCCTTCACTGTAAAGCTCATGGTAAATTTCAAATGTAATTTCGCACATAAATTCCGAAAAACTCTCGGCTCGGGATTTGAACCCACGATCCTCTGCTTGAGAGACTATAGGTCAAACCACTAGGCCGCCACGGCTTTTTTATTATTTGGATATTATGTGGAAAATAATTTGTGGACAGGGTGCTCCCACTCCTTTTATGCCCCGACGCCATCAGACCTCTAAATCTGGCCCTGGTCGGTCCGTATAAAAAGAAATAATGATAAAAATTCAAACTATTCCAGATGGCCTAGTGGTTAGAGAACCTGACTATGAAGCTTGAGGTCCCGGGTTCGATTCCCGTGTCGGGGCAGATATTTGTATGAAAAATACGAATGTTTGTTCTCGGGTCTTGGGTGTTTAATATTTATTTAAGTATGTATCTATCTATATAAGTATGTTTATCCGTTGCCTAGTACCCATAACACAAGCTTTGCCTAGCTTACTTTGGGACTAGGTCAATTGGTGTGAATTGTCCCGTGATATTTATTTGATAGTTACAGGGGGTTAGAAGAGCTGTGATTTGCTTCGAGAATAGGATAGTACGACCGTGCTCGACTTGGCGGGGGCACCACCGTGCTAATCGATATTTTTTCTTAAGGATTTTTTTCATTTGTAATACCTACCTCTTTTCCAACGTGAATTGCTAGGTGCATGTCTTCGGCAGACGAGGATAAGTGGATATGGGCTTTCCCTTCTTTGTCCACAGTCACTGTTCTTCCAGAACAGTCGTTTTCTCGCCTTTTGCCTGTGATGACATCGCAATATGATCCAGGTGGTAAGCCAGTCTGCAAATTAGGTATAGCTGCTAGAATAATACGTTTTTTTAACGCCAATGTAGAAAACAAGAGGTCCTCCTAGGCGCAATTGTATTGATCAAGTAAGAGAATAATCCGGTGTCGTGTATCAGGAGGTCTAGGAGATGGCTCATACGAAGGAGGAGTGGAAGATACTCCACCGCAAGAGTGTTAAGAAACCAACTTTAACTGTGTTAACTCTTAAGTTTGGATAATGATGATTATTAGTGAAAATTAACGGATCACTCACGTCTTTAAACGAGTTTAACTCGACATGTGTGAGCGAACCTTTACTAAGTGATGTTGTTAGTGTTATGTGCTACCCTAGTTTTGCCAATGTCAATAAAAGTGATGATGAAAACGAGGGTAGTTGTGTGTCAGTTGCGTCGAATAGCCGCGCGACCAGGGCGGTAGCACGCAGTGCGCGTTTGGCAGCCGCCGTGATGCGACTCAAAGAAGAGGGGCTTGGGATTAGCCCGAAACATGTCCAGTTGTTAAACTCGTTTTAAGACTTGAGTGTTTATTTTCACTATGAGTGAGTCTCACGGTAGTTTCATGCTTAAAATGATGATTATTCTTACTATACCTATCTTATGGTACCCAAAAACTAATAATACGAGGAAAACAAATGTTACAATGTATATTTTCCTACTCCTGTACTTTTATCTGGTTTTTACATGGTCGCAAACAAATATATAAGAACATAGATAATATGACTTCAGAAAGTCTATACTTAATCTATTCGCCATAACAGCACTTGTGTCGTAATGTCGTTATTACGATACACCTAGCTGCCACATAATATTAAATGTAGGGTACACTCAACACTAAAGTCCAGTTTAGACCTGCTGAGTTGAGTAGAGTAGGGTACAGTCGGGTACAGTAGGGTAAAATAGGGTACAGTAGGGTACAGTCGGGTACAGTAGGGTAAAATAGGGTACAGTAGAGTACAGTCGGGTACAGTAGGGTAAAATAGGGTACAGTAGAGTACAGTCGGGTACAGTAGGGTAAAATAGGGTACAGTCGGGTACAGAAGGGTAAAATAGGGTACAGTAGGGTACAGTCGGGTACAGTAGGGTAAAATAGGGTACAGTAGAGTACAGTCGGGTACAATAGGGTAAAATAGGGTACAGTAGGGTAAAATAGGGTACAGTAGGGTACAGTCAGGTACAGTAGGGTAAAATAGGGTACAGTAGAGTACAGTCGGGTACAGTAGGGTACAGTAGGGTAAAATAGGGTACAGTAGAGTACAGTCGGGTACAGTAGGGTACAGTCGGGTACAGTCGGGTACAGTCGGATACAGTAGGGTAAAATAGGGTACAGTAGGGTACAGTAGGGTACAGTCGGGTACAGTAGGGTAAAATAGGGTACAGGGTAAAATAGAGTACAGTTGGGTACAGTCGGGTACAGTAGGGTAAAATAGGGTAAAATAGGGTACAGTAGGGTACAACAGGGTAAAATAGGGTACAGTTGGGTACAGTCGGGTACAGTAGGGTAAAATAGGGTACAGTCGGGTACAGTAGGGTAAAATAGGGTACAGTAGGGTAAAATAGGGTTCAGTAGGGTACAGTCGGATACAGTCAGGTACAGTCGGGTACAGTAGAGTAAAATACCCTATTTCACCCTTCTGTACCCGACTGTACTCTACTGTACCCTATTTTACCCTACTGTACCCGACTGTACCCTACTGTACCCAACTGTACCCCATTTTACCCTTCTGTACCCTATTTCACCCGACTGTACCCTACTGTACCCGACTGTACCAATTTTACCCTACTGTACCCGACTGTACCCGACTGTACCCTACTGTACCCTATTTTACCCTACTGTTCCCGACTGTATCCCATTTTACCCTACTGTACCCGACTGTACCCTACTGTACCAGCTACCAGCTGTGTCTACAGTAGGGTACAGTACAGTACAGTAGAGTCGAGTCGTAGGAAAAATATTGTATGCAACGGTGTATAATTTGGTCTTAACGGCTCGTGCCGTCTTCCATTGCGATACTCGCATTCGCTCGTATCGCAACTCACGTCACTCGCCTTTTAAGACCTCACTTATACAACCGTTGCATAAAATACTATTTCTTGCAGAATAGATGTGGCCAGTTTTTCACCTATCTTGCTATTAATGCGCACACGTTTTTTGTTTCCTCTGGCTTTAGTGAATTACAGTACTCACCAATGATCCTTTTTGAACGATGTCTGCAATAACCAATTTTTTGAGCAATTTGAACAACTCAATGTTTTCTCGAAACATTAACATTCCTCTAGATTAAATATGTTTTCTTTATTAACAATAATATCTTACCTGTAAAGTTGTATTCAAATCTGTCCATTCCAAATTAAAAGCGATGAACCCCTTATCGCCTCTACTGAAAGCGATCTGGTTGTTCCCATTGTCCCACCAGTTCTTTATCTGAGTGTCCTTCACAGCGTTCCTGAAAGCAACCATCTGGTAGATCTGACGCCAGCGGTGCTCGCAGACCCAGCCGTTGCCGCAAGTGTTATCCTGAAATAATTGAATACGATTGATATTTGTGTTACGAAATCAATTGCTATAAGTAGGTAGTAAATTAGTGTAAGTACTAGATGCCATTATATTAACAAATAGGTGCTGAAAACAGAAGAAAATAAATATTAAAAGCCGCGACTCCAAGTCATGAGCTCCAAGCTGCATGAGAGGTAGCTAGCAAATGGATTAGTCCAAATATATTCTTACGAGATCGACATAAAAATAAATCCCAACATTTCATCCCTTGCAAGAAAGATGTTATTTTTAGGGATTCCCATGGGAATTTTTGGATTATGCCGAAATTTCAATTTGACTGTCAGACCTACCTAATGGTTTACGCGCTAATGGTTTACATAATTTTTTGACTGAGGGGAAAAGCATAATCTCTTGTTCTAAATAATTTTTGGATTAGAAGCATCATTAACCACATAAGAATCATAATCTAAAAGTAAAGTTCTTACGCTATTAATGCTCGCTGACACAATATTCTCATTGCTGTCGTCGGGTGGTCCTTGATCGCTCTTGTCGAAGAAATAGCTGCTCATGATCCGAGGTTCTCCGTAGGGGTGTGCAAGCATAAAAGCAATTGCTCCCTGGTGAAAGAAGAATCAGAATCTTAGCCTTTATAAACTCAAGCGTGTGATTTGGGGGTGTGATTGGGTATGCCCAGTTGTCTACTTATTTCTGCTGCTGCGAAATATTGGAAATATGGTCAGTGTGGACCAATGAGTTATTTTTCCACTAGTCGAAGCGGTAGTGTGGTCAGTGCGAGAAAAGGGGTGCGGATAACCAGGAATAGTCCGCGTTAACGGAGTTTTGGTTTCTCTGAATTTCATATGCCATAGTGTATCGTTTTATATAATTTTATTTTTTCTGATATTTACAATATTTCCTTAAGAATTGTTATAAAACTATCCTAATCTACCGTATAGACATTTCAAAAAATCTTGAAAACAGCACAGTTCCATATAATGATTTATGGCAACAGTTTCTATAGGTTAGTTACTTAGGTAAAATTATGACAACTTAAATCATGGAAAACGAAGTGATTCGGGGATTTTGGTATAACCCACTCACACTCAGGGCTTGGTAAAGCTTGTCGTATTTAAACTTGTGGCTGATATATAACCGCTTATAGCATATTTATAATTTAACCACTTGCCAAATCTCGGTAAGTATATAAAAACGATTTACAATTTTTTTTATTTCCATATGAGAATCAATATTAAGTCTAGGTTTTAAGTTTTTTTTACCTTGACAGTGAAGATAATTGGGCCATTCTACATTTCGTTGACCAGTCATTTTTTGTACTGTGCTCTTCAAATATTTTTTTTACAAAAACGGTCCTCGGTTTAAATCATTAAAGATTTAAATAGGCACATAATTAAGCTTACATTTAAAATTATCACTACGTATAAAAAGTAATCATTATTATCTATAAAGTAGGTAACGCAGTGGACATGCATGTCCCCGCCATTTGTATGGAAATTGATGTATTTTCCGCTGAGTTACCAATTTTTTCCACAAAATTTCTTTGAATTTAAAGTTTTATTGCTTTAAAACATTAAATTTAAGTGTTTCAGTTTGTATATAAGTTATTTACACTTGAAAAAAATCACCAGGTATGCCTTATATTTCACAAAAGATTAATGGTTACTTAAAAATAGAATGGCCCAATAGGGATGTTGACACCATTAAAAAATTATTTGAAGACACGACTCCATTAAAAAAACGCTTTATTTTAGCCCTGAAACCCAGATTAATTTTCGATTAACTGCAAAATTAGATTTTTTGTTGCTTTAAAACAAATAAATAGTTAGTTAATTGAGTATGCGAACAAGTGACGTCATATGTTGCTATTGCCATTCAAACTCTATGGGAGAAATGTGTTTTGACAGCTCATAAAAAGTACGTCAGTTGATTGGTGGTGTCAACATCCCTATTGTCGTTTGTGTGCATGTTTTTTAGTTAAGTATAAAAAGGTCCGCGCTATTGCAAAACAAAGAAAATATCAGACAGTCGGGTAAGAGAAAAAAATAAGGAGCATTTTCTAGACAAAATAAAAAGAAAATTATTTTACAACACTTGGCTTGTTTAATACTTGCGCTCCATTATAGATAAACCGCCGCAAGCTTCATCCGTAATATAACTTTTAAGCATTAAAATGAGAAGGCACTGGTTTGGGTATCGAAACAAAAGTAAAATAAAGTCATGTCAAAAAGCCATAGACAATAAAAAAATCTATAAAAACATAAAAAGGTGTGCAACATTCTCCCCTTTTTTAAGAGACGAAGATTTTGGCTAGCTTCTTCAGGGGTCTGCGAAAGGTGCCGGCAACAGTGGTGACGTCTGCCACCCGAACTAGACCATCTCGTCCAGAGTAAAGCCGGGTGATGCGGGTAGGGCGCCCAGACGATGTTCCAAGAATAAGATGCGCTGGCGTTAGGGCCTCGTCGGCATCAGAATCCAGAGACACGTGAGTTAGAGGCCGTGAATTTACCAAAGCTTTAGCTTCTGTCAAGAGGGTTGTCAGGACTTCATCAGAGGGAGCTCGTTCTCGGAGCGTTATTTCTAGCGCATTATGGACCAACCGCTCAAACGCCACGCTCGCATTGATGAAAATTGACAACTTGAAAAGGCGACTGCTTCGAGGCAAAGGCTCTTGGTTCTTGATACGCACGCAGGAAGTCTTCTTGATCGAATCGAGCTGGTTCCTGTCCCTGTATGCGGTCTGCCGAGCGGCGACGGGCGACGTATAACAGTCTATCACGCCCCCAAACCTATACTGCAGATCGACTTCACGCGACAGGAAATCTTAGGCAGTGCGCGCACCGCCGCCACTTCGTGCACGACGACGAGCTCGGGGCGGACGAAGCGCGCATCGAGCGCGGCCAGCACCGCCACGGGCGCGCGCGCCACCACCAGCAGCCCCGCCACAGCCTCGTGGAGAGCGCACGACAGCAGAGTTAAATTGTCACTCGCCGACAAACTTCGAGATGCATCTTCGTAAGCTCGTTTCAACGCTAACCATTCTAAATAAGACTTGTCGTCGAAAGTGGGCAAATCCGTCTTCGTGACGGGAGGATTAACTTTATTTATCAACTTCTCCAACGAATTAACTAAGCGCGTCACTCCTTCGTCTTCGGGACGATACTGCTCGGGAGAGCGATCGCAAGCGACGGCACCCGGGCCGCGCGGCGCTCTCGGTCCCTGTGTTTCACACTGGGCCACAGTTTCGTTTACCCAATCCTGAAGAATAGTGCGGCAACATGCCGCCCTCGCTCCGCCGCCTGGCGCTCTGCGGCCAGGCGCTCGCGTTCGTTTTCTATGGCGGCTAGACGGCGCGCGTGCAGCGCTTGTGCTTCCAGCTGCCGGGCCACTGTGGTAGAGCGCGAGGTAGCGGCGCTCGACTTGCGGGAAGGTGCCGACTGCGCGGCGTGAAGGGGCGGCTCCATGCTTGGCTGTAGAGCCGAAGTAGGCGCCTGTTCCCCTGCCGCGACTGTCACACCGTCTCCCACATGGTAGAGCGCGAGCTTACGAACTTTTCGATCGCGTAATCATATTAATTACCGGTAGAAAAACCAATTTTAAGCATTAAAATGAGAAGGCACTGGTTTGGGTATCGAAACAAAAGTATAATAAAGTCATGTCAAAAAGCCATAGACAATAAAAAAATCTATAAAAACATAAAAAGGTGTGCAACATAACCTTGTCTCAGTAAGCAGTCATTGTACCCATCAAAGAAGACATTGGAGCATTTATTGTGAAAAATTTGCAACGCGGGTCATACCGACGACAGTTTACCTGTAGTAACGATTTTATTATAGTTCTACGCTCTAACTGACGCTGCGTTTGTATGAGCACGAAAAATAAAATTCTATATTCATATCCAAGAGTCTATGACAATAAAATTAAACTGACTCAATCCGAAACATGCTCATTTCAAAAATAAGCTATATGTAAATAAAAATTTGGTTTATTTTTGAAATGAGAATATTCCAGATTGAACCGGATTGAGATTTATTTATTTCTCATGGAGAATCAACAGATATAGAAATATGACAAAACAATTATTATAATGAAGTTAACAAAAACAGTAAATCTAGCTCCTTAACAATTCTCACCAAAACATACTGTGATAACTAAAAGTAACTTGCTTAATTAAAATAACACTTCCTTACTGTATCATTCAAATGTGACAAAATAAAACAATACTGATGCAAAGAACGAAAACAACAAAAAAATGAAATACAATGGGCAAATCTATTATTTGGACATTTAATGGGGAATTTGATTGGGCATTATCTTAAAAACTTGATTTCATAAATATATAAAGTTTAAAAATAATAATGGACGAAATACATAATGGTCATTTGATATAAAATAACAAACAAAAAAAAATTGCATGTGCTTCGTTTTCTATGCTTTTGTTAATCCATACATTTTTCCTATTTTTAAAAGTGATCTTTCTTTAAATATTATAATTTAAGAAAAATTGTAAGTATGTGTACATTCATGGATGTGTATATTCATGTATACACTTTACATCGAATTACGTATTGAATTATTTGTTCAAAATCATCGGCTAGTCTAATTGTGTTCAAAAACAGTAACTAAATGTAAACTACAACAAAATTTTTAACTAACATTTAAACTACAGTTAAAACAAGCGTGTAACTTGCCATGTATTTTAAACTTACAATCTAACTCACTCCAATCTGTACTTGATTGAGTAGGTATTTATATTCTACCCACTTTGTTTTTGTTAGCATGACCGTTCGCGCTTCTCATTTAGTTCTTAAGTAGTAAGATAAATATTTTTTCTCAGTAAGTGATTGTAAATCTTTTTACCAGACTGCGACGAAGGAAAGGTTATGTGTTTGACCCGTATGTATGTATGTATGTATGTATGTATGTATGTATGTATGTTCATTCCTATGTCCTCTCGTAATTGAGAAATAAATAATCTTAAACCGTAATCCGTATATAATGCAATTTTCTTGGAACTTCTCAACTTTACAGGATTTTCATAAAATAAACGTAACCTAACCTAAACCAATAATCAATAGTTTCATAGAAAATTTTAGTATACATAATGACCATTATTTATTTCGCCCATTATTCGTTTTAAACTTTATATATTTTGATACGTTCCCGGGGACGGCGAAGAGGGCAACGGACCGCGTCCCGTTTCGAGGTGGAACTCTAAATTCTATTTTATTTAGTAACAGTATAGCATCTGATACATTGCATCTCACTATTAGCGAAGGAAGTTTATATCGCGTTAATAGGTCACAATATGACAGTTTACATACTCATGTCCCCGGGCCGGTGTCGAATCCATAAAGGATTTTCCCCAGGACAAAAAAAAAAAAAAAAAAAAAAAAAAAAAAAAAAAAAAAAAAAAAAAAAAAAGGTTAGGTTAGGTTAGGTTAACTTTCCCATTTATTACATTAGTTAGATTGGTGAATAAACATAATTAGATGTCAGCCACGGGGCTATAAACATTATAATCAAGTCTATAACAATAAATCTTATCAATAAGACTCGATTAAAACCATTATCAATGTACATAGCGTTCCATAACTGCACTACCAGTGCACCATTGCGTAATTCGCTAGATAAGAGATAATAATATTTTTTCAAAGCAGATATAAGTTGAACAATGTAATGAATATGTAGGTAATTTGAATACTTTTTAAGGTTCCGTACCCATAGGGTGAAAACGGGGCCCTATTACTGAGACTTCGCTGTCCGTCCGTCTGTCCGTCTGTCCGTCTGTCACCAGGCTGTATCTCAAGAACCGTGATAGCTAGACAGCTCGAAAGTTGAAATTTTTACAGATGATGTATTTCTGTTGGCGCTATAACAACAAATAGGTACTAAAAATAAATTTCAAACTAAATACAAACTGAAATATAGATGCACAGAAAAAACCCCAGAAAAAAGACCAATGCTGGGAATCGAACCCAGGTCCTCAGCGTTCCGTGCTGCGTGCTTACCCCTACACCATCACTGGTTTAGAGGTTAGCCACTTGTAATATTTGGGCCTGTAATATAAATGCCTCCGGCTAGAAGGACTGAATGATACTACAGGGCGTTGGTTCAATTAGTTCCCAGAGCAACAGGTTCACCGAAGAATTTATTTAATTAGGCGCCAGGTGTTCCCGTCGTCAAACGAATGATGTGTTTAAATCAAAAACAATATCTGGTATAATAAAAATCTGATCAAATATACGGTTTCACGGGATGACCGTAAAAGTAATAAAAAATTAAGTTGAAAAAAATAAATACAAAAAGATACTTCATACCTAACTTACTAAAAATAAAATAAAGTTAGAAAATAAGGGGGGTCGTCATACAAGAAACGTTTTATTTTCAGCGTTTTTAACTTGATCTTTATAATGGCGCTAACTAGACACTTGAAACTTTCACCGATTATGTATTACTGTGGCCGGTATAACAACAAATAATAAAAATATAATTACATTAAATATTAAGGGGGGTCTTTATAACCAATATAAAATGATCTCACACTGCGTACATTTTACTTAGAAGCAGGGTTCTACTAACACTGGATTATTTTAGTTACGGCTGTTCACGGCGTATATTTTGACATACCTAAAAAGTACGGAACCCTCAGTGCGCGAGTCCGACTCGCACTTGGCCGGTTTTTCATGTACAGTCGTAAACATCAGAACGTCACGCCAAAAATCACAGGTATTTTATTCTAGAAGTCCATGGACTAGAGAATAGAGAAAAGCTAACCTACTATTGTTGTCAATTTGTGATATTTAAAATCTCTTACCTTATAGGCCCTCGCTTCCTTGTATGTTAAGACATCATCGCTTCTTTGGGTGTCGTGATTGTCAATGAAGACCACAGCAGTTTCGCTTGGCGCCAAGCCCCAGCCTTCGCCCCAGTTCACCAGCCATTTCAGAGCATTTTTACCACGGAAGACGTTCTTCAACTCGCCTCCCACCTGAGAAAACAACCCTTATCTTAGGTATTGTTATTTCATTTTAAAAAAGTTTGAAGTCTAGGTGACTTTGAATGTTGTAAAGTAGTATAGGTACGTGTACGTTATTTTAGAGTACTTTTTCGCTAGATATGTGATATGCTAAGTTGCTATGGATGCGTTTAATATCCACCAATCATATTCATTCGTCGCCTTACGTGTAAGCATAGCACTGGTGGGGTCTGGCTTGTAAAGCTCACTTCCCGAAGTGTGTAGTTTTTCGAAAGTTGCGCTACCTATTTTAAAAGTGCACTTTTCCAAACGCACAATTTCCAAAAAGTGCACTTTCCTGATTGGGGCACTTTCTTGAAAGGTGCACCATTTCCATCTTTACCACACAGTCCAGACGATTTTTTGTCAGGTGAAGACCATGAGTAATTTTAGTAGAAATAATTTGAGAAAGTGTACCTTCTGAGAAAATCTATCTTCTGAGAATGTGTTGTGCAGTTTTAGAGACAGCATACCATCCGAGAAAGTGACTCTTCTGAAGAAGTGCACATTTAGTTCTAAAGTGTACATTTCGGGAAAGTGAGCTGTACGAACCGGACCCCACTGATGGTAACGAGTTCTAAGCTATATTTTTATATATGGAGAGATGCGTTGCGTACTCTTCATGCGTGCTGTGGATGCGGGCTGGAAGGTCCGTACTGTTGATATATTTATTGGCTATGTGCGAAGCGGGTGGTGGGGGTACAGAAAACCATCGCAGCGCACAACATGGCAAAAATTGGAAGTAAATTCGGAGGAAATGTTGTCAACGCTACGCGGCGCCACCGTCGTGCACGTAGCTATGGCTACGTGCGAAGCGGGTGGTGGGGGTACAGAAAACGATCGCAGCGCACAACATGGCAAAAATTGAAGTAAATTCGGAGGAAATGTTGTCAACGCTACGCGGCGCCACCGTCGTGCACATAGCCAATAGCATACTTCAAGATGCGCATCTTCCTCGCACAGCACATTCAGTGCCAAGAACCCGCTATAATAGGCGTGTTCTCCTGTTCGTAGGCAGTTTTCGCTAAAAAGCGAAAAACCGCTGCTACTGGTTACGAGCATAGCGCGTCGCGTGGCAGCGAATGTGATAGCTGGCATTAGTGAAAACGGTCACATTATTTCGTAGCGTTGCTTTCGCATCCCCGCAGTATAGGTGCATAGCACATCTTTAGTACAAAAGCACCCCTAAGAGGGAGAAATATCGAACTATATAGTTGCAATCGATGCGTGGCCGCTGAGCTAACGAGTAAGAAGGGAATCGACCGAACGCCGCAATAGGGGATACTTTTATTTATTTATTGTCAGATAACTCAGACCTATCATTTGTTAATAACAATATAAGTACCTTATAAATAATATTATAAAAGAAATAATCTTATATATAAAAATCTCGAGTCACGGTGCTTGTTATCGAATTCCTCCGAAACGGCTTGACCGATTTTTATCAAATTTTTTCTCCACATTCGGTAGGTCTGAGAATAGGTCGTAGGCTATTTATTTTATACCTACCCCTATTCTTCGCAGACGGAGTCGCGGGCTGTTGCTAGTAACAGTATAATATTTTATTTTTATTCGTATTAGGTATTACACGAATAACTAAGAAGCTATTTACTGAAACTGCATATTATTATATCAGGCAAGATTCTAATGTGATGTAATCAGCATGCAACTTGGTGTCCACCAAGTTTGCATATCTATGCTAAGCGTTTTGCATATCTGTACATTTTAATTAAAACACGGCATAATATCCAATGACTTTACAGCTTATGTACTTACATAATAATATACTAGCAAACTTAACAGGTGCATATACTCGTAGTTCCGTCGTGACTGACTCAAACCTTTTAACAATTAAATGTCGTTTTAACATCGTTAGCAGGCATAGGGGGAGAGGCCATAAATTACATAATAATAGAGATATCTCTCTCCTTCCAGGCAGATAATTTATCATGATCATCATTCATGTCATTTTGATGTCATGATTCGAACAGAATGAAAACCTAATGAGGGATTCTGTGACAAGCTAATTTTGGCGCTAGTATGGTGAAGTCCGTTTCACAATTTTGACATTTGTGTCACCTGCTCAAGCTCAAGCCCTCTAATTCTGAGAGGAGGCCTATGCCCTGCAGTGGGACGTATAGGCTAGGATGATGACCATGAATTAGTATCGATAGAGAATCTAAATATTTAGTAACGAATTATAATACATTTGTTATTGAAAGGTTTCACGTGTAAAACTCACTCTGAACTCCGTGACGTCACCCAAATGCGTGTATTCGCTCGGTTGGATGGCTTCGTTGCCATAATATATAACCTCTTGAAAAATATAAGGCTTTGAGTTCGGGGCGAACCCGAAATCTACGTTCAAATTACGCAACCGTTTGTATATTTCTTCCAAGTCATTCGGGCACATATGCTTTGCTGCGTCCACCCTAAAATTTACAAAATCAACGTAATTAGTACACCTGCCAAATAATAACGATCTAAAGATAATATTGGTAAATATATCTTGATGATTCCGCCACATTATCGTAATCGTGGTCACGAGTAGACTACACTCGTATCCGTTGCCACTGCTATGTGGCAGGAACATCGAGGCAATTTTAGACTTAGCAATAATAAGTACTTAAGTATTGTATTGTGATTAAGTCCCGAACGTGTTATTGATTATGTGTAAAAATTACACAAGTTAAAAACATTAAAAGTATTCATATAAAAATGAAACTTCTCAAAAGTAAAACTATAAATTTGAATTCATCAATCCAAGTACAGATTGATTCACAAGAGCTGGCACGAATGGATTGAACAAAAGCAATGTCAATTTGTCATTTTTGTATGAAAATGACTGACGCATGACATTTTCATATTTGTGTGAAGTGTACCTATTCAAATAGGTAACACATAGATACTTTCATTCACTCATTTAATCCATTCGTGCCAACTCTTGTGAATCAACCTGTACTTTGTAACCTTTTAGAAGTATATAAATGTATTTCTGTCATAAAACTCTATACCTTTTGACCGCCACGCATCGTTATTGTTAGGAACAAAATTGATTCGTATGCGGATGAGGGTAGATTTAATTTTGTATTACCGTACTGTCGTATATAGCCGACGCTGGCGTTCAAAAGGTTAAAAGGGTTGTTTTCAAAAAAAATACAGGGGTTGAATGAAAACAAAATCACGATCGCTTCCTCTGTGTAAGGAAAGTTAGCCATACAACCTGTATGGGTAACTTTAGTAACCCAAAGGAATCAATATTTTTTACAATTAAATTCCATAATTGTGTCTTTTTTTTAAAAACTACACAAATCGATACAGATTGTCTCTTTGAAATTAAAGATATGTAGCAGCGAGTGAAAATTTTCTTGAACATTAAACATAGATTTAAGCACATAAAAACTTGCCTGAACCCCGCTACGCCAAGAGAAATGAGTTGATTAAGAAAAGAGGATATTTTCTCGACGACGTAAGGAAGACCCTGGTTCAAGTCCTTCAAACCGACCAAGTCACATGACCTCACCTGTGAAATTAGTAACGACATGTGCGATTTAATGGTGAGAAGAAAATGTGAGATGGTTAAATAATTAAGAAGGAAATTAATATCCTTATAGTTCGAGTGCGCAATGTTTTTCCACAGGCCAAGCGAAATACAGTGTTATTACAATGTCATAAAGGCGCTGTCATAGAAAAACATTTCGCTTTCGAACTATACTATAAGACAAATTGTTTATTTTTATCACGAATAGTAATGAACCAGAACCTTATGGAAGGGTGGTCGCAGAGTAGCACGGTAGATAGTAAATAAGTTCCGGTTTATTGATATTTACATACGCAAAATAAGAGTTGATTATGTAGATAGAATGTGATGTTAGTCCACAAGACCAAGTAGTAGTCGTTTCCGAAGTTTTAGTAACAATAAAAACAAAAGATAAAATCAACACGTAAAAACCGGACTACCCATTAGAACGACGTTAATTTGTACATCACTTCAGTTGGACCTTTTAAATGACAACCCCATCAAAGTTATACTGCGTTAAGTTTATTGAAAGTATATTTGGCATGGCTAATATATTTTATTAATAAATCACCTAATGATATGTAATCGCAGTGTAATAATAAGTTTCGAAAAATCTTGTTCAAATGGTAACTGGAGAAATGTCATTATTCTGTTGGTGAATCTTTAAATTATGATAAGTATTAATTAATTATTTTATATGTTTATGATACTTCTACCTACTAATGATTTAATAATAATTTTAATTTTATTTAATTCATAATGTCAATTTGTAATTATATTTATATTTTTATAATTTGTGACTTATCTAGACACGCGGTAGCGTGTCAAGCCAAGTTCAAGCAAAAGGAACTGGCGAAGTTAGTATTTCTACGCGACCAGAGGCCGTATTAAATTGTGTAACGCATTCCGACGCTTGCCTTCGCTTTCACCATCTCTTTCTGTCATCGTTTCATACCGTTTGACTGAAAGAAGTAGAGATTGCGAAGGCAAAGTGTCAGAAACGGTAGACAATAAGCCTGCTGGCAAAATATTCAGTCGAAATTTATTTATAATAACTGTACTTAAGTACTTTACTTATTCTAAGAAATGAGCAATTTCTATTTCTAAAGATGGTAATAACACAAAGGAACAATTGTGATTACAATATAGCGGCACTGCGGCAGGCCGCTTTCATAGTTTGCAAAAGCCGTGGGTGTAGGTACCTACAAGGACTTCCATTGCGACTCTTTTTAATGTTAAATAAGAACAGATTTGTACTAGGTACTGTGAAAGTTATAATATAAAAGCGACCACATAGTGTCACACTAAAGGTGCCATTCCAACAGATATGTGCTATGATACGTTGCTATAGATGCGTTTGATATCCACCTATCCACATAGCATAGCACTGGTGGAAACAGGTTCAGCTAAGGTATGTTTTTTTATATGGAAACTTGCGTGCTTTGGATGTGTGCTGGTGGACGCGTTCTCTGGACCTTCCTCGAGCGGCTAGATAGCTTAGTATTAGTGGAAAGGGCCATATAGTTTCGTAGCATAGCTTTCACATTCTCGTAGCATAGGTATATAGCTGCATAGCACATCTCTGGTGGAATGGAACCCTAAGTAACAGCTTAGTTGCATAAATAAGAGCGCGATATATACAAACAAGCAATATTACACGAACACGTAAGATCTATTGTCCTCGACGATAATGTCAGCTTAGTAGCCTATTCACCTTAAACCGGCAATCCCGAGGCGAATAAGCCGATTGAAGTATCGCTCAATTTTACGCTGAACGTACGGCATGGTCTGGTTCAAGTCTTTAAGTCCTAATAGTTCGCAATTCCGTACCTGGATCAAAAGACTTGTTAAACTCACGTTTAAAAAATACAAAAAGAATATCAGACAACATTTCCGCTATCATACCCCGAGAAAAATAGATAATTTTTTTTCTACTTCTCTTACGCTAATACACCTGCTAAAACAGAGGGGAAAGTAGTGTATAATTTTAGTAGTATAATTTTATTTTGAATTATGCACTTAAGTATCTGTATTTTGATTAAAATTAAACTTAAACAAAATGATCGCCGCAGGTTTGGCAGGTGTAAGAGTATTTTGTCATCACCCATTTTTTAGGGTTCCGTAGCCAAAGGTTAAAAACGGGACCCTATTACTGAGACTTCGCTGTCCGTCCGTCTGTCACCTGACTGTAGGTATCTCAGAAACCGTGATAGCTAGACAGTTGGAATATTCACAGATTGTGTATTGCTGCAGATGATTGTTGCCGCTATAACGACAAATACTAAAAAATAGAATAAAATAAATATTTAAGGGGGCTCCCATACAACAAACTTGATTTTTTTGCCGTTTTTAAAGATAATAGTAGGTAATCCTTCGTGCGCGAGTCCGACTCGCACTTGGCCGGTTTTTTTAATAATATAAAGTTTCGTGGATTTTCTATGGCACCTTATTCACCTTTCGCGTTTCAGTGTGAATTTGATCCTTACATCACACAATACCAACTCGTGGTGAGCAGGCAATTTTTCAAAGAATGTCATAGAACGTCCGAACACAAGATCACACAAAAATCACAAACCTGACTAATGTCGTTGTAGTTTTCAATAGAGCAGTTAGGATGGTGGAAATGTTCCTGCGTGTAAGGGACAGCAGGATATGAATATTTCTGGAAGTCTGCCGTACTCCCCGCCGTACCGATGTTGTTCTCGAAGTTACCCGTCATATGGTTTACCACTACGTCGGCGTAAATTCTGTTGAATCATCAAACAAAAAATACAGCAAGTAATCATACCTCTTTTCTGGGCAGTCGGTTAAGTGAATACTTTAGTCGGTTACACAGGAAAATTCAAATTGACCATTGATTTTATGCGACGACGGCTCATTGGACTTTTTATTATTATCATTCGTTTGTTGTTTGAAAATATCTATTCAGCTAAGAAAAAAATAGAAACTTGTGAATAGATAGATATAACTATAAATTAAAAATTTAAAAAACCTTCAACGCAATTATGTCATTGTCAATGCCCGTTATGCGTCTAAGATCTCTTCCGCAGCTAATAAAAGAGCTGATAACTTTGAAACGGCTGCACCGATTTTGATGAAACATATCTAAGAACCATCGCCAAGACACCTGCTTCCTATTAAAAAAAACCGCATCCAAATCGGTGCACCCGCTTAAGAGCTATAATGCCACAGACAGACAGACACACACACACATAGCGGTCAAACTTATAACACCTCAACACCTCTCTTTTTGTACCGGGGGTTAAAAATATAAACAGCACACTAATAGCTAAGTACACCTAGTACTAGTCGTTGAGTTTTGAGATACAGTACCTCTACCATGAGTTACACTAGTTTACAGTGACCGTACTCGCTAGCGACGGCGTAAATGATTTGTATGGAGAATTGTACTTCCGTAAGTGACCGCTAGAGGCGCTGTACACAATTCTCCATACAAATCATTTACGCCGTCGCTAGCGAGTACGGTCACTGTAAACTAGTGTAACTCATGGTAGAGGTACAGGGAGAGGTATATGTCACGTGATTTTTTTTCACGCATTATATTTAGTGAACTTACAAACAAGAGGCATAAATACTAATAATACTTTACCTGACTCCAACGTTGTTGCATCTGATCGTCATATTTTGTAAGTCCTCAAGGTCTCCTGAACGCGTCTTCAGTTTGTAAGACATGACTTGGTAACGCTCGTACCATGTCCTTTTGCCATTCGGCAAGTGGATAATCAGGTTCTCAGACGGGGGAGAGATCTGAAAGAAATCTTTCAATTTAATACCTACCTACAGTCAAGTGTGAAAATATGGGTGTACATACAACTTGCTCATAAATATGTCCCACAGCTCTTATGGGTATTGGTACATAATTGAAGACGTGAGTGGATGAAGGGGGTATGTCGCATTTTTTTCATTTTCGGTTTTATGCCATAAATGAAGGTGCTAAGTCATAATGCAACACCGAACACCTTCAGTTCTCATGTTTTTATACTAAGTATACAGCTTTAAACCCAGTGTATGAAGGAACTATGTACAAGCACAAGTTACATTCTTGGTGAATGAACGTGCTAAGGGCACATGACTCTAGAAGTGGTTATCAGTTTGCGAGTGAATGTAACAGAAGAAAGCGTCATGTTAGCTCCTTCATCCATGTTATGAGACAAACTTTTTTTTTATCTTATTCTGACATATCCGATATCCCAAGAAAAAAAAGAAAACATTAGGGATCAGCTGAAATTTATAAACTCTGAATGCATGTTTTTACGAAAAAAATCAACTAAATCAATAAATATTGTTACAATAAACACTTTCATTTATTTAACTTCTTTTCTTTGCAGAACAGCTTAAAGGAGAAAGAAGGGGTTATGTACTTTTTATATAAAAAAATGTTAAATTAAAAGCATTTATTAAAAAAAATAGATCGGGCTATTTGGTTGATTTCTACAAAAGAAACAATACCCTATTCGATTTATAACCAAAACTACTTACAACGTAAAAACCTTTAACTGCGATTTACTCGAAATAATGTTTTTGTGACATACCCCCATCATCCACTCATGTCTTCAATTATGAGAGGATTAAATCAATGTATCATTTGACTGTAGAGTTCACACGAAATTAATCACATAAATTGAAAGTTCAATCACTTGTGAAACCTTTTATGGATAGCTACACGTAAGAAATCAAAAAATTTACAATGATAAACCAAGTAACACTTAGAGCCACTTGCGCGGTCTACCTACAGCTAAGAAACCTTGGTTATACATGCGAGTTTTATGCGAACGATAGGTTAGTAGCTAACTTGAAGACATACTTATTTAAGTATTTCCAGTATCGACATTAAAACTGAAAAGAAGGTCCTGTTCAAAAAGAAATTGACAAATTGACTTCAAGAGAATTGTTATTATAGTATAAGGGAATATTTGACATGATACAATTGACTTATTAATTAATTTATTATTATTATTTTTAATTTAATTCTAGTTATCTTCTTATTACTTTGACATTGTTCTTTTTTTTTTATTTTATTTTTTATTAATTTTCTCACTTGTAATAATGTGTTTTTATAGGAAATTTTATTCGCATGATGACTTTAATAATTTTGGAAATGTTTGTACACCTGCATGCAGGTTGAATACGCTGGGAATAGCATAATATATATATAAGACCATTGTAACCGTATTCTGGCAAATAAATTGATTATGATTATGATTATGATTATGATACATAAAATTAAATGTGGCTACAACATTAAGTATAATGCTAGTGCTAAATAAGCCGCGGTGGCCTCAAGCAGAGAGTCGTGGGTTCAAGCCTGGGCTTTCACATTTGAGTTTTTCAGAATAGCATAGGTAATAAAGAAATCTGCACACACCTGAGAAGAAATTGAGCGTGAGCGTGGCGCGCCAACAAACTGGTCACTCCAGTTTGGCGCATTTAGTGAAATTTAAATTGTATTTGATTTTTATATGAATTTCTATTCTATTCTATTCTATTCTATTCTATTCTAAATGCAATGGTGTGTGTGAAGTTTCCTATCCGCATTGGGACCGCGTGAGGCCTGCGCCCTGCAGTGGGACGTATAAAGGCTGGGATGATGATGATGATGATGTAGGTACTAAATAAGTTTTGTTAAAAATTCTATTTTTAATACAAGTTTTTTTTGGCTGACTGTACTTTATGCCCCTAGTTGCCATCTAGGAATAAAGTACACATCAAGACGAATCAAACGAGCTCAAACTCGATGCGGTCGTATCGTTTTATCACAGAGTTTTTATAGCCACCGTCTAGCTCCATCATCAGATCAGCTTCATGTCATAATAATACTGCATTGTCATCCGATTTACACATGTACCTTCGCAAAATTTCAGCTCAATCGGAAACAGCAGTGGGTCAAATTTATCTTGCGAGATTTGACCCGTACATACATAGATACCGAAATACCTACATTGCAAGTTAATAAAAAGCTTTTAAAATTACCCACACTGAATAAAAAGTAAATCGTTTCTTTTGAAGGAAATGAGAAAATGGAATTCATTCACGCAGCTTATCTTCGCATTTCGCACAGATTATTTATTAAGATTGGATTGGTAATTTCACAGGCTGACAGGCAAGTAATGTTAC
This sequence comes from Archips crataeganus, assembly GCA_947859365.1. Lineage (NCBI taxonomy): Eukaryota > Metazoa > Arthropoda > Insecta > Lepidoptera > Tortricidae > Archips > Archips crataeganus. The sequence continues at coordinate 13,433,969 of OX402057.1, read as the reverse complement.
TATTGTCGACATTTACCGGTCTCTTTACGCATTGCTTCCTCCGTAATTCTCTATGCTTAGCACAGTTAATGTTAATAATTTGTATTTGTGAAAAACCATGTTTTCAAACTCAAAAGCCTTTGTAACATACTGGTTTGACCTATGGCCTCTCAAGCAGAGGGTCGTGGGTACTTGCAAAATTACATTTGAATTTTAACATGAGCTGTGCGGTGAAAGTAAACATCGTAAAATAACCAGCACACACACGCAATAGGGATGTTGACACCACCAATCAACTGACGTAAAGCCCGACCAGGAAAATAAAAACCCTCGCCATATTGCGGAAAACTAATGGAACTAATTTCTTCAACTGGCAACAGTAACTTTGAAGACGTCATTAATGTCATCTGCCAAATTGCTGTCTAAGTGTCGTGCGTTTTTTGGATATTGTGGATTATTTTTGTGCGTTAAAATGCCGAAAACTATTAAAAGACATTTACAAAAAATTATATTCAATATGATGAAGTATTTGTCGGAGATAAAGTCTGAAGGATTGGAATCTATTCCTCTAAATAACATCACCGACCTTGTTGTCAACATGACTGGTAGGTACCTGGTACAGTGTTGCTATAATGATTGCTAATTTAACGCCCCCAGAGCAGGGTTTTTATTTTCCTGGTCGGGCTTTACCTACATTTAATGAGCTGTCAAAGCACAAAATTCTCCCATTGAGTTTGAATGGCAATAGCAACTTATGACCTCACTTGTTCGCCAACTCAATCAACTATATAGTAGTTCCAATCATTTATTTTCTCGATGGCAGATCTAGTTTGATAGTTATAGTGTTGTGACCAAATAAGTGATCAGTAGATACGATATCGATCCAATTTTAGAAATACGAGTAGTACTACTAGCTTATAATAAACTTAATAATAAATGTTGATGAGAGCTCATCGAGTGACAGTGACGATTCATCAGATTTTGATTAAAATTAATAAATAAAAATTACCTGTCATTATAATATAAAGAGGAAAGATTTGTATGTTTGCAATGAATAAACTAAAAACTACTGGACAAACTTAAAATATTTCACCATTAGAATGCTACATTATTCCTGAGTAACAAAGGCTATTTTTTATCCCGGAAAAAACCCGTACAAAGTCGCGGGAACACATCTAGTTACATACAATACCGATACAATATCGATATTTCAATCATAACATCATTATTTGTATTGCCATAGAATGTAACTTTATTAAAACGTTTATTATTTATCGTACCTACTTTAAAAAAATACTGCATAGGTATATGTAGGCTGGGGTGATGATGATTCCCCAGTCTCATTGATATCTTTAAAGATCGGTAAAGTACCTACCCATTTCTTGACTGTAACTATAAATAGCTGTCTTAAAATCTTCTACCGGTGCCGCGGCGCACGATTGCTTTACTGCTCATCGAATAAAATCTTAGTAAGAAATAAGAATGTCGACCTAGCCGTCGCATTTTCAGAACCACTATCTAATTGTGGAGTTTTCTTGTTTGGGAGTTTTCAGTAAAAAGTGTACCTACCCGGCACTTTTTTTTTAAATGACGAAATTTTGGGTTTTTCTTAGTCAACGCTTTTGATCTTGATGATTAAAAAAATATGTCCCTAATTTCCCATATTTTTTTTTTGTGCCAGTTTTGTGACGACCCATACAGTTTACTTATATGAAAAAAAACTGTCACAAAACTAACCCTAAAAATATTTTTTTAAATGCCCTTTTAATGACATTGGACGCCTTTTATTTAGAGTTTCACATGGTATTTGCAAAATGTAAGGCGCAAGCCACACAGAATAGACGTGGGACGAGGGCGTGTCGCAGTCACGGCGCCCCTAGAATCAGTTTTCAAAATGTATAGAAGCGTCGCGATCCAAAGCATACAGAAGAGACACAGCCTGCGAACAAACGACGCGGACTGCGACGCTCCCCTGTCCCACGTCTTTTCTGCGTGGCTTGCCCCTAAGAGGCTTTATCAAGAGTACCTACCTGAACACCTCCGAATCCTTTAGGGCCGAGGAATCTTTCGCACTCATCGGCAATGTCCTTGTATTTCCATTCGAACAAATGGACGATTGTGGATCTATCGGGCAACTGGTTGGTGCGCTCGTGGTGGTCACAGAGCATTGCCCCAAAAAGCGACAGTAGTATTAATCGGAGAAGCATTTTCTGAAATACAGATTTACCTACCTCAGTATTTTTTAAAGAACTCACAAAAAGACTGATACCACAGGGCACCGAAGAGCTGGCATCAGCATTACTAAATATACAGCAAGGAAATGCCAGCATCTTTGAGTCCATGCCGCGGGGGTACCTTTCGTAATTTTTTCTAGTTTGAGCTTAATGATAACTTATTTTTCCTTTGTTTTCTATTATAGTTTAAGTTCTTGAATAATTAATTTTATTCTACCCCCTTTGTATATCTATTTTAGTAAAATAAACTTGATTGTTTTTTTTAAATAATTGTCACCTACTTAGTTCTTGTTAGACACAATTACGTAATTATTATTATTGGGGAAAACACATTAGTAAAGGTAGGTACTTGCCTGGCCGAACTTTCGAAGTATTCTAACACATTAATCTCGACACGATATTACAACATTTACCTCTCCCTCTCACAACACAACTAAGTATATGGAGCGGCCGCACGGATTTATAATCATAGCACAGTCCAATAATAATATATACAATTCTACCCACAACAATGAACAACCTACTAGTTCAAATGCTAAACGACTATTATTTCAATCGTTAACAAGTATCAGATGTCAATTACTATTGCAGTGATGACGTAAACGTGATAAATACCTACACCGCGTATCGTTTATATAAGTTAAATTGTTTACACAAAGTCCGCGTGCATAGGTTAGGTCCAGATTTATCTCGAGCGGAAAATAATCTTATTTTTTGTGATTTCTCCTCAATTTACCGGCTAGTAAGATGTAGATAGTTCCGAGATGTTTTGACATTGCCCGTTCTCTATTGTACCTTATTATTTAGGTACCTACTGTCCACTGAGCCATATAAATAAATAGAATTGCAATTGGTTACGTTTCTTAGAACATATTCGAGCAATTTCCGATACGATTATGACAACAATATACTTCTGTTTATTACTGACTGTTATTTGAATATGTAACGGAACCTCCCCCTCTAATAATTTAAAAACCCCCACTCGATAACGACTAACCCCCTACTGAAACTTATTGAAACCGCCGAAGACTGAAGACTGGACTACTGAAATACTGAACTAAATCACCTATCTACTTAATTTTAAAGCTCGTCTCTAGCTCTAAACCTCTGAACCAAGTAAATAATGAACTTATACAATGAATCCTGTACAGAGTGGAAACCTAAGATTATTATTACATTGGGCGCGATATGTGATATGGCCATGTGATCGTCTAGTACCTAAGAGAACCCTTCGTTGTGTCCACACCTAAGTAACCCTATCTTTTAGTGAGGAATAAAGATTGGACTACCTATAATAATATTTTATGCAACTGTTGTATAAGTGAGGTCTTAAAATGCGAGTGACGTGAGTTGCGATACGAGCGAATGCGAGTATCGCAATGAAAGACGGCACGAGCCGTTAAGACCAAATTATACACCGTTGCATACAATATTTTTTCTACGACTCGACTCTACTGTACTGTACTGTACAATAGGGTACAGTAGGGTACAGTCGGGTACAGTAGGGTAAAATAGAGTACAGTAGGGTACAGTCGGGTACAGTAGGGTAAAATAGGGTACAGTAAGAGTACAGTCGGGTACAGTATGGTAAAATAGGGTACAGTAGGGTACAGTCAGGTACAGTAGGGTAAAATGGGGTACAGTAGGGTACAGTCGGGTGAAATAGGGTACAGTAGGGTACAGTCGGGTACAGTAGGGTAAAATAGGGTACAGTAAGGTACAGTCGGGTACAGTAGGGTAAAATAGGGTACAGTAGGGTACAGTCGAGTACAGTAGGGTAAAATGAGGTACAGTCGGGTACAGTAGGGTACAGTCGGGTACAGTAGGGTAAAATAGGGTACAGTCGGGTACAGTAGGGTAAAATGAGGTACAGTATGGTACAGTCGGGTGAAATAGGGTACAGTAGGGTACAGTTGGGTACAGTAGGGTAAAATTAGGGTATTTTACCCTACAGTACCCGACTGTACCCTACTGTACCCTTTTTTACCCTACTGTACCCGACTGTACTCTACTGTACCCTATTTTACCCTACTGTACCCTACTGTACCGGACTGTACCTCATTTTACCCTACTGTACTCGACTGTACCCAACTGTACCCTATTTTACCCGACTGTACCCGACTGTACCCTTCTGTACCCTATTTTACCCTACTGTACCCGACTGTACCCTACTGTACCCGACTGTACTCTACTGTACCCTATTTTACCCTACTGTACCCGACTGTACCCAACTGTACCCTATTTTACCCTACTGTACCCGACTGTACCCGTCTGTACCCAACTGTACCCTATTTTACCCTACTGTACCCGACTGTACCCTACTGTACCCTATTTTACCCTACTGTACCCGACTGTGCCCTATTTTACCCTACTGTACCCGACTGTACCCTACTGTACCCTAGTTTACCCTACTGTACCCGACTGTACCCTATTTTACCCTACTGTACCCGACTGTACCCTACTGTACCCTATTTTACCCTACTGTACCCGACTGTGCCCTATTTTACCCTACTGTACCCGACTGTACCCTACTGTACCCTAGTTTACCCTACTGTACCCGACTGTACCCTATTTTACCCTACTGTACCCGACTGTACCCGACTGTACCCTACTGTACCCTATTTTACCCTACTGTACCCGACTGTACTCTACTGTACCCTATTTTACCCTAGTGTACCCGACTGTACCCTACTGTACCCTATTTTACCCTACTGTACCCGACTGTACCCTACTGTACCCTATTTTACCCTACTGTACCCGACTGTACTCTACTGTACCCTATTTTACCCTAGTGTACCCGACTGTACCCAACTGTACCCTATTTTACCCTACTGTACCCGACTGTACCCTATTTTACCCTACTGTACCCAACTGTACCCTACTGTACCCTATTTTACCCTACTGTACCCGACTGTACCTGACTGTACCCTACTGTACCCTATTTTACCCTACTGTGCCCGACTGTACTCTACTGTACCCTATTTTACCTTACTGTACCCGACTGTACCCTACTGTACCCTATTTTACCCTACTGTACCCGACTGTACTCTACTGTACCCTATTTTACCCTAGTGTACCCGACTGTACCCTACTGTACCCTATTTTACCCTACTGTACCCGACTGTACCCTACTGTACCCTATTTTACCCTACTGTACCCGACTGAACTCTACTGTACCCTATTTTACCCTAGTGTACCCGACTGTACCCAACTGTACCCTATTTTACCCTACTGTACCCGACTGTACCCTATTTTACCCTACTGTACCCAACTGTACCCTACTGTACCCTATTTTACCCTACTGTACCCGACTGTACCTGACTGTACCCTATTTTACCCTACTGTGCCCGACTGTACTCTACTGTACCCTATTTTACCTTACTGTACCCGACTGTACCCTACTGTACCCGACTGTACCCTACTCTACTCAACTCAGCAGGTCTAAACTGGGCTTTAGTGTTGAGTGTACCCTACATTTAATATTATGTGGCAGTTAGGTGTATCGTAATAACGACATTGCGACACAAGTGCTGTTATGGCGAATAGATTAAGCATAGACTTTCTGAAGTCATATTATCTATGTTCTTACATATTTGTTCGCGACCATGTAAAAAACAGATAAAAGTACAGGAGTAGGAAAATAATTATTATATAGCGGCTAGGTAGTGTTGCACATTGCTCATATTATTTAGAGAAAAAGGTTGATATTGAATTGCATAAGAGAAGACAGTCAGTTATAGAGTTTTTTATAACTATGTATTAGGGTGGGTGGGCTAGTGGTCGGCAATACTCTTGCTTACCTACTTCTTTACTTATGTCAAATCATAACGAATAATAAAATCTCGAAAGTAAAAACAAGTAGGTTTTGAGAAAAAGGAAAAAGTGAATTAACCAGATTAATATATTCACGTATTTATTTAGATTTCAAAGTCAAACCCCTGCGTAGTGTATACAACCGCGTTGGTAGGTAGGTATAGAGCGTGAGATCACCCACTTTAGTCACACCACTACCCATCTAGAAAGAAACAAATTTTCATTCCATCAGGTCCTAATAGCCTAACTTATGAAACAAGTTTAAACTTTTAATGAAATATCCAAGATATAGTTACATACTTTATGGTTGTGTATTTTACGGTAATGACCGTCTCAATAGAGTATGGTTTCAAAAGGTGTTTGATAAGGTGATATGAGACCTCAAGAAGAGATAGTGCCAAAACAAAGTACGTCCTTTGTTTACACAACTAGCAACCTCCACCGAATCATACTTTAGGCCCATCGGTTTCTAAATAACTCTGAGAACCCCGTACCTCAAACGCGGACTACCCGCCAGTCAGTATTGTTGGTACAGAATTTATTTTTAAACTACTAGTCTTTACGCCGTTCGCATAAAGTGCAGTATTGCCTAACCCGATTCACAGACAAGTTGGTCAACTCAGTCCGTGCACCGTAAACTTATTTGGATAATTTAGCAAATTAAATGTTTTATCATCATCATCATCATCATCTCAGCCGAATGACGTCCACTACTGAACGTAGGCATAAAATGAGATCGTTACATGAAATTGGTTGTATTAGCATGTGGAAAAGGACATTGTTGTAAACAGAACAGACTAATACATCTAGGTGGAATTAAATAATACACAGAATTAAAGGAAATAGATTGGGTCCTACCAAGGTACATAAAGATAATTTAATACATATAACTAATGTACTTTTTTGGACATTTTACAGGCCTGCAAATATAATAGGTATAAACATACCTATATTTGTGAATGAGACGGTTTTTAGATATCTGAACCCTAACAAATATTATACAGAGACGCCATCATACTTAGGTAGCTGTTGCATAATATCAAGAACTTATCAGAGACTGGTGAAACAGGCTATTGCTAGTACTAGTAGTACTTAAATTATTTATTATATTTTTATAATAATATAATTAGTTAAGTAAGTACTACGCTTGCACACCTTAGAAGCTTAGAACAATGGTAAGTTTTCAAGCTACATGAATAAATAGGTAAGTACATTTTAGGTACCTATTAGTTTGTTTCGACTTCATCAAACCGAAACATTAATAATAAAATATTATGAAACAGAGAACTTGTTTGTATGTAAAACTCTTGTATATAAAAACATGAAATTAACAGATAACAAGAGAAACAAAATGTACCTACTAAGGGATAATTACTTAACCTTTAAAGTCACCTCTTTCCACTTAAGCTTATTTGAACGTTTTGTTTTTTGTCGTACTCTATTTTAGAATAAATCAGGTAGGTACAATCCAATACATGCCAATCGCCAAAATAATTGCTGATATAAAATGACCAGGATGTCTAACATTGGTACAATAATTTCACTGGAGTAGTGATTTTATTACGCACATCAATACAACTACTAAGTAATTCTACAGGAGAAAATTGGCAACTACCTACAAGTAAAAATTGCCAGCAGCAATCCTGTAATCAAGTAAGAAATATATCGATGCTAAATCACGTAAATAATTTACGGAACCGGAAGGGTCACTACATCTCGACAAGATGAACTGCCTTAATGGTTCCCCACCTTTTATAAATCTCACTAAATCTACACAATAGGCCCCGAACAGGCCGTATTGCCTGGTGTATGGCGCCAAGAGAGTTAAGTATCACCCAAATGGGAGGATACCCACTTATATAAATTATAGTTTAAGGACTGAAATGGTGACATTCATTCTTGATAGGGTACATTTTGGACAGTAAAATTTAATCATACCTACCTTCTGTTGTAGGTATGATTTCTATTCGTTTTAGGTACATCTGTTCCTACTTATAAGTATACTAAGTTATAAACAACTTTTACTAAATGTCATTTTATTTTTCGACATAGTCACCTTTTAGCATAATACACTTAGTATATCTTTTTTCTAAACTTAAACCTCCATTTTTAAAAAAGGTCTCATCTTGAGTACTTAAAAAATCTTGTACTGCAGCGACTACCGCGTCGTCGTCTTCAAATTTCTGACCTCTCAGGTATTGTTTCAATCTCGGAAATAGGTAGAAATCACTGGGAGCGAGATCTGGTGAATACGGAGGATGCTTAAGGATATCGAACCCAGCATCACGAATTGCAGCCATTGCAACGGCGGACTTGTGTGCCGGGGCATTTTCCTGGTGGAACAGCACAACTTTCGAGAGTTTACCTCGCCGTTTTTCGCGGATCTCATTGCGCAATGTTGCTATTTGTTTGGCGTAAAAAGTGCCCGTAATAGTGGCTCTATGTTCGAGATACTCAATCATTAATACCCCTTTACCATCCCAAAAAACAGAGCCCATGACCTTACCGGCAGATGGGCTCACCTTGAATTTCTTCGGAGTTGGAGATGATGGCCTTTTCCATGTCATAGACTGCAGTTTCGTTTCAGGGTCGTAATGATGGAGCCATGTTTCGTCCATTGTTATAAATCGCGCCAAAAAAAGTTCCCGGTCTTGCTGCATCAGGTTCAAAGCTTCTTGACAAATCTCTAGTCTAGTTTGTTTTTGCGTGTCAGTAAGCATTCTTGGTACCCAACGCGCAGATACCTTTTTCATACCCAAGCGTTCATGTAAAATATTATGCACGCTCCCCGTTGAAATCTTTACATTTTCAGCAATAAAACGAACTGTGACACGACGATCCGCCAAAACTGAGTTTTCGACTTTAATTCACAATTTCTTCAGTTACTGCTGTAGTAGGGCGTCCGGAGCGGGGGTCGTCCATTGTCGATGTTCTTCCACGTCTAAATTCGGCGCACCAACGTGCGACTGTCGAATACGGAGGAGCATTAGACCCTAAAGTGTCCCGCAAATCCAAATTGACTTGGTCCGTAGAAAAATTTTTCAAATACAAGTATTTGATAACGGCGCGCAGTTAAATTTTCTCCATTTTCGCTAACGTACTCAATAGCATTGCAAAGAAATTACCGTATATTTTTTTAAACAAAAGACAGTTATTTTTTTTTTCATAGCAATCAGCTAGATAGATTAGCTTTACCGGCCAGTATTTAATTTCGTAATATTAAAAGAGTTTGCATCTCATTCTCACTTTATATTGAACGCCCCTCGTAGGTAGCGGAGAATTTAAATGGAATATGTAGACGGAAAGAAGCAGCCAAATGTTTTATCATTGGGAAACGGGACGAATAATGAGACCAATCACAAACCCAAGTTGAAATCACAGCACCAAAATCGAAGATTGCTTGCTCTGAGGTTAAAATTCTCCACAAATATCGGAAGCTCGGAATTTCTGTTAGAGATCGAATCCGGAACGAAGTTATTCGTCAGAGAACCAGGGTCACCGGCGAAACTCAGCACATAACCAAGTTGAATTGGTAGTGGGCAGGTCACATACCGCTGCTTTTCTAAAACAATGGACTAATTCGAAATGATACGCTGTGTAATTATACACCTCATTTGCAATAATTAAAGTATTAAGTTGCACACCGTAGTATTTTGGATTAGAGCTTTGTTTTAGAAAAGCAGTAGGTGAGGTATGCCGTAAAAGTGATGGCCCCGTTGGGTATAGCATTCATTATTTCTTTCAAACAGTGGGTATAAGATGATGACAGAAAGAAATAATGAATGCGATTATGCGTTTTTGAGTGGAGACCACGGGTCAGCAACCGTGTAGCACGCTCTGCAACCAGGTGGGGCGATGTTCGTAAGGCCGTAGACAGAAATCTGAAGATTGAGCTCAGTAGCGTGCCATGGACCTGACATTTAGGCTTATATCTATCAGTGGACGGCCACAGACTGATGAGGATGATGGTTGAAATCTACGTCTCACTACGCTTCCCTTGTTAGTGAGTGTGAAGGAAATAATAGATAGTATTGCCTTTGGTCGTTTCTATATTATCTACACCTCTTGTATGGAACCGTATCCTTAACTAGGAAGTAGGCTTGGGTGATTGACCAGAGGCCTCATTGTCTAACGCATTCGGAATCACAATGGTTATCACCATTTCTCTGTTACATGGTATAAGTTATAGAGAAGAAAGAGATGGTGAATGTTATAGGGAGAGCCGCGCGTAAGACAATTATGGCCTCAGCCCTCAGGTGGCAGGGCACAAGGGCACAAGCGGAAAACATACAAAAAAATAACACTTCGGCTTTCACATCCTAAAATTTTATTTTGTCTCTCATGTTATTTCAGTTGCATGACCAGTGAAATTGAGGGTAAAATTCAAAACAAATTTTGAAGAATAAAGATTTAATACAAGACAAGTCTTTTAGACAGAGACGGCTACAATTGACATATATATTAGACGTGCAGGGATACGCTTACAAGAAATATAATATAGAGAATAAATATTCCAAATTAGGCAAATGCAAATACAACAGATAGAGAGATTAACTCGACCACTACCCAGAAGTGCCAATTTAGAATGATTATCCTGTAAAATAGCAGAAGATTATCTTCAAAAATTATATATCCGACACTCTTCGACATTCCACTTTATTATGTTATGTCCATAGTCTTTCTGGCGTATCATTAATCCAGTTAATATTTAAATTTTAAAGGCATTCCTCGGTTACATAAGTACTCATTTTTTTAAATACAGTAAACTTAACATTACCTCTACTTTACAAGTAACCCATACAGTAAAATGTACTGAAACAAAGTTTCAGATGTCTTCAACCCTTCGAACGCCACTGTATCATACAAAAGTCATCAGTTCATCACCTATTTAAGCGTCATGTCATTATAATGCCAAAACCAATTTAAACTTAGAGTACCTACACACACGTAGGTCACTATTGCACGTTAAGGCTGCGTTTCCACCAGAGATGTGCGAGGATGCGTTGCGAGGGATGTGTGTGTCATGAACCAATAGAAACACTTTTTTTTATTTATTTATATTTTTTAAGGTCCTAAGTGAATGAAGTGTTTCTATTGGTTCATGACACACACATCCCTCGCAACGCATCCTCGCACATCTCTGGTGGAAGCGCAGCCTAAGGGTCGTACGATTTTAAGTCGATAGATAGCGTAGCAGACACATCTTGACACATTTAGGCGTCGCTGGCGTTCAAAGGGTTAACTTCTTATAAATTATAGACACCATGCAATTAAATTGAAATTGTCTGGACTATACCACTTAAAATAATAATAGTGTATAATCACGTGGGAGACCAATTGTCGTTTATTCTGAACAGGTATTCAATCATTCATCGACATTTTCACAATATTTGCAATGGTTCCTTACTTTAACTACTTACAGTAACATTAATAGGTTTTTATACCTCGTTTTTTTTAGCATTGTTAAACAATCTTGATGAGTCTTTTTATTGAAAACGCTTTAAAAAAAACAGTAATTATTACTCGTGAAACCAAAAGGGTGTAAATGACCATATTTCCTTTCAAATTGTTACATATTAGCTGTGACTTATTTTTCAAAAGTGTTTTTCAATAAAAAGACGTCAAGATCGCTTACCTTCTTCCTAATGCTAAAAAAAACGAAGTAAGTATAGGTAATAAATAATAATGTAAATATCACTGTTCCAAAAATGAATCGTAGCCAGAATTGGTTGACTAAGTAATTGACATTATATTTTTCCTTTGTAAATAAAAATGTATTCTTATTGTATTTTAATATATTTTCCTATGTTTTTCGTACCTTACGTTTATCAATATAAAATTACTCGTAACTTTTGCGTCATATATTTTTAACAGAATCTGAATTCCCTACAACTAAAATTTTATCTGAACTAACAATGCTTTGGTGCTAGTTGCGCATCCAGTATACCTAATGCAAACGCAAATAAAACAATTTAATTTCGTACAGTGACACATCCATTAGTCTGTCTTTGTTACTCGCATACAAGTAGGTATTTTCCATTGCATTTGCACATCAAGTCTATACACTCGCGATAGCAATAATATTCGTACTCCATAACGCCAGTGACAAATATGAAAAGGCGAAAGGCGGAAATATTTAGCTGTGTCTTTTTCTGTTGGACATTTCTACATAATTTTGGGAAATAAACAACATGCCTGAACCAAACTCATTTGTCTTGGCTTCTTCGTCCCTAACTATACTTGTTGTCTAAATCGTAAATGAAATATATTTTCTTCGTCGAACTAAAATAATAATCAGTCTTCCAGACGCTCATACATGCTAAGTTTATATCAGTTTGGATTATTAAAGCTAAATATCAGTTTCAACGTCGAAATTTCAGACCATTTTATCCTATCATACCCGTTTATAACTATGACAGAAAACATTCATAAATAAATCATTCATGGGAGGCCGAAAGCACTTTTGAGTTTTTTTTTAATTTCGTTAGGGCAGTGCGACCTATTATTAATCTTTTTTTAATAGAGCGTATTTTATACTCATCTCAATATAATATTCTACGAGATGGTGTTAAAATATTTTCTTATTTTTTACGGAAAAGGTATTCTTGCAATTGTTTAAATCAACATGGAATCCATAACCATCCAAATCGTTACAATTATAACTTGCTAACTAGGATTTTAGGTTTATTATAATTTTTCCTTTTGTTTACTTGACTGTAGTTCTGCTTAAAATGGAAGATAACATGTTTTCTCTGCCCCTTGTGTTCTAAAAAATATCTCGCTGTATAAGAAAAAGGTTTTAATATCAAAGTTCATATCAAAACGGCTTTTTGTCTTGATTAACTAAATCGAATCATACATAACACATGTTTATTTTATTTTATTTTCTTTTCTACATTTTCCGAAAGAAACGTTAGTGCAATTAAGCCCTTTCGAAAAGACAACTCTTCTGTGGTTTGATGTAACTCACTACAATGAATTTTATGATAGAATTTTACTTGGTGTTTTCCCAAATATCATCATCAAATCACATGTAAACTATATCAGATAAAGAATTACTTACCCGGTTGTATTCGTTCATTGACTAGAATTTTTTTTTACGACAGATCACAAGAACTGAAGTACCTTCAGTACTTACGTAGTATTTTAACTTTTTTTATTTACGACATCAAATATAATTAAATTTTATTATAACTAAGACTGAGTTAGAAATTGCACTTTAATTTGTGGACCTTCGCCCGAATTTATTATTTACATTTTCAAGAAATTCGATCCGATTGTAAAAGTTCTATAAAAGCGTTATTTTAATTTTCAATTAAAATTTTATTAATAGACAACAAAAGTACCAATTAAATTTTATATTAATATTTTAAGTTTATTTTTGTCGTTTCTACTCTTTACTATCGCTCTTATTTCTTAGTATTATTGAAAGACATTTTTCTACGCATTTCTCATATCTAAAAATTCCCCGCTAATCAATTGTCAGTTTATACAGCTGATAAATGACAATCGACTGTTATGTTTTAGAGTTTATTTAAACCCTGAACGGCTACCATGAGTAGCTAAGACTAGCTGTTGCTATAATTTTTAACTTATTTGTAAAGAAAGACCGCAAAGAAATCGCGACTAACAAGTAAGAATAAGCCGTCAATTTGAAAAAAATACTCTTACGCAAACAAATGGTACGCAAATTATTAGCCTACAACAATTTAAACTAATTCCAATTTATTCTTCAGAAATAAATGAACTACCAAATCAAACATCCCACCCAGTTGAAGGTACGATTTGAAGTTGCTATCCAAGCGTTTTTAGACAGACAAAACACGTACTTACATCGCATTGGGAACGTCCTTCTTTTAAGGCAGTTTAACTCAATAGCTGAATAATAATATAGTGGTACCGTAAAGTCAAGGGATTTTTTTATACCGTATAGGCTTGCGTTTGACCACGCCTGATGGAAAGCGAAGATGAGGTCTAAGATGGGGCACGCTTGTCTAAATGCTCATAGAATGAATGAGTGACTTATCAAATGGAGGGTAATTTTGGACCGTATCAAAAGCACATACAGAAGAGTCTGATAAAAATCAGAAAAACGTAGGTGGTCAATTAAAACCTACCATAGCCATAGCAGTGTGCCATACTTTCTATGCAGTAATAAAACCTGAACCGGATTAATATTTATGGTCAAAGAAGATAAACAGTATTGCATACGCCCGTCACAAGTTATAATTTATCAGTCAGTGAGACGCTCACCATACTAATCGACACAAAATCGGCTAAGCTAGTTAAAAAAGGGCTTTATATCTTCGTAAAACAGTCTCGAAAGCCCACCTAGCTCAATTTCATTCCTACTAAAGAAGGGGAGACTGATTGGACATATTCTTGATTCGACGCATTCTTATTTGGACGTGTTCCGCTTTAGGCATATTTTGGTTTCGACACATTCCGTTTTCGGCCTAAAGAATTATATGTAACAAATCAAATTAATCAAATCAGTCTTGGGTATCACAATTTTTTTATTTTCGTCAATTTACTTAAAATTATATTTTATTTTACAGTATAATTTATTTATTACAATGTGTCAAAACAAGAATATGTCTAAAACGGAACACGTCCTAACAAGAATGTGCCGAAACAAGAATATGTCCAATCAGGAATACGACGAAACAGAATCAATCGGGACTACTAGAAGCTGGTCATGGGTGATTGTGGGCAGTCGTGGGTAGCTTGCGGAGGTCTAAGCATTTTTTTATCTACTCCAACCGATCCTGCGTCAATAAGTGCGGCGAGAACTTTGGTGCGGTGTTACCAGTTATACTTAATCTGTTTTTGGTTTTCAAATAAAAGCAGTTGGAGAGTTAATCATTCCAGGCTGGGATCTAGGAAAAGATCGCTGGGGGCTGCCGTTATGTTGGAGCATTGAAACGATCGCTTTATGCTGACGTTGGGGTATTGCTCTCGCCAGTCCGCTACCTGTTAACAAATAACAAATTGAAATTTTCATCATCTCAGCCCACTACGTCCCACTGCAGGTCACAGGCCTCCTCTCAGAGTGAGAGGGCTTGGGCCATGGTTCCCACGAGGGCCCAGTCCGGATTGGGAACTTCACAGACACAGCGGATATCACGATATCCGTCAGTTACGTTTTTGGTCAGATGCAGTTTGAGTCGTCAGTTTAGCTAATCGTCAGATCATTTATTTCACAGATACATCCAATTGCTTATTCATTTTGTGGCTTCTAAACAAATCTGGCAATAAACTGGGCGATCGTATAATCGTATGATATGATAAGCAAATGTATCCAAAATCGTATCTGACCAATAACGTATCTGACCAATAACGTATCTGACGAATATCGTGATACCCGACACACCATTAAATTTCTTCGCAACCGTAAACCTCATGATCAATTTCAAATGTAATTCCGCACATAATAATATGCAAATTCCGAAAAACTTGAGAGGTACTGTGAGCCCAGGGCTCGAACCCACGACCTTCTGGTTGAGAAACGAAAAGATAAGTATATTATGTTCAACTGTTTATACAAATATACGGGCGTAATTAATATACTTTCGTCAGATATTTGTTTCTTTTTTATTAATATTTTTTCTTATGTAGTTTCCTTCCTTCCGGGTCATGGCTGTTCGTATGAATGAATGTCAAAATAGTTCGATTGCCTATGTGCTAAATAATACGAGTGTAATAATGCACAACAGACATATAATACGATTGTTTGAAAGAACGATTGTTATAAGTATAAGTTCATCGATTGTTGTAAACCTAAAAATCGATTAAAAGTGATGCCTTAATTACAATAAAAGTATTACATTAAACCGTCTCTAAGCTGCATAGATAAGTAATAAAGCATCAAGTATCATTTTTAATCGATCTTTATGTTTATAAACTTACCTGAGATTCTTCAATTTGATCGCAGAAGCTGACGTCCAAAAGTTTCAGCTCGAAACATTCTGCTAAGATCCTGAAAGTAAAAAGTATATTTCTAATTGTTACGAGTATCTCTGACATTTGAAGCATAAAACTAAGATTTTATTTTTTTATTTTTATTCATAACCATCGTCATCATCCCAGCCTATGTATGTCCCACTTCAGGGCACAGTAGTTTCTACGCGTGCCTAGTGTGAATTTTGAACTTTACACACACACATACACACTTTACACTCTTTTGAATTTCTTCCCAGTAGTGTGCACTGTGCAGTTTTCCTTCAAAGTAACGCTCATACTAAATTTCTCACATAAATTCCTAATAACTGAAGAGACGACCCACGACCCTCTGCGTGAAAGGCCATAATTCAAATCAGAATCACTACCACGACTTTTTTGTAAGAAACAATCTTTGTAGTCAAAATAATAATGCGATATACTCACGAGTCAATAATATCAGGTGTGACCGCCCTAACGCCCAGCAAATCAAGCTGAGTTAGTTTCGGTATACGCGGCAAGAGAGCCCTCAAGTCTCTATCACAGACCCCGCGCAGGGCTCCTAGGAACAACTTGCGAAGTTCCCCTCCATTCAGCCACGCTAGCCACTCCCCTGAACCACCGGCTTGAAGACTAGAATGAAAAAATATATATATCGTCAGGCGAAAATTGCGCAGTCTTTAGGGTCCCATTGAATGCAATACATGAAACTCGTTTTTTCGTTATCTCATGGGACTTTCGGAAAATACTAAAATTAGTTTTTTTTACTTTTATAATCACCAGAGCCCGGATTTTTCATGGCAAAACAAAACACTATCGTAATCTGGCTTGTAGGATATGCTAGATGGTGTGCGTAGATGAAAAGCGAAGACTGTTTCGAATAATCACTTTATTGCGACAAAGTAACAAAGAGGAAGCCGTGCGGTTAGGCTCACGTATAACAGACGACTGCCAAGATGGCGCCGACATAAAAATATTGGCGGGTACGCCTAGAACGTTTCTTAAATCTACCTGCTACCAAAAAAAACAAATAATAATTAAAATAACCATGAGCGCGTCGCTAACATGGCTAGTGATAGAAACATCATTTATCGATATCGATATCGTAAATTTGAAGCTGTGCTCGAACGAAATCCTGATTATGAAAGTTTACGAGATATATCTGAAAATTGTACTCAAACTGAAAATTATACCAATTACAATGAATTTTATAAATATGCTCCCTTGACGTCAAGTGAAGTTGAACGTACATTTAGTATACATAAACGGCTTTATAGTGATAAACGAAACTGTTTGCTCCCAGAGAATGTTGAAAAACTAGTGATTATCTACTCCTATCACCATTACGCGAATAAAACGCCATGTGCTGCTGTGTGTACTAACGTGGATTACGACGAAGAAATTGAATATGTTTCTATATCTTCATGCAAACTATGTATGTTTTTTTATGTTGTATAGGTATGCTATTTTATTTGGTCACGTTTTTTATTTTATTACACAATTATCGATATCGATAAAATGATGTTTCTATCACTAGCCAGATTACGATAGTGTTTTGTTTTGCCATGAAAAATCCGGGCTCTGATAATCACCTACTTGTATGCCAAATTTGAAGTCTCAAATAATTATAGTTACGGATATAGGGCCACTTAGAAGCGAAAATATAATCATTTCACCCAAAAAACGTCCACTGCTGAATATATTAGGCCTCCTCCAAGACTCGCCAAACAGATCAGTCCCGCGCCATCCGCATCCAACGCGATCCCGCAACCTTAACCAGGAAGCAAAATTATAAATCCCATTTATTCCCAATTCGGCCCCACTCCGGTGGGAGTATCGAAAAATCCCTTCTCACTGTACCTATATGACACTCAAGGTACATGTGTGTAATTAACGTCCCAAAAAACCATAAAAACGACACCCATATTGATATTTAGACATTTCAACCCGATCGCACCCCAACAGGGGAGATGGCATTACACGTCCGCCACGTTAGATTTTAAAATAGTTGTTGTTTTCGTAATCAGCGACCCGATAAACCATAGAAAGAATACCCATGTTGATTTTCAGACTTTGTTACCACATATCCCCCTTTTAGGGATTAAGTTCTCAAAAACAAAATCTGAATTACTCTTGTGATGCTATTTTCGTAATTATCGTCCAAAAAAGCTTAAAAACGACACCAAAGTTTGTATTTAGACATTCGAACCCAATTGCACCCCAACAGGCCCGCCAAGTGACACAAGGCCTTTTTCCAAAAAAAAAAACAGATTACTTTATCTTACAATACGAGTACATAACTACAAAGAAAACTCGCTAAATAGTTCCAAGACAGCATTTTACGAACAAGTGTAGCATAGAAAAACCAGAACCCTACTCCATTGGCACGATTTCATTGACCTAGAGATGTCGGTCTCCAGATCAAATAACTATGGGAAATCTGAAAGGGATGTATTGGGGTCCCAGAATTAATATGAAATATTAATATTATAATTTCTGAATAGCAGGTTATAATTTTACATTCCAAATACATAACAGCGTTATCTTACCACCATCCAACGTCCAACTCCTGCAATTTTCGACAGTTGCCGAGCGCTCGTATGCCAACGGGCGTCAACGAATAGGATTTCCAAAAGTCCACAGAAATGAGATTGGGACAGCTGGCGCCCAGAGCTAGCGCCACTTCGTCCATGGCCGATATCATTTTACATGAACCTGGAATTATAAATTCGTGCATGATGATATTTTTCCAACAAGAAACTGACTTCTAGTTAAGTAGTTGAATTTTGTAGAATTATAAAATGGGACTTTTTTCAATGGGTATTTAATTTTGCCACTTTTTCCGCGTAAATAACATAATAAAAAACATAATCACCATCATCATCATCCCAGCCTATACACCGTGAAATTTTAGTGGTTGTTTTCTCGAAACGAGGTGATTTAGTATCGATTGTACAATCGATTTATAATTACTATTTTGACTAGAGTCAAAAATCCAATTGTGAAAAACGAAAGTCGAAAATGACCGCAAACCAATAGTAACGCTTCGTTGGTAGCTAACCTATCGTACGACCGTACGCTACTTGTACCAACGAAGCGTTACTATTGGTTTGCGGTCATTTTCGACTTTCGTTTTTCACAATTGGATTTTTGACTCTAGTCAAAATAGTAATTATAAATCGATTGTACAATCGAAACTAAATCACTTCGTTTCGGGAAAACAACCACTAAAATTTCACGGTGTATACTTCCCACTGCGGGGCACAGGCCTCCTCTCAGTACGAGAGGACTTGGCCCGTAGTTCCCACGCGGGCCCAGTCATCATCTTCATCATTTCCGAATAGCTTCCACTGCTGAACATAGGCTTGAGGGAGATTCGCAAAACAAACCCAGAGCGTGCCTAGTGTGGATTGGGAACTTCACACACACCATCGAATTTCTTCGCAGGTGTGTGCAGGATTCCACGCGATACTTTCCTTCACCGTAAAGCCCGGGCTTGAACCCACTACCCTCTGCTAAACCACTATTTGAATTTACCCAATTTACCCATTCGAAATTACAGTTTCCTAACAATAACACTCTGAAGTTAAGCCACGGACGAACAGACAGACAGAGATGGCAAAACTATAAGGATTCCTTGTATGACTACGGAACCCTATAAAGAGGGTCTATAAGGGCATTTTCAGAAAAAAGTGAACCCTGTACTTTTTTTTAAAACCTAACAAATTTTGGGTTATTTCTTCTCAGAATCACAAGCACTATCGATTTAAGCAAAAAAAAAGTGTCCCACTTTTAATTGTCAGTTTTGTGACGCAGTTAACCACACATGTTGTATGGACCGTCACAAAACTGACTAATAAATTTTGTATGGAAAATTAAGGATAATTAAGGCAAAACGGGTACATTTTTTTCTGAAAACCCCCATAAACCGGAAAAAATCGCAACAGTACTTACCAACATTGAGATGCTCCAAGTCAGGGTTGGATAGAACTATGGCAACGGTGGCAGTCGTCGTTATGTCAGTTCGGTACAGGTCCAAGCGTTTAAGCTTCGTCAGTGCCGACAAGCAGAGCCAGTCGGAACAGTCTTCAACTGAACGTAGGCAGAGTTCTGAAATACATGGTTTTATTTTATTACAAGTTTTTATTTAACTTGCAATGTACCTATGTACAGTCAATCAGTCGACAAAAGCGAGGCCTGCCCAGTTTCAAAACAAATTTGCTTGCAGCCGTTGATGTTCATTGGTATGGATTGCTATGGACAGATGTCTAGCCACTGCAAGCAAAATGAACATTTAAGGTGTCAAGGCGACCTTTTTGTCGATGGTACCTAAGGTACGGGTCAAATCTTGCAAGTTAAATTTGACCTATTTCCCGGTTTCCGATTGCGATGAAATTTTGGATATGCGTATGAAAGTTGGATGTCAATGCAATATTATTATGAGTTATGACACTAGCTGATCCCGCAAACGTTGTTTTGCCATATATCACCTAGGGGTATAAAAAATAGCCTACGTAGCCTACCTTTTCTCAGACCTACCAAATATAGAGAAAATTTCATAAAAATCGGTCAAGCCGTTTCGGAGGAATACGATAACAAAAACCGGCCAAGAGCGTGTCGGACACGCCCAAGATAGGGTTCCGTAGCAATTACGAAAAAATCAAGTAATATTTTTCAAAGGATTTCGTATGTGTACGGAATCTTCCAAGTTTAGGTATGTTTTATACCTTAGGCTACTATTTACTCTTAAACTACAAATAATTCCCAAGTAAGATATTGCAAAAAAATAGACATCCCCAACTGTGGCAACGAAATCCAAATAAACTCAAATAAAGTTTTCTTTTAGCCCCATCGGAAATCAGTTCTACCAATGTTTACATTGATCAAGACAAAAGTTTAGTTCTACCCAAGTATGCCTAATTCACACGCTCGTACCTAAAATACCAAGTTCCCAAAATACCACATTTTTCAAAATACTACATTACCTATTGACCACATTTCTAGCATACCAGATTCTCGTTCCACTACATTACAAAATCGATGATTACCTAAGAAGTGATGTTTTTGGTGGATTGACTTATTTTGGACATCTGCAGGCTTATTGTCTAACGTTTCTGACGCTTGCCATCGCAGTCACTGTTTCTTTCTGTCACACGGTATAAAATGATGACAGTGTGCTTAGTATAAGTTTTCCTTCACTTCAATACTTCTCGATCGCGTTTACGTAAAAAATTCAATTACTAGGGAAACATGGACAGCGTCTCCGCGCGCGCGCGTCCATGTTTCCATAGAATTGAAATTAATACGTAAACGCGATCGAGAAGTATTTGGTGAAGTAAAGACTTGTACTAAGCACACAGAAAGAGATGGGGAAAGCGAAGGCAAGTGTCAGAAGCGTTAGACAATACCGTCTCTGGTCTGGTATAATGGGAATTTAACAAGTAGATCATAGATAGTATTTTGAAAAATCTGGTTTTTCGGGAACGTGGTATTTTAGCCACGAGCGGTCTCAAATTTGTTTGACGGTTTTGTTTTGGCATGAGTTTGCAGCCCAGAGAACTGTGCCCAGAAAATTACATCTCTCGTTAGAAGTGCTCTGTGAGTGAGCCTGATAGATCATAAATCAAAAATATCTGTCTGGCTGAGTTTCGCGCTAAAGATTTATAGCTGCAAGATTACTCGTAAACATCAAGGTTACTTACAGTATTAATAATTGCGAGATTTTATCTTCTTTACTTAATGTTGGCATCATAGATTAATGACTGGAATTATCTTCTCAGGATGTAAGACTAATTATATATTGTTGCCTAGGTTATTGCAACGCTAAGACTATTATTAATAAAGTAAGTACAATACGTGTAAAAACTCCTTTCAGACTGAGATTGCTTCGGCTGTAATTCCCACGCGGGGCTTGTGCAGATTGGTAACTTCACGCTCTCCATTGAACTGTATCGCAGGTGTTTGAGATGATAAATATTACTTAATTAACTAGTAAACTGGTATATAAAAATGTAACAAACCTTGTAGATACGTCGAGGTGTCAACAATTGCTCTTAGCACGTCGTTGTTAACGAATTTGCAACAATTCATACGTAAATGTGTTAATTCGCTGCCATTGTCTTTGAGGAAACTGTAAATTAAAAGCAGTGCATATTAAATGAATGGCCACGCCTCTTTCTATGCATGAGATAGCATCACTACACAAAAACAAGAAAGCATTATAGTTTTCGTACGGTCAAGTGCAAAAATATGTAAGTATAGGTGAAAAACTTAAGTAAATTAGGTACCAGTTATACCTTACATAGGTAAAGTAGTGTAGTAACGTGTAACGCCACCTACATAAACCTGTTCATATTTGTACATGTATCCAGTATTGGTTGTCTGGAAGAGATCGCTTTTGAGCGATAAGACCGCCTATTGTCTGCCTGTTTTTTTTTATTGTTATGAATATTTTTTCTGTATTTTTTTTTTGGTGATCAATAAAGAATATTTGTATTGTATTGTATTGTGTCCGTACAAACAAATTGACGTTCCAAATTTGAAAAATGACTTAAGCTCCATAATCAATTCTGTACAACTACTACATACAACAGGTCATTTAAGTACTTCAATTTTTCACCTACATACTTATATCATATATTTCAAACTAAATACAAACTGAAATATAGATGCACAGAAAAAACCCCAGAAAAAAGACCAATGCTGGGAATCGAACCCAGGTCCTCAGCGTTCCGTGCTGCGTGCTTACCCCTACACCATCACTGGTCTAGAAGTTAGCGACGAATCTTTCCCATACATACTTATATCAATTTACCAATACCTTACGAGTAAATCGACGTCATGAGAGCTATGGGACATTATGAGGAAGTTGTATTTTTTTATACCATTTAGGCTTGCGTTTGACCCTAATTTTGCCTGGTGGAAAGCGAAGATGAGGTCTACGACGGAGCACGCTTGCCTAATAAATACTCATTCGCCCTAGACTTGATAATGGCCATATTGTTTGCACGTGTATTTTTACACTAGATTGTACAGAGGAGAAAAATCATGAAAGATAACTCCGCACTATCCTCCTGCGGCCCACGACAATTTTGTTTGAATGAAGTTTAAACTTTATGTGACAAAGTTTAAAGTTCATTGACACAGAATTTGACGTGGACCCCAGGCGGCTAAAACATAAGAATATAACATTTTCATATAAATGAAGACAATGTAAATTGACCTAGTCTTAAAGTAAGCAAAGCCTGTACAAGGATAGCTACTAAACAACGAAGAAACATCGTGAGTACGAGTACCTACTTGGTAAAATTCAGCTTTTGTATTTTAATTTAAAACGCTTGTTGTGTTTATGCTATTTGATTCTGAAGTTCAAATTTATTCTGATTGTGTTAATATATTAGTGTTTATGTTATTTATTCTGGAAGGAGGAACACCAAAACATGTTCTAAGAAAAAAATTGAATGACTAACACTAATGTCAACAGATACGTTCATGTAACATCCAAGGTTAACATAATACATAAACTTGGAATAACTTAGAACCCTCGACACAATAAAAGCCATTTTGGTTTTGACGAATAACATTTCGTTGCTTACATAATCAACATAATCAGAATTTTAAGTTTTCTGTCATAACTGAATCGCTAAACTGTATAAAAATTCGATCAAACGAATAAAACTATGTAGAACAAAAACAACAAAACAAAGTAAAGAAAAAAACCATTGTGTACCTCACAAACTAATTAACAATGTAAACAAATCTCGCTAGCCTATTTGTTCTCACTTCTAATCAGAGCCAGATCTAGGAGAGGCCAACTGGGGCGCTTTATTTACTAAAAACAGCTGGGGAAGTACTAAACAAGAGCCTCAAATTCACTTTTGCCCGGTTCAAAATTTCGTAGATGCACTGCAGGGATCCATATCGATATCGGGTTGCATAAAATTTAAAATCCGAATTCATCATTTCGCCGAACTCTTTTTACCCTGAATCCATTAAAGGATTTGTCACACTGAATGCGTTCTGCGGTCGCGGTCAGGTCAAATTGACCGCAGCCCGCATTATGTATGAACAACATTGTCAGTCTCTATATATTTTGTAAGTATAGATTAGGGTGTTTCATTTTTAAAAAATTTTGATTTTTCTTTGACTTTGCTCGAATTCTTGTTTCCACTCATATGTAAAGTTCATACGCCAAAAATCAGTAAAATCGATTATCATCTAAAGGTTGCACAGTTTGATGACTTTTATGTCAAATAATTGATATTGGTGTATTAGAGGATAGCAAAATTATCTGAAGGGTTATAAGTGATTTAAGTGTGTCGTTTAAAAGATTGAAGCATATTTTAATGTAAATAATAATATGAATAGTCAACGACGAATTCGGTTACTCGAGAGGTTTTCTTGTGATATTTTGTTAGGAGCTGGACTTCCTTCCAAGGAACAAGTGCTGTTGAAACTCTTTCGGACGCCACTAAGTAGACAAGTATTAAACTGCAAGAAGTGTGGAAGAAGGCTAATATATATATGTCAAGACAGTAACTGTTTGAGCTAACATTTAATAACTTTATAAGGAACACTTACCATAATTTGTTAACATTTTCCTTAGAAATTATCCGAAAGCGTAAGAGACAAGACAAAGTGGATTCTTATAAAATGTAGCATTATAAATCGATTAAAGAAATCAACATGACAGTGACCTTGGACCAAGAATGCCCTTCATTAAGTAGTCATCAAGTCATGAAGACGATGAAAATAATTCTATTCTATTCTCTGTACCAGCAAAAATGTCAAGTCCTATTTATAAGTAAACTAAAATCTCTCGATTGGACACTCATAGCTGCATAGGACCGCTCCACTCGGCAAGCTAGTATCTACTTCGTTTATTACAGCTGTTAAAAGCCTTGGTCACGATGTCTCAGATGTTTCTATATCGCCGTCTACTATTCATCGAGCTCGGATGACCAAAAGAAGCGAAATGGCTCAAAAAAATTATCATCATTCACCTTTAATCTAACATTGAAATAGTAAATTGTTGCCATCAATCGCATCCTGTAAGATTCTAGAAGACAGAGTAACTATTCTTTATTTAATGATTCGATCAGAGACGAATAGCAGAAACAAGCATGCAACAGAAAATGCGTGGTCAAGCGAACCAAAGATGAGGTTGCAACTTGTGTAGCCTAAGTAGTAAATTATTTATTGAGTACTTAATGTTCTATTTTATGCTTAATTTAATTTTCTCTCACTTAAAAACGATGTGTGTTGCTACCATATTGTGCTATTTTAAAATAAAAGTAATTACTTCTTTTTTTGATTCTTATTTAGAGCTGTTCATTCTGTGCAACCTCTAAACATGGTCAAATCCACTTGAAATTTGGAAAGTATTCTATTAAAATAAGCTAGAACCAGAAGCTGAGCAAAGTCAGAAAAAATATCACAAAATTTTTTTTCACATACAAAAGTGAAACACTCTAGTATAGATATGCGATCTGACCGTGCGGTCCGCGAGGTCAGATCGCACGCACGCGCAATATATAGAGACCGACAATGTTGTTCATACATAATGCGGGCTGCGTTCAATTTGACCTGACCGTGACCGCAGAACGAATTCAGTGTGACAAATCCTTAATTGACAACATTTCATATTAATGAACTAAAAGTAATGCTCACCCGCGACCTACATTTCATATTTCTAAGACTATAATTTGATTCGTTCTCTGTATTCTGTTTGGAAAGAGAAAGACGCTGATAGTTTTAAATTTTCACTAGGATTATTAATTAATTTTTACTATTTTTTTAAGATGTGCTTATTCTAAAAGAGCGTAACGATAGAATAGATCCATTACTTTTGTCTAATCTCTATTAAAAAAAGTGATGACGTAAATTTGACGTTAAGTTTGTTATCAAATTTAAAATTATGACAGCTCTTTTTTCTAGTGAAAAGGGTAAAGGAAACATACTAGGGGCGTTCAATAAAAAGTGAGAATGAGTATGTTATAAACAACTTGTACTAAATGTCATTTTATTTTTCGACATAGTCACCTTTTAGCATAATACACTTAGTATATCTTTTTTCTAAACTTAAAATTCCATTTTTAAAAAAGGTCTCATCTTGAGTACTTAAAAAATCTTGTACTGCAGCGACTACCGCGTCGTCGTCTTCAAATTTCTGGCCTCTCAGGTATTGTTTCAATCTCGGAAATAGGTAGAAATCACTGGGAGCGAGATCTGGTGAATACGGAGGATGCTTAAGGATATTGAACCCAGCATCACGAATTGCAGCCATTGCAACGGCGGACTTGTGTGCCGGGGCATTGTCCTGGTGGAACAGCACAACTTTCGAGAGTTTACCTCGCCGTTTTTCGCGGATCTCATTGCGCAATGTTGCTATTTGTTTGGCGTATAATGTGCCCGTAATAGTGGCTCCATGCTCGAGATACTCAATCATTAATACCCCTTTACCATCCCAAAAAACAGAGCCCATGACCTTACCGGCAGATGGGCTCACCTTGAATTTCTTCGGAGTTGGAGATGATGGCCTTTTCCATGTCATAGACTGCAGTTTCGTTTCTAGGTCGTAATGATGGAGCCATGTTTCGTCCATTGTTATAAATCGCGCCAAAAAAAGTTCCCGGTCTTGCTGCATCAGGTTCAAAGCTTCTTGACAAATCTCTAGTCTAGTTTGTTTTTGCGTGTCAGTAAGCATTCTTGGTACCCAACGCGCAGATACCTTTTTCATACCCAAGCGTTCATGTAAAATATTATGCACGCTCCCCGTTGAAATCTTTACATTTTCAGCAATAAAACGAACCATGACACGACGATCCGCCAAAACTGAGTTTTCGACTTTTTTCACAATTTCTTCAGTTACTGCTGTAGTAGGGCGTCCGGAGCGGGGGTCGTCCATTGTCGATGTTCTTCCACGTCTAAATTCGGCGCACCAACGTGCGACTGTCGAATACGGAGGAGCATTAGACCCTAAAGTGTCCCGCAAATCCAAATTGACTTGGTCCGTATAAAAATTTTTCAAACACAAGTATTTGATAACGGCGCGCAGTTCAATTTTCTCCATTTTCGCTAACGTACTCAATAGCATTGCAAAGAAATTACCGTATATTTTTTTAAACAAAAGACAGTTTTTTTTTTTTTTTTCATAGCAATCAGCTAGATAGATTAGCTTTACCGGCCAGTATTTAATTTCGTAATATTAAAAGAGTTTGCATCTCATTCTCACTTTATATTGAACGCCCCTCGTATCTATTCTGTGGAAGTATTTGTAAGAACATATATGTTTTTAAATTTGTTGTATTTTTTAAAATATGGAGAAATAAATTATAATAAATATTTTTCCGTGTTCAGGAGGCGAAACTCTTTCGATTCCTGCAGTAATTTTGAGGTGTTAAAAAAATTAAAGGTTGTCAATTGTACATAAATGTTATAAAACAAACCTAACCTAACCAATAGAGTCCTACCGGATAACTATTTCAAAATTCCTGAATAATTAATGATTTCTTGAGAATAAAGAGTTCGGCGAATTGATGAATTCTGACAAATGATTAATTCGGACTTTAATTTTAATGCCAATAGATAGAGGCGCCCCCGCGCTGCATTTTCAATAGTCCAATTGACTTAAGAACACTATTGCAATAAGAAACTGCTGTCAATAAATTTGTACCTAAGACTTTTTACATTCATAAATAAAAATAACTACTTAGTAGTAAGTAAATTTATAAATAAAATAAATAAATAATAATATTATTATAAAGTTTGTATATTGTGTTATACCTTTTTTTTTGTTAAGGCAACTGCTATTAAATTTTAAACAACTTATCCTAGTTTAAAATAAATACACCTAAAATCATATTATTAAATGAGACTGCACTCTTATCCACGATTACACAAGACTATTCCATGCTTATCTTGTTTACAAAATATGTTGCAAGATGATTACAGACTGGCATTGACATTGAAAGTAAACAATGCATCGATTGCGTTGGTTAACTTACTCGACGACGTAATTGGGGTGCACCATGTAATGGCTCCCGCACCATGAGAGATCCAGCTTCTGAAGGAATTTGCAACGCGTCGATAATGTTACTAGTACCTGTAAATATTTTGAACGTTAATTTTATATTAGAAGCGGAGATAGAGGGACGTTCTAGATATTTATCCATTATAATTAGAAAAAAATGTCCAAGGATTGCACTTAATCGGGCTTGAAGTACTTACATAAAAACCAAGAAATTTCCGGAATATAAAAAAAAGGAAGAAGGATATGCGACAGGTTGACATGCAATAGTTGCTAATCGACATGTGATGGACGGCGCGGTATACCAACCGCCACACTACGATTACTACGTCTAAGCGTGAAAAGGAAGTAACTGGGTACAAAAAACACGGCACTGCAACCACCGTAATTTTTTTTTAACTGGTTAAACACAGTAGTAGTTGGTAACCTATATCCTGTCTATTTAACAGAGTTGCACTTTTGTATGCAAATGAAAGGGACAAGAAACTGTCAGTGGGCGTCAACAATTGCACGTTGATGGCGGGCTCGGCATTACATGCCGTTGTTGGAATATTCGTAATATTTCTCGTGATTTTTTGATTTTACTCGTGGCACCTCAAATAATTACATGTCATGTTTATTGATCTATTAGACTATTAATCATAATTATGTAATTTAAACTAGTAGATACTAATATTTAATTATGTGCCCTGCAGTGGGACGTATGTGCCGGTGCATCGTCCTTATCGCTGACCAATTACGTTAACTCTGTTAAGTAGACAGAGTATAGAGCGACCGGTTGCCAAAAACAAAAAAGTTTAATTTGAGTAACTGGCTGGAGTTCAAAAAGTTGGACACCTTTACACCAGAAGAATAAAAATAATATGAAAATTAACAATACCAAACCGTTTGATATGAATATTTTTTACATCACAACGAAACATTTTCCAGACAGTTTTTTTATTATAAAATTACAAACAAACTTTTTGAACTTAATTCAACTACATGTCGTAAGAGGGTACGATGGCTGAGAGACTTTTGAGAAATAGGTATTTTAATGAAATGTCGCTGTCTCGCCCGAACCCCTCCGTGCCAGTACAGCGAGAGCGGGACAACTGCAGCTCAGAACATTAATAGGCGCGTAAAATTGGTTTAAACAGCATTTCGTAGTCCCCTGTTTTCTTCTCAAAAACTGGACCAATAAAATTATATTTTAAAAATAATTAGAGGACAGATTTAGCTATGCCCCTATGTTTTCCTTTTTTTGTTTATATGAGGGATTCTTTTCTGACGAGTGTCTGATAATGACGTTGAAATTGGGCAATTTTTTCAGTTTTTGAAAGCTCATATTTCTTATGTTAATTGAAATATGGAAAAAAACGAAACATAGGGGCATAGCTGTGGTAGATGCAGATTACACAGTAAAAAAAAGTTGGCTCTAAAGCCATTGTACAGGGAGGAAACAGGGGACTACGTTTGTATGGAGATATGGTGCGCATCGTATCCTCTTAAGTGAGATTATTGGACATATTTTTTATTAGTTGAATTGTATACAAACCTCAGATTGCACGCAGTGCCAATATGGTCTAAGATCAATGCTGCGGTACAGAATCGCATCGGAAGCCAGCCGATTGAAATGCGTGTTGACCTGAGCGCATCGGCATAGTGATTGCATATCCAAATATTTCATCACGCACAGTATTGTTTCATCCTGAAATAATAGTTTACATCATAATGGTGCAGGTGAAAATTACTTCGGCTCCAGGACCAGACTTTATACTACGAAGATCATAATTCAATCTTCGTATTTTGCCGCCGCGCTCTTGCAAAAATACGAGAGTGAGCAAGACACTGAAATACGAACTTCGATTTTCCAATGTCGGAGGAGCCCCGCTGAATAGTTAACCCTTTCGAGCGATCGGGTCAAACGTCATTCATTACCATATCCCGGATTGACCAGTGCTAGTGATTCGTTAAATATCGACTAAGAGTTTATCGACATCGATAAAAAGCAATTTTGATCATCATTATCATAACTAATGACCAAGTTTGAATAACTTTTAAATTATGTGCAAACCTCTTTTATTTATACTTATCGCAACTATAAACAACCGCTATCTGACAATTACTCTGGACTCAAGACTTACTTTTGACATAAAAATATTAATATAATTCATCATCATCATCATTTCAGCCGTAGGACCTCCACTGACCAACATAGGCCTCATCATTGATACCCAATCATTACGGTGATAATTATAATTATTAAACTACTAGCTTTTGCCCGCGACTCCGTCCGCGTGGAATTAGTAATTTGGGCAGCTTATTTTTTTAATCCAATTTGCTTTTTCATCAATTATGGCTCTCCTTAGTTCCTCGATATAAAAAAATTACCCACCCCCGCAAAAGAACACAATATTTAGCATTCGAAATTCGAATTTCGTATCGTGCCGTCCCTTTCATTCTTCTGTTTATCACTTAGAATGCACGAAACGGTATGAGACGAAGTTAATGTAAGAGCTGTCTTCGTTACCTATCATAAAAGTAAAAGGTAATGACGTAAAATGATGTCGTAAGAACATTCAATAAACCCTTCACTCCTTCTGAGGCGCGGAAATGTCCGAAGCGAACATTTAACAATCGAATTTTTAATCAATCGCACAAGATTCGCGCATAGACGATTTTAAAATTCACATTGAAACTGTATGCAATAAACTGAACAAATTTGTTTTTTCTCTACGAAAACTGAAACAAACGGTTTCTCAGCAGGTTGCCTTGACGGCCTTATCACGGCTACGTCATGTCCACGCTTCGGTATGGCCTTGTCATATGTGGTTATTCCATAGATCTACTAAAAGCGTTCATCAAACAAAAAAAAATGCATCAGAGCTGTTTTTTCGTTGGAACTACTGTAATCATGCAAACCAAGCTTTAAATAATATAAAGCGTGTAAAAACATAACTTTCTATGCTTCCCTCTTTATATAATAGATATTTGAAGTGCTTTATACACGTAAATAAGCAATATTTCAAAAATAAATGCAATGACATGGCATACAATGGTCGTATTTCTAGCGAGAATTAGTATCGGTCCCTAAAGCACGGCTTAAACAAACAACTCGGAGTTCCTATTTAATGTGCTTGAAAATATATAGCAAGCTACCCACACAGAGTTCAAAGAATTGCCTCTAATACAATTCAAGAAAACGTTATATAGGTGGCTATGTGACGTATGCCTATAGATACTCTGTTAGTTAAGGAATAACATATTAAGGACGGAGTCGCGGGCAACAGCTAGTTGTTCCTAATTTTCAAAGTCATATCCATACGGCTGGCCATTTTTACTATTTAAATTAATTAACACTAATTAATTAAAGTTTAATCGTTTACTAGTAGAGCTGATGGAAATACGCGTGAGAAATAATAATTATTGTACAGTCAAGTGTAAAAATATGGGTGCACACAACTTGCTCATAAATTATATGTCCCATAGCTTTTATGTCGTCGAATTAAGGTATAGGTATATGACGATGGGAGGATTAAATCGATACTTTTTTTTTGCACTTGACCGTACACGGTTTAGAAGTCATAAACAGTTGCATTTGCATAATTATATTCTATGTATAAAACTAACCTTGGGTGCACAAAGGGTAAAAAATACGTTTACGTTATTATTTATACCTACTTAATACTTAGCGTAATGTCTTACATGGAATTAATTGATGACGTCTAGTTTCCTTTTTAAGGTTTAAATAATTTTTAAGATTATAATAATGTCACAATTAACATTTGAAAAGTACCTAGTTACTTCTCAAATATAAATTGCACATTATACTTATAGCTTCCGTATCAGCAAGGTTGGCTTTCTAGAAGTTCATAAATACGTTCTACCGATTCGAAATAAGCTGTACCTATGTTTAGTAAACATTGTATGAGAAGTTATTCGTGAGTTAAAACAAATTTAAACATTGTCTGCATGAGAATGTAGTTTCATGGTTAGCATCTGGGTTTCAGACATCGTTTTTAAAATGGCAAAACTATTGACTGGCATAAAATAAAGTTGAAATGACTCATGAAATTATGACTTTGAAAATTAGGAACAACAAGCTGATGCTCGCGGCTTCGCTCCCGTTAAAGTAGATTAAAACGTGTTTTCCCGTAGTAAAAAAGTAGCGTAGTCAATCTGGAACCCTCCAACTATGTCCATACAAAAAATAACGGCAATCCGTCGCTCAGTTTCGACGTGAACGAATGACAAACAAACAAATAAACAGACACACTTTCACATTTATAATATTAGTATGGAAGTACGGATAAGCCTTTGGATAACAAGGGAATCTGCTATTTTACAATAAGTAGGTATGTCGACGATGAGAAAAGCCGGTGCAGACCAGTGTCACGTCACGCACACGTAGGTACCAGTTGTAATAAATGAAAGTGTAAGAAAATTGGCGAACTAGATGCGTGCACATGGTGTGCCATTTTCCTTACAGTTTAATTTATAACAACTGGTGCGTGACACGCACACGCATCTGGTCTGCGTTTTATACAGCGGAGTGGAAAGTCCCACGAGTCACTTTGAAAAAAGGCTGTTCTCGAATAGGCTGATTAAAAAAAATAGCCGTCATTTATACGGATTCCCTTTGATCAAGTTTTTAAAAGCAAACAAAAGCGTTGTTTCAATGTCTTTCGGAAGGGGTTGCGAGGTTGCGTGGCAACAAAATTACAAGGTTGGATTGGCTGAAGTTTTGGAAGTTAAAACACGTGCTAGATCACTTATTTAATAAAAAGCATTCAAACAGTAAAATGATCGCGGAAAAACGAGTGTTCATTCATGACAAGGAAATATTTTTACAAAATACCATTGTTGGCTAGAAAAACTGGACATAACATTATCTTGTGATGATTATGATTCATTATGATACGTCTATGTTAAGAATTTTGATGTAAGCCTATTGAAATAGGCTGTAAAAAATGGATAATAGCAGAGTTCACCCATTACCGGTTTGATAATAGAAACAATTGACAGATCTTTTATTGTCATTTTGTATAGAGGTAACTCTCTAGTACTTTTATTTTCAGAACAAAATACATAATTACTCATATATTAATGCATAGGATCATTGTCCGCCAGTTTCGGTATTATCCAAGATCCGTAGTCATTGAGTGCGGTCACAAGGCGTCAGACCTGCTACGAAATTCGATTTTCGAACTTCGTATCATCCCGTCCCGAAGAGTGAAAGGGACAGCACGATACGAATTTCAAATTTCGGGCTACTACGAAGTTCTAAGATAAATTCGAAACTGATAGGTAGATGACTATCCGACGAGAGCAATCTTTTCTCGCATTCGTTTGTGGAAGTAGCTACTTGTCTTTCTACGGCTATTTATGTTAACACGATGACAGCCAAAACGCGAAGTAGGTATTCTAACCAACAGAGACCCATTAATGATTATTAAATAGTATTTTTTACTCTACTTACTGGTAATCTCTCGAAGTCTCCGAGCACAGGCCCTGTGTCGATGTGTGCTTCCTTTACCACTAATCCCTTGGGTGGCACAACAGACTCGTGCAGATTCGACGCAAGGATTTTTTCCAACAGTTGACCTATTCAAATTATTTATATTATTATTTATTACTAGCTGTTGCCCGCGACTCCGTCTGCGAAGAAGTGGTATAAAAAATAGCCTACGACCTATTCTCATACCTACTTACCATATTCTATAGAGAAAAAAAAAACATAAAAATCGGTTGAGCCGTTTCGAAGGAGTTCGATAACAATCACCGTGACACGAGATTTTTATATATTAGAAGATTATCCATCAAAGTTCCCGATCACTGAACCACTATACTCCATTCAAGTTAAACATAAAACTACCGTGTGACTCACTCATAGTGAAAATTAACGAATCACTCGCTTCTTAAAACGGTTTTAACTGGGCATGTTCCGGGCTAATCCGTAGCCCTTCCTCCGGAGTCGCACATCACGGCGGCTGCCAAACGCGCACGCCAAACGCGAAACATGCCGAGTCACCCCGGCGCCACACATAGCACAAATGTTTCAACACATATTTGAACACATATTTGATCACATGTGAAGCACCCGTATTTGCTTATTTGTTCAATAGAACCACCATACAATCAACCATAGATCAAATATGTGTTCAAATATGTGTTGAAACATTTGTCTATGTGTGGCGCCGGGGTTAAACCCGTTTTAAGACGTGAGTGATCCGTTTATTTTCACTATCCATTCAAGTTAACGAGCTGGTACCAAGAAAACACCGCCGCACACTTCGATCAATTGTTGATCGAAGGCCGCACATGATTGGTTTCACAGTTACATGTTTGGGTCTGTTTGGGTCAGCGGCTTTAGCTTTTTTAGCGGCTTTATATGTACGTTGATCTTTAAGGTATTTATTGCAATGAACCACGTTGCCCGAATAGTTTACTATTTAGCGGCGTATCTTTCAGTGCTTTTAATATAAAAATCGACGAAATGTAGTAAAAAAAAAAGACGACACACTATGAAATATGCATAATCTGTCGTAGCGTAGTCGGGTACCTAAGTAATTAAAAAGGTGATGTTTATGCGAGGTTTTTAAATATAGATAAACAGTAATTATCCTAAGGTGGTAAGTAAATGGACATAAATGTCGCTATTAATAATTCATCAAGGTGACATGGCGTGGAGATAAATAATCAATGTCAATAGGTGATACTCATCATTCATAGGAACAATGTTAATCTTACAATAGTGTGTAACAATTCAAAGTACTTAACCAATTAATAGGAACACTGGCTTATTTCTTACTTATATTATACTTAGATACTTAGATGGGAAAGTTTTTGGGTGTTTCTTACTCTTTCACGTAAAAAAATCACAATTTTTAATGAAATTTGGCAATAGGCGCAAATGTTTGTAACCTGGATTAACACATGATACTTAAAAGTATGCAAAATGGCAAAATGCATGATGTTTTTCCTTCCCTTTGCCTCTTTTGCCATTAATGGGCACGCGTCCTTTTCTGCTTTTATAGATATTAGTAAATTACAACACTCTGACAAGAGAATGGGGAGCCTTTTTGACCATCTAACCAATAACCCATTTTTACCTTGCCTGGCCATTGTGGATGGAAACCCTCAAGAACTATTCCTCTCAAGTCTGAATTCCGGATGCACTCCCAACAACAATTCAAGTCATCATACTTGAGCAAAAAACGTCACATACCTTTCTCCAAAGTAGCATTCTTCTTGAAAATCGACGGAGAACATAGGTTGCTATTTTTCAGTAGGCTTTTGGTCGCCGGTTCCCTGCCCTTCAATAATACTGCGTCTAATTCCGTGTAGTATGGGAGCAGCCTGTGATTGAACTCCAGTCGTAACACCCTGTATAAAACAAAATCAATTATTACAGCCATAAATTCACGTTTCTACGTTTTAAAAAAAATTAGAAATGATTTTTAGATTTTTTTTACACATTATAAGCTTGCGTTTGACCACAATCATGCCTGATAGAAAGGAAGATGAGGTCTACGAATCGATGGAGAATGTTTGCCTAGTAAATGCTCATTCACCTTAAGACTTGAAAACAGCCAGATTGTTGTGTTCAGGCAACACAGCTGCAAGTAGCGAAATAGAACAAACCATGTTTTGAAGGGCTTTAATATTTCTCACAATCATAGAAAAACTCAAAATTCTGAATCAAAGTTACATAAAAATATGATACATACCTGGTTAGCACATCAACCTGCCGTATCGGTGGGTTGAATATCCTCGGTCTGTCTCCCACATATTCTGGTTCACCTTCCCATAGCAAGTACCACATAGTGGGACCCAGAGCCCATATCCGGACCAAGGCACCAGGGTTATAGGTCTCAAACACAGATACCTCTAGTGGATACACGGCCTTTTCAAACGATACTTCTGTTGGAAGAAAGTTTTACAAAATGGGATATTCAAGAAAAGGTTTGTCTAATATTATGACTACAGAAGTTGTAAAATATGTGACATTATCTATGGATGGCCCCTAATCTGTATCAACAAAGAACACATTTCACAATTGACTGACTGACTGACAAACTGACTGATAACTCAGCTAGGAGCTAGGCTTGGAATTTGGCAGCCATGTACCTTGAGTATCATAACGGTGCACTAAAAAGGGATTTGAAGAAATTTCCATGAGATAGATAAGCTAGTTATAAGACAAACTAGCTGTTGCCTGCAACTTCGTCTGCAAAGAATAGGGGTATAGAAAAGCCTACAATCTATTCTCAGACCAACCAAATATAAAGAAAAAAAATCATAAAAATCGGTCAAGCAGTTCGATAACAAACACCGTGACACAACATTTTTATATATTACAAGATTAGAGAAGATTAGCAAACAATGATTTAATAATAGAAAGAGGTAGTATACTTTAAAGTTAATTACGTTTGAAATTTACCATGAGCTTTACAGTGAATGCAAACAATATGAGACACCAAGCACACACTTGCAAATAAATTAAATTGTGTGTGTGCAGTTCTCAGTCCACACTGGGCCTGCATGGGAAATATGGGTAAACCCCTCTCATTCTGAGAGGAGGCTTGTACACTACATTGTGATGTGTACAAGGTGGGATAATAATGAATGAAAGTTAATTGACACCGTTTTCTTATACATACTTTCTATGGTTATGGCAACAGTGTGCAAGTAGCCCGAACAAAAAGAAACCTTGCTATTGAATAATATAAATAATATACTAACCAACAAAGTCCTGGCTGGCAATTGGTCGGTTGTTCTGGGGCATGAAATCATCTTGAGCTGATGGAGCATCTTCCCACCAAGTTCCGTAGGTGCGCTACACAATTCCACTTAGTAATGCAATAATTCATTTGAGTAAACAAAACCAATAAGTAAAGAAGACACTCATTCAATAAGGGCCTGTCCGCACAGTGATATTTCACAGTGCGGTTTTTTATTCACAATTCTGTAACACATTGAGTCGCGCGGCTACGTCCATAAGATTAAATGTGTTAGAGAATTGCAAATAAAAAACCGTGCTGTGAAATATCACTGTGCGTACGGGGCCTAATACCTATAATGTTTAAAAGAGTGAGAAAGAATTTAACTGTCCGCACTTACAAAATTTAAATTTAACAGGACTATGCATATTTATTGGTTTGCTTCAAGTTTATCATACATATTAGTCATAACATGAGATTCCAGTGACTTGGCTTGAAATTTGATCTGTGCATAGAATTTTGATGACAAGGCGATAATTAATTAATTTATCATCAGGAGAAATATTGCGCTCGAAACATATTTTTTGTAAAAAATAATTTAATTAGTACCTTTTTCACTAAAGGACTAAAGAATCAATGAACCAATCGATTCAATCCGATATTACAAGATCTTTAAGATATCCTTTTTTTTTTACCAGTAACTAACTAGTAACTACCCAACAAAATTTCCAAACACACGTGACGGCAGCGGCACGTGCCGTAAATTTACGGGATATAACTAACAATAGGAAGTCCTATAACACAGTAAGTACCTGCGAAGAAAAAATAAAAAAAATCTCTCACCATTACAAAAGCTTGCGGATAGTCGCCATAATCTGGAAAGTTCGACGGTGGACCGCGAAGATTAAAAGCTGTGTACGATACACTGATTTCGCTTCCGTATTGCGAACTGAAATCTTCGACATGTTGCACAAATTGCTCGATAACAACATTATCTGGCTTCTGATCATCCTCTAAGCCTTCGTCTTTAAACCAAAATAGTGAGGATATCACGTCCGACGCAGTCTGCATTATCAAACGAAACTAGGTAAAGATTTGTTTACTAATGCCGTATTTGTTTACAGTAAACTCGACTGAACACCCGTTCCACAGAATACATACTGAGCTGTCTTGTCTGAGTTACTGACATACCAACACTACTGTACTGTAAGTAATGTAACATAACAGACACAGACATAGCATAATCAAAACAATAGAGCATACTGGGGGGAACAAGCAAGCAAACGATCAGGGGGGGCACACTTACATATATCACACTTTTCATGCGACTACAGCGATCTCTGGTTGTTTGGTAAAGAACTAAATTAGCGGCCATCTTGGTTGACTTGTCAAAATTGTCAATTGTCATTCATCGGCCATGGCCATGGCGTACCAAATTGTACGGTCAAGGACTTTAATTGATAGGCCACTTGCCAATGTTCGTATTTTAGCCGTATAGTGCAAATCGGGTTTAGCCGCTTATACTTCGTATATGCTGATTTGAATTAGACGGCTAAAATACGAATAGTGGCAATTAGCCTATCAATTAAAATTACGCGTAATTATAGCTGTACATCACTACCAACATATACATATAGATAGGTATACATCTATAGATACGTCACATTAGTTCTTCACCAGGGCGTAGGGCAGCAGCACCTTCCATACATGCAAATTTGACCATAGAGTTGCCACTCTTGTTCATATAATATTACAATACTCTTTGCAAACGATACATAGAGTAGAGGCAAGATCAGGGGTAGACAAGTTAGAGCATTTGGTTTTGACAGATTTGAAACTTACTTACAGCGCCATCTCTTGGGATCACGTAGTCCCCAGCTCTTTTCGGACCCGAAGTTTTGTCGCAATATTGCGATATAAACGGTTGCTTGACTTAAGAAATTCGCTCTCATCTTGAAAGTTTCTTAAATGTGTTGCGGGATTTTACTTAGTGAAAAGGTGCTTTTGAATTATTGTTTATTGTGTTTGCGATTTGGACGCTATTTTGTGTTTATCGCGACAGTCGATATGTGTTGTACATTAGGTTGCAAACATAGTGGTAGTGATTACTAATAACGATGGTACTGATGCCAAAATTAAACAAGGTTCTTATTTGTATTATGTGAAACATAAAAATAATAAATCTTGTATGTAATACTTGTTTTTTTTTTTCAATTCCTACTTAAACTATACGAGTGGCATAGACATATATGCTTATACACATACATACGTATGTATATGGAATTTACATAAGGCAGCCAGGTAGTATTTTAAATATGGCGGCTTGTCAAACGGGGTGACAGATAATTAGGTTGAGTACGCTCTCTATTCTTTTTGGTATATTTATCTTACCTACTCCATGCTATGCATAGAGTAAGATAAATATACCAAAAGGAATAGAGAGCGTACTCAACCCAATTATCTGTCACCCCATGTGATATGCCGCCATATTTTTTTTTTTTTTAAATACTACTTAGCTGCCCTCTGTAAATTGGTGTCTTGTGGATGCCATATACATACGTATGTATATGTATAACCATATATGTCTATACTGCTTGTATATTCTAAGTAGGAATTGAAAAAAAAACAAGTATTACATACAAGCTTTATTATTTTTATGTTTCACATAATACAAATAAGAATCTTGTTTAATTTTGTTTTAATGTTTTAATGTTTTAATGTTTTAATATTTATTTGGGTACAAACGGTATAATATAGCTAATTACAATAGAAATCTTAGATTATACATCAACCAGTAAAGTTACCACAGGTTGCTTATACATGTTACTAACCAAGCAATATAAAATCGTGACATTACTTTAAAAGACTATGGATACCTATAGAGGCAGGAAATTAACATCAACATGAAAACGTGTAACGTAAAGAAGAAAAATAATAACTAAGTAACAATTTGCTCCCTAACTAAAGCTGTAAACTCTCGGAGACATGTGTTAAATAAATCAACTTCAGAAAAACTGGAATTATAAATTTTACAAACTCTATTAACAAAAGAATTTCCAACATATTTAGGACGTATAACGGGGATATGAAACAGATTATTAATATATCGAGGATTGGGGCGTGGAACTCTATAACTTAATTTATTAAGAAGGTATGGGGAGTCAATTTTATTATTAATTATTTTAAACAGTAATATTTGGTCTTTTACAGTACGTCGATTTTGGAGTGAAAAAATATTATTAAAATTAAATGTTTGACAATTTAGGGTGGCTTTATATTTTAAGTGCTTAATTAGTTTATTTTGTATTCGTTCTATGGAATTTATGTATATATTATATTGCGGATTCCAAACACTGGACGCATATTCTAAAATGGGTCTGATCAAAGAGTTAAAGAGAACCAGAATCGTAGTGACATCCCGGAATTCCTTGCCCACTCTCAGTATAAAGCCAAGAAGTCGATAAGCTCTGTTAGTGATATTCACAATATGATCAGAAAATAAAAGTTTACTGTCTATAAAAACACCCAGGTCTCTCACTGTAGACGTCCTCTGAACCAGTTCATTATTAAATGTATAATTAAAACTAATCAATTGTTTTTTTCTACTGAACGAGATTACAAAACATTTTTGAACATTAAGGTGCAGATGACAGTCTTTACAATATTTGGATAGGTTATTAAGATCATTTTGCATATTGTAGCAATCATCCAGTGACTTAATTACTTTAAATATCTTTTTGTCGTCTGCATACAATAAACAGCTAGTTGATCTAAGACAGGTGATGACGTCGTTAATGAAAATTATGAAAAATAGCGGGCCCAAATGCGAGCCTTGAGGGACACCGGATGGAACAGGGACAAAACTAGAACAGCAACCCTTAACGGCAACGGCCTGACAACGATTTCGCAAGTACGACTCAATCCAACGTAGAAGGTCGCCGTGCACACCGGCCACTTCAAGCTTCATAAGTAGCACACTGTGCGAAATTTTATCAAAGGCCTTGGAATAGTCCGTGTACACGGCATCCACTTGTTGTCCCTGTCCCATGGCATCATAGACTTGATCTACAAACTCACACAAGTTCGACTCTGTGGACTTTTTGTCAACGAAACCGTGTTGCTCACTAATAATAAGAGGTCTAAAGATAGGAAAGATTATGTCATATATAATTTTCTCGAATAATTTAGGAATGATACTCAATTTAGAAATAGGTCTATACTTAGAAATGTCATGACGGTCTCCAGACTTGAATACAGGTGTAACGAATGACCGCTTCCAGATTCTGGGCATCTCACCCTTTTTCAGAGACATATTAAATAAAATAGAAATGGGCTTTGATAGTTGACTTCTACATTCATGTAGGAACAAGGCAGGTACTCCTTTATCATCAATACCATCGTTATTAGTAATCACTACCACTATGTTTGTAACCTAATGTACCACACATATCGAATGTCGCGATAAACACAAATTAAAACAGAAATAGCGTCCAAATCGCAAACGCAATAAAAAAAAGCAAAAGCGTCTTTTCACTACGTAAAATCCCGCAACACATTTAGGAAACTTTCAAGACGAGAGCGAATTTCTGAAGTCAAGCAACCATTTCTACGACGTACACCGTAAATGACATTTTGTCTTCTGTGTTGCTAACAAAACCTTGAAAAATTTTCAAAAAAATTAGTACGTGTTATTGAGAATAAATTGCGTTTGATGAATGTAAATTATAAAATGCATATTAAGATAGAAATTCATGAAAAAAAACTAACAGTGTGTATTTAAAACTGGATACTAGCACACTAGTGACATCTATCGCATTACTGCGACAAAACTTCGAGACCAAGAAGAGCTGGGGACTACGTGATCTCAAGAGATGGCGCTGTAATTAAGTTTCAAATCTGTCAAAATCAAATGTTCTAACTTGTCTACCCCTGATGCTATGCTATGGGCAAGATAAACCGACGCCGCCAATCACATACGTCAAAATAAGATGGCAGCAGGGCCGATTGCCGAAAGGAATCAAGGTAGAAAATAACTTACGTTGTTTATTTCATATTATCCGAAATCATTAACCATGTATTCAATTTATAAATCTCTCATGTTAGTACATCAGCCAACATTTCTTCTAATGTCGACCCAAACTTGGATAGTTGAGGTTATGTTGTCACTTTATTTTTGTCTATTTTAACTTTTAATTTATTATATCATTAAGCCTAACTTTCAACTGTACTCGATGATATTTTATATAGATTATCTTTTCAACATGAAACAGTTCCATTTTCAAATGTGTTTTTTATTGCAGATGCTACGATATACGTTGGAGGACTCGACGACCGGGTATCGGAAAGCCTTTTGTGGGAGCTCTTTGTCCAGTCTGGACCCGTAGGTATGTGATGAAGTCTTATTTATTAGTTTGGAAGTGATTTTAGTATTATTGTATCTAATCTACAAATAAAAATTGTCTTGGTGACCCATAAAGAAAACTCATTTATTCTTACAATTTTCCAGTGAATGTCCACATGCCGAAAGACCGTGTCACACAGACTCATCAGGGATATGGATTTGTTGAGTTCATGGGAGAAGAGGATGCAGACTATGCTATTAAAGTCAGTTGTTTTTTATACTTATCTAAACCATAAAGTTTCTAGCCATAATTTGCATATATTTGTAGTACATGCATCATGCAACAAAAGTATACTTTGTTTCCGGAATAAAGTTTTTATTGTTAACCTCTCGCTTGTTTCTCATCTAACGGCAGAAGTGTTATATCAAAGGGTCCATCGTCACATCCAACTAAAACTGTAAATTCCTACTATACATTTGATTTAATTCTTACCTGGTTTGACCATGCACCCATCAACATATAGATTAGGTTTAGAGATGCTTTGTTCACTCATAAGAACAAATACCGTTCTCTTTAATGAGCTTACATAATAAATTTCCTTAGAATTAAACATATTTAGCATGATCACCAGATATTTATACAGGGTCATTTTTAATTCACTGACATCCTCTTAACCCTGAATTCCTATCACTCAAACAAAAGTTTTTTGTTCTACGACTTTTTAAAATGAAGCACTTTTTTTCCCATACAAATACACAGAGTATCGTAAAAATAAGAGGTAATCTCAAATTTTCAAAACATTATTATACCAAAAATATTAAGTTACGACAAAAGCCGTAAAACAAAAAACATTTGTTTAAGTGGTAGGAGTATAGGGTTAAAAGGATGCTAGTGAATTACAAATAACCCTGTATTACATTGTTTTGTATATAGTTTTCAATTTGGTTTTAAATATACTAAGAGACTCACAATTTTTAACTTAACCTTTTGTATGCCGGAAGTGAAAAAAGTTGTGCATTCTAGTCTCAACAGTTTAGGTACAGATTTAAAAAAAAATACAAAAAGAATGCCTTAAATTGGGTATGGATCTGGCACACGGCATACAAAAGGTCAATTGGGTAATTCATTAAACATTAAATATATGTTTTAAATGTAAAAGTTACCATAATTATCAAGAAAATTTTCAGTTCAAAAATATATGAGGGTTTGAATATTAAAAATCAAATTTTAAGCATCCAAATTAGTACCTGAACCTCACTTTGTTGTCCATGGATTATTTATTTACTTTTTGCTTAGTGAGCCTTATAATGCACTCTTATTCTTGGGGCAGTAGTGTAAAAAGTGGGATAAAATAATTAATTCATCTATATAGTGTTGTTGAGAAAACTCTTGTAGGTCTCTTGGTTACAGACATGGATTGATTCATCCACAATGTGAGATGATGTACTGTACGCAATGTACCATGACTATCACTATTCTATAAATAAACTAGCTGTTGCCCGCGACTCCCATCTGCGAATAATATAGCCTACAACCTATTCTCAAACCTACCGAATACAGAAAAAAAAGTTTCATAAAAATTGGTCAAACCGTCACGGAGGAGTTTGATAACAAACACCGTGACATAAGATTTTTTATATATTAGATGTAATTTTCCACTAAATCACTACTGTCACGGATCCTGCAATAACCATTTTACAATTTTTTTCAGGTCATGAACATGATAAAACTCTATGGTAAACCTGTGAGAGTTAACAAGGCTTCAGCACATCAGAAGAACCTGGATGTTGGTGCTAATGTGTTCATTGGAAACTTGGACCCTGAAGTTGATGAAAAACTACTCTATGACACATTCTCCGCGTTTGGAGTTATTTTGCAAACACCTAAGGTAATGTTGCAAATAAAATCTGTTTACTCCTCAACCAAAGATTTTAAATTCATATTTTAAAATTCTATGAATATTTGAAAAAAGTTTATTTTTAAGTTAACTAAACAAATCTATTTGACAAAGTAGCTGTTTCTAAAGTCTATATTCATTATTTATCATCTGTCATCTCATCGCAGCTTTATATGTCCTACTGCAGGGTGCAGGTCTTCTCTTAAAATGAGAGTACCTGGGCTTTAGGTCCCAATGTTTTCTTTTAATTTAAAGCTCGTATTTTGAATGTAATTTAAGGTTGAACCCACGACCCTCTGCTTGAGAGGCCATAGGTAAAATCACTAGGCTACCACAACTTAATTCATTGTTATTTTACAATTTTAATTTTTACAGGTCATGCGAGATCCAGAAACCGGCAATTCAAAAGCATTTGCATTCATCAATTTTGCTTCGTTTGAGGCATCTGATGCAGCGATAGAAGCCATGAATAACCAGTACCTTTGCAATAGACCAATTTCTGTATCATATGCGTTTAAGAAGGATGTCAAAGGAGAGAGGCACGGTTCCGCAGCTGAAAGGTGAGGGTTTTCTTCTAAAATTATCTCTCTTGTTGGTATTTCAAAGCCTCTACACCAATTAAAAGTTCATCATCATCATCCCAGCCTATATACGTTCCACTGCAGGGCACAGGCCTCCTCTCAGAATGAGAGGGCTTGGGCTGTAATTCCCACGCGGGCCAAATGCGGATTGGGAATTAAAAGTTAAAATTTTCAAACTAAATACAAACTGAAATATAGATG
This sequence comes from Archips crataeganus, assembly GCA_947859365.1. NCBI lineage: Eukaryota > Metazoa > Arthropoda > Insecta > Lepidoptera > Tortricidae > Archips > Archips crataeganus. The sequence goes on along the minus strand of OX402057.1, from coordinate 13,389,250 downwards.
CACAGAAAAAACCCCAGAAAAAAGACCAATGCTGGGAATCGAACCCAGGTCCTCAGCGTTCCGTGCTGCGTGCTTACCCCTACACCATCACTGGTCTAGAAGTTAAAAAATATATGGTTATATAAATAGTTTGAAAATATATGGTTTCACGGGATGACCGTAAAAGTAATAAAAAAATGAAGTTGAAAAAAATAAAAAAAAAAAAATAGAAAAAGATACTTCATACTTAACTTGTAAAAGTTGGCCTAGTAGCGCCATCTCTTGGTCCAGGTGAGCGGTTAGCTCCGAAGGAGTGTTGAAGTCTCTCGGTTGAGGGCATAACATAGATGCGCGCTTTATCACTGCCTAATGTGATTATAACAGACTGAAGTGTACGATGTATAGGAAAAATTCGTCGCTAACTTCTAGACCAGTGATGGTGTAGGGGTAAGCACGCAGCACGGAACGCTGAGGACCTGGGTTCGATTGAAAATATATGGTTTCACGGGATGACCGTAAAAGTAATAAAAAAATGAAGTTGAAAAAAATAAAAAAATAAAAAATAGAAAAAGATACTTCATACTTAACTTGTAAAAGTTAAAATGTTGAATTTGCCAATGCCAATTAAATGTTTTTTTAAAATCTAATTTTAACAAGCCTTGAGTACACCTAATGTGACTATGTCAGCCTCAAAATAGTCACATTAGGTGTACTCAGGCCTCATTAATATTTGGATGTTGATAAACAATAATGTGTCAACTCACAAAAACTCGAAAATTGAGATTTAAATGTGAAATTCTACCTACGAAAAATCGGGCAGTGAATTTGTTACCACTCATTGTCTCCATAACACATGAAACATTAATTTTCCAGATTACTAGCAGCCCAGAACCCACTGTCGCACGCGGACCGTCCGCATCAGCTGTTCGCGGACGCCCCGCCGACGCTGATGGGCCCAGTAATGATGGCGCCGCCACCGCCGCCCGCGCCGTCACCGATGCCACCTCCCGGCCCGCCTATGAGTGCAAGACCGCCACCCCCGCTGCCGATGGCCGCCCCACCACCACCACCAAGCTCAATGCCACCAGGACCGCCGCCGCCCCCCGGCCCGCCACCACCCCCTCCTCCATTCCACCATTTCCCCCCTCCCCCCTTCGGCCCCCCAGGCTTCGGACCCCCGCCGCCGCCTGGTGCTCGACCCCCGCCCCCCTGGCGACCACCGCCACCGTCATTCAGGCCACAGTTCCCCCCTCGCGGACCACCGCCGTTTGGCCATCCGCCGTTCCCCCCGCACCACCCGCCTGAACCAAATTATAATTATTAAGTGTAGTTAATAGATTTTTAGTGCGATTTGTGTTTTTATTTTCTTTTTCCTATTTCTCGTTGTTCGTCAGAGCGACATGTGGTCGGCTGAGACGACGTATACAATTTGTGATCAGATCCAACAAAGCAAAGGCCATTCTTTTATGAACATGATAGGCGATAGGTGACACAATTTAGTCTAAATGTTCACGGAACTCCTCAAGTCAGCAACATATTTCGAATTGTGTTAGTACCTTGTCTCCTGTCACGTTTATGGAATAGTGGCTTGGTGGGTTTATCCTATATAAATGGCACCTCCAAAACGTGCAATTAGAACGCATCAACGGCTGTCTCAGTGGGCGTACCTACTCTGAAAATCGAAGATCGTATCGTAACGTATTAAAATCTAAGTATTAGCGTAAAGTTCAAAGAGAAATACGGTATATTAAGAACTTTGAATTCCGGAGTAGCTCTCAGGTGTCGGAAAACATTGCCAGTTTTTTCTTGAGTGGTTCTTGTGATGCACGGGAATAAAAGAAAAATTAGTGTGCAGAGCCAATGTTTTTCGGTCGACTTTCGCGAAATTCATAAACAAGCGAGCTGCGGACACGATTAAAATCCGTAAACCATTGATGAACAGTCCTTTGGCGCTTTAATCATTAAACTGTTTTTTACTAAGACCGCGTCGAAAAATGTAAACAATAATGGCGCGAAAATGTTCGCGAGTGAATGACACTTTTTTAAATGGCAGAAAAAGAAGAAGGTAACTACGGTCGCGTTAATTTTTTGTATGTACATGTGCCGCCAAAAATACACTACAAGAATATCAGTTGCCAGATGGCAGCACTAGTTCTGGTAAATCCCGAAATTATAAAAGGCACCATGTACATAAGTATCTTTAGCAGAAGCTCAAGAAAAAAGGCTTATACCTATTTGAAAACATCCCCCCATCACGTCACGTTGACATCGATGTGATGTGAAGGTTAGTTTTTGATAGGTCAACAGTCTGAAGCGTTGTTTTTGATAGGTCAGTTTTTTATGCAAATGAAGCCATTGTTACTGAGCCTTCTATTTCTCCAGGTTCTTTTTACTGATACTGATCCTGCTGCTGTGGATCCTCGTCCCTCCACCCCGTCTCGGCCCCGAGGGGTAAGTTAATTTTAATCCCCCTACTTAAATATTTCGCCAGCCTTATCCTTCGGTGGGGCACAGCGAGGTTCTCTTTTGACATCCTACGATCGACTCCCGACTTCTTCCCTCACCCTCAGAACGGTGCTTCTCAACCGCCGTGATGATTTTCACGCCCATTGCCAGACTTTGGCGCCCTTTGCAACCTGGCGCCATTGAGCTATTATCTGGCGCCTAGTAGGTATGCTCGCTCTACATGCGGAGCTGGTTGGCTTTTTAAAGATATTCCTACGCACTGTCAACTGGTCGCCAACAGCTGTGATTTCTATTGGTTTTAATCTATTTTTACGCACCAGTCGCTGGTTGTTCGAGCTCAGACTCAACGACTTACACCGTAGGAGCGGCGAATCGGCGAAACACCAACGGCTGGCCGATCATTGCCACCAAATACTTATACCTACCACCAGCTTCCAGCCCGATGACCATTAGCTAGTGCGTACCTAATGAAATGAGACTTTAATAATGGACACGTACCTGTTTATCTACTTATTGTAATGGCTTTTGCCAGCAAGAAAAAATATTTTGAAAAATTGAGAACTTACCACAAGCCATAGAATTGCTTCGCAAATGCAAATTGCCTCGCGATGTTTTGCCTCAACTAATAGGACGGGCTCAAGTCCTGAATTGAAATTTTACCATTGGCTCTTCAGCTTGAGGCTATTACGGCTTTCTGAATCATTCAATTAATTAGTAGCAACTATAGTCTCATAGATACGATTTCAAAATTAATCAAGCGCTGCCGCTACGTAATAGACAGGTAGGTATACTTACCTACTAGTTGGACGATTTAAGTTCCATGTTTAACGTAGAACGTATTCTACTTGCTTTGATGTTACAGAAACCTGCGGATATTTGTTCGAAAGAGGCACCATGCATGTGGATAGTGTACACGCCATATTTGAGAACCATTTTGCTTGTTGCAAAAAACACGTGAGTACGAGTGTAGTACAGTCAGCTGCAGAGAAAAGGTACCCCCCTGTAAAGGAGGTAACCTCACTTAGGAGGTACCTTCCTCAGCAGCTGGCCGTACCTATTACTTAATAGTGCATAGTATACCTGATGAACCTTACCTGATGAGGAAAAGGTGCTTTTCAGTGTAGAACATCGTGACGAACAAATAGGGCACCTAGATAACTCCATAAAATAATGGAATGGCGCGATTCTATTAAAAAGGCACATTCTTTTAGCCCTGCAAACCAGATGAGTTTTCAATTATTTACCTACCTAACTGCAAAATTAGATTTTTAACTTGCTTTGAAACAAATAAATGTGAAATATTATGGATTACTCACGTCTCAAAACGAGTTAACCTCGACATTTTACGGCGGGCTAATTCGTAGCCCGTCCTCTCGGAGGAACAATCTACGGTTGGCACGGTTGCTGCCAAACGTTTCGTTTATAAATAAACTAGCCTTCCGTCCGCAGCTTCGCCCGCGATAAATTAATTTTCCCGTAGGTAAAGGTATTTTCCCGCGGTAAAAAGTAGCCTATGTCACTCAGTGATAATGTAGCTTTCTAACGGCAAAAGAATTTTTGAAATCGGTCCAGTAGTTTCGGAGCCTATTCAATGCAAACAAACAAACAAACAATCAAATCTTTCCTCTTTATAATATTAGTACAGATAAATAAATAAATCGTGGGACGATTGACACCAATTGTTCTAGTCCCAAACTAAGCAAAGCTTGTACTACGGGTACTAGTCAACAGATAATAGATAAATACATAAAAATCCAAGACTCGAGCACAAACATTCGTATTTCTCACACAAATATCTGCCCCGACAGGGAATCGAACCCGGGACCTCAAGCTTCGTAGTCAGGTTCTCTAACCACTAGGCCATCCGGTCGTCTAATTAATTAATTACCTATGTTTCGTTCCTGTTTATTTCACTATGAGTGAGTCTTACTGTAGTTTCATCTTAGTTTCATGTTTAAATAAATAGTAAGTCGATTAAATTGGTAAAGGCTTAGCTTAGCTATCCCTTATGTACTACACATTCGCAAACTTTTGCATTTATAATAATAGTGGGATAAGCAAATAAGGTAATATTAATTTTCAGTTGTGAGTGCGGCAACGGTACCTCCTGTTTGAGACAAGAAAACGACGTGACGCTCAGCACATACGTCTATAGATGCGTTCCTCCACCGAAATGATATGGATCTTGTCTGTGTTACCCTTGCTAAGAAATAAATAATAAATAATCAATCTTTTATGCTGACCAGCTTTAAAAACAATAGCTACAAAAAAGTCGTCTACGTACAACTTTTGTGAACTGACAGGTGTTAAACCGTTGACGGTTGCTGTTTATGGTATAAATCTTCCCAGGTGAATTTATCGCTTCGAGCCCTTATCTTTCAAAGCAAACGGTATCGTCAAGGTTCAAATTTAATGTAATGGCTCGAAGCGAAAAATTCACCTGGGAAGATTTATACTATATACACCGTGAAATTTTAGTGGTTGTTTTCCCGAAACGAGATGATTTAGTTTCGATTGTACAATTGATTTATAATTACTATTTTGACTAGAGTCAAAAATCCAATTGTGAAAAACGAAAGCCGAAAATGACCGCAAACCAATAGTAACGCTTCGTTAGTACAAGTAGCGTACGATCGTACTATAGGTTAGATACCAACGAAGCGTTACTATTGGTTTGCGGTCATTTTCGACTTTCGTTTTTCACAATTGGATTTTTGACTGTAGTCAAAATAGTAATTATAAATGGATTGTACAATCGATACTAAATCACCTCGTTTCGGGAAAACAACCACTAAAATTTCAAGGTGTATATACTGTTTCACTTATATTTTATTATTTTTAACTTCGTACTTAAGTAATAGATGACCAAGTAAGGTGAACCGATTTGGATGCGTTTTTTTTTATTTGAAAGCAGGTTTCTTGGCGATGATTCTTAGACATGTTTCATCAAAATTAGTTCAGCCGTTTCAAAGTTATCAGCTCTTTTGTTAGCCGCGGACGCATGATGGGCATTTACTTTATTTTCAAACATAATGTGTGATCGTTTTTAAAAATTTTAATTTATGGTTTTTGAGTTTGAAAGTTAGTCATCTCATCACAAACAATTACCAAGGTAAACATTTTTTTAAAAGTAAAAAAGAAATATTATTATTAGATATTTAAACCAATGGTATTTAACTTACAGTACTTTGCGAGCTCTACATTTTGAGATTAAAATATCATTTTTAGGGTTCCGTACCCAAAGTGTAAAAACGGGACCCTATTACTGAGGCTCCGCTGTCCGTCCGTCTGTCCGTCTGTCACCAGGCTGTATCTCATGAAACGTGACAGCTAGCCAGTTGAAATTTTCACAGGTGATGTATTTCGGTTGCCGCTATAACAAAAAATACTAAAAACAGAATAAAAAATATATTTAAGGGGGCTCCCATACAACAAACGTGATTTTTTTGCTCGTTTTTGCTCGATATTGATAACGGCAACAGGTAGATCCGACGATTGAAATATTCACAGACTATTTAGTTATATGTTCACTTTCAAAATAAATTGTTACAGTAAAAGAAAACAAATATTTAAGGGGGGCTCTCATACAACAAATTTGTTTTTTTGCCGTTTTTATAGATAATTTTATGGAACCCTTCGTGCGCGAGTCCGACTCGCACTTGGCCGGTTTTTTCAAAAAAAAGGCGACAGACATGTCCTTTCCGTGTACCCTTCACCCCTCTACTTTTATCTGTACTTACATCTACTTTTATAGAGTAAGTAGTCATACCTACCCCTGTTTATAGAGACTCCACGCACATTTTTGCACATTCATCTAAATTTTTCAATTCCCCTGAATAGCTTCATTTGTCGGCGGAAACATCGCATTGGCGACGCTGTACGGGAAAAGCAAAATATCGCATATCGTGCGAGTATGTAGATTGTACATACATCAGCGTTATTAAGTTACAGACTCATAGCGGAAGAATGAAAAAGCAGGGAATTTACAAATCAAATATTATGATGTCTTCCTATATCTCCCAGGTGGAGCTAAGGGCCGCTGATGTCCGTCTCCACGCCTCCCTATCCTGCGCCGCCTCCCTCACATGATCCCACGTGGACCCCACACGCCTCAGCTCAGCCTCCACGGATCGCCTCCAACTATGCGTGGGCCGCCCCGGCCTTCTTCTACCACCGGGCCGCCATTCAAAAGCAACTTGAGCGGCGTTGCCTTCCTGCCTTCTCATGGTGTGGCCAATCCATCGCCAGCGCCGCACAGCAATCTCTTTGCTTATTGGGACTTGGTGACACTTTTCCCAGAGGTCCACGTTGGATATTGTGTTAGGCCAATGGATACGGAGCATGGACCTGAGGCATTTGTTGACAGCCACCTGGAGTCTGCTGATGAGCGTTTTGGTGATCCTCCAAGTTTCGCAGCCATACAACAGGACAGACTTCACATTGCTCTCAAAGACAGACAGCTTCAGACGCCGCGGCAGTAGGTATGCCAGACTTCCAGACAGGTGTCAACTGGGCAAAGGCCGCTTTAGCCTTCTTAATGCGGTTGTCAATATCAGCGTCAAATAAGTACATGCGATTAATTTCAGGTGCGCGTTCACTACGAGTAGACGCTAAGCGAAGCGGTGACGTGACGTGTAGATTCCGACTATTCACATTAATTGTATCCACGTCTCGCCCATTGTAGAACGGCAATATGACATGTATTTCAACTACTTATAGGTATGTCCTCAATTTATATTAAAAAAAAAACCGAAAAATTACAGTGGATAAATACCTATGAAATCACCCTGCACCACTAGAATGAATCAATCTTTTTACTAATATTATAAACGCTAATACTAATTTTTATCCCGGAACATTGCAAAGTTCCCGCGGGATAGCGATAAATTTTATTTTCTATCGAGCATAACTGTAGTTTCTAATAACTAACCATTGTTATCTTTATACATACCAATAAAAGAGTTATGTAACTGACTGATTTATTGAAGCTAGGTAGTTGCGAATACGCAGGAAATGACAGGATCTTCTTGCCACATCTTAACAGCTTATCACTTAAACCGCTGCATTATGGACGTGACATGTTCTTATTGGATGCGCTCGTTTGTACAAACTGGACATGCAGCCTTTTATGAGAGGAAAGACAACTCGATACCAACTTAAATTTGAATTTATACTCGAGACGCTCTTCATATAGTTTGAGGAAATTCAACATTTTCTTCGTGCTCATTTTATTGCTGAGATATCGAAATAAATATGCGAAGAGAGAATTCAGTGTACCTTTTACTTGAACGCAAACTCGATGGTCACTGGTTTCACTGTCCCAATACAAAATGATTTGACAAAGTCACACGTTCAAGCGTGCTTCCATTTTGAAGTTGTGAACCCATAGTCGAAGCACGGGCTCATGAAAAAAGCTTCATGACCCCACACGGGGGCACACAGACAGGGAGGTGTTATACGTTATGTACCACTAGCTTTAACCCGCGTCTGGACATTAGATCTGACAGTTGAGTTGTGGAAACTTACACTGTATCTTCATTTAGGTACCCTTGCATAAGGCCGTACCAGGATAAGCTAAGTGATTCTGCCCCCCTCTTGTTTGGGCTTCTAATTTTTACAGATGGTGTGGCTCTAGGTACATAATGTAATTTATATGCAAAATTTCAGACCCCTAATTTTTTTTTAAACGATATATGATTTTTCACTGTATTTTTTTTCTTGCCAACCGATTTTAGCGTGCATCACAGACATAAAATATGTTGTACATTTAGGTACTAAAGATGGTTTTATGACATAAATTACATTTTTGAAGTGAAACTTCTAATGCGACTTCCAACAAGCGTTGCGTTAAATACGCAACGCAACGCAACGCAAGTTGACGTTTACGAGACGTTTGTTTTTGAAGTAAAACTTCTATAGGCACTTGAGAGCGGATTGGGGGCGGGTTGGGGGCGGGTTGGGAGCGGGTTGGGGGCGGGTTAGGAGCGGGTTGGGGGCGAATTGGGAGTGGGATGGTTTATTTTATGAAGTTTCACTTCTTCCGTGCGGAGGGACTCCACGCACTGTTTTTTATCAACGTTAATGAACAGCACAATATAATTTTAAAAAAATCCCAGATTATCAGTTCGACTGCCACGCCTATGGTACGGTCGAGAGCAAAACTATACAGCCATCGCATCAAATATATCTAAACACAAACCTTATGATTAGTGACATAGAGGTATATAGATATATTTTTGACATCTTGGTAACGTACATTATATTTATGGCCTTGACTGTAGCTATCTAGGTTTGCCCGTGCAAATCCGCGGTTTGAGGCTAGTCTTAAATAAAATAAAAAGATTGTAGCACAGATTGTAGCGGATAAAACGACGAAACATCGTGTCCAAACGAAAGTTGTAAGGCTTATGAAACTGATGTAAATTTTTCGATCATCAAATCGCCTCGTCAGTTCTGCGCTAGCAAAAACAAAATCATCCATATTCCATCATGAAATTGCAAGTTGAAATCCGCGTACATTTTGCTCATCGGGCATTTAACCAATAGAACGGCAATACAGGCCATACAATCCCGAATCTCGTTTGTGTTTTGTCACATAAAATCATAACGTAGGTAGGTACCTACCTTCTAGTAGGTAGGTTTTTCATTATTCTCAGAAATGATCAAACCCATTTATTAGAATTGTTGTGTAAGTACACTTGCGAGCAAAAAAATCGGGCCAACTGCATGTTTAACTTCTCCGCCCAATATTTTTTTCACCTATTCATATGATGTTAAAAACTTGGTTCTAAATGAAAGCTAGTTATCTAACCTAAATGAAAATTTATTTTTTTGCAGTTATTTTAGTTTTCATTACTGAAAAAAAAATCAAGATATTTCTAAAATGCAACAGACATGCTTAATTTTTTTTTTCATAAAAGACCGAAAGAAAGATACTTTTAAATACCTACAAAAATTCTTTTGTCCTGAGTTTAATAGATAAGATACCTACTTAGTGTTACTGCCCCTAGTATTTCTACCGTCTATTTAAAACGAATACCTAAGTAATTTATTGATTCAAACGTTACTTTACGGCGGAGGCCCATATCAATGAACTTAACTAAATGTATACCTATTTGATAGCGGAGAGGTAAAAAGTTTAACTGAGTAGGTACCTAACTGTTATTCGTCGTGTCTGTAATAACTTCAGTGTCAATGTATCTGCTGGCCTGATCCAAGTGTCATTTTACCCTTGGATCAGCCGATCAGCGAGCGATCGCCGTTTATAGTTAGCAGTTTTATTTTCAAACAAATAATAGTTATTTGTTATACAAGGGGGGAAAGTTGTATTTTACCTGCGAGTGTTCATTTGAAACACGAGCTATCGAAAGGATTCTATGATTGACCACGAGCGAAGCGAGTGGTTCAAAAATAGAATCCTTTCGATAGCGAGTGTTTCAACACACGAGACGTAAAATAACTTTTCACCCGTGTATAACACAAAACTTTTCACCTCACTACAGCGAGGAAAATAAGAAAAAGAGTTTGTACTATCAATTATTATTTATTTACCTCTTTGTCAATACTTTAATTTTGAAGTATTGGTAAAATCAAAAATAATGCAAAATAGCCTAAGCATAGCCAGTCTTTATGGAACTACTCCAATACCGACATTCCGCAAGCTCAATTCCGCATTTTGCACGGTTTCCCGTAATTCCACAGGTGTTAATACATCTTCTTCACTCGAATCACTCATTTTTAATAACAAAATAACTAGAAAAACATGCGAATATTTAACATTGACGGCTTAATTAATTGAAAAGTTTTGATTGACTTAAGTTTTTTTTTATTATTTCGGATGCGTTTGGTTTGCACATCGACTTACTTGGACTGTCAGAACATTTTATCCGTTTTTACAACAAGAATGAAGGTTAATGTTGAATGCTGATATTTATGAATTAAAATAAAGCTGTAAGACTGTATTTAGTGTTTTTTACTCGATGCAATTAATATGTGATGTTCAAAATTCAGCACTTAACGTTTTACGTTTTGTTAGCTGTCAAATATCACTTAAACTGGGGGGTTACTACGAAATACGAAGTTTGAAGTTCGGATTGTGCGGTCCCTCTCACTCTCGTAATAAATACCATTAGCGTGAGCGGAACGGCATGAAACGAAGATCGAATTTCGCGCTTCGTAGTGTAGGGCCTGCCTTCAAATGTCAAAACTCTTTCTTCACAAGTGGATAAAAAGCGATTTTCTCAATAGATGTCAAACAAACAAAACGGGCTTTCCGAGCTAGTGAGGTGAAAATTATATTCCTCTATTAGTAATATGCTCAATGATTTTGCCCGTACAAACCACGGTAATGGCTACCAGTGCTGGCGGATTAAAAACATCGTTAACTCACAAAATGAAATACAAATATTTGCGTCATTCAGAACGCTGGACTGGATTATGGATTTTAATAAGCCATAATAGATTTAGCATAGGTAGTTTATCGATAAGCAGTGAATATAATGTGGTAGTTAGGGCTGTTCGTTTTTAAGGAATACGTGCGTTTGGGTTGTTTCTATTTGATTTTACAAGAACTGAAGCAATTACTATGCTCACTCGCGACCACACGAAACTGGTGAGCAAAGTAATTCTTTCAGTTTAGTTTAGTTTTCAGTTATGTGTTAATCATTAATATTTTCGATCTATTTGGCGAGCCTTGGGGGCTTGGGGAAGGCCGGTTCAGCAGTGGACGTCTTTCGGCTGAAATGAGGACCTCCGCAAAGTAACGCCTGATTCGATAAATGATATCGTGCATGCAAGTATAATCAGCAAAAAAGCTTGTATAAATACCTATGTAATTTTTTAACTTGAACTTAAAGGGAGTTTAACTAATTATCTCCATATGAAATTTCGTCTTAGTCGGTTCAGTTGTTATTGCATAATTTAGTAACAAACATCCAAACATCCTCACCAACTTTCTCAAATATAACATTAGTAGGATTTGATAGGGTGGGATTAATCCTGCCTGTCATTATTTTCCATAAACACAGAAAATAACCGATATACCTACATATTATTAACGTATTACGTTATTAGAGACATCGATTCCATTTAATCACTGACTGAACGCATTGTCGCTAATCTCTATTGTATTAATATTATCTCCCTAATTCTTAATCAGATTCCAATATGAATAGACTAAGGGAACAAATAAGTACCAATAAACCATTACTTAAGATGGACCTTTTCCAAATGTATTAAGATATGTTTTTCCCGGATAAAATCGATTCGGCACACAGATGTGATAAAGGCGTTTTTCCTTTGTGCGAGTCACAATGATACGTAATATCGGATCGGATCTCATCTTCAAATGGAGGATTACTTATACCTTCCACGATTCACGTAAAATATTATTTTCAATACAACCGACGATATGAAGTACTTACTTGCGCATGAAACCCTTAAGGGATCCTATGGGAAATTGGCTACGTACGAAAATAAAAAACGCAGGTACGTAGAGTTTTTAGGAATCCGTCACTGGAAGCACCCCTTTGTTAAAGAAAATGTTTTGAAAGTTAAATGCCTTTGTTTGCTTAACACAATCGCTGCCGGCTGTCGGTCTCGAGATTTCGTCCGGTGCCATACACGCCCCGGCTGACAAAAAAATCATGATAAAAAACCACGTCCTTAATTCAGCGATACCTAATTGAACACTTTTTCGAAAATATCTAATAATGTTCATATTTTTACATGTATCCAGCATTGGTAGTCTGGAAGAGATCGCTTTTGAGCGATAAGACCGCCTATTGTCAGCCTGATTTTTTTATTGTTATTAATTTTGTCTGTAATGTTTTGGTGATCAATAAATAATATTTGTATTGTATTGTATTGTATTAAAAGTGATACCTACGAGTATGATATGTGACTCTTAACTAAGTAACATGGATTTTGTTTCAACCAGCACCAGTAATGTACCAGTAATGGACAAGAACGAATTATGGACCTTTTTCCGTAAACCCAAATTATATTAAGAAACGGACACTACATTTTTATACAATCAAAAAGACTATGCTCAGGTAACTGACGGTCATAACTGGTAAAGTCCATGAATGGTGGGCTATACTATAAGGCACTGAATCATTGCTGTCCAATAGTGGGCACTACTGTGCTATGTCCATGATTAGTGCCGTCACCCTACCAGGTTATCTATCGTTGAGTTACATATAAAACATCTACATATTTATAAAATATTTCTATAGATGACGCCAGTTTGAAACAAAACCCCTGAAAATGTTTAACAGGATTTTAATTTTGTGATTTTCAAATGTTTCCATGCATCGATCAGTGTTCAAAGTCCAAAGACTACATCTTGAATCAAAGATTCCTATGAAAAATGCCTTTACAGGGGCGTTCAGTCAAGCTAACACAACCGGTTGCTGGAATATTCCAGATTAATTTTAAAACATCTAGTTATATCTTACTACGTAAAGTATTAATGCAACGACAGAGTTACCTTGCTAATAGAATATTTTAATTGGATCGTTTATTAAAATGAACAATAACGTACTCTCATTTCAAGAAACGCGTCACGCTTTACCGATTTTTGCGTTTCGCGCACGTAATTTTACGTAACACAAATCAACATAACGGATACCGATAATACTGTATCAAATTAAAGGAATGTACCTACTCCCCTGCGCCGATCTCTGTAATAAGCGTATAATTAAATAAGGACTTGAGTTATACGAAGGATTATTATTACCGTACCTACTTAAGAGGCACGCTACATTGAAAATTATCGAACAATTTTAATTATGTTTTAAACGATTTCGAAAAAGGTTTACAATTTGCTAGTGTAGGTAAGTTATTTGAAGCACTTACATGTAGGGTTGCCAACTTTTTTTACAAGAAATAAAGTATATTCAGGTCTATGAAGATTATTAAACAGTATTTTAGCAAAACAAACAGTATTTATTTATTATTTTTAAATACATATTTTTTGGAGCTTCTCGCACAACTTACTAATTTACAATCGTTTTTAAAAACATCATATGCCTCATTACAATCAAAATTGAAATTAAAATAAATGAGGAGCTCATTTTTTATTAAATTGATAGATGCTTTATTTCTATCATCTCGCCACTTAGCATTCATTACTGAAAAAACTCTTTCAGTAAATGCTGAGGTGGCGGGAACAGAAAGTAGATATGAGACAATTTTAATTATATTTTTAAATTCTTCTGAAGTGTTTACTAATAAATGGCTCCACTTTTGGCTAGTACTCATTTCAAGAAAATCTTTATCTTCAGATACTTTTTCATAAATTACTTTAAAATTTGTTATTTCAGAATATAAATCGTCCATTCCAATATTAAGTCTATACAAATTTAGATTCTCTATAATTTTTTCAAAATGATCAAACGTGACTGCAGACTTTAATGACAAACAGCTAATTAAAGAAAGCCAGTTAGTCTGACTGAAATCAAACCATTTTTCTAAGTACAAATTAGCCTTTTCAATAAAAAGTATGAAGTTATTTATAGTTCTATCAAAAACTTCTTGGGATGACTCTCTAATAATATTTAAAACTTTTTTTGTTTCATGGCCAAAATACTTATCATTTTTTCTTTGAATTAGCTCAGTCTTTAAACCAGTCATAATGTTATAAACATCTAAGATAGTTACATTATTTCCTTCTAATTTTTTAATTGTTTTATTGAAAACATTTAGTATGTGACTAGCATAAAGAAGGTAACTATAAATCACATTATTTTTACCATTATCATCTAACATTAATAAATTTTGTATAACCATTGGACAGTCAACATCCAAACTAACAAAATAATTACAAATTGGTGTCCAATTAAGTAAAATTGTATCAATTGCTGGTAGAAGAGATAGCCAACGAGTTCCTATGTGTCTTTTTATTTCATGGAATTCTCCTTCAGCAACCGCTACAAATCTTTTTAATTCTTCCCTTCTGCATGCAGAAACAGAAAAATGACTATAGATTTTTAATATAATGTTTTCAATATCATAATTTAAACAATTCATAGAATTTTTTACTGAATTATGCACAATATGGGCATGACAATTTCCTTTTATTAAGTCTGGCACAACTTCTAAGATGTTTGTATATAATGAATGATTATGTCCAAAATTTGCATTTGTATTGTCTGCGCTAAAACCAGATAATTGATTGAAAGGAAGTTGATAAAACTCTAAAGAGTTTTTAATGGCTGAAAACATCCCATTGGCTGATTCATCTGGATTTTCATAGAAATCAATTAATTTTTGTTGTATTCCATTTTTAGGAGTAAAATATTGAACTACCAGAGGAAACAATTTTATATTTTTTTTATTGGAGGCATCAGTTTGTAGACAGTAAAATACATTGTCTTTATTTAACTGGTCAATAACAGACTGCAAGGAATGTGGGCCAAGAACTTCGGTCACTAATGCCTCCATTTTTGTCCTAGCCAATCGTACGTTAGTGGCTGTTTTTGAATCGACAAAGATAATCTTATTTAATTTGATACCACAGTCCTGGCTACTGTACGATAAATTATGCTTGACAGTATGGTATGTCATCGCTAACTCGGCCGCTGTTAACTTGGTATCTTCATTAGAAGGGGAAGACAAGCCTGATGTAGAAGCAGAAGTTTTAGGAAAAAACTTTTGTAACAATCCACTAGATTTTCTCATTTCCATTTTTGCTTTATGTTTTTTGCTGGTCAAGTGTTGTTTAACCTTAAAAAACAGAAACGAAATATATATATATTATGTAAAATAGTTACCTTAATGTCTAATAATTTAAGCATGTCAAAAAATAGATAAGTGGAAATCAAGCAAATGCAAACGAAAGTACCAAACCTGTCCAACACCTGCGTGAGAAATAGTAAATGTTAAAGCGCATATTTTGCATTTAGCATTAAATTCGCACAGAGGATCATTAGTTAACCAGTCATATTGGCATTCCCATTCGTGCTTATATTTTTGTTGTACCTTCGACAGTTTGGCTTTCTTTCTTGGCGTTGTAGAAGTAGATAATTCGTTGTCACTTTCCATCTTTTGTACACTAAACTTATCACTGTATTACTTATATTTAATTACTTTAATAAAGATTTAAAAAATAAATAATTTAATTAAAGATTTATTACAAAAACAAACAAGGTCCACGCAAAAAAACGGATAGATTCTGAGAACGTACGTACACACACACTCGCATGTCTGTCAGTGAGTGACAGCTGACAGCCTTGAATATTTGACACTACAGATTCGTTCAGAAACTCAGTGCGATATGTTTGTGGCTGCGCTGCACTGAGCAGTGTAAGTGTAATGTGCGCCCTCTGACTAAATAAAAAAAATTGTGAGCGTCTAAATGTAACACATAATAATGTGTCTACATTTTGATGCTGAAAACAGTATTTTGTATACTTTTTTTTTGTTAAACAGTAAAAAGTATAATTTAGTGAAAAACAGTAGAATACTGTTTAAAACAGTATAGTTGGCAACCCTACTTACATGGTTGATAACGGTCTGATCTGGGAATACCAATATTTCCAAATGTCGAAATGTATTGTTCAGGTTCGTATCTATTGAATTGTGATAGTTTTCTTGTTAAAATTACAGTTTTGTTTCACGTATCCAAAAACGATGACCTAGCTGGGACGACCGGCCGGGGATACAACGTTCGTGGGGCTCCTATTTCTGGGCGGTTTGCCCTTCGAGCAGAATAAACTACCTAACTAACCTATCCTACCTATTTTCTGGACTGAATTATGGTTGGGGGTGCATTGATGTGACCATGGGTCGGTTAAAAGATCGGGGCCAAAAGTTCTGGAATGGAGACCACGGATTGGCAAGTGCAGCGTGGGACGTCCACCTAAAAGATGGGCGGACGATTTGGTGAAGGCCGCAGGTTCAGGGCGGATACAAGTCGCTTCTAACCGTAATGATTGGGCATCAATGAGGGAGGCCTATGTCCAGCAGTGGACGTCCTACGGCTGAAATGATGATGATGTTGATGAGAATACACCCTCAAAATCTGTTTATTTCACATCCTTAAAGGTCAACTTTTACAAGATAATGGGAACATCCGACATCTTATTGTTTCCAAACGTGCACCGGAGTACGTTTCTGATATTATGACTCATAACTTTAGTTTTCGCATTTTACGACCGCCCCCACAAGAGATAGGAAAGTGCACATTTCGGCTTTATTATATTTTGGTTTTGGAGGAGAAATTGTTCAAACTTTTTGTGAAACTGCTCTGAAATATTGTTGAGCAGCAATATTGTTTAAAATTTGAGCAGCTACTAAAACTAAGCCTCATATAACATAAATGTTAGCAGCCGACTAACTATGTTCATTTGGGAAGTTTCATCATTATTTAGGCTAAGTTGAGTTCTATTAGTAGCAGGTAGAGCGGATGGTGATGGAGAGACCAATGTTTGGCTTCTATTTTCATACCTACTTAATATCAATGGACATTATTGCATAAGATATGATATATGATGTAGGTATAGTTTGATTTTTTTTTAACTAAGGGACCCAATACATCCCTGTATTGTTTTTTGTATATAATTTTTATTTTTTTTATTTAACACATTCAGTGCCGGGAATGGTTTTTAGTTTGTAATTTATTATATTTTAATTTGAAAAGATGACTTCCTGCCAAGTTTCTTGCAATTCTTCTTGGCAATGATGGTCCTTACGAAAGCACTGGTAGTTTAAAAAAAAAGTGACATGTAAAAGAGCCCTTTGCGGCAGAATAAACGTTTTGATTTTTGATTTTTGATTTTTTAATACCTAAATGTACAAAGGTGCAATTTATGAAATCACTACCACAGTCAACATTTGAGGGAATGAGAGCAGCATTTAGTTAGGCACCGACAAGAGTGATTAAAAGAGGAAACTCAAGTTGGCAACTGACTTATAATTAATACAAAACACTAAATTCTGATGGTCGATGGCGCCAAAAGGTTCTCGAGTGGCGTCCTCGGACTGGAAGACGCAGTTTAGGTAGGCGTCCAACAAGATGGAGCGACGACCTGGTTAAGATTGCGGGAACGCGTTGGATGCGAATGGCGCAGGACCAATCTGTTTGGCGAGCCTTGGGGGAGGCCTATGGTCAGCAAAGGACGTCTTTCGGCTGATTTCGATGATGACTGAATTCCTCACGTACCTATAGTCGACCAAGTAGTGCTTTACCATTTTTTGTGACAGTTCCTACATCAGAATAAAAACAATAAGGCTGATTGTCACATTGACTTGTAAGTGAAAATAGCCTTTGACGTCTTAAGTCATACAACTGACATTGAACTTTAAGGTGGTAAAGGAGTTTCTTGGTCGACTATACATAATGTATACTTATGTTAATGGTTTGATAATCCTCCGTCATGTTTTGTATACCTCCGAGATCCTTAATCAAGACTAGGGTTAAAATAGTTAATAAAAATTAAAATAGTGATGTAAGAAATCTACACTTTCTGCCAAAAAACATCTATGCATGGCAGAGGTATATAGAGATAGGTGTACCTAAGTATTTTTGTATTTCTTTTCCTTTTATTTGCGTAAATAAAAAAAAAGTAATGTGTCGCGGTTCATAGTCTCACTGTGTCTGAATGTCCTATATGCTAGGCTACCGATGCAATCCTAACTGTCAATGTCATCGGCATACAATACTATACTTCCTAAAGTCTAGTCTACAATTAATTTAACCCGCCCTTTCTGACTCACGATGCACTCTATGACTAAGGATCTAGTAGAGATCGGAAACAAGTCGGCCGATAACCCAAAATATTAATACGACAGAAGTTCGATGTTTTGTATAAATCGTCTGTGTGCCATGGCGGTTTTCAGAAATCTAGTAAATATGTCAGCGCCTGATTTATGTAGGTAATCGGAAATTTATTTATAAGCAGATCTTAACTTAAAGGCATTATTCGAATAATATGTCATCTAAATAATTATTCGAATTAAAGCAATCATTCGTTAAGAGTTTTTGTAATTTCGTATTGAAATAAATCATTCACGAATAAATCATTCGGTTACCGTTTCAAATAATTAATGATTTATTCGTCATTTCATTCGAATAAATAACTCGAATACATTAGGTACACAAATTTTCAGTCCATCGTTTCCGTCATTTTTAAAGTTACTTTATCAATTATCAATTTATTTAAACTCAATGGACATGTTTTGTTGAAGTTAGTAGTAATAGGAAATATTACTGCAATTTTCTGCCGTCAGAGTGCAGCACCAGAACAAACCGTAAACAGTTTTTTGAATATCTTAAATGTCCGTAGAATAGAATGTCATAATCATAATATCATAAAATATTATTTCAATTAAATTTTTAGAAATAGGTAGGTATAACTCTTTCGTTACTATATTTAGATGTTTTGAAATTATTGGGATAGAATTTGAAAAATGAATACATCTAAAGAGTTAGTAAGTTATTTTATAAGCCAATTATTCGACAATATTATTCGCAAAAAAATGAGAATATTTTATTCGCGAATTAAATATTCTCATTTATTTACCATATTTCGAATAAGAATAATCATTCGATAAATATATTCGTCATTCGCGATAGTGTGAAGTGAATCACAATCACACATTGGAGATTCACTTATATGTTTTATGTATAATATAGAGTTATACATACATACGAGTAAGTATAATAGGTGCATTAAAAAAAAAATTCAACCTATCTCTATAGATGTTTCACTCTTACTTATTACACAAATGAATTAGGGTCGCCTACATAACAACACCTACATTGGGTCTGCGACATCCATTCCATCAGCTTTATACGCGTAAACGCCTTAAGCCCCACTCGGGGCCTGCTACAAGAATGTACTTTATTGATTCTCATAGCAATTTGGGTTCTTTCTCATGGTACGGCCACACACAGCGCGATAACCTCGATTAACGCATTCGCATTCTAGGAATTAAGAAAATTTTCAATGTATAATCGATAAAACCAATTGCTAAAGATATTATAGGAACTGAATATTCTATACATCGTTTTCGATGAAATGAAATCCGATGAAAAATTTGTCTACGATTCAAGGGGATACCATAATTACCAATGATCCAATGAACCAATATCATAGAGCCCATAACAACCTGACTACGAGAGAAAGGATCTTATTTACGCGGTAAAACTATGCGACAGTGCTCTTTTGCAACGTGGTCATTCACATTTTCCGTAAGTAAGTTTTATCGCTATAGTTCTGTCGCGATGTGTGTGGCCGCACCTTCAGAGTTATCGACATTGTAAGATTGCATGCAGGGGTACCGAACAAGAGCTATGGTTATTTTATTCATCGAGAAACTTGGATCAGTATTACATACAATGACTTCTAATTTGGCAGCATTTTGGCGCGAGATGTTAAGAGATCTAGCGGCTATAAGGGTTGGCTTTTTAACTGACTTATAACTGACTTCAAAAAAAGAGCAGAAGCCGTATTGTCTAAGAGCGGACGCTTGGCGATCGCTTTCACCCTCTCTTTCTGTCACCGTCTCATATCGTTTGACAGAAAGAAATACTGAATACGATAGCGAGTGTCAGTCCGTTAGACAATACGCGTACAGGTTCTCAAGTCGGTTGTATTTTTTTCACTCGTTCCCTAAGTATCATAATTTCTAAATACTACTTAGATTGCCGACTTACCCTATTTCTAAAATACCAAATTCCCAGAATACCAGACTTTCCTGTCACCGTGTTTTCTTTACATCGGATTGCCAAAAAAGCTTGTTTTCAATAGGTATACCATGTTCCATTGAAAACCGAATTCCCGAAATACCAGATAGTAAAATCACCTGGCTCGTCAGGCAGGTCGTGGTCGTCGTGGGGAGGCCAGGGGGTCGTGTTTTACGAGCCTGGTGATTACACTCTATATCGTATTATGGGAATTCGGTTTTGAATGGAACATGGTGTACTGAAAACAAGCTTTTTTGGCAATCCGATATAGAGAAAACCACGGTGACAGGAAAGTCTGGTATTCTGGGAATTTGGTATTTTAGAAATAGGGTATGTCGGCAAACTACCTAGTATTTTGCAATTCTGATATTTAGGGAACGAGCGTTTTTTTAATGACAGTTTGATAAATATTTTTTTGTTGAAAAGGGGATAAGTGCTTTCAATTAGATCCCATGGCCACCAAGTCAGGATTTGATGAGGTGGATCCCGGGAAACCGAGGAAATTCTCCAGATAGTGTAGGTTCACGTATAGTGATTTAGATATACTTTGTAGTAAGTGGTGCATTTGCTTTAGAAAATCTGTTCTAGGTAGGTTCTTGACTTACCTAGAACAGATGGATGGACAGAAGACGGACAAACAGACGGACTGTCAGCGGAGTCTCAGAAATAGGGTACCTTTGGGTACGGACCCTTAGAATCCGAAATATAACGCAATTCTGGGTGATTTTGAACTACGGGACTACTATAAAAGGTAGTTTTACGACAAACTCTCTCATTTTTATTCCCGTTTACAATTCCCAGTCGATGTCTCCTTGTTATTTTTGTCTACGATATGTATCAAAAACTCACGTTGTGTGGACACTATCGATATTACAGCAATTTTAAACTCAAAATAACCCCAATTTGATATAAGTTATACGGCCGGATAGCCTAGTTGTTAGAGAACCTGACTACGAAGCTTGAGGTCCCGGGTTCGATTCCCGGTCGGGGCAGATATTTGTATGAAAAATACGAATGTTTGTGCTGGAGTACCCATAGCAGAAGCTTTGCTTAGTTTTGGACTAGGTCAATTGGTGTGAATTGTCCCGTTATATTATTATTATTTTTTGAAATCACTCAAGTTTACCTACTTCAAAGCGCTGTTATTTCCCTCTAGTACAAATGGCACATCGGTAGGAGAAATTTCCGTAGGTACCCATTAACACTGGCAACTTAATTCAGTTGGATGCCCGGACTGAACCCGGTGATTCAGAAAAAGATATGTCGGGTCATTCCGGGACAATCGCTGGTCGCCGCTCTGAAATGAGGGACCTGGTTTTGCTGTTAGGGTTGTAGTGCACTGAGCTTGCTTAAAAATGGAACTAGAGTCTGGCGATTCTTCGAGTTATGTCGGTGACTATAGTTCTTTTGCGGATTTCATAATTTCTAATGTGATTCGGCAGAGAAACTCCAAGCATAGTGCAGTAAGTCACTCAGTGCCATAAGTTATCACTGGCAACACACACTGGTGAAAGATTTTTAACTTGAGACACTACCATATCGATATATCGGATGATAAGATATTGCGGGGTTTCCTGAACGCTGCCCAGCCGAGTCTGATTCGTCGATTGACCTCTTTCTCGAAAAGGAACGACAACGGATAAACATACTTATATAGTTAAATACATTCTTAAATAGGTACATATTAAACATCCAAGACTCGAGCACAAACATTCGTATTTTTCACACAAATATCTGCCCCGACCGGGAATCGACCCCGGGACCTCAAGCTTCGTAGTCAGATTCTCTAACAAAAATGGGCTTATCGGGTCGGTCGGTAGTCGGTCCGATATTTTATTTTAATTTCGTGTATACCAAATGATTAGATAAAACATGCTAAATTGTTTATTTATAATATTTGTTTAAACAACAAATGTTTTTCGGTTATAAATAAAGAAAAGAATAAAAGAAAATACACTTATTTACAACATCACAAGACACATCATCAATATTTTTACAAAACAAAAGACAACACTAAATTACGTATATTAATAGCGTTTAACAAAAGATCAGTCAGTGAAAAGTGGAGTGATCCAAAAAGGCTTGCATTAATAGTAGATTGTACACCAAGGGGATAAAGCACTGCATTATGTCACGGGCGCGATATTGAATTCTGTACGAAACGAGGGACTCCAGATTTAACTCCCGAGCGTAGCGAGGGGGTTTTTAGTTGATTCCCGAGTGAAGCGACAGGGCAAATCTTAAAATTCTTACAGTGAGTCACTCCCTTCCTTTTATTTTCCCTTCAACTGAATTATATAAACGAGCTAAGGTCCTTACGGTGAGACAACTCTTCATCCTAAATATAATATTAAAACAGCACGCACTCATTCCGTATGATCCAGAATCCTTGTCGGGCAAACGCAGGAAGGACAGGGTGTGTCCTGCTCCCAAGTTTAGTTCACGTTTTTCCCACAGGTTTTTTTGTTATCTGGGAGGTTTCCTTTTCAATAAAATAAGCAGGGAATTAACTATTTACCCTTTAACCCAAACTCGCTGTAAGAAGGTTGTTTCTAATTGGTTACAAAGCTTGGATTATAATGCGACTGAAAATCTGCTACAAGCATTATCATGAAATATTTAAACCTAATCTTGCATTGCTCCAACGCACACCGCGCAGACACTTTCATTCGCGCGCTCACACGTAGACGCACGCACGCACGCACTCACATGCACGCACACACACACATGCACACACACCTACACACATACACACACACACACACACACACACACACACACACACACACACACTTACACACACATACACATCCTTATGAACTATGGTTAAAATCTATATTATATTCTTAATGTAATTTGTAACGCAAATTGTTTTTTTTTTTCAAATTGTTTTTATTTTTATTTTTTATTTTTTAACTGTAACTCAGTAGTTGCGGACATCTGAGGGCAGGAGACCTGGTGACCTGGCACACAGGATTTCCCTAGTTCGGGCACCAGTCTCCCCCACTCGAGTCTCCCAATTACAACTTTATTATAATATTTAAGTTCCTACATTGTACTTGGTGTGGAGAAATCAAATAAATTTTTTATTCTTATTCTTAATTAAGATGGAGTCCTGAGAGTAGTGAAGGATTTAAGCGCGCCCAAGGCAAAATCAGTTTTATCCCCGAGGAGTATACTCTACTTTTCTCACCTTTTGCGAGACAATAAAAACTAAGGCTACTAGAAAAATACTCGAAATAGACTCAGAAGCACTGATTCCGACACAGATTTTGCGCCTTTCGCAGTTTTCCATTTGTTGAAATCGTCGTTAGCTTTTAATTATTTTTCCTTAGACTTCTCTGGAATTAGATTATTAACAATGCTTAAGGCCGGCTTGCGCGGACTTGGGTTAGCTACTTAACTACGAGTTAACTGCTAACCTTGGGTTAACAAGTGTTTAAATGTATGGAACTGTCATTCTTAACCCACTCACTGAAATCACTTTCGTCACTCGATATTTTCTTAATTCTTTATCTTCTTTTGCAGTTTTGATACTTAAAATTGCAGCGTATTGAAACAGTCGCGGCTTTTGTTTTAAGTATTTGAATTGGCTAAGTAAAGTTTTTTTAAGAGGTGCTAATTATATTTTTTTTCGACAGTCGGCGTTCTGAAGATCGAGAAACTGCAGCTGTTTTATTTTTATCTCCTATTGTTTACTGGAAATATTTTTTTAAGTGTTCGAGTTGACATTTGTGAGATTTAATGGCTGACAAGCCGTTCGTGCTCAGTACTTAGTAGAAACAGAAAAAAAAACGAAGTCATCTGTCACTTTTGTCCATGTCAAACCGTTTGCGTTTCGTTTGCTTTGCGTTTTGGTGTGATTTTTGGACTATTTTTAACGACCTCCGCACAAAATCCGGATTTTCAATTTTACCGCATTTCTCCACGAATTATGCACGATAATTAAATCACGATTGCATATTTTCGATCATTATTTTGGAACTGCTTTTTGGACAATGCAAAGTAAACGAAACGCAAACGGTTAGATTTCATTTGACATTGACAATTGGCTTCGTTTTTTTTTCTATTTCTACTAAGTACTGAGCATGAACCGCTTGTCAGCCATTAAATCTCACAAATGTCATCTCGAACACTTAAAAAAATATTTCCAGTAAACAATAGGAGATAAAAATAAAACAGCTGCAGTTTCTCGGTCTAGAAGACGACTACTGTCGAAAAAAAATATAAATAGCACCTCTTCAAAAATCTTTACTTAGCCAATTGGTTTTCGTTCGGCCGCGGAGCTGCAAACAAATGAGGCGCGGCGCGCCCTCCGCACGGCCACCTGCGCCCCCCGCACCACCTCAGCCTGCAACAGCAGCACGGCCTGCACGCGCGCCGTGCAGTTTTGATGAAATTAGACTTTAAACGCATAACAATAAGAACTATGAAAAGTGAGAATCACATTACTGCCCGGCGGGTTATAATGAAATTCAGTACAACATTACACCCCGGCGAAAGCCAAGGGCTATAATGATTACTTTGAGAAAGGTTTACATGATATATAATAAGCCATTGTCGAGCAGGTGGTGTGAAAAAACATTTTAAACTTCCCACTACGCCCGCAACTTTACCTTTATGTCCTCTAGGGCAAGGGCCACGTTCTTCAAGGGATATTGGACGGACGGAATTATGTGCATTCCTGTGCTAAGGGTGCATCGATGCTGCCTGAACGCGCCGCCGATTCATCGATGCCGTCACATTTTCTGGAACATTCTACGAGAACATCGATCCGAATTGGTGAAAATGATCATAGTACTTATTTAGAACTGACGGCAGATTCCCAAGAATTACATCGTTATCTTCATTTATATTGTATGTTCAGGGTCAAATTCAAAGTCAAATTCTGTTTCTATATTTGGTGGTGATTTGAGGATTTAACATGCTTATATCCTGATCCGATATCTGATAAACCGTGGTAGCTCAGTGCAGTGGTTTGACGAAACGTGTGGTGAAACGTGTGGTGTGGTGAAACGTTGAGTATTTCAAAATTTATGAGCGAAATTACATTTCAAAGTTTAAAAAAAATGGTGACTCAACTGAAAATCTTGGACAGTTCTCCTGGTAGGATCGAAAAGCTCGTGATTCTGAGCAGAAATCACATAAAATTTTCCCTTGATAGTAAATTTGACTGATATGATTTACTTACAAACCCTGTATCTGCATAAAGATGGTTTTTCCGTAAACAAGGAAACAGGGCGCGTAATGTTATAAACTGAATTTGAACGCAGAGGTCAAAGACAGCAACAACCGTTGGCTATCTCAAACAAGCGGCCATAACATAACAATCGTGAACTCGCGTTATGCGAGCTTGTGCGGCACGGTATAGAGGCAATGGCGGACAAGACTAAATACATCTAATGTCGAAATTTAAGAACAATCGTAATGCGTTTGTTAAGTTTTGTCTCGTCATTTCCCACAAATTCAATGGATATGTTAACGAAAATCAACTAAGGAAATATCCATCCATGCTAATATTAGTAATGAAAAAGTAACTCTGCCCGTGTGTTATCTATTACAAATCAAACTACACTGACGCGTTTCGAACTAACTAGGTAGTGGTTAGCTAGTTTAAAAGTGGTAATAGCTGGGTTTGTGTGATTTGTGTGTGTTTGTACAGTGTGGAGGTAGAGGAACTGCATGAACACACATTTCTTGCATAAACGTAAGTATCATAAGGTCGCGGGTGAACAAAGTAATTGTTTTAACTCACAGCAGGGATGTTTAGGATGCAGAATTTTTGACATCCGCGGATGCGGATGTATGATTTGGCACATAATAAAATGATGAAATTTATTGTTTCAGAAATAAAATAGGTGCGTTACCTGTAAAAAGCAACTTGGCTGCCTTTTACGGGTATAGGGATTTCGCAAAGGGTCGTAAATTAGTCCAGCGCCACTAAACAATTGAAAGGCCAAAATACCTAGCACGTGCACTACCCGTGCATTCGCCAAGTAGTTTCTGAACCAACTTGTTCAAAATCCGCATCCGCAAAAGCTTCGCATTGATTTATTTATTTATTTTATTTTTATTTTATTTTGATTTTATGCGCATGCGGATGCTGATGCGAATGTTAAATTTAATGCGGATTTTCCGCTGTTGCGAATGCGGATCCGATTATCTGCAAAACCCCTGGATCATAGTCGCGATTCTACGCTAAATCATCAGTACAGTTTTAAACAAAATGCTTTCATCTTCACGCCTACTCCTCCACTTTCCCTGACTCCGGCACAAAGTAGTAACAATGTAAGATTTGAACACCACGGCGACCTGTTCTTTCGCGAAACGTTCATACTTCCCGACAGTTCTTTGATAAGGCGGTGGACAAATTTCTTTTATCTCCGACTGCTTGGAAAGTGTTTTATTGAATGTATCTTTTATGTGTTCAAGAATGATAGGTATGCGTAAAATTTTATAGAGTTTCGCGATACGTGAATACCTACTTAATTGAATATTCTTTTCATTGCTGTAGGTAAACAGTTCCTGTGCTTTTGATACATAATAGGAAACGTGTATCTCAGGTCAGGTTCAAGAGTTTAAAGTCCTGACTGACTGATATATCAACGCACAGCCCAAACCACTGAAGCTAAAGACTCCAAAGAAATGCAAGTACTTAGGTGATAACAGTTAAAAAAACAAAGAATGAATAGTAACAGTAATATTATTATTTAAGTATTTAAGTTCTGTCTCGGCTGGACAAGAAGACGACGACTGAGAAGGTCTTCGAGCACATCCGTGAGGTGGCACGGTGTCGGTTACAGGGATCCCAGCTGTTCATCAGCCCGCTCGAGTCTAAAAGGGCTAACAACTTCAGCTCATTTAGGCACCAAGCACCAGCAGATGTTCCTGCGCTCTGACTTGTGGCCGGAGGGTGTGGTATTCTGTCGTTTTAGGGAAGCGATTGAAGTCGGTTTTAACATACGTTATAATACGTTAATTTTGATATTTTTTTTATTGCCAACAATGAAATTAAGGTAGAGCATCACTTTAGAAATCATCTTAAATATATATGCTTCCAAAAGCCTCCTTTATTGTTTTTAATGATCTTAAAATAAAAGTGTTTATATGTTACTTTTATTACTATTATAGACGTCACATTAGAACTATCCTGATCCTATCTTTTCCTATCTGAATCCAAAATACCGTGATATTTTTTTTATTGAATTCTGTCCATTTCCTTACTTTGTCATTGGCTCAATCGTCCGTTCTAAAAATCTGAACTTGTATTGATTAAAAAAACTTCTAATAATATTTTTTGTTTTTGAAACTGGTTTTTAAATAAAACTAGCTGTCCGCACCAGCTTTGCAAACGGGCTTTGCTTTGCTAACGAAGAAAATTTGCTGTCTCACTCACTAATACTACACTAAGAAAGTAAAGTTTTTTGAACTATTTGACGCCCCGGCCCGAAAGTGCTCAAATTCCGACTTCATAACCTCACTATAATATATGGCTATTTGGATAAACCCCTAAATATTTTTTAATTTTCCATGTATGTTTCTGTGTTTTGTACGTATTTTTGAATTTTACAGCGCATTGGTTTCTTATTAATACCTAATGGTAATACAGTATTTTTTTTATTGATGAATGTCGGAGCATACAGGTAAGGTAAGACCCGAATCTGGGCAGCTTTTGTTTCATAAACGCCCTGTTACTTCTAAACAATGTGTGCTATTAATTTCATTCTCCTAATTCTTTTACGAAGATCCAACCCCAAAGCTGCACAAAAACATGGAAAAATTTCTACATTCTTTCCAGAGCAAATGATAATAGAAAATATATCGAGTCATAGGCTTCGATCGAAAGCCATGCGTAATGACTGGAGCTATCATTAGCCCTGCTCTCTGGGAAGATTGAAAATTTAACGAGCACCGTTCCTTGCTGCAGACATTGTCCTGATGCCCTAACACGCTATAGCGTTTATCGTGGCCATAAAGCATTCATCTCCGTCGTACTTGCATATTGGTTGGAAAGGGATATCTTGATATGTTTGCGACCATGTTTGGTGGTGGCTCTTGATGCACTCTTTTTAGTTGTTTTATGGATGCTGGTTAGGAGTTGAAGGCACATGACTAGTTTATGATTCAATGTTGATGACTTGATGAGTATTTGCAAGTGATGCTGTTTTTAGACGTTTTGATTTTTCTCCATTTAATTCTCCATCTCCATTATTGGTCAAGAGTTTTGAATTCATGAGATTAGCTCATGGAACCAAATGAATGCTCTATCTGTCCTTCTTAAGGGCTACAAATTAATGAATGTGATGATTACAAAGATAATGGGAATAAAGAGATTACTGGCAAAGTTTTCGTACATTCTAAGAAACAATAAGCAATAATCATTTGCATTTTATAATCATGACAAAAATGATTTATTTCCATGAACATCTTTGACATTAAAAGTACTAAGATTCCCTTATGTATAAAATTTTAGTGTAACATCACAAGATCGATCGCGATGATCTTCGCAAGGCGGCTGGCAAGAGCTGGAAGAGAGTGGCCGAGGATCGTGCTCAGTGGCGTGCCATGGGAGAGGCCTATGTCCAGCAGTGGACGAGCATAGGCTGATGATGATGATGAGTGTAACATGCCTTTTTAAAAAATAAGCTTTTTTGTCTCGCAAACTAGTAAGTTAAAGACACATAAACGTATGTTAATTTAACAGAAGTTTAACAACCGTTTGTGAGTAAGGAGTTTCATGTCTCATCCATACGAGTATAAGAAGCAGTGCTCGCTCGGGAAAACTTGAGCGTGACTCCATCTAATTTCTACATTGTATGAAGCATTGGCAGGATTCCATATTGACATATGCACTCAAACTGGACTTCTTAGTAAAGGATCCAGTGAATTGGTGCATAATTTTTACATTGAAGTGCTCTTGAGTTGAATGGTGGCGAAGAGCACGGTCACAGACGTACAAAATTCCATTAGTGAATTTTGGACAGTGGCCAGAGTGGTCGGTATTTTTGAGACTTATTTAATGTAGACGCGTAAAAAGGCAGTAAACGTGTAACAAAATTGTTAAGGTAAACCATAACAGAGCCATGGCATAACAATGTCAAATGATGAGCTTAAAATGTTCTTAAAAACGAATCTAATTTAATTATAAAACTACACTCGTGAAATGTGTTAATCAACTGGACCGTGGGGCAGGGGCACCCAACCAACCCTCGGAAACTTTGATCGCTTGCCGAGTGCAATAGTGACGTATAGTGCCATCTATTGTAACTATCAGAAGTCACGACTCTAAATTCCATTTTGAAAGGCGTAAGAAGTGATGTATGTACGGTCATCATCAAAAGTAGCTGGTCACTTTTGTACTTTGTCGTAATAACACAATTGTCAATCAAGTATGACGTATTTGCACCTAACTGTAGAGCGACAAGGTACAAAAGTGACCAGCTACTTTTGATGCTGGCTGTTACGTTTTTCTCAAATTATTTGTTTTTATCTGCAGTACGTTTGTGGGAATTTTAGCCCAGCCGTCTTCAGATATGGCGTTGATTCTGTTTGGGTTGGCTGATTTGACCAGATTTGTTGGACATTGTGAGCATGTGTTTTTTGTCTTGTCAGTTTTTTGTCCTATGGGCTAATGCGATAAATGAGGGTTTTCTATGAGAGGCTATTTGGCGCTAGTATCGTCAGGTCCGTTTGACAACTTTGACAACGTTTGACAACTTTGTTGTATGGGTGTAACGTCATCTAGCGATAATCCACCTGTCAGAAAACCCTCATTGTACGAAGCTTGATTCAAACATAAATAAAAAAAAAAAACAGAAATATGTTTGCGCAACGAAATCAAAGATTTCATTTTTAAAAATCGTTGTTTAAGCACGTTTATTTTGTTTGGCGCATATAGCCAGGAGATGAGTTTTCTTGCCGGATTCTTCTCAAAAGGGGTTTCTCCGAGCCGGTGGTAGATTCTTCGACGTTCATAAGAGCTTACATTGAAGCCTAAACTGATTAAAAAAAATACTTTGACTTTGATCCGGCTTTGAATCCCGTCCAGCGTATTCGAAAAACTTTTATCGTTATAAAAAAATCTAAGATTTTATTGAGGAAATGTACTGATTTCAAACTTTTTATAAAAAGTCATATTTTTGGACAATCAACAAATTTCTATCTCTTCATTTATGGTCTTATAGATACCTAAACGGAACGGAAGACCAGCGTCAGCTTCACGGCCGACATCATGCTGAGTTGGGACCGATTCGTGATAATGTTGTGTCTGTTACCGTTTTTATTTGTTACTGTAAGTTTATGTCATGAATAAATATATTTCTTTCTTTGTTTCTTTAAAGGCACTCGTAGTCTCGTCAGTTAGTTATTTCCATTTTCAGATCAAACATTTTAGTCACATGTCATAACCAAAGAAATGACTTAGACTCGTATAATCTTAAAATCAACCTAAGTATACTTATCCAAATACATAACATCAAAGCTCTAAACCACAAAATTTTAAGTTTTGAAGTAGCGCCAAGTTGCCGTGTCTGTCGAAATATTTAAGACCTACTCTTTGTGCAGTATCCGGGTAAACTGGCTTGAAAGACCTCGAAT
This sequence comes from Archips crataeganus, assembly GCA_947859365.1. Lineage (NCBI taxonomy): Eukaryota > Metazoa > Arthropoda > Insecta > Lepidoptera > Tortricidae > Archips > Archips crataeganus. The sequence continues at coordinate 13,358,520 of OX402057.1, read as the reverse complement.
TAAAAATTATTTGTTCACTTCATAGAGCCAGATTGGACCAGAAGTAATTATAAAAGTAAACCTCTTTGAATTAAAAGTCGCAGTTAAAAGGTGTTTGTATATAGAGACTAAATCATGTTAATGTTTTATTAATACAGTACTTGCGGGTTTAAGGACTTTGTGTAAGGTCCGTCCGGATCGTTACCACCATCTTACTAGCTAATTCTCGTGTCAAGCAGTGGTGGTTGCGCTACTGTGTTCTAGCCGAAGCAATTACTGAGTTATGTTATAAGATATTTTATCTTAGCCTTCTAAGCTTGCAACGCATCTGCAATCCTCCTGGTGTTACAAGTGTCCATGGATGGCAGGGCTCACTTACCTTTAGGTCACTTACAAACTCATTTGCCATTCTGATGTCATAAAAAATAGTGCGTAATTAGTGGTCAACTACTTTAAAATGATAATGATAATGATAATGATAATGATAATGATAATGATAATGATAATGATAATGATAATGATAATGATAATGTTAATGATAATGATAATGATAATGATAATGATAATGATAATGATAATGATAATGATAATGATAATGATAATGATAATGATAATGATAATGATAATGATAATGATAATGATAATGATAATGATAATGATAATGATAATGATAATGATAATGATAATGATAATGATAAAGGCGTAGGGACGTGACGACCTCATCGCCCGCTGGTGTTGTCGTGTCACCAGTGCAGTCAGTCATCGCAGGGCGGCTTGTGGCGAGCTGTTGGTGCGTAGCGACACCACGAACCTAAGACCTCCAGGGGTACACATACACACATGCGCTTATACACACACTCACACACAGTTACACACCCACCCCGCCTCTAGTTTGCCTTTGTTGGCTGCCTAGAGTGGAGCTCAAGAGCTAAATGCTCGAAGGATGGACGTGTTTCCGTAAGTGGCGAGTTGGCATTTTGAAGTTTAAAGTCCAGGAACACCTCTCCATCCTTAGCCGTTCACACCAATGTTGCCGCCTCGTTGCCCCGAGTGGGCAATAGTTTGAGGGGCCCATTTAGTGAATGGCGAGTCACCGCCACCAAAAGTTCAGTTTATGAGATATTGAAATGGTAGGTGTCCGTTATCTCACTCCATAGCCCGGTAATCCTGTCCATAACATCCCAACCCCATAGCCAATTCCATGTCGATTCCTACCTGGCAATAGATTCGCAACTGTGGAGGACTGTCCGCTAGCACATCCTCATGGTGTATTAGGGGATAGACCTCCATAGTTGCGCCCATCTCATTTATATTATATGGTACCAAAGGCCTCTTCATGTTGGCTTCGGCCCCATGAATGCCTTTCAAATGACCGGGTCCCCATGGGCCCGTGATCGGAAATCCGTACCAACATAATGATAATGATAATGATAATGATAATGATAATGATAATGATAATGATAATGATAATGATAGTGATAATGATAATGATAATGATAATGATAATGATAATGATAATGATAATGATAATGATAATGATAATGATAATGATAATGATAAAGATAATGATAATGATAATGATAATGATAATGATAATGATAATGATAAATTTATTTGTCAAACATAGGTACATCAAAAGATCTTAAAATAATGCCATAGAACACTATGTCTTGCCCTCAGGCGTACAAATATTTTCAGCAAAAAATTTAATTTTCTAATAACTTAATAAAATAAATGATAATCATGCAACATTAATTAAGATAGCTCTGTCATAAATAATTCATACAGAATAGAAGTAATGCAGTCCATATAAATATAAAAAAGTTAAAACAATAATGTCCATTAAAAAAATAATAATAATGATAAAATAAGTCAAAATAGATTATATTTAACGCCTAGATACACTTAAACATATTCATTAAAGAAATCATTAATTGAATAAAAGCACTTCTCGATTAAAATTGATGTGAATGCCTTTTTAAATTGGTTAATACTTAAAACTCTGATAGAAGCAGGTATTCTATTGAATATTTTTGGTCCCATGCCAATTATACTTTTTTTCCTTAAGGCTGTTTTAGAAATCATGCCTGTTACTTTTTGATCATAGTTATATAATGTAGGGTGAGTTCAGATAAGCAACTTTTAGGGTTCTGTATTCATAGGGTGCCAACGGGATCAGCAGGCTTATTGTCTAACGCGCTGACGCTTGCTTTCGCAGTCACTATTTCTTTCTGCCAAACAGTATAAGATGGTGACAGAAAGAGATGGTGAAAGCGAAGGCAGCGTCCACGCGATAGATAACCTACGGCCTCGGGTTACCTTTTTCTGGCTGTCTGTTACAGAACTCTTTTAAACCGTAATAGATAAGACACTTGTTATTATTAGCAAAAATAGAATAAAGTTACATTGTAATGTGGTAAGAAAGTCCTCTTGTGCCATTCCGACTCGCATTTGGCTGGATTCTGAAGAACGTTATATCAGTTAAAAGACGTCCACCTCTGTACAAAGGCGAAAAAGCTCCTCTTCGTATCATGCCGTCCCTTTCACTCTTCTGTTTCATACTATTAGCGTGAATGGAACGGCACGCACGATACGAAGTTTGAAAATAGAATTTTTGTAGTATAACTTTACTATAAGAGCTCGTTCCCACTATGTCGTGTGTCGGTCCGTTTTTTAATCGGGCGTTCCAGTGGCAGAACGTTTTATATCAAGCTGTTCACACTCGTCCGATAACGATTTTGTGTCGGATCCGACAAAAAATATCGTGTGTTTTGTCAGCCCTCGTCCGGAAATCGTGTACAGAAGCCTCGAAATGACTGTGCGTTCGTGGCCGACAGCCGACTAGTGTGAACAGAGGCGCCGACACCCGATTAAAATCGGAATCCGACACACGACATAGTGGGAACGAGCTCTAACCCCCTGTTCCCACAATGTCGTGTGTCGTTCCGTTTTTTAATCGGGCGTTCCAGTGGCAGAACATTTTATATGAAGCTGTTCACATTTGTCCGACACGATTCGTGTCCTATTTGTATGTCACATTTGTCCGACTAGTTGGGATCCTTCCCAAGACACGTATTCCGGTTTCTCAAGATCATTTAATTCTAAATAATATTTAATCTCAAACACCACAGCTAGTTTATTATTTTGTTTACTGCCACTTCTTTATTACCGGTATCACAAAGTTTACCGAGAAAGTTGTTATGCGACAGTGCGCAGGGAATGTAAATTTGGTACTTGTGTATTATTCCAGCTAGCTCCGTTTGAGTATAAGCTATATAACAAAAGTTTACTGGAATATTTGTCTACGTGTCATATGCTTGTACGCAGGAAAATACTGGCTGGGAAGTATTTTGGCGTAAAATCGGGCATAAATTCCTGTTGCAATGGAACGAATTGTCATAAAATAGGAAATATGAAACGCATGGGGCGTATGACAGGGACGTGTCAAGTTCGACCAAGGGAAGAGTAGGAAACTTATTATTTCTTATTCAATACCTTATCAACCAACAGACAAAAAGAAATGTATGTATTTCTGTTCTTTTGAGTGGTTAAACAATGCCAATATTTAACCGTTCGTTGTTGTCTTCTGCTTTGTCTTATTATCTTTAATGCAATTTTAATAGCCGTATTACTTTGTTTATTTATTGTATTGTTACTTTTACTTGTAAGACGATTTTATAGTTTATTATGTAGCGGATTGCAGATCATCAAAGACTCGTAATTTCACTCAAATAACCACAGAAAACAGACAATGTTAACGGAAACAACTTTTTTTTAGGTTGGGACAAGTTTACCAGCACAAAAATTTGAAAATGATCCAGTTATAAGAAACCTGTCATTTTTTATAAGTTCTGGTCTTTGTTTGCACCTTCGCGAGTGTGAATCATTATGTTTGACAGTTGCGTGGAAATTCAGGAATTTCACAAAATTTCTGTCATTTTGTATGAAGACAGTGCAAATTTTTACATTTGTCACTAGACTTAGCGGTTGAGATTTTGGAGTTAAAATAGGCTAGGTGTTATTCTAACTAAAGTTTCCGCTATCTACACACCAAATTGTATTCAAATCCGTTCCGCGGTTCCTATGTAAAAGAGCACTTTGAGAACACATTGGCAAACTTTATAATTTTAGTAGGACTTTCATATCAATAATTATCTAATTATCTTACCCCCTGTTTCATCATCCACTGATCAAATTTATTTGACGGATAAATGTGATGCCGTCTCTGTTTGTTTTGTTCGAATAGACGGAGACGGCATCACACTTATCCGTCAGTTAAAATTAATCAATCAAAATGGGTGGTGAAACAGCCCTTTAGTCTCATAAATGAAGGAGTATCGATCTGTACCTCTACCATGAGCTTACACTAGTTCACAGTGACCGTACTCGCTAGCGACGGCGTAAATGATTTGTATGGAGAATTGTACTTCCGTAAGTGACCGCTAGAGGCGCTGTACAATTCTCCATACAAATAATTTACGCCGTCGCTAGCGAGTACGGTCACGTAAACTAGTGTAAACTCATGGTAGTGGTACTGTGTATTTCAAAACATGTTCTAAGCAATAATATTCATTTATTCATTGCAATCTTTCATGCGGGACAAAAACAAAATGCATTATGGTCCAAGTATCTACGCTCGCGATTCAAACTCACCCGTGAATTATACATGAGATGAGTTGCTCTCAATCTGTCGTGTATAACCATTATTTCATGAGCCCGCACTCTCAGTGGTTTGTAGTAAAATGGATGGGTTCTTATTTTATTGAAGGGGGAAGAGGGGTCTTGGCGGAGTGGTTTTTGGAAGGTTGCGTTCGTTGGTAGCGAAAGTTTGACAAATCGCCTGGAGTGCAGTTCCAGTCGTCAGCGATAAGCTGATGTGTCCCTCCGGCGAGTTTGTTCTATCTTCCTTCTCTTATATTTTCGAGTCTCCGCGCGTAATACTTATTTATTCTGTTATCAAGCAGTCTGTATCAGATCCAGTCACCATCATAAACATTAGAGCGTCTAGGTGCTCTAAAATACTTGAATTTGAGCCAAAAAATAGATTATTGTAGACCGTTTAAAAAAATAGTGCGTGGAGTCCCTCCGCGCGGAAGAAGTGAAACTTCATAATAAAATACCGGGTGGGTTTCCACGAGGGACCTTTGCGGAGATATTGCATCGTTTAAGTGATACACAGTCGATTTATAATGTTTAGAAACTTAAACAAAGTAAAAAAAAAAAAAACAAAATTCACTCATTTTTAACTGTGGTGATAACCCTATATTGCATCTGCACATCACGGCAAGATGGCTAGATTAAGGAATCGCCGTCGGGAAAACTCGGGATATTACGTTTATTTCCGAGAGTTGTTGTCATCGTACTGATGTAAGAATGACACATAAATGTCAAATAAACCAAATAAAATGCAAAATATGAATACTTATCAGTTACTTTATTTCAATTTTTACATACGGTGTTCAAATGTTCCTCCGTGTCTAATAATACACGCTGCAGCCCGTGCCCGAGTATGTCGGTGCACATGCGATAATGTCTGCTCTTCACGATTTTTCCTACGAAGATTGTCGAAGGCAGCAATCAACCTTTGTTTCATTTCGTCCGAAGTATTGCATTCCGTTTTGTAAACCGTATCTTTTATACAGCCCCACAGGAAGAAATCTAAACAAGTTAGATCCGGAGATCTCGGTGGCCAGCGGTGCGGCCCAAACCGGCCTATCCATTGATCCCCAAACTCATTATTTAGTTTCAGTCGAACTTCTAGTGTAGAATGGACAGGTGCACCATCTTGTTGGAACCAAGTGTGTCTTCTTTCAGCCAGCGGTAACTCGTCCAAGTACGTGTCAAGCTCGTCATTTAAAAGAGCCATGTACCCATTTCTGTTTAGAGTTGGAGGCAGAAACACTGGTCCTATAATGGTTTCTCCGTGAATGGCCGCCCAGACGTTGACTGACCAACGATACTGGTGTCCTGTAAATCGGTAGGCGAAAGGATTCTCTTCGGCATAGACATGTTCGTTCCGTCTATTCCACACACCGTTGCGAGTAAACAAGCTTTCATCGCTCCAAATAACATGCCTGATAAAATCACGTTCTTCCACTGTTTTTTGCAATAGCCACCGGCAGTAAGCTTCACGGATAGGGCAGTCTCTAGGCAATAAAGCTTGAACCCTCTGTATTTTGTAAGGGTGAAGGCGGGCACGTTTAAGAACTTTTAGTACTGCGTTATGACTTATTCCGAAATGTCGACCAGCTGATCTCGAACTTTTTCTTGGATCCCGCTCAAAATACCGCAGTACTCTTTCTTCAAGTCTAGCCGCAAGTCGAATAACGGGTCCTCCACGTTGATCGTTCTCAGCTGTTCGTGGTACAACGGGCTGATTGTTGGCGACACGATCAAAAGCACGTAAAATTGACCTACGACCTGTTGGGTGTGGTGGTGGATATGTTTCCCTCTAACGTTCTAAAGCTTCAGCCGCATTATAATTGCAGCTCGCGTATAACATGAGCAAATTTAAATATCCACGTGCATCTAACAAAGGCATTTTCATTTATAGGAAGCAAGTAGGAAGCAAATGAAATGAACTTAAAATGTCAATTTCATTTCAAACATCATATTTATGATATGTTTCTAATCGATTTTCAATCATGCAAAGAGGTTCGATAGTTGTAAAAAATGCGTTGATTCTATCTCGGCTCGGTGAATGAAGAGTCATATGGCAACTTTAGTGCAATATCCGTCAAATATGTTAAGTATTAAATTTTTTGACGATAACCAAAATAAAATAAAAAAAACAAGGACAGCCTAGGTATTTTATGAATTGCTGATCAACCAGGGAACAATTGCAATTCATTCGAAAATAATTTGATGAAGCGAGTTAATGAACTAAAACCTTTTTATCAGTTTTTAACAGAGACATTTTATTTATGGTGAAAGAGGTTACTATCATCTTTAATTGTTTATGACGATTGAGTAAATTCGAGCGATTGTCAGTGTCATGTCATGTCATGCGAGTTATTTGTTGTGGTTAGAATTATTAACTAAGAAATTACATAAATACTCCACCAGAGAATTTAATAAGTAGAATAACAGAGACAATCACCTCTGGAAATCCTGCAACGATTTTTTTAGCGTTGCACGCAGACCTAAGAATGGACGAATGGCAAAATATTAACGTAATATCCTGACGTCTAAAGACGTTTACAAGTAAGTTCGTAAGTTCATCGACCCAGCCACCTGTTTAGGGTTGGCACAAAGTAGTTTTTGGTATGAATGTTTAAAAGGCTATAACTTGAAAACGGTAGCATATATTTCCATAGTTTCTATGGGGGAAATATAGTGCTAAGGTTGAACTATCTGCCAGTTCCGCAAAGGTCCCTCGTGGAAACCCACCCGGTATAAAAAAAATCAGGCGGTCACCCATGTTCATAACAAGAACCGTTCGCTTTCATTCATTAACACTAGTAACTTATAACGTAGTAAAATTGTTTCCAAAGTTCGCCAACAGATGGCGCTGTACGTCGAATGAAACATGCTAACGTTTGTTTTACTTAAACTTAAGATGTTATTTTTATGATTTTGTTAAAATAGGGATCTGGCAACCTACTTGTTGTCTTATTATTGAACGCAGAGGTCGCCATATTGGATTTGTTCGTACGAGTTTTGTACATGGTCCTACGAATCGGAAGTGTGCAAGTGTTCCGGTTTTTTTTGAACTTCGGTATCAAGTGGCGGCGGATTGTCGTCGAAGATACGGCTTCACAGGGAGCAGAGCGGATCAGCGGCCATCGGTGTGACGTTGAAGCGGATCGAAGTGGACGTGCATTATTCGACCGGAGTCAAGAGGACTGGAGGACGTGACGTAAGATGCAGTGTTCATATTGAAGAACAAACTGTGAGTACTTTTTAGTTCAACTTGTGATTAGTAAAGTGTCATCTATCAAATTATCATCTGACAGCTGTCAAATAGTGACTTGGAAAATTCTGAGATAAAGTAGTGAAAAAATTACAAGTGTTGGATTAGACTTAGAATAATTTAAGAAAAAGCGACGAGACGGGGAATCCATGCCCGATTGTGCACATAGTCAGTGACATTCTAAACACTTGTAAAAATTTCGCGAATCATCTGCTGGACTTAGAAAATTTTGGAACTTCGAATTGTTTTACGTCTTAAGATAAATACTTGCCATCAAAATGCAAGCTCATATTAAAAAGCAAATAGACTTAGTAGAACGTATCGAGAAAGCATATAAAAACTTTAAAAAATCACCGAAGGAACGCATTACGGTGTCATACTTGGAATCTCGGTTGGAAAGTTTAGAGAAACTTTGGGATAAGTTTTGCATGACACATGAACAATTGATCGAAGAGTTCACTAAAGATGAGCTGGAAAACTCCATATACATCAGGCAGCAAGTTTATGATAACGCAGATGAGAAGTATCTAGATTACAAGAGTGAACTTAAAACTATAATTGATACATTAAAGGCTCCTGCGAAGTCTGGCGCAGTGAAGTCTCAGCCATCGACATCGACAAGCAATGGGTCACAAGTGAAGCTACCAAAAATAACCATTCCTACTTTTTCGGGTCTTTACACTGAGTGGATGACATTAAGGGATATGTTTGTGTCGCTCATTCATGGTAATTGTGATATTGATAACGTACAAAAGCTACACTATCTTAAAGGTCATCTCAGGGGAGAACCAGAGCAATTGTTGCGGCATATTCCGATCACTAATGACAGTTACGAGCAATGTTGGACTCTTCTAAAGGCTCGCTATAACAATAAACAATACTTAATAAATTGTATATTAAAACGATTTTTTGCTCAAAATAACGTTGTATCAGAGTCCGCGAATGCAATTAAAGAACTGTTAGACTTAACATCGGAAACTTTGAACGCGTTAAAAAGTCTAGGCATTAATACTCAATCATGGGACGTTTTAATAATTTACATAGTAAGTCAGAGATTGGATGCCGAAAGTAGGAAACAATGGGAAAGCAAGGTTAGCGAGTTGGTGACAGCTGACTCTGAACAACTGCCGACATTCACTATGCTTAAAGATTTTTTGGAGACTAAATATCACTCGTTAGAATTTTTGGATTCCAAGTCTAGTACATCGCCAGCTGGACAGAGACAGCGCACCTTTACTCACAATGTTAAAGCAGGCAAGGCAAACCCAATTCATATGTTGCATGTTACTCAAGTTTCCTGTGTGTGTTGTAAACGTGATCATTATATTCGGAATTGTAAAGAGTTTGTAAACATGGATATTAACTGCAAGCGTAATTTTGTCCAAGCTCATGGGTTATGCTTTAATTGTTTAGGCAGCAATCATTCAGTCAAACACTGCAAAAACTACACATCTTGCCAAATTTGCAAAAAAGACATCACTCGTTATTACATCCAAAGGGCGAAAACCAGTCAACTGGTTCTGGGGAATCAGTTGACAATCAGGTTGCATCACTAGTAGGTCAAGTTGATGCATTCACGGTATCAACGGAAGAAACGCAGACACCTGCAAGGATTGCAAGTCATTTTGTGGAAGGGGTGACACATCAGGTGTTACTAGCCACAGCTTTAGTTAAAGCTGAGCCACGGAATGGCGGAGATTATCAGCTCCTACGAGCTTTAATAGACCAGGGGTCACAGGCCTCATTCATCACCAAGGCGGCAGTCCAATTACTTGGGCTGAAAACAATACCAACCAAAGGTATTATTTCAGGGTTAGGAGGTGGACAGAACCTTGTCTCGAGGTCAATGGTAGAAATATTAATCCATTCACGTCTGAATCCAAGTTGTGTATTGCGTGTGTCAGCTTATGTTCTTGATAAGTTGACAGCGTATTTACCGGCAAGAGTAGTATCAGTTAATTCATGGCCGGAACTAGATCAACTCACCCTAGCAGACCCGGATTATCATACGCCAAACAAAATTGACGTATTATTAGGAGCGGAGGTGTATACCTCCATTATAGACAACGGTGTGATTAAATGCCCCTCAGGGTCATTAGTCGCGCAGAATACCACCCTAGGATGGGTATTGAGTGGAAAAATAAATACAAACGGAGCTGCTGCACACCAAGTAGTAGCCATGCACGCTCAAGTGGAATCCGTGGAACAGTTGCTTCGATCATTCTGGGAGGTTGAGGCTGAGCCCTGCAATAGTCAGAAAATATTTACAATGGAGGAGCAAAGATGTGAGGATATATATCACTCCACGACCACTCGCGATGAAGAAGGACGATACGTTGTCAGACTTCCTTTTCGGGATGAGCAACCAGCCTGTGCAGATGGACAATCTAGAGGTATAGCTCTAAAGAGGTTAAATTTTCTAGAGAATAAATTAGAGAAGAATCAGCGTCTGAAACAGGAATACCAAAATATATTTAAGGAATATTTGGAACTCAATCACATGCAGAAAATAGATTGTGGCACCGTGGAAAATTCACCTAAAGGCTTATTTTTACCTTATCACGCTGTGATACGTGAGGATAAAGAAACAACGAAGTTTCGTATAGTCTTAGATGCATCCTGCAAAGGAGTTAATGGAGTGTCGTTGAACAATGATTTAATGGTGGGACCTACATTGCAGTCCGAATTACGTCACATAATTATGCGTTGGAGAATGCACCCAATCTGTTTTATAGCAGATATAGTAAATATGTATCGCCAAATTAAGATCCACGATGCTGACTCCGAGTACCAGCGCATATTGTGGCGAGAAAATCCAGACGATCCTATTCAAGAATACAAATTGCTGAGAGTAACTTTCGGGACTTCTTCAGCACCATACCTTGCCGTCAAGAGCCTAATGCAAGTAGCAAAGGATGAAGGCCAGCACTTTCCACTAGCAGCTGAAAAAGTGAAGCAGGATTTCTATATGGATTTGATGTCTGGATGTGAGACGCCAAAAGAAGCAATTGAAATCTACAAGCAAATAACAGAACTACTGAAAAAAGGAGGATTCGAATTGCAAAAGTGGTCTAGTAATTGTGAAGCAATGTTAAAGCAAATACGAGAAGAAGCGCGGCAAAGAGAAAATGATAAAAAGATAAAGGTAAAGGAAGATTCCATAAATAAATTACTCGGACTTACGTGGAGTCGACGTAGCGATGAGTTTATCTACGCAGTTCAATTACCACTAGTTTCAATGCCTGTAACAAAACGTAAAGTTATTTCTGACATCTCGAAACTATACGATCCGCAAGGGTGGATAGCACCGTGTATAATTAAGGCTAAAATCTTTATACAACGGCTATGGCTTGCAGGTATAGACTGGGACGAGGAGCTGCCGCCATTTCTACTGGAAGAATGGTTGGATTATCGTAAAGGTCTATCGGAACTTACCCGGTTCAGACTTAATCGTTGGATGAAAGCTGAGAGCAGTTCATCGTTAATCGAGCTCCACGGCTTCAGCGATGCGTCCAACACTGCATTTGCTGCAGTCGTATACTTGCGAGTGATAGATGCAGAAGAAAGAGTACATGTCAGCCTTGTGACAGCTAAAACCAGAGTGGCCCCAATAAAACAAATATCCATTCCACGATTGGAACTAAGTGGGTCTGTTTTATTGGCAAGGCTGTTAGTAAAAGTAGCAGAGGTATTGAAGATATCTAAAGAAAACATACATGCTTGGACCGACTCCGAAATAGTACTCGCATGGTTAAGCAGCCATCCAAGCAAGTGGAAGACGTTCATTGGTAATAGGGTTTCTGAAATACTCACGGTAACTAGTCGTAGTCAGTGGGCTCATGTGCAGTCAGAACAAAATCCTGCAGACTGCGCATCGCGTGGTATATCTCCTGCAGAATTGATTAATCATCACCTGTGGAAAACCGGACCTGCATGGTTAAGCGACAACATTATACACTACACAAACCCTAAAACCTTAACTACTAATCTGGAAGAAAAGAAAATTGAAACTTACCATTCGGCTACCGTATCCACGTCCATGGTTGACAGCAGTGAAGATGCTATGTGGTCGAAATATTCTTCACTCATAAAGCTACTGCGAGTTATCGCGTATTGCCGTCGGTTCCTGAAATCTAAAAATAAAAGTCATACTTACCTTCTGAAAGAAGAGATCGATGAAGCGTTGATAATCATGTTGAAAAGGTGTCAAATGCAAACATTCGGAGAAGATATGGAAGATATTCAAAGGGGTAAACTAAGAAAGAAAAGTCAACTTACGTCACTCAATCCCCAAATTGACGAGCTGGGATTACTCCGTGTTGGTGGGCGGCTGCAATTTGCAAATATGGAATTAGATCAAAAACACCCAATTTTACTGCCGAAGAAATCGTGGTTGACACAACTTATTATCAAAGAAGCTCACGATAAGACCCTTCATGGGGGGACGCAACTCATGATCAATTATCTCCGGTCCCAATACTGGATTTTAGGAATGAAGAGTCTTGTGAAATCCCATGTCAGGAAATGCGTTGTCTGTGTACGACATGCAGCCAACACGCGAAACCAGCTGATGGGGCAATTACCAGCGCCAAGAGTTACCATAGCGAGAGCGTTCCTACGAATTGGAGTAGACTATGCTGGCCCTATCAACTTGCGGGTTTCCAAAGGCAGAGGAAACAAATCCTACAAAGGGTATATATGCCTATTCATCTGCATGGCAACCAGAGCAGTAGTACATTTGGAAGCTGTAAGTGAGCTGTCAACTCAAGGTTTTCTTGCGGCCTTCAAAAGGTTCGTTGCGCGACGAGGTCACTGCAGTGACATTTACAGTGACCATGGATCTAATTTTCTGGGAGCTTCAAAGGAATTGAAACAACTATTCGAAGTGGAAAGGTCTCTGCTCACATCAGAGATAGCAGATTTGATGGCGAACAACGGAACCAAATGGCATTTCATACCACCATACGCCCCTAATTTTGGTGGCCTTTGGGAAGCCGGCATCAAATCATGTAAATTCCACCTGAAAAGAGTTATTGGAAGTCATACCCTCACATTCGAAGAGATGAGCACCGTACTCACTCAAATAGAGGCGTGCCTAAACTCTAGGCCCATATCGTCATTTCTTGGTGGGAGAACCCTTGGTGGTAGCTCCAGACAACCAGTATGATCAGACACCTATAACATCTCTTAGACGATGGCAATTATGTCAACGTATGTTGCAGGACTTTTGGAAGCGTTGGTCTCAAGAGTACTTGGCGCAATTCCTGCAAAGACACAAATGGACGCAACAAACCCCTGAGCCTAAAATCGGTGATGTAGTTTTAGTCAAGGAACTTGACCTCCCTCCAGCTAAATGGGTTCTTGGCAAAGTAGTTGCATTACACCCGGGTATGGACAATATTACGCGTGTAGTAACGTTGCGATGTAAAAATTCTGAAATTAAGAGACCTGTCTCTAAATTATGTATTCTGCCCATTACTGACTAATTTGTGTTGTCTGTCAGAGGGCTACTTTTATAGAAAGTTTAATTTATGTTTACTATTTAATTCTACTAATTAAGTTGTTAATCAGTACAGTATAGTGGACGCTAGGTGAACTGCTGTTAAATATCACCTTTGCGTGCCACGCTTCATATTTGAGTAAATGTTTAAAACAAAACTGTTATTGAATGTTCATATAATTTAGATTAAGAACTTCTGTTCTTGGTGGGCGGCATGTTCATAACAAGAACCGTTCGCTTTCATTCATTAACACTAGTAACTTATAACGTAGTAAAATTGTTTCCAAAGTTCGCCAACAGATGGCGCTGTACGTCGAATGAAACATGCTAACGTTTGTTTTACTTAAACTTAAGATGTTATTTTTATGATTTTGTTAAAATAGGGATCTGGCAACCTACTTGTTGTCTTATTATTGAACGCAGAGGTCGCCATATTGGATTTGTTCGTACGAGTTTTGTACAACCCATTCAAGTACTGACCGCGCCCGACGTTGCTTAACTTCAGTGATCGGACGAGAACCGGTGTTTTTGTCAAATGTCTTGAAAACGGTGCATTCTGCGGCAAAATCAATGAAATTTTCATCCCCCCTTTGAAACCCCCGCACTCCTCCTCCCCCCCTCCCCCTCCCCGCACCACTCACCTCACCCCCTCCCCCTCCCCGCACCCCTCACCTCACCCCACCCTCACCTCACCCCTCTCGTAAACGTCAACTTGCGTTGCGTTGCGTATTTAACGCAACGCATTTAACGCAACGCTTCTTGGAAGTCGCATTAGAAGTTTCACATCACCATGTCTGTTTATTTTTGTATGAAAACAACCATAATTATGTTTAACTACGCCAAAGGAATGTATAAAATCCTTCTCGCTCGCAATATCGCAATAAATTGTATATTCCATTATCAAAATTACACTGGTTGCAAAGAATAGTTATTATGTGCATAAAAATAAATATTCAATAAGCTTTCTGACCTTCGAAAAATTTAAACGAGCTCTGAAAAGGTGGTTGGCCGATATGTGCTACACAGTAAAGGTACCAGGGTGGAACCTTTTCACAACCAATTTCACGATAATTTCTTTGGCAGATGTATGGAATGTCAACACGATATTTGCAATGAAAAGGGTTCACTCTAGTACGTGATTCAGTTTCTTCGACTGTACAGGAGTTTTTAGTCTAAGTACCTAAGCTAGATTTTTTTGATAGCTTCAAGGGATTACAGACTTTTTATTTGATGATAATTACAGCTTGATATAGGTAAAAACTTAAGAAAATGACCGGGGGCCTGTTGCATAACAAAGTACAACTATACCTTGACAAGCTCGTGCGCGGCGCTCGGCGGAACCCTGTCGCAGGGAGCCTCTGCTGTCCTTAACAAGATTGTTTTTAATAAGTGCGACAAATACTGACTGCGACAGGGTTCCGCGGAGGGTCGTGCACGAGCTTGTCGGACTAAATATTACAAGCGGAACTCCCGCTTAAGTTATATTAACTAGAAAGGGAGTTCCACCTTGTAATATAAGTTGTACTTTGTTATGCAACAGGCCCCTGTTGTATGTATTAGTGCACAGAATTGATATGGAGCTTAAAGTAATTTTTCGAATTTGGAACGTCAATTTGTTTATACGGACACGTTACTACTACATACAACGGGTCATTTACTTAAGTTTTTCACCAATACCTGCGCACATACACGCGCGGACACACACACACATATCTACACACTCACACCATTGTTAGTATTGTATAGTTCTGTTGTTATTGTTAAAACTTATTTGTTATGGAAGAGCGGAGTCTGCTGACACAGGTATTTTATACTTACTAGCAGATTGCAACCTTTGCACTGTAAACCTTGTACTTTTAACATAATAAAAAAAAAATATCTTCTAATATATAAAAATCTCGTGTCACGGTGTTTGTTACCGAACTCCTCCGAAACGGCTTGGCCGATTTTTATGAAACTTTGTTCTCTACACTCGGTAGGTCTGAGAATAGGTCGTAGGCTATTTTTTATCTCACCTCCCCATTCTTCGCGGACGGAGTCGCGGGCAACAGCTAGTATTATATAATACCTCCTCGCGTTCCTATAGAAAAGGGTCTTGAAAGACAGACAGACGGACTACAAAGTGTCGTAGTATCACTTTGTTGTCCGTCTCTCTGTCTGTCGAGACGGTTTTGTTGTTTTTTTGAGGCACGGAACCCAAAAAATTGGGATTTAATTAAATAAACGCCTCACTCATCCCTCCGGTAAAAAATGCGTAAATTATCACCACCAATTTCCTCTCCTAATTCTCGATGGCCGCGCAATCGACGAAAAAGGTCCAAAATTAGCGATTAAAGCACCTACTGATCCGCTAATCAAATCCAATTAACATTCAAACAAGCAACGAGGGCCGAAGCGTCCTCGACGTCATCAGTGTGACGTAATGGAGAGTCCCTGTGTGCTAATAATTAAGCTGTATTTTGGGACTAAACAAAGCGGAGCTCACCAAAAGTTTGCCCATTACCGGACACCGGCGGGCACGGGATGCCACCTTTAGGGCTGTCTTAGGACGAAGATTCAAGGGTCCTGTGTATCTAGGATAAACTAATTATTTTGTACAGTTTATTATGATAGCTATGGTAAGGATTTTTGGGTTTGAAGCCGTGATGTAGGCAGGTTGATTTAATGTCTCTGTAAGAGGCATTTTACATTAGCGCCTTCCGAGCGTTTTCTAGTGAACTGAAACTATTACTTTCCTCACTCGCGACTATACGATTTCATGTTTTTTGTGCGACGTTTATAAAGACCACGAATCCCTCATGATTTTCGGAAATTCCCGATAGTTATATATAAATTAAGTTTACGCGTGCGAACCTGAAGATAAAGACAAGTCTTTAAATAATTTTCATTAGTCTGCTTACTTTGACCGCAGATGTTAAGTATCCTCAACCCGGTAGCCATAAAACTAAAAACTACTTTCAAGAAACTCCTGGAACGGACGGACAACCCTAGCATAGGTACATTCTATTATTCACGCTGACGCTTTTGTATGCATTACGGAACACTACACAACGCGACCGAGGAACGTGTCACTTTACTGAAACCTTCGGTCTTGGTAATAAAGGCTATAGTCCCTCGTGCTCCAGGCCACGTTAAGGATGTCGCGTGCTTTAGTTGTTTGAATAAAATTCTTCAGGTAATGTTAGTATTGTGGACTAGATTAACATGGTTAGAGCACCGAAAGAAAACAACTTTTCTCAAAAATGTCCGTAAAAGTTGTCATTATTCTTTACATATCAGAACGTGAAGTGCATAGTTTATGGTCAGTAAAAAAATTAAAAAGTTAAAAACATTGCAGGCTCGATAAACTCGACAACAATGTCGTATACAAATTCCATTATTGTCGAGTCTCAAACTTTTAAAAAAGTTAAAACGGCCATGGTAATAAGTTGGCACTATTCGTATACAACCAATTCAAATGACCGGTATTAGTTGTTTTGTTGGAACTCCAGACTTTTTTTATTGTGTTTGAAACAGCTTGTGATGTTTTCGGTAGAAAAATACACCTGGAGTTTTTTTTTAATGGAAAAAGGTGGGAAAGGGTTTAATGACATTTAATTTTAAGTGATTTGCAATTCTTTGTATTTATTTAAGTATATATGTATGTATGTAAACTCTTTATTGTACAAAATAAGGAAAAAAAAGAAAAACATTATTGACAACCGTTAAGTTAATAAAATTATATTCTATTTTTTTTCTTTCACCATTTTTGAGAAAAGCTTTATATTAGTCTCGGCTGGAATAGCAATTACTGGCTTCGTATTGGATAAACGGACTCGCAAGCTCGTCCGTTTAATACTCATACTCAGCCAGCAATTGCCTACTTCCAGGCCACGACAATAATGTACTATTAATGGGTTCCTTTAGTTTAGGGGACAAACGTTGTTTATTCTAAACTTAAAAATAGTTTGTTGAATAAAATTGTCTGGAAGTTTTTTGTCTGACTTAAGAATTTTTCTTGGCTTTTGGCCTTTTTGAGGAGCTCAGATTCACGCAAAGAGCTATGGAGAGAGCTGTAGTCGGAGTTTCTTTGCACGATAGAATCTGGGAGGCCACCACGAAATTCAAAATTCGAAGCTCGTATCATGTCGTCCCTTTCGCTCTCCCATTTAATAATATATTTTTTTTTTGAATGAGTCGCTAGAGGGGCCAAAGACGCGAAGTCTTAGCTATTTTTTACTTTAGGGTAGGAAGAGTGACTTGTGCTCGGGAAAAATCCCTTCGGACGAACTGGGAATGGAGGACCCAGACAGTGTCCGACTTGCACGGACTAAAAAACCCGGTCACAAGTCCCCTTCTCTATTGATTATTAATACAAAAAACGTGTGCTTTATATTTTGAGGAGGGGAGGGGTAGGGAGGGGACTTAATCTACCCACAGTGTCCTGCCTCAGCCATTCATTTAATAATATTACAGTAAAATTACATAAAGTTTACCACTGACAGATGGTTTGCCTTCATTTCATATTCAACGTTAACGACCTACAAATAAATAATTTATTGAATCAGGCGTTACTTTGCGGAGGTCCATATTAATGAACTAAAACAATTACTTGGTTGTGGTAACTCTGAAGATGAGCTCTGGTTGAGTTCGAAACGCGTCAGTGTAGCTTGGTGGTGGTGATGGTTGGGTTTATGTGATTTGTGTGTGTTCGTACAGTGTGGAGGTGGAGGAACTGCATGAACGCACATTTCTTGCATAAACGTAACTATTGTAAGGTCGCGGGTGAGCAAAGTAATTGTTTTAGTTCACCTACAAATAAAGCCAATTTTAGAATACCTACTGTTACCTACGTTTGCAGATTTTGTAATAACTACTTTATTTGTATGGTGTTAAAGTTGGAAATGAAATGAAGGCAAGCAATCTGTCAGTGGTAAACTAAAAGTAAACGTATTGTAACTTGAATGGAACGGCACGATACGAAGTTCGAAAATCGAATTTAGTAGTTTAAGGCCTGAAATAACGCCAAAGAACTACAATACGTTTACTTTTAGTTTACCACTGACAGATTGCTTGCCTTCAATTGATTTCCAACTTTAACACCATACAAATAGAGTAGTTATTACAAAATCTGCAAACGTAGGTAACAGTATTCTAAAATTGGCTTTATTTGTAGGTCGTTAAAGTTGAATATGAAATGAAGGCAAACCATCTGTCAGTGGTAAACTTTATGTAATTTTACTGTAGTGTCGCTAACTGCGTCTGTTACTTACATACTCGAAGTATGTAAGTTGAAGTTGCAATGGGCAGGCCACATCGTTTGTAGAGCTAAACGGTAACCGAAGAAGATAACCATCATCATCATCATCCCAGGCCATATACATATATCCCACTGTATGGCCTTGGGCCGTAGCCCCACCGCGAGCCCATTGGGGATTGGGAATTTCACACACTCCATTTCTTTGTCAGGTGTGTGCAGGTTTCCTCACGATGTTTTCCTTACCTTAGTGCTCATGGTAAATATTAAATGTAATTTTGCATATAAATTCTGAAAAGGTAAGAGGTAATATCCCAGGCTTGCTAACCTATCTAACTAAATCATGTTTATTTACAAAATCCGTACTCGTTTTATGTCACCTTGTGTAGTAGGAAGTAGAATATTCTGATGCTTGCAAATTGCAAAGTGTTTTTCAGTCTATCTATAAGCTTCGGGAATAATCTTCTTGGACTAGAATATCGGCAATAATACACGGACGCAGCTCGAAAATAAACCAGACGACGATGTCTTGGAAGCTACCCCACACTGAAATAGAAAATCTCTATGCGAATTGTACCTTAATGTGACTTCGATGTATTCAGGCAGTCGGTCGACTTGTATGGTCACAAATAAACTTCTACTTCTTCTCGGAATCGAATATTACTCAAAGAAGTGATTTTTTGGTGGAATGTCTTTTGGACATCTGGTATAATGGTAATTTAATAAATAGGTAGGTAATGTAGTATTTTGAAAATCTGCTATTTTGGGAACGTAGTATTTTAGGCACGAGCGAATTTGACCCATAGCATTCGAGAATGTTGAAAAATCTACCACCGATTCGTAAAAACCCTGTTGAGAAGAATCCATCAAGAAACTCAAACAATCCTCCTGGTCACAACTTACCTATCTTTCTTCTCGTTCTCTATAAAGCAAGGATTGTTCAAAAAATCACCTGCCTTTTACTTAGAAATAAAAAGATTTGAGCCGAATAAAAAACGAGTGAGTAAGACAGAAGACAGCAGAGAGATCTTCAGAATAATTACAGATTAACGGTAAGTAAATACGTTTTTACTTTGATCCTCCTCTACTACAAACGTCCCTAAAGTTGTTTAGTTTCCATGTTTACGTAACAGCATCTAAAACGAAATTGTATGTGCCTGTTGTACCCGTGTAAGCCGGTGCGGGCAGCTATTATTCCATAATGTATATTATATTCTTCATTCAGCCTAACTATAACTCTACGCATCTCCCACGTGTTAATCAAACATGCTACAAAACAGACAGGTTAAATAAGATTGGCCTCAACTGAAACATACAACCCTGTCGTAGCTATAGAGTTATCATAGCATCGTATTACCATCCCCTAATACGCGAGACGCGCGCACAGGCACGCCAACAAGTCAACGTTTAATCCTGACATGGAAATATATGGATTAACGATAATCCGTGCCAGTCTACAGTTTCGAATTATGATTGCTTTGCATTTCGCAGTCGCTGTTTCCATTTCATGTTGAATTTTAAGAGTAAATTACCCTTTGACGCAAGTGGGTGTGAGCTAAAAGGGACGACAAATGATTAAGGTCTTAAAAAGGATTAATTTATAGTTATTAGAACACATAAAAAAATTGCGCTATGAGGGCCTAATAGGAAATATCAAAAAGGTTATTCGATGAGACTATTCAATTCAATCTTTAATAAAAACTTTTTAACAAAAAATTAAACCGCCGAAAAAACTGAAAAGCAATAAATAATGCCTTATTTGTTTGACCTTAATCTAGGTACCAGTTTGAAGTCGGTGCCTCAGCACTTAGCCAGGAGGAGTGGACCTATAATCGTCTACCTGATTGGCTTCTATCACTCCTCCTGGCTCGTGCTGAGGCACCGACTTCAAACTGGTACGGTCGACCAAGAAAGTGGTCTACCAGTTTTGACAAAAGTTTCTGTAACGTCTAAATATCTCTAAGTCACTGTCATCATGTTATTGCAAGGGAAAATCGACCTCGTTGTATCATGACGTGCAAATGAACTTCGACCGTAGGGGGGTAGACCATAGATTAAGGTCAAACAAAAAAGGTATTATTTTTTGCTTTTCAGTTTTTTAGGCGGTTTAATTTTTTGTTAAAAAGTTTTTATTTTATACTTTTTTCCATCCTTGGGGTAATTTTTTTTCCAAATTTATAATACCAACTTCAAGGTATACCCTATCTATCCAATAAAAAAGAATTATGAAAATCAGACTACTCTGTAAAAAGTTAGTCAATCATCCCCTGTTTTCCTACCCTTAGGGTAGGAATATTATTTCCAAATTTAAATGAGACCACTCTTGGGGTATACGCTTTCCAATAAAAAAAGAATCATCAAAATCGGACTACTCTGTAAAAAGATCTGCGTGATCATACATAAAAAAAATATATATATATATATATACACGTCGAATTGAGAACCTCCTCCTTTTGTTTTCGTCGGTTGAAAATATAGCTCCATCGATGCCATCGATGATTCTGCCAATGTTGAGGTTGAAAAATACACTATCAGTGGGCCATTGTGCGGTTAATCGACGTCACAGGAGGCCGAAGATCTGGCAGCTACCTCAGACAAAGAATTAACTTAGCTATATTCAAAGAAGGAACGCTGCCAGTATCTTCGGAATCTTCCCTGCTTGCTTCTAAGTACCCAATGTTAGTTGCAGATATTTTTATATAAATAATTACTTTAAGATGAATTTATTTTTTGTGTGTATTATAAATGTAAATAAATCAATGAGGGTTTTCTGACAGGTGGAATATCGCTAGATGGCGTTAGTATCGTAAGGTCTATTTGACGTTACACCCATACAACAAATGTCAAAGTTGTCAAACGGACCTGACGATACTAGCGCCAAATAGCCTCTCATAGAAAACCCTCATTTTCGTTAATATTTACCTATTTTACAGAATGTCCTTAATGAGATTCTGTTGTTCTTTTAGGTACGTACATGAACAAAAATTACAAGTATATCTTTTCACTGGGTCCTTTTTATGTGCTGTCAAAATACGATTTTCCCATAGATTTTGTACAGCAATAGCTAGTTATGACGTTACTTCTTTGCCATCTCAATCGACTAATATAACTAAAAATCTAATTTTGCAGTACATAAATCTAAAATTATTCTGGTTGTCAGGGCTAAAATAAAACCTTTTCTCCAGTCCCGCGTCTTGTTTTATAGTACCTATCAATTATCCTATTCTGCGAAATAAATGAAAATAGAAAAATGTGTGGGAAGGCGGAAAAGCGGCGAAATTGCTAATGCTATTGGAAGAAAATAGGTACAAACGTTATCATTTCTATTCACCAAGTTCTATCCAGTTCTATGTTTCAAGCAGATTTTTCATTGATTTTCCATCTACTATGGATTTAAGGCTAGGGGAACGATTTTAAAAATCACATCACTCGAAAATGCCATTCGAAAATGGGAAAAAACTAACATTACCCGGGACTTAATCACGACTATCTATTATTGCTAAAATTACCTTGAAATTTACATTTTATTACATTTTTTAAATTTTTCATGAGCTTTACGGTGAAGGAAAACATCGTGAGGAAAAGTGCATACACCTGCGAAGAAATTCAATGGTGTGTGTGAAATACCCAATCCGCACTGGGCCCGCGTGGGAACTACGGCCCAAACCATCTCATTCTGAGAGGAGGCCTGTGCCCTGCAATGGGACGTATTATATATAGCCTGGGATCATGATATATATTTGTTGCTATCGTAGTTTTATAGTAGCACACAATTACCATTTTCGTATGGTAGGTATTTTTCGAGTGAAATGAGTTTAGGAATCGGTCCCCAGCATCCGTAATTGGGTCAGGCTGTTTGGCCCTTGTGTGCTTTGTGATACGACCGCCATTGGCATGTGACGGCGTGCTGTTTTTGAACGGGCCAATGGGTTCGGCGGGTCTCGAGTGACAGCCGGTTTTGGTTTACAGAGTATGTTGTATTGCAAGGTCCAAGCTCATCGTACCTATAAAGAAGGGTCTACCAAATAGGAAAATAAAAGTCATTCCCTATGGAGTCAATGAACAACCTTTTACCTTGCTATTCCACAACTAATAGAGCAAGACAGTGAAGTTTGAGTGACACATAAATGTTTCCATGCTAAAACCCGCCCTCTTTCACTTCCATCTAATAAAAAAGTTAATCTACATCTGCACTAATCTATACTAATATTATAAAGAGGAAAGATTTTATTGTTTGTTTGTATGTTTGTTTGTTTGTTTCATAGGCGCCGAAACTACCGGACCGCTTTCAAAAATTCTTTTGCCGTTAGAAAGCTACATTACCACAGTGTGACATAGGCTACTTTTTACCGCGGGAAAATACCTTTTCCTGCGGGAAAATCAATTTTATCGCGGGCGAAGCTGCGGACGGAAGGCTAGTACTATATAGATTAAAACTACATATCCGTATCAAGAGACAATCTCATCACTAGAAGAAGCATTTTACATACAAACGTACGAACATTGGAAGTTCTATGTCAGTGAATATAGAAATATCTATACAATAGTAAAGGATACTTTCAGAGTCTTCAAACAATTACGTTGTTAATGAGTTACAGAATGTAATCGTTTACAACTAAAACATACCTTCTGACTAAATTGTTTAAGTTATAAACCAGTTCACTAGTAACCCACAATTACAACTTAATTGAGATAACATCCCTAAAATGTACAGTCATAAAATTTCAAACTAGGTTGAACTCCTGAACCCTCCGAAATTCCGAGGTATAATGAAAGGTGCGAAATGTCTTTCGTTTCCAAGTAACTAACCGCCACACAGAGAGACGCAAATAAAAGATTAATTATTGATTAATCTCATCTTATTTCTCAATAATATTATAAACGGCAAATTTTGAGAAGACGTGTGGATGTTTGTTGCTATTTCACTTCTAGTCTCTTATTCGAAAAAAAAATATACTCCTTTCTTTAAGCCGTCGTGTAAAACACCCTTGATCATGATTATTTCCTTTATTCATGTTTGCTTTTCATACCATTGTTTGACTCAAGTACGTTACAAGAAACACAGTGACCATAAAAATCTAATATCCAACCGTAACCACCTCAAACTGCCGTAAAGAACAGAGCAATCTTGTAGACGTTCTAATAATATTTCTAGATTTACTATCAAATAAATGTCCGCCGTGAAACCGCCTATAACTCACAACTTCACTGCAACCTATAAAACTGTTCAGGGGTTATTAAAAGTTTCTCCCCTTAATTGTGAATCGAAAAGCCGAATCCTTATTACCGAGGGTACGGAACTCCGAAAGGGCACTAGCACTAAGTCCCATTTGCGTCAGGCCCTATTATCCCTTCGGAACATATTGCCGTTAAAGGACGACCTTTAATGGGAAATCAGCGTGCTGATGTCGATTGTGATAAGTTATTACTATTAATATGATATGGAATGGGTCCATTTTAGGGGTCGTCAATATTTAGAGGTTGCGGTCAGCTATTTGTTTGAACCTTATAATTAATATTGTCTGACGTTGAAGCGCCCTGTGCTTTTGTTTTATGAGTTTTATCTCGCCTATTTTTATTTTTTATGTCGTCGTTTTCACTAATTAACACGGTCTTCTAGATTTTTTTTGTTTAAATTGGCTTTTTCTTCATTATTACGATCACTCATGCAATGTAACAAAATACTTTTTAAAACACCTCGACATTTAAGTATTAATTAAACAGTATTTCGCTGCGTAATTGAATCATGAGAGCGTTACATTGTAGTCTTTTGAATCCATACTAATATTATAAATGTGAAAGTGTGTTTGTTTGTTTGTCCATCTTTCACATTCCCGTAATTTTTGATATTGTCATAGTTGATGGGCTGGTGAGTGACATAGGCTACTTTTTATCACGGGAAAATATCTCATTCCCTCGGGAAAACACGTTTTGATCTATTTCAGCGGGGGCGAAGCCGCGGGCATCGGCTAGGTCATTATAATTGTTTAATTTAAAACATTATATGTAGACTTGAGTCTGATTTAAATCAGTCATTGTAACGCCAGGATGACTGATTCAGTAATAAACAAGAGAGTACTTACTTAAATACTACATTCAATTTAGGTAGGCTCAATATTGCCCTAAGGGCGTTAGAGAGTTTATGTACTAACTTTAGTATAACAGATAGGCCTAAAGTGTCAGTCCCGTGTTTCCTAATGAAGGCCAGCAAAATGGGCCGATGTATTTAAGTATGACCTCTATTAAGCAGCCCCGAAATGTGTCTTGTGTGTCACACACGTGTCTTGATGGATATTAAGGAAATAGAGGGACAAGTGAAAATAAAACACATAGAATATACGCCATGTTTTAAGGAATTAAAATAAATAGTGTGTATACAGGATGCTAACAAAATTAGGTACCGATATTTCTATGTCTTAATCTACTAATCAAAACAAGTCACTTTTATACTAACAAATTTCAAAATTTGAAAAAAAATCTTGATTTTCCATTACTAAAGCAGTAATCCGTTTGGATATGTATGAAAAGATTGCGTTTTTTAAAAATTTTTAAAAGTTGTCTGAGTGGAAGTGACTTGTTTTGATGAGTAAATTACGCCCTGGAAATATTGTTACTTAATTTATTAGCACCTTATATATTTTTTTTCGAAATAGATAGGCAATTGAGCGAACTAATTTTGTTATGAATGTTTTGTTGTGAATGCCATTTTTAAGGATTTTGGTTTAAGAATTGGATTAATTACGGTTCAAAAGATAGTGCTGTGATAGACGGACGGACAGACAGACAGCGGAGTCTCAGTAATAGGGTCCCGTTTCACCGTTTGGGTACTACAGAACCCTAAAAACAACATGAAGTAACCTTTTAATCACATTATCGCCAAAGGAAATCTAATAATCGGTTCTGTATCCAAGGCACAGAAACCTTTAAGTGGGATACGAAAGTTAATTAAATTAATTCCGTTGTTTGATCTACTCTCGAACGAAATCATTACCTAACGAGATATTTATTTGATCAGAAAATGGACGGTTAAACGGGAAGAGAACCCAATTAGTTTTTTTTTTTTCTGGAATCCGATAACGATTCAGTGGGATGCTTTGTTTGTTTGCTTTGCGCTTTCTCTAGATGCCGATTTAATTAGTTTCTTTTCAAATCTTTGCATTGGAAAATTGAAAAGAATAAATTATTCCTTGATGTCTTGTTTGTAGGCGACAGGGTAAGTATCTAAAGTAAAGATTAAATATTGTGAATTTTGATTTTTCCATTAAAACTATCTTTCATAACTGTCAATAACTGATTCTTTGTGGGACTTATCTAATCACGAACTACTCAAACTCCAGTAATTACCTTGACGTTTCGACCGCATTGCAGCGGCCGTGGTCACGAGTGTACTTTGACTGAACTCGACTGAACTCGGCTGGACTGAAGTCGAATGATTGAGTTCGAAAAAATCGCGCGCCTAAACAAACGTGATACCCTACACTTCAGTCGACTCGTAACCGCGGCCGCTGGTCAAAACGTCGAGGTGATTCCAGCAATTTAAGGAGTTCGTGATTGAGTGACGACAAAATTTAGCGTCAGGAAAGATAAGCTTGGTTTTCATGAGAAATAACGGTATTTTTCTTCAAAATTCGTAGCTGATATCCTATTCCATAACAACAGAATTAAAACTCGTAGAGCGCTACGAAGTCTACGGCACGGCGTAGCTTTAGCAAACGCTACGCGGCTACGCATTTTTCCTACACAAAGCGGAGTTCTATAAATATTTGAAATACTACTTTTTAATTTGGACCCCTGGGAGACAGTACAACAATAATCAGTCAATTAGCAGCATGAAAAAACTAAAAACAATGTCCCTTTCAATTTCATTTCCCTTGACAGCAATAAATTGATGAGGAAATACACTTCCTGCGCGAATTTTGGGGGAGGTTTTTTTACCCTGACATTAACGACAATCCCACTTAAGCTTAATGAACAACTTCATTAATTTCGACCCCTTAAGATGTCATTTTAATGCCTCTTGAACTGTATGCGATAAGCCAAAAAAATTAGTAATAATTTTTTAGAGATTCCTGGCATAAAAACTTTAGTAATTATGTGAAATAAAATAATTAAATCGTTGAGATTTTTAACGAAATTTATTTTTCAGTTCTGATATGATATTTTAATATATAAAAATCTCGTGTCACGGTGTTTGTTATCGAACTCCTCCGAAACGGCTTGACCGATTTTTATCTTTCTAATATATAAAAATCTCGTGTCACGGTGTTGGTTATCGAACTCCTCCGAGACTTCTTGACCGATTTTTATCAAATTTTTTCTCCGTACTCTACCGAATGAGAATAGGTCGTTGGCTACTTTTTATACCCCTAGGTGATATATGGCAAAACAACGTTTGCCGGGTCAGCTACTGTAAACATAACAATATGCACGACTATGTATGTCAAAGACAAGTCAAGATTGTGAAGATATTTCTCTTTCTAAAATAATAAAGTGTATTATTATTTAATTCTGTACCGACTTTTAGTAACTCCATCTAGAGCACCACCAAATTTTGGACAAAATTCGTTGCGTATTATCGTCCTAACTATAATTTATTACAGCATTTACCTAAAGGTAAATCCCGATTGCGTAAACCTTAAATCTGCACGTTCATAATAAAAGGCCAACAAGAGGAAATATGAGAGTTAATATAAATTTAAAATTTATTGTAAGCTGTGTAACTCTGGCCGGTGATTTATAATCGTGGCTTAAACCGCGTTAACGGTGCCACATAAAACGGCCAGGGTGAGTTGGAAATAATAATTGATAACTTTTTCTCATCTTTAACTTTTTATTAGCCCTGTGGTTTGACCTGGATCGTGGGGTCAAATCCAGGTTCACTCTGAGTTGAAGCAATTCAATGGTGTGTGTGTGAATGTCCCAATCCACACTGGGCTGCGTGGGAACTACGGCCGAAGCACTCGGATTCTGAGAGGAGGATTTTGCCCAGAAGTGGGACAGATGTGGGCGGAGATGACAAACTTTTTCTTTCTACTTTAAAAATAACGGAAGGTGGGATTGGCATAAACTAAACATGCGATTACTGGTAATTTTGTACTAGAATAGTTGCCATCTTTAATTTTATGTCATAAGTAAAAGTAATGGAGGTGATATCAGGGTGTCATCTATTGGGCATTAGCATGTCGAACACTGGGACATTTAACTTACTTCGATTTTTTTGAGCAATAAAAATGAGGTAAATGAACTGTATTTTTACTGAAGAAAGGTTTTTAAAAACGAATTAATGATACAAACAAAACTATGGCAATGATAATTTATTTTAAAACCGGCGAAGCTCAAGTTGGACTCGCGCATCGAGGGTGGCGTACAGTCAAGGGCATATAAATTATATAAACACCACAAAATCACAAAAAAAAACCGATTACCTGTTTAAAAAACTTATGAACTACAGCCGCTGACAGACAAATTAAAAAGTTTTTTTTTATAAGCGACTCACGCTTGACCGGTTTTTATTATTTCTTCTTTTTTCAACATTTTTCTACACACTGCTGAGTACGAGTATAAGTCTCTTCCAATTCCTTCCATGTAGAGTTTCAACGAAAACAAAAGTTATACGTTTAAATATGCCCCCTCTTAATTTTTAATTAATTTTATTTTTTTAATTTTTTTGTTGTAGCGGCAATTAAGAACTAACTAGGTACGCGTTGTGAATTAATTTCAACTATCTAGTACGGTTCTTGAGATACAGCCCTGAGGCACAAGGACAGACGGACTATGTAGGTTTAGTAATAGGGTCCGTCTGTTCACCCTCCGGGAACGAAACTCCAAAAAAAATGCGTGTACGTCTGACACATTGATGTAAAATAATGTTCTGCAAATTTTGTTATTCACTTTTAAACTTTCCATTGGCTTTGTGTACATCGTGACCATCTCCCCGCAGTGTGGCTGCAACTTAAACCCTCCGCTTATACGCTTATTTTAAACTAAAAGTTTGCTTTTTCAGACTTTTGGCTACATTCGCTTTACCTATTACGCTTTTTAATTTTACGCTGTTTTTTATCTCAGAAATCTATAGTTTGGGGAATAAAAATAACGACAAAAATTCATACAATATTCCCAACATTTGAGCATTGTATGTCAAAAAATGATAGTTACGTAGGAAATACCGCTCTTATTTGATTTTTACTCTTATTTATGATAAACTTAAAAAAAACAGACGTAGCATTTTGAAGTAGTTGAAAGGCCATAGGTCAAACCACCAGGCTACCACAGCTTTTTACCCTCCCATCTAATTTGGCATAAACACAAGCGCGAGCCACTAATGGAAATAGTACAGAACTCTTTACACTACGTGCGGGTCAATTTTGTCTGCGCGAATTTGCCGAACAAAATTGCATTATCCGAGGCTTTGTCAAATAGCGCGTGTAATATGCAGCCGCTGTATGTCCACGCATCCGATTAATTTTTTGTTGAAAATATTTTGTAATACTAATATGTGGCTCATACAAAACACGTTGCTATTTATTCTTACTGTTAGTCATGTCATGTACCATTTGATTATAATAGATGGATATTGAGAATTAATATGCCAGCAAGCATGCATAGGTATACCGCAGTTTCTCATGTCAAAAGTCTTTGACTAGAGTGTTGCCAGAGATGGCTTATGGCACTCAACAGAGACGTGGCTGCTAATGATCGGCCTCATAAAAAAGCTCAAGGTCATTCGGAGGGCGATGGAGAGGGCTATGCTCGGAGTTTCTCTGCGGGATCGCATTAGAGAGATAATGAAATCTGCCCAAGAACTAAAGTTACCGATATGGCTCGAAGAATCGCCAGCCTTAAGTGCCATTGGACAGAGCATATCACTCGTAGAACTGCAGATAGCCGATGGTGCTAAAAGGTTGGCATCCACGAACCGTAAGACGTGATGTAGGTAGGCCCCCAAAAAGATGTAGCGACGGCCTGGCTAAAGTTGCGGGGAACGCGTTGGATGCGGATGGCAATGGACCGGTCTGTTTGGCGAACATTGAAGCAGTCTTTCGACTAAAATTATGATATATGGTGGTAATCTCTTGAATTAGTGAAGCAAAATTGTACAAAAAGTTGAGTAGCTATAGGTGTACCAGAATCTCATGGCAAATGGGGAAATAAAAAATTGTAGAGAGCAATACTTGGGAAATTGGACTAAACGGTATTGATACTGTGTAATAACTCAAAAACTATACACATAATAAAAAATCGCAGAAACTTAATTCTTGTATATTAAATGACGATTGATTAAATTACATAAAACCATTACAATTATTAATAAATACAGAGTAATGAATTTTTAAAGTAGAAAAATTTCTTAAGTTTTCATTCACTGGAGGGTTTACCCTATCAGTTTTCCTCTTCGTTCATTTACAAAAAAAAATATGCAGAAAAATACAGTAAAATGCGCGCTACAGACGATAAAGGCTATTTCACTAATGTCGGTGCTATGACACAAAATAAGAAGGTACAGAAGTCAATCAAGTGTATGTACTTCACTTTTCATACCTACGCTCGGCGGTCGCTCTAGGGTTGTCAATTATGGCATATACACATAAAACTTATCGTGATAGTGGCACCACAGATTACTTAATAGTTACTTCGTAACAGATACTGCATCCCGTACAAAATCTTGGTACTTACCGCGATTGTAGCCACAGATTATACTACTCCGTCTCCTTAAGAATGTGTGCGTGCCGACAGTGACAAGGGCTGGCAGTTTGGATTTTTTTTTTTTTCTCTACTTGTTGTTTTACCATTTTGTCGGGATAATTGCTATATATTATATCCATGCAAACTTTTTAGCACTAATATTCCCTAAGCTAAGCCACGGACGGACAAAGGGACAGACGGTCATGGCGAAACTATAAAGGTTCCGTTTTTGCCATTTTAGCTCTGGAATCCTAACAAAAAAGGATATTTATTGTAATGCGCAGAACACATTGCCATGCTCACAGTACCCTAACGTTATACTAGATACGACGTTCAACTTTTGAACTTCGCATCGTGCCATCCCGCTCACGCTTATAGCTTTTTATAGAAGAGTAAGAGGGACAGCACGATACGAACTTCAAAATTGTTATATTAGCTATTAATTCTAGCATAGTCATATTAAAGTTTGCCCCTGTTTCACCATTTTCACTTATTAAAGTCCAGGCGGCATATTTTTTCCGTGGAACACGAATGAACGTGCGTCGGCGCGCGCTTGTGACAACCTACTGAAATTTCGATCGTAGCAGATGGTCCCCGCGGTAGGTAAATATCGCGCGTAAGTACATGGCATGCATGAGGCCTGGTGGCACTCGTATCTAGTTGTTTGATTTATTGTAAGAATGGTAATGTAAAATAATAATAATAATAATAATTAAAATACCTACCTACAATATTTAGCGTTTGTCAATTTTCACTATCGAAAATCCCTAATAACTTCTAAACGGATTATCCTAGTTACACAATTTCCATTGTCCTATCGGTTTTAGACCTAAACCTATCTAATGATACTAAAAACAACACAATATCTATACAAACAAAAAAACATGTTTTCAACTTACGTAATATTAGTGGCGTGAATTTACCTTACAAAAATGTAGTTAGGTACTTACTTCGTTTATACTGATTCAAAATAGGAAACGATTATTACTTTGGGAGTCGGGGCGAGGTGCTTACCTATCTATCTAACTATTCTATGTAACGTTAAAATGAACCATCGTAATACAAGCAGATACCTACTAAACTTACCTCTCTGAAACCACTGGTAGCTTAAAAAATGACCATTCACCGTTAGGGTTGAATTTAAACAACCGTCCACTGAACAGTTATAACCTTTTTTTTGTTGCTCCATTATTGCACTCGAAAAATTCCACAGACGCGCAACACAAAATAAATAGGTATGCGCGACCACAGCACTTGAATAAATACGGAACAGAAGAAAAAGTTCAAACAACGTCGCGCACGCATTACACTACTACACGCACAACATATGTGTGCGTGACCTGTCACAGACAGGACCGGGGGGGCGTGCACCGGCGCTCGCTCGGAGACAAACCGGTTTAAACTAGCTCAGTGAGTAGACAAAGTTCAGGTGTGCCGCCAGCGACGACGCGACCGTTTAGCGTTTAGCTACATAGTTCGGGTGTTCGGTTGTTTTTAAAGATGCCTACCTGTTGTAGTGTTTGTAGATATACAGATATTAGATACTTAAGTACTTGTTTGAATAAAATATTTTGATTTTTAATTTTTTCTTTTTACCGAGCGACAGCCCTATGATAATAGGTAAGAATTTCGAGCTCTGTTCGGTAGCTTTTATTCTGCTCCGTATTTATTCATGTGACCACAGCGCGCGTCTCGAAAAATTCCACAGACGCGCGACTGCAGCGCGCGCCTCACGCGGATGGCGATCGCGCTCGGACTGATCCGAACTGATCCGCGATATCGTGTCTGTGAACAGTGTCTATGTGTGCGTTGCTCGAGCGCACTTTGTACGTAGATTTACTTCTGTACCTTCTTATTTTGTGGCTATGAGGATAAAGTATTTCAGTTTCTACGTGTACCTATTCTATGAAACGGATTTAATTCAGGTCATTTTGCATAACCAAAATTCCTAGCAGTTTAAATTCCAACATTTATCCGGTTTGAGATTTCCAGGAATTATAACAGGATTCATAACTTTGTATTTCCGAGTTTTACCTCTGAAAATTAGCAAACTAGAAACTAGTTATTTAAAATATTATGCTCTTTGAAGTTAATCTTGTATCAGACTGTTGATGTTTTAATAAAAAAACCGGTTGTCTGTAAAGTCGGTTTACGGATGATAGTTTAACGTGACAACGTCATAACAAAACATTCAAAAAACAAAAATGAAACCATGCGGTCACCCATCTAAGTACTGACCGCGCCCGACGTTGCTTAACCTCGGTGATCGGACGAGAACCGGTGTTTTGTCAAATATCTTGAAAACGGTGCATCCTACGGCAAAATCAATGAAATGTTCATCCCCCTTTGGAAACCTCGCACCCCCTCCCCCCCGCACCCCTTCGCACCCCCGCACCCCGCACCCAGCACCCCGCATCTCTTGCAACTGGCCTTCGCCGCTCTCTTGCCACTGGCCCTCGCTGCCATGTACTGTACGTACGTAACGTTACATTGAGTCATCCTTTTTCGTGTATGCAGCCGGCGCGGCGTTCATCGATTTATTAGACGTTGTCAAGTCAAAAAATACGTAATGAAAAACTTTTGATAGTGTTTTCCCTGAAATGCAAGTAACTTTTAAAGTAGATAAAATACTGATACTGGATGAAAACAATACTGTTGCTAAGAATTGTTAATTTTTACTTCCAATGATCCTGTACCTCCGTAAAAACAATCTCATCTTATCATAGACTTATAGAGTACTACGTTCAAATCGTTAAAAATTCCTATTGAAGCCAACCCTCTGATTCATATCTCAACCCAACGTTGACCATTCAAATTACCTATGCGCATTTTTCAAATTCGTTCCCCATTTATCCACATTCAATTCAAACCGAACCCTAAAAGTACGGTAAACCGAGGCACCAATTGGAATGTTCGTGTAATACTAGTAGGTAGTACAACCATTTTTCAAAATTTGAAATTCATATTCATAACCCTTTCCTATTCATAACTCTTTCTAAAAACGAACTCTAATGTTATATAATTTGAGGTATTAATTCGAATAACTATGTAGTAAGCCATAATTATTCACTTGACCGTTATAATTTGTAAGGGATAAAGTGAAAGAAACCAGGCGTATTTAGGAGTCAGATTTGCAGTCACCTCTCTTTCTGGTACGGTGTAAGACACCATTTGATAGAAAAGAATAGTAAATGAGATTGCGATGGTGAGGGCAAAAATAAGCCTGTACGTGTTAAGGGATCGTTTTGATACACGCAGCCGGTAACTAGAAAGTACGTGCTCGCATGGCAGCTGTGCAGTAAATAATAGGCGAAGTCCATGTCATGCGGGTTGCGAGTGTTAGCGGAATGAGTTACAGAAAGAACTAGCCTTCCGTCCGCAGCTTCTGCGATAAATTAATTTTCCCGTAGGAAAAGGTATTTTCCCGCGGTAAAAAGTAGCCTATATCACTCAGTGATAATGTAGCTTTCTAACGGCACAAGAAAGTTTTTAAGTTTATTCGTTACATACAAAAAAAAACTTTCCTCTTTATAATATTAGTGTAGATTTTAAAGCTGTGGTAGTCTAGAGGTTTGATCTTTGGTACCGCCGGCCATCAGTTCTACAAGCAATGTGCCCTGTCTACTGCCTTTATTCTGGCGATTCTTCGAGCTATATCGGTGACTTAAGTTCTTGCGCGGATTTCATCATTTCTAATGCGATCCCGCAGAGAAACTCCGAGTATAGCCCAGTGCCGGATTAAGGCAGCGCGGGGCCTGTAGCAAATTCTATCAAGGGGCCCTAAAAAAAAGGTCAGAAAACGTTGATCCTCTTCCCCTAACGGGAAGGGGAAGGGGGAGTATACCCGCTAAAACCACTCCGACGTTGCCCTCTTGCCGAGGTTGGTAGGCGCCGTGGGATCCCAAAGATACTACCACGACCCAAAGATTCTACCACGACTAAGAATCTACCACGACTCTATCAAGGGGCCCTAAAAAAAAGTTCAGAAAACGTTGGTGCGCGGGGCCCCTTTATGCACGGGGCCCGTAGCATTTGCTACTCTTGCTACATGGCTAATCCGTCACTGGTATGGCCCTCTCCATCATCCTTTGAAGCGTCTTTGAGATTTCTCATGAGCCCCATCGTTAGCGGCAATATGTCGTTCTTATATTTTATTTTATTTGTGACATTGTTAATGTAATAAATACACAAGGCCTCTTACATCTTGACAGATGATTTAAGCAGCGTCAGTTTGAGAGAGGCAACGCCGTTCGTGTCTGTAAAGTCCGATCCGAGAACGGCACGTTCGCCCACATTTTTGGCACACGAACTGCGGGCCCGGCGACAAAGCAGAAGCTTAATGTAATAGTACCTATGATTTTAATGTAAACTAATGTCCTATTTTTAACCGACTTCAAAAAAGAAGGAGGTTATATGTTCAACTATAGGTATATATATATATATATTTTCTACTAACTGTAGTCCTAAGCAACCTATGTTACTAACAACTATGTACATGTTTTCTGAAATAAATTATTATTATTATATACCTATAGATAATTAACTAAATTACAGCAAATAATATTATTATTATTATAATTATTTCCCTCCGCTGGCGAAGTAACGGCATGGCGACACTGCGGGGCGTCGCATCCTCATCTATGCTGCCCAGCTTACAGAAAATTGAAAAGTTAACGAGCCTATTTCAACGCTCGCGTTCACCCCGACCACCTTTTGTTTCGCTGCTGCACGTCGGAACTCTTATTAGTGGAAATTGCTTAGAAAAACATGAAAGTTGCCGATGACCTGGTTATGGTTGATTGAATGCCAAAAAGTTTTGATTATGGGTGCTTTACGTGGCGCGACGTTTAGTTAAGTTGCGTTGTAGGTATATTTAAAAAAAAATTT
The DNA here is from genome assembly GCA_947859365.1 of Archips crataeganus. Classification (NCBI taxonomy): domain Eukaryota; kingdom Metazoa; phylum Arthropoda; class Insecta; order Lepidoptera; family Tortricidae; genus Archips; species Archips crataeganus. The sequence goes on along the minus strand of OX402057.1, from coordinate 13,323,324 downwards.
TTAACGGACTCCAAAAATAGGGAGCTCCTCTTTTCGTCTTTATTTTTACTATAGTGGAATTTAAAAAGTTACTTTTAGAAATAAAAATAGTGTTATATTTTTTTTTCAAACCGTCTGAGCAATTACAAATTATTCAGATTTTAAGTCTTTTAATGTTATTTGTTATTATAGTAGGTGTTTTCTAGAAATAAGTCCCTGGATTTTTTATAATTTTAAGCAATTTGCTGTCCAAACCAACGCTATTATACATACTACTGTATCATTACTGTAAACATTTTTCATTATATTTCTACAACGTGTGAAGCCGTTATTTATTAACCGACTTCAAAAAAAGAGGAGGTTCTCAATTCGTCTAAATGTTTTTTTTATTAAAGCCACTTATAATGTGTACTAAGCTTCGATTAAAAATAAATAATTAAATATCTACATATTAAACGTCCAAGACTCGCACCAACATTCGTATTTTTAACACAAATGTCTGCTTTAACCGGAGATCGAACCCGGGACCTCAAGCTTTGTAGTCGGGTTCTGTAACCACTAAGCTATCCGGCCGTCAAACAATTAATAAATAAATAAACAAATAATTAGGAACACTAATCATACTTACGCGGCGGCAAGCCTTTTCACTAGGTTAATTCAATTTTACTTATTTTCATGATGTTTTCCTTTTATTATCCGGCCTGTGGACCCTCAAGAAAACCACTTATCTTTGTCTTAACCCTTAACGAGTTACGTGACATTTTGACTCTTGCCTCAGACAAAGAAGTTGGTACTAATTGAAATTCCCGTTGCTTATTTAAGGGACATTTAATTACGCACTTTTCTAGCCCCCTTTTGTTATCTCGCGAAACTGAAAGTTAGTTCATGAATAACCAATTATGTTTTAATTTTGCGTCGCAAATAGTTTGCTTAACATTGTGGTCGGAGTAAACGAGTTGGAGCTACGTGCTTGAAGAGTCAATGACTGTTTAACTAACTAATTAATATACGATTAATTAGTAGTACATTATTACCAAGACCTGGAAGTAGGCAATTGCTCCAAACTCCATCAAAATCTTCTGCAGATACAGACTACAACGACGTACATTTTTAATTTGTTGTCTAAGTACCCCATGCCTTTATTGTATATTGGTGTTTTTACATTTTTAAATAGTTAACTATAGGTAAACATGAATGGAATTAGTATGCGACATTTCTTGGGATTTGCTCCAGCAATATTACCTATATATAATATTTTTAATTTTAGGAGACCATCATCAATTGAGACCCTACACGTGACCCCTGGGTGGTGCCAAATGAGTGACACACTGGTAACGTGGGAGAGCCACGCTTCGGCACGAATGGGCCGGCTCGACCGGAGTGATACCACTGCCTCACAGAAAACCAGCGTGAAGCATTACTTGCGTTTCGCTGAGTGAGTGAGGGTACCGGAGGCCCAACCCCCCACCCCCCAACAAAAAAAAAATGATGATGGCGCGGCTGAGTAACAGACTACCCCAGGAGGGTACCAGCTGCGCTAGCGCTGGAGAATCCCTCTCTGGGCTGCCATGCTCAGGTAGCATTGTGCCTGAGCGTGGAAGCCCAGACTCTGCCCCATCGTACTCTGGGGGGGGCAACCCAACTGCGCTCTTTCATAATTCCACATTTGCTAGGGGCGAGAGCATAGCAGTTACGGCATCCCCTGTCACGCTGGCCGTGGACTTCTGCAACATCAGGGGTTTACATTCCAACCTCAATGCTGTTCATCACCACCTTGAGACAGCTAAGCCGGCCTTGCTCTTTCTGACTGAGACGCAGATATCGTCTCCGGCAGACACGTCTTACCTCTCTTGCCCTGGGTACGGATTAGAACACTCTTTTGTACCTAGGGCTGGGGTGTGTGTGTACGTTAGAGATGATATCAGTTCTCGTCACCTCAGCAATCTTGAAGGTAAGGACCTCTCCACTTTATGGTTACGTGTGGACAGCGACGACCATCCACGCGTCTATGCGTGCCTGTATAGGTCCCATAGCGGTGACAGCGAAATTGACCGACTCATGGAGCAGTTCCAAATGGCTGTGGACTCCGTGCAACAGCAGGTCCCTTCTGCAGAGATTGTGATACTCGGCGATTTCAACGCCCATCACGTCGAATGGCTTGGCTCTGGCAGGACCAATCATGCAGGGAGATCTGTTCGCGACTTTGCTCTGGCAAATGGCCTGACGCAACTGGTTACTGCGCCTACGCGAATACCAGATGTGCAGAACCAGGAGCCTTCTCTGCTTGACCTTTTGCTGACTTCTCATCCGGCAGGCTACCAAATCTCCGTTGAGGCCCCTCTCGGCTCCTCGGATCATTGCCTGATCCGGAGTAAGGTGCCACTCACGTGCCCGCTGCGTCGGCGAGTTGCTTGTAGCCGTCGTGTGTGGCATTACAAGTCAGCAGATTGGGATGGGATGCGGTCCTTCTTTGCGTCCTACCCTTGGAGGCATGTTTGCTTCAAGCTGGATGATCCCAACGTCGCTGCTGACTCTGTTACTGACGTGGTGCTGCAAGGAATGGAACTCTTTGTTCCTTCCTCAGCGGTCCCCGTTGGTGGCAGATCCCAACCTTGGTTTGGTCGATCTTGTAAAATGGCTTCTCGCCGAAAGCAGGAGTGTTACCAAGCTTGGGTAAATGCAGCGAAGGTTCGGGATGTAAAGACCAGTGTTTTAAAAAAGGAGTTTAACTTTGCCTCCAGGTCCCTTAAAAGAGACATTGCCAGAGCTAAATCGTTGCACATTGGTAGAATTGGCGAGAGACTAGAGCGCCTCCCTTCGGGAACTCGTGCGTTCTGGTCTCTTGCCAAAGCTATCCAGGGGAATTTCTGCACGCCTTCTTTTCCGCCTCTACACGCGGGTAACGATTCTTTGGCCCGCGACGCAAAGGAAAAAGCCGATCTTCTAGGTAAATTCTTTGCGTCCAACTCGACTTTGGATGACGGGGGACGCATGCCACCGACCATACCGCGTTGTGAGAGCTGTATGCCGGATATCCGGTTCCACCAAAGCTCAGTGCGTAAAGCACTTCTCTCCCTCGATATCCATAAGTCCAATGGGCCTGATGGAATCCCTCCGGTAGTGTTGAAGATGTGCGCTCCTGAGTTGGCTCCGGTTTTAACGCGTCTTTTTCGGCTCTCCTACTCTTCTGGCGTAGTCCCGTTCTCATGGAAGTCTGCTCTGGTCCACCCGATCCCTAAAAAAGGTGACCGCTCTAATCCATCTACCTATAGGCCAATAGCCATAACTCCCCTGTTCTCTAAGATAATGGAGTCCGTTATCAACCGCCAGCTCCTTCGATACCTTGAGGACCGACAATTGCTCAGTGACCGTCAATATGGTTTCCGTAGCGGCCGCTCGGCCGGCGATCTACTGGTTTACCTGACACATCGTTGGGCACAGGCGATTGAGACAAAGGGTGAAGCATTGGCTGTTAGTTTAGATGTGGCGAAGGCCTTCGATCGGGTTTGGCACAAAGCGCTCCTCTCAAAACTTCCGTCCTTTGGGCTTCCTGAGAAATTATGCGGATGGATCAGCAGCTTCCTAACGGACAGAAGCATAAAGGTTGTAGTTGACGGTGCATGCTCTGATTCCATGTCTGTGAATGCTGGTGTCCCTCAAGGCTGTGTGCTATCGCCTACACTCTTCCTTCTGCATGTCAATGATATGCTGCCATCCGGCGGCATTCACTGTTATGCGGATGATAGTACGGTTGATGCCTCTTACACCGGCCGCGCCGGTATTTCTCGGGAAAACGTTATAGAGTGCCGAAACAAACTTGTGTCTGAAATTGAGACTTCCCTAAAAGAAGTTTCAGAATGGGGTCGACTTAATTTAGTCCGTTTTAACCCCACTAAGACACAGGTTTGCGCGTTTACCGCAAAAAAGTCTGCGTTTGTCGCGTCACCTCTTTTCGAAGGCACTCCCCTTGCTACCACAGCCAGTATCGGAATCCTTGGTATTGACATCTCGAGTGAAGTCCAGTTCCGCGACCACTTGGAGAGTAAGGCTAAATTAGCCTCGAAGAAGCTCGGCGTGCTCAACAGATCGAGACGGTATTTCACTCCAGCCCACCGCCTTCAGCTTTATAAGGCGCAGGTTCGCCCACATATGGAATACTGCTCTCATCTGTGGGCGGGGGCTCCCCGGTACCAGCTTCTCCCTCTGGATCGCATACAACGGAGAGCGACTCGAATAGTCGGCTGCCAACGAACTTCTGATGGGCTTGATTCCTTGGCGCTGCGTAGAGATGTAGCTTCACTGTGCATCTTCTATCGCATGTACAACGGAGAGTGCTCCGAGGAGTTATTCGGGTTGATCCCTGCCGCATCCTTCCGCCACCGCCCTACGCGACAACACTTCCATCCTCACCATCTGGATGGTTGGTTGTCTTCTACTGTGCGTTTTTCCAGAAATTTCCTGCCTCGCACAGCAAAGCTCTGGAATGAGGTTCCTGCTGCGGTATTCCCGGACCGATATGACCTTCAAGCTTTCAAAAAAAGAGCGTACTCCTACCTAAAAGGCCGGCAACGCACTTGTGACTCTTTTGGTGTCGCAGGTGTCCATGGGCGACGGTAATCGTTTACCATCAGGCGATCCGTCTGCTCGTTTGCCCCCTATATCATAAAAAAAAAAAAAAAAAAAAATCAATGCACTTTACATTTTGTAAGATATTGTCTACGAATTAATTATTTATTATTAGTCGTAGGATATTGTACCATGTTCTGTTAACGATACCGACTTTATAGCACGCAGAACAGACGGCCGTTGGGGCCAAAAAGTTCTTGAATGGAGACCACGGACTGGTAAACGCAGCGTGGGATGTCCACCAACGAGGTGGACGGACAATTTGGTAAAGGCTGCTGGTTCAAGGTGGAGTCAAGCCGCTAGCAACCGTAGTGATTGGGTATCAATGAGGGAGGCCTATGCCCAGCAGTGGACGTCTTACGACTGAAATGATGATGATGATTATGTATGTGTCTGGTTCTCACGGTATTTTAATAATCAGAGCCTAATTACTACTAAAAAGAGGTTTTTGTGAATGGTTGCCGTATTGACCTTTCACAAAAAGTTCTTGGGGAGTAAAAGGAGTTTTAAAATACCATTTGGTCCGTATTAAATTTTTGCTAAAAATAATGTTTTGTTCGAAGAACGCTTTTCGATCCAGTAATGTAGCGCTTGAAGCTTGCGACCATTCACTTTCGCTCAGGATTAGAGGTAAAAAAAAGGGTTTAAAAGGTATAAAGGTCAAAGTGAGAGTTTCGATGTATTTGTAAAACGTTATAATGATTGTACACTCGACTCTAAAATAATTACTCGCTTCCTCGTGACCACGGCCGCTGCAGCCTGGTCGAAACGTCGAGGTTATTTCAATAAATTGTCGCGATAAGTCTAAGGTGTAATAATAAATAACTAAGAGTGAAAATCATGAAAGTTTAAAATAATTAAGTATCCAATTTTTCGCATTAATTATGGGAGTAGATAAGGTGAAAACATATATATGTATTTATTTTTGAAGTCGGCTTTACGTACTCGTAATCCAGCCATACATTAAAAATAGAGGCCAAAGTTTAAAAAAAATGTACGTATGACTCTAATTTTGTTATTATTATTTGCTTTTACAATTTACAAATTATTTATTTACGCATGTAGTCTTATGTATGTATGTAGCTATTAGTGTGCAGTTTATTTATTTATCTATCAAAACAGCGATCTGGGTGTCACCAACGGTACTGGCTGAAAATCAGCGCTGGGGTGCTTTAAACGCCTCAGCATTATGCTGAGCTGAGCCAGTGTCCGATTTGCAACCGCAATGACACATTCTATCTTTAGCTTTAGTGTTGCCTTTTGTTTTGTAAAATATTGATGATGTGTCTTGTGATGTTGTAAATAAATGTATTTTCTTTCTTTCTTTAATATCATCATCATAAGTCCGTGATTAGTTATTTAAAAATATTTATTATTAAAATTTAGCAGGCAAGTTTCTATAGCTAAACCGTTTAAATGAGTCCTCGCCCGCGGGGTATAGAGGCGCGGGGGTATATAACAGAGGGGGCCCAGAGAGGTGCGGGCGGCAGGCACGCGAGGCGCGCTCTCCGCCCGCACCTCTCCCGGTTCCCTTTCTCGTCATACCCCCCAGCCCCTCTAACGCGCGGGCGAGGACACATTTAAACGGTTTAGCTATAGCTGATACGACTGATAAACACCGATAAAATGTAGCCGCCGACTTTTCAATCTAACAAAGCTTGTTATACAAGTTAAGTATGAAGTATCTTTTTCTATTTATTTTTTATTTTCTTCAACTTCATTTTTTTTATTACTTTTACGGTCATCCCGTGAAACCATATATTTCAAACTAAATACAAACTGAAATATACATGCACAGAAAAAACCCCAGAAAAAAGACCAATGCTGGGAATCGAACCCAGGTCCTCAGCGTTCCGTGCTGCGTGCTTACCCCTACACCATCACTGGTCTAGAAGTTAGTTAGGTTTTTTCTGTGCATCTATATTTCAGTTTGTATTTAGTTTGAAATATATGGTTTCACGGGATGACCGTAAAAGTAATAAAAAAATGAAGTTGAAGAAAATAAAAAATAAATAGAAAAAGATACTTCATACTTAACTTGTAAAAGTTGGCCTAATAGCGCCATCTCTTGGTCCAGGTGAGCGGGTAGCTCCGAAGGAGTGTTGAAGTCTCTCGGTAGAGGGCATAACATAGATGCGCTTTATCACTGCCTAAATGTGATTATAACAGACTGAAGTGTACGATGTATGGGAAAGATTCGTCGCTAACTTCTAGACCAGTGATGGTGTAGGGGTAAGCACGCAGCACGGAACGCTCAGGACCTGGGTTCGATTCCCAGCATTGGTCTTTTTTCTGGGGTTTTTTCTGTGCATCTATATTTCAGTTTGTATTTAGTTTGAAATATAAGCTTGTTATACTCAAAATTCAAACTGGCAAACTGGTATACCAGTGAAAAATTCAAAACCTACCGTAAAAAGTAGCTGAATAGAAAGGCTTCTATTCTTTTTATTTCCCCACGTCGGTTGAAGTAAACCGTAGGTATGTGAGTTATTACCAAATCGAGCATCCTCAGGTCAAAACCCAGAAATAAAAGACTAGCCACTGGAGGAAAGTATGGGAAAAAGAGAATCATCTATCACCTGTATTACCATAAAATAAGATAGAACATTTTTACTGTATAAGGTCGGGGTAGGTTTTATTTATTTTTTTGTTCAGAATTATTTTCTACGTTGAGTCTAACCAGATTCTACCATAGGCTATATTCAGATTATAGCGCAAAAATTCGGATAACTCGAATCACGTCTATGATCGAGTTCTCAAGGTTTCGTTTGTGCTCGACATGTTGTGCACGTTTGGCAGCCGCTGCGAAGTGTCGCTCTAAGAAGAAGGGCTACGGATTAGCCAGAAACATGTCGAGCTAAAACTTGATCATAGACGAGAGTTTTCCGTATTTAATCGCTATGAGTGAGTCTCACGGTAGTTTTATGTTCAAAGTTTAATCAGATTACATAAAATAGTTACTTGGTACGTAACACATTCGACACTCGCGTTTGACAGCTGCTATATTCACCTACCACTCCTACCAGCCGACTCACCGAGTACATTTTCAAGTGACAACAAAGAGAAATAGTATTACTACGTGTCAAGTAAATGGTTTATTCCATCTGCCCCCTTCTTCAGTTGATGGATCGACTTGAAATTTTATATGCAGATAAGCGAAGGCTCGTATTAACATACGGTGGAGCATCCTGAATTTCAATGCCGTGGGAAAGCGCTTCAGAAAATTTATGCTACCAAACCAAATCTCTATCTCTAAATAGTATAAAACAAAGTCATACGGCCACCCACGGCAGGTTTGCCCGAGTATTAATGTAGTAATGTTTGTGGTCTATAAGATAGAAATATGGAAACACCAGTTTCACTAATATTTAAAGTGTGAAAGTTTGTGAAGATGTTTGGATGTTTGTTACTCAATCACGCAATAACGTCTGGACGGATTTACATGAAATTTGGTATGGAGATAGTTTGAGACATTAGGAATAACATAGGATAGTTTTCATCCCGGAAAATTGGATAGTTCCCACGGGATAGCGATAAATGAATTCTTTCCAGACGGAGTTGCGGGCAACAGCTAGTAGGTAATAATAATGAGTTAAGACTAAAAGAAGTAATATTTTTTTATTTTATTTTATTAACATGACAATATCTACATTTATTTTATTAATAATAAAAACGTTAGAAAATATAAATGCGTACTTATTACAATTAACAAATATTAAGAAAAAATAACAATAATAAATTAATACTATAACTATAAATAAAATAAAATAAAACTAACTTAAACTAAAACTAAATAAAATTAACAAAAGGTTCCCCCCGCGGCATGGACCCAAAGACACTGGCAGCATTACCTCGCTGTATAGCAATGCTGATACGTTGTGCGAGGTAGCTGCCAGCTCTTTGGTCTCCTGTAGTGTCACAAAGACACTGGCAGCATTACCTCGCTGTATAGCAATGCTGATACGTTGTGCGAGGTAGCTGCCAGCTCTTTGGTCTCCTGTAGTGTCACAAAGACACTGGCAGCATTACCTCGCTGTATAGCAATGCTGATACGTTGTGCGAGGTAGCTGCCAGCTCTTTGGTCTCCTGTAGTGTCACAAAGACACTGGCAGCATTACCTCGCTGTATAGCAATGCTGATACGTTGTGCGAGGTAGCTGCCAGCTCTTTGGTCTCCTGTAGTGTCACAAAGCCAATTGACTAATTAAACCATGTCTGAATGTGACAGAAATATCAACGCAACCGTTAAGATCGTTTGCACTTTTAATTTTCCGTTTACAAAATATATTCAACGGCCATCTCCAGATCATATCTATCTACATGTATGCAAGATTTATTCCAGATTTGTAGGTACAGCTTTTTACTAGTGATTGAGCCACTAACAATCAATCTCAGAAGCATCAACATCTATATCTATTCTATACATATAATAAATCTGTAACAAGTCGGTGTCTGTACATTGAAGATATTTGAGAAAAACTGTCAATAGGGCTATTTATTAGCGCAATAGAACCCAAAACAATGATTTTTAGAATTATTGTCTGTTTGTCTGTGCGTTTGTGCGCGCTAATCTCAGAAACGGCTTAACCTAGAAGGATGCGGTTTTCATTGATATGTTGGTATTTTCTTGGATTAACATTTAGTGTTTGTCTCATTTGAATCGGTTCACAAATAAGAAAGATACGTCTATTTTAAGAATTTATCGAACAGGTTTTTTTGTTTGAACGCGCTAATCTCAGGAACTACTGCTCCGATTTGAAAAATTCTTTCAGTGTTAGATAGCACAATAATCGAGGAAGGCTATAGGCTATATAATCATCACGCTAACACCAATAGGAGCGGAGCGGAGCGGAAGAATGTTTCAAAATCGGGGGTTTTTGAAGTAAAACTTCTATAGGCACGCTTGACTTGTGGTGAATGTGAACGCGGGTGTGCGGGGGGTTGGGTGTGGGGGGGGGGGGGGGTTGGGAGGGGAGTGCGGGGGGGATTGCGGGGGGGTAATTTTTTTATATCGAGGAACTACGGCGAGCCATAATTGATGAAAAAGCAAATTGGATAAAAAAATAAGCTGCCCAAATTACTAATTCCGCGCAGACGGAGTCGCGGGCAACAGCTAGTTTTTAATATGAGTAAGATGCTCAATTGCCCAAATCCGCATTTTGCCCGCGTGGAAACTAGTTACGTCCCAAGCCCTCTCATTCTGTTCTGTGCGTTGGAGGGAGTGGGACGTAGGTATATGTAAAGGCCGGAATGGTGAAGATGCTTAATTAAAGTAATCACTAAGAATGGATACCATTTTTAGGGTTCCGTAGTCAACTAGGAACCCTTATAGTTTCGCCATGTCTGTCCGTCTGTCTGTCTGTCTGTCTGTCTGTCTGTCCGCGGCTAAGCTCAGAGACTGTTAGTACTAGAAAGCTGTAATTTGGCATCAATATACATATCAGTCACGCCGACAAAGTGATTGAATAAAAAAAAGTAAAAAAAAATTTTTTAGGGTACCTCCCATAGACGTAAAATGGGGGTGATTTTTTTTTCTCGGCTAACCCTATAGTGTGGGGTATCGTTGGATAGGTATTTTAAAATCATTGCGGGGTTGCTAACATGATTTTTCTATTCAGTGGTCTGTTTGCGAAATATTCAACTTTAAAGTGAAAATTTTAATTAAAATCGGCCGTCCCCCCCCCCTCTAAAATCTAAACTGTTGGGTGGAAAAATTTGAAAAAATTCAGAATGGTAGTAAATATATCAAATTTACTAGGAAAATTATAGCGGCTAAGATTGCTTGGAAATTATTTGTAGTTTAAGAGTAAATAGTAGCCTAAGGTATAAAACATACCTAAACTTGGATGATTCCGTACACATACGAAATCCTTAGAAAAATATTACTTGATTTTTTCGTAATGGCTACGGAACCCTACCTTGGGCGTGTCCGACACGCTCTTGGCCGGTTTTTATTAATTTTTAATCCCGTCGTGCCGTCGTCTCCCAAAAAAAGGCTTACAGGACACCTTAGTCGATCTGTGTGGCATGTAGTGCCTGTATGGGAAAAAAGTGCAAAATGAAATGTTTAAACTGAATCACAGAAGTCAATTTCACTAAAGCATTACACAAAGTGCTTCAGCGGGGAATCTTTATCGTATTAAAAACTTATACTTCACCGGAGAGGCGAGTTATAAAGGGATAACATTTCATAAAGTCCCATTATCTGAATAGGCTTTTAAGGCTAATGATAGACTCCATTAAATTCAAACCGAACGACTTAATACCCTCTTGACGCGATCGTCGACCGGAAATTATTTCACGTTGTAGATTGTGTTTTTAAACGTGCCGTTTTTGAATGGCTTTCGTGTTATATTCTAGGGCAGGAGGTGTATTTTTGTATCAACAACGATTCGGGTCATGCACATTTTGTCGTTCGCGTCTCTCCTGTGGACATGGCAAGAGTTCAAGCTCCAGAGTCAATATTTTTTAATCAAGTCTACATCAGTGTGTGGTACGCCTGGTCAACTTTCGGCCCATTTAAATAAATCTTAAGCCAAGTTTAGATTTGCAAGAAAAATCGTGCGAGTTGCATTACATTGCTACGTACGATTGACCACTACAAAGTCGTTGGCTTTACGGCTTCACAGTGTAATGCAACTTGCCACGATTTTTCTTGCAACTCTATACCTGGCTTTAAGTTTGCTGATTCGGAGTCGCTAATTTTATGTCCACAGGAGAGATTACATAAACTTTTAAACTTTTTTGCTGAATATAATTTTTGTTGAGTGTATTTGCATGGTCATCCTATCTACATAATGTATAGTCGGGGTAAGAAAAGGTTCGTCACTTTTTGACTCTATGTCAACGAGTTAAGGTCGAAAAGTGACGAACCTTTTCTTACCCCGACTATACATAATAAATCTGACTACAGGCATTGAGTTTATTTGACTTGTATAATTCGCTTTAGAAATTTCGAGAAATTTGTCGTTAACTATCTCTAGTTTATGGCTATGGCATAAAAAGATCATCTATGCAAAATTTCAGTTCTCATAGTTTGGGCTTGGCGCTGATGGGTCAGGTAGATAGGCACTCAGAGAGACAACTAGTGAATCTATCGCGGGATTAAAATGCGTATAAGTATTATGATTATGAATCCGAACGCAACTACTGCCAGTCAGTCTGTTATCTTTTCACGTTTAAATCGCTTAACAGATTTGGATGACATTTGATATGGAGGCAATTTGACATTTATTAGGGATCCTTTTATCTCGAAAAATTATAAATTTCCAGTACATGAGTCGAAAGTAAACGAGTTCTACGTAGACAAAGTCATGGGTAACTGCTACTATAAAATAAGCGAAAAGAATAATGTAGAGTAGACCAGATCCTTTACCGCCCCCATGTTCAATATCAGTTGTATAGCTTAAAAAATTAAAGGCAATTTTCACTTACAATTCAATGTGACAATAAGATTTATTGTTTTTGTTCAGTTAAACAATAACTCATAACTCCGTATACAACATTTCAAAAATAGTTCAGTAAAAAACTTAAAAAAACGAATTACAAACGCTGAAATAAACACGTTTCTTTTGTGATTTTATTTTTAGCTCTTATTTCTTGTTATAGCGGCCAGAGAATTAAATAATAATAAATAAATAAATATCACGGGACAATTCACATCAATTGACTTAGTCCCAAAGTAAGCTAAGTAAAGCTTGTGTTATGGGTACTAGGCACTAATATACATAATCGATGAAAATTTCAAGTGTCTAGCTATTACGGTTGAAAGGATAGATCCCTGTGTCAGACGAATAGAAGAACGGAAGAACGGACAGACGGATGGAGAGACAACGGAGTCTCAGTAATAGGGTCCCGTTGGCACTGAACCCTAAGAGCAGTAAAGCACTTTTTCCACTACCTACACTACGCAACAAAAGAATAACGCCGCGACGCGCTTACTTCCCAAAATACTTAATTATTCGCTCAACATAATCACAAATCATGAAATTCGAAATCAAACGTGATTGCCGTTAGCGAGATAAATAAAATCAATTAAATTCTTCCAGCCACCGCTCGCCCTAATGACCTCACGCGGCGTGGCGTATACATCCTGTATATCCTAGTCAGATTGGATATTGACATGGGTAGCGTTGTTAGAGCAGTTGTAAGAGCTGCAATTATTGCTGACTGTACAATATTTTTTCCGGGTGAGTAACAATAACAACAAATAGCAAAGTTTGCGTTGAAAATATGCTTTTTCTTGCAATTTTTACGCCTCCGCATAAAAAAAAAACCGGTTGTCTGTCAAGTCAGTTTACGGACGATAGTCGTCATAACAAAATAGGTATTCAAAAAATAAAAATGAAACCAGGCCAAGTACTGACCGCGCCCGACGTTGCTTAACCTCGGTGATCGGACGAGAACCGGTGTTTTGTCAAATATCTTGAAAACGGTGCATCCTACGGCAAAATCAATGAAATTTTCATACTCATACTTATACTCATACTCATTTATTCATAATATTTATTACATGTCATTCTTAAAATTATTTTAATATTATTATTCATAGTCATCATAATAATTAATAAGTTGAAGTTTCTGGCTGAAAGTTACGGAATTCATCAAAAGTGTAAGTAAGTAAGTGTAAGTGTGTGTGTGTGTTTCATCCCCCCTTTAACCTACCTACCTACCTACCTAGCTAGCTACCTACCTACCTACCTAGCTACGTACCTTCCTACCTACCTACCTACCGAGCTACCTAGCGATCTGTTTGGCAAGCCTAACGCAAAGCAAAAGCTATGTTCAGCCAGTGGACTACTTTCGGCTGAAATGATGATGTTGATGACTATACTTTGCGCGAGATAAACCTGGTAAAAACTTCACTGACCCGACTTCTACCACGTTTCACACAAAATGTACGATCTCTGTCGCTCGCGATACAAACTGTCGCTAATCATTGTCGCGACACGAGTTTCATAATACTCTGACCAAATGTGAAAAGAGTAACTTCAAAAGTAACACTTTTTAGGATTTTTTGTTGATATAATATGACATTATTACTATTTTCTTATTTATTATTGTAACATAAATTACGGTTGATGTGATTGCTAAATTTCACAATTTTCATAATTTTGGATACAACTGACTTTTTTCTTACTTTTATACACTTTAAAATAATACTTTGTAAATTTAACCATCAATAATATATGCGTAGTTCATTATATACTGTGATTACTTCATCCTACTAATATTATAAACGCGAAAGTTTGTAAGAATGTATGTATGTATGGATGGATGTTTGTTACTCTTTCACGCTAAAACGGTTAGACGGATTCTGATGAAATTTGTCACACAGATAGTTTATAATCCGGATTAACATATAGGATACTTTTTATCCCGGAAAATTACATAGTTCCCGCGGGATAGCGATAAACGAATTCTTCGCAGGAATGCCAAAACCGCTAGAGTTACACATATGTAATGTATGATGGAAATGTTTATCTTAAATAGTCCTACAAAAAAACTGCCACAGTATATATCTTTCGAAATTCCCACGGGATAGGGAAATATCTAAACTTTCTTTGTTTTTTTTTGTTTATAGCAGAATGTCTGAAACTATTGAGCCAATTTTAAAATTTCTTTTACCATTAGAAAGCTACACTATTCTTGATTGACATAAGTTACTTTTTATCCGGGAAAATTAAAAATTCCCACGGGATAGAAATAAATTAATTCAATTTCGTACCTGATTTTAATAATTCTTACATATTATGTGATATGACTATCCCCGATTAACAAAAGCTATTTTTTCTTCGGGAAAATACAAAATTCCCACGGGATAGAAAAAACTGAATTCAACTTCGGGGCTGATTTTGAAAATTCTTTCACCAATAAAAAGCTACAACTATTCCTGATTGGTATAGACTACTCTTCTTTGGGAAAATGAAAATTCCCGCAGGATAGAAATAAGTGAATTCAACTTCGGGGCTGATTTCAAAAATTCTTTTACCAATAGTAAGCTACAGTATCCCTTATTTACATAGGGTACTTTTTCCGGGATAATAAAAAATTCCCGCGGGATAGAAATAAGTAAATATTCAACATCGGCGCTGATTTTAAAAATTCTTTCATATGATATGATATGACTATCCCCAATTGACATAGGCTACTTTTTCTTCAGGAAAATGCAAAATTCCCACGGGATAGAAAAAAACTGAATTCAACTTCGGGGCTGATTTTGAAAATTCTTTCACCAATAGAAAGCTACACTATTACTGATTGATATAGACTACTCTTCTTCGGGAAAATGCAAAATTCCCGCAGGATAGAAGTAATACAATCCAAATTTGTGGCTGATTTCAAAAATTCTTTCACTAATAGTATGCTACAGTATTCCTGATTGACACAGGTACTTTTCTACAGGAAAATACTAAATTCCCACGGGAAAGAAATAAGTGAATTGAATATAGGGGCTGATTGTTAAAGTGATTTCACTAATAATAAAAAGCTACGATGTCTCTGATTTTCAAAAAAGGTCAAAAAAGGAATTTCTATCCCGCAGAAACTTTACTTTGCACTTTCCGGGATAAAAAAGCCTGTTTCAATCAGGCACAGGCCTCCTCCCAGAACGAGAGGACTTGGACAGTAGATTTGGGAACTTCACACCCACCATTGAATTTCTTCTCAGGTGTGTGTAGCTTTCCTCGCGATGTTTTCCTTCACTATAAAGCTCATGGTAAACTTCAAACGTAATTTACCACATGAATTCGGAAAAACTAAGAGGTGCCTGGGCTCAAACTCACGACCCTCAGCTTAAGAGTCCATAGGTCTGACCACTAGGGCACCACGGCTTAGCGGCTATAGAATTCACTTATTCCTATTCCACGGGAACTTTTCATTTTCCTGGCATTATCCTATGTGTTAATTCATGTAATAAACTACCTGTGTGCCAAATTTCATCCAAACAACTAACGTTATTGTCTTCGCGAACGAAGTCGCGGGCAAAAGCTAGTTACATAATATTAATCAACAATTGTATTTTACACACTCAAAACTCGAAATTTTAAGTTACGCGCTTACGTTTGCAAGCGTCGTTCGGGCAGGGGCGCGACACTCGGTCTCCATTTTGTCCGTCTTTTACTTTTGTTTCGTTTCCATTCCGCGTTCGGCAAGCGCTTGCGTTAGACGTACTTGGCAGAATTCCACTTTGTTGTTTATTTGCTAAAGGTGTTGTTATTTGTTTTTGTTACACACATAGGTACCTACATTTCAACTCAATCAGAAACCGGGAAGTGGGTCAAATTCAACTTGCAAGATTTGACCTGTTGCCGGCGGTACATACAGAAAGCGCGCGCCGACACGATCGGGTAACGAGTGCGAGTGAGAGAGAAAATCGCGTGATGCGCGGCGCTCGCCATGGCGGCGCGCCGCGGATATTTCACGGCGACGGCGCGCTAAACGAAACCGCGGCGACGACGGTGCGCCGGCGCGGCGCCCATATCTACTAGGTACTTACTTTGGTAATTTTATTAAGGTGTTTTATAAAGAAAGAAAGAAAGAAAGAAAGAAAGAAGACATTTATTCACTTTTACAAGACACACAAATACAAGAAAGTACACACAAATTCATACAAATAAACAAGGTTCACAAAACAACGAAGTAATAAATACACAGATCTGCATGTGTGTCCATGCAAAAGTGAAACGGTCGCTGACTCAGCATTATGCTGAGGCGTTAGACGCCTGCAGCGCTGATTTTCTGCCAGAACCGTCTGTGATTCACGGAACGATACACAAATATACTATATAAACTACTTAATAAAAAGATAAATTAATAAAATGATAATGAATTAACAAACAATTTAGATAGATTTAGATTTTATAAGTGTCTTGTATCTTGTTTTATAAGTGACTTTACGGGTAATTTTGTAACACCCTGTATATAATTATTGTAGCATTAAAAACTATTTCCTTGAAAAATACTCTTTTCTTTTTAATAAACATTTTTATTTGAATTATAAGCTCCTTTTAATCTAAAGCTTTTAAAAAAATAACTAGCATGAAAATGTTTGTTACGT
This sequence comes from Archips crataeganus, assembly GCA_947859365.1. NCBI lineage: Eukaryota > Metazoa > Arthropoda > Insecta > Lepidoptera > Tortricidae > Archips > Archips crataeganus. Next base: position 13,306,662 of record OX402057.1, on the reverse strand, counting down.
CTGGCAAGGTCAAGCGCTCACCCTGCCTTCTACCACGTTACGCGAGGTATGGTGTATTAGCGATAATTGTCATAGATTTTGTATCGTATCGTTTGTAAAAATGACGTACATTGGTAGACAGGCGTCAATGAATTTTTGTCCAGGTTTATCTCACGCAAACTATAAGCTACCACGTCTTCTATTAGGCTACCCATGAGGTTAATTTATTTCAACCAAATTAACGAGATCGTTATGCCGGCGTCATATCAAGAAGCCAGGAGGTTGGTGAAAGAAAGGGATAAGTAGCAATTATTCTACCGACAAGAGTGTAGCTTAAAATTAATGAATGATGATGAGGTTAGGTTAGGTGATTTAGTTATATTTTAACAGATAATAACTAAGTTAGATTATTAAAACACTAGATAGAGCTTAGGTGGCATGAAAACGTCCCAAAAAGCCAATAGTTAAATAGTTAAATATAAGCCAATAGTTGGCTTATACGTCATTTGCTCCCCCTTCAACCGGAATGACGTAACGCGATCGTAAGATGAAGCTGTCAAATGGGTTTTTGGACGTTTTGTATCGCAGTGTTTGCTACTGACACTCTATCTAGTGTATAAATAATCTAAGGAAATAATTTTATACTTAAACTATAGCAAATGCGAAGGTTTGTTGAAATTACATTTGACGCCGATGGTTGGGGATTAAATACGTACTCATTCCCTCACTTTATTATTCGTAAATAGTTGCAAACCTGCTGTATCAAAATATCTCATAAAGGCCATTTTAAATATTTTCTTGATCGCGACTCTGCGGCAGTTCTATGCAGCTATGGTATCAAAGGTTAAATGACCACCATTTGGCCGTCCACGACCTCATTACAGTCCGTATCTCGAATATTTCTCAGTCAAAAACAACGCCTTATTCCAAAATATCGTATGTGCATCGCAAATTCTACTGCACATACGACTTTTAATATCAACACAGGGAAGAATAGCCATAAAATTATTTAACAACCTGCTTGCTTAGTCAGGAATAAAGTATAAAGCGGGAACATTGCTCGTTCGCAATGTTTATTTTACGTTACGACATTTCAGTTTATGGGAAGTTAAACAAAAGATGTAGATTTAGCTACGAGTAAAGTTACCTTTGATCAGGATTGAAAGTAAGTTTGAGCTTTATCATCTCTAGGATAGTCAAGCGCGAGTGTCGGATTACAGCTGTACCTAAAAATTTGTACGGAGCCCTCGGTGCACGAGTCCGACTTGCACTTGGCCATTTTTTTAAATAAATCTGACCCTTGTTTGACCTCTTTTTCAACCGAAGAAAAGTGCAGATGAGGCCAAAGGTGCATGTCATTGTTTCAGTAACAGCGGATTCACTTTAATATTAAAGAGCCCTAAGTAATATTTATCAGGAAAAACAGACGCTGGGAGCGAATACCGTTCCTTAGCAGTTCGTATATAAGACGAAGCGAACCGCTTCATGGGAGTCAATATGGATGCAGACGCTGTCGGTTAGTAAAATGCAGATGGAGAAATTAAAATGTCCTCCATGAGAAAAAATATGGTTGAAAATTTTATCTGTGGTCATAATCGCGTTGATTTCAGATCTAAACAATAATATCGCGCGTGTCACGCTACACACGCGTCATGCAGCGTGTGGAGAGTCGTTTATCAGGGCCGGTCGAGTAGCGGCAGTAATTAAACGTGATGTATACACACGGCCACTGCATTTATGCAACTAATTGATTGATTCAGGCTTTGTATTATTATGTCTATGTCTCACAATGGGCCGCTTTTTAAAACATGGAGAAAGACCACCATAAAGACCTTTCAGGCAAATGTCATGCCTGAAAGATCACTTTCACTTTGTGGTTGGTCCATTGAGGTGATAATTTTTACTTCGATTCTCCGCTACCATACGTTCAAGACAGCTGCGTCTGTACAACACTGTGTTTTCAATATAAAAAAAAAACTTTAAAAAAATACAGTCGAATAGAGAAACTCCTCTTTTTTTCTTGAAGTCAGTTTATAACAAATCTGTGTATCTTTGTCGATTTCTTACTTAAATGCTCTTCTCATCTACTCAAAGGTTCACTGGTAGAGTTCCTTTAAAGGGACAAGTTTGCTTTTGTACATATATCTTAATGGTAGTCAATGGTGTTCTTTTTTCCTTATTATCGTAAAAATAAAGAAAAAATACATAATAATATACGTCGTACAGACGTAGCATGGTTGCGAAGAAGCAAGGTAGCAGATTGTAGTTAATTTATTTAACTGAACCAATTTAATGATTAACTGACTAATTGAGATATCAACGCACAGTCCAAACTACCGGCCCTAGTAGCTGAAATTTTCACTTGGCTTCATTTTACCATACAGGTGAGCACTACGGACAGTTTTTTCGAAACTCAACCCCTAAAAGGATAAAATGCTACGCCTCTAGAATTTTTGGTTTTTAAGAGATTTTAAAATAATATTTTGACGAGGTTGCAAGCAAGAGCAAGATCTTTGCTTTAGTAACAAGTTACTTGACGTTACTTGTTTTTTATGCCAGTGAAAGAGTTTTCAGGCCGGGGCCGCACTGGTAAGGCGACCAGCGACGCGACGCGACGGCGACTAAATCAAACATGATTGATTTAGTCGCCGTCGCCGCTGCGGCCGCTGCGGCCGCTCACATAACTCGAACTATGTTTGATTTAGTCGCCATCGCGTCGCGTCGCTGGTCGCCTTACCAGTGCGGCCCCGGCCTTATACTATCCGATCTGATATCGGTGGCAGTAAAATGTATCAAAGCCTATCTCCGATACCAGATCGGACACTCTAAAACATAGGTAAGTATATGAAGGGTCCATGGAAGGAACATGTCTAGTCAACTAAGCCTTTTTGAGTTATAACGGTTTGAAAGTTAGCCAGCCATCTTGAACAATTATGTACCCTGGTAACCATTTTTTTTAAAGTGAAAAAAATATCTGATCATCATTTCTGCCCAAAAACGTCCACTGCTGAACATAGGCCTCCCCTAAGGCTCGCCAAACAGATCGGCCCTGCGCCATTCGCATCCAATGCGTTCCCGCTACCTCACCAATCACCAGGTCGTCGCTCCATCTTGTTGGAGGCCTCCTACATTGCGTCTTCCGGTCCGCGGACGCCACTCGAGAACCTTTTGGCCCCATCAGCCGTCAATTCTACGAGTGATGTGCCTTAAGTCTAACGATTCTTCGAGCTATGTCAGTGTCTCATGTCAAAAGTCCTTGACCAGTGTGTGTTGCCAGTGATGATTTATGGCACTGAGAAGTGGCCGCCTGACGATGGGGCTCATAAGAAAGCACAAAGTCACTCAGAGGGCGATGGAGAGGGCTATTATCTGATATAAATATTTAATTCTATACTTTGCGAGCTCTACATTTTGAGATTAAAATCTCAATTTTTCTAAAAAGATGTTTAGACGTATTTTTTCCGTGGACCCTCAAATAATTCATAGATCCAACACTCCTCGACAGCGTCGGCGTCCACGGGCGTAGCCAGGGGGGGGGGGTTGGGAGATCAAACCCCCCGAAATATTCAAAATATTTCTTTAATCCGTTAACAACTGTTAAATTATAAAAAATATAATCGCTTACCTGTCATTTCATTCACATTTTTGTTGTTTTATTTTCTGAAACCCCCCCGATAACCCGAAACCTGACTATTCCCGTGTCGGCATCCAACATCGTTATTGAGTCGGATAATATAAAATGTGTTCTATAGAAATTTCATGTTGGTAGTTCTTATAGCCTGTATGTCCCGTGTTGTTATGCGGCTAAACGTCATCAAACATGCTGCCCTAGACTAGACAAGTGAAATGAAATGAATAGGATTTGAACGAAGTCGCGTGATAGTGAAGAGCATCTGCCAGAAAACCGATTATCAATGCTCGGTTCCGGGTGAGGTTTTAAAGCATTTCAACCGCCGTACGGTCGGTTCCCTAACTTAAGTATCCGCTTTTTCCATGTACAATATTGAAGTTGAGTATTGAAATCCGCGCAAGAACTAAAGTCACCGACATAGCTCGAAGATTCGCCAGACTTATGTGGCAGTGGGCAGGGCACATCGCTCGTAGAACTGATGGCTGATGGGGCAAAAAGGTTCTCGAGTGGCGTCCACGGACCGGAAGACGCAGTGTAGGTAGGCCTCCAACAAGACGCGACGACCTGGTTAAGGTTGCGGGAACGCGTTGGATGCGGATGGCACGGGACCGATCTGTTTGGCGAGCCTTGGGGGAGGCCTATGTTAGGCAGTGGACGTCTTTCGGCTGAAATGATAATGATGATGACAATATTCAAGTGTTTTGAACGCTCGGTTATGGGTAAATCAACTTTTTCGTGTTATTTAGTCAGTCCCAATTGTCCAATGGAAACACAAGTCGCAAGAACTATGGTCAAACTAGATTTAAATCGGCATTGTTTTTAACTTTTCATATAAAAAGTTAACGCTGAGCATCATGTCTTAAAAATATTTGCTGAAACGGTAATGACGAAAAGAAAACGCCATAAAACGCTAAATATTCACCCGTATTTTAATACCAATTGGCTAAGTAAAGTTTTTTGAAGAGGTGCTAATTATATTTTTTTTCGACAGTCGGCGTTCTGGAGATCGAGAAACTGCAGCTGTTTTATTTTTTATCTCGTATTGTTTACTGGAAATATTTTTTTGAGTGTTTGACATGACATTTGTGAGATTTTATGGTTGACAAGCCGTTCGTGCTCAGAACTTAGTAGAAACAGAAAAAAAACCGAAGTGAACTGTCACTGCTGTCAATGTCAAATCGTTTGCGTTTCGTTTGCTTTGCGTTTTGGTGTGCTCAGTGTGATTTTTTGACTATTTTTATCGACCTCCGCATAAAATCCGGACTTTCAATTTTACCGCATTTCTCCACGACCTATGCACAATAATTGGATCACGATTGAATACTTTCGATCACTATTTTGGAACTGCTTCTTGGACAACGCAAAGCAAACGAAACGCAAACGGTTAGATTTCATTTGACATTGACAGAAGCGACAGTTGAATTCGTTTTTTTTTCTATTTCTTCTTAGTACTGAGCACGAACCGCTTGTCAGCCATAAAATCTCACAAATGTCATCTCGAACACTTAAAAAAATATTTCCAATAAATAAAAGCAGATAAAAATAAAACAGCTGCAGTTTCTTGGTGTTGAAGTCGACCACTGTCGAAAAAAAATATAATTAGCATCTCTTCAAAAAACTTTACTTAGCCAATTGTAATTTTGCGATCACATACCACACTACTTGCGTGGTGGTCATTGCGATTTATAATTTCTAATTTTCTAATTTCTGATTTATTTTATTATTGGTATATTTTCGTAACGACGGTTGACACGCTTCAAAGCCCCACCCGTCTAGTTTTGTGCTCATGTCTGCACTTGTCTGCAATTGTCTTTATTTATCCGATTGGTCTAAATCCTGTGTCAAGTGAGCGTGGATTCTTAAATATTACCAAAAAATTAAATTAAAAATTGACCGACGATGACTTAAGTTTAGGGGGTAAGAACCGTTTACGGCATTTGTATGATAACACGTTCTTCTTAAATAAAATGAAATGTTTTTCAAAAGTTTTCCTTTTTACGTGCACTCTTTCAGAATCTTAAATACTCTGCAGAATTTTAAATTAAGTGCATGTGCTCATTAAATACAGTAATTCAAAGCACTCCAGATCTAAGTTCATTGAAATTTAAGCCTAACTGTCTAGACGTCTTTACGATTCTTTTAAGAACGGAATTATTCTGCCTAATAAACTCACGAGACAAATTAACTATAAGAAAGTTAAGGAATCTCATGAGACATTTGTTATTTAACTAACTAGATTTGGGGTAAGTTTAGAGAATCGGTGTGGATACCAATGCGGCAAATTATTTTTATCTTTACATCTTTTTTGCCATTAATAGGTATACGTAATAATCTATTTCCAAAAAAGGTAATACTATAATACTATAACAGATTGGTTACGTTATCATATCGACACATTAATGATAAGTACTGGTAGATAATAATTAAAAATCTATTTTGACTACTACTCAATTTAAGTTAATTTAATTTATATGTAAACAGTAAACAAATACTAATCTATAACCTACTACTTAATGTGATAAATACTAAAGTAAACCCTATTTATACCTAGGTAAATCCCAAAATCTTACGCCCTCAGGCCAGGCTAAAGATATAAAATTTTGCACGGGCGGTTATTCGTCATAAAAGCGTAAATGAAAACCACGTCGTAATTTTCGAAAATTCCCATGAATTTTTAGGGTTCCGTACCTCAAAAGAAAAAAATCGGAACCCTTTTAGGATCACTTTATTGTCCATCCGTCCGTCTGTCTGTCAAGACCCTTTATCTCGGAAATGCGTAGAGGTATCGAATTGAAATGAAACCTCAAGTCTACATACAGTCCTTTGAAGCTGTGAAAAAGTCAAACTTATAAGTTAATGAAAAAAAAGATACGGCCGTTTATCCCGCTAAAAACATTTGTTTCGACACTCTCAAGGGAATCAAAATTTATAGGGTATTTTTCGTTTACCTAGAACTATAAAATTTTGCAAGTAATACCGACTTATACTACAAGTATAGGAAAAAATCAGAAAACTATACATTAAATTTGTTATTTTGTAAGATGGTCCAACCAATATAAAATGATCCTACACTGCGTATATTTTACTTAAAAGTAGGTTTCTGCTAACACTGGATTTTAATAGATAGGCTAATTACGCGTGCGAACCCGGGTTGAAGCTAGTATTTAACAGAAAGAGAAAAGAGCCTGAATTTGACCATTGAATTTCTAATTTGAAAAATAAACGTAGTTAAAGATTAATAATAAGGGCCGATACAGACGGGGTGCATTCCAACTGCACCGTAAAAGCCAACTGCCGGCTGCCCATACATTTTCCGTTGCAGGTGCAATGCAGTCCGCAAAACTGCACGCAAAGTGCTGCATGCTAGTAAAACAGATTGTAACTGAACGAAGAGCAGAGCTGATACCTGGGGCTAAATTCAGGAACGGGCCTTCACGGGTATGGTAGCGGTAATTTAATCATTTTGGTTGGGTTTGGTTTGAACTGCTATTCAGGAACGCCAAAAATCACTGGTTTGCGAGAGGTTTGGGCTGAGTTTGGGATGAGCCTTATTTTTTTTTATATGAGAGGGAGGAAAACGAGCAAGCGGGCCATCTGATGGAAAATGATCACCACCGCCCATAAATATCAACAACTCAAAGAGAGTCACTGATCTGTTGCCGGCCTTTAAAATGGAGAGGGATTAGGGGAGAGGGAGGGGGAGAGGCATTGGGCCCCCGGCGCTCTCACTGACCGTACGAAACGTAGCAGGAGTACCTACTGCTGCTTCACGCCGGTGTTCTGTGAGAGGGTGGTACTGCCCCGGACGAGCCGTCCCATTCGTGATGCAGCGGCTGGCTACAACATGGCTCTACCACTACTAAAATATTATATTTGTTTATTTATTTATTTACAAAGCGAATTAACAGGAAAATAACCCCACTCTCCCAAACGATTGAATTACCGCTCGCAAACCGTGTTGGGCCGTTCCTGAATTTAGCCCCTGATTAATGGCAAAGTGGAGAATGATGGAATGGCATACCTACTTTATATTAACTTTTACTACTTTTTTTTCGTTTGGTCAAGCTTAAATTAGATTAAAAAGTGCTAAAAAGTTAATAAAAGGTATGTCATTCCATCAAACTCCTCTTTGGCATCAACCATCTGTCGGCTTAGCTCTTCGTTAAGTTACATAATATTATACCTATAGTATATAGTAGTATGGGCAGTCGGCAGTTGCAATTACGCCTTTACGGATGCAAAATTCAAATGCACACTTCCAACTCCTCATTTTCTGGAAACAGGTAACTTTCTAGGTTAGCTAAATTTACTTACGGAGGTAATAAAATTCACCGGCAGCTCGTTACCATACCAGAAGGCTGCGGCCTGGATTACTGGCTTGCATAATGGGAAAAATTATGTTACGAGGTTATTTATTCACTTGCAGGTAGGTCAAGGTTTACGATATCTCACCAAAGATAAATTAATTGTGTTATAGATAGGCATTTTTATTAAAATAAACTTTGTCATGAATAAATGTTTTTCTTTAAACCAATTGTCACGTTTAGTGGTAACAGAGACCCAAGAAAAATTTATTAATCAACAATTGGTTAACTTTATGAAAAACTAGCTTTTTCCCGCGACTCCGTCCGCGTGGAATTAGTAATTTGGGCAGCTTATTTTTTTTATCCAATTTGCTTTTTCATCAATTATGGCTCTCCTTAGTTCCTCGATATTAAAAAAAATACCCCCCCGCAACCCCCCCGCACCCTCCAACCCGCTCCCTCCCGCACTCCCCCCGCACAGCAACCCCGAACCCAAACCCCCCCCCCCGCACCCCTCCGCACCCCCTGCACGCCCTCCTACACAGCACCCCCGCACACCCGCGTTCGTCCCATCCGAAGTCAAGCATGCCTATAGAAGTTTTACTTCAAGTTTTACTTCACGTTCTTTTTGTCAAATATCTTGAAAACGGTGCATCCTGCGGCAAAATCAATGAAATTTTAATCCCCCCCTCCGAAGCCCCCCCCCTCCCTCGCACCCTCAACCCCCCTCAACCCCCCCACCCCCACCCTCTTGGTGTTTTGTCAAATATCTTGAAAACGGTGCATCCTACGGCAAAATCAATGAAATGTTCATCCCCCCCCTTAAAACTCCCGCACAGCACCCCCGCATCCTCACCCCCTCAACCCCCACCACCCCCCTGGTGTTAACACAGAAAGAATTTTTTAAATCGGAGTAGTAGTTCCTGAGATTAGCGCATATATAGAAGTTTTACTTCAAAACCCCGATTTTGAAACATTCTTCCGCTCCGCTCCGCTCCTATTGAAGTTAGCGTGATGATATAGCTTATAGCCTTCCTCGATAAATGGGCTATCTAACACTGAAAGAATTTTTCAAATCGGAGCAGTAGTTCCTGAGATTAGCGCCTATAGAAGTTTTACTTAAAAACCCCCGGTTTTGAAACATTCCTCCGCTCCGCTCCGCTCCTATTGAAGTTAGCGTGATGATATAGCTTATAGCCTTCCTCGATAAATGGGCTATCTAACACTGAAAGAATTTTAAAAATCGGAGCAGTAGTTCCTGAGATTAGCGCGTTCAAACAAAAAACAAACAAACAAACAAACAAACAAACTCTTCAGCTTTATATATTAGTATAGATTAACACAATATATTTTTAACGGGACGGGAAATTTTTATATTGATAGTAGCTGTTGCCCGCGACTCCGTCTGCGAAGAATAGGGGTGGGTGTAGAAAATAGCCTACGACCTATTCTCAGACCTACCGAATGTAGAGAATTAAGTTTCATAAAAATCGTCAAGCCGTTTGGGAGGAGTTCGATAACAAACACCGTGACACGAGATTTTTATATATTACATATTTTAATAGTACTAGGGGCGTTCAATAAAAAGTGAGAATGAGTATGTTATAAACAACTTTTACTAAATGTCATTTTATTTTTCGACAAAGTCACCTTTTAGCATAATACACTTCTTTTGTCTAAACTTAAAATTCCATTTTTATAAAAGGTCTCATCTTGAGTGCTTAAAAAATCTTGTACTGCAGCGACTACCGCGTCGTCGTCTTCAAATTTCTGGCCTCTCAGGTATTGTTTCAATCTCGGAAATAGGTAGAAATCACTGGGAGCGAGATCTGGTGAATACGGAGGATGCTTAAGGATATCGAACCCAGCATCACGAATTGCAGCCATTGCAACGGCGGACTTGTGTGCCGGGGCATTGTCCTGGTGGAACAGCACAACTTTCGAGAGTTTACCTCGCCGTTTTTCGCGGATCTCATTGCGCAATGTTGCTATTTGTTTGGCTTATAAAGTGCCCGTAATAGTGGCTCCATGCTCGAGATACTCAATCATTAATACCCCTTTACCATCCCAAAAAACAGAGCCCATAACCTTACCGGCAGATGGGCTCACCTTGAATTTCTTCGGAGTTGGAGATGATGGCCTTTTCCATGTCATAGACTGCAGTTTCGTTTCAGGGTCGTATGATGGAGCCATGTTTCGTCCATTGTTATAAATCGCGCCAAAAAAAGTTCCTGGTCTTGCTGCATCAGGTTCAAAGCTTCTTGACAAATCTCTAGTCTAGTTTGTTTTTGCGTGTCAGTAAGCATTCTTGGTACCCAACGCGCAGATACCTTTTTCATACCCAAGCGTTCATGTAAAGTATTATGCACGCTCCCCGTTGAAATCTTTATATTTTCAGCAATAAAACGAACTGTGTGTGACACGACGATCCGCCAAAACTGAGTTTTCGACTTTTTTCACAATTTCTTCAGTTACTGCTGTAGTAGGGCGTCCGGAGCGGGGGTCGTCCATTGTCGATGTTCTTCCACGTCTAAATTCGGCGCAGTCAACGTGCGACTGTCGAATACGGAGGAGCATTAGACCCTAAAGTGTCCCGCAAATCCAAATTGACTTGGTCCGTAGAAAAATTTTTTGAAATACAAGTATTTGATAACGGCGCGCAGTTCAATTTTCTCCATTTTCGCTAACGTACTCAATAGCATTGCAAAGAAATTACCGTATATTTTTTTAAACAAAAGACAGTTAGTTTTTTTTTCATAGCAATCAGCTAGATAGATAGATGGCTTTACCGGCCAGTATTTAATTTCGTAATATTAAAAGAGTTTGCATCTCATTCTCACTTTATATTGAACGCCCCTCGTATAAAAAAAAATTTAGTATGAGATACAAACTGTGGCGGCGGCGCGTTGTCATCGTAAAGGTCGCACGGAGCCCTAATATTCGACGTCAAATTAAAGTTATAAATAATAGCACTACAACTCCGGCAGTCTTCTTGTATGATTTCTTAAGCATGAAGAGTTTTGAGTTATAGCTTATAACTCAAAAACTCAAAAAACGAAATACCTTTTTTTTACATCTTAATTTGTTTACCGAGCGAATGGCGTCCACGGACCGGAAGACGCAGTGTATGTAGGCCTCAAACAAGATGGAGCCACGACCTGGTTAAGGTTGCGGGATCGCGTAGGATGCCGATGGCATGGGACCGATCTGTTTGGCCAGCTTGGGGGGAGGCCTGTGTTCAGCAGTGGATGTCTTTCGGCTGAAATGATGACGATGAATTTGTTTACCACAATTGCAATTTTTTATGTGCAGTAAAATCGTGAAATATTTTTTCTTAAGGTGAGGCGAGGAACTTGTGAAGCAGACTAATTTATATATTATTAACATTAGCTAAGCCTTAATAGTACAGTGAAACCTGATCACCGCTATCCTACAGCCTGAGCACCCTTTTACCAACTTTGAAGTAGCTCCATAACCGTCACAGTAAGGCTCGAACACTCCAACTCAACTATTCACTTTTCGAAGTGCGCTCAAGCTCAAAGCGATGAAAGCTTATCCTATTTCTTTGAGTTATTTGACACAGCGATTCATTTCCAAAGCGAAATTTTACGGCGGTTGCATCTTAATCGTTGAGTTAGTTGTCCCTTTTTCACTCGTCAACGTGAAATGAAAAGGGTAATGATTTTAGTAACGTATAGGTATCTTCGCTAGTTCTCTCAATGTGCATAATCTTCTGAGTCAATTAAACTCAGTTTTAGTTTGAAGGGTGTATAATTTTTTGTAAATTTAATTGGTTTCATTTTAATTTGGTTTTAATTTAATTTAATTTAATTTATTTTGTCTTTAATAGTTGACACGTGTAAACGTTCGTAAGTTAATTATTGTTAATTCTATTGTAAATATTTCAATCTGTTAAGTAGTTTTAGGTGATTACGATTAGATGATACTATTATTTGTGATTGCTTTGGTCAATAAATTACATTTGTTACTTTTACATAAGTCATACACTGTATAGTAACACAGTATATGACTATAACTGTAACTGAGATAGAAACACTAATTTTTGTGTCACGTTTTCATTTTAACCCTTTATTTTTTTTACATTTTGAAATAAGTATTTACTAAATCAACTTAACCTCTAACCCTAAATAGGTAACTGTGTGTCGTGACGGTTTAATGGCTGATTATTTAAAAGTTCAATGAACAAAATGTACTAGGGGCGTTCAATAAAAAGTGAGAATGAGTATGTTATAAACAACTTTTACTAAATGTCATTTTATTTTTCGACAAAGTCACCTTTTAGCATAATACACTTAGTATATCTTTTTTCTAAACTTAAAATTCCATTTTTAAAAAAGTTCTCATCTTGAGTACTTAAAAAATCTTGTACTGCAGCGACTACCGCGTCGTCGTCTTCATATTTCTGGCCTCTCAGGTATTGTTTCAATCTCGGAAATAGGTAGAAATCACTGGGAGCGAGATCTGGTGACTACGGAGGATGCTTAAGGATATCGAACCCAGCATCACGAATTGCAGCCATTGCAACGGCGGACTTGTGTGCCGGGGCATTGTCCTGGTGGAACAGCACAACTTTCGAGAGTTTACCTCACCGTTTTTCGCAGATCTCATTGCGCAATGTTGCTATTTGTTTGGCGTATAAAGTGCCCGTAATAGTGGCTCCATGCTCGAGATACTCAATCATTAATACCCCTTTACCATCCCAAAAAACAGAGCCCATAACCTTACCGGCAGATGGGGTCACCTTGAATTTCTTCGGAGTTGGAGATGATGGCCTTTTCCATGTCATAGACTGCAGTTTCGTTTCAGGGTCGTAATGATGGAGCCATGTTTCGTCCATTGTTATAAATCGCGCCAAAAAAAGTTCCCGGTTTTGCTGCATCAGGTTCAAAGCTTCTTGACAAATCTCTAGTCTAGTTTGTTTTTGCGTGTCAGTAAGCATTCTTGGTACCCAACGCGCAGATACCTTTTTCATACCCAAGCGTTATGTAAAATATTATGCACGCTCCCCGTTGAAATCTTTACATTTTCAGCAATAAAACGAACTGTGACACGACGATCCGCCAAAACTGAGTTTTCGACTTTTTTCACAATTTCTTCAGTTACTGCTGTAGTAGGGCGTCCGAAGCGGGGGTCGTCTATTGTCGATGTTCTTCCACGTCTAAATTCGGCGCACCAACATACGACTGTCGAATACGGAGGAGCATTAGACCCTAAAGTGTCCCGCAAATCCAAATTGACTTGGTCCGTAGAAAAATTTTTCAAATACAAGTATTTGATAACGGCGCGCAGTTCAATTTTCTCCATTTTCGCTAACGTACTCAATAGCATTGCAAAGAAATTACCGTATATTTTTTTAAACAAAAGACAGTTAGTTTTTTTTTTCATAGCAATCAGCTAGATAGATTAGCTTTACCGGCCAGTATTTAATTTCGTAATATTAAAAGAGTTTGCATCTCATTGTCACTTTATATTGAACGCCCCTCGTATGTTTAATAGGGATGTTTCCTAGGTAAAAAAATAATAATTCTTATTAGTCCGTATTTTACATTATCAAAAAATATTAGACACGTAATTTTTCTTTTGACAATCAAACAAAAAATTACGAAGATATGGCGCGTTGAAGTTCCGCGTGACGAGGCGTGACGTCACTTGTTCCTAAAACGCTCATACAAAGTGTAGGAACAAGTGACGTCACGCGAAACTTCAACGCGCCATATCTTCGTGATTTTTTGTTTAATTGACAAAATAAAAAATACGTGTCCAATATTTTTTGATAATCTAAAAGACTGACTAGTTAGGAAAGTAGCCTATTTCGCAGGCAGTTTATCAACAGATAAATATAACACATACACTACACGTATACTACATTCGTTTGGTATCATCTTTACGTTCCTGTTATTTCACGTGACAAAATAATCTGATTAATCGAACAAACTAAACAGAAGGCATCAAACATAACTATATCTGCATATAAGATAGCGAAACCTCATCAGAGTGATGTTAGTGTGTAAGTTATTAAGAAAACGATTTATTTTCAGGATTGATATTTTTCATTAACTAAAAATAACCCACAAAACCTAAATTACCCACTGACCATTTAGCATCAGGAATGGGCGCAGAATTTACCCGGTTCAAAGGGGCGTGCACTCACTGCAGCACAAAGATAAGGGTGTGATGCATTAGGTGGTTTCCGCGCAAAATAAACATTGCTATCTGAGGCACGCCCATCGCCGACGGCCTGACAAATGACGGAGGTTTCGACTCAAGTTATTGGTTAAAGTGGTTTTTGTTGGTCCTTCGTTGTTTTTGTTTGGTTTTTTGGCTTGTTGCTCTTAATGTTTTTATAGTTGGTGATAGAATGCGGACTTAGTTTCGAAACTCAAACAAAAATAAAAATTAAAGCTTGTAAAATTTGATCACTTTTTTATCCACTCAATTTAGTAACACGGAGAGATATAAATTTTAATGATTGAAAATGATTCTGAGTTTACGTGACCAGACGATACTTGAGGTAAGGAATTATACCAATTAATTATTATTGGTGCCATGTGGCTGAATGCGCAAATCTTTGCTGTTGCAATCATTTCATTATCAGTCATCATCATTTCAGCCGAAAGACGTCCACTGATCAACAATGGCCTCCCCCAAAGTTCGCCAAACAGACCGGTCCTACGCCATCCGCATCCAATGCATTCAACCTTAACCAAGTCATGGCCTACCTCAACTGCGTCTTCCGGTCCGTGAACGCCACTCGAGAACCGCTATGTCGGTGACTTTACAATCATGTAACTAAGTAAACATTATTCTCATGGGTATGTATTACAATACCGAAGTACGAAAGACCGAATGTATTAAAACGTCGAATGGGTCAAAAGACCGACACGATTTATTTCTGAAACCGTAAACTTCTCAGAATTTATTAAAATGGCATCATTCAGAACCCATTAGGTTAGGTTAGGTTTGTTTTAGAAAAAAATCGTGTCGGTCTTTTGACCCATTCGATGTTTTAATACATTCGGTCTTTCGTACTTCGGTATTGTAATACATACCAATTCTCATCGATGATGTTACTCATAGTTCATTTAGAACACCCAACCCTCTTCCACTAAACATTTCAACCTAGAAGCCAAAAAGAGCCTTTTGAAAACAAATACCTTTCAAACCTCACAAAGTGCGTGCAAAGAACGCCATGTCACACAATATCGCAGTAACACGACACTAGCCGCAGGCTAACTCGTTTAAGTAGGGCATTAACCAGTACAAAGTTATCTTCGGCATCGATCATTCACAAAGCACTGTGGCCCTTTGAAGCCGTGTCCTGGGGCCGAGGCCTGTGTACACTGACATGATCACACAGTTCTAAGTATAAAAATGTTGTAAGGAAATCGATACCAGCTACGAAGATTGAAAATTGGATGTGAAATTAAATCATATCAAACTCGTAATTTAAGATAATTGGTATTCATGGGTGGAGGTGGCAATAGTACATCAGTATGTCGGGTATGTGTCAAATTACATAAAATATATACATAGGTAATAAAAGGTAATAATGATCATTTGATTTAATGCAATTATCTAGAAATTTTCAAATTTACGGGTCCGTTCCAAACCTAACTTTACCTTGACCAAACATAATACACGTTTAAAAAGTCCGACTAATTATTAGTTTCACCAAAAATGATGATTAAATGATTAATTATTATATCAAATGATGATTAAGTTTTTCGTCCACAATTCTTTATAAATTTTATGTATTTTGACATGTTCCCGGTATGTAACTCCTGCCTAATCTTAAATAATATTTAAGCTAATTAAACAATAGCAAATGTCAATAATTTCACCATCCGAATGAGAATATAAACCACAGCTGCTTAGCTCAAACATTTCAACACATCTCACGCGGTTCATTTCCAATTGCAAATTCAACAACACAATACCAACCAGTCAACTGCAGCGAGACTAAAATTCTGTAACCTGGATTAAGAGGTGCAAGCGGTCCCCGGTATAATTATTTACACAAAACGCTGCCTAATTGCATACCCTGTCGGCGACACTTCCTCGCGCCTGACGGGCCCTCCACACTTGCGGCGCGGTCGATAACAGAAGAGGCAAGCGGTTTACCTACGAAATTCAAAACTCGGGTTGTATTTGTACATAGTGAAACACGCAACACGGAACTCATTAGTAGCCGGGTTTTTTCGATAGCGTTCTAGTTACGGTATAATTAAATGTAAAATAGTACTTACCTATAAATTACCTTTAATATTTTAAGTTAGAAGTAAAACGTGCTCGCTCACTGAATTTATTAGCGATCGGCAGTTGTTTTTCAAATCAATAATTGAATATTACAAATATTGTGTTTTGTTTTAAACTTTCGCGATAAAACACCAACGAACTGAACGAAACGAACGTGACGAAGTCTTAATGAACTTGATACTCTTCACTTCAGTTGATTCGTGATGACGGCCGCTGCAATGTGGTTGAAACGTCGATGCAATTTTAGCAATGAGTAGTTCGTGATTAAGTCCAAAAATATTACATTAATAATTTTAAGCTAACAAAATTGTAAATAACTGTTGTTGTTGCAACAATTAGTAAAATAATTAAATATCAGACAGCTTTGAAAATAAAGACTCTTATTTCCCTTTGTTATAAATATTATTTTTCGAATTGCTTTTACCTAAACTAATAATTCCCAAGTCCTAAACGAAATAGAGAATATATTCGCGCCAATATCCCATTTCGATGATTACACACTTATCCGTTTCTTAAAGTATCCAGGGCTGTATAGGTATTATCGTCTGTTGAAGTCAAAATATAATTTTTGCACTAATCTCATACATTTCCTACTCATTGGCCGATACACAAAGTGTAACTTTGCCGATGCTATCTGATAAATATGATGTGAAGGATTAGTGTGAACTCACACTGACACTGAGACACAACGCATTTATTCAGAGAATACATCAACGAGTACTCATTTGACGTATTTTCTCAATGAAAAATGAGCGTTCGCATCGCGTTTAGGTTTAAACTGGCTCCAGCCGCCAAACTCTTATCTTCTGTCCCGAATACCCTCTAGTTTATGGGACATAATGTTACACCGCCCCAGCGGGACAGCGAAGCGCGACAATTTCGCAATAGTTTTGACATTCGCATACTTCAGCCAACACGTTACACTTCATAAAATGACACTTTACATTTCGCTTAAGATCTGCTATACTATGAATGCGAGAACTTCAAGAGGAGAGTGGTTAGGAGTTAAGATGAATATGTTGCTTCGAAAAGCGTGTTGAGTTTGTCTATGTGATAGTGGTTTGATTTTATTTTGAAACTAAGCAGAAGATTTTATTGAAAAATAAGAATTAGGTAAGGTACACGTCCCTGTGCTCGACACTGACCACATGGCACCTTAAATCTTATGTCATAGTAAGAGAGGTGACAGATGGGTGTCATCTACTGGGCGTTGAGGTAACGAGAATTGGTACGTTTACCTTACATAATTACCGCATTAACAGAGGTAAAACATAAACAATATTACTAAAAGGCCTACAACAGAAGTAAAAGGGAAGGGAAGGGAATAGTACACAGGTTTTAATAATTATTTTTGTGGAGTTTTATACAATGAGGATGACGAGATAGTGACAAAATTTTGTTAATAATAAGAGAGGTTAATAAGGGTCATTGTTTGTTTTAGACGACCGGATAGCCTAGTTGTCAGAGAACCTGACTACGAAGCTTGAGGTCCCGTGTTCGATTCCCGGTCGGGGCAGATATTTGTGTGAAAAATACGAATGTTTGTGCTCGTTACAATCATTGCTTAGTTTGGGACTAGGTCAAGCTGAGTGAACTGTCCCGTGATATTTATTTTATTTATTTATTGTTACTAACACGATATGGATGCACTCTGAAATAAAAATCTATTATTATGTCGTATTGACACTAAATTGAATAACGTGCTTAAGAATTACGAGCGGCAAATTCAATAATTAGGTAGCGTTTGAAGCGTGGCGGAGAAACAGTTATTATTTAACGCCTACCTACACAATCGCAATCATGATCATTATTAAATATCATATTGTCAAACAGTATAAAAAGTGGCAGAAAGAGATAGATGTAATTGAGAGCGCGACGAACAAATTGGTCTTATGGTTTTCAGAAATTTTATTGAAAACGTTCGTCCTTTGTTGACATTTTAACGATGTCAGCTGTAGGTATCTTAAAAGCTACATAAATAGTTTTTGATGAAATCAATTAAAAAATACAACTGTAATATCGAGTAGGTAATTATGAAATTAATCAGATCTGAAACAGATATTAAGATTACGATGCTTCATAAAATACATAAATATTTTATGAAATCTACTTAACAGTAGTTAAACTGATAAGGATAATAAAAAGGGCGTACGTTTTTGGCAAAGTTTCCCTATTATCACAGAATAGTTGGTTATTGTCTATCAAATATAAAATTACATTCTTAGAATTATTTTAATTAATACCTTAATATTTTGTACCTTTAGATATAATATACCTACTTATGCTATTAACGTGTACCGTAAAAGTTTTTTTATACGCTTTACAAAGAACGCCCGCGAGCGAGCACAAAAAAAGTTACAAGTAAAAGAAGTTTGTAAACAAAGAAAAACCACCGAGTAATGCTGAGAGAATACGAAATTTCCTACGCAATTTCTTACAAAGTGTGTTTTTGTGTAAAAAAATAAGAAATTTAAAATTTTGCGCTTCGTAACTTACGCACGTATTGACGAGAAAGTTTGGCGACAGCTTATGTCTTGTTTTTAAAATTCGCGTATTTGGCAACTGGGATGTTTTCTACCTACTCCTGTTTTCAATAACTTTTTTATATATAAGGTAAACGTCCGAGTGACGGTCTCTGTCCCAGTAGTTGCCACAGAAGGGAAGGGAAGGGGGGGAAGGGTGTCATCTATTGGGTACTAGCATGTCGAGCATTGGGGCATTTACCTTAATAGCTATTAATAGCTATTACTCTGTTTTGCGAAAAATTCGATTATCGCTACATACTCCGTATTGTAAAGCTCACGGTAAATTGCAAGAGTAATTTCGCACATAAAAGATAAACTCAGAGGTGCGAGCTCGGGTTCGTACCCAAGATTCTCTGCTACAAAGGCCATAGACCACATAGTCAGAGATATGGGCATAGAGAACCTGACTGCGAAGCTTGAGGGCCCGGGTTCGATTCCCGGTCGAAGCAGATATTTGTGTGAAAAAGTATTTGTGCTCGAGTCTTGGGTGTTTAAGTAAACGTACCAATGCTCGACACCTCAACGCCCAGTAGATGACACCCATCTGTCACCTCTCTTACTATGACATAAGATTGATGGTGCCATGTACATATTGTGTCAGTGTCGAGCACAGGGACGTTTATCTTAATATATATATATATATATTTATGTATGTTTATCCGTTGCCTTGTACCCTTAACACAAGCTTTGCTTACTTAAATAAAATAAATAAATAAATATCACGGGACAATTCACACCAATTGACCTAGTCCCAAACTAAGCAAAGCTTGTACTATGGGTACTAGTCAACGGATAAACTTACTTATATACAGGGTTATTAACCCTAAACTCCTACCACTTAAACAAATGTTTTTCGTTTTACGGCTTTTGTCATAACTTAATATTTTTGGTGTAATAACGTTTTGAAAATTTGAGATTACCTCTTATTTTTACGATACTCTGTGTATTTGTATGGGAAAAAAAGTGCTTCATTTGAAAAAGTCGTAAAACAAAAAACATTTGTTTAAGTGATAGGAATTCAGGGTTAAGAGGATGTCAGTGAATTACAAATAACGCTGTAGATAAACACATACTTAAATACATATTAAACACCCAAGACTCGAGCACAAACATTCGTATTTTTCACACAAATATCTGCCCCGAATCGAACCCGGGACCTCAAGCTTCGTAGTCAGGTTCTCTAACAACTAGGCTATCCGGTCGTCCAAACTTTGTGGCTAAGTCATCATCATCATCATCATCATCATCATCATCATCATCATCAGCCTATGTTCGTCCACTGCTGGACATAGGCCTCTCCCATGGCACGCCACTGAGCACGATCCTCGGCCACACTCATCCAGCTGTTGCCAGCCGCCTTGCGAAGATCATCGCTCCACCGAGTCTGAGGACGTCCCACGCTACGTTTGCCAATCCGTGGTCTCCACTCAAGAACTCGTCTACCCCAACGGTTATCGGTTCTTCGGGTTATATGGCCTGCCCATTGCCACTTCAGCGTGCTGATGCGGTGAGCTATGTCGATAACTTTGGTTCTCTGTCGGATCACTTCGTTACGAATTCGATCTTTTAGAGAGAGTGGCTAGGTCAATTGGTGTGAATTGTCCCGTGATATTTATTACCACGCTACCACGCTACCACGGATCGAAAATGAGTCTGGTTTATTCCACGACTTATTCCTATTACTTAGGGACTAAATAATTAGGAATACGATAATCTGTCATCGACTCTCCTATGACACAGTCTCAAGTAAGACAAAAAAGTTCGTCCCGCGTCTGTTATAATCGCATCTAGTTTCTTTCCTTCTAAGGAGTAAACAGTACCACGATGTGGTAGTTGCTTCCTCTTGGCGCCTTAATATTTTAGTAGCTGTGGGAAGTTTTTCGGTGGATGGCTTCTTTTTTACAAGTTTTTGAAGTGACAACGTCTAATAAATCGATCAACGCCGGCTGCATACACGAAAAAGGATGACGCAATGTAATGTTACGTGTAAGTACATGTACGTACATGTAGTTACAGAGGGGCGAGGGCCAGTTGCAATAGAGCGGCGTAGGCCAGTTGCAATAGAGCGGCGAAGGCCAGTTGCAATATCTATATCTATACATATAATAAATCTGTATCAAGTCGGTGTGTCGGATATTTGAGAAAAACTGTCTCTAGGGCTATTTATTAGCGCAATAGAACCCAAAACAATGTTTTTTAGAATTATTGTCTGTTTTTCTGTTTGTCTGTGCGTTTGTGCGCGCTAATCTCAGAAACGGCTAAACCTAGAAGGATGCGGTTTTCACTGATATGTTGGTATTTTCTTGGATTAACATTTAGTGTTTGTTTCATTTGAATCGGTTCACAAATAAGAAAGATACGTCTATTTTAAGAATTTATCGAACATGGATAGTACATAGAAAAAAAATCCAACATAAAATGAGCTGACAACAATATAGTAAACTATACTAAATAGGGTTCATCTTAAGTTGGAAATGCACACAGGTTTGTTGGTTTGTTTGAACGCGCTAATCTCAGGAACTACTGCTCCGATTTGAAAAATTCTTTCAGTGTTAGATAGCCCATTTATCGAGGAAGGCTATAGGTTATATATCATCACGCCAACACCAATAGGAGCGGAATAATGTTTCAAAATCGGGGGTTTTTGAAGTAAAACTTCTATAAGGCACGCTTGACTTGGGAGTACGGTGGTGAACGTGAACGCGGGTGTGCGGGGGGGGGGGTAATTTTTTTTTATATCGAGGAACTAAGGAGAGCCATTATTGATGAAAAAGCAAATTGGATAAAAAAATAAGCTGCCCAAATTACTAATTCCACGCGGACTGAGTCGCGGGCAAAAGCTAGTTACGTAATACAATCTCAGCGCTCGGGTAATTTTTATTGAATGTTTTGTTATGACGTTGTCACGTTAAACTATCGTCCGTAAACCGACTTTACAGACAAACGGTTTTTACCAAAAAATATTAACGAGGTGGTAAAAATGAGGCGCATACACTTGTCATTCTAGTGGTTAGTCGCTAGAATTCGTCTTCCATTATTGTTTAACCCGTGGCCGTTTGCGATCGCATTGTCCATCTCTTTCTACAAGTATCCTAAACCATTTGACAGAAAAAAATAGTGAGAGCGATTCTGAATACATTAGGCAATATAGCTTCAGGTTGGCCGTGTGGTGCCACGTAGTTCCATGCTTTTGGCGACATTTCCCTATAGCACTAAGTTAATTAAAGAACAATTAAAGAAAAAAAAGAGTTTTGCGTCGTTTCTCGGTGCACAGAGTCACTTGAACAGTTGTCGAGTCTTCTACTAACAAGACTAGAGGCTTTATTTTCTAATGGACTCGAAGTCACAATCATTTTGACAACTTCTCTCTGTCACACGGTACGGCAATTGGCGTTGTCGGACTTCATACTGGCTATAAAATGCCATTATCATCATCATTTCAGCCGACTGACGTCCACTGCTGAACATAGGCCTCCCCAAAGCTCGCCAATCAAATTGGTCCTGTGCCATCCGCATCCAACGCGTTACCGCAACCTTAAGCAGGTCGTCGCTCCATCTCGTTGGTGGCCTACCCACACTGCGTCTTCCGGTCCGTGGACGCCACTCGAGAACCTTTTGGCCCATCGGCCTTCAGTTCTACGAGCGATGTGCCCTACCCACAGCTACTTGAGTCTGGCGATTCTTCGAGCTATGTCGGTGACTTTAGTTCTTGTGCCGAATTCATCATTTCTAATGCGATGCGAAGAGTCTTATCACGGGAGTTGGTACAAGATCTAATATATGATTCTTTTTTGCCTGTATTCGGCAAGTCTGAGAATAGTTCGTAGGCTATATTTTGTATACCTACTCCTATTCTTCGCAGACGGAGTTGCGGGCAACAGCTAGTAAATATATAAAATGTTTGGTTTCCACCTCAGTTGTCAAATCTCACGAGCTGTCAGTTTCTTTCGCTATTCTGCGAAAACCCACTCAATGAACCACAAAACATCCGTTCACCAATTAAATGTTAAAAACCATCAACCCTAATTGCCCCTCCCGAGGGCCCCGCGGGAGCGTATCATCGCGTGGGTCCCCGCTCTCGTATATTGCGACAAGGACGTCGTAACTCTCCGTGATGGATTAACGCTTTTCCGGCTTTTCAACGGACCCCGAAATGGGCCCTCCCTTATGTCCCGATCAGCATTAGGGTGATTGCAACTTGTTTCGTTGCGCTACAGTTCTGTTGTATTGAGAGTGCGGGCCGGAGATTTGAAGAAGGGATCCTTTGAGCTCTATCAGGGTAATTTACTTTTTTTATTTTAGACCCCTATTTTACTAAATAGTAGCTTAGTAGTTGGACTTCTGGTCCCCTAAACAGAAGGTAATGGGTTAGAACCCGGACTCACACCTCTGAGGTGTCCCAAATTGAGGATTCAAATTTGAAATTTGACATGAGCTTTTCGGTGAAGGAAATCGTCGTAAGGATATCTACATACATAATGTGAAGCAGTTTAATTGTACCTATGTATTAAGATTCCGATTCACTCGCCCTATATGCGCCCAAACCCTCGTATACTTAGAAGAGGTCTGTGCTCAGCAGTGGGACGTTCACAGGTCGGCGAGATGATAATGATGATTTTTTTTTTTTTTTTTTTTTTTTATGATATAGAGGGCAAACGAGCAGACGGATCGCCTGATGGTAAACGATTACCGTCGCCCATGGACACCTGCGACACCAAAAGAGTCACAAGTGCGTTGCCGGCCTTTTAGGTAGGAGTACGCTCTTTTTTTGAAAGCTTGAAGGTCATATCGGTCCGGGAATACCGCAGCAGGAACCTCATTCCAGAGCTTTGCTGTGCGAGGCAGGAAATTTCTGGAAAAACGCACAGTAGAAGACAACCAACCATCCAGATGGTGAGGATGGAAGTGTTGTCGCGTAGGGCGGTGGCGGAAGGATGCGGCAGGGATCAACCCGAATAACTCCTCGGAGCACTCTCATCATGATGATGATGACGCTAAAACGTTCCAAAGTTTCGAATCTAACTAAACGATATGCTCACGCAGGACTCATTCAGTAAACTGCTGTTCTTTGTTTTTCATGTTAAAAATGTTTTTTAATATATACATACACTAGCTGTTGCCCGCGAAGAAGAATAGGGGGTAGGTATATAAAAAATAGCCTCTGACCTAGCGAATATAGAGAAAAAAAATCATGAAAATCGGTCAAGCCCTTTCGGAACAGTTCGATAACAAACACCGTGGCACGAGATTTTTATATATTAGATATTTTATTAACAAGTTATAGCTATGAAGTATCTTTGTGTACTTATTTATTTTTTCAACTTCATTTTTTATTACTTTTACGGTCATCCCGTGAAAAATACTTAGTATGAAATATATTTTACTAATCAAAAGTGCCGTCAAGTCTTAAAAATAACCTCACCATCAAATTTATCAGCATAAGAATTCGTTTGTCAACTCAGTTCAAAAAAAATAAGATTAAATAACTTCGGAAATTAAAGGATAATTCCATAAACCTCCACATCGCCTCAAAGTGAACTTTAATTCGCGTCTATAAATTAGCAATATTGTTAAAAATTTAATCAGACTCAGCACAGAGGGCAAAGTTTCTAAACGGCGTAAATGAAATTACGCCCCTGTCTTATCTTTCCGAAGTTTCCCTTTGGACGGAATTTAATATAGCCCTAGGAAGTTGTTATCTGAGGACTCTGGGGTTAGGTGCGAATTAATTACCGCTTTGAGATACATATGTTGTTATTATCAATTGCCAATGGAATCGATGGGATAATTTCATTGATGAGTAATTGAGCGTGTTCGGTTGTAACGCACCGTGGAAGTTTGGGTTTCGCTTTGACGTTCCAGTGCTTATGAAAGTTACTGTTACTCTTTCTACCTTTTGGCCGGACAGCAGAGCTGCTAAGTATTACCATAATGTGTTGTAATGACTTGTTCTAAACAGACATACTTAAGTAGGTTAAATTTGTAAGCAAAAAACGGGATCAACTTATAGTATAATATTTATTTATTTATTTAAAAATATGGCTTCTGTCCTATTTTAGGACAATTTCGCCAGTGTCAAAGTTAGCTCTCTTTGGGAGCGACGTTGTACGGTGATTGTAGTTTTTACAACTTGATAGTAAAATTTCAGAAACCACGTGGAGACAACTTGCGCATTAAAAAATGTCTGACACGAGAGCAATATATATTTTTTTAAATCACTGTTAATTAAGGTTAATCGACGCATAAAACAATATCAAAATTATACTTCAACTAGCCAAAGAAACAGAAATACCAAAATTAAATACTGTCTACATCCGCCATGTTCGAATGCTACAAATCGAATCCTTATCGTATTGTAACTGAAATAAAGTCCCGACCGTATCTGACATATAATCATATTTTGGTTCTTTATTTTTCAAGGTCCTTCTTCTTCTTGAGGTGCCATCTCCTACCGGAGGTCGGCTATCATTAGTGCTATCCTTATCTTTGACACAGCAGCTCGGAACAAGGATCTTGTGCTAAGGTTGAATAGTTTAGTCACATTAATTTAATCAAATATTAGTCCATCTCATTTTTTTAGTTGAAATTCTTTAAGTTTGGATAAGCAAGTCGATGATAGCAAGACACAGCGATAGTTTGTAAGAATTGCACTGTGTTTGAAATGTATAGTCATCATCATCATCATTTCAGCCAAAAGACGTCCACTGCTGAACATAGGCGTCCCCCAAGGCTCGCCAAACAGTTCGGTCCCGTGCCATCCGCATCCAACACGATCCCGCAACCTTAACCAGGTCGTCGCTCCATAAGAGTTTTTTTTTTCACTTTGTTATCTCTAAATTTTTTTTAAAAATAACGACATTTTTCATGTTCATGTTAAAAATAAAAGCTGATATGTCGGAGGAACTTCTGGTTGATTTATCGTTGGCCTCCTAATTTGTAATTTAATTTTGAAATTATTACGCTCTTAACTTAGTCACAAGTTGACGCAGATAGGGCGTGTTTTGTTAATTTATATTCTAATGGGAAATAACCATTTATTAGCTGATGGAGTAGACTAAGGGCCACTTGCACAGTTCAGGGTTAAAAAAATAAATCAGTAACCCTGGGTTAAAAATGACAGTTCCATACATTTTGACACTTGTTAACTCTGGATTAGCAGTTAACTCAGAGTTAAGTAGCTAACCCAGGTCCGCGCAAGCCGGCTTAAGCATCCTTAATTAAAAGATAAGCGTTACTTTGCAAATATCCATATAAGTAAATTGAAACAAATACTTGTTTTGTTACCCCACCAACCAAACCGGCAAGTCTAACTTCTTATGTATTCATGAAAAGTTACAAAACTTATATGTATACTAGCTTTTGCCCGCGACTCCGTCCGCGTGGAATTAGTAATTTGGGCAGCTTATTTTTTTATTCAATTTGCTTTTTCATCAATTATGGCTCTCCTTAGTTCCTCGATAATTTAAAAATTACCCCCCCCGCAACCTCCCCGCACCCTCCAACCTGCTCCCTCCCGCACTCCCCTCGCACAGCAACCCCGAACACCCCTCGCACCCCTCCGCACCCCCTGCACGCCCTCCCACACAGCACCCCCGCACACCCGCGTTCGTCCCATCCCAAGTCAAGCGTGCCCTATAGAAGTTTAACTTCAAGTTTTACTTCAAGCTTTTTTTTGTCAAATAATTGAAAACGGTGCATCCTACGACAAAATCAATGAAATTTTCATCCCTCCTTTAACACCCCCACACCCTCTCCCCCGCACCCTACCCCGCACCCCACACCCTCCCCCACACCCTCCCCTCAATCCCCCAACCTTGGTGTTTTTGTCAAATATTTTGAAAACGGTGCATGCTACGGCAAAATCAATGAAAATTTAGTAGTGGTAGAGCCATGTTGTAGCTAGCCGCTGCATCACGAATGGGCCGGCTCGTCCGGGGCAGTACCACCCTCTCACAGAACACCGGCGTGAAGCAGCAGTAATCCTGCTTGCGTTTCGTACGGTCAGTGAGAGTGCCGGGGGCCCAATACCTCACCCCTTCCCTCTTCCCCTCCCTCACCCCCTTCCCCTGTTCCCTTTCCTTTAGGGCCGACAACGCACTGGCATCGCGTAAAGCGCTGCGGGTGTCTATGGACAGTGGTGATCATTTAACATCAGGTGACCCACTAGTTCGTTTGTCTGGCCTTTCTAACATAAAAAAAAAAAAAAAAAAAAAAGAAATTTTCATCCCCCCTTTAATGCCGCACCCCCCGCACCCCCGCCCCCATCCCCTTGGTGTTTTTGTCAAATATCTCGAAAACGGTGCAAATCAATGAAATTTGAATCCCCCTCCGAAGCCCCCGCACCCTATAGCCTTCCTCGATAAATGGGCTATCTAACACTGAAAGAATTTTTCAAATCGGAGCAGTAGTTCCTGAGATTAGCGCGTTCAAACAAACAAACAAACAAACAAACAAACAAACAAACAAACAAACGAACAAACAAACTCTTCAGCTTTTTATATTAGTATAGATTTCTGGGAAAGGTGGTAAATAAAGACAAACGAATGTTAACAGAAGCTTAACAATCGTTTATGTTTGGCGGGCCTTGGGGAAGGCCTATGTTTAGCAGTGGACGTTTTTCGGCTGAGACGATGATGATGATGATGCCGATAAGTTCGCCTCTGCACATGTATCTCAACGGTAGTCAATATTATTTTTCTTCTTTATTTTTGTACAATAAAGGGTTTACATAATACTTACATTCATTCTAAGTTTGCCAATTCTTCGGGCTATGTCACTTACTTTGATAACACTGGGATCTCGCAATTTCTGATACGATCACGCAGAGACATTTTGAGTAAATTAATGGCTCATTCTCATTAACATGACATGTAAGCAATTGTTATGTTACTTACCAACTAGCTGTTAAGCAATTTACAGGGTGAATAATACTAAAAGAAAAAAACATCCAAGAAAATTTCTGGTCGGAATAACGGGGGAAATGTTCCGTTTCCGGTGAAACGCCGGGTGGTCGGCACGGAACACTATGAATGCTTACACTTGTTTCAATGTTCTGGAATAATGTGCTGTTTCTGCCCTAGAGCTTCTGGGACGTTAGTGTTGTAAGTATAATTTTGTTTCTCTGATTCTAGAATGTGATTAATGATATACAAGGCATGGAATGTCGTTTATCGTAAAGATGTTAAGGTTTTATAGGTACGAAACTATTATATTGTAGAAGAAAAATGTTTCTAATGCAAATTAGGTTTGCGTTGGATATAAATACACCATATAAAAAAATGTTTACCCTTTAAGTATGTAGTTAGGTACTAAATAACTTTTTGTTAAAAATTTAATAATCAATGCAAGCTTTTTCGCTGACTGTATTTTTTGTTGACTGTACTTGCATTGTCATCCAACCTACATAAGTATAAAAAAATTCAATTAAATCCGACCACTGGTAGTGGGTCAAAGTCAACTTCCAAGATTTGACCCTTGGAATTTGGAAATTAGTGATTATTTTCTATCGAGGGATGTTCAATTAACAGTGTATCGACTACACCTACATTCGCAGAAAGAGTCAGAAATGTTCATCAGTACACTTACTCTTTTCTGACATTATGTTCTTTAGTTTTTTTTAAGTCGAAAACTTTTCCGTAATCCAAATAATTATGCTGGATGGAGTACATATTTCTCTTTAATCTTCGGAAGCTAAGAAAACACTTTGCTATCGCGATGTAAGAACTAATTTTGTCTTTTATGAAAGCACTTTTAACTTTGTTTTAAAAAGATTGGACAGAAACGACTTCCTAGGATATTGCATAGAATTTCGACGTGTACTTAATGGTCCACGGCAGACGGTAATTTTATGTTCGGTAACACTATTACAGAGTCTTACGGACAGATTAAACTTTGGAAAATGGATACTTGAGACGTGTAATGGAAATTGTATGGAGCAAAGTAAAAAATAAATTCTTCAAATGAACTAATAAGTAAATGAGTTTATTATAAATTGTAAAATGCTGCTGATAATCATTAATTTTAGTTGGACTTTATTTGACAGTAGTTCCCAAAAGGGTCAACAAAACAGATTTACTATAAATTTTTCAACTTTTTAACATTTTTTTATTGCACAATAAGACCAACGTATTTCCTAAATTCCCATTTCTTAACGCTTTCGCTGCCACGCATTGCTACGCTCGTTACCAGTAGCAGCGTTTTTCCACGTTATAGCCTAACATAATAATAATTATATTTAGTGCCAAGAACCCACCCGGTGCTACTACTACTGGTTACGAGCGTAACGCGACTAGCGGGTAGCAATGCGTGGCAGCGAAAGTGTTAATCAATTTAAAGGTATACCTTACCTACAACGGAGTTTTAAGTGATATGTTTCACAGAAATATCGTGTAGACTATCTTATTAGCTA
Organism: Archips crataeganus; assembly: GCA_947859365.1. Taxonomy (NCBI): domain Eukaryota; kingdom Metazoa; phylum Arthropoda; class Insecta; order Lepidoptera; family Tortricidae; genus Archips; species Archips crataeganus. The sequence continues at coordinate 13,277,538 of OX402057.1, read as the reverse complement.
TTGCTCACACACAAGTACCAGCCTTGAGACATGGACAGATTTAGCCAAGAATAGTTTTATTACTTTAAGTATCGATATTCTAGATACGTCCTGCTGCCAGCATTCCACAGCTCTGTTACGTCGCTAGGTAATCTCAAGCCTGTGATTGAAGGCATATGCCGAGATTGCTTGCCAAATACCTGCCATTCCGAACTGGGTTTGATTGGCTGCTCAACAATGAATGGTGAATCTGTTGCTTGATTAAAAGACGAAAAAATCAACTTGCAGAAGTAGACTGAGCTTGTACTTATTGATAATAACAATAGATATTTAATTCAACTAATTGTTATTGGCTTAGAAAAATAGTTTTGTCACTCTATGATGAACCATATTCACTGGGGATCATAAAATGATAAAGCCTTTATTAGTTGCAGTGAAGTGGTTTCACACTTTATAAGTTGGGATTTTCACTGTGATATCAATACCGTAGGTATGTATATTCTCAACACAATAATACTAATGAGATAATAATTACTTAAGGTAAACGTCCCTGTGCTCGACACTGACCCAATACATGGCATCATCAATCTTATGTCATAGTAAGAGAGGTGACAGATGGGTGTCATCTACTGGGCGCTGAGGTGTCGAGCATTGGTACGTTTACATTACACGGTATGGTTTGTCGGAGAGGTATATCTGTGCAGATACTTACACCTGCGCAGGTCGACCGGAGCATGTGTGGGAAACGACCTGTGCAGGCGACCGGAGCAAAACCAAAAATCACGTCCCCACACATGCTGGTTGACCTGTGCAGGCCACCTGCGCAGGTAACCTCTCCGGCAAACCGTGACGTGTATGGTCAACTTAAGAAGCACGGGTCACTTCAGGTATGCCCGACATGTTTCGCACCAATCTGTGGTTCTCTTTCAAGCTTGGTTTGAGCAGAAAACTCAGCGTTTCTTATTTTAGTAATTAAGTATGTCTGTGTCTCATGGCCGTTGTAATTCAAATACTAATTTACTTATTAAATTACAAAACAGGCTTACAATATTTAATAATCTGCCTAGATTGTTAAAAGTAAGCTAATATTAGAACTTAAGAAAAGATATTAGTAGTATTAAATATCATATCTTGGATAGAAAATTTATTAATTAGTAATACAAATAAGAATATCGTTAAATAGTATAACTGAATTCATTATAATCGAAAAGAGATAATGGAGTAATTTCGACGCAGCTGAAAATTAGGAATTTAGCCGGCATGAAATATCGAGTTCAGTAGAATGATTCTATGCCTATCTTAAATGAGTGGAAACGATGGAAATTATAGTAGCAACGTCCTGGAAAAAGCAATTATGCCGCAAATGAAAACTCATAATAATAATTTGCAATTCCTGTACATTGCTAGCAGCATAAAAGTTATTTTAAAATGTTCATACTTCTTGCGAAGTAGTTAAAAATGTGGTCAGACTTTATTTTCTAGCCTAAATTATTTATTGTTATTGATTTAATCTGATTCTCTAACAGAATGGATATTCCTGGAGAAAAACAAAAATTGACCGTTTAATGTCATTAAGGAAGCCGTGGTGGCCTAGCGGTTTGGCCTATGGCCTCTCAAGCAGAGGGTCGTGGTTTCAAATCCCGACTCGCACCTCTGAGTTCTCGGAATTTATGTGCGAAATGACATTATTTTGAAATTTACCATGAGCTTTAGGTACGGTGAAGGTTAGGTATCGCAAGGAAACCTGTATACACCTGCGAAGAAGTTCAATGGTGTGTGTGTCTAAGCCCAATCCGCACTTGGCCCGCGTGGTTACTACGGCCCAAGTCCTCTCATTCTGACAGGAGGCCTATGCCCTGCAGTGGGACGTATATAGGCTGAGATGAATTTCATTGTTTTTTTAAACAAATGACAAAAATAAGATAAGTAATGCATCTATTATACCACAGAAATAATAATAAAGAGGATAGAAGTGCCTTAGACGCGTGACCTTGGCGCCACGCTTGTGACTCGTAGGTCACAAGCGCACGACTTGTGGCTCAGTGCTATTTGAAACGTGGGTATGACAGCAAGTGCTTTAAAATGGTGTTTTGCAGCATTAGCAATTGCGGAAACTCGTCCACACTGTGTAATTACACTAATAAGGGGATTACATTTCATTGGTATGTATTAATTTAATGTAATAATGCGGTTTATATCAAAATACAACTTGAGAAAATATTTAATTATGAAATATTGGTCAACACGTTATTAACACGAAACTTCATATACCATTGCTACTCATGCCCATAAAAACGCAGATCGTTTTGAATTATACGCAGCAATGTAAAGTAATTTTTGATAACCCTTCCGTCTTGCACAAAAGTTCGTGGTACGGACAAAAAAACAGGTTACGACTAGTACAGACATAATGCCGACGCGGCCAATAAAGAGCGCCGTTGTGTAAATGTGGGTATGACTTACGTTGAGTGTTATTCAACGCTATCTTTAAGGTGTAAGGTTCATAATTGTTTGTAAGCAAAAATATTAGTAATTGTGTGCGTGATTGCGTAGTACGGTTCCGGTCTTTTGCATGTGTGCATTAACACAGTAAGTAGAGGGGATGAAGCAGCGACACGAGTTCCGGAACAAAATAGGAACTAAGGCATTTCTATCCTCTTTATTATTATTTCTGTGTATTATACACATTTACTTTTTATCTAACTATTTGTGACTTTTAAACGTACCTACACATTGTCGGTCCCTAAATAAATGTGTCTTTCAGCAACTCTAAGGCTGACTGGTAGAGATCCCTTTAAAGGATAAGGTGGCCTTTGTACATATCGCTCATGTAGAATAATACTGACACAATAGCAAATTATTGTCATTTCAAAACTAAACTTTTTTTTCTTATACATAAAGTTTAGTTTTGAAACGACAATAATTTGTAATTGTGTCAGTGTTCTTCTACATGAGCGTTATATTTCAGCGATTGTGAATATTTTTTTTCCTTTCTAGGTACAAACATCTTGTAACAACAAGTAGTTTCAAGTCTTAAGTCTGTTAACTGTTATAGTAAATTTCAAACCATAATCCTGGAGCAACATGTGATACTCAACAGAAACTTACGGAGCGTCAAATAAGCAGCGCAACCGAAGTGTCAAAGCGAGTATCACAAAGTTATATTACCGAGCAAAGTGATTAATAAGGACCCCTACCAATATCTTAGACGGTTGATTAAATTCCTTGGAGTTTCCAAATGTCGTAAAGTTTATATCGATTAGAGTGTATAATTTCATTGCCAACTTTGGTGCCCCATTGGGACCGAGTTAACTTATAAGCGCGGCCTCACACTACCATTAAATTTAACCCCTTGTTTTCTCTGGAACAGCCAACACGTGCTTCGGGATAGTACGGATCCGTTGAACTGATTTTAAAGTAGACGGTTTAAGTATATATTTGTTTGTAGTTCGTAAAATTCTGGATTACTGGAGACGTAATCAAGACCAATCTTAGCCTACTCGAGTTAAATTATAGGCTATCGTCTTAGATTATTTATACACTAGGTAAAGCTTAGGCGGCATGAAAACGTCCCGAAAAATATAAGCCAATAATTGGCTTATATGTCATTTGCCCCCTTCAGTCTGCATTGTGACAGCTCGGGGAATGTATGAAGCTGTCAAATGGGTTTTTGGGCGTTTTGTATCGCAGTGTTTGCTACTGGCACTCTATCTAGTGTATAAATAATCTAAGGCTATCGTTTCGTGTTTCGTAGTAGTAATCAGTGCCGTTAGTATTTTTTTGTTTTTATTATAGTTTTGTACCCAAAGAGTGCCAACAGGACCCTGTTACTGAACCTTCGTTGTCTATCCGTTGTCCGTAACAGCTTACTAGCTGCTAGACACTTAAAATTGTCAGCAGAAGGGGTCGTCATACAAGAAATATTTTTTATTTTCAGCGTTTTTAACACATTATGAGCTGAATTTTTAAAAATCAGTATATTAGATAATCGCTCCATTGTAAAATTGTAATGTATCAATGAGGACATTGATTTGCGTTTAACTCAAAAATATACTTATATAAAAATGGGTGCACTACGACACCGCTAGCTCATAATGGGTTAACTCGATCTTTATAATGGCACTAGCTGGATAATTGTATTTTGTTCTGATTATTTTTATTGTATTACTGTGGCCTATACAAAAAAAATAGTGATATACGTACCTATGCCATAAAATTAGGTACTGATCACTAAAGTAGATACAGTCAAGTGTAAAAATATGGGTGCACACAACTTGCTCATAAATATGTCCCATAGCTCTTATGTCGTCGAATTAAGGTATAGGTATGTAACGATGGCAGGATTAAATCGATACTTATTTTTGCACTTGACCGTACACTACACAAAAACAACTGAATTTATTCAGGAATCTCTTAAAAAAAAACAAATGCGAAACGAATGAAAAAGCAAATGCGAATCGAATGGAAAGCCAACGGGATGTGGGAGCCAATTAATTATCACTGCCGTTTGCGCGACGATACGAAATAATCTATTTCTAAAGACGGGTCGGGTCGAAAGGTCAACGGTCGATGATTAAAAATTAATCAGCCGGGTTATTCACTGGCTTAAATAAAAATAACGATCAGCAACATAACATGAATTTTATCAATGAAGTTTGTGACATGCATGATTGAATTTTTAAAGGTAGGCGGTATAAATGGTCTTAAGGGTGACCAAAGGACTGACTGAAAAAAGCTCCTTTATGACAAGAAAATGACTCATGCAATTGCTTGGTACACACCGGAATGTTTTATACTATTTTTCACCTCAGCACCTCAAACAGGCTGGTTTTGCTACTTAAAAACAGTGAGCAAAATCCGATTTTGCTCACTGCGTGAGACAAAGTAGCTTATTAATTATTTTTTTTAATAGTCAAAGACAATGATGGGTCTGCTTACTGAATTCGAAAGATTTGAACTTCAGTTTGATCTGTCACTTTTATTTCGATACAAAAAGAGCGAGAGATAAGATCAAATCGATTCGAATTTCGATTTCAAATTCTATCCTAGTAGACCTAAAAATAAACGAACGATTGAACGTTCGGATACTCATAATGAGTTCTTAACCTTAAAATTGTAATTCGTCTGTTAAGGTTTTAAATTAAATTATTGTAGGTACTTTTTTAATAATTGGATTACATTTTTATATAATCAAATGAATAGTAAAAATGTTGTTGAAAACAAAGTTTAAACATGTATCTATATAATTATTAATAATTTTAACAATCTTGAACATCGTGGTAAATACAGCGGATGCAGCATCGGAACGCAGCGGGTGTAGTATCGGAGCGCATCTTTAAAAAAATAGCGGGATTCAAGTTTTAATTCTTTTCTTCTGTTGCTCTAGCTACAGAGTTCGATATCTATGAATTTGGTACACGATCAGAGGCAATTTGGAAATTATTAGAATAGTAATAAGTACTTATTTAATACATTTTTGAATATGATATGAGTGAATTGAGTGAGTCCAGTGACGAAGTCAACAATTGAACACCAGACGAATTAATGGAGTAATACATAATGCAGAGTAAGTTTCTTACTTGAAAAGTCTCGCGAAAAATATTTAAAAGCCTATGATATTTTTAAACAATTGTCACAGTATAGGTATTGGTCTTGCGGAGAGGAATTAAACCATAAACAACAAGTACAGACGTTTATTAGGAACGCTAAACTGTGAGCAAGCAAGAGACTAGAGGGTCGTAGGTTCTAAGCACTTGAGTGGGATTCGCTTTCTCCGGACAGACACTGCCCTGGCTTCAGGAGACCGTAGGACGCGCTGCGGGCGTTGCAGGTGGATCTCCAGAGACGCTGCTGACTTGCAGGGCTGAGACCAGGGTGATTCAGGGCTCAGAGTGTGCTGGTGGTGTAGAGCCAAGTGGTGGAGACTGCAGTTTAGTTCGGCGGTTTAACCCCGACTTGGTTGCCCTGGAATTTGGTTAATGTCAGCAGGGGCCCATACAATTGCTCTGTCCACCGGCCCAACGTCCATAACGGTCCCTGACCATAGGTCCGAATTTAAACGCTGGCTGTGTGGCAGAGCAATCATCCGGAATTTACAAAAAGAGAAAGATGAAGCTAAATGTAATACAAAAGAATAAAATGATTTAGTGAAAACGAAAACTGTTCTTTTTTTTTTGAAATTTAAATTTGAACTAACTGAAACTGCCTAACGGTCTAAGAAGTTTAACATAATTTACAATAAATGCAGACCGTTGGAGTTAGCTAGGTGAAGAAACAGGAGATAGTGATAGAATAATTTTGTAGATAGAAAGCTAGAAATAAACAAATAAAATTAGACAAGGTAAAATGTTGATATTTGCTTTTGGAGAGAACTTACCAATAAACGGGCAGAGTATCCACAGGATTATTATATGGTAGATGTACTGTTTTTAGATAGCTGTGTTCAGATTCAAAATGTGCCGAATTTTTGGCGGCACTGGGTTTTAAAGGCTTAATTAAGTCACGCCCCTCGAGATAACGCTAACCGTAATTTGTGTTATGTGGTTTGACAGTTCGTGCCACAGAGAAGACACTGCGCAACAAAACGATGTACTTAATTTATTTAGCTTTCCTCACTATTTAATTAATTAAATATTAAGGAAAGACAAGAGCTCAGATTTTGTCCGTATTTACTTAATTATATTAAATAGATACGCCCAAAAATCATAGCAGCGGTAAGTTTGATAATAGCGCCATCTAGTGCTCGCGGGGTGAGGCTCGTTGCATTGAATCGAACTAACTTCGCTAAGGATATCGGTAATTACGTCCAAAAAACACCAAAAAATGATATTGTCCCAATTGCATTGTGACAGTACCTCCCTCTCCGCGGAGGATTTTTTCGTCTTAGCGAAAAAATCCGCCTGAGAAAAATCCCTAACGTAACACATTCAAAATAACCTATCAATCCTATCATACTTCCTAACATACTTTATTCATTCAACCTAACACAGGCAGGTCTGCCGTTTAAGACACTGCAAGACCCTACGCTACGAGAAAATGGCGAGATGTTAAAGAGGTAGTTATTAGGAGACACAGCCGCCAATCTAGACAAGGGTTGCCAACCGCCCTTATAAGATTATCCAGCACTACGCGCAAGGTTTAGCTGCCTAGCCGCGCAACGCTAGGTATAGCTTTCATTAGGCATTTTTAAGGAGTTGAAATTAGTAAAGACCGCTCCGGCAAAGGCTTTGGATTAAGACTAGCATTGGTAGTGAAGTAATTGTGTCGACCTAAGAAACTAGTGTACGTAAACAAAGCAACTAGAATTTTTATAACTTAGAGATAAATAGAATTAAGCACGGAAACCATGTGTATAGTTTATTCCTAACACGCGGCTAGTATTTGTTAAATTTAAGTAGTTAACTATAATTAGTGCGTCTCACTCTGACGAGGTAGACGCTAAGGTAGTCACAACGATCACGAACGAGTCGATGCGTTTTTATTTTAAAACTAGATTTAATCCTTAAAACTAGATTTAATCATACAGAAGAGTATTTTACGAGTAGGCGCAAAATATTTATAAGTAACGTTAAGTCGTTGACCTTGCTATGCAGTAGCGTTGTTTAAGGTAAACAAACTTGACGATACGATTGAGAACATAAAACAGGGTAGTTAGCGCAGCGCGACAATTACTGCCACCCTCTTTTTTAACTTAAGGTATCATGGACCGAGCCCACGACATTAACGTAATAAGAGTGCAACGTTGTTACAATAATAAAAGTACATTTTATAATTATGATGAAAATTAAGTCTTCTGTTTAGGAATAGTACTAATTGTTGCTAAATCGTTCTTAACGAGGTTAATTATTCGTACGTTATTTAAAGGTTATGTTGAAGTTTATTACTATTTATTGCCTGGAGTTAATTTCAGATCCTTTATGTGCCATACGCCTAAATCCTTGCCAGACATATCTTGTAGTTCAAATATTAACGGTGACCTTTTCTTGGAAATACGGAATTTCATAAATTTAGGTGCAAGTTTTTTACTGAAATACTGCGATTTATCACTTAAATAAAAGGTTCGCTTCCATACAATGTCCCCTACTTCAAAGTTTGCAGGCTTACGTCGTAAGTTATAGCGACGCACATTCTTTTGGTGCGCGTAGTATAATGAATGTTGCACTTTGTCGAATATATTAGTGAGGAAACCTGCATTCTGCGCGTAAACATCGCGTGGAAGGCAAATTAATAAATAGAATAATAATAAGAAATAGTAACAATAGGAAATTTCGAGACCTGATTCTAGAATATCGCTTGCGAGCATAGATGGCGGTAGCTTTAATATTTGTTTACGTAATTCTTGCACAGAGTCTGCGGGTGTAGAACCACGAATTAAGACTTCATAAGTTAGCTCACTCTTTTGAAGTGACAAATACTTGATTTCGTACATATTAGATATTTAGATTAAGTGATCGCGTTGAAGTTAATAATTAGCTGATAATGAAATTTAGAAAAATAACAAATTATAAGGCGCGTGCCAAGCGACAGCTTATAAAAAGGATGTAGTACTGTACTGAAGTTAAATTTACTAAAAAACAGTCTTAACGATACTTTGTGATAGTGATCGTTAAAATGTAAGGTATGGTTTTAGGTGATTAAGTAAAATGCCTACTGGGGTAGTCTCCAATAGCAAATATCAAGTAATTTGACTATTCCGTACGTTACAAACATGGAGTAATCTAAGTATGTACCTTCCCACTCAATTATATCCTCGCAGTAGATAGAAGTTACAAAAAAAAATAAGTAGAGTAGTGTTGCCTATATTTTAGAACGATTTGGATGAAATTTAGCATGCAGTGGTTGTAGGTTAAATAACCGTTGGTTATTAACTTCCGATTTTGTATGAAATTTACCGTTGTAGAATAACGGTTGGCAGTTAAGTTTAAAAATTAGGTAGGCAGTTCAATTTAAATTGGGTAGTGAAATTTGAAAAAACGTTACAATTTAAAAAAAACCGTTAAGATGACAACCACTGGGCAACGTAATGCCCTTTATTCGCCTCTTACGAAACCTAGGTGCAAAAGGGTGGCACTATTCTTAACCGGAACCACACGGTGATTAAAAAAGTGATAAAAAGAATATTACTTACTGCGAGACACAAGTAGTAGGAAAGTGCACAAAATACCAACACAAACACAACGAATAAAACCAGAAAAAAACGTTTCCCAACTCAAGACCACGTTAAGAGGCGCCACTTGTCACAGTATAGGTATTGGTCTTGCGGAGAGGAATTAAACCATAAACAACAAGTACAGACGTTTATTAGGAACGCTAAACTGTGAGCAAGCAAGAGACTAGAGGGTCGTAGGTTCTAAGCACTTGAGTGGGATTCGCTTTCTCCGGACAGACACTGCCCTGGCTTCAGGAGACCGTAGGACGCGCTGCGGGCGTTGCAGGTGGATCTCCAGAGACGCTGCTGACTTGCAGGGCTGAGACCAGGGTGATTCAGGGCTCAGAGTGTGCTGGTGGTGTAGAGCCAAGTGGTGGAGACTGCAGTTCCGTTCGGCGGTTTAACCCCGACTTGGTTGCCCTGGAATTTGGTTAATGTCAGCAGGGGCCCATACAATTGCTCTGTCCACCGGCCCAACGTCCATAACGGTCCCTGACCATAGGTCCGAATTTAAACGCTGGCTGTGTGGCAGAGCAATCATCCGGAATTTACAAAAAGAGAAAGATGAAGCTAAATGTAATACAAAAGAATAAAATGATTTAGTGAAAACGAAAACTGTTCTTTTTTTTTGAAATTTAAATTTGAACTAACTGAAACTGCCTAACGGTCTAAGAAGTTTAACATAATTTACAATAAATGCAGACCGTTGGAGTTAGCTAGGTGAAGAAACAGGAGATAGTGATAGAATAATTTTGTAGATAGAAAGCTAGAAATAAACAAATAAAATTAGACTTAGATTAGTAGTGGTAGAGCCATGTTGTAGCTAGCCGCTGCATCACGAATGGGCCGGCTCGTCCGGGGCAGTACCACCCTCTCACAGAACACCGGCGTGAAGCAGCAGTACTCCTGCCGCGTTTCGTACGGTCAGTGAGAGCGCCGGGGGCCCAATACCTCTCCCCCTCCCCTATTCCCTCTCCTTTTCCCAGGGCCGACAACGCACTGGCATCGTGTAAAGCGCTGCGGGTGTCTATGGACAGTGGTGATCATTTAACATCAGGTGACCCACTAGTTCGTTTGTCTGGCCTTTCTAACATAAAAAAAAAAAAAAAAAAAAAAAAAAAGACAAGGTAAAATGTTGATATTTGCTTTTGGAGAGAACTTACCAATAAACGGGCAGAGTATCCACAGGATTATTATATGGTAGATGTACTGTTTTTAGATAGCTGTGTTCAGATTCAAAATGTGCCGAATTTTTGGCGGCACTGGGTTTTAAAGGCTTAATTAAGTCACGCCCCTCGAGATAACGCTAACCGTAATTTGTGTTATGTGGTTTGACAGTTCGTGCCACAGAGAAGACACTGCGCAACAAAACGATGTACTTAATTTATTTAGCTTTCCTCACTATTTAATTAATTAAATATTAAGGAAAGACAAGAGCTCAGATTTTGTCCGTATTTACTTAATTATATTAAATAGATACGCCCAAAAATCATAGCAGCGGTAAGTTTGATAATAGCGCCATCTAGTGCTCGCGGGGTGAGGCTCGTTGCATTGAATCGAACTAACTTCGCTAAGGATATCGGTAATTACGTCCAAAAAACACCAAAAAATGATATTGTCCCAATTGCATTGTGACACAATGCAAACCCTTTTTCGGAGACTGTACCTATTGTTATATATATAATATGAAGTATTTACTCAATGTTGAAAACCACAACAAAGACAAAAAGACGACGTTCATATACCTTTAATAATTTATTATGTTCTCGCTGCTGAGGTGAAAAGTTGTATGTGTCACTGATGTGTATCTAGTTTGTCTATGACGTATGTCAGATAATAAACAGCGTTCCTGAAGAAATGTGTTTCGTTTAATCCTGGATATTATCCCTAGTATTCCCGTATCTATCAACTGGCGACGATGAGTATTGGAACCCTACCATGTTTCGACCCGAGATGTCAAGAGTGGGAAATATTTCGGAACCGGGTAAAACAATTTCTAAGCCTGAATGACATTAAGGCCGAGGAAAAAAAGCGTGCTGTTTTGATAACTCACTTATCGGATGATGCGTACTTATTACTACGGAATCTAAGTCATCCGAAGGAGGTGGAAACCTCGACTTTTGATGAGTTGGTGGAATTCCTTGACAAGCACCTGACTCCAGCGCGGGCCACTTTTGCGGACTTAGGTAACTTTTATAATGCAATCCAAGCAGAAGAGGAGTCTGTCGAGGATTGGGCGGCTCGATTGCGAGGCTTAGCGGTACATTGTGCCTTTGGAGACTGCCTAGATAAGATATATCGGGACAGATTTGTACTCGGACTCAAATTAGGATCTGTACGAGATCGACTATGCGAGCAAGACGCGACCAAGCTTACGTTCGCAAAAGCGCTAGAAATAGCGAAGCAAACTGTCACTGCGCGGGAGGCGAGATCCACGGCGCCGAGAGATTTCGCGGCCGCCGCTGCTATGAAAGAAGAACCGCTGCTGTGGTCGAGCGCGGGTCGCGCCGGCGCGGCGCCACGAAGACAGGATTCACCGAATCGATGCGCAGTCTGCGGCATGAAGGGTCATGCAACGGAGAGGTGCCGCTATAAGAATTATCGCTGCCAAAGGTGCAAGGAAAAAGGCCATCTCAAGAAAATGTGCAATACAAAAGATAAACCTGTCAAGAACATCAACTTGGAAACGGATTCGAGTCCGGACGAGGCATCTGCGGCAGTAGATTGCCGCGCATGTAAGGAGTGTCAGCTTTTTAACTTGAGGTGTGTAGACAACGAACCTTATTTCGTAACAATCTTAGTAAATTGTAACACAAAACTAAAAATGGAAATCGATTCTGGGTCAGGTACCAATGTTATTTCAAAAGAGTTATATTTGTCACATTTCGCTCACGAGCAATTATTTAAATGTAACATACGTATGTGCTTTTACAATGGACACAAAATTAAACCTCTAGGGTGTTTTACCACTAAAGTAGCATACAATGGTTTGACACACGATCTTAAATTTTTTGTCGTAGAAAATGGTGGACCCCCACTATTGGGGCGAGATTTTATGGCAAAATTCAAATTATGTATAACTTCAATGAATAACAAAATTGACTTGACATCTGGTGATAAACAAGTTCAAAATTTAGTTGAAAAATATAGAGAATTGTTCAGTAAGGAATTAGGTTGTTATACGCGTGCTGACGTTACTTTGCAGTTGAAGGAAGGTGCGACGCCTAAGTTTTGCAAAGCTCGCCCGTTGCCGTTTGCGATCAAGGACAAGGTGGAGGCCGAGCTCGACAGGCTGGTTGAGGTAGGCATACTGGAGCCCGTGAACCACTCGGATTATGCAACTCCGATTGTTCCGGTGCCGAAGTCAAATGGTAGCATCAGAGTCTGTGCAGATTACTCGGTTACGTTAAATAAAGATATTTACGTAGACAAATATCCCTTACCAAGAATAGAGGAGATTTTTGCTAAACTGAGTAATGGCCAACAATACTCCAAGTTAGACTGCAGTCAGGCATATAATCAGCTGAGGCTGTCACAGGATTCGCAAAAACTTACTACCATCAATACCACCAAAGGGTTATTCAAATATAAGAGGTTAGTATTCGGTCTAGCGTGCGCCCCGGCGATTTTTCAGCGCACTATTGAAAACCTTTTGGCGGGTATAGATGGCGTAACGGTTTTCTTAGATGACGTTTGCGTAACAGGTCCAACTAAAGCCTTACATTTGGAGCGATTGGAAAAAGTCTTCCAGCGGTTTCAGGAATCTGGTTTCAGGTTAGAAAAAAGTAAATGTTCCTTTTTTCAGGACAGTGTAACCTATTTGGGGCACATTATTAGCAAAGAAGGGTTGCAAAAGTCCCCAAAAAAGATGGAAGCCATAGTCAAAGTACCCGAGCCCAATAACATAACGGAGTTAAAACGTTTCTTGGGAATGGCAAATTACTATCGCAATTTTGTCCCCAACGCGTCGTCCATACTGGCTCCACTCCACGAGCTATTGCGTGAGGGTGCGCGGTGGGAGTGGACGGAGCAGCAGCAGGCAGCCTTCGACGGAATGAAGCGCGAGTTGAGCAGCTCACGCGTGCTGGCGCATTACGAGCCGACGGCACAGCTGGTACTAACCGTGGACGCGGGGCCGGCCGGCCTGGGTGCCGTGCTGGCCACCGTGGACGTCGCCGGCCGAGAGCGCCCGTTGGCATTCGGCTCCAGGTCGCTGCTGCAGAGCGAACGCAATTATAGCCAGCTGCAGAAGGAAGCCACGGCTATCGTGTTCGGTGTTAAACGCTTCCATCAGTATTTGTATGGCCGACGAGATCCTTTTATTTTAAAAACGGATCATAAACCGTTGTTGGCAATTTTTGGCAAAAAGGGTGGCATTTCTGTTACCACCGCATCGCGGTTAATTAGGTACGCAGTTTTCCTTTCTGCTTATAATTTTAAAATACAGTATACGTCGGGAAAAGAAAATCCGGTCGCAGATTTCTTTTCTAGGAATCCTTTGGATCAGCGTGACTCGGAATATCACGAAGACGCTGAACGGTGGGCACCGGCTTTGAATTCGCTTCAGTTAGAAGGAATGCCCATTACATACAGAGATGTACGTGAAGCGACTGCAAACGATGACATTCTTAAAACCGTAATAAAATATGTCAAGTATGGTTGGCCGCGAAAAATTTCATGTAAAAATGTTTTACCTTATTTCCAGTGTAAAACAGACCTGGAGGTAGAAGATGGTTGCCTTCTACGAGGTCATAGAGTCGTAATACCGGCAGTCCACAGGAAAGACATATTACAGGAGTTACATCGAACTCATCAAGGCATAGTCCGAACCAAGAGTGTTGCACGATCCCGGGTGTGGTGGCCGGGCGTGGACCGCGACATCGAGCAAACGGTGAGTGCGTGCCACGTATGCGCAACGCTACGCCCTGCGCCGCCGCGTGCGCCGCCGCAGCCCTGGCCGCGCCCCACCGCGGCTTGGGTGCGTATTCATCTGAACTAAAACAATTACTTTGCTCACCCGCGACCTTACAATAGTTACGTTTATGCAAGAAATGTGCGTTCATGCAGTTCCTCCACCTCCACACTGTACGAACACACACAAATCACATAAACCCAACCATCACCACCACCAAGCTACACTGACGCGTTTCGAACTCAACCAGAGCTCATCTTCAGAGTTACCACAACCGTATGCTATGCTACCAAATGTTAAACTAACAAACCAAAACAAATGTTTTAACTTGTCACTGTAACTTCTCAAGTACCCACTTTATTTTTCTTATTCTCAAACTACCCCACAAAAATTAACTTTTATTGACATATTTAAAACTACCTTGAATTTTTTTGTTTATTTATTTATAAGGCATATTTAATTAATACTAACTGTTCAAATTCGACCCAAGCCGCAGTAAAGGAGAAGATACTAAATTTACCTGTTCATTAATAATAGACCCCATAGTGTTGTACCTAATTATTTCCATGCATTCCAGAGCATCCAGACGCAACCCCTTGCCGCAATAATGTAACACTTCATAAGAATCTGAATCTAACAATGAATGATTTGATTCCAACAAATGTTTTGCAAAATTCGATCTATCTGGATGCTCATTCCTATATGCCGAAACATATAGACACTCTTTGTACTCTAGGCTATGTAACCACAAAGAACAGGTAGATAAGGGAACTAGATCGAGGGTATACAAGCTTACTTGTAATGACTGCAATGGGATATACGTAGGACAGACAGGCCGAAGTTTTAATACTAGATTTAAAGAGCATGTTTCGGCATATAGGAATGAGCATCCAGATAGATCGAATTTTGCAAAACATTTGTTGGAATCAAATCATTCATTGTTAGATTCAGATTCTTATGAAGTGTTACATTATTGCGGCAAGGGGTTGCGTCTGGATGCTCTGGAATGCATGGAAATAATTAGGTACAACACTATGGGGTCTATTATTAATGAACAGGTAAATTTAGTATCTTCTCCTTTACTGCGGCTTGGGTCGAATTTGAACAGTTAGTATTAATTAAATATGCCTTATAAATAAATAAACAAAAAAATTCAAGGTAGTTTTAAATATGTCAATAAAAGTTAATTTTTGTGGGGTAGTTTGAGAATAAGAAAAATAAAGTGGGTACTTGAGAAGTTACAGTGACAAGTTAAAACATTTGTTTTGGTTTGTTAGTTTAACATTTGGTAGCATAGCATACGGTTGTGGTAACTCTGAAGATGAGCTCTGGTTGAGTTCGAAACGCGTCAGTGTAGCTTGGTGGTGGTGATGGTTGGGTTTATGTGATTTGTGTGTGTTCGTACAGTGTGGAGGTGGAGGAACTGCATGAACGCACATTTCTTGCATAAACGTAACTATTGTAAGGTCGCGGGTGAGCAAAGTAATTGTTTTAGTTCATTAATATGGACCTCCGCAAAGTAACGCCTGATTCAATAAAGTATTCATCTGGACTACATGTCGGTGTCGCAAAGGACTTACCTTGTGGTGATTGACGCTTTCAGCAAATGGCTGGAATGTTTCGATATGTCTAGTGGCACGACGACGAAGCAGCTTATATTAAAGCTCAAATTTCTATTCTCTCGATTCGGCCTCCCCGAAACGATTGTATCCGACAATGATGCAAAAATTTCGTCCAATGAATTTCTCGAGTTTTGCAAAACTAATGGCATCGTGTACCTGACTTCCCCGATTTATCACCCATGCAGTAATGGTCAGGCGGAGAATAGTGTACGTACGTGTAAACTAATGTTAAAGGCGATTTTAGGTATTTATTCTTGTAAATATAAAATTAATGAGAAGCTACAGGAATACTTATTTGAGTACCGTAACACAACTCATTGCACCACGGGAGCTTCCCCGGCTAAGCTAATGATGGGGCGCGAGTTGCGTGGTAGGCTAGACTTGTTAGTGCCGCCGAAACATGAGGTGCCCAACCTTCTTACCGAAGTGAAAAGGTCATTCAACATAGGCGAGCTAGTTTGGTGTAGGTGCTATGTAGATAGAAAACCAATTTGGAAAAAAGGGACTATTACAAAAAAGATGGGGAGTCGGATGTTTATTATAAAGTTAGAGGGAGATAATGTTACTTGTAAACGACACATGGATCAGCTGATGCGTTGCGTGTCTAATGACGTTCCTGATGTAAGTGGCAAGGAGCGTCGCGTGGTTAGGTCACAGGCGTCATTACAGTCTGTCTTATCAACACCTTTTCAACTTCTGAATGAGGAAGGAGTAGGTGATGACTGGCAAGATGCGATAGAGGGGGTGGAACAGGTAGAGCCAGTAGAACCAGTAGGACAACAGGTAGAGACAACAGAGCAATTGACGGTCGCACCTGTTGAGGTTCCCTGTGACAGAATCCTAAGACCTAAAAGAAATATTAACTATAAAATTTGATGATGCTTCTTTTGATATCTGGTTATTGTGATTTATTTCATAAGTATTATTTAAATTGTTATTTGTTTATTATTTTAGGTTTCCCAACTAAGGGTGAAGGAGCTGATGTGTATCTAGTTTGTCTATGACGTATGTCAGATAATAAACAGCGTTCCTGAAGAAATGTGTTTCGTTTAATCCTGGATATTATCCCTAGTATTCCCGTATCTATCAGTCACACGAGACCAAAGTTTTTTTGCATCTCGTGTATTTGAATCACTCGCGCACTCAGGATTCTAACTTAGAACTCGCTAAACGCTCGTGATTCAATTATAGAATCCTTCGCTAACTCGTGATTCAAAATCAGCACTCGCAGTAAAAAACAACTTTGCTCTCTTGTTGCACAAATAACTATTGAACTACCGGTTTACCTTTATCCAACTTTTTCAACCGACGAAAACAAAAGGAGGAGGTTCTCAATTCGACGTGTATATTTTTTTTTTTTTATGTATAACTTTATGTACGCATAACTTTTTCCAGAGTAGTCCGATTTTGATGATTCTTTTTTTATTGGAAATCGTATACCCCGAGGGTGGTCCCATTTAAATTTGGAAACAAAATTCCTACCCTAAGGTTAGAAAAACAGGGGATGATTGATTGTTCAGTTACTGATTGTACTATATGACCACGCATAACTTATTACAGAGTAGTCGGATTTTGATGATTCTTTTTTTATTGGAAAGCGTATACCCCAAGGGTGGTCCCATTTAAATTTTGAAATAATATTCCTACCCTAAGGGTAGGAAGACAGGGGATGATTGACTAACTTTTGACAGAGTAGTCTGATTTCATAATTCTTTTTTATTGGATAGATAGGGTATACCTTGAAGTTGGTATTATAAATTTGGAAACCCCAAGGATGGAAAAAAGTATAAAATAAAAACTTTTTAACAAAAAATTAAACCACCGAATAAACTGAAAAGCAAAAAATAATACCTTTTTTGTTTGACCTTAATCTAGGTACCAGTTTGAAGTCGGTGCCTCAGCACGAGCCAGGAGGAGTGATAGAAGCCAATCAGGTAGACGATTATAGGTCCACTCCTCCTGGCTAAGTGCTGAGGCACCGACTTCAAACTGTACCTAGATTAAGGTCAAACAAAAAAGGTATTATTTTTTGCTTTTCAGTTTTTTCGGCGGTTTAATTTTTTGTTAAAAAGTTTTTTTGAGACCCCTGTTTGTTGCTCCTAACATGATTTTAATGAATGTAATATTAATAAATTCCCACAATCCTACTAATATTATAAACAAGAAAGATTGTGAAGATGTTTGGATGTTTGAATGTTTGTTAGTCAATCATGCAAACAGCTGAACGGATGAAACTTGGCGTACATATAGACGAAGATCTGGGTTGAGACATAGGATACGTAAAATCTCAGAAATGAGTACCGTAGGCTAATAATTTATCTTTAAAAATGAATAGAAGGGACGTCTAAAAACGTTGAAGTATTTATAGAAATAGAAAATATTTCTAAATAACTTCCACTTTCAGGATGATGCGCTAACTTCGTCTGCAATGAGATGACGTGGTCCTAGCGAACGCTGTGCTTTCGAAATATAAGCTTAAGTAACTTTATTTTTTATTTTTTCAGTCGGGCGAAGGTGCGGCTATAAAAAAAAGTACCTATAGTAAAGATCTAATTTTTACTGACATACTAATCAAGCAGCAAATAATTCTTAACAGGCCGATTCGTTCATTCTTTTCTTTGCTCGATTGCGCATTTATGTGACTTTGGGTAGAAATTTCATATTAAATTTGTGATAAACTTTTGAACAATAGAACCCAAATTCTTTGTGCGTTATGAGAGTGGGCCAACAAAAGTAACGATACAAATAACAAATGGCGGTGGTCCCTAGTCCACTCTACTGTGCCGGGATGCGTTAGGGTTGCACACGTGACTTTAATACTGCAATAAATAAAATTTGAATAATATCTGAATAGTAAATCGTCACGCTCTTGCGCACCCTGCTTTACTAGGGTTCTAAAGCCAAAATGCCTCAAACGGTAATGGTTTTTGTAGTTTTTAAACACTTATTTGTAAACCGACGCTTGTTTTGAGACATTGATTAAGCGAAATTTTGGGTTAAATAGATTAAATACTCGCTGTATTTACATTTAGAGTTCGAAATCCATCCAGGAGCCGTAAATTTGTCAGTACATTATAAAAACGGCTTTGCATAGGACCGATTAGGTTAGGTTAGTTTTGTAATCATTTGAAAAAGCTCACGGCTTCCGAAAAAAAACTTTCCGATAGCTAAAATCCATTTAATATTATATTAACTTTCGATATTCATATACATGCCCACATTATATGGAATGATGGAACACTGACAAAATGTCGAACGTTTAACTTTAAATGGTAGTAAAGCAGGACCAGTATTAAGGACTGAAGTGTTCTGACAACCCTGTGCAGGATAGCCCGGGATACACAAACAATTTATCCCGAACGAGGGACTTGTTTTTGCCATTAACCTAATGTGTAAATAAATGTGTGCAATAATTAAACGCAGAATAGAGTGACGCGAAACTAATTGCTTTTACACCCTTCTCATCTTTTTTATGAACCTGTGTTGTTTCGTGTTATTGCGAGATTTTTTATTAATGCATCTGAGGGTAGGTTTTGTCGGCGTCTCTTTCGGTGGCACTACGATTTACTTTTGTATTGGTGAGTATTTTAGATAGCTACTAGCTGTTAACGGCGACTCCGTCTGCGAAGGATAACGTTATAAAAAATAGCCTATGGCCTATTCTTAGACCTACAAAATATAGACAAAAAAAACATAAAAATCGGTCAAGCCGTTTCAGAGGAGTACGATAGCAAACTTCGATTCTATACGGGGTCACATTACAAATTATGAAAACCGCGTTAAGTCACTGACATAGCTCGAAAAATCGACTCAGGTGGCAGTAGGCAAGACACATTGATCGTAGAACTTACAACTGATGGCTGATGGCGTCAAAAGGATGTCGAAGGGCGTGTAGCCTCCAACAAGATAGAGCTACGACCAGAGGCCGAATTGTCTAACGCGCGGACGCTTGCCGTTGCTTTTACCATCTCTTTCTGTCACCGTTTCACTATCGTGTGACAGAAAGAAATAGGGAACGGTTAGACAATAAACATGCGCGGGACCGGTCTGTTTGTCGAACCATGGGGGAAGCCTATGTTTAGTAGTGGACGACTTGCGGCTTGCGGCTGAATTGATCATTATTGTGATGAGTAACTTTCCAAATATCTCATCTATTTTTCTCATGATTACATTTTGCGCTCACATTCTCAGTGTCTTCTATGAAAATTATGCATTTCTCAAAATATAAAAAAAATATGTAAATAGCCATTTCTTTGTTATTACAATAATTTATTTTAATACCGTCATTATATGACGCGCACGTTTTTATCATATTTACCTAATTCAAGGGGCGAGGGCGTCTGAATTATGATAGTAATCTGTTCCGTAACATGCCGCTGCCTCCCTTTTGAGATGATCGAGCTGTCCCCAGTCAGAATAATGATCATCAACAACTGCATACTGGTACGCTAGACGAATAATAAGAACATCTTCCAATCGATCACGGATGTCTCGTTACTTTTGTGACTATTTAAACGAGGGTGTTCTGTCTGGCAGGCGGAATATCGCTAGATGGCGTTTATCGCGAGGTCTCTTGGACGTTACAGTCTTGGTTGTGATTGGCTCAATTAGTTATCAACCAATCACAAAAGAGACACAAATGTCAAAGTTGTCAAACGGACCTCGTGATACTGTTATAGCTTGTCTAATTTAACATGACGCGCCCAAGGCGTCATTTTAGGTCTACCAACTAGGTAACTTGCCACAGAAATTTACTTTAAAATCCAAAGTTCAGCTAGCCTGCATTTTTTTTCAATAATAAACCTCGGGACTGTAATGTCAACTGCATTGCAATATTTTTACTGGCAGCGTAATGTTGAATTTGAACGTATTTAAATTTAGATTAGAATCTTCGCAGTGGATCTAAGTTGTACAGTCACGAGCTTTAATTTGGTACCCACTTAAGGTTGACAGTCCTGTTAGTCCTGTTGTAAGTATAGGAAGGACTTCAAAGGATATTTTTTCGAAATGGGTCCCAAATTAAACCACGCGACATGTATACTCTAAGCACGCGACCGTACCTGAGAAATGATTGAATAAACTGCATCAAGAGTATAATATGTATGCCCGTTTAATTCGAAGAACTCCCATATACGCGGTGCTTTTTAAAAAAAATAAAAAAAACAGTAAATTTTAAACGATCCTCTATAACCATTCAAATAGAGTACACCTATTAAAATTCCTGTTCAAATATTCTTTCCAGCAATTTTAAGCTACCATAGACAAGCATCATTCTATTTCTACCTTTTATTTATTTTGCTAAGTATAAAAGTCCGGGTAACTCGAACAACAAAAGACTGCCTATGGCAACTCAAAGATCCTTTAAAAGGATTTGTTGCCAGGAAGAAAATCATGAGTTAGAATGTAGACTACATCGTTCCTTATGCGCGGGTAAAAATCTTCAAAAATGTATAAATCCTTTCATGGCGGCTTAATGGTATGAAAAGTTGCCATTGGAATTACAAACCAGGAGGGGAGGTTTTCTAATTTGGTATCCCCAAACATCAGTATTTTCCTTCGATCTTCTGAAATGATTCTTTGGTTAGGTATGACAAGGTGATGTCTAGCAATAACCTTTTTTTGACAAAGATATAGAACAGTTAGTGATTATGATAATATAGGTAGCGAGAGTTTAATATTTTTAAAGCAATAAAATAAATATAAATGATAGGTTTTATCATTTTATTATTGGGATTCTGGGGTTTCCCTAAAATTCCTGTGGGAATTCCCAAAATTTTGCTGTTCAATAACGTTGCATAAACGACAACCTTCTGAGCCCAGTGGTACAAATTTCAGGGATTGTATGCTTGTCCCGTGGCAATTTCGGGATAAAAAGTAGCCTATGTGTTATTCCAGATGACCAGGTCTCTACATACCAAATTTCATTCAAACCAGTCCAGCTATCATAGCGTGAAGAAGCAACATACGCGTACGAGTACGTTACTCATAAGCCACACGGTCGGACTCTATAGAACCCTTTATGAAAATCGATCCATATACACTGCAAAACAGTATGTAACTATAATATGGTCCGTACTATATCATAAAAGATACATTACACAATTTGCATCAGCTGGTTCTATTTTTGTACATTTTGTATCGTAGCGACGTAGGGTTGTCAAAAGTTTACGCTCTGTGTGCGCATTTGACGAGGTCCGAACAATTTGTAACATGCAGAATAAACTCAATTCGGGCAAAGCGTCTATTTCCTTCCTGCTATGTACTTACCTACTTTAGATATTCAATGTGATGATAAAACAGGCATAGAATCCTTATAACTAGAATAGTTAACTGTTGTAAATGCGAGCGTTTGTGTTATTAGGTATTAATTATTACATATAATATTCTTCCTAGATCGTACCAATTCATCATCATCATTTCAGCCGTAGGACGTCCACTGCTGGACATAGGCCTCCCTCATTGACACCTAATCATTACGGTTGGAAGCGACTTGCTTCCACCCTGAACCTGCGGCCTTCACCAAATCGTCCGTCTATCTCGTTGGTGGACGTCCCACGCTGTGCTTGCCAGTCCGTGGTCTCCATTCCAGAACTTTTGTGCCCCGACGGCCTCACGTTACTTTTGGGCCAAATTGATGTACAAATTTTATTTATGTTTTAACAACTTCCCTGTCCAAGGAGTCATATTGTGATTTGTAGAAATATTTGGGATAAGATGGTGCTTACCTCAGTTTTTTAGCTGAACGTGGTTCAATGCCCCAATTTCAGGAAAAAGTTTTTACCTAACGTAAAGGGTGAACATGGGGTAGTTCAAGAAGGGGATAGTCAGTTATTAACATGCATTAATTAGTATTTGAACTACTGGCATAAGTATGCTCTCACTTGGCCCCATGGAAGAAAAAAAATGGCTAGATTTTGACCTTGAGAAAATTTCGACAAATCCCTTTTTAATCCTATGATACCCAGTATACAAGGTATATGAAGTAGTTTATGCTGAGCATTGTATATCAGTGCTCAGCATTCGAACGCTTATGAGCTGGAGACGACGTCAGACAATATTTGACCCGTAACTATGTCAAGAATTAATTCAAGTCAATGAACTTACGAAATTTCCTTATAATGAAAATCTCCCCCATCTCGAGATGATCTCAACGAACAAGACAAACCTCCGCCTTGCTTTGCTCAAATAGCAAACGGCATTCTGAAGTACTCTTCGTCCTCCGCCCTCTAATAGAGGATCGTTATTATGGGGTACAGACCCTGCTTAAACGTAAGGCTGCGCTACACCGCGATGTGATATGCTATAGAGCCTGAAGAACATATTTAAGTGGCAGTGAGCCACTGGAATGATAAAATCTACACAAGAACTAAAGTCACGGACATAGCTCGAAGAATCGCTAGACTTAAGTGGCAGTGGGCAGGACACATCGCTCGTAGAACTGACGGCCGATTGGGCCAAAAGGACCTCGAGTGGCGTCCAAAGACCGGAAGACGCAGTGTAGGTAGGCCTCCAACAAGGGATGGTGCAGGGCCGATCTGTTTGGCGAGCCTTGGGCCTAGGTCTATGTTCAGCAGTGGATGTCTTTCAACTGAAATGATGATGAATGATGGGCCACTAGAGCTAAAGTGTTTTTGAGTAGCTGCCACGTACTGGAGGTCACAGCGTGGGTAGCCTCTCCACAAGGTGGACTCATGGTTTGGTGAAGGTCGCAGGAGTGTGATGGATGCGCGCGGTGCGGGACTGATCATTGACTTGGGAGACTTGTGTGGACAGTCTATCAGCAGACGACGATGATGATAATGATGATGACGATGATAATGAAGCAACAATTATAGTCCGACAAGCTCATGCGCGACCCTCCGCGGAACCCTGTCGCAGTCAGTATTTGCCGCACTTATTAAAAACAATCTTGTTAATGACAGCAGAGGCTCCCTGCGACAGGGTTCCGCCGAGCGCCACGCACGAGCTTGTCAAGGTATAATAAAATATTATTTATTTTTATTAGTAGTTACGTCTGCTCACCGAAACTAAGATTTAAAAGCGAAAAATTTGGATTTTGTATTTGGGAGCGACGTGGTTCAATTGGTAGAACACTCGTGTTGGGGCGCATACCCAGGAGACGTGGGTTCGAATCCCACCGGCGCACCCGGAAAACTTTTTCGCTTTTAAATCAACAATTAATAGAATAATTAAATCGTCAAACCTGAGTTACGTAGGGTTGACAATTTCATTACACTAGGTGCTTAAACTGGGTTAACAGTTACCTCTGAGTTATCGTAGTGTTCCGTCCTTCTATTATCTTTCAAAGGCAACTTTCTGGAGATGGTATGACTCCTTATTTAATGTCATCCTATGTGCTCTGAGGAGCCCTCTAGCGCCGCGGTACAAAACACTCCGTTAGCAACCGCCGCCGCGTGCGCATCTATCCTTTCCCCTTTTCGCTACCGTACTTTGGAGTGAATCTAAAACATTTGTGATCTTGGTGTGATCTTCAAAGACCTAGGCAACGCCTGTGCTGCAAGGAGCTGACTCTGCCACCCCTGAGGAAACCAGGCCATTGGACGTCATTGGGTAAGCGAGCTAACCTTCTGCTTGATTGTTGCCTTTGAGGTCCTTTCACCTTTCCTTCTACTTTCTTTTCATTTCTCCACTTTCCACTGAGCTACCGAACCCTTTTCTCATACATACTTCGTGGTCCCTCGACCGGATATATTTATTCGGATAAAGTGCCTATTAATTAATAGATACAGAAGTTAAGGATAGCATTCTTTTGTTTATTTCTTAGTGACTAAAAGTTACTTAATCCAATTTTGAAAACTAAACCTGTACCTAGATACGTTTTTCACTTAGGTACATATTATTTACGTGCCTTGTAAATAAGTGAATACATACATATTTATTAATTTTATAATTAAGTTTTATTATAACAGTGTTCATATAATAGTAAAAACAGGTAGATTATCGCTGTACCGAATTCCTGAGTGGCCGAGCGCGCCGCGAGACTTGCATCGATGTTTACCTATTATTTCGACTTGATTTGAATCATTATTCACTCGCGTCCGTATTCTGTTCTAACAACTTAGTATTGTTGAAGTTTTGACTGAGGTTCGTATTCTGTCTGAACAATTTATAAGGTTTTGTTGACGTTTTACTCGTGTCCGTATTCTGGTGCGACAATAAAGTTCAAACCAAGTCTTTGTTAAGTTTGGTAGTGTTTTGGTTGGTTCTGTTTATTAATTAATTAAAGTAAGGTTTTGCGCTTATCTTTTCCAGTGAATAATCTTTTGATTAAAAAAATGTACGAAATAGAACAAACGAAACGTAATTTAGCTTTAAAACGATTAAATGACGCATATCTCTGTGCGAAGAGATGTTCGGATCGCCCGGAAATGAAGCCGCGTCTTAAGGTTCATATCGATAGGTTAGGAGGTTTAGAGTCATTATTTGAAGAAAACCACGTTAAAATCGTAGCTTCATTGACGGATGCCCAAGATATTGCCGATGCCGAGGAGCTTAGGCAAGGTTTTGACGAGACATTAATGGAGATTCTGGAAATAAAGTCAAACTTATTTAAAGACGAAATTCCTTCCGGCATTAATGTCGCGCCTTCCGAACCTGTTTCGTCTCAGAATAATACCGCGGTTCATCATCACATTCGCTTGCCGACAATACAAGTCCCAACGTTCGAAGGCGGTTATAAAAAGTGGATTACATTTTACGATTTGTACCGTACTTTGGTACATGAAAAAAGGGAAATTTCCAAAATTGAAAAGTTTCAATACCTTCTCTCTTCGTTAAAAGGGGAGCCTCTGACGCTTCTGTCAGCGTTTCCAATATCCGCGGATAATTACGATACAGCATTTGACACGTTAGTGAAGCGTTATCAAAATAAACGTCAGTTGGCCTTTCTAGCATGGCAAGCTATTCTCAATGTTAAGGTGCATAATAACACCGCGCAAGCCTTTAGAGCCCTGTTAGATACGTTTCAAGAAAATTTAGCTATTTTGCGATCATTGCATTTACCTACTAAGAGCTGGGACTTTGTTATTTTTTATACGCTGTTGTTTAAGCTGGATCCGTCGGTTCGTAGGGAGTTTGAGATGACTGTCACATCGGAGGATATTCCAAGCTACCATTCGCTTGAAAGGTTTCTCGGAGATTACTGCACCGCCGTGGAGCGCGCGGGCCCTGGTGCGGGTTCGTTCCCCGGCGGGGCCGCGCGCCCGGGAGCGGCGGGGGCCGCCCGCGCTGAAAGCGGGCCTCAGCCGCAGCGTCGTTTTAAGCAAACGACTCTGGTAGGCAACCAAGCGACTTCGCCTTCGCTACCCCCGCCTCCACCCTGTCAGTTCTGTTCCGGAAAACATTTTATCGCACATTGTCCGGACTTTAAAAATTTAACTGTCGCGAATCG
Organism: Archips crataeganus; assembly: GCA_947859365.1. Classification (NCBI taxonomy): domain Eukaryota; kingdom Metazoa; phylum Arthropoda; class Insecta; order Lepidoptera; family Tortricidae; genus Archips; species Archips crataeganus. Next base: position 13,251,466 of record OX402057.1, on the reverse strand, counting down.
TTCGCAAGCTGTTAGTGATAGGCAGCTATGTTTTAATTGCCTACGCGCAGGGCACATGGTGTCGAACTGTACCTCTAAAAGCTGTTGTCGATCATGTGGTCACCGTCACCACTCGTTATTACACTTTAATAATAATAATAATACGGTTGGTCATAATAATAATAGTGAGAACAGAGCTCCATATACGTCGAATGCTCTCGGCGTTCAAGGGCTGTCCAGTAATAATGGTACTTCGAACAAAACTGTTCTTCTTTCCACTGCGCGCGTGGATATCTTAGACAAATGGCGTGCCTTTCACTCTGTTCGTGTTTTGCTTGATTCTGGAAGTCAAGCAAATTATATAACTCAGAGTTTGGTAAACCGTTTGGGTCTGTCTGTTTCGAAAAACGCTCCGTCTGTGTTTGGTTTAGGGAACGCTTCTACGCCGGTATTGGGTACTATCCAATGCACTGTCCGCCCTGAAGGTCATCAGGGCAAAGAGCTTTCTTTTGAAGCAATTGTGATTAATCGTATTTGTGACGATATGCCTTCCGTTACCGTAGAAACCGACTTTGTGGAAAAGTTAGGTTTTATAAGATTAGCGGATCCTAACTTTCACTGTCCAGGTCCTATTGATCTGCTACTCGGGTCTGAACTTTGGAACGAGATTTTTATTCAGGGAATGATTCCTGGGGGTAAGGATTCTCCGGTTGGGTTAAATACTATCTTCGGCTGGGTATTTTTGGGTCGCGCCCGCTGTCTAGATTGTGTTCCCGCACTGTACTCTAGTCTTTCTTCTGTCCAAACTTTACATGCTCATAATTTAGATGAAGATTTGAAGCGTTTGTGGGAGCTTGAAGATTTACCGTCAAAGGAAAAACCTCTTTCACCCGATGATGCAGCTTGTGAGGAGCACTTTCTTGCTACCTATAAGCGAGACACAACGGGCAAATTTGTTGTTGAGTTGCCGTTCAGGGGCGCTGAACCGACATTCCGCAGTATGCGATCCATCGCTGAGCGACGTTTTTATAAATTGGAAACGCGTCTTTCTAACGATCCCTGTCTGCGTAGATCCTATACTGAGTTCATGCAAGACTATCTCGATAGCGGTCATATGACTGAGGTTTCTTCGTCTGACACCAAGGCAGCGGTGTCGAACTATATCCCGCACCACTGCGTGTTGACGAATAAACTGCGTGTTGTGTTCGACGCCTCCGCGCGAGATGGCGAGGGTTTGTCGTTAAACGACACACAGTACACGGGACCAAAGCTTCAAAAGAACATATCATCTATTCTAACACGTTTTCGCTTACATACCGTTGTATTTACGGCTGATGTCCGACAAATGTATAGGAATATTTTGTTAGCAGATAAACATCGTGACTTTCAGCGTATTGTGTGGCGGTTTGATCCTACTGAGCCGCTTCGAGACTTTCGTCTTAACACCGTTACCTACGGTGTCTCTTCATCTCCGTATCTGGCTTTACGATCCATCGAGCAGTTAGCCGTAACTGAGGGTCACGCTTTTCCTCTTGCGGCTAAAGCACTGACCACGGACACTTACGTGGACGATATCCCAACAGGTGCCGCCTCCGTCCAGGAGGCCCTTGAGTTGCAAGGTCAGCTAATCTCACTCATGTCGAAGGGTGGCTTTGAGCTTCGTAAGTGGGCGAGCAATCGTTGCGAACTGCTGAGTCACTTGCCACCTGAGCACTGTTTGCCGCGGGCTGCCACTTCTTTCGACGCAGAGTCTCAGACTGTTACAAAGGTCCTTGGCCTAAACTGGGAATCGTCCTCAGATTACTTTAAGTATGAGGTTAATCTGTCTGTAGAACACTGTACAAAGAGAAGAATACTTTCCGAACTTTCCCGTGTCTTTGATCCATTAGGGCTGCTTTCCCCGGTCATCTTTCTGGCAAAGTGTCTAATTCAACGTCTTTGGCTCCTTGGCCTGGATTGGGACGAAAGGCCCCCGGAAGAAATTGTCAGCGTGTGGCATCAGTTTACCAGCCAGCTGAGTGATTTGGCAGACATCGCTATACCTCGTCAGATCACTCAGCCCCGTGCCGTCGCCTATCAACTCCATGGGTTCGCTGACGCATCCTTGTCTGGCTATGCCGCTGTCATCTATCTCCGAGCCGAGCTAGACAATGGTTCGTTCGAAACCCACCTAGTTAGCGCAAAATCTCGCGTTGCACCCACAAAACGGATTACGTTGCCTCGACTCGAGTTATGTGCTGCCGTTTTGCTCTCGGATCTTGTGGATATTGTACACACGGATTTATCGTCCGTAATTACCATCGATTCCATCTTTGCCTGGTCCGATTCTACTATCACTCTTTCCTGGATTGCATCCCATCCTTCCAAATGGAAAATATTCGTTGGAAATCGTGTGGCAAAGATTCAGCGAAAGTTACCTTCCGCAATTTGGAACTATATAAGCACTCATGATAACCCAGCTGATGCGGCCTCTAGAGGTTTGCTTCCAAAAGCACTGCTTACCCATCCCCTTTGGTGGACGGGCCCGAAATTTCTTTCCTTCCCGTGTCAGCAATGGCCTCGATCCAAACTTCTTCCTATGTCATCTGACGTAACAACGGAATTACGTCAAGAAGAAAGGAAATCGGCTCTCGTTGCTACAAACGAGACTGATCCTATACAGCAGCTTCTACTCCGGTTTTCTTCCTTGAAGAGAATTTTGCGAGTGACTGCGACTGTGCTTAGGTTCCTGAATCTTTTGCGCAAACAGAAAAAATATTCAGGTCCGATATGTGATCAAGAGCTAGCCGGGGCTCTACTCTCTCTTGTGAGATACTGTCAAGGATCTTGTTTCCACACAGAGATTCAAGCTCTCCAGAAAAATCAACTCCTGCCGAAGCCACTTCGGAAACTCTGCATTTTTATGTCTGCTACGGACGATGTATTACGTGTTGGAGGAAGACTCCGGCACTCGGACTTAGACTATGAAGCCAAGCATCAAGCAATATTGCCTTCAAATCATCGCCTCACAGAGTTGATTATTGATGATGTTCACATCAACTCATTGCATGCCGGCCCGCAAACGGTCCAATTTTTGTTAGCCCAAAACTTTTGGGTTCTTTCTGCTCGTCGAGCAATAGCTAAACGTCTGTCTGGATGTGTCCGTTGCTTTCGAGCCAAACCCGTGCTATCACAACCTCTAATGGGTGACCTTCCCCGCGTTAGGGTTACTGCCGTCAAAGCCTTTCAACGCGTTGGTTGTGACTACGCTGGTCCATTTCACGTGATTCTCGGTCGTCGCCGCCGTGGGGTGCGACCTGAGAAAGTCTATCTCTGTCTTTTTGTCTGTCTGTGGAGCAAGGCTCTTCATCTAGAGATTGCTAATGATCTGTCGACTGAGTCTTTTATCGCCGCCCTGCGGCGCTTTATTGCGCGTAGAGGTCGGTGCTCTCTCATTCTCAGCGACTGCGGCACAAACTTCGTAGGTGCGAAGAACCTGTTGTCTACTGCGATGGAGAATGCTGCAGCTGGTGAGGCTATAGAGTTTAAAACTATCCCCCCTTCCTCGCCCCATTTCGGGGGCGTCTGGGAGGCCGGGGTTCGTTCGGTGAAAAGTCATCTGTCTAGGGTTGTTGGGAATCATTTGTTGACTATGGAAGAGTTCCAAACTCTTATAGTGCAGATAGAGGCTGTCTTGAATTCCCGTCCCCTTTGTGCGGTTAGTAGTGATCCGAATGATTTTTCTGTTCTGACTCCGGGTCACTTTCTGACACTATCTCCGTTAGCCTCTCTTCCTGGCAGCGAGGACAATCAGAAAACGTGTCTGACGAACCGATGGCAACTGCTTCAACGACTGCATGCGGATTTTTGGAAACGTTGGCATAGAGATTATCTGAATACCTTGAGTCAGAGAACCAAGTGGACAGAAAACGACCGTCCCGTTTGCGTTGGTGATCTTGTTGTGGTAAAGGACGATAACCTTCGACCGCTACTGTGGTCGATGGGACGCGTCTCAAACGTCCATCCCGGTGCTGATGGAGTTGTCCGAGTAGCAACTGTCCGCGTAGCGAGTAGTGACTCTAGACCAAAGGAATTTAAGCGACCGGTGGTGAAGTTGTGCGTCATTCCTGTCGAAAGGAACTAATACTGTCTGTTCTTTTCTAGATGTAGCTTTAATGTTTAGTCCATTATTACCATCATGTGTTACTTTTATTTTAAGGCTATGTAATCGGTTACGTGTATTTGTAGTCTACTAGGTTACATAACTACTATCAAAGAATGCTATCCTGATCATCTGCACGTAGCTATACATCTATTTTGTAGATCCTTTAACTCATCGCCTTATGATTAAGCAATCCTATCATATCCTGTCCATATAACTTTCCCTTTAAAATCTTTTCCTTTATACTCTGGAAATTTGGAATTTCGCAGGGTGGGGGGAGTATGTTCCGTCCTTCTATTATCTTTCAAAGGCAACTTTCTGGAGATGGTATGACTCCTTATTTAATGTCATCCTATGTGCTCTGAGGAGCCCTCTAGCGCCGCGGTACAAAACACTCCGTTAGCAACCGCCGCCGCGTGCGCATCTATCCTTTCCCCTTTTCGCTACCGTACTTTGGAGTGAATCTAAAACATTTGTGATCTTGGTGTGATCTTCAAAGACCTAGGCAACGCCTGTGCTGCAAGGAGCTGACTCTGCCACCCCTGAGGAAACCAGGCCATTGGACGTCATTGGGTAAGCGAGCTAACCTTCTGCTTGATTGTTGCCTTTGAGGTCCTTTCACCTTTCCTTCTACTTTCTTTTCATTTCTCCACTTTCCACTGAGCTACCGAACCCTTTTCTCATACACGTAGTTAACGCTAAGATGGCACAACCCCGCCTAATTACCAAACAAATACACAAAGAAGATCACTTTAGATAAGTGTTTACCTATTTACCTTATTTTTAACCAATTGTAACAAAAGGACGTAATTTTTAATTTAATTGTTCTGTATGTAATTTTTTGCTCAACATTTGTCTCAAAAGTGTTTCAAGCGTATATCTTTAAAACTTTATGAGCAATTACTTAATTTAAATTGAGATACCTACCTAAGTGTATGCTAGAGCAAAATTGTTGTGAAAAGATTTTTTAATACCCTCTTCTATAAATAAAGTAGGGCGGGTTCGTATGGCACATCCATGCTACGCCATTGAATCTATCTTCTGTTTGATGTTTTTTATTTTCTGTTTTGCTTTTCGGAAAAGTGGCAAAGGCAATCAGGCTCCGCAAACAGTGTTGGCATTTAATTTTTATTTTTTATTTTGTATTGCGTATTGAATAATATTTGTGTTTTGTATTGTATATTTTCAGATGTGTATATTGTTTTATTATTATTTAGTTATTAAAATTAATATTGCAGGGCTCACTGTTGTTGCCAATTTTAACTGTCGGAGGGTAAAATGGTTCCAACGGAAGGCCAGCGCCGGCTGCAAGGCAGACATTCATGCTGAGTTGGGACCATTTCGTGACAATACCTATTAAATAAGTATCTGTTTCCGTTTTTCTTTTTTGTAATGTTTTTGTCACGAATAAATATGTTTTTCTTTCTTATATCGCACCCCAGTGAGGCCGCAGCCTAAAACGGAGAGCTCTTCACGCATAAAGCTATAGAAACATTGCGTGCCCTAGTTCTAGTTTCCCCATTTGTGTTGACTGTTTACCTGCAGCGCTAACGACGTACCCTGAATATTTTTGTTTAATGATGTCTTTGTAATTTATTCCGAGGTTATTTGTTTATACGATTTATTAAATATTTTTGTTTAATTATTAAAGTACTGACGTACACGATGACTTTTAGTCGGTGATCAGGAACCAATGTTTCCAGGTCAGTTTTTTCGGTGGTGGCCATGTCTAACTCGCCATTACATGACATGAACAAAACTTTTATTTTTTAAATAATGATTATTTGGAAAATTACTTTTTAATTAATATTTTTGTCACCCTACACATATGGTTAAGTCTATGAGCCTATAAACATAGAGTCTATAATAAACCTCTTTGATAAGTAAATTTCTTTAACTAACTTTGTATCGTAACTGACAAGCCGCCATTAAGGGGAAATAAAAAATAATCTAATATATAAAAATCTCGTGTCACGGTGTTTGTTACCGAACTCCTCCGAAACGGCTCGACCGATTTTTATAAAACTTTTTTCTCTGTATTCGGTAGGTCTGAGAATAGGTCGTAGGCTATTTTTATACCCCTACCCTACTCAGACGGAGTCGCGGGCAACAGCTAGTAATATATATAATGCATTCGGTGGATGGAGGAAGTTTTGAAAGTAACGTTTTTTTCACTAAACAGACACTTAATTGCTTGAGACCTCATCAATTAC